>BSBK01004540.1:1670000-3077500 GCA_027943335.1 Chamaecyparis obtusa | reverse complement strand
AGAAGGAACAAAATGAATTAGCCCCAAGTCCATTCTCAACCTAGTCAACAATAGTGTAATAGTCAACCTATAGTTTCATCTATGCCTAAAGACTTATCCCTTGTCCAAATCTTGAATTATCCTTATTGGTTTGTGGTGAATGATCAGACAAGTATTGTACACTTTTCATTTATCGTGGGGCAATTTTGAGTTGACTCGTCAAGATTTTCCCTAGGTTGATTCATCAAGTATTTGTAGGATTAACTTGTTAACCAACATTAAGTCTTGTTATAATGGCTTAGGATTATGGTTTTATCTATATGATAATTTCATAGCTTCTTGCAACAGTATTCAGTTGCAAGGGATTGCAGATTGTAACAAGTAGAAATTACTGGATAATAAGATTGGACTCTATTTGGTGGATGTAGCCCAAGATTGGGTGAACCACGTTAAATATTTGTGTCTTCTTGTTCTATTTATGTTTTCTTTATTCCTTTTCATTATTAATTATATTTATATGTAAATGTTGAATTTATTTATGCTTATTCTAATAATCTTAATGCTAATACACTAAATAATAATTCTTCTAATGTCATTGATTCATCATACAATGATGTTGTTATGGAAGAGGGGTGGAAGGTTGTCAAGAAAATAAAGGAACCTTTTGAGCCAATAGGGAAGTGTTATGTATACCATCATCAAAGGTTGGTACAATCCTCTTCCCAATCTAATGTCAAATATAAGGACCGTAATACTACTTATATTGGTCCTTCTATGAGACAAAGATCTAGGTCACCTTTTTTGAACGGGCTGAATAACTAAAGGGGGGGGGGGGGGTAAATCAGTTATTATCACACACTTTACAAAACTTTTTCTCAGTTGGTAAACTATTAAATATCAATAATAACATTTTGATCTATCAGTTAAACACATAAAACCATCCATAGAAAATGTAAACATGAAAACATAGGAACACCAACATAGAGAACACCAAGATTTATGTGGAAAACCCAAACTAGGAAAAATCATGGAAAATATAATTCTCATGAAATGAAATAACCTATTAGGGTGACATTGGTTAAGGTGATTTGTACAGGCTCACTACTGATTGTGCTCACTGGCAGTTGAGCTAATTACCCTTAAATATGAATAGGTTCACTTCTAATACAAAGAGGCTCATTGCCAAAGTCTATGAAAAGAGATTGAATCCACTAAAGATTGTTGTCACCAACACTTTTCCATGCACATAATCAACATACAGATCTCCTGAAACATATTCGCAATCACTTCGCATACAAGCAATGCATAAGCCACATAAACAACAAAAATCCTTGCTCTTCTTATATTGATTGATGAAATCAACCATGTCGGCCAAAATAATTTGAAATAGGTCGCACCAAGACATTCCCACAATGGTAATGAATTAAATGTGGACCACCTTGACCAATACAAATTGCCTCACACATGCCAACACACAACACAATCTCCAAAGCCATCGTTTCTAATGAACATGATGAACATTTTACACAGTAACTATTGAGACCGAAACACAAATGAACACACTTCAAATAGGATCAACCCTAGACAACCAATCCACCATATGTTGCACACAAAGTAGAATTAAAACTGAAAAGGATAAGGATATATATTTGAAGCACATCTTTTCATGAACACTTTTATTGAGACACACATACTATCGGTACAACTACCAATACCAACAAGACATTTGGTACACAAGAACTGATACACCCAAAACATGAAAATTCTTAGGATATGTTGACATAAAAGAAAATTATTAAAGATAACAACATGAATTGCATCAATTCACATTCTAATAATCTCCCCCTTTTTTTATTGATGGCAATATTCATCAATAACAAAGCAAACAACTCCAAATGATATCAACATCAAAGATATATGTTCTCAACTTTCTCCCCCTTTGACAAAAATGACAAAGGGTCAAACTCTCCCTTAAAAACTCACTCTTCTCCCCTTGAGAGGAAGCTTCCAGACATTGATCTAAAAAATAATAGGCATGCAACACGTTGGACCAGTGCACACATCGGTGCATTTAGTGAACACTAAGAAGGGGTAGAACGCCCAACTTCCCCCTTAGATACTCAAAAGTATCATTTCACAAAGGTTTTGTGAATATATATGCTATCTATTCCTTTGTGGTCATATAATCAAGCTTCACTTCACCATCCAACACCTTCTCTCTGATAAAATGATACCTGATAGATATATGCTTTGTTTTGAAATATTGTACTAGATTCTTTGACATACTTATAACACTGGCATTATCACACATGATTGAAATTGGCTCTTCAAAAGTAACACATATATCCTTCAAAGTCTATTTCATCCATAATACTTAAGTACAACATGAGGATGTTGCAATATATTTAGTTTCAACATTTGAAAAAGTTACATCTTGCTTCTTTCTCGACCAAGAAACTAATCGGGAGCCAAGAAAGTAAGGTCCATCATAGGTACTCCTTCAATTATCCAAACATCCAGCCCAATAAACATCAATATAAGATGTCAGCATGGAATCTAGACCATTTGGATACCACAAACCAAACTCTTTTATCCCTTTCAAATATTTAAAAATTCTTTTCGCCACCATAACATGTGACTCTTTTAGTTCTTACTGAAATATGGCTTTCAAGCATACTACATACATGATATTTGGTCTAGTAGTAGTTAGGTACAATAATCCACCAATCATTGATCTATACTTACTTGCATATGCTTTTGGTGACTCATCTTCCTTAGTTAACTTATAGTTGTTAAAAATTGGAGTACATATCGATTTGGGATTTCTAACCCAAATTTCTTCAACAATTCCTTGACATACTTGCAATGAGAAATAAAAATGCCTTTACTGATCTGATTTACCTGTAATCCAAGAAATAAATTCAACTCACCTATCATAGACATCTCAAACTCTTTCTTTATCTCCTCTACAAATATCTTACAAAAGTCATCCTTGCCTCTAAAAATAATATCATCAACATACACAACAACAATTAGGATTTGATCTGATTCTTTCTTGTAATAAAAATTACTGTCTATAGAACCTTTTCGAAACTTTTGTCAAATAAAATACTTGTCTAGTTTGCTATACTAGGCTCTCAATGCCTTCTTAAAACCATACAATGCCTTCTTCAATCTACATATTTCTTATGGTTCTTCTTCTACTCTGAAACCTTCCAATTTCTCAATGTAAAATTCTTCCTTTAGCTCTCCATTAAAAAATGTTGGCTTCACATCCATCTGATAAAATTTCAATCCTTATGTGTTTCAAATGCTAGAAATATCCTAATTACCTCTATCCAATAAATAGGATCATAAGTCTCCTCAAAGTTAATTCCTTTAATAAGAGAGTAACCTTTGCAAATTAGCCTTGCCTTGTTTCTAATTACTTTACCATTCTCATCCAACTTGTTTTGGTAAACCCACTTTGTACCAATCACATTCTTATTTGTATGTTTGAGAAAAATTTCATAGGTCTGATTCTTCTCAATCTAATCAAGTTCTTCCTTCATTGAATTTTCCCAATTCGGATCGTTGCATGATTGTTCTACAGATTTAGGTTGAACCTCTGAAAGTTGACACAACAAAGCATGATCTTGTGTTGCTCTACTTCTGGTAACAACTCATATGTTCTTATCACCAATAATATGATTCTTAGAATGATTTCTTTGCACATACCTTGATTTCTTAGCTGTAGATGTCCATGTTGGTTGAGTCTCTTCTTCTTCTTCTTCTTTCTTACTCTCTTTTCCTCCATCCTTTGTATCAGATTCATAATCAATATGTATCTCAGGCACCTTATGAAAATATTCATCAACCTTCACATTCACACTTTCCACAATTTTGTTTAGTCTTTTTTTGTAACATCGGTAAGCCTTGCTTCATGTAGAGTATCCCAAAAATATACCTTCATTAGCTTTGTTGTCAAATTTGCCAAGATTATCTTCATCTTTTTGAATGCAACATTTGATTCCAAAGATTTTGAAATACTTAACTGTAGGTGATCTCCCATACCATAACTCATATTATGTCCTTCCATATTTCTTCTAGTACAGAACTCTGTTCAGTGTGTACACAACAATATGTACTACTTCTCTCTAATAGATTGCTGGTAAACTTGCTTCCTTCAACATGGCTCTTACTTCCTACTAAAATGTTCAATTCATCCTTTCCACTATGCCATTCTGTTGTGGTGTTCTAGCTATTGAAAAATGTCTCTTAATGCCATGTTTTTCACAATAACTTTCAAATTCATCATAAGTAAACTCTCTTCCTTTTTCAGATCTCAAGCATTTAATCCTTCTACCACATTCATTTTCAACTCTAACGTTGAATATTTTAAACTTCTCAAATGCTTCTGATTTTTCTCTAATAAATGCAACCCAAGTCAATCTTGAATAGTCATCAATAAAAAGTATAAAGTATCTCTCACCTTGAAAAATTCTTGTTCTGGTAGGACCAAAAATATCAGTATGCACTAACTCCAGTAAACTAGTAGATGAGTAGTTTTTTTGCTATGAATGATTCTATCCTATGTTTTCCTTCTTGACATCCTTTATATAGTACATTATTTGGTTTTCATAATCTAGGTAAGTCTCTTACTGCACATGATGAACTTGTTCTTACCAAATTATCAAAGTTGATGTGACACATCCTTTAGTGCCATAGCCAATTGTCATCAGTTTGGGATAGAAAACAACATCCTTCTGAAGCTCATTCAAGCTATTACATGTTTCTTCCTATCCTTTTTTCAACTGTAATCACATCTCCATATCTCTTTTGAATCTCACATCCTTCATTCTTGAAAATAACATCATATCCATTCTCACACATCTATCAAACACTCAAAAGATTATGATATAAACCCTTCACATAGTAGACATTGTCAGTGTTGCTCTTTCCATCAAAAGTAATAGATCCTTTATTGACAATATAAGAAGCCTAATAATCACCAAATCTAATAGGACCACCATCATATTTGTCAAGTGACACAAACTTACTCTTGTCTCTAGTCATATGGTGAGAACAACCACTGTCAATTAGCCATTTATCTTTCTTTTTTATAACATACGAAGTAGTTTCAACATCATCATCAACCTCAACACAAATATTAGAAATATGATTTTCTTGTTTCTTATCTTCTTCAGCATAAAACAAACAATCCTTTACTTCTTACTCATCATCTAAAACACTAGCATCTTCATTCACATAATAAGCCTTCTTATTGAACTTCTTAAACATCTATGTAGGAACTTTCTCTAGACATATAGTAGCCAATGACCAATTTTACCACATCTAAAATATTTCAAAGGTAACATACCTTTGTACTTGTCAGTAACTTTCTTTAGCCTTCTTGAAAAGTTCACTTCAAACTCTTCTTCATCATCACCATCATGATCTTCATCAGATTTAGTTGCCTTGAAAGTTGTCTCTATTCTACTCTTCTCTCTTCCAAAATTCCTTAGCTCAAATGCGGTCAGGGTGCCAAATAACTGTTCTTTAGTAAACTTCTTTGGATCATACACCTTCGCAATCATTGAGCTCTTATCATTGTAATTGTCTATTAATGTCATCAAGATCTTTTCCATAAAATCCTTAGCGATAATAGTGTCTCCTTGGTTCTTGACTTCATTCACAACATTCTCAACTCTCTGAAAATAGCTTTTAACATCCTCACCATCTTCCATTCTTAGATTCTCATAGTGTCTCTTAGTTGTAAACTTCTTAGATAACTTAACCCTATCATTTCCTTCATAGATGTCTTTCATCTTTTGCCAAACTTCATAAACAGTCTTCAAAGAAATAATCTTAGCTAGTTTAGTCTTAGATAAAGCACTAGTGATAACATACCTCAATTTTTAATTCTCCTCATACACCTCGATTTCATCCTAAGTGTTAAGGCCATCTCGAGGAAACACATACTTTGTTTCCACATGCTTCCAGGTCTTGTAACCAATCAAAACCAAATAATATTTCATCTAATCTTTCAATGAACTGTAGTCTAATCCATCAAACATAGGGATGTTCAATTTATGTGCCATCGGATCTTCCTCAAGTGGTTAAGCTCTTCACTGAGGAACCAAGCTCTAATACCAATGGTTGAATATTCTGAATAACTGAGAGGGGGGGTGAATCAATTATTCTCACACACTTTATGAAACTTATGCTCTATTGGAAAACTATTAAACAACAACAATAACAACTTTTGATCTATCGATTAAGCACATAATACCATCTACAAAAATTATAAACATGAAAATAAAGGAACACCAACATAGATAAAACCAAGATTTACATGGAAAACCCAAATAGGGAAAAACCACAAAGAAGCTAATTCTCATGAAATGAAAACACTTGTTAGGGTGACACTGGTTAAGGTGATTTGTACAAAGGCTCACTACCGGTTGTGTTCATTGCAGGTAGGCTCACTGTTAATCGGGATAACTACCCTTAATTATGAATAGGTTCACTACCAATAAAAAGAGACTCACTTCCAATACAAAGAGGTTCACTGCAAATACAAAAAGGCTCACTACCAAAGTATATGAAAAGAGATTGAATCCACCACTGAAATTTCTATCACCAACACTCTGCCATGCATACAATCAACACATAGATCTCTTGAAATAGATTTGCAATCACTTTGCATACAAGAAATGCATAAGCCATATGAACAACATAAATCCTCGCTCTTCTTATATTTCTTGATGCCATCAACCATGTTAGCCAAAACAACTTGAAATAGGTCGCACCAAGACATTCTTGTAGTGGTAAGGAATGAAATGTGGACCACCTCAACCAATACAACTCACCTTGCACATGCCAACACACAACACAATCTCCAAAGCCAATTGTTCCAATAGACATGATGAAGACATTACATAATAATAGCTGGGATTGAAATACAAACAAACACACTCCAAATAGGATCCTCCCCAAAAAATTGACCCACCATATGTTGCACATAAAGTAGAGCCAACATAAAAAAGGATAAGGATAGATATATGAAGCACGTCTTTCGGTTAACACTTCTACCAAGACACACATAATATCGGTACAACTACTGATACCACAAAGACTATCAGTACACACCAACTGATACACCCAAAACATGAAAATTCTTAGGATATGTTGACATTAATGAAAACCATTAATGATAATAAAATGAATAACATCGACTTCAAATTATAACACCCTTCTCCTAATGATGTTGATAAGGGATCCTTTGATTAGTCTCACACAAAAAGACAAAGATTTAGATCTTCATATCCTATTGATAAGGACTCAAATACCAGTAATGATTCCATTGTTGTAGCCAACTATTATGAAGCGTTTCCTCAAGATGATGACCCTCTTACCTCCTCTTTGCCATGAATTTCAGAATTTGGTCTTGGAATGTAAGGGGGTTGTCTCTCCCCCATCACAAATATCAAGTCAAGGACATAATATCTCACTAGAAACCTAATATTTTGTTTATCTAAGAACTTAAACTTAATGGTATCCATTTTTTATCTTCTCCATCCCGCATATGGGGAGACACTTCATTTCTTCATACATCGCATATGGAAGGTATGGGAGGGGCTATCATTGGGTTTGCTCCTTGGGTGAATAAGTTTGTTATTTCTAAAGGTGAGGACCCTTCACATAGCTATGTGTGGGCCGTCACCTTTATTAATGGACAAACCATTGGATTTTACTCTATTTATGCTTCTACTAGTTGCACAAAAGAAAGAATTGTATTACGGGATTGGATGGCCAAAAATCTTCCTAATGTTGATTGGGTTATAAGAGGTGATTTTAACATGGTTGAGCACCAAAATGATCACAGCTAGTTGAGCATTTCCAAGTTGAGTAATGAAGAATTTTATAAGTGGTTATACTATCACAACACCATTGCTATTGTAGATTGTATACATAACACAATTCATATCCGTGACAATAGCTAGTTCACTTGGTCCAATTGCAGTTTTAAAGATGATAGAAAGATGAATAGACTTGATAGGTTCTACATCTCCCATAATTTACAACCTATTTAGGATCTCCATGGCCTTTATGTTAAAGTTGATTATTCTTCAAATATTTTAGACCAATTCCCTATCATTTTTTTATGTCATGAGAAATATTAAGACTAACAACGAGTTAAGACTTCCATACAAGATTAATACCTCACATCTAAAAAACCCTTCTTGCATGGCTTCCTTAGTGGGTCTTTGGAATTCTATCCCTAAGACAAAATAAGGAGATTCTTATAGGGAATGGTTGCACTATGCTATTTCACGATGTGTTAAATGCCTATGTGCCTTTGGGAGAAGAATGACTTAGCAATGTAAACGTAAAGAGAAATTACTCAAAGGAAAAATTGAACATGGAAAAAAAATATTGAATGCAAAGGCAAATGATGTAAATTTGAAAACTTCTATAGCTTATTTACAATCTCAAATTTGAAGAATGGACAGTTATAAGGGTCAAGGTGTTAAAATTAGAGCTAGACTACACTGGGCCAAGGAGGGTAACAAGAGATCCAAATTATTCTTTAATTTTATTAATTATAAAAATAATAAGGAATATATTGGGGCAATTAAAGATGAATTAGGTAATCTCCACATGTCTTCATAAGAGATTACAACATTATTTCAAAATTATTATGCAAATCTTTTTAAAGAAGACATGCATTGGCAAGATGCCCAACCCATTTTGGAAGACATAATCAAAGATCATATTCCAAAGAAATTAGATACTAATTATAGCTAGTTCTTAGATCATACTCTCTCCATTGAAGATTTGGAGCATGCCATTTTCTCCATGGCATCTAATAAAAGTCTTGGTCTAGATGGGCTTTCAGTTGAGTTTTATCAAATTATGTGGCAACATATTAAAGATGACTTTTATATGATGTATTTGGAGGCTATGGAACTTGGTTCTCTAGGACCAGATATCAATAGGGGCATTATCAAATTAATTCCTAAAGGAAAAAATGAAGATACAATCACAAGTTGGCGTCCTATTACTTTACTTAACACTTCTTACAAAATTATTGCTAAGGCTATTGCTACAAGAATTAAACCTATGTCAAAAGAGATTGTCAAACCTAAGAAGATAGGTTTGATTTGAGGGAGATATATTCTTGATAATCTTATCCTTGCATGGGAAACTATTGAATGGGATCAACAATCACACCAAAATGCTATCATAGTCAAGTTGGATTTTGATAAAGCTTATGATAGAATGCGATGGAGTTTCATCCTCAAAATATTGGGGTTTGGCCCCAAGCTATGTAAACATGTTGAAATGTTGTTTACAGATTCTACTTCCCAACTAATCATTAATAATGAGATGTTAGATTCCTTTCCTTTACAATGCTCAATACAACAAGGCTGTCCTTTATCTCCATTTCTTTATGTTATTGTTGTTGATGCCCTTGGTTACTTGCTATAGAAGTATAATCAAATGAATTTAATAAAAGGTATCCGTATTCTTGGTAATAGGACAATCATTAACTCATATTTTGTGGATGACAACATGCTTTTTCTTCAAAATTCCGATGAAGAGTTTTCAAATGTTATGAAAGTTCTTAACCTTTATTACTCTATTTATGGGGACCTAAGTTAGCTCATCATAAAATTGAATTCCTTATGACATAAATAGATAATGTACCCCCTTGGATCCCTACTGAATGGAGACCAATTAAACATGACCATATTTCTTGTTACCAAAGTATCCCATTTGGGATAAGAGTTTCACTTCCTGAGATGTGGAGATGGTTCCTCAATAAATTAAAAATTAAACTACTTACTTGGAAAAATAAATTCCTATCTTTGGCTGGGAAGATCTAGGTTATGAATCACATATTCTTAGCTTAACATGTTTATTATTCATCATGTTGGATGCCATCTAATAAAGGATATGATGACCTTATTAAATTAGTCCATCAAATTTTATGGTCTAATTGGGGTGGCAGGGCTGGGTTTAAATGCACTTCTTGCTACATTGCGTTCAACCTAAAGCTAAAGGTGGTTTGGGCATATTAGATCCCAAAACCCAAGGAGTTTTTTTAGCAACAAAGTGGATAATTTGAGCAATTAATGGGGATGAACCATGGAAACTCTTGGTGCATTTTCATATCTCTCAGGCTTCCATAAAAGCAAAATGGAAAATTGTGACATGGCAATAAAAACTTTTGTTGACGCCCTTTTTTTCCAAATTAGAGCAGCTTCCTACTTGTTAAAGTCTATTTGGAAGGCATGAGAGCAAGTTTACAAATATTTGAATTGGAAAGATACCTTTCTACAACATGGTTTTAGCTTTGGTTCCTCTTCTATTTGGTGGAACAGACTGATCCAATATCATGGATAGCCTCTTGCCGTATCCTTTCTTGGACAGACCCTCCTTTTATTCAAGAGAGGTATTAGACAATTTGGAGACTTGTGTGATTTTGACTTCATGGACTAGGACAACTAGTTAAGCATCAAGAACAAGTTTGGTTTGGACAATAAGTTCAAAGGATTATCATTTTTGATAAATCTTTGGTCTCCATTGATTTGTCCATGAAAATTTGCACCCCTTTAAAATGTAAATTTTCCAAGGATTGGTGCTAGTTGGAAAAGCATCATTCTGGTTCCTTTCCATTAAAAGAAATATATCTAAATCTTTTACCTATATTTCCCCTAAAGTGTAGGCTTAATAACAAATGGAATTGTAAATTTTAGGAGAGCACTTGGAGAAAATCAAGCACTCAAATATGGAAGTCTAAAGTTGAAACAAATGCCTAGATTCTTACTTGGAAAATCCTTCATTTTAAACTCCCAGTTGGAGATAGATTAAAGTGCATGAAAATTCAATCAGTTAAGTGTCCTTTTTATCAACATAATGAAACTCTTAAACATATATTTTAGGACTGTGCGTGAGCCAAAATGAAATGGAATGCTGTCTTTATCTATATATTCCTGCTATTTTTTAATCATGAATTACATTGGAAAGAGGCTATTTTAGGCTTGAATCTTCAGAAGAACATCATTGTTGAATCTATGAGGCATATTATTTTATTAAACATATGGAAAAGGATGCATGACTATATTTTCGAATCATGATATTCATCTAGGAGGTGAAATGCTAAAGTTTTACTTTGAGATCATATTTCAGACAGTCTTTTTGTGCTCTCAATTGAAGGAAGGTTCCAAAGACCAATTAAAGATCAACAACCACTTGGATATAATCAAGTTACAACTGCTTTAGCTTTATAGTTATGATACTTTATATTCAAAACAATGTCAACAAATGTTAAAATTTAGGTTATGATGGATTTTTATAAGCTCTTATTGAGCCGTTATGTTTTAGTAGCTTTAGTTTATTAGTTGTAGCTTTTTATGTTCAAATAGTGCTCGTGTTAAAGTTCTCATCAATATTGTTACAATTGTATTATGTTTCTAGTTTGGGGTTTCTGTTGATAGTTGGTTTTCTATCTAGATGTAAGTTTGTGATAACAACTCAATAACTATTGGCAGCCTGTGTTACCCTCCATTATATATATTTTTTGTACTATTTGCATTATTTCAATGATTTTTTTTTTATGGACTAGCATAAGGTTATAATTGCATGGTTAGATTGGGTAAATTTATAATTATTACCTGAATTGAGGCTTAGGCTATACATTATATGTCATGAATATGATGAAATTTAATGATTGGAATTTTGGTGTTTTTAAACACACACACACATTACTTGTTGCTGCATAACCATCTTGATGATGTTCAATGTTCCCAATTCTATACTCAACAAAAATTAATGTTCAAAATGTCAATGAGCATGACATCCAAGACTCACCCTAATATTGTATCAAATGTCAATGAACATGACATCCAAGACTCACCCTAATATTGTATCAACTCATATAAATGATATGCGAAAACTCACCACCTAATATTGCATAAATAATTGAATAATAATAATTAGTACACAGTTATAATGTTATATATATTTTTAATAAAGTATTTAAAAATTCAACTATAAATATGTGTCAAATTTATAAGCCATTTTATATAAATTACCATCAATATAACTATTAAACTCTTTTGATAAAGTAAACCATATAAGATTTTAAATTTTATCATTCAACTTATATTACCTATCATATTCATTCAACCTAATCTTAAAATAAATAATCCATAAAAATCAATATGTATAAGTTTGCATGGTAAACGAACTCAATTCCAACAAGTTTGAAGCTATCTCATCTAGAAAAATATGTTTGACCTAATTCAATTCCCCTTCAATAAAAATACTCAAAAAACATGTGGAAAATTAACACAACCAATGGGATAACTCCATTTACACGCAAACCAGGCGGTTGTCCTCCACAACAACTCACCTGCAGGGGAGACCCCGCAGAAGTAAATATCAGACAACCTTATCTCCCAATTTTTGAGTAATTATTACGCAACACGTACTTCCTTGCCACTTCAACGCTTCCAATTTTTGGATTCTGCTCATTGATTTAATTATATTCTTCCATAAATTAGTATTCCAATCTTCACTGTCGCGACACCATGATTTTTTGAGGTTTCTTGTTCTGTATTATTGGCGGTTTTTCATCTGCAATTCCTACCGATCTGCCAACAGGTTTCAAAATATTTTGAAGATCTTTGCTCCTGGGGACGTAATACTTAACCGTAAGTCCCAGCTTTAACGGTCCTTGTAAGATTTGAAGCACTTTTCCTTGTAATTTGCACCTTTTATGATTAAAATGCGTTCAATTGTATAGGCTATATAGACCATACTGAAAACTTAATTGTGTGGAAGAGTACATGACAAATTAGGTTCAGGATTGATGAAAACCTAGCCATGCCCCTGAATTTAATGAACCCTTGATATGGGCTGGACAATGGAAATTTCGAAATTGTTTTAACTTTTATCTTTTCTACTTGCGTCCGAGGTATTGAACCTTGCCAGGCTCTGTATGGATTGGCCATCATGCCAGTTGTGGTTCACCTCCTCTTGCATATTCTTAGTTTTATAATAGTCTTGACTATCAGAAGATTTACCCTCTGAAATTTCTCCTCGTAAATTGTCTTCTGCAATGTGAACTTTGTAATTAATTCTATTTTAATTTTTACTTGGGGAGGATCAGTGCTCATATGCCAATACATGTTTACTAGGATGATGGAGTTTAGGCTCACTTAGGAGCAGATATAGACTTGTAGGTGGAAGCGGCTGATCCTGTTCACACGAGGCTTTAAACATGATTTTTACCAGGATTTCTAAACTTTTAAAATGGATGATCCTTTTACTTTATCCCTACTTTGCACACCCTATCTTTGCGGGAAATTCCCATGGAAATTGTGCAATGCAAAGCAAATATCTTAAGCTTTGATAAGTATTTCCTTAAACTATACTTTACATATATTGAAATAACATTAACTCAAACAGTTTTTCTATATAGGGCAAAGCTTTTTGGGCTATTTGTTAGCAGTTATTCGTTTTTAATACAAAAGTTCAAAAGTATGTCTGTTGATTTGAAAAAGCTCAGGATCAATAGGGATTTTGATTAGCATGTATGTCTAGGATTTTCTCGTGTCATGATTTTTAATAATTTTTTTTTTGGTTAATTTCATCTTTTAGGAATTAACAATTTTGCTTTCTATGTTTCACTTTATTGGGGATGCACCAGGTACTCCTGTTGTGTACTTCCAGTTTTGTTGGCCTTTCTAGCTTCTCACCATAGGAAATTTTTGATTAAATAAGTTAAATAATTTTATTTTAATATTCACTTAAGTTTTACTGTATTCCCCAAAGTTTAAAAGCATTTATAGAATTCTTTGTTTTCTCTCAACAATTAACTTATAATATTTACATTTGTATGTTTAGTAGTGTATAAATACACCAACCATTCTAAACCTTGGAAAAAAGTCCATTCCTTAGAGTTTCCTTGGTTCTAGATGATTTTATATCACTAGTTATTTATGACTTTGATTTACCAATCTCAAGGATCGGTTCTCTACCAAGAAATAACACAGAATCTTTTCACACTTTCAGCTGATGTTACCAGAAAATAGACTGCCAATGGCTGTTATGGTTTTAATTTAGAAAAAAGTCTGCATTTTGATTTTTTAGGGTGTTGGATGAATCGATTGAGAAAAGAAGACATTGAGAAAAAAAAATTTAAATCTTTATAAATTATAATAAAAAAGGTAATCTCCTTTCATAAAATTGCATGGAAAATTTTACCAAATCTTTTTCAATGCTAAGCGGATCAGACATAGACTTACAAAAGTAAAAGCCAAGGCCAATAGGAAACTAAATTCTTGCCTTTTTCCTTTCCTGCCATCTGTTGTTCACTTCAGCGATTGTCTACATGCCTCAATCAGGACAAATCTATCTTCAGCATACTAGGGCAATTTAAACTATATAGGAAGCACATCAAATCCTCCAATCCTAATGTAGGTGGATCTCTAGAATTGTATAAAGTAGCTGCCATATGTGTTATTTGACTGGATCGCCTCTAGAGAGATTCTCAAACCCATATTCCTTGGATTTCCCTCACCATTCGCATAGTGAATGCATCATTCACTCTTTTGAAACTCCTCTAATTCCTTTTCTATTGAAGCTAAGTATAGTAGTCTTGATCAAAATCATTTATATCTCCTTCAATTTCCCTCACCATTCACATAGTGAATGCGTCGTTTGCTCTTCTGAAACTCCTGTAATTCCTTTACAATTGAAGCTGATTATAGTAGTCATAGATCTGAATCATTTTGTCATGGACTTCTATTGGGTGTTAGCCTGGCCATGGTCTAGTGCATGCAATTGCGTAGAATAAGTAAGAAGCCATATACAAGAACTTGTTGGTGGAAATTGAACCATCATCAAATGCATTTGGTTACTAATGAGCTGAGCCCAATCAATAAATTGTTCACCATGAATAATTATTTGGATGAAGAAATGCATCCACTCCTCGAAATCATGGGCATTTTCATTACCCTTCAGTCAGTGTAAGAGAACTAACATCTGATTTTTTTTCAGCAAAATGGGACCTGTGTAGTCTCTTAGGCAACTGAGATTTACCATTCTCTGGAGTTGCAAACCACTCCTGAGCAATTTTGATTTTACATTGGCTTTTCTTCTCTTGAAAATGCTGATAAGAGAGAATGGAGTTGAAATCTGTGTATGCTACTCTCTCATGTAAATGCAGGCAGGAGCTAAAAGTTTCTCTACTCACCGTGATTAGCCTGTTGTCATTTGTTCTTATTTCCTTGGTCTCAGGATCATAATGGTTTATGCTTTCAATTACAAAATCTGTTCATTGCACTTCTACTGGAAAACCTGTAGCTTGTAGTAGCTCACTCTCAACTAATTGTTGTGTTCCTTGGGGTTTGTCTTCTTTACCAATTCTCTCCCAAAAATCATTTAAATTTATGTGCCCTAGCTTGGTGTCTTCGATTTCTGGCAACGTTCTTGATAAACTAGATAAATGCTCATCGCCTAGATACTTGTATTTCATGGTGATTAAATTGTGGGGCCTCAGAGATAACTTTTGCTTAGGGAATGATTTTAGTAGAATTTTCAGAGCAGAGAAATCTATATCATATTACTGTTTTGGAACTTATTAACCTCTTTTAAATTACCTTGTGGCACATAGCTAGCTAGGAGATGTGCATAATTCACTATACCTTTGAGCAAACCAAGCCTTTTATCATCACAATTCTTCTCCGCGTGAGCTCTGCAATTTTACTTCTCCGTCTCTGCCAATTTGCTTTTGAATGCCTGTTAAAATGAGTCTTATGGCAATTTAATCTCATAAACGCACCTATGTTCAATGTTGTCGTGTCATAGGTGAGCATTAATGGTATGCATTAATTGTTTGTACATGTAAGCCTTTCTTTGAATGCCACTTTTTTCTGCGAGATTTGAAAATAATGGCTCAAAGTAGCTGATTGGGGAAATCAGTGGTTTCAAAAACCTTGTCAGGTTCCAAAGGTGGTTTCAGAACCTTATTACAAAGCTGAAAATCAACTTTTTAAACCCTTTGAAAATATTCTTTTTATGCTAATGCTTAAGGCTTTTTCATGGTTATGGGTTCTTTGTTGGATATCGACATGATTGTGAGAATCTTGTTGGCTCCTGACAAAGTTTTTGGAATAAGGCCAAAAGACTGACACAAACAAATGAAAGATGCTTTGAACTTTTTGAAACGTAAGAGTTTTGCTGGAACTCAGCAAGGTTGTGAGAACCTTGTCGGAGATCAATGTGGTTGTGGAAACTTTGTTGAGTTCTGACATGAGTTAAGGAACTGAAAAAAAGAGCTGATGCAAAGGAAAGCATTCTTAATCTTTTATTTTTTAAAGATGAGATAACTTTGTCGGAACTTGGAAGGGTTTTCAGAACCCTGATGGACTCTGACACAAGTTTCAAAACCTTGGGACTTCTCTGCTAGCATAAGCCAAGAAAAACTAAGAAAAATGGAGGCTGACAAATACAAAGGCAATACATAGCATATGAAGTCAAGTACAGGTTAGCCCATTTACATGTATATTATTCAAATGTTGCATTTAGGTTTTCAATACTTCAGCATACCCTTTTGAATTTATTTTTTCAGACAGTACCATGTGCTGCAGCACTAGATCCAGTATTGACTTTATTGAAGGTGTCATGTCTTGGACGTCTGACCCCAGTAGCCAGGGCAAGTGATCATAATGTGAACTTGGGACCGAACTGATACATGGTCGTTGGGCAAATGATCAACAACTTCAGGATGGGGTTTGGGGTTCTGACATTTCCTCCAATACAGTGAATTTGATTATGGGAACTGTTGGCTGGGAAGACATGCAGTAATAAAACATAATGTGTGAAATGGCCAAGCAGAATCCCTTGGAACTCATATGTACCACTACCATGACTGGGTCTGGCACCAGATATGGAATTGCTGTCCTTGCAGACACTAATGTTTTTTGTGTTTGGTAAACAGAATGTTGGAATATGTATATTAAATTGCATGGTTGTATACTTTCTGCTGGTATTTGTATGTTAGTTAGGAAGAGTGGATAGCATTATGTGCATTTTGATTGGCAGTAGGTTAAGTTTTTTCATTGGAATGCCTGGAAGAGTCCCTCCATTTTGTACTCCTTCAGAAAGTTGGCCTCATGGCATCTAATTATTATATAATGACTGCTGGTTCAAATGATTAGCAAGCACCTGACACTAGATGCACAGGCGGTCTCTGGTTAGTTGCAATTACGATATTCTAATATAATACAACATTCTCATTTTACCAATAAAAAACTTGGAATATATCAGCATTTTTGCAAAATGAGAGATCCGTTATAGGTTACAGGTTGATAGCACATATTTTTATGCTCTAAAAGCCCAAACACGAATTTAAACACTAGTATAACTGCTAATGTCCTTTTACACAATAGATAGGGAGCTTAAACTGTAAAAGTGATGTTCTTTAACATGACATTATATATATATATATATATATATATATTTATAAAGATAATTTCAGCCTGCAGTAAATCAATACAGAAAAGAGTGTGTTATGGCACGACATCCCGAATGCCAAACTGAGCACATTCCCTGAGTATTTAAAATACCTGGAAAGTTAAGTGGGGTAGATATCCATTCAAATCTCTGTCAATCAAAATAACTGAAAATCTCAAAAGTGTTGTGCCCCCAACACAACCAAATTAAAGATGCTCAATTTTGACATTTAACATTGCAATTGCATATGAAATTAAATACACAGTTGTGTTTACCATGCATTTTTCATCTTCTTTGCTTATTTCTGTATACCTTTTAAAATAAATCTTTTAAATGTATAAAAAATTGACTGTATGCTGGGGTTTGGGAACTCATGATTTGGTTTGTGCAACAATTAGTTTGATTTTCTGACTACTGATTATAAATGCATTCTTTAATGCCATTATGGGTGCATAAACTGAGCCTATTTGTTATTTCTTTTTGAGCCAATGTATGTGTTTTAGCTCTCATAATTTGTTAAATTGCTATCATTGCAGAAGAGTTACTTTGGGGGAAATTTAGGCTTCTGAAGATTGAATTGCAACGAGTTGGCTTGTTGCTTGGGTGCTTCTTGATACTTCATGCTGGCTTGAGAGCATGAAAGAAGATCTAAGTCTGCATGTTTTTCCTGATCAAAAATCTTTTTATATTATGGTTGTGTCTGCATAGTGATTTAAGTCATTTCAATACTAGGCAACTGCTCTTGAATCATTCCATATTTGCTCCATGCTACGTCAACTTTGTGAATTAGAAGCCTGTTTTCAACACTTGGTGATCTCTCCACACGAGAGGAAAATACTCTGCTGTGAGAAATTAGAGAACATCAAATTTATGTTTTCTAATAACTGAGTGGTTTAACCTGGTATCATCTCTGATTGGTCCATAGGAAAAGAAATATTTTGCTGCTCTTTCAATTAAGGAATATGAATCGGGATAAGGAGAGTTTTGGGGAAAGTTCTAGTTCAAGTTCCTTGAGCAGTCAACAAGATGTTGGAGATGACAAGGTGATTGCAGAGATACTTTCTGAAGAATACTCAAAATCAAATGCTGCTGTTGGTAGGCGCCTATCACATCTAGATTCCATTCCGGTGAGATTTTCATCTGTAATGCTGTTATTTTTGTATTGTTGAAACCATAGCTTTTAGTTATGTAATTATAATGGTAGTGTCCTTTTCTATTATGTTATATATTAGTGGTTGTGGTTGGCTTCCTCATCTTTATGTTTGTTGCTTTGTTTCATTGATTCAGCCATCCAAGTACTATTGTGGTTCTATTGACTAAGCCTAGCATTATTTGCTACTTTCTTATTCAGTATTAGTGTTGTGAATGATTCTATCAATTATATCTTATTATGCAATCTGTATATTATGGAATTGTTTCCAGTTTGTCTGATTTGTTAATGCACATCTTCTTCTATTCTTCTGCTAATGTCCTTTGTGATTTCAGTAGTATGTTCAATGGTTTAGCATTATCTTTACTCACTATTCTTTTCTCAAGCTGAGGTCTTTTGCAAATAATTAGTTTGAGCAGACATCTCTTAGCGCTGAGAACTTCACCATATTCAGTTACCGCTATTTTGATCACCGTTGTAACAGTCAAATATTTCCCTCAATTTAATAGTGAATATTCTTCCAGATATTTTCTACAACAAATTCACAAACCTTTGTAATTTAAGTACCCTAACATTCTAGCTCTTTAAGATATCATTTTTTTCATTTTAAAAATCTTTACATTATATGGATGCAAATGTCTAATATTAGGTAACAAAATTTTCTGAAAACACAACGAAAACATAATGATAGCATAAATGAGAGAGTATTAAGAAGTGTTTCCGAACGCACAGTTGCACAGGCAAGTCTGATGATTTCCTGGATGAGGGTCCTAATGAGTAAGCAGCTTCCGCTGTCATATATGGCTGAGCTTGATGTTGTTATTGAGACCATCTTAGAAAATAGCTACTATACTTCTACAAGAAGAGAAGTTACATCTACATCACATTAGCAATGCTTGAATCAGAGAATAGATATGCACATGGTGATATGTTTTCTCATATACTAGATTCATGTAAACCAGAAGCAAATCCAAGGTTTTTTCCTTTTTACATGCAGAATGCATGAATTATTTTAAAAACTGATTCATTCATTTCAAATTCGTTAACTCATTGACTTTTTGTGATATAAAGTCATACATATTTATATTGTCTGATCTGGAGGCAGTATTCTAAATTTGTCACTCTAAATAACTCCACCAAGGCACTTTTTTATAATGTAAAAAATGATAATATCATTGAATTATTATTAGCAACTTGTGTACAACTTACATCTTGAAATGTTTAATCAATATTGAAAACTTGGAACATTGTGTATAACATCAGATGCATACTAAGATTATTGTTTCTGTTATTCAAAACTCTTGACTTGCCCTTCTGATGTTGTGAGAGTTATGCAAAAATTTGACAAAAAGAAAAAGATTTGTATAGAAACAGGAAAGTTTTTATATGGTGTGCTTTGATGGGTTTTCTGTGGAAAGTAGTGCATTTCTTTTATGAAGAGTGATGGGTTCCTTTATTATTCCGTATGCAAAGAGTGATCACAAAGAGTCTGAAAGAGTGTAGGAAATAATTAGAATTTTAGAAGAAATATCCTTCTAGGTAGATAGGCCTTTTACCAATTTACTGACAGTGGATTCAATCCTTGCTGTTAAATTAGGTGATTTATCTGTGTGGAAACTTCTATGGCGTTGTTGGCTTTAAAAGTTAAAGAAACTCACCAGTTTTTGCAAATCTGCTCCAACTATCATGTTATTGGTTCTGCTAGGTTAAGAAAATAGTTCAACCACCAAATGGAGTATGGAATACAATCATACAAGGCCTCTTGGATGCATGAGTCAAGGATGTGATATGCTCAAGAGGTCATGAGTTAACTCTTTGTTGCTCCCAATTAGGAGTTGTAAATTAACTAAGGTAGATGTGGCCTTGATTAGATAGAAATGACACCTAACTGCTGTCAAATTAAGGATTGATGAGGCAGTGGTGGCACTTGGTTACCTCAAATCAAGGTGTACACATGTCATTCTTAGTTTAATAAAGCAAATGAAACCTACCTAAGTAGAGACCTGCTGATGTACGCTTATCCTAGGTGCGTAATATGCAATAAATTAAATAACTGAATGCAATAAATAAAATAATCCCCCAACACTCCAAATAATTCTTGGTTAAGCATGCTCAGAAAATTCTACAATGAAAGGACAAAATTATCATTAAATATATGTTAACTGTTGTTTAGTATCTCTCAAAATCAACATTACTTATACACACTAAAGTAATTTGCAACATTTCTTTCTTGAGATTTGTTCCTAGGATGCATCAAGTAATCTTACTATTTTAATTCAATAAAAAAATATGCAAATAAGGTAGGCCTGTTATATATGTGATCATAAACTGAAGCTACGTAAATTAGTGCCAATTGTATTTTCTATATTATTACAACAGAAATGCTGCCATCACAAAATTTGTTACCATTTTGCTATCTTCACTAAGGACAAGGCCAATGATGTTAATCGTATCTAAAGTTATATATTTAATGAAAACATTTACTAAAAAATATACGAATGGTATATTTGAATCCAAAATGCAAGTGTAATCAGATTAATGGCACAGTCTGCAGGTCCTTAGGGAATTGATCATCAGAAAGGAGAAATCTCAAGTTTTGACCTGATTCTACTGTCTATTATTCATGGACCACTTGTATATCCTCCCCAGGAATCAAAGGAATGCAGTTCTTCTTAATAAAATCATATATAACCCCAAGAATGTTCTCTTCAAGGAAATATCATAAAGTTAAACCTTTATCTATAATCATTTACTTATCAAAATTCCTAGTTAATCTTATAAATTAAGATGAAGGTACACAACCCTTTTCAGGTCACTTGCATTCCTAGAAAGCATTATTTTCCTAAACATAATTTGGTAGTAATTTATTTAATTTAAGTAGATGGGAATGATATATTGTAGTTCTCCTCCAATAGAATCATATAACCTCAAGAGCATTCTCTTCAAGGAAACATCATAAAGTTGAACTTCCATCTATAATCATTTGTTAGTCAGAATCTCTAGTTTATCTTATTAATTAAGATGAAGGTACACAATCCTTTTCAGGTCACTTGCATTCCTAGTTTGTCTTATAAATATCTCTTTTAGTGCTTTGTTGGGCTTTTAGTTTCTGAGCCAGGTAGAGTCCATGCAACATGTGGCTGAGCATGATCATCACTGGTTGAAATATAAGTTAGAAGCTTGATTGATTTTAAATATTCTTCAACTACAATAGGAGATTTTATTTCCTGCAAGCTTTGAATATCTTTTATTGCTGAAACGAAAAGCACATGTTTGACATTTGTATGGTTGGCAGCATGTCCCTCGCATTAATGGGGCTATACCTGATGAAAATGATGCAACTTTTGATCACCAACGACTATTTGACAGGTGAAATTTTTTCTTTCTTGCAATCAGAAGGGAGAACATTAAGATACAGTGTATAAGCATATTTGTTTTCATATGACTAAGAAATAATCTAGATAATGCATGTTTTTGTTTTAGAAGATTACAACATATCTTCAGTTGAGTTTATTTTTGTGGATGCGTATCAAATAAATCCACCATTGTTTCTCCGTTAGTTTCAAAATTTCTTTTGTTATTTAGTGCATTATAACACAGGACATTTTGTGCAAAACAATATAGTGAAAGGTTGCTTCTTATAACATTGCTGGAAAATATTTTAGGAGATTTATAAAATACAGAACAGATCTGAGATCAAGCACAGAAATTACACATCCAGTCTGAAGGTCTATCCCTGTTAATAAGAGAAGAAGAGTGGAACAGACCTTAACCTGCATAAATAAATGAGGCCTTAGTGGGGCCATGAACTTCCCTTATGATCTGTGATTCTATGTGGTACTGCTGAGAGTAAAATAATGCAAACCTTAATTTCTCACAAAATATTATATCCTATAATTATCTGGATAATATAACTGAAAACCTATACCTTGTCAGAGTCTCCAACCAGTCTCGATTCTAAGACAAGCTTTCAATGCCAGAGAGGACCCAAATTGAGGGTTTGATTTTATGTAATTCATTTTGCAATGCTTCTATTGACAACTCTGACTATGTTCAGCTTAAACCTTTATACTCCAAATTTGTTTTTGTTTGCAAAACATCTTTAAAATTGCAAATTGCAATGTTTTCAATAATGGCAATGTTTCCATGAATAAAAATACTCACCTGACCTTGTCCTGAAGTCCTGAAAGAAATTTTCCATAATTCTGTGGAAAATAATTTGTTCTCACATATGAAGGTAGGTCACATTTTCATGGTTATGATCTAGGGCATGATTTAATGAGAACTTTCAGATAACGTTCTTTCTTATCACTTAGACAGTAGGTCATCCCTGTAATTTGTACCAAGCATTTTCATGATTTGCATATTATCTTCAAAGGCAAACCTTAAGGCTTCAGGTATATAATCCACTTTGTTTCCATGCTAGATTTCAGAGAATATACACCAATTTATGTAGAATAGAAGAATAAGAGTAAATCATGTATTGAGAATGGTTGGCTAGTGCAGCAATTATATCTTTATGTAAATATTTATACAGGCTTTAACAGTTATGGCCGACATGGGCACATGTTGACATTTATGAGTTACATTCTAATAAATGTGTCATTTATCTTGTGACTTCTACTAACTACTATTATATGATCTGCTTTTTCCTCCTATCTTATTTTTTAACCGCCCTTTTAAATAATTAAGCCAACAGAGTTGAAATAATGGTTTTCTTGCATCGTAGGTTAAATCTATACGGTTTATGTGAATTGAAAGTAGCTGGTGATGGAAACTGCCAGGTGGGTAGGTTTCTTTATAATTTATTTCGAGTTTTTACTGCAGGGAATCAGACAGAACTCATAAAAATGAAAACACTTGTTATCTTTTCTTTTGTGATGAAGTTGATCCCTTATGATTTCTTCATATATAAGTTTAAGCTTCGGGTATTCCAGTTCCAAAATGTTAATATTTTGTTGGGTAAACTTTGATTGTCTTTACAGTTTCGGGCATTGTCAGATCAGCTATATAATTCTCCAGAGCATCATAAGCATGTCAGAAAGGAGATAGTCAAGCAGGTAACAATAAATATACAGTACTACATACCAAGTAAGGTCATGCAATCTTGATGGGTTGGACCATTTAAAAACTGAGGCTAATGTGCTTGTTCTCTGATGGTAATTCTATGCTGGAAGCTGTGAATCATGTGCTTTTATAAGATTAGAATCTTGATAGAGTCAGTAGTTGTTTGAACATAGAAATACTTTATATCTTGTTCTCTTTTTTGCTTTGTCCATCTTGCGTTCTTACACTCTGCTTAAAAGCTTCTAAATAATCTCTGTTATATATCTCAATTGAGGAACATTGCTACAACACCTCCAAGAGAACTACCTTTTAACATAGCTTATTTTCCAAAGTTATAATTGCTGTTTGAAAGTTTTCCATCCTCAAGATGTTATCTCAGTGACCTGTTGCTGGTCAATAATAGTAATGTCTCATATTGAAGATATTGATGCAGTTATTGGTGATAACCACATTGGTTAGCTCACTAGATCAACATTAGCAGTTCCCTCAAGTAAATGTTTTTGAATATTTGTTGAGCAATTCTTGCTTTCTAATGTGAATATGGCAAAGAGTAGATGTACATGCTTATAATTGTGGTTGTTATTAGCCTAGATGGCCAGGGCCCAGATTTTCTTTTATGGTGTTCCTTGCATCTTTTGAAAATTTGATCTTGTTGCATAATTTATGTTTCTACTAAATACTCATTCACCAATTCATATATATTCTTGAAAGAGATATGAGCATTGTTCTTTTGCCTATGGAAAATCAATTTGTCGTCTTGGTTCTTATGCTTGTCCATAATTTGAATGACCAGACACTTTTGTAATGCTAGTTGCTCAGGTACTCCATCAGTTGACTATTCTTGTACAATATAATTCTCTGCCTCTTTCGTTATTGGTTGATCATTATAGTTTAAGAAATTTGTTCAAGTGCAGAAATGGTCTATACTGACCAATTAGAACTCAAGGATCAGCAAATTATTCAGACCACTTGCTACTTGCTAATGGAAATGAAGTTTACTTTTTAAGAGAAGAGAATATTGTGAAAATAGAAATGAAACTCGCAACAACTCACATCACAACTCAGTTTTATCCCGAAAACCCCCAATGTGGATAAAAACCAGCTTTTATGGAAGTGGCAATGGCCTTGCCACCCTCTATATTATCTTGGGAAGATAATTACAAGGACTTTAATTCTTCCCTCTTCTTCTGCTTGTCTCCTTGTAATGAGCAGCTCAACTCTCTCTATAATGTTTCTTCCTTTCTCTTAATCTCAAAAACATACTTTTGTTTTATTGGTAATCGCTTTTGACTGGAGCTACAAACCAGTGGGGTCACATTTGGGGGACCCCATCCCTGTGGTTACATTGCTGAGGCTGCCGAGGCAATAACGCCTCCTAGATATTGTTTTGACATTCTAATTATACTGCCGTACTCCTTATGTCTCCTGGCGTCCCTCGCCTTGAGCATCACCTTATCCCTCCACCACTCAATATCTCCTTATGTCTCCTGTGCCAGCCACCTTATACCTCCCTTCGGCGATTGACTATCCCCTTATGCCTCCCTCCTTATCTCTCCCCTGCCAGCGGACCCACCTCATTATGACTCCCATTAATCACCTTATGGCTCCCTTGTGGTCAGCGCCGGTGATCAGATCCCTATGTCATGCGGGCCCCCTACCTCTTCTGAGATCGTGAGTGCCCGGTTCGAAGCTGCATTGGGCTATGGTTGGTAACAATGAATGTTGCTAACCTGGAACCATTAACAGCCAGCGTCAAGCATCCTGTTGACCCTTCAAACTTGTCCGCAACATCCGCCTTCTAAATGATCTGCGTTGATTGAAAGATTTGAAGCCTGTTGTGAATCGAACCCAGGACCACCGTGATAACATGGTTTGCAGCAACTGCTGCACTGCGCGTGAACCCCTCAAAAACATGCTTTTGAATCAAGTTATAATCTTCTTTTATAGATTTCCTTGAACAAGAAGTTTTTGTCAGGCCCTAATTACTGCACACATAGCAAGCTGAAATGATGATATGGTTCATATTTTGATTTTGAAGTGCTCATTGTTGATGGATACTCCTGTTGTTGCAGTCTCAACAAGGTATCTACTGCTATTGTGGTCTTTTTCATTTGCATTTTGTTGTCAGTTTTTGTTTGAATTTGTCTATGTACTTGTTTAATTTATTGTTCAAGTTTTGTTTCTCAATACATTTTCTAAAACCAATATGGATCTCACCTCCTTTCTTAAAAGGCTTTTGGTCTCACAAAGGCTTAACGGGAGAATAAATGCTGGCAGAGTTCTCGCACTCTTTCTTTGGAATACCACTTTGCTTGACTCATCTTGTGATCTCCGTGTCCTATTTTCCATGTTTCTTGGACTCTATTTCAGGTTTCCCTTGTTTGCTTCTCTTCTACCACACGCTCTGTGAGTATGGATCTTCCTTCCATACCCAAATTTTCCAAGGAGAGTTGTACCCTTAGTTGAAAATCTCTGTGACTACATGCAGAACTTGCGAGTACTCATGAGGCAGAATGCTGGGTGAGTAAATCATACAAAACTCGCCCATGATTTTATAGTTGATTTGTGGCGATTTTAGGGCACAAAATCGCTGGTGTTTTCCCTGAATCGCGGTAAAAACTTGTCCAACAAAAACTATAAAATGCAAACAAAATATTTTTTGAGGGTTTCACTGTAATTTTAGACGTGAACCGCCAGACAAATGGCATGCGATGCCGGGTGAATGGCATGCGACTCAGCAACCTACTCGATAATGTTTTCGATGGTTTCATTGTAATCAATGAATCGTACTGCTTGATAATAAGCATTTGCAAATCATTATTTACATCTGCCTGAACCAGAGACAATAAATCATTTTGATCAGCATTATATTTTATATATTCATAAAAATAATCTTAAATTATGTTAATTTTCTATATATATTTAATGCATCATTGAAAAAATCCTATTTTGAATCTTTATTTTATGGAGTCTTTCAACTTTATTAAATTTTATTATCATTAATTTTTTTATAAATATTTTTAATGGTTTAGATGATTTTTTAATGTGTTTAGATAATTTTTAGATGAAATTTATGATTTATAATTTTCATTGATACCTTTTAGATTTTTTAAGAATATTTTTGGGAATTATATATATTTAAATGTTCGATAAATTATATGATTTTTAAATATTTTCAAATGTAAATGCTAAAAATCATCAGTGTATATGTGTGTTTTTAATTATTCTAAAAAATTAAAAATCATTTACTTTATCAAAACACATTGATACCATCCACCTAAATTATCAACATCGATAAATCATCTAATCATCTAAAAATCATTAGTGTATATGTGTGTTTTTTAATAATATTTTAAAAAATTATATTTTTTCAAATGTTTGATAAGTTTGCCGAGTTATTGCCGATTTTTTCCTTGAGTTATTGCCGAGTCTGAGTTTTTCAACTATAACTTGTACCCACTTTTCCTCTTCTTCATCAAGCATGGATGGCTCATAAAGCACAAATACTCAGTTAATTCTTGAATGCATCTTCGTGAAAGGAGGGAGATCAAGTTTGAATGCGTTTTCACCTATGGCCTACAAAATTGTGAAAGGTCTACACCTTATTGGCTTATTTTTCTTTATTTGTACTTGTAGCCTTTCCTTACTCAAGGGAAGCCAAATTTGTCCCCTGCCTTAAGTTTGTGCTCATTCCTATGTTGACCATGTCTTTGTTTATATAGTTGTTATGTTCTTGCCAATTGTTCCTTAGTTTTGAGTTGGATTTTCCCAATCTCAGTTGTTCCTTAATTTTGATTTTGATTTTCAACTGTGATGCTTTTGTCACCATATTGTCTTGCTCTACTTGTTCATCTTGTTTATCAAAAGCTACAGTAAGTGGACCAGAAGGCAAATATCCTAAGCATGCCTCAAGTGGCGACTTATTAGAAGAATGTAATTCACTGTTATAAGAATGCTGAATGTGAGTGATTCATCCCATGTCTTGGGACACTTACACCCCTTAATGAGCTGCACCTAGATTGTATTGATCACAATTGTCTAATCATGTATTTGAGGGTGAAAGGTTGTTCTCTTTTTAAGCTTTGTGTTCATCATACTCCATAATATAGACCAAACACACCAACATACCTTGTGTCTCTATCTGAAATTACAGACGTAGGAAGCCCAAAGTGCACTCATATTTTAAAGAACATCTCAACTGCTTCTTTCCTTGCAATAATATTTTTTTATAAGTGGTTATATTACACATTTTATTGAACCTATCAACTACCACAAACAAGTAATCACACCTATTGCTACTCATAGGCGTTCTACGAAGTACATAGAGACAATTTCCCATGGCCTTGTGGGGATTGGCAAAGAAAAATACATTCTCTCTTTCCTTCTCTTGGATTTGTGAGTACAATATAGTTTTCAACTTCTAACAATCTTTCTACTTGCTGCATTTAGGCCAAAACACATACCATTGCAAATGACTTTTACAGTTAACCTATGTTGAAGTTACTTGTCATTTTGAAGCTATGTGTTTCTTCATTAGTAGAAATCAATGTGCTCTTGGCACACAATTTTCCTACATTGTCGAGTTTAGGGTTTATTGCAATTGCTTATGGAAGAAGTTCTTCATTCTCTTCCCAAAGCCTTTATCATGTGCAAATTCTTCAGTGTAAGCATTTTTTTGTGTAATGTTCCCTTTTCAAAAAATTCACTTTTTGGATTGAAATCCCTTTTTCCCTTATTTTTGATGAGCTAAACTTGATTGAACCCAACCTCTTAGGTGTCAATTTCTCTAAGTGTGGAAGTTGTGTGTTCAAACTTTTGTGTGCGCACAAGTTGTCGAGGTTTTAAACTTGCCATCTCAGCATGCCTTTTCACAAAACTCCACGCTTTCTCCTTTGCCCTTGTTGGAGTTTTAGACTTTGGCATCTTGGCATGCCTCCCTACCAAACCCCAACTCCCAAACCTATTGCATGAGTTATGTGGTATCCCTGACCCTCAAACTCCGACAGTCCCACCTTTTTGCCCAATTCTTCTCACCTACTTCGTTGCACAACACAATTCCATTAATGGCCAGTTTCTACTTAACAACCACTCTAGAAGGGATTTCCCACTTAGAAAAAACATTGCTTATCATTTGGGTGTGGATGCTCATGTACTTGTAGTGTTGGAAGAGGAAGACACCAATACTTATTAATGCAGTGGTTGCATCCTCAGCAACCCTTGATCCTTGTGCAGATTTGTGCTGTTGTTTGGGTGGGAGCTCTTATCTACCATCAATTTGAAGGATATAAAAAGAGGGATACATTAGATAGAAAATTATTCCATTCTATGCACAAAAACCCTATTTGAAATTGCACAATATATTACATTTTACTCATGTTAAGTAATGCTATTTTTGTCAGGAGGTTACCATGAAAATCTTTTGGAATGTTTACTGGTTTTATTGGGATTGAATAATTATTTAAAGCATTTCCTTTTGTACTACCTTTTCTCCTTTCCAGGGGTTAAGTTGTCTTTTTAGTGGTAATAATCAATTGTTTGAAATTGTAATATATTTCCTTTTGTTTGGCTTTGTTATCATAAAAATTCAATTATAAAATCTATAAATGAACCCTATGCAGGTGGCTGGCGACTTGCGCATTTGATTTACTTCGAGAACCCTAATTTGAGAGCAACCTTTTTCCTTTATGGGACTTTCGTTCCCATGTGAGTAACAACTACCCAATAACAGAGTGAAGATAGAGGCTGCAAAAACAACTAATAACATGCCACCAAAGGATCAAGAGATAACCCAAAATCAAAACTAGAAATGATTTCAGCCAGAGCCAACAATTCCACTAGTGCCTAGTGGTGAATGGGTTGAGATTCTTTTGACAGTTATCCATGCCAAATGAAGTAGTTGTTAACCTTGTTAACTAGGATGTGTTTGAAGTGCTGCAAAGAGGTCAATGAAGTTAGTTGAGTCTCATACATGTTGGCAAAAGGGAAGTCCTTGTTACAAGAGAAATCTTGATAGCTTCATCACAGGTATAAAGAGTGATGCTTATAAGAGAATCGTTAGGTATATTGAGAACTTAATAATTATTGATAAAGAGGAGAAGAGAACTTTCTATGCAAGTAAAAATATTTAACCAAAGAGACTAGAACATAAGCCGAGTGTTTGCGGACTGAGAAAAGAGTTGATGGTCAATGACATGTTTGAAAATGCTAGGACAACATCAAAATATAAAAAATATACATTCCATATAAGGAGATGGGGTAAAAGTAGTAGTTCAAATTTCGGGAGCCATAATTTACTCAAGTTTAACAGTGATGGGTTGAAGGAGCCTCTTCATCATTGCAAAAATGCATCACAATTTGGGCTGCTAGTGGAGATCCATCCATATTAGTATTTGACAATGTATTGATATATAGACACATTGGGAGATAGTGAAGAACTTGGCATAAACTTCAAAAAGCAATGCAAAAGGATTTATGTTGCTTAGAGATGGCAATGAAATTATCATTGAAATTTTGAAACACCCAACAAGGGAAGCATGGGTCCTTATGGGCATACAATAGAAGATTCAAAGAATTGTTGGGGAAATCAGAGGAGACAATTGATGGACAAAAGAAATAGTGGAACATTGAGGGATTGATACACCTTTTATGGAGCAATATGAAGGTGGTCACACCTTCATCATACGAGGATGTATACAATTGAGCAATTGACATTGGAAGCTAGAGCAAGGTTTCCATGAAGTTGATAATGTATATTGACAACTATGATGAAAGTGATGACAAGTCTATTGATATTATTGGAGGTTCTGAGAAACTATGTTGAGAATGATGAGAGAATTGAAGGAGACATGAAAGATTGAAAAAGACTAGTGCATTGATTGCAAAATGGGTCACACACGAGCTTATTGCTTGAAAATGTTACGCAAGGTTTGTCAAGTAGTGGGTTATTTTGTCAACTTAAAGAACAAGAACACACATATACCTTTTAGTATTTTACATAAGATGAGTTGTTCATGCTACCCACCATATTGACCAAGCCTTAGAACCAAAGAAATAATGATCAATGACAAAATACTAATAGTGGGAACAATCAAACGTAGTATGACCTTCAAGGTCTACCAACTACACAATGTGGAAAGTTCAATAGGTGGACAACTTGTGCTCAATATTGTCATACTAATCAGAATAATGGGAATTCCTATCAGTGGTGTGGACTAGGGAACCATAATGATGCTAATTACTTGAAGTTATCTTTAATGATGCTTCATAGTGATTGATGTATAAGTAAGTAGGCTAAGTTATGGAAATTCACTCTCTAGCAAGGAAAACATAATGCCTTGATCAAAAGTCAAAGAAGGAAAGACAGATTCAATTCAAACTTGAGGTTGAGAAGATCTTTATGCATATGTGATGCTAGGGATGATGCTTACCAATAACGTTGTAGATGGGGGTTGAAAAACAAACTATTTTGTCACCAATTTTCCAAATTGTTGGAGATCAATACGACATCAAAATAATGGATGTACCAATGGCACACAAGGTGCTCATTGGAGCCCAACCATTCATAGTCAACTAAATGGCCATCTCCTTATAGAAGGTTTATGATGTATTCTTAGGCTTTCTTTGGTTGATACCGCTAGTTACAAAGGAAGATCATAATTGGAATAAGAATCTTCTCTTCGTCGAGAACAAAAGAAGGTATGTAGCTGACCTCCAAAGTCAAGTAGTGAGTGAGGATCCAAAGTTGTCCAACTCTTTAGATTTAGACTCTAAAGAAGAACCTAATTGGAGTGCTAGCTAGGTAGTGTTTGAGGAGCCAACTATCTAACTCTTAAAATCTAGTTTTCGAAGAAGGCCTTAGCTAGGGTTCTATAGAACCAAGCTGTGGAGTTTTAGAGGTGTAACAATGCTATGAAGATGAAATAAATTCACTTGTTGGTCTCTTATATTGGTAGATGGAAGATTAGGAGGGTTTCTAATGAAATTATTATTGTATCAAGATGATGGAAATAGAAGAGAATTTGTTTTGAGACTAGGAGAAGTCAATCATGTTGAGTTCTTTAGAAATTTTATTTCATACTTGGCTTACCCTTCAAAATAAACAATACAAAGTTGATGAATCCAAGATTGATAATTGTCTCGTGCATAAGTTCTAGAGTAGTGTTGATGTAAATTAGGAGCTAATTCCTTTGAGAGTGGACTTGGGTCCTAGGAGGAAACACAAATGATTATGGAAGGTGAAGAAATGACCTTTGAAAGATTGGCCTATTGAGGAACAATCTTTAGAGGAGCAATATCTTGAAGTATGGCCGTTTTGAAGTATAGTTTGTTTAAATAGGATCAATCATGTACTTTAGTAGGGCTTAGGTGATGTCTACTTGCCCGTACTACTACATGCCATAGCACTATCATTCTATGACCCCCCGTTGTACAACTACTTGTTGTACTATGACATAGTGTACAACTACGTGTCTATATGGCTGTTGTGGTTCTTTAGAAGGCCATCCATATGATTACTCCCATTCGTTGACCTTTAGTACAAGACTTCATTGATTATATGACCATTCTCTTTGTAAGGGTATGTGTTGATTGTATGGCCATTTGTGCATGGCTTTGAATTATGTGTCAACTATATAGTCATTTGCTAGAGGCCTACGTCAGTGTTATGATCACCATGATTAATATCATACAAAAACACCTCTTGGGCATTGTTCCACCCTATAGCCACACGGAACCCTATTTCCTTGTCAGACAAAATATGTAGGACCTTTTGTTTATTATTTGTTGTATGCACCTACTATTGACTTGTAATGGTATATTGTGTGTCGTATGGCCTTGAAACTCCATGTTTGGTGATGAAGGAAGAAACACAAGGGGAAGTTTAAAAAAAGCTGATCAATTCCAAAAATTAATTGTTAGAGATTTTTGGCAGGTCATAGGTGAAGTTGGAGGACAAAGATGAAGGGGGATCCAATGCAAAGCCCATTTTAGTGTTTCAACCTGTTGTATTGGTAATTGTCATTTTGGGGAAGAAACCTATTTGTGGAGTGTGTTGTAGGATAGGCAGGCCCAATCATTTGGGTTGCATGTGGAGATGGCAGATAAGAACAAATGTGAAATTTGTTTACTGGAGTAGAGGTAGAATGATGTCATCTCATAGTTGCCAATGGAAAGTTCACATGCATGATGATAGAAGTGGGTATACTAGTGTAGTACTGCAGCCGATATTAAAAATTTATTGCTATTTGAAAAACTAAATAGAGAAGTTGTCAACACTTACAGCTGAGGATACCTTAGGAGAATTATTGTTTTGGTTAGTATGGGTGTTAGCTTGATGGGTTGTGGTCCAAGCAATGAAACATTTAGTCAATCAACCTATATGTAGAATGAAGAAAGACAAGAAGGGAGTTCTCACATTGTCAAACTCTTCTTGTACCATGGCCATTGGATGTTTATTACCTTCTATCAATAAAGTTGCAATTATCTGATTCTATGCTGTGCAACGTTTTGTATGTTCATGCATTTGTAGTACTTTACATTTGTGTTCTTTAGTGGCCTGATGGTACATTGAAGTTAATCTTGTTCTAGGGCATTGATTTGCAACTATTTCTTGTTCTATATTCTTTTTGACTACAAGCTGAACCATGCTCTCCTTAAATGGAACTTTGTTTATGAAGCAAAATGCTTCATCCTTTTGACGGCTAATAGAAAATTGAAGTCAATTTTGTAGTGTGTTAAAATTGAGGTGGGCAAGAGAAAGCCATTCATGATCAATTTTTGTTATTCTTTTCCAAATTCACTTGCTACATCTCTTTAATTTACCTTTTTTGTTTTAATGAAAGCTCAAGTTAACTAATCACGCACTATTGCTGTTTTCCACTAATTGCATCCATGCACATGCTTGTCCAGAATGCTTATTATGATATTGCAGTTGCCAAATGATTGCTTGAGCTATCTCATGAATTACTCAATTTAAGATGCCTCTTCTCCATGGTTGGTTTGGTTTGTTCAAAAAGGGTTTCCTACAATCATGGCTTTTCTTCTATTAGTAAATTTGTTTGTTTGAGGTGGAGCCCAAAGTTATGTGAGATGCTCATCTGGGTTGTATATGGTGTTGTGATAACAGATTACACAATACATTTAATATTCCTTTGTTTCTTATGTTTCTTTCAATTGTTGATTTTACCTTTTTGGAGTTGCAGCTGAAAAAATTTCGATCCACATACGAGGGTTATGTACCCATGAAGTACAAGCGTTATTACAGGAAATTGAGAAAGTATGGTTTCTGCCCACGAAAAAATTGACTTTACAATTGCTGGCTGGATGTTGTAGTCTGTTTATTCTTTTTTGATTTTTTCAATAAAAAACACTTATTTGCATTGCTGTGCAGGTCTGGAGAATGGGGAGATCATGTTACCCTGCAAGCAGCTGCTGACCGGGTATGGTTTTCACTATCTTTCTGTTTTAGCATGGTGTGCTATTGTTCGATTTATGTTTTGCTTGTGTTTGGCAAGTGACTTTAGCACATCAAATTGTTGTTGGTTCACTGGTGAGGTGAATTGCGATTCAGTCCATCCATCAAGGCTCCGATCTTGGAGAGTTCCCTTGACTTTGGTAGGACTAAAATAATTTCTTTGGAGTAAAGTACTGCACAATTTTGACAGAAAAGATGCCTCTTATTTAGGCATCTTAGCTGAGCTTTAGTGTGAACCTTGTGCTTGGTTGAGTGTTCGGGTAGGTTGACCCCTTGTGATTTTGCAGCCTGTTGTACTTGTAACTATTCCTATACAATGAACATTCCTTCTGCAGTATTCAGCAAACAAAACAAAGAGATTCTATCTTCTATATGGTAGCTGCCATTCATGTTTTGGTTTAACTCACGAAATCTTAAATTACAGTAGTTGACAATTTCACTTCCTTGTGTGCAAGAAATTCCTTTTCTTTATAGGGGAGAATGACACTTTCCAGACTGGCTGATGAAATATTTGATAGCTTGAACATTTTTAATTTTCAGGCATAGCTTGAGATAACGAGATAAAATGTAGAAGCTGCATTGGCATACTGTGAAACCAATATAAACTCTAAAAATATTACTTACATATTGTTTTTTGGTTGGAGGAGAACCACATGGATTCACTGGGAGGGCAATACCATACCATGTTCATTGATATTGGGGGTTTTTAAATAAAGAAATCTAAAGCAATATACTCTTAAGTTTTAGGGGTGATGAGGTTATTTTAATGTATCTTAAGTCAATATCATTTTGGGTGGTGGAATGGGTGAATATAAAGTTTTTTTTAAAATGTATTTTCTTGTGGTCAAATGTCTAGAGTACTTTGTGGAAAACCAAACAATATAATTTATGATAGAAAATTTGTGTGGGCGAGGAACCTTATCAGCTTATTAACTGTTTGGGTTATTTTTGTGTTTAAGAATTCATGAAAACTCAAAGAGGTGATAAAAGTTAAACAGATATAATAAGACAATACATCCATAAAAAGATGTGTCCACAAATATCAAGTGTTAGGTAATTCTGAGTTTAGACATCTCTCAAGTTTTAGTATGGTTGTTAAGTTTAGATTTTCATTTTATTCATGAAATTGAAAAGTACACTAACATGATATTTGAATCCAATTTATTTTGCATTCCATTATTTGGAATGCTAATATAATATGCATGCAAAACAATTAATAGAATTTTTCTATGGATGTGCATCAAGCCTATCATTACTTTACATGAAATGATATTCCTCTATCAAATATTTATTTAGTTCTTTTTAACATTTTAAGTTTTAAACTACTGAATGTAAAATTCTTGTAAATGATGTGTTCCAAGTTATGAGAGGAAGAAATAGAAAAGGGATATAAAAATGTTTGCAACAAATAGGCATGGAGATTATTTGGTGTGTTTTTGATAGAAATCAGTATCAAAAGGTGGTATTAACAATTGAGAGGTAAAAAAAATAGTAAAGGTATTATTTAGTATCCTATGATCAAACATGATAGGGCATAAGTTTACTGAGTGAATGCCTTATGAGAACATATAATTTCTGTATTTTGCCTCTCTTTTGTCTGAATTCTCTTTTTAATTTTTAGTGGTCATCTCTTTTGATTTATCATTTAACTGTGACTTTTGTTTGATTGATCTTGATTCAAAGCTACCAATCATCTTAACTTTGTATTCAGACATTGAAATAAAAGAAAAATTCCCTAAGCTGTGTGACCAAGACCTTCATTTGCAACTTAAACCTTTCTCTTTGAATGCCCAATACATCTTGGAGACCATTTCCTAATCTTGAATATGTAACTGTTCTTGTTTATCGAGAATAGGACAGGATATGTAAAGTTCATGAGAATTGTCTTGATCTCTGAATACAATTAATTTGTTCATAATTTTTTTTTCATTCCCTGGAAGTTAAAAGAATTGGATTTGGGATCTTAGTTTTTTATATCTTTTTCTACCCTCCCTGTAAGACCATGAGAAAATTATGGATCCAGAACAATAACAAAACAAAATGCATTGGGGTAGATCTTAAGAACGGATGTTCTTATAGCTTTGGTTTTGTGCAACCTATTACTAATTGTTCTGTTTGAAATTTAAAAAATGCATGTGAGCTTGCTAGCTAGAAAGGTTTGTGATTTTGGCATTGAAGCTTTCCTGACATGTAGAGTGGATCTGTCTAGCTGTAATCATATCTGTTGTACCGAACAAATGCATGTAAAATGTGAATCTATCCAATGCACTGTAGGTTTTGCATTGCATATGCTAAGCTTAACTCCAAAGCCCTAATCAGACAGTCAAAAGTCAATTATTGGAAAGAAACTTGATATATAAGTGATGCATTGGATTTTACTTTTGTGTGCTATGTTGAACATTGGATCAAAAGGTAGCTAGTTGTACTATTAGATAATTAATTGTACTGTTGTACATGACGTAGGTGTTTCCATTTTAAGTTAGAGTTTCAAACTTGTTCTTTGACTGGTGACTTAAGTAAGCAGGAACATCTGATTTTAATCATTGAAATTATAAGAGAATGTTTTGCAAAGAGGCTGTCAACAATTATATCCTACCAGCTATCCAAAATTATAAGGTACTAGTGAAGGTTGTTTTAAATTTTCAGGTCACAGTCAAATCAGAAAGCAATTCGGCATATGAGACTTCCCTTGCGGAAGTTCATCAAGGAATTTTTTTTTATAAATTTACGTATTGCTCATATATTGTCCCTCTAGGTTCAACATCATGAACAATCTTAGGAATAAACAAATCTTGTCTATCTTCCTACAACCAGAGTTAAAATTATTCCTAAACTGGAATGTCATAACATTTATATTGGTATGGTAAAATACTATATATATTACATGTATATGGAACTATACATTAGAAATTTAACAAAAGGACCAGCCATAGAATTTGCAGGAAGCAGGATATCTGAAACAGCAAAGCTTTCTTCAGAATTGAATTCAACCAAACCATGCATATCAACTCCATTACAAATATAATCACATCAAAAGATCAAGGGAGCATAACTGTATCAGTCCTATTGGGTAACCAAAAAGTAGGCACCTCAACAAAACTAACGAGGTCCTCTGATGTGAGGCATGCATGGTGCAATCACCACTATTTTACCTCCATTAATTCCACCATCCTCTTTTATATCTTATAATTAGAAAGAAGATTAAGCCAGGGGCCAACTCAGTTTCTACCTTGGTAAGAAATTCTTCACCTGTTGCTTGATACCTCTCACAACGAAACAAAATCCCCAACTCAAACCATCAATCCTCTATGAAGTATCAAGAATTTGTTCTTCCAATAACAAGTGAATGGCCCCTTGTCTATATTATCAAGGGACCAAAGGATCGTAGATTTGGTGCCCATAACATTGTTTTATAAAACCAGTTTGGCTAGCTTTATTGAGACCAATTACTACATTCTTCCATGACATGATTAGTCTTAATGCCAATATTGAGGGAACATCAGAATTTTAGCTGCCTTCAATCTTTCCTCATATACGATCAGCTCCAGCCAAATGGATTGCTTTTTCGAGTTGTCTCTAAATTAATTTTAACCTAAACCATTGAGTGAAGATCCTAATTGATTGATTGCTAGTTGCTTTGATACTAACCCAATTACTGGAGAAGGGTCAGTACAAATCAGTACCAGGTAAAAAGGTCATTTTTAGCTTTGGAAAAATGGCACAATGATGCAAACTGGATTTACATAAGCTTTTGGTATGTTCTTAGGAATACAATAAAATCAATAGACAAAGGAGGCTTCTGGTGGTTTTGACTATTTTAATTTTGTTAAGAAGGGAGTGATAAGCTTAGGGATCGTTAGGCTCTTACAGTCTACAATAGTGATGTGAACAAATTTTTGGATTAATTTTTGTATCAATTTACAATATCAATGTTTTGGATCACACTCCGTGATCAATGTCAGGAGAAAAAAATATTAAGCAAGAGTTTGTGCAGAATCTAAATTGAAGTTATGAAATGATGGAAATCCTTAAAGAAGGCTAATTGCCCAAACAAGAAAAGATTTAATCTTTAACTGAAGATTAGACCATATTGTGAAAGCACTTTGTAAAGGAAAGAGTTAGCCACCACAAGGTGGAGATTTTCTTGCACAAAAAGTATTAAGACACATTTGCTTGCAAAAATTTCCTATGGAGATGGGTTGATTGTCTGGAATTTGGTGTCTTGACTTATTAGCTTTCATATATATATGAATGAATTTGGTATGGGTGTTTCTTTCCATGGCACTTGATTAATTCCTTTTTGATGTTTATATGCCACACAACCTTGAGTTCATGCTCATATGTATCTTTAGTGTAAATCAAAGAAGACTTTTATGTCTCTGTATTTACGACATCTATAGTGTTTATTTTCTTCTATGATTGGCACATTGTAAACCTGAGTAATGTTGTTGATCGTAGAGGTGACGGGGTGTTATTTTTTCTGTGCAGTTTGGAGCTAAAATATGTCTTCTTACTTCATTTAGAGACACTTGCTTCATTGAGATCATTCCACAACAACAGACTCCAATAAGAGGTGAGGTTTCTGGAAGGCTTTCAGAATTATGATAAGTATCCCGCATAGAGTCAACTTTGAAATAATGTAATAGAGTTATTTGTTTAGATTAGTAAACCAAAACATGTGTGGAGTTCTGGCCAAGGCTGCACAGTTAATTTGTTTATTCTGTAAAAACATTTATGAAAGATTATTAATTTTTTTGAAGAATATGCTGAAAGTAGCAAAGAGATCTGATGTGTTAATTTCAGCAAATATAACAGAAGACACAGACTTTGAGTCCAATTTGAAAAGTAACATCTGTAAACAATTTTAAAAAGTGAACTATAGATTCCTAACCTGCAAACCAATCAAAACTGTAAACCTGTTTGATGGAGTTATGGTTAATTGACTTCACTTCTAAGTGACAAGGGGTCTGGGTTCAGGTACTGAGGGCAGCAGGGCCATGCCCTGGCCATCCTATCAGTGCTCTCAACAGGATTTAAAAAAAAAAAATGTATTATGATTTTCATCATACTTTGCAGGTACAAAGACAAGTCTTTGATATAAAGGTAATACAACCTGGCGTCAGCCCTGAAGAAATGCCCAAACGAGAGGGATGGTTTGCAAGAGAGTTCACTTTGATGTCATGTATGCAACATAAGAATTTAGTCAAGGTTTGTTCTACTGGTTTTTTTTGCTGTGAGTAGTTTTCTCTTGTGTGGAGATGCATGATTTGAGCCAACCTACAAGACTGATCAGAGGCTTACACAAGCTTGACATACATGCATACATAACCCAGGGAAAAAACTTGCTGTACCAGCATAGCTGCCTACCCAAAGCCTGAACTCATACCTGAACCCGGAACTTAACTTTACTTCATGTATTTTGAATTTTCACATAGTGCAAGCATGTTGCTCATGCTATAATTGGAGAATCACTAAATTAGGTAATGATGCAGTCATGGTAGGAGTTTCCCCAATGGAGATGGTCCAAACCATGCAGCAAGAGTCAACACGGCGGAAAAAATCAACTCAGACACAAGAATAGATAATCAACCTACTATAACAGATCTTCGCATTATCACAGTATCAAAGATTTGCATCATATTAGCTTGCAACATGCAGCTTACAAACTTTCGGCATGCATGTCTGATTACAACACAATCCAGATCCCAGCTGGATGCTAACCTCTAAAAGACCAACTTACTAAGAGCTAAGAGCTACCTAACAAAGATCAAATGCCTCAATATATAGAACCTTCGCATCGCATATGTCGGCCAAGATCTATCACATTTTCCAAGAACAACAAAACGTAATACATGAATATAGGTCAGGGCCCAAATCATAAGGATCTCAATGCCAAGTTGTTGAAATAATGTGTGATCTAAGAGGAAAGTCGGTCAAAGATCAAAGATCATTGTGATATGTGCCACAAAGCTTCGCTGATCAGGAAATCACTTCGCGAGATCGGAAAACTCCAACTGACCATTAGAACATGAAGAACACACAGGCCCGAACTTGAATCCAAGATATCTCCACTGCAAAGAGTCCAATCGAGGTGCAAACCAAGAAATAAGTAAAACATGATGTCCAGAATATACCCTAAAGTTTGCAACTGTAGATGATCCACCTACAGGAAACGCAACCAAAAACACAGAAACTGCTTACAGGGACAAAACTGAAAGGAAATATTTTTGGGTGATGCAAGATTGCCAATGACCCAAGGATGCTCCTGCATCAGGTAGGAATTCATTGGCTGTTAGGAGAGGTTCTAAAGGAAATATCTTACTTCTTGCTAGAAATGTCCTATTAAAGTAATATTGTTAGATTTAGTATAATGGCCATGTAAGTCACTTTCTTTTAAGTCAGTTTTTAGTAACTTTCTGTTCTTTAAGTTGTTTAGTTAGTTTAATAACTTTCTATTCCGTCTTTAGTTCTCAATCGTTTCCGTTATGTAAAGATCTTCTTGTAATTGCTTATTTAAGGTGTATTCCTCTCCTTTGTTTAACACTGAATATCAATCGATTATAATTTCATGTCCAACCTGTTCCCCTTACATATGAAATTACAACTTTGTGGATTGATCCAGTTGTTGTGGTGCCTGAAGATGTCTTTGATTTTATTTCCAACTTGAGTATTGGTACAAATGATAATGTTGGTTTCCAACCTTAGCCTTCAGCTTTGTATTCATTGGCTCCTTGTTTCCCTCTAAGGCTTATCTCCTTGAATGGCTTTTATATTATTACTCTATTATGACTAGGGTTTACCAACTTTGTGTATATGTCCAATTCATTTTTTGGGCTTTAGTTTATTGGTTACATTCTTAGTCAAGTTTTGAGCTTCTAGGGATCTTTTAACCTAATACTTTTCTATTCATGTACAAATCAGTCCCATTGTCATGTCACTCATTGGCGTAAAATCTCTTTTTTCTCTAGGGAGTTTCTTTTTTATTATTAGTTCTGGTTGTCTTGCAATATTTGTTTTCTACAACGATATAAATATTTGCATTATCAAGCCACAATCCACTTTTGCCGTGAAATTTAAGATGCTACTGTTTTGTTGATCAACACATCACTGACACACTATTGGTCTAACCAATTTTGGTGCAAAACTATTGGAACATCTTGAAAGAGCCCTATTTAGCTCATGGGGTGAAGTTATCAAATGGACCATATTATGTGGGCACCCTTAGGGTTTACAACTGAATAACCAGCTACAGATCTATGGTTCCAAGTGAAACAACAGCATTAACTCAGTAACAATAGCATATATGATATGATCCATAGGGTTTTACTCTTGTTTTCTCAATCAAATCTAATCTGATAAATTAAAATCATAAGTCTGCAACCTAACCGTTAGTGTTATAACTTTAAAGTTTAAACTGAACTTAAAATTTCACCATTCACATAGATGTAGAAAGACAACTCAGTTATCATACACTTTTGCAAATAGGCAATGATTAACAGTCTCAAAATGCATTAAAATCCAAGCATGAAAGTACAGAATTTATTGCTGTTGGCACAACTGTGAGGAATGCTGACAATCTTTGACCCAATTCAGTTGTGATTTCCTGAGGGGCTTCACCCCACTGGACTCCTAGAAGGTAAAACCAGATGCACAATGATACAATTGCTCCAGTGGAAAGAGAGCTCACCTCCAAAATGAGGGATTGAGGCATGCAATCCTTGATCAGTTCCTTCTGTAATTTGCAGTCTTTATGCAGACTGATGGTCTGAGTTCAATTCTGAGTTGTAAATTAGCTTCTTGTTGGATATTGGTGATTGCTCTTAACTTCTGAATCAACTTTGTCTTTCAAATCCGGCTGCACAGGTCTCCTATGCCATCCAGTGACAAGCCCTTGACTGTGGCAGATCTTTATTTTAGACCTGCTTGTGGAATCACCTCCCAACAACCTCAGCACCCGGGATTGCTGCTTGACAAACTTCAGGCCCCTTAACACCTGATAGGGTTTGCATCCTGAAAGTGCAACAAAATGGTGAAATCTTGTCCAGATTCTAGCCTGCCTTCGGGAACCTCCAAAAGCAAATAAATACACAGCCCAGCTTAGGCACCTAAATTGAAATTTAAATTTCCCACTTTAGCATTTAAATTTTAATGTGTATTTTATATTTAATAATTATTAATTATCATATGTACAAATTTTGTTTTTAAAAACACTTTTACAAATAAAGTGCTGCATGTTGGACTCAGGAGGTAAGGGACATGATAGTCCTCCCTCCCCAGAATTGCTTGTTCCCAAGTAATTTAAAAAATCTACACCCCTTCCCAAATGACATCCTCAAATGGAAGATTTGTCCATTTCACCAAATACTCTGGAATGGTTTTTTTCCTTAGCTTTTTTAGCCTCACGTCGATGATAGCTTTGGGCTCCAAGACCAGTTTCCCTTCATCATCAATTGGGGGCAGCTCTAATGAAGGAATAACCTGCTATCCGAGGGCATTCTTAAGGCATGACATTTGAAAATGTTATGAATTTTGCTGTTCTCTAGAAGTTCTAGCTCATATGTAACCTCACCAATCCTCGTTATGATATTGTAAGGTCCGTAAAGTCGTGGCTTAAGATTTTCTGCACCATTATTTCATTTGAGGGTAGATTGTATATAGGGCTGCAGCCTCAAGAAAACCATGTTTCCCACCTCAAAAACTCTCTCTATTCGGTGGCAATCAGCATACATCTTTTGCTGGTTTTGGGACTACTTTAGATTTTCTTCGAGTGCATTTACAATATCTAGGTTTTGTTGAACCAAATCTTTAGCGCTAGGATAAAAGAATCAAATCCATGAATGAAATAACATCATAACCATAAAGTGCCTTGAAAGGAGTCATACCCATAGATGTGGTGAGCAGAATTGTAGTAATACTTGCCAAGGTGGAACCACTTAACCTAAACTGTTTGCTGCCTTGTAATATAGTTCCTCAAGTATCCTTCTAGCCTTTTGTTCACAGTTTCCATTTGCCTTTTAGTTTGAGGGTGGCAGCTAGTGCTTGGGGTCAATTTCGCAACTGTCATAGAAAGAGTTCTTGCTAAAACCAACTGACAATTTTGTTGTCCTTTTCACTTACTGTATTCCTTGGCAATCCATGAAGCCTAATAATCTCTTTGAAGAACAAATCAGCCACTTGTGGAGCCCTCTACACTGAAGATATAGCATGAAAAATGAGCATATTTAGTGAGTCTATCAACAACCATATAGATACAATATTTACCCTGAACCCTTGGGATTCCTGTGATGAAATCCATGGAGATGCTTTCCTATTTCTGACTTGGGATGGGTAGGGGCCGCAGCAAACCAGCTGGAAATACATGCTTTTCTTTGTTGTTTTGACAAGCAAAACACTCCCTAACTTGCTGTAGAACATTACTTTTAGTCCCTTCCATGAAAATCACTCCCTTACCTGTTTGTATGTCTTGTAGTACTTTGGATGACCAACAAGTGGTGTGTCATGACATGCCCTCAAAATTTTCTCCTTCACCTATGATTCCAATACAAGATACACCCAATCCTTACAGAGAATGAGCTCATCCACTGCTTTGTACCTGTCATCTTGTAGCTTTCCTTTCAAAATGTCAATAACAAATGTGTTCTTGGCATATTCAGCTATTATAGAAACCTTCCAATAAGCTATTATTGTGGTCATCTCCCTAAAAAGCTTCCGTTGTTATTGGTGTCCAATAAGGCTTTCATGCTTATATGCATTATATGTTTATCATGCACTTCCCAAAATTAAGGCACGACTTCATCATGACCTAACATTTTTTCACAAAAAATATGGTATGGATTTTTTTAAATCACAGGGCATCATAGCATAAGAAAGCAAAGACAAAAAACATAACTAGAATCAGTATATCATGTTTTAGCCAAACAAGATCATACTTCAGTATGTATAATGGTTTGGTTACCATGGGAATTTCCCTGGTAGTTTTCAAATGCATAAATGGATTGTATCTTCATTATAAATGTATTAATCTTTATAGAAAAACAATAGAGTTATAAATACTTTAAGACAGTATGAAGATGTTGCTCAAAGAAAGCCATTAATTCTGGATAGAATGGGTAAGACTGTTGAATTTTAATTAGAACAAAGGATAGAACACACATAACTATGCAGAGATTATTTTAATAGATATAAAGGGGTTTAGCCTGCTTTCAGCAAGGGTATAATTGATTGGGATGTTTAGAGAAACTTTGTGGCCATCATCAAATTGAGCAAGCTGCATGTACCAGCAAATGGCAGCTAGAATATACTACGATAAGATTGCTGGCACCCTGGGAGCAATTTCATCTCTCCATATACATGCAAACTGTTTAAGGCCTATAAAGGAAATATTTGTATTATGGGTATCTAAACAATACACAGTAGGACACAAGAAAGGGGTGAAAAGTAAGGCGTAGAGGTTTTAGAAAATGTTATCATCATAGGTGCAACCACTGATAAATAGTGACTGTTGCTGTGGCAATCAAATCCAGAAATCCAGAAATCCAGAAATATCCAAGTCAGAATGATGATGGTGGAAATCTGATATCATTAACATTAGATAATTCCAGTAGGATTTATATTTAAATGCATTGTGCTTACATCTGGTATCAGAGCAAAAAGTACAAGACCGGAACAGGTGACAAGAAATTACAACACCATGTCTGACATTCTCTCTAAGCAATCTGTGCAGGTTGACCTTGCTAAGCAATAAAAAATGTAAACAATAGCTTTCATGCATTAGACCTTTGGAATTTTTTGTGAGAACCTTGATGATCTGTGGAACAAAACGATTCCATTGAAAGGTTGGCAAAGAATGTTCAGTAGCTTTATTGGCATATATCTGATTGTTTTTATATCAAAAACGTTTCGTACATTTCTAAGGAAGGATTATAGCGTAGTAATTTACACATCAGATTTATTTCACATTGAAGGTAGCTTTCACATTATTCCATGTTATTACAATAATCCAAAAAGAGTGTTATCTATGTTGCTACCATACTTTTCATTCTTGTGATTTTTAAAAGATGCAATGAATTGCTATTTCATTGTGTTCAGTGGTACTTGCACGCTATTATACTAAAATTTACAAGATGCTTTGAAATGTTCACAGAAATTTGGCTGAGCTTCTGGTCTGAAGTACATTACAATTCGTTATATGAAGCTGGAGGTAAATTATACTTTGGAATGAAGTCTTATTAAATAAATTTCTTTGACTTGACTGTGCATTAGCTTTGAATGCCTTGTCAAATTAATTTGGGCGATTTAAAAAGTGAATGTGCTTTTGAGTCAAAGGCAGTCATAAGGTTGCAAGTCCAATTTGTGTTTATCTGTGCTAACCCTTGCAGAAAGGCCTTTCTAATGCCATTACATGTTATAGAATTTTAAGCTTCATCTTTTGTTTTTGTATTAGGCATATTTTTAATGCTGACAATTCTGCTTGTTTCTCATTTCAACAGAAGTTCCATATAGGGTGCCGAAGAAGAAACATTGGTTGTTCTAGTGAATTTAAAGATGCCTTTTCTAAGTTTTTACTGGGGAGAAAGATTGCTTGGGAAGCATGCTGCTTGATTCATGGGGCATATGTTGGTTATTTTTGTTACAACCAAACTTATGAGTTTTGTTCTTCCATTGCCTAAATTTTTCTGTACTATTTGAGGTCTTCCATGTATATTAATGACACTGAATAAGGCTTGTGCAAAGCATCATGATTTTTCATTGTAAATAGGCTTTGTTAATCTGACAAAAGAAATGGTTTTCAATTTTTTGCCCTTGTCATTTTCCCCGCGATTATGTGCTCTCAGAATTCAGTTTTTAAGAGAGGTTACTCACTGTATAAAGATTAAATAGCAATACAAATATCAGCCTTCATACTATTTGATGTATGCTGAAGTGAACAAACAATATTTGTTGAAAATATCAACGCCTTTCTCTCTCTCTCTCTAGTTAGTAAACTAGGATTTAGGCCCTTAAGAGCTGTAGAAATTAACATCAATGTGTGGTATTTTGATAATAGAGTTCACTATATCAAAAAGAGAATAAATCTCCCCCCTTCTCTCTGTCTCTCTTTGGTTAGTTAGTTAGTAAATAGGATTAGACACTTAACGAGTTGTAGAAATTAACATCAATGTGTGGTATTTTGATAATAGAGTTCACTAGATCCAAAGAGAATACATATCATATTGAACACTTTCTCACAAAGATAATTCACTGATGTATATAGTGTTAATTGTTTTTTGATTAAGAGTAAAGCAAGGTTTGAAGGGACTGGGAAGCCTATTTGCCAAATGTTGCCATTATGACACTTGTAGCCAACCAACAACCAACAACTAGCAAAAAGCAACTAAGCAGCACAAGCTAACCAAAATATGTTGAACACATTGAATGTTGAGAGGGTGGATTATCCACCACACAACTTATTAAGTGAACAATGGATTGAAACAAAAATACATGAACACCAAGATTTTTATACATGGAAAACTCAAATAGGGAAAAATCATATTGAACACTTTCTCACAAAGATAATTCACTGATGTATATAGTGTTAATTTTTAAATAGCTAGATTCAAATTCTAGCTAATATTATAATTTAACAACTTAACTTAATATTTAATTTAAATTATAACTAATATCGATTAAGGGCTGAGCTCGCTTTACCATGCTTAAAGCATCTATAGATGTTACTTCATTTTTGGTGCCAAATTTATAAATTCAAGGTCGGCCTTGGAGGTCGACCTTACCTTGTAATAGCTACTTCTTCATATAAATGAGGACTTTCGAATGTTGAAAGACATACTTAAAGCAAAATTTGAGTGCTCCATATGCGAATTTGCTTTGATACAATCTGCTCTAGATCTGGAATTTTCTTTGATTTGATCTGCTCCAACAGTAAACATATTGCAATTTCCTTATAAAATGCAAGTGTTTGGTGGGATGGTCGAAGTCCTATACTACTAGTTCTTATCATCAACAATCTGAGCAAGCATGCAACAAACTTCATTATCAAGTCTGCTCCAGCTCTGTTTGAACAACAAAGACTTTAAGCAACGAACTCCATCAAGATCTGATTGAATTTGGACCATCATATTGAAGTTGATTTGCTTCGCGGATCGGGGATCCTTAACAAATCAAGCTACGATGTAATTGCGAGTCAATTTGAGAAGCAATAATTGGATCTGAATGCTGGGTTTTTCCTTCTAGAGGTTTCCCAGGGTAAATTGTGTTGTCTCGTGTCTTCCTATTCTGATTTGTTTAAATTTACTATTTTGATTTATTTTAGATCTAGTCATTTAAAATTTAACATGGTATCAAAACCTGGTTCTTACTAATCATGATCAGATCTAACCCATTAGATTTGTTTCCTTTCTCTTTCTTGTTGCTGTTTTCAAAATGGTGACATGGCTCAAGGTAGATGATAGATTGGAAGGAGCTATAAATTTCACATCATGGAAGGTTCGAGTGCTCCTTGCTCTAGAGGAAAATGATTTACTTCAATTTGTGCAAGGGTCTGCTCCTACTGAACCATCTGATTCGGATGAGTTAAGTCAATTTAAGAAGAATGCAGTGAAAGCAAATAAATTTTTGATCGACTCGGTTAAAGATCATCTTGTCCCAGTCATCTCCAAGATATCTTTAGCACGTGATATGTTCAAACAACTTGAGGGCATGTGTGAGAACAATCTAAGCAAGGCTCTCATCCTAAGAAGGCAACTTCTTCAAATCAAGATGGACAAGGGAGAAATCGTAATGACATTTTTCATGAGGATCATTGAAATTTAAGGGATCAGATTCAAGCTATGGACAAAGAAGTGACGGATAAAGACTTTGTTATGCTAGCTCTCAATGGATTGCCTCATTCTTGGGAACCATTCATTCAAGGTTTGAGTGGTAGAGGTATTCTTCCTTCTTTTGATTGTCTTAGAGTTGATTGTATTCAAGAAGAATCTCGTCTAAATGCTAAAAGATTTAAAAATTCTTCATTAGATAATCAAGTTCTTGCAGCTCAATCCTTCAAGAAAGGTGGAAATTGGAAGAACAACTTCAAAATGAACAACCATTTCAGATTTCAAGACAACAATGATTCAAGGAAGAGACCTAAGGATCTTTCTCACATTTGCTATTTCAGATGTGACAAATTTGGTCACTAGCCAAAGAATGCAAGATTCAATCTAATAATCAAGAATCTCACATCAATGAAGTTGATGATAAGGAAAATAAGGAAGACTTTCTTTTCATTTCTCCCTTGTCTAGTAATATTCCTACTGACAGTGACACTTGGTTGATTGATAGTGGTGCTTCCAAGCATATAACATGTTATAGGAATCAACTTACAGATTTGACTGAGAAGGAATCAAATCTTCACGTGGTCATTGGAGATGATGCACGATACTCCGTAAGAGGTTTTGGTAACATAACTTTCAACTTAGATTCTGGTATTTCATTACAGTTATTTGATATCCTATTTGTTCTCGGGATTAAAATGAATTTAATTTCCATTTCTCCTCTAGAAGATAAAGGTTGTCAAATTCTATTTTTTGAAGGTAGAGTTTTAGCCTGGCCTAAGAAATCTAACATCAAATTTGCTAAGAGTTATTGGTAGAAGATTTGAAAGCCTCTACAAGCTTTCAACACCTCCTTTCCAGGCTCTTATTAGCTCTTCAACTGAGTCTATTCATCTATGGCACTAGAGACTTGGTCATCTTCACTACTGTGCTCTTCCTACTCTTGAAAGGATGGTCAAAGGTATGCCTAAACCCAGTCATGTTCATGATGATGTATGCGAAGGTTGTGCAATAGGTAAAAACATTAAAAATTTTTTTTAGAAAAGTGAATCTAGATCTAAAGAAAAATTTGCTCGTCTATTCTGATTTATGTGGTCAAATATCAATTGCATCTTATAGTGGCTGTTTATATTATGTTACTTTCATAGATGATTTCTCTAGGAAGACTTGAATTTACTTCTTAAGGACAAAATACTCTGATGACGTCCTAACTAGGTTTAAAGAGTTTAAATCCCCAGTTGAAAATTTTTCTGGTAAACGAATTAAAATTCTTAGATCTGACAATGTAGGTGAGTACACCTCAAGTGTCTTTCATGATTTTTGTGCAAAAGCAGGGATCAAGAGGGAGTTCTGCGTTCCTTGCAACCCTCAACAAAATAGAATTGCTGAAAGAAAGAACATAACCATTATTGAGTCAGCCAAAGCCACGATCGATGATCAAAATCTATAATTGTTCCTTTGGGCTGAAGCTGCTAAGATTGTTGTTTACATCCAAAATAGGTGTCTTCACAACGTTCTGAAATATGACTCCAGAAGAAACATTTACAGGAGTGAAACCCGACATCAACCATTTGAAGATCTTCAGAAGTCCAGTCTACATTCACATCCCCAAGGAGAAAATAACCAAATTGGAACCGTCTGGTAAGAAAGATATACTTGTTGGCTATAGTGAGAATTCCAAAGCTTTTAGAATCTATATTCCAGGTCAAAGGTATATTGAGGTAAGTAGAGACGTTACTTTTGAAGAAAATATTGCATTAAGAAAATCTAAAAGTTCCTTGATTGGATGAAAATGTTACTAACAAAAATCACGAGATGGATGTTGATGATGATGTTGAGTTTCAGAGGGAGTCTACAGGTCCTCCTGATCCGATAAGTCATTATGAACATTTAGTTTCCACTGATGGTCCTAGCAGCATCATCATAAGCAATAAAAGACCAATTTGGATGAAGAACACAATACAAAGGCTGAACGATTCACTGCTCCTCCTAGTACTTTCTGAGAAAGTAGGAGACTTCAAGCCTTCTCCAACTATGTGGCTTTGATGTGCAACCTCACTGAAAGTGAACCCGTCAATGCAAAAGAAGCTATGTATCAGTTTGAGTGGAAGAATGCCATGGATGAAGAATATGAGTCCATCATCAAGAATGACGTGTAAGAGATTGTGCCTAGACCCAAAGGTAAGTCTTGTAATTTCTAAATGGTTATTTAAAATTAAGCATTTTGTTGATGATAGTATTGAGAAATTTAAAGCTAGATTTGTAGCTCGTGATTTTTCTCAAAAGGAAGGTATAAACTATGAATAAACCTTTGCCTTTGTAGCTAGATATTCTTCTATTAGGTCTATCATAACCATTACTACAACTAAATGTTAAAAGTTACATCAAATAGACGTCAATACTACTTTTCTCAATGGTGTCATTGAAGAAGAAGTTTATATTGAGCAACCAGAGGGATATGAGATCCACAAGAAAAAAATACATGTGTGCAAGTTGAAGAAAACTCTCCACGGTTTGAAACAAGCTCCCCGCACATGACATGAAAGAATTGATTACTTAATAGGCTTGAAATTTTGTAAGAATAATGCCGATCTTAACATTTATTTCAAAATTCTTAATGATGAGATGTTGATTTTGGTCTTATATGTTGACGACTTATTTCTAACTGGAAAATAAGATCTGATCATTAGATGCAAGAAGGGGTTAGCTTTCGAATTCAAAATGAAAGATTTAGGATTTGTGCATTATTTTCTTGGCTTAGAAGTTTGGCAAGGGCCTAATGAAATTATGTTAAGTCAAGGAAAATATACTTTACACATTTTAAAAAGATTTGACATGTTGGATTGCAAACCTATGTCTACACCTATGGAGACTAATTTGAAAAGTTTGATTGCATGTACAATTTTTTTTTGATTTTGGAGATGCTACAAAATATAGACAGCTGATTGGGTCCTTGATGTATTTATTTAACACTAGACCAGACATATGCTATGTTGTTAGTGCACTCAGCCAGTTCACGAACAAACTTAAGCATGTTCATCTTGTTACTGCTAAACACATCTTGAGATATCTACGTGACATAGTTGGCTATGGGTTGAAATACTCTTCCACTATGATTACCTTGGAAAGATTTTGTGATTCAGATTGGGTAGGTGACGTCATCGGAAAGAAGAGAACTTTGGGGTTGTGTTTCAATTTGGGATCTGCCATGATCTCCTAGGCCAACAAAAAATAGTCTTTAGTTGCCTTGAGTACAACTGAAACTGAGTACATTGCAACAAGTGTTTCTTCAAGGGAAGCAGTATGACTTCGTAAGCTTCTTACTTGACTGTTTGGACAACCATTGGATCCTACCATCATTCATTGTGATAATTAGAGTTGTATAAAGATGTTTGTCAATCCTGTGTTCCATGATATATCTAAATATGCGGAAACTCATTATCACTTCATTTGAGATATGGTACAGAGAGGTGCTGTCCAGCTGAAGTATATCAACACTAATGAGCAAGTGTTTGATATTATTACCAAGACACTTAACAAGGTGAAGTTTGAATATTTCTGTGAAAGGCTTGGATTTGTAAAGATACCTGCTATTGTTGAGAGAGAGTCTCAGGTCCATTGATGTATCTTGACTATATTTATATTTACCACCCTCTACAGAAAATGAAAGGTGGACATTGTATTAGTTGTACCTTGACTCTTCTTTGAGAGAAGAAATATAAAACCACCCTCTACGAGCAATTCAAGGTGATGTTGTAATTAAAGTCCGTCCTTTGCAGACAATGCAAGGTGGCAATGTAATTTGGTAAGACCACCCTCTGCAGGCAATGTAAGGTGGATCCATCCTCTGCGAGTAGGCATGATGGAAATCATGGAAGGGATCCATGATATAGGCTAGAATCCTCCCTAGCTAAGAGGGATTGTTAATTTTTAGATAGCTAGATTTGGATTCTAGCTAATATTTTAACAACTTAACTTAATATTTAATTTAAATTAAAACTAATATTGATTAAGGGCTGGGCATGCTTTACCATTCTTAAAACGTCTATAGACGTTACTTCATTTTTGGCGCCATATTTATAAATTCAAGGTCGGCCTTGGAGGTTGACTTTACCTTGTAATAGCTACTTTCTCATACAATGAAGACTTTTGAATGTTGAAAGACATACTTCAAGCAAGTGAAATCTGACTGCTCCATATGCGAATTTTCTCTGATACAATATGCTCCAGATCTAGAATTTCCTTTGATTCGATCTGCTCCAGCAGTAAACATATTGCGATTTCCTTATAAAATGCAAGTGTTTGGTGGCATGGTCGAAGTCCTATACTACTAGTTCTTATCATCAACAATATGAGCAAGCAAGCAACAAACTTCATCATCAAGTCTGCTCCAGATATGTTTCAACAACAAACACTTAAAGCAACGAACTTCATCATCAAGATCTGATTGAATCTAGACCATCATATTGAAGTTGATTTTCTTCATGGATCGAGGATCCTCAACAAATCCATTGCGATGTTATTGTGAATTAATTTGAGAAACAATAATTGGATTTGAATGATCGGTTTTTCCTTTTAGAGGTTTCCTAGGGTAAATTGTGTTGTGTCTCTTGTGTCTTCCTATTATGATTTGTTTAAATTTACTGTTATGATTTATTTTAGATCTAATTACTTAAAATTTAACATATAGTTTGATTACGAAGATAATATGAGTTCACTGCTCTATATTTGCAACTAGAGGTTCTTTAACAATACAACATTGAATACATATAGAAGCTCATTGCTTTGGATTTGCAAACAAAGACATACTACCAAAGTAGCAAGATACAATAAAGAACTTGTGCGCCCAAGACTCACTATACAACTTTTCATTATAGATAAAGAGAAATTCTCCTGATAATATAGTTGATTTGCATAACACTGCCAACCTCAACAACACATTGTTATTGCCTTTTCTTTCTTTCCACAATCATAATATAGCACTCTTTATAAATTGAACTTTTGCTCTTTTGAAACTCTGCTTATAGATCTTCATTTGCTCACACACCACACACTCTTAATTTGTCAAAGCACACATTGTACTTATATACAAGATAGATCATTAGAGTTTACAATAAGGCCGACCAAGCTAAAAACATATTAGAATTAAGTTACAAGTTGGCCATATCAATAACAAATTACAATAAGGTCCCATGCCAAAAGCTTTTAGACCAAAACATAGATTACACATAACATGGACCCATCCGGATAAGAGACAAACATTAAATGCAATACCCAAACCAAACACATGAAGCATGATCCACTCCAGGAGAATGAGAGACCATGAATACACTAAACATAGCTTAATACTAGATCCATAATTACTAGAACAACTTTCATAGCCATCTCAAACGTGTAGTAGCACATTGCCCAAAGAACCACATCACTTGCTAGATGTATTTGAGCCTCCACATGCCATGGTGAGATCCATATGCCACATCAGAAACCATATCACTTGCTAGTTGTCTACATCATAAGCCATCACAATACATTTGTGGACTAGAACTCAAATTGATTATAACTGCAACACTTGATGACACTATTTTCGGATCACCAGGAAACACCACAACCAAGACAAAAAAATGAATACAATACAAATCATATATGCACATCTTCAATCTAGATTTCAGGAGTAGAAACCTCCCAGAAAACACAAATGAATAACCATCATCTTCAATTGCACAACTATGTTATAGAACCACAAACATCCAGACATAACCATTGACTTCTGGACCTAAGAAAATAACTCTAAAGCACTGAAAAACATCATTATCACAATCTCTAGAATACATACATGTCTTTCACTGTTCTATAGCACTAAATACATACTTGTCTTCCAATGTTTTGTAGCAATGAATACAACCTTACTACTTCTGGACCAATTACCTTCTTTCGTATAACCTTCCTTCTTCAAATATACCTGAACATGTCTTCTATAAAAAATTTCGGACACAAGCGTCATAGCAAACACCTCCAACACCTCTGGACCACAATGTTTGACATTAATGACAAGCAGATAATAATAAGAAAATATATATTTCCAACAATCTCCCCCTTTGTCATTGATGACAAACAATCACAAAAAATATTTTACTAAGATATCAATCACTATCAACTCCCCCTATTGAAATAACCAAAACATTCTTGAACACATTATCAAATAATTTTTTTCCTTATCTTTCTCCCCCTTTGCCATCAAGGACAAATGCAAAAAAGATACCACTGCACTACTCTGATAACAACCACTAGCATTGGTCCAAAATAAGAAGAAGTCAGAAAGCTCCCCATGGACAAATGCACCCACACTAATACACTATGCTAGAAGGATGGGAAACAACCCAAGCTTCTCCTAGAAAAACTCAATAGGATCTTGATCATATGATGAAACATATCTCCAATAATCTCCAGTTCTCTTGACTGACTCATCATAATAGGATTCTTTTCAACTGACATATAAACTTTGTCTGATGAGATCGGAGAAGCAACCTGCTCCTCATTACCAACAACCTGAACATTAACTTCTACAATTTTCTTTTGTTCATCAACATCTTTGTGTTTTTCCTTTTCACTGTCACTTGGGACAATCACCGTAGAAGAGCAACACTCTAGAAACATCCATCTGACACTCTTTTCTTGATTACTAGAGGACAAAGCCTTTGCAGACATTTATCTCATACTTTTGCCCTTATCTTTGTCTTTTCCTTCACCAACGACAACAGATAGTTCTACCACATCTTCAATCCTTGTAGCACCAGTATCATTTGGAGTCTCATTAATGCTTATACATTCTTCCCCAAGAACCTCATAGGACAACATACTTTCCCAAACAATTCTAGAGTCTACCTCTTCTATGTAGTAGAGATTCTTATCAACATATAAGACAACATCATCCTTAGCCAATTTCCATAGGAGGAAACTAGTTCCACAAACTCATCCTATCCTTCTATTTATCAAAGAAACTTCTACGATCCATAAAACTGTTATCCAAGTTATTCAAATGCATCTTAATTTGAGAACTAATAGACATATCATTTCTTCAATCCATAAATGAACATAACACAATATATACAATCTCTAACAAAACCAAACTAATACACTGTTTATAGAACCATACAATCACTTTTCCAGACTACAAAACACAAATCTTACCTCTAGAAAATCCTTCATGCCTTATTGTCACGCTGAGAAGATACTCATCATCCATCCTTGAGGGGGGAATAGATTCATATGGAAACTCCCCCTTAGACCTTACAGTTTGAGTCATTTAATAGAGGATGAACCAACATTTGGAATGGATGCCAGACCACCTTCATAAGCATCTTCTGTTCTCTTTATCAAATGTCTTGTTCTTTTCTTTTGTGTCTTTTGCAATCATCAAACAATCATCCTATTTATCCATACTTATGCAGAATCTTGCAATATGTCTTGTCATGTTATAGTTATAGCAAATTGGATCTTACTTTTTCTTTTTTGTAGTTTTATTAGTCCTGACATTGATGTATATACTCCATTCAACTTTTCTATGCCCATATCCATTGCAACCATAGCAATATCCATTGAAGTTCTTAATACTTCTATTCACATTTACTCTACCGAAGTTCTTAATATATTTACTCTATTTTCGCACTAAATTGCCTTATGTCCAAACTTATTGTAATGATATTATCTTCCACTAAAAACATAACTCTTTTTCTAACTTCTACATTCATTAACTCTGTACCTTACTTTATTGCAAGAAAAATAGACTCCATCAAAAGATGAAGATAAATTATTCTGATAAAGTAGTTGATCTGCATAGCACTGTCAACCTCAACAAAACACTATTACTTCCTTTTCTTTTTTGCCACAGTCATAATAAAAATACTCTTCACAAATTGAACTTCTGCACTTTCGAAACTCTACTTATATATCGTCACTTGCTCGCACAACACACACTCTTACTTTTTCCAAAGCACACACTATACTTATATACAAAATAGATCATTGGAGTTTCCAACAAGGTTGGCCAAGCTAAAAGAATATTATAATTAAGTTACAAGTTCGTCATGTCAACAAAAATTACAATAAGGTCCCATGCCAGAAGCATCCAGACCAAAACATAGATTACACATAACATAGACCTATTCAGATAAGAGATAAACATTAAATGCAATACCCAAACAAAAACATGAAACATGATCCACTCCAGGAGAACGATGGACTGTGAACATACTACACATAGCCCAATACTAGATCCATAATTACTGGAACAATTTTCACAGCCATCCCAAACGTGTAGTAACATATTCCCCAAATAAATACATCAGTTGTCAATTATATCTAGACCTCCACACGCTATGGTGACATCCAGATGCCACGTCAGAAACCATATCACTTGCAAGTTGTCTATGTTAGAAGCCATCAAAACACATTTCTAGACTAGACCTTAAAATTATCATAATTGCAACACTTGATGAAACTGTTTCCTTATCACCATGAACTATTTCTAGATCACTAGGAAACACCACAACCAAGACCAAAACTTGAATACAATACAAATCATATCTGCATATCTTCAACCTAGATTTCCAAAGTAGAAACCTTTTGAAAAACACAACTAAATAACTACCATCTTCAACTGCACAACTTTGTTACAAAATCATCAACATCCAAACATAACCATTGACTTTCAGACCTAAGAAAATAACTTTAAAGCACTGACAAACATCATTATCACAATCTCCAGAATACATACCTATCTTTCGTTGTTTTGTAGAACTAAATACATTCTTATCTTCCACTATTTTATAGCACTGAATACAACCTTACTACTTCTAGACCAACTACCTTCTTCTGGACAACCTTCCTTCTTTAGATAAACCTGAACATGTCTTCGGTAAAATATTTCGGACACAAGTGTAAGAGAAAACACCTTCGGACCACAATGTTTGAAATCAATGACAACCGAGACAATAATAACGAAACATATATTTCCAACAAAAGAAACTATTGGAGGTTTTTTAGGGCATCTGCCACCTCATCCTCCAACATATTTAAGTTTTGATGTACAAATTTTTAATATCCTTAAGGCCATTTAAAGCTTTCTCAGTAGACTCTTTAACATTTTCCCAAGTGTGAGAATTGGGCCCTTCATAGAAGCACCCTAAATACCTTTGTCAACACTTTCTAAATCTACATAGGCATTGTAATAAGATTTTGCAACCTAAAGCTTATGCCACTTGTCAACCACACATTTGATGCTTTTGACATTGTTATGAATAACATTGAAACTCATATTGTCTAGTGTCACCAATTGTTGCTAATCTTTTTCATCTTGGCCTCAAGCTTAGCAATTTGTCGTTCTCTTTTTGTATTCGAGATGTTCATGTCCTTAACAATATTTTCTAGAATGACCAACATTTTCTTCTCATCCTCTTGTTGATGTGTGTTTTATGACTATACCAACAATAGAATAAAATATTGAGATATCCTATCTTCTCTTGAGCAAAATCATGTGTATGCTAAGATTGTGAAAGATCATACAATATACTCCAAGGTTCTTTTATGTTAGTTCTTGAATGTGGATAAGATCAATGGTTGATGTGATACGCTAATATCACAAGGGGACTTGTGTATTGATTCTCAAGATGATTCAAACGATACTTATAAGCATGGGAGATTTCAAAGGATATGGAAATGAAAGTACTTTTTTGGGTTTTGTCATGATATATGCATAAAATAAATGAGAGTAGGGTTGAGAGATCTATACTCCAATCTTAAGAACTTGAAAGATGAATACTGCTATGATGAAATCTACCAAACTTTGCTTCGCCAAATTCAACAATTACACAAAGTTGGTACAATCTTTAGGGTTTGTGCAAATACTTTTCATATCTTAATGAAAATCATCAAAAAGAACAATGTGCATCAAAGATATAATTAAGACATCCACATAAAGACTCATAACCAACCTTGCACTACACTTAGGAATCTTCTAAGAACAAAAGGTATGAAAAAGATGACTCCACCATAACACTATTATCAATCACATTCATCTAAATACTTGAAACAAATCTATTCTAACTGAGGGAAAAATGAGAATATGCAAGCACCAAAATACTTCAAAAAATTATCAAACTTTAATGACAACTTTATTATCTTGGTAGCTCATTAGCAACAATCTCAAATTTTTATCCTTTACAAATGAGAAGTGAGGCCTTTATAGAGGTCTCAAATTACAATGAGTGACTCAGATCAAAACAAAATCAATGACCCAAATTTTTCCACCTCAACCCTAATTAGGTTTGGAGAAAGGAAAAAATCTACAATTAATGAGAGGGTCCAGATGGACCAACTAGAAGAAAACCACTCAGTGGGAAAGTGGTCAAATATGACCCATTAATGAAGAAAGATTCCCACTAAGTCATTATTACTTTTTTTTATCCCTAAAATAGCCTATGTCTGATTCTATTCCTTAAATGATTGAAATTTCAATAACACTATCTTCAACTCATCTAAACTGACAGTTGGCACTACTTCTTATTTGAATTCTAGAATGGTCATGTCTCTTTCACATCTATTGAAACTATTCTCCCAATTTGGCATTCAGTTGAGTGGTGTGCATGACATTTGAGAATATGGAAAGTTTCTCAAATTTATCTGTTGAGAAGAAGTTTGCTTGAAAGAACTCCAACTTTCCCTTTAGGTTATCTACAATCATATATCCTCAATAATTTTCTATGTAAACAAAGCTACCTCTATGTTGAAGATTCCCTTTTGAATGTTTCCAATCACTTTTCTCAATTGGGAAGATTCCTCACAAGAATTTCCAAACATCTCTTTTTCCATGACTACTACACTATATTAGTAGGTGAAATCATATGCCTCTCCTTCCCTTATCACTCCACCATCATCTGTCATATGTTTGGGAGTCTCCATCAAGGCTTGTAGTTGCAAGATTATCTCATTTTGGTAAAGATGCTCATCATCCCACAACTCATCTATGCATTGCATCTTGGAAAGGGTAGCTAATTCCCTTTCATTCATTTGTGTCAAGTCTTCAATGATTTATTTTTCATTCTTCTGAATATCTTCCACCCATACCTTGCACCTTGTGTGACTCTTCTCATCTCCTCAATTACCTCTACTAACTCCGTTGGAAGAACTGTAGGAGGAACACATGTCTAGCTTTCTTCCCTTAATGGATCAGATAAACTATTCAGATACCCACACAAAGTCTTGTTCTCATTTTTTAATTTTTGATACTTTCTTCCAACTCCCTCATCTTTTCCTTCATCACTTGGGTAGAATCATCAATCTCCTTAATTACCTACTCTCTACTAGCATGCCCCAAATTGAATGCTATCACATTGTATTCTTTTGTGGTGATTTGGCCCTTGGCCTTACCCAGTGTGGGTACTGCAATCTAGAGTATGTCACCTGAATTCATTCTTGATGAACTTTGAAAAATTCTTTTCTTTGTCCATCTTCAACATCTCAATTTGAAGGTACATATGGTGTACTTTTGTTCATTGTGTACATATGAAGCTTGGGACAAGTGTGAGTCAAAGGAGTGGGTCAACGAATGGTGTACAAGACCTTTGAGCCCACTTGAGACATATTGACCCTCAACAACACTGTAACTCACATAAATGGAAGCATCAATAGACTTTGATCACTTGTCCAATATAGTGCAACCAAGTACATTTGAAGAAACCTAGGTTGTGGTTGTTCAAGGATTGAGACACACACATGAAGATTCTTCATTATTCCAACCTTGTTGTTGCATTAAATATCCATTTGATCTAGTATGGATGTAAACCATACAATAAGACACTTTGGAAGGTTTGCGAGTTGGATCAGGAGGCAATACTTGAGACAATAAAAACTATGGTGCATCCAACAGGTTCATTGGACTAAATGTGTATGGAAAAAATTTGTAATGTCAACCTTACTTGTATATATTTACATTTGACATGTATATTTGTACAAATGAAATATTATGTATCCTTGTTTTTTAATGAGAGTGATAAATATGTGCCTTTTTTATTATTTTTTAGTTTTCTTACCATATGATATACAAATATTGTAGATAGATAAATAAAATTTATATAAATTTACAAATACATTCCACACAAATAAAGTTCTTACAATCAAACACCAATAAGATGATTTTTTCCAATTACACATCACTAAAAGGATCAATCCCTATGATGAACCCTAGGTTTTGGTTTCTTGGAGCTCATGACACATAGGATTCATCTATCAAATGTCACAAGGTCACATTACCACTGCCCACAAAAGCCTCTCTCACTTTCGTGACATTCGTCCCTGTTCAAAAGCAGTGAGCACTTTTCAGTTTTTGTAATGTCACTTAGTTGGAAGTTACAATGTTGCGTATCTTTGAAACCACTCGTCAGGGCCTTGAACCATTTTCTCCAATTGGGTAGGTAAATGCTAGGAGTTCCCTCATTTGACTCCCTAACTTTCTTGAACATTCTAGACCACTCCATACCTATGCGTTCCCTTAATTGCATAGAGTGCAAAAGTTGTCAAAATTTGATGGGGCATTTCTTAGAGCTCATGTAATGTACAAATAATCCATCATATGCTACATGATCGTGTTATCACTGCCCACAAAAAAAATCTCACTTTTGTAAGATTCATCCCCATTTAAAAATGAGTACTTTCAGTTCTTCCAAAATTTTACAATGTCACTCACTTGAAAGTTGCAACATTGCATATCTTTGAAACCTCTCTTTGTAGCCTCAAACTGTCTATGCCAAAAAATCTAGTTGGGTAGCTAAATTCTAAGAATGCCCTCATTTGGCTCCCCAACTTGCTTGAACATTCTAGACCACTCCATACCTGTGCGTCCCCTTAAGTGCATATAGTGCAAAAATTGTCAAACTTCAACATGAAATTTATCAAAGCTCATTCAATGTACAAGAAATCCATCAGATGCTATGAGATTGTGTTATCGCTACCCATAAAAACCTCTTTCACTTTTGTGAGATTCATCCTTGCTCAAATGTGGTGAGCACTTTTTGTAATTTTTTTTAATGTCGCTCAATTAAAAGTTGCAACGTTGTGTATATTTAAAAAAATCATCGTGGCCTTGAACCATCTATGCCAAAAACTCTAGTTGGGTGGGTAAATGTCAAGAATTCCTTTGTTCGGCTCCCCAACTCGCTCAAACATTTTGGACCACTCCGTACTCGTGTGTCCCCTTAAGTGCATAGAGTGTGAAAATTATCAAACTTCGATGGGGCATTTCTTGGAGCTCATGTGACATACACATGATCCGTCAGATGATATAGGATTGTGTTATTTATGCCCAGAAAAACCTTACTTTTGTGAGATTCATCCCTGTTAAAAAATAACAAGCACATTTCAGTTCTTGGAAAATCTTGCAATGTTTAGTTGAAAGTTGCAATATTGCATATCTTTGAAACCACTCATTGTGGCCTCAAACCATCTGTGTAAAAACTCCAATTGGGTGGGTAAATACCAAGAATACCCTCATTTGGCACCGTAACTTTCTTGAACATTTTGGACCACTCTATACTTGTGCATCCCCTTAAGTGCATAAAGTGAAAAAATTGTCAAACTTTGATGAGGCATTTCTTGGAGCTTGTGCAATGTACAAATGATCCATGAAATTCTACAATATCATGTTATTTTTTCCATAAAAATCTCTCAATTTTGTGAGATTCATCCCTGTTCAAATGCGGCAAGCACTTTTCAATTCTTGTAAAATCTTGCAATGTCACTTAGTTGAAAGTTGCAACATTGCGTATCTTTTAAAAAACTCATTGTAGCCTCAAACTGTCTATGCCAAAAACTCCAATTTGGCAGGTAAATTCCAAGAATTCCCTCGTTTGGCTCCCCAACTTGCTCAAATGTTCTAGACCACTTCGTACCTATGTGTCCCCTTAAGTGCATATAGTGAAAAAATTATCAAAATTTAACAAGGCATTTCTTGGAGCTCATGTGACGTATGAATGATCTGTCAGATGCTACAAAATTGTGTTAATTTTTCCCACAAAAAATTGTCACTTTCGTGAGATTCATCCCCGTTAAAAAATGACAAGAACTTTTTAGTTCTTGAAAAATCTTACAATGTCACTTAGTTGAAAGTTGCAATGTTGTGTATCTTTGAAACCTCTCATCATGGCCTCTAACCGCCTACACCAACAACTCCGGTTAGATAGGTAAATTTCAAGAAGGCCCTCGTTTGGCTTTCCAACTCGCTTAAACATTCTGGACCACTCTACACCTGTGCATCCCCTTAAGTGCATATAGTGAAAAAAATGTCAAAATTTGATGGGGCATTTATTGAAACTCATGCAACATATGAATGATCCATCAGATGCTACTAGATCATGTTATCGTTGCCCACAAAAGCATCACTTTTGTGAGATTCATCCCTATTCAAATGCGACAAGCACTTTTCAGTTCTTGCAAAATATTGCAATGTCGCTTAGTTGAAAGTTGCAATGTTGCGTATTTTTAAAACCACCCATCATGGCCTCAAAATGTTTGGGTCAATAACTTTGGTTGAGAGGGAAAATTCTAGGAGTTGCCTCATTTGGTTCTCCAACTCGCTTGAATTTTCTTGACCACTCCATATCTGTGTGTCTCCTTAAGTGCATAGAGTGTGAAAATTATCAAACTTTGACAAGGCATTTATCAGAGCTCATGCAATGTACAAAAAATATGTCAAATGCTATATGATTGTGTTATTTCTACCCACAAAAACCTCTCTCATTTTTTTGAGATTCGTCCTTGTTAAAAAATGAGGAGCACTTTTTAGTTCTTGCAAAATCTTGCAATGTCACATAGTTGAAAGTTAAAACATTGTGTATCTTTTTGAAATTGCTCATCGTGTCCTCATACTATTTGTGCCAAAAAATCCAGATGGGAAAGTAAATAATACGAATGTGCTTGTTCAACTCCCTAACTCGCTTGAACATTCTGGACCACTTCGTACCTATACATCCCCTTAAGTGCGCATAGTGTAAAAATTATTATATTTTGATAGGGTATTTCTCAGAGATCATGTGACATATGAATGACCTGTTAGATTCTATAGGATTGTGTTATCACTACCCACAAAAACCTCTCTCACTTTCTTGAGATTCATCCCTGTTAAAAAATGACGAGCACTTTTTAGTTGTTATCAAATCTTGTAATGTTGCTCGGTTGAAAGGTGAAGCTTTGCATATCTTTGAAACCCTCATCATGGCCTCAAATAATTTACACCAACACATCCAATTGGGTGATTAAATTCTAGGAATGACCTCATTTGGCTTCACATCTCACTCAAACATTCCAGACCACTCTGTACTTGTGCATTCCCTAAAGTACATAAAGTGCAAATTATGTGAAACTTTTCCAGGGCATTTGTTAGAGCTCATGCAATGTATGAATGATCTTTCTGATGCCACATGATCATGTTACTGCTACCTACAAAAAAATTCTCACTTTGTAGAGATTTGATCTCATTTAACATCAAGTTTTCAAATGTTGTCAAAGTTACACAAAAGTTGTCAATGTTGCAACAAAAGTTATCAAGCAATAATGTCAAAATTATCAAATTCTCTATGATTTTTAACAACATGATTAGGTATTTGGTTGTCCAGTTGATTTTTTTTTCAAATATATAAATATGTTCTCCAAACTCGAATTCAGAGGTTGGAGGAAGTCAAGAAGCAATAAATTATTGATTTTTTACATTCTTCTCTCTGTTTTCACATGTTGTAGGTTGTTTTTTTTTTTTTTGTACATGACTTATATGTCTATGAAATAATTAATGCATGATTGAGAATGTTAGAATAGTGAATTAGATTTCTTTTGTAGCTGGTCTCACCAAATTTCATTAAGTATTATGAAATATATATCAATTTTTGTTTGGACAGGTAGAAACCCTACCTAAGGTAAGCAACAAGAAAGAAAAAAATGCATAACTCCACGTACCACCAGTGAAAAATCTTAAAAAATTATGGAGAAGACTGTGATAACATTATTTCTAGGTCCCCAAAGTTGCATGACTAGAAAAGGAGGTTTGCATGTGTTTTGGTTGGACTGTTAGTCTAAAGCAATGTATAGTAGACTATTTGGATAACAAAAGACATAGTTTGTCAAACCCATGCATGTTTGGCGTTATCTTGGAAAGGGTTCATCATAAGGGGGTATGATTAGGAGATATAGAATCCTGTCACAATTTATTTGTCATGTTTATATTTCACAAAAGGACAGTCCTATTGATTTAGACAATGATGACAGTGTGTATGATAGTCCAATGAGACAACAAGAAAGGGATTGAACCTATAAGTCATGTGTTGGTTTAAAATAGTCAAAGTTTATGTCTTAGGAGTTTGAGAACAATGTTGTATTTGTGTGCCCATTACATGGACAATTGAAGGTGCTTTGTGCATATGTGTCATTATATTGTTTTGGTCAATGAAAGGGAGTTGTATTTGATATTTTAGGCCATATAACAAGTTTTTCCATGAAATTTTTAAGTGTTCAAGGCATGTATGTTCAAAGATCCCCAAGTATGCCAATAGAAGTGGTTTAAGGAAGAGTACACAAGTTACACCTATGTTGGGATTGGTGAAAACCTTTGTAAGTTTTGATTATTTGTCATATTAAAGGTCCTTCATTTGCATCACATATGTGAATACACAACACATAAAATATGAAGCATACATATGAATTTATTTAAGTCGACAAGCTTATATGTGAATACATAAAATACATAAAGGATGAAGCATACATATGAACTCACTTAAGTCAACATGCATATATGTCAATACAACATAATGTATAAGGCATGTAGCATACACATGAATTTATGAGATGCACACATATAGATTTACTTGTCACAAAGAATACATGTATGATATGGTGATAAACATAATTATAGTTAAGGAATGAAGCATACATGTTTCCATAAAATATGAATCATAAAGTAACAATATACATAGATACATGCAAAGCATAAATATATGTAAGGCATGAACAATCTAAAAAGCATAAGACATGCACATAAAGATGAAGTAGTACATGTCAATACACATGAGACATGAATTGCATACATAAAACATGAACTATAAATACTGGCAGGGCATGAAGCCACACACACACACACACACACACATATTTAATAATGTGATAGAAATAATATATCCAATACAATTACATAGACTTCTTGAAATCCAAATGGATGTATAATGGACCACATATACAATATACAAAAAATATGTCCAAAAATGCCATATAGGCATACAAACAATGTCCCTAATCTAGTCATTTCCTGCAAGGGGAAGAACAAATAATTAAGATCTTCCATAGAATGTGGGTGGATGGAGATGCATCTAGAGCTCACTCGTCCTCCTCGTTGGACTCATTTAGAGCTCCAATTGATATATCACAATTATAAACATCAATAACTAAGATACAACAAAATTGAATAATAGAATGACATGTAATAGAATATTCACTTATCACTAACAAATAGTCCCTGTGTTCATGTATGAGAGGGACACACTATAAATCTAGAGTTACAAGCCCTTGCAACAAAAATCAAGATAACAATTAAACTACATACACGAATATCATTAAAATATTTAACATAAACCATTAAAACAAAATAATAATAATTACTAATATCTTTCATACCTTGTTCAATTCCTCATAAATCACTACAGATACAACAACCCCACAATCCAATGAGTCACAAACACTAGAAGGAGTATCTAATGTCAACAATAAAAAATGAAATAACAAGAGTATTATTTAGTTATGAAGAATAGCTATTTTCTTTATAGCACCACTAGTGAATAAATGATACCTCTGTGAAAGTGCCACGATGTCCTTCACTACATGGTGTCAAATTCAAAGGTCCACCATTAAAATATTGTACATGCACAATGAGTTATTGGAAAACCATTTAAACAAGTACGTACTACTCACATGCAATAATTACAATCCTTTATTATATATATATCCACAGACTTGGTGATGTCGTGAAAAAGGGCACTGGAGGAACATTACCACTGTCATGAACATTTTGACCCTAGATTTTGATCATAATCATTCTAAGATACTAATTTAGTTATTCGTTAATTTACAAATTAAATTTAATCAAATAAATTAAATGAACTTGCAAATAATTACCTTTGTATCAATGTCGACTGTTGCATTGAGAAATTCATTAGTCACGACTCTGTCATTTGTCCTTTCTTGTCCACCATCGTTACCATCATATATGCATAGAGCTCCACATAATTGACAAAAATGGGGTGAAACTTGAGCCCTCAAAGACTCACTTGTCTCACTCTGTACTAGAGGACTCACACATTGTATGAGGGTTTGAGTGAGCACACTAATGGAACCTAGTGTATCCACCTCAACATTATCCTTCATAATAGAAGGAATTGTAACATGCTATACATGAGGTCTTGCGATGGGTCTCCAGACTATGTTAGGATCATGTTGTTCCCATTGTCTATCATGTGAGGACCCCCCACCTCTACCCTGAAATTCTAAAAAATCAAAATAGTTCAGAACCTCATTGAGGATAAACTCACAATAGAGTTTCCTCAAAAAATACAAGGGAACCTTGTGATTATTACAAGGATGATTGTCAAAAACCATCCACCATCTATCCCAAAAATTATTTTTAGTCCCTTCATGGTGTCACCAATTGATGGGGAATCTCTTGCAATTAACACTAAGAGGTGCATTCGTTCTAGGATATGTAAAGAGTGTACAAATGTCAACTTTGTTTATTTTTTTTTCTTTTTAACATCCACACATGATAATTTATCTGTGTAATATTGTTTTTACTCTTTTTTATTTGACCAGAAATTAATTCACCCACTAACTGTGCCTACGTAGGTCAAGATTGAATGCAATGATTCTGCAAGTGATGCCCTATAAGAATTTGTACCACTAGATTCTTTTAGCCTTCCAATCAAAGCTACTAATTGATTTTTATTATTTTCTATTTGCTTTATAAGATTTTCCTACGTGCTTGAGGGATGTCTATAGATTGATGGAGGAGGTTCAGGTACATCTCCTTCATGAACTTCATGAGGAGACCTATCGTAGGGTTTTGTTGAGGTTGATTAATATTTGCTGAAAATTAAAACAAAATTTAATTTAGAACCCTAATTATACTTATACTTTAATAAAAAAAGAGGCTATGTAAATATACCCACCTCTTTTATCTCCTTGGCATCTTGGCGACACTTTAGTGATGATCCAATGAACCTATGAATAAAATTAGGCTTCCAATATTGCATGCACAATTCTAAAAACTCAAAAACCTTCCTCTTCTTCAGGACTACAAATAAGAAAAAGGGGGTTTGAAATGGGTTTTCAAATTATATAATCTTTTATATATGGTGTGCATGCCATATTGGTTTGGTGTGCCCAAGCCTTAGGATCGATACACCAAACAATAAGGCATGCACCATATAACATATGGCACATGCATACCTTTTTTGGGGGATCAAAAAGTGCGTGGACTTTTTGGTCCCCTATTGTTGTGCACTTACCCATAAAAACATACATATAAATAATATGTACATATATAAATAAATAAATAAGTATATAAAAATACACATATAAATAATATATGCATATACATAAAAAAACATACTATATATATATATATATATATATATATATATATATATATATATATATATATATATATATATATATATATATATATATATATATATATATATATATATATATATATATATATATATATATATATATATATATATATATATATATATATATATATATATATATATATATATCTGTGTGTGTGTGTGTGTGTTTCTATATATATATATGGAGAGAGAGAGAGAGAGAGAGAGAGAGAGAGAGCATATATAAATTAATGAATACATATTAAAAAGATACACACATATATAAACACATATAAATAATATGTGCATATATAAACATACACACACACAAACACAAATACAAACACAAACACAAACACAAACACAAACACAAACACACACACACACACACACACACATATAAATAATATATATATAGAAAAAAAACATGTAAATTATACACACAAACACACAAATATTAAAAAAAATATTATCCCCAAGGAAATGACCAGGTTGAAGCTTTTAGTAAAAAAAAATTAAAAATACTAAAAAGGACAGTCAATGAAGTTGGTCGCAATTGACATGTTCAACTCAACTCAACTTTGACTTATGTGCATACTGAACATCCATTTGAACCCCAACAAGAGCCACACCATACACCCTTGTATATGGATATGAAACTATCTTACCCATTGAGGTTGAGTTACTCTCTCTTAGAATATTGTTAAAAGGTCTCATTCTAGATGAGAAATATCATGCTTCAAGACTACAAGAATTGGAATTGTTGGATGAGAGAAGAAAAAATGATTTTGATCACTTGAAGGCCTATCAACAAAGAATGTATTGCAACTACAATCACAGAGTAAAGCCATGTATTTTTTAGGTTGGAGACCTAGTCCTGAAAGAGAACCCCAAGAATCAACAAGATAGAGGAAAGAAGGGGAATTTTGAACCAAACTAGCTTAGTCCTTATGTAATCATTGCCGTCTATGCGTCAGAAGCCTATAAGTTATCAAAATTAGAAGGTGAGAAAGTGGAGGATCCCTTCAACAGTATGCATCTTCATAAGTTCTATGCTTAAATTCCAATGCAAGGGAGATAAATATAATTTTTTTAAAAAAAGAGAAAAATACCAAAAAATCAAATAAATGCAAAAAAGTGCAATACAAATAAAATGGTGAAAACCTAGAAATAGATACTATTTGTGAGAAATTAGCTTCTTTATTAATTATAATTCTACTTCTTTACCACATCCATCATCATTTTGTAAATACCCATCATAATCTATATCCCTATCCGGGTAAAAGTACAAAGCTGTGTCACACTTTTATAAAGGAAAAGGTCAACAATACACAAAAATTTTAACTTTAATGACATAAAAATGGCATTTATGTTTAAAATTTGGAGATGATGTAAACTAATGAAATGTGTAAAAGTGGATGAAGTTTATGGCTATAATTTTTTTATTTTTTTTTGAACAAGAATTCACATAGTTTTTAAATTTTTTAAGTCCATTTTTTACTTGCTGAAAAATGCTGAAAAATGAGGGTCTTGTCCGCACCAAAAAAGTATATGCAAATAATCTCTTTTTCCTTTGATTTCAAAATATGTCATAGATAAAATGTATAGCTAGTGCAGAAAAGAAGAAAAAATAGTTTTCAATGTATATTTCCTCTGTTATAACTACTCAAAGTCGAACATACCTGAAATCAACAGTTTTCATCTCGCGTCAAATTTCCCCTATCAAATCTACACCATTCAGAAAATAAATTACACACTCTTGAAGATAACTCTCTCCTCTAGTGTTAAATATAAATTTTCAATTTTTTTGATAAGCTTTACTATTTTTTTCTATTTTTGAAGCATCTTGTTCTTGAATGTTAAAATACCTAGTTGTAGTATTTTGAAATTATAATATATTAGATCTAATTAAAATACTATAAAAATTATATGATGATGATCTTGACTCTGTGCTCTAAAAAAGGGTATTTTTATATTTGTAAAAAAATATCATTAAAAAGAGTAAGAGTTATTAAAACGTCGCTTTTCTGAAATAATTTTATTTCTTTAGTAATTGTTATAAAACATATAGTTAATAGATATTTCCAATTGGGAAAGGTGAAGAACTTATCTAACTTAGCTAGAATGAATCTAGCTAGACCATATGTTTGACAAAAAATAATTTTAGTTAGAAATACTCAAATTCAGCTGTGTTGATAAGTTGTCCTGAAACGTGACACAACTTTGTGCTTTTACCCATCCACATAGCATATATCCATCTCATATGTATATACCATCAATAAAGTCCCATCATGGCTTGGTATTACCTATTCATATATCTATCCCATAATAAAGTTTCAACATGTTCATCCATCAATATATTTCTCCAACCATAATAAGTCAGTCCTTTACTTGATTAGAGGTAAATCCTCAACCTAGTTATAGAAATGGATTCTTGAATGTTGTGTCTCAGGGGATGAATGGATAGTGATAAAATCTATAGACAACAAACAAAATTACACTCACCTCCAAATGTAACCTTGACGTTAGACCTTGACATATATCATATTAAATAAACTAACTACCTAAATCTTACTGAATCATCAAAATGATCAGTTACTTTGACAAGAAACATATCAATGGAAAGAAGATTGAATGGTTGTTATAGGTCTATGTCTGTATCTTCCTTTCATTTCTATCATGCTTCCTATGCTATTCTAGGATGTCTAAGATTAGAATAGCGAGATGGAGTATGATATTTTTCTTTGATTTCTATTTGTGGGTTGGACTTTAGTAGTGGAAAGACTTGTCTAAGGACCCGGTGAGAAAAATATCATCGAGGACACAATGGGTCTTTGCGCATATTAAAGAGGACAATCCATGTCTGTTGACACACACAAGTGATACTCAGGTCATCTCAGTTTAATTATACCTAGATGCTTATAAACTTTGTAAATCCATGTAAGAAAGACTCAGATCTTCTTTGTTCAATTAAACCATGTTGTATGCATCTTCTTGCAACACTAAAATCTCAATGATGACAAAAACACGACAAAAAGTAGAAAATGGATTCTTTCTCAAATAGTGTGTATTATCACTTGTAAACAATAAACATAATTGTTAAGTGTACATTTTCATGTTAATTGAGTAGTTTGCATTGTCATCTCACTTACAATCATTTTCCATATGCATTTAATTTTTAAGCATTTTGCATTTTCATTTATAGGATTTTTATTATTTATGGTCCCATGTTTCTATCTTCAATCTTCTAAAGGTCTTCTATAGTCAAACATATTTTTATTAAGTGGTTGATTATACTAGACATAACAAAAATAAATCATTGGTTTCATAATGTGCATTAGTCATATTATAATGCATTACATTTAGTTTCATTATATGTAACCCATATTTACATTTCATTCCCATAACAAATCATTATGTATTAAGTTGCATCATTCATACATCATTTTTTTATATCATGTATAGAGATCATATGTACATACATTGCATTAAGAAGCATTAAAAACACATGAATTAGTCTTTTCATTTATACTGATTAAGCCATATCATTGAATTATAAAGCATCTCACATCATTTAGATATGCATTGTATATGAGAATATAAACATCATAGAAATCATATAAACATATGATCAACATCTATATGTACACATGGGCATTATAAAAATATAATATAATGTCATACATTTAGAAAGCATATAACTTCATACATCATAGTACATCTAATAATGTAATTAGAACCATACAAATCCATAATCCTAATTTGAAAATAAAACATGTCATATAGAACCATATGCATCAAATTCATCATAGTACATCACATCACCACATAGGATCATCATAACATAATGGATATAGAAAGAAAATAACATCAAAAGTGCATCCATATCTTAGGAGCATCATAAATAGATCCATGCATAATAGTTTGTCCATCATATATCATAAAACATAAAAAATATGTCCAAAATGTATGATGATATCAGAACATAAAAGGGCTGTATCTCAAGACATAAAAGTCCCGAAAAAAAATAAAATTGGTGTATACATATGCCAAAATAACTATGATACACTGCCTCCTTAATCAGTAGGCATATACTGCTATTGAAGGGATGGAATTTCCCCTCTCTCTCCTATCCCCGACACTAGCCTTAGAGGCCTGATGCATACACTGGTGCTCTCTGTGTGTGCTTTCCTATATGGTCTACCATAAAAACTCTCTCTGAAGCTGCCAACACGGGGCTCGGGTAGAACTGCCTATTCATATGTCAATTTACAATATAAAATGTTTTCTCTAGCACACATCATAAGTCTCATACTATCAGTGTTCGGGCCCAAGGATCTATACCTCTCAAGCTCTCCAGGGGACTCAACACGACCATATCGCTCAATGGTAGTATTTCTTTCCACAGTCAAATCTTGAATCTATCGCTACTACCTATGAATCTGACTCTCAAGATCTAAGATCCAGGCCACCCGTGCCTGTAGGTCAGCTAACTGTGCTAATACACTACAAAATTAATGTCGCCTCACCTAGTGGTTGGTCTTGTACCTGATCAATTGGCTTAACATGTGCCTGTACCTACGGAGGAATTTTTACCTGATCCTATGGAACATATTCTTGCTCATGTACATGTCTCTGTGCATCTTCCTGTGGTAGAATAGGTGGAACCACTCTCACCACTCTCCTCTATCTTTGACCACCACTACCTTGGTCATATCCCCGCCTAGCTGGTCCATCATCTCCGTCATCACCTGCTTCATCATCTCCCTATGTAATATTTATATCATGTATCCTCCTCTGCTGTGGTCTCCACAACTACTCATCCTCATCCTCGAAAGGTGGTGGAACCTCTTTAGACATTGTAATCTTAGGGAATAGGTTCTTTGTCAAAAATGTTGTATACCCATTTACTATGATCAGAACAACCACATTCATCTTCATGCTCCAAGCCTGATAAGGAATAGAAAGGAAGTTTGCATGAGTTGTCTCAAAATAAATCATGAGGTCCCAATCCCTACACTCCTTGTATATTTGAGTGAATTTGGTAGCACCCTAGGGCATCCCCTAAGTCCTACCGAACTGTCAGAGAATAGAAGTAATAATGTGTCTCCCAATAATATAAGGAGTCCTCCCTACAAGATACTTGGTTTGAAAATAGTATGAAAGATCTGCACCATCCCCCTCACTCCTCACAATCAACGCAAGGTCTCGAAGTCATGACATCCAAAGTATCAAAAGCTTGCTGCCTGCTCTAGCTTCCCCAACTTACGCTGGGAATACATACCAAGATAAGAATAAACAAAAGGTTTCCTCGCACCTCTTAATCTCGTCCAAATAGGATAGGCAATGGAAATGTGCTCCCATGCCCAAATGAGAGACTAGAAGTCCCATCATAAAAAAAATTGGTCTAAATCATCATAGAAATGTACTAACATACAGATGCCCCATGCATATCTATAACCCTCCTCAATCATCCTCTCCAATGTTCGACCCCAACCACTAACAAAATAATGTGATCTCATATCGGGACAAACATGTAACCCCTAATAGCATCAACCAAGACCACATGTAGAGGCTCATACAAATCTACCATATTTGTCCAATTGATCTTTAATTGATTAAGATCATCATCACCATCAAACACTCTCCCCCGGATGTCTAATCCTCCATTAGAATCATATTGCACCAACTCTCTAGTAATGGGTAATCTAAGAATACGATATACATCCTCAAGTGTGACTGACATATCTTCAATTGGTAAATGAAATGAATTGGTCTCACTATACCATCACTCTGCTAAAGCAGTAATCATCCCTAGATTTTCCCTAATATTGAGCATATAAATGACATGGAATAAACCAATCGAACCTAAGATGACCTTGTTCATCACGGACAAGAGGTACCTCATATTTAGAGTGAGAAGATATTGCTCTTGTGACATCATCACATCAGACAAGTCCTCCTATGAAATGTAAAAGAAAACAAACCAACATATATCATATAAACTGCTAATCATCAATTCAAATTTGTCTATCAATCATTTTATCTATCCTAATGTGATTCTATCCATTACATTAGATATCTAGTCAATTAGCAAAATGCAATGACGTTGACTATATCAAATAAATCAAACAAACCAGATATGTTATCAATCAATCCAATCCAAATCAATCACTAAAAAAATCATATAAAGTAGTTTTAACATAAAATTTTATGTGCTATTATAAATGCTCAAAACTGGCACATACTATGAATGCCCATAAATTTTGCATAAATACGTCATATCAGTGATTGTGCAAGGGTTTTGCATGCATGCATATAATATTTAAATGCATAGGACACATAAATAATAATAATTTTAAAGTACCAACAGGATCATCAATCCAAAACTTGTTATGAATAAGTAAATTACAATTAGAATATAAATAATAATAATTTTAAAGTACCTGGAATCTTAAGACATTTAAAGGAATAGATTCTTTATCTGACATCAACAATGACGTCCACAACATTCCCGAATTAGGAACACGGGTAGATCCATGAAACAATGGTGAATTATCACCAATACTTGTATGATCTGTATCAATAGAAGGTGTATCTCGTACTGCACAAAATTAATCCACTATGAAATGCACCCAGGATTAAAGTACAAATTATCAAATCATAATTAACACAAAACCAAATATAGAAAAACAAGGATTTACTAGTTGTAGACTATGAAGGCGTGGATGTATGCATGTTCCTTGTTGCCAACATTGCAGTCATCAATCTCGAAGAGTCGATCCTCGTAGGAGGAGTCGCCTGCACTTGATGACCTAAACAATACATTGTTAGCAAAGACATTCTGAAATAATAAAAGTATGATCAGTAGTTTTCAATAAAGTTTGAGTGAAGATTTTATTAGAAATTTTGAATTAGTTGTAATTGTACCTTTTCCTCTAGCCGTATCTACGGTATTAGTAAGTCCAATGGAAAATGTAGATTTCTAATCAGTAAGTCCAATGAAGTTTGTGAATGTTCCAAAGCAAAAATTCCTTGTAACCTGTTAACTTGAGGATTATTTTACCCGAGGGAGCTGTACTAGTACCGGCCTCACCATGATGTCCATGAGCATTTTCTTGAGTACACAAAAAACTCTGTAAGAAGAACACATACATATTTTAGTTCATGACATAAAAGAGTATTAAATATAAACCTTTATTGAACTTTTGTTATAACTAAAGATTCATTACTGCTTACTTCATAACAACGTGCTTGTCGCATCAATTCCTCTTTCCTCGCCAGCGTCTCCTCAATTGGATTTGGATCAACCAAAATGGAAAGAATTTCTGTACTGATTTTTTTAAAATTTCTTCTTGACCATATTTATGGGGTTAGGGATATTTGTGATGTCCTCATCCACATCTGACGATATTGCCTCTATTTCTGTAGACGCTTTTCCCTTTCAGTGAACATCAATTTGTAACATTATAAATATCAGTAAAACTATGAGAATAACTCCAAAACCCTAAAGAAAAGAACATAATAATATAACATTTTTCTTCTATCTAATTTGTACAATTACAATAAGGCTTACCTTTGCTGAAGAATGGGTGGGAGTAACATCCCCACCTCTGTCATGTGGTGGATCCATGTCGTCCTGTGACAAAGATTAAATATAAAAACTTCAGTGAAATGAAAGCAATAGACTTAGCAACAAAACTTATTAATAAAATGGTATATTGGAGTCATAAATTGGAGGTTAGTTTAAATGGCATATAGTACTTACCACCCCCATGATAGTAAATTTGTTTGTATCTATGTGATTCAAATGGTAATTTATTAGTAGTTCTTCCCCTGCACTTATTGATTTTATCACACATACAAAAACATGATTCCCCCGTGCCTTGAATATGCAATTGGGTCTCTTATTAGTTGACCCAGGTCGCGTACTATTTATAAAACCCACAATATTCCATGTTTCTTTTGGTCTTTCATAAATGTACATAGAAAATCTTTTACTTTGATCATTTTCTTTCCATTGTATATAATTTTCCGATAGTGCATACCTACACATATTTTTTTTTTTATATCGAACAATCCACATCCAATCACTGTAATTGTAACAAGGTCTGACATACTCCATTAATTCAAAAACTTTGATGTAACATACCTTTATGCCATCCATGGAAATTAGGCCCAAACCATGTAATGCCAATGGAACTATGCAATATATCCTCTCATTAACAGAAAAATCAGTGTTAATTAGAGGTAGTTCCTTGGGTACCCATTCTTTCTGAAGATGTGTGTGCCGCAAGGGAACCTTGTTGTCATCTTTGGTCTCATCATCATAAGAACACGACCCCCCTTCAGCAAGGAAAAATTGCATGCATTTATTGAATTTTCTTCTAATCTTTGGACCTCTAGTTGATCTCCCTATTTTAGGCCTACTACATGTCGAACTTTCATCTTCTATTCCCGCATTACCCTCACTCGAGGAAGATAGATCTGACAAGTACCTATTTGGTGGTTCTTGTAGTCCATCAAATGAGATATATAGTTGGTAAGGAGCAAGATATTTTTCTAAATGAGGGTAATGTTGATAAAGTCGGCCCTAAAATTGATGTTGAGGGTAGTAGTGTTAAATCATGAGCAAGTTAATACCTTATTATTAAACCACTCAATGAATATGGGCGTAAAGAGAAAGAAAGCAATTAATAAACTATTTCTATAGGGAGTATTGACTTATACCTGTTAATCCATGTCACTATGCAGGATCCTCCTAAAAGGGGTTAAATTTCCTACATATGTGAATAATTTATCTTAAGTTAGCTAAAAATTACATGATATGTAATCTACAAATTACGTAGAAGACAACATGAACAATATGCATTCATCATAATCATTGTATATTTTTTAATTCATTGTCTTTACCTTATGTGTGGAATGCAATATCGTCAACAAAAGAGGTGACAATGTGTGTATTCAATTGCCTGTTTCCACAAAAGGTGACAATATTGATGGAAGACAGATGATTTGTGTAGTCAATTTCCTATTTTCAAATATAAAAATACTAGCATTAGTAGTATCTTGTATGTAGCATTATTAGTAGTTCTTTAATCCCTTCTGATTTACTATACTGCCAAATTGTGATAGTTAAACAAATCTCTTCTCAAACAGTCACAAAAATGAACCAAAATAAAGTGTTCCTTGTTCCCTATTCTCTGGGACACACTTAGGACAGTGATTTTTTTAGCTAGTTGGGCTAATATCCATTATGTGCAAAGATAGTTGAAGATGGAATTTAATTGGTTAAGGAAAAGGTGGAAAGTTGATGCATGGTAAGGTGATGATAACTCAAAGTGTACGCACAAAGATGTTTTGTGAAGTTGTAAGTATGACCTTGAATGGAATGACTCGTTACTTGTACATTGACTAGAATGTTGATGGAAGAAGGATGATTTGTTTGCAACTTGTAGATATAGTCAGTGAACAACCATTTTTTCAACTCTATTTTTTTTCAAATTTAAGATTTTTTGTTCACTTAGAATAGTAAACTTAACTTTTTTGTATTTATATATAAACTAAACATGATAGAAAAATGGAAACCTGTTTATTTTTAAATGGAATACACCAAGGAGTACCATCAGAAATATTGACTGTTTACAATCATGAGCAGTAAACCTAAATCAGATAGCTCATTTTTTTATCAACATGTGTAGTCTCGCAATATCAACAAATGTGTAGTCTCAGAGCTGTCCATTTCTCTATGTATATGAAAAATGAATGAAATATCAAGCTGAAATAAAGCATTGAACAAAATAGTATTCCACATAGACTGAATCAAATATACCATCAAAAGAAGGTGAAATCCATAATAGGCGCAAACTGGGACATGGGAAAATTCAAATAAGGCCCGATTTATCAATAACAACAAACAATGCGGAGCCCATAATCAAAAAAATGAAACCTAATAAAAAACTACTGCCTTATAATTATTGAGTAGGTCTAATTGGGGCATTTAATGCCTTGCATAATAGTTGCACACTGCAAAACTTGATTGGGACAATGGAATTTACAAAGGAAAGGTGAGAGGATCAATCAAATAATCAAAAAAAGAAACACGCTTTGTTAGCACTATTCAAAATCCTATCACTAAGCACAAACATAGGAAATAAAAAGGGACAAAAGACAAGAAATAAGAAAAATCATTAGTGCTATAGAAAAATCATTAAGACAATACAAAATCAAGTTCTAGAAATGGACAGTTCTGATACTTTTCCATTACAACAATTGAGCATTTATCATTTGGTACTTCTTGGTGTATTCAATTTAAGTATTGTGGAATCCATTGTATGGGAGAAGAGGAGGATCTACAAGCACTGTACGAACTGTGGCTAAATAAGAAAGCATTGTATCTGTCATTTGGATGTCTCTTTGCATGGTTTTTACATTGTTGTTGATTGGAACAAGTTCCAAATGTGTTGAAGAAGTTTTTAACATCAATTCCTAAACATTCTTCAATGCTTTGAAGACCTTTCCATATTACTGTCTTGTATACTTCAGCGCAACAATCACAGTTTAGTTATTTATCTTATAACTCTTTTGATTTTCTTTTAGAAGGAAGGAATTCCATGGAGTCTTAGGCCTGGAATCCATGGAATTATGTCTATATAACATTGTATTATATCACACTAACCTTTCATAAGAAGAAAAGTGGATGAAAGGGGTGCACACTAGTGGAATTGTGAAGAAAAATTGAAGAAAATGCATGGACAGGTATTGCAGTGAGCAATCTGGCTTAACAAGGGGCACATTTTCTGATTTGAAGTGTCAAGATAGGTCATACGAATGGTGAATCCATCACCAATTTGGATGGAAGGTGTTTGGAAGTCAGAGATTTGAAAAATCATAGATTTAAGGGTTTATAAGGGGTGATTTGGGGATTTTGGTGTTGTAGAAGCCATAGGTTGAAATTGAGTTGATATTTCTTCGATTAGGTTCATTTTAGAAGACTTCTGAAGATTTCAGGTCTTGTGGATAAAACCATCTTATAGTTTCTTTGTTATTTGGACTCATTTCAATGCATTAGTGAGGGTACATTGCTAGGACAATACTATTTGGTCCAAAGGAACACGGGATAAGCTAGGGATATGTTGAAGTAATTCAAAATGGGTGTCTAGAAGTGCAAAGTAGTTGTCTTGTATTTTTTAAGGGTTGGGATTTATAAGTCGTTTAGTGCTGCTGGAGGGCTACAAGTAGGGCATTTACACCTTTGAGGTAGTTTGGAGAGTTGGGTGTATTGGGTGTTGCCTAGAATCATAAAAAACTATTGATATACCAGTGGTTCAATTTTAGGAGGAGCTTATCTCTAGGCCAGATATTCTCCATGTTGACATGGTGTTGGAAGATCTAAATAAGATGGTTGATCCAAGTTAGGGGTCTTAGGTGATTGTTAATTATATTGAGGAAATAGAGATATGGAGACTAAGATTTTGTAGATCCAAAGAAGTAGGGTCAAGGGTGCCCCAAGCATCAATGACATACACATTATAACTTAAATAGTATTAGAACTTTGTTATTGTGGAACCTTCAAGACCTTAATGTGATTTTTATATACTCATCAACTAGAGAACAACATATCCTTCATGAAGAAGCCTCCATTTTATTATTAGAACAAGCATTTCCTATTTGTTGACTGTCACAAATCATACTTGTTAAACAATGATATAATGGATACTAAATTTTATCTAAGTTTAGATACTAAATATATTAATGTAGAAAATTTTTGTAGAAGAGATCAAATACTTGTTGTGGTATATAATTATCGTTGTGATTGATTATAACCCACAACAAGTACCTATATATATATGTAGAAATTTACAAGTAAATTATTGTAGAAGAGATCAAATACTTGCTGTGGTATATAATTACCATTGTGATTGATTATAACCCACAACAAATACCAATATATATATATATATATAGAGAGAGAGAGAGAGAGAGAGAGAGAGAGAGAGAGAGAGAGAGAGAGAGAGAGAGAGAGAGAGAGAGATGTCTACATAGAGTCATGACCGTACGTGGCTTATGCCACGTAGGGTCATGACCCTACATAACACAACCATTAATCTTAATTGCCGATTACATACCAACTGATATTTGTGTCAATAACAATTATCGACTGTTGTGTATTGTTATCGACAGTCAATAAAATATATATCATGTGTAGTGTTATCAAATAGCTTTCCTAATATTAGGCATTGTGTAATTCAAAATATATCAAAATCCTGATATATTTCCAGAATTTGATGTATTCTATAGATTCTCTGCATTTAAATAAAACATAGATGTTTCATTTTCTTACCATATTTGAATCTTCTATGAATTTGAATTTTTAGTTGTCGATTTATATATTGGTAGCAGTTAATATTTTAGACCATAGCGTCCCTATCCTTGAAGATAAACTTCCCGGTGATATTTCTTTTGAGCAGGGACAATACAAATATCAATTGGTATGTAATTGACAATTAAGAAAAGTTTCTAGATTACCAAGAAAGCCGATAATGGTGAATCACCTTGAGCACGATGCATTTCAGAGGAGCATCAAAATGTGCAATTTGATGAGGATTCAAAAAAAAATCATGGACCCTTTTTAAAATGCCAAGGTAAATGGATATAGAGCTCCTTTGAAACAAAATGTGAGAGACATTTCTTAGAAACAACTTCATGTATCTGTTGTTGCAAGGAACTCTCCATTGTAATGTGGAGGAGTGAGATGCCCTTTTTATGTCAAAAATAGGGTAAAATTTTTTTCGTATTTCATTTTTGCAAAATGGGTCAAGCCTAGCTAAGATCCCTATTTTTTGTTATCAACTAAATAAACAAAAATAATTTATTCTTTAATGAATTCCTTCAACTACCATAGCTGAGAAATGTTTTGAATTCCTTCAACTACCTTTAATGATCTAAGGTCAATTTTTTGTTTAAACAAAGAAGATTCAGAGTGAATTTTTTTAGAAAATCCATGTACCTCTCAAATGTAGTGGAAAAATATAGAAAGACCTTCAAGAATTTTGCAGTAATCCACAAGGGCACAATGAAGATGCAAAGGAGGCTTGGCGGGCGCGGGACACTGACTCTGCTCTGCTCTCACCACAAGAATAATGAAAAAGTGATGTTGGGTATGTGCAAGATCACGAGGGTCCAAAAAGTGGCGATGTGAAAAATATTCACTTTTCACTCGTCCAAAAGTGCATGAAAATGCTTGTTGAATTTTTAGTAGGCCTGGGTGTCAGTACACCTGGGCAAACTTGACACCAAAGCATAGGCCTAATCGGGTACTCGATACCTATGGCATAAATTTGAAACCCGCAAACCCTTTTCTTCATTTCTTTTCATAGTTTTTGCTTGCGATAATGGCTAGCAATATCATATACACGATATATTTTTGGGTATCTAATTTGGGCAACAACAAATTCGACTCCCCAGCATATTCGGTAAGTAAATTATTTGTTTGTTTTAATTATTTTATTTTATTTTCATGCTAAATGTAGTTTTTTTTGTTGAAATAGGGTTTTATAGTTAGATTTGTAATAATATATGAAATCAGATTGAAATTTAGATTTTTTTTAAATTTAATCAGGCATGGCTGACAACAATGAAGAAAATAACCCTCCTGCACCAAATAACGATCCTGAAAACAATCCCCCATTTCTAAACCCTCAATCTTTACAAGATTTGATACAAGATAATTTGAACACAATACGAGGTTTCCAAAACACATATCAAAATATACCTGTACATTAGGTCCCATGCTTGCCACATTAAATACAATTGTTGAAAATATTGACACACTCACGCAGCAACATAATGCTGCTCTTCATTGGCATGATGATATGCACGCCCAATTTGATGACGGGCTTGACCATGGTGGGATTGCGGCCCTTAATATAAGTAAGGAAGATATAGCCGCCCTTTTTGTCAATCCTAAAACCGGAATACCAGTTGACCCCAAAAAGCCCAAATTATCAATAAAATGGTGCACAAATGAAGCAATGCACACAAACTTTTGGGATCGCTGGTGGATGGTTTTTGATAAACCACCCCATAGCAATTTGGAGGTCCCATTTTATTTCATAAAAAAATTGTATGCTGAGTTTGTGCTTGGTCACCATGTTGATTATTAGAGTATGAGGCCCAAAATGGGCGTAGGCGGAGGAGCTCCTTAGACTAGGCCATTTGCCTAGTGCAAAAAGGCCACTACCTTTGTCCCCCCCACTGATGTCACACCCCCTCCTTGAGTGCAGCATCCTGATATCATTACAGAGGCTGCCTCACAGACTATTAGGGCCATTCATTTACTGAGTGATCAGTTGATCATATAGACAAGGTCAGTGTTGCCTCCTGGTGTGGATGATGCTAGTGCATCGACATCTCGTTGGAGTTCACATGTATGCGAGCCCCATATTTGCATTATATGCAAGAATATGTGCCTCGGATCACTTACTAATGCTGATACATATCAGTATGTTATTGACGAGGAGGATATAGGAGACGCACCTGCAGAGGCTGCAACACCTCATGGAGCATCTACATCTCATGAGAGTGCTCAGGAGGTGTACGTAGAGCCATTGACTCCTGTTGATACGGTAAGAGTAAACATTATAAATAAATTTGTCACTTGACTTATTTAATTTAAAAATAATTTATTTATTTAGATTAGTTTTAATGATTGCATGCACTTATGTATATATATTTTTTCCATTTATGTTTAGTCGTTGACACAAGAGGAGGTGAGACAGGTGGATGAGTCCACACTTTCGGCCATTTCATTTGGCCTTGATGACTATATGGTATATTATAAATTATGTACCCATTAGTTATTTTTTATATCATTTGGTGTACATGCTTAAATCTCTATCAATTAGAGCAATAAAATTCATACATTTACTAATATATTGTCATCTTATTGTGTTGTTGCAGGCTACAACCGATGTCAGTAGGGGGCACGAGGGCGTTCCTTCATCAGGTGTCGACAAAGGAAAGGTAGTTAATTGTTTAAGATTAATTATGCATGCATATGTATGCCACTTGTGTGTAGTAATAAATATTTTACTTGCACTTTATTGTATAGGGTGTGGCTATTGATGATGTCCCGACACCGGTTCAGGAGTGTAGGGTTACAGGCATCTCGATTCGGAGTGATAGCCTGATTGTACATAGACTTTTACATATTGTTATTTGTATTTTGTAACCAGGGTTGCTATGATGAAGTACATTGATATATAATTGACAATCTTTTTAATCTCATAGGTTACTCCGAGTGTGAGGGAGGGCTCATGAGAATATTTCGTATCTTTGTTGACCCAGCCCACTATTCCAGAGGAGGGATCACTAGATGTAAGGGGTGACCTCAAAATAGTGGGTTACACTTTTTTAGACATGCTAATTTTTGCTGAAAAAACACATTTTTAATAAAATATGATGATTTAAGCCTTAAGAGGTTCCATTTGAAGGAATTAATTACAAATGGTTAGCTCAAAGTCTCTCAGATTAAAAAAACATTGATATAACATCTATACTCCTCATTCATACCTACAATGGAGTCTCCTTTGTACCTATTCAAATGCTGACAAAAAATCACTTTGACTTTATCTTTTGGTCTACTGTATATCTACGCTTATGGAAACATATTTCACTGTATGTCTACCTCTATGTTTCACCGTATGTCTACCTCTATGTTTCACCGTATGTCTACTTTATATTTCACCGTATGCCTACCTCTATGTTTGATGCTTATGGAAAAATAGTATTCGAGAGAAAAAAAATTCTTAAAAATATCTATGCCCTAGGTATTGAAGTTATCTTTCTATTAAAAAAAATAAAAAATGAAATTGGACAAATACACGACAAGTTATAAGCTATGTAGTCAAGGTATGTCAAAATTACGATTTAGTCAACTTCAAACATTAATATAAAATGAAATAATCATGATAATGTCATCAAACCAATTGCATACCCTTTGTATGGATGTTACAAAACTAAATTTTAAAGAAGCACATTGATATCTATTTTAGAAAAAAAGTTGTGCTCTATGAAAATAATGTAACTCTTTGAAAATGACGTTTTCAACAACATACCAGTTTTCGTGGGAGAAAGAAAAAATAATTCAAATTAATTCAAAAAAATAAAATAAAAAAATATTTAGAATCTAGATAGAAAATCCTAAAAGACTCTAATTTACTTCATTTTTTTATTTTAAACGGTTTAACTACAATATGCATCTAAATCTTTTTTTTTTTTTCAAAATGTAGAGTTCAGTATCCGTTCAGGCAAAAAAGTGTAACCCACTATTGTGGGTTCACCCTAAGTTTTAATTTTAGTTCAATCAATTTGTAATTTTATTATGCTATCATCCTATTTTGTAGATTTATTACTCTATGTTGCACCACTCTGCTAATCTCATTATTGCAAATATATATTTATAGGTCAGAGTTGGTATTGTTGGCATGGTCCCTTCACTACCCAGGACTTATGCTAGGACACTTGATCGTGGTAGGCGACCGAGAGACCAGGTACATATATTTGTATTCAGTTATAATTTTAATTAAATTAGTGTTTGAATTATGAAATATCGTGTTAGGCGACCGAGAGACCAGGTACATATATTTGTATTCAGTTATCATATAAAGTAAGCAATCTAACTTGGGTTTGAACTCATTTTTAATGCAGGATCAATCAAAGCCCAACACTTCTTCAAAGAGGCTACATTTTGATGATCCCCCTACGGCATAGGATGTAGTTTTAGTTTTGTGGTCATTTAGAGATACCACTTGGCACATTTTGAGATGACATATTCCACATTGTACACCTTAAAATATTAATTTTGTAGACATTTTGAAATGACATGTGCCATATTTGTATATGGAGATACTTTTGATACTTTGTATATATAGAACATGTTCATTTATATGTTATATTTGCATCATCTTTTGTATATACATATTTATTATTCATGTTTATGGAATTGAATGGTGAAGTTATATCTTGACTAAGATTAGCATTATGATTTAAATTATATCTTGTTGAAGTTACATTTGTTTTTCTTTATTCTGGAATACCCTGTTCATGGAGCTTATTATGCTTGAGGTTTAACTTCTATAGATTTTCTATGTTCTTATGTTTCATACCATTATATATAGTCACTTGAGCCACTTAGTACTACATTGTTTCAATACTATGTATATACTCACCGTGTATATAACTCATCATATTGGGGTCACTTGAGCCATAGAAGATCGCTGCCCAATCGTGCTTAGTGCACCTTGGGGTCACTTGGATCGAGTGTGATCGTGAGCGTTCCAGTGACTTCGTGGGTAGAATGAGGTTGTCATTGGTGTTTACCTGACCAACCGGAGCCGATGGAGCAGATGGTTCGATGCAATGTTAGACGGTTTGAAAGATACGCTGCTAAGACACTTTCAATTGACACTCATTGCAAGTTTTGGCATTGACTGAGATCACCTTTCCAAATGCAAACGAAGTCGAATTGCCCAAAATTGAGAGAGGTTATTGTAGACCTTAGAAAGATGATCCCATAGCCCCTAACAATTTTTCAATACCTCTCACGAGGTCCAAGATACGAGCCACAAAAGATCGCTGCCCAATTGTGCTTAGTGCACCTTGGGGTCACTTGGGTCGAGCGTGGTCGCGAGCATTCCCGTGACTCCATGGGTGGAATAGGTTTGTCACTGGCATTTACCTGACCAACTGGAGCTGATGGAGTAGACAGTTCGATGCTAGGTTAGATGGTTTGAAAGATACGCTGCTGAGCCGCTTTCAACTAACCCTCACTACAAGTTTTAGCATCGACTAAGATCATCTTGCCAAATGCAAATGAAGTTGAATCACCCAAAACTGATAGAGGTTATTGTAGACCTCAGAAACACAATCTTGTAGCACCTGATAGTTTGTTGATACCTCTCACGAGCTCTGAGATATGAGCCCCGGAAGATTTCTACCCAATCGTGCTTAGTGCACCTTGGGGTCACTTGGGTCGAGCGTGGTCATGAGCGTTCCGGTGACTCTGTGGGTAGAATGGGGTTATCATTGGCATTTACCCAGCCAAAAAGAGCTGATGGAGTAGATAGTTCGATGCCAGGTTGGATGGTTTGAAATATACGTTGCTGAGCCACTTTCAACTGACCCTCACTGCAAGTTCTGGCATCGACTGAGATCGCCTTGCCAAATGCAAACGAAGTCGACTCACCCAAAATTGAGAGAGGTGATTGTAGACCTCAAAAACATGATCCTTTAGCACCTGATGGTTTGTCGATACCTCTCATGAGCTCTGAGATACAAGCCATGAAAGATCACTGCCCAATCGTGCTTAGTGCACCTTGGGGTCACTTGGGTCAAGCGTGGTCGCGAGCGTTCCGGTGACTCCGTGGGTGGAATGGGGTTGTCATTGGCATTTTCCCAGCCAACCAAAGCTGATGGAGTAGATGGTTCAATGCAATGTCAGACAGTTTGAACGATACGCTGTTGAGCCGCTTTCAACTGACCCTCATTGCAAGTTTTGGCATCGACTGAGATTGCCTTGCCAAATGAAAACGAAGTCAAATCACCCAAAATAGAGAGAGGTTATTGTAGACCTCAGAAACATGATCCTATAGCAATTGATGGTTTGTCAATACCTCTCATGAGCTCTGAGATACGAGCCACAGAAGATCGCTACCCAATTGTGCTTAGTGCACCTTGGGGTCACTTGGGTCGAGCGTGGTCGCGAGTGTTCCCATGACTCCGTGAGTGGAATGGGGTTGTCAATGGTGTTTACCCGGCCAACTAGAGCCAATGGAGTAGATGGTTCAATGCTAGGTCAGACGGTTTGAAAGATATGCTGTTGAGCCGCTTTCAACTGACCCTCACTACAAGTTTTGGCATCGACCGAGATCGCCTTGCCAAATGCAAACGAAGTTGAATCACCCAAAACTAAGAGAGGTTATTGTAGACCTCAAAAACATGATCCCATAGCCCCTAATGGTTTATTGATACCTCTCACGAGGTATGGGATATGAGCCCTGGAAGATCGCTGCCCAATCGTGCTTAGTGCACCTTGGGGTCACTTGGGTCGAGCGTGGTCGCGAGCATTCCGGTGACTCCGTGGGTGGAACGGGGTTGTCACTAGCATTTAACCTGCCAATTAGAGCTGATGGAGTAGATGGTTCGATTCCAGGTTGGACGGTTTGAAAGATATGCTGCTGAGCCGCTTTCAATTGACCCTCACTGCAAGTTTTGGCATCGACTAAGATCGCCTTGCCAAATGAAAATGAAGTCGAATCGCCAAAAACTAAGAGAGGTTATTGTAGACCTCAAAAATATGATCCCATAGCACCTATTATTTTTTTGATACCTCTCACAAGCTCTGAGATACGAGCCACAGAAGATCTCTGCCCAATCGTGCTTAGTGCACCTTGTGGTCACTTGGGTCAAGCGTGGTCGCGAGTGTTCCGGTGACTCCGAAGGTGGAATGGGGTTGTCATTGGTGTTTACCCAGCCAATCGGAGCTGATGGAGTAGATGGTTCGATGCTAGGTCAGATGGTTTGAAAGATACGCTGCTGAACCACTTTCAACTGACCCTCATTGCAAGTTTTGGCATCGACTGAGATTGCCTTGCCAAATGCAAATGAAGTTGAATCGTCCAAAATCGAGAGAGGTTATTGTAGACCTCAGAAGCATGATCCCTTAGCATTTGATGGTTTTTTGATACCTCTCACAAGCTCTGAGATACAAGCCATGAAAGATCACTGCCCAATCATGGTTAGTGCACCTTGGGGTCACTTGGGTCAAGCGTGGTCGCGAGTGTTTCGGTGAATCCATGGGTGGAACGGGGTTGTCACTAGTGTTTAATCAGCCAACTAGAGCTAATGGAGCAAATGGTTTGATGCAATGTCAGACGGTTTGAAAGATACACTGCTAAGCTGCTTTCAACTGACCTTAACTGCAAGTTCTGGCATCGACTAAGATCACCTTGCCAAATGCAAACGAAGTCGAATCACCCAAAACTGAGAGAGGTTATTGCAGAACTTAGAAACATGATCCTGTAGCACTTAAAATTTTTTTGATACCTCTCACGAGCTTTGAGATATGAGCCACGAAATATTTTTGCCCAATCATGCTTAGTGCACCTTGGGGTCACTTGGGTCGAGCGTGGTCGTGAGCATTCCCGTGACTCTGTGGGAAGAATGGGGTTGTCATTGGAATTTACCCAGCCAACTAGAGCTAATGGAATAGATGGTTTGATGCTAGGTCAGATGGTTTGAAAGATATGCTGTTGAGCCGCTTTCAACTGACCCTCATTACAAGTTTTGGCATCGACTGAGATCGCCTTGCCAAATGCAAACGAAGTTGAATCACCCAAAATTGAGAGAGGTTATTATAGACCTTGGAAACAAAATCTCGTAGCCCTTGACATTTTTTTGATACCTCTCACGAGGTCTGAGATATGAGCCCTGGAAGATCACTGCCCAATCGTGCTTAGTGCACCTTGGGGTCACTTGGGTTGAGCGTGGTCGCAATCATTCCGGTGACTCTATGGGCAGAGCGGGGTTGTCACTGGTGTTTAACCAGTGAACCAAAGTCAATGGAGTAGACAGTTCGATGCCAGGTCGGACGGTTTGAAAGATATGCTGCTGAGCCGCTTTCAACTGACCCTCACTACAAGTTTTGGCATCGACTGAGATCGCCTTGCCAAATGCAAACAAAGTCAAATCACCCAAAACTGAGAGAGGTTATTGTAGAACTCAGAAACATGATCTTGTAGCACCTAATGGTTTGTTGATACCTCTCACGAGCTTTGAGATACGAGCCATGGAAGATCACTGCCCAATCATGCTTAGTGCACCTTGGGGTCACTTGGGTCAAGCGTGGTCGCGAGCGTTCCGGTGACTCCGTGGGCAGAATGGGGTTGTCATGGGCATTTACCTGGCCAAACAGAGCTAATGGAGTAGACAGTTCGATGCCAGGTTGGACGGTTTGAAAGATATGCTGCTGAGCTGCTTTCAACTGACCCTCACTGCAAGTTTTGGCATCGACTGAGATCGCCTTGCCAAATGCAAACGAAGTCGAATCGCCCAAAACTGAGAGAGGTTATTATAGACCTTGAAAACAAGATCCCATAGCACCTAACAGTTTGTCAATACCTCTCACGAGCTCTGAGATATGAGCTCCAGAAGATCACCGCCTAATCGTGCTTAGTGCACCTTGGGGTCACTTGGGTCGAGCGTGGTCATGAGCATTCCGGTGACTCTGTGGGTGGAATGGGGTTGTCACTGCCATTTACTTAGATAATCAGAGCCGATGGAGTAGATGGTTCAATGCAATGTTAAACGGTTTGAAAGATACGCTGCTGAGCTACTTTCAACTAACTGTTAGTGGTATGTTTGAAATTTGAACTATGAAACTAATCATGATTAAGCTTGTGAAATTTGAACTCTAAAGCTTATTATGTTTGAGGTTTAACTGTTATAGATTGTTTTAAATGATAAAAAATAATATCCTTAAAGCATTAGAAACAACAATCAAACATGTAAGAATTCAAACCATGCAAATGACATGTAAGATCCCTTCTTGGCACTTTTGGCCACCCATACATGATTTTGGTCATAAGTCCTTATCAAGAGTTTTAGGACATTTAACTTTTAAATCAAATTGATTATTACAAATTGCCATTATAGGCTTCAAAAGATCTCAATTAACCATTAAGGATCCTTTTGTCCTTCTATCTCTGATTGGATCCATGGTGACCGTAGGCATCTTCATAGGTGCTCTTGCACAAGTTACAATCCACATACAAAACCAAGTTTATTGACTCAAAATACAATCTAAGAAAGGTGAAATTAATGTATTGAAATTAAGCTTAATGAACTTAGAAAACAATGCACTAAGTTAACCTATTACCTAGTTAAGTGTTTCTGAAGGGTCATCTCTTTGCTTCAGGGTCTCCAATAGTGCTTCATGATCAACAGTACTAATAGTCCAAATTTCTTTTGTCTTTGGTCTTCCTTGATGCTTTGAAAACTTGACATTTGTTGCTATAACAAGGTGTGAGTACATGAGAATAGTTTTGTGCTTCTCATAGTCTTCAAATGTGGGAATTCCATTCTTTCTAATCATGTATGTTCACAACCATGTTCCCGCAACAACAACTGAACCAATAGGATATGTGAACCCATCACCATCTGTCATCGGTTGTACAAGCTTCTGTTTACCTTGTACACAACGTGCTAACCAATAATCTAACCTCTCATCATTCCTCTACGGTGCAACCAATGCAAAAACATCTCCTGGCTTTAGAAGATCTGAAAGATGGTCATAGTCAACTGAAGTGTCCATGTCATCATTTCTTATAGAGACTGTCAAAGATAAAGGAGTTAGATACTGTGGAACCCATGTATCCACCCACTCACTTGACTCGCAATGATCCCAATCATACTGAAAACACATGGGGCAAAAACAAGCCAACTCACATGTCCAAATGGTCCATGTACTACTATTGGAGCTTCGGAATGAATGCATTTTTGAAGAGTCTTTCACTGTTTGACAATCCAATCTATCTCCTATAGTTCTCTCCTCAACCAACCAAAAGAATCTACGCACTGTAGAATCAAGAGTCCCCCCTGTGACAATGCTAAAGTACACCAATCAACAATAGAACGAGCATCAAGAAGTACAACACCTGAAATCCTCAATTGCTCCTTAACTAGAGCTCTCTTCACACACACACACTTGCTCCATCATGCTCCCCTTTCCCATGCCCTGACTAAAAAAAACTCAAAATATGAGGTAAACCTCTCTCCACATGCATTCTACACAACCAATAAAACATTTTGGCATTCTTAAATTGACCGGGGCAATTATCCGACCAAATGAGATGCCTATCCATAACAATACCATTTTCCTGCAAGAAGTTAAAATAGTTTTGGAAACAATGTTGAACAAACTCATGAGAGTGAGACTTGTCATCGCTCATATAAAAATGGTACTCTTTGATTATCTTTCACTCATCTTTTGTGCTATTAGGGGAATGTCTATATGTGATATGTACAAAAATAGCAACTTGAATGGAATTGTAATATTGAGCTTGAGTCTCATTTTGGGGCTGCAATGTATAGTTCTCCACAAAGTCTACAATGGATATAATAGTTCCAATGGGGAAAGTGTCCTTACATGTCCTGAATTGTTGATCCAACCATTGAGACCTATGACTATGCCTTGCATACTTGTAAAAAAGATTTGTCTTGAAATCTGAGATAAAATCAGCAACATTGTATTCTTTTGCAACTAACTCACATCTAGAGCCTTCACCTCCACTCTTCAATGTATATTTCACCATTTCATATACCTTTTTTTGGACGAGTGTCTTTCCAAAATTGTGTTCCAAACCCTCATGGAAACATGTTCTAAACTTGGACAAGCCACCACATTCTGAGCACTTGGCATTTAAGCAATCTTTTTTATAAAATAAACAACCATCATCTCTATGACATAACAATTGATCTAGCAAGTCTCTTGATGATTTGGGAAGACCACTTGCACCACAATCCCCTAGCATTTCATTAGCATGCAAAGTAGAACGAATGGACCGTAATAATTCATGATGCATTGAAAACTCAACATGATATTTGCAACAACATGTATTTCGAATCTTAAGGGGTACACAATAAAATGGCTTCACAGATTCAAAAGACCTTTGTGATATTTTCAATGTTGGATGTGTCTCACAAATTTTTTTATACAACATTGTTTGACTTACCTCCACATAATGTTTAGGATGTGGAGTGTGGTCTCGATTGCCAACTCTCAACTTCAAGACATCCTTCACATTTGGTGACACTCTTGAGTTAGCATCCCAAAATTGTTGAATTTCATCCTTGACAACATCTGTTAGCTTCTTATCGAAACGTGGAAGTCTCCCACCATAAGCCCATGTATCAATTTGAAGTGGATCATCAAGTCTTTCTCTTTTCTTTTTCTCTGCTAGTCTTCCCAATGCTATTGAGAGCATTGAAAAGATTCTTCACAACAATGGCATTTCTCTCCATTTTCTTTTTCACATGAATCTTCAATTTTACAAGCACAGGTCTCATCTTTTGCATCTTTAACAACTGCACAAAAATTTGACATTGCTCAACCAATGTCTTGTTTCCAAAAAATTGATCATAAAGTCTTGAAGCCCACAACCTAATGGTTCTATGTGACCTCTTTCCTTCCCAATTACTCATAATGTTCTCCTCAATTTCAATTAACCATTTAGGTCTTCCTGAAAGCCCCGAATTTGAAGTTTGATTATCTTTATTGCAAGGGACTTCATTTCGCATATAATTTGGAGATGTGTAACGTTCATGTGTTTCTTGTGCAATATTTTCATTCCCCAAGCTGTCTACATTTTCAATCCCCATCTGTACATTTTCAAATTCAACATCCTCTTCACTTACAACTACATTTACGGGGTCACCTTGATTAATGTTTAACATACCTTCTCTCCTTCTTCGATGATTTTCCTTATCGTTTTCCCCATATGCTTGAATTTCTTCATCCATGAGCTTCCTCTTGCGTTTAGCCTTTCGACGACTGCTACTTCCCATGGTGAGACCACAAGTCGACAAAAATCAAACAATGGGCCCCAAATCATGTTTTTTTTTTCTGCAACGCATGAAAAAAGTATAAAATCTCGTGCTTGTCTGGTCTATGGGGACAGGGAATATTTTGTTCAAATATTACCTATCCAAAATTGGGTATTCGATTCCATATCTGGTACCCGATATTCCCAGGCAGATGAAAAAAGGGCGGAAGCAAATGAAAAAAATTGAACTTTTACATATAAAATGGGGTATATAATATATAAAATGTATATTATATATATATTAATGTATATAATATATATATAAAAGAGGCATATGATATATATAATGTATATTATATATATACTAATTTATTATACTATACTAATTTATTATACTATACTAATGTATTATATGTACTAATGTATTATATACTAATGTATCATATATACTAATGTATATAATATATATATAATACATATACTAATGTATACTAATATATTATATATAATATTACCTTTTAGCTATTATTTTTTTCTCATTTTTCCTGTATGATGCTTTTGTATACGAATTGTGGTTATTCTCTGGGAAACTATCTGAGGAAGATACAATAGTCAATTTGCATCCTTTGGATCAAAAAGATGATCTGTAAAACTTAACCTAAAAATTTAGTTCTGCTAACAAAAATGTCTAATCATGTAGCAAGGTACAGAACACTACATGACCCCTAGGGATTCCCCATGAACCCTTTTGACACATTTCAATGCTCAAGTGTGTCTGAAGGGGTCCTAGGACCCCTTAAGACACACTTGAGCATTCCAATGTGTCAAAAGGGGTCATGGGGACTCCCTAGTGGTCCTAACACGTGATAAGGTGTACTAGGACCCTTAGGGAGTCCCCATGACCCCTTTTGACACATTTGAACACTCAAGTGTGTTCAAAGGGGTCCTAGGACCCCTTAAGACACACTTGAGCGTTCCAATGTTTCAAAAGGGGTCATGGGGACTCCCTAGGGGTCCTAACACGTGATAAGGCATACTAGGACCCCTAGGGAGTCCCCATGACCCCTTTTGACACATTTGAATGCTCAAGTGTGTCTGAAGGGGTCCTAGGACCCCTTAAGACACACTTGAGCATTCCAATGTGTCAAAAGGGGTCATGGGGACTGCCTAGGGGTCCTAACACATGATAAGGTGTACTAGGACCCCTAGGGAGTCCCCATGACCCCTTTTGACATATTTGAACGCTCAAGTGTGTCCGAAGGGGTCCATGCATTAGGACCCCTAGGAAGTCCCCATGACCCCTTTTGACACATTGGAATGCTCAAATGTGTCTTAAGGGGTCCTAGGACCCCTTCAGACACACTTGAGCATTCAAATGTGTCTTAAGGGGTCCTAGGACCCCTTCAGACACACTTGAGCATTCAAATGTGTCGAAAGGGGTCATGGGGACTCCCTAGGGGTCCTAGTATGCCTTATCATGCATTAGGACCCCTTAGGAGTCCCCATGAACCCTTTTGACACATTGGAATGCTCAAGTGTGTCTGAAGGCATTGTAGGACCCCTTAGGACACACTTGAGGGTTCCAATGTGTCCAAAGTGGTCATGGGGACTTCCTAGAGGTCCTAACACATGATAAGGTGTACTAGGACCCCTAGGAAGTTCCCATGACCCCTTTTGACACATTTGAATGCTCAAGTTTGTCTAAAGGGGTCGTAGAATCTCTTAGGACACAATTGAGCATTCTAATGTGTCAAAAGGGGTCATGGGGACTTCCTAGGGGTCCTAACGCATGATAAGGCATACTAGGACCCCTAGGAAGTCCCCATGACCCCTTTTGACACATTTGAACACTCAAGTGTGTCCGAAGGCATCGTAGGACCCCTTAGGATACACTTGAGCATTCCAATGTGTCAAAAGGGGTCATGAGGACTTCCTAGGGGTCATAATGCATGATAAGGCATACTAGGACCCCTAGGACACACTTGAGGATTCCAAGTATGAACTATTCTTCAAAGCCTCTATTTCTGCATAGCTAGGGTTTACGATGCCTATAAAAGGAAAAACTATGCCCCTGTAGGGACTCATGCTCATGCTCATAATCATATTATTTTCATGCATTCCCTAACATTTAATACAAAGATTTAGCTAGCCACCTTTAAAGACCTAGAAGAAATGAAAAATAAAAATTAGGCCAAAAATACATATTGTATTTCTGTATGTAGTACCATTAGCTTCAACAATCCAGTCGGTTCCTCTGCTAAGGCATGAAGAACTTCATTAATGTCTACTCTGGGAGGAAGATTATAATTTCCATATTTATGCAAGCCCTAAATTTTTTTTGTCATTATCGCTCTCCACCTCTACTCTCTCAATTTAGTCATCTCCCTCTCCCCTGCACTCAGCTTAGCCATCCTTACCTACTCTTTAATAGAGATTCTCCAAAATTTGTATACAAAGACATCCTATAGGAAAAAATGAAAAGTTTCCTAGAGAATATCCACAATTCGTATACAAAAGAATCATACAGGAAAAATGACAAAAAATTAATAGCTAAAAGGTAAAATTTGTCATTAACACTGGTAGTACCAAGGTCATACCCACTGTCAAATCTTGGCCTATGACGTGCAAAAGGAGCAAAGAAAGTAAAATGAAAGGGAAGTACTGATCAAATAGCGATGGTGCATCAAATCAGATCAATATCATAATAAATGCAGAAAATACTATTATGGACAAAAATATTTGCATATTAATGGGAAATAGTGGGAAGAGCTTCTTGGACCCATGATAGAAGTTATAGATAAGGAGGAAGAGCTACGAAGGGGAAAGCAACAAAGGAAAGAAGTAAGATATGCGTGTGAGCCTATGTCAGATGATGATGATGAGTACTCACCATCTGGTAGTAGCTCAAGTAATGATAGAAACTCTTCAGTGTACATGTACACTGACACAAAAAATTCAGATAGAGAAGTAACAAGTGCTGTGGAATTATCCATAGAGAAATGTGAAATGAAGCCTCAAATTGGTTCATTAGTAGGCAAATAATTTGGTCATGCACTTCATTCTAGCACCACAAATATTTCTATTAGAAATGCCTATTCGTCAATGGCCTTGAACTTACAGGACTTGGGAAACCAGGTTACTCATATTGGGCATTATCCCTCAAATGTAAGTTCATTGCCACCTTTGGCAAGGCAGTCTCACTCCTCATTTTACAACAAAGGGCAGCCATTTATGGTCCAGGGTTTTAATTCAACTGACAAGTGGAGAGCTTCTCAAGGTACTGATCTCTTTCATAGAGAAGTTCCTGATTCATCTCAAGGCTCTCATTTAGGTGACCAACTCCTTCGAGGTCCACAAATAAACCCATTGATTTCCCAAATTGGTAAAAGGGTAGATGAAATTTTTTTAAGAGTATCCCAATTGAAGAGAAATGGAAATTCCAGTGAGCATAAAGTTAAATTGTAGATCCAATGGGTGTATCTCCTCCACTGACAAATATAACTGCTTCCAGAGACTTGAGTTTAAATGGAGACTGTCTATTCCCAAACATGCCCCAGTCGAGCAGATGAACTAGATGTTGCTTGAGTAAAGAATATAGTGGTTTATTAAAGCATCTGCATTATCCCACTTGCTATCAGTTACTACTTTTTGAGCGGCCTACCAACTACTTCTGTACGGGATTCCTGTAATATATAATGTCCTCATGCAAGTACATGCCATTTTGTGTAAAAATTTTCAGTTCTAAAGTGTTAGTGAGAAATATCAAAGAAAAGGTTCTTGCATGTGTTATTTAGACACATATCAATAGATTAGGAAACCATTTTTCTCCCATTACATGGTAGAAATGCCTAGATTCACTTTGTCGGTATCAATAGTCAACAAGATGAGGGAAGAAATATATTTGTGAAGAGGAAGTACAAATGTTACTGTCCAAAACCATTTGGAGAGTAATATTCTTCTCTTGATTGTAATAAGAAACTCAAAATGCAGAAGACACCAAATAGTTGGGGCATTTATTTCCTATGAGCTATGTCAATTTCAGTTCAATTCCTAAGGATGATATTCTCAATGTGTAAAAATAAATTGATGTGTTATTTTAAAATGGTGTTGACTGAAATTTATGAACATATGTCAAATATCCATTTTTTCTAGAATTTGAAATAGAACCAGTGGCAATATAATCAAATTTGTGAATTTCACATCCAATCATTGGATGTTAATCAAAAGTATAACATAGTAATATTTTTGAACTGATAAACAATCTTAGTCTTACTTCAAACCTACTCCTGTGTATGTGGGTTCTTGGAGGTATCTACTAAACAATATGTGGATCTGTAATGTCCCTATCCAGTCCACCTTACTCACTTTGCTTAAAACTCCTAATTAGAATTTGGATTTCTAATGCTTGCTGTGATATTATTTAAGTTTGCCTTGCTCCTTACTGATTAATATTGTAATGAATTGGTTATCCTTCCCCTTCTCTCTCTCTCTCCTACTCTCTCCCCTTCCCCCCCTCTCTCTCTCTCTCTCTGCCCTTCCCCTTCTCTCTATCTCTCCTACTCTCTCCCCTTCCCTTTCTCTCTCTCCTACTCTCTCCCCATCCCCACATCTCTCTCTCTTTCTCTCTCTCTCTCTCTCCTTCCCCTTCTCTCTCCCCTTCCCCCCTTGTCTCTCTCTGTCTCTCTCTGTCTCTGTCTCTGTCTCTCTGTCTCTGTCTCTGTCTCTGTCTCTGTCTCTGTCTCTCTCTCCTTCCCCTTCTCTCTCTCCTTCCCCCCCTCTGTCTCTATCTTTGTCTTTGTCTCTTCCTCCCTCTCTCTCTCTCTCTCTCACACACACACACACACACACACACACACACACATCACCCTCTCTCTGTCTCGAGCTATCTCTCTCTCTCTCTCACCTTCTCACTCTCTCTTCCTCAATGGCTGCCCATGAATTTTTTAAATGGTTGATTAATTTCCTTTGCTTCTTTCAATGGCCATCCATGATTTTTTTGCAATCTTCCAACCTTTCGTACATAGTCGTAAAATACATATTAATATATTATGCGTATAAAATAATATATAATATATGATATATAATGTAACATTTAATATTAATATATATTAAATAATATTTAAAATGTAAAATGTATATTATATAATATTTAATATTTAATATTATATATAATATATAATTCTAATATATAGTTTTTGATATTAATATATAATTAAATAATATTTAATGTAAAATGTATATTATATAATATTTAATATATATAATATATAATCTAATATATAGTTTTTAATATTAATATATATTAAATAATATTTAATGTAAAATGTATATTATATAATATTAATATATAATTGATATTATATAATATTTAATATATCTAATATATATCTAATATATAGTTTTTTATATATAATATATCATATGAAGGATGGAGAAATGGGAGGGAGAAAGTGGGGGGAAAGTGAAAATTCAAAATTCTGCCTTCATATTCGGGTACCCGATTAGGCTCGGTATTGCTTTTTTCACCAAACCTACATGGTCAACTATTGAAATGTCTCAAATATGTGTTTTTCCCCTATTTCTCTGAGTTCCAGACTTTGACAATGTAGCTGACAACTTTTTTTTACCCGAATTTGATAAAACAAAAAGGGTATCTTAAGGAGATTATCAACTTTCTATCAATATAATTGCCATCAAATTTTGAATTCGGTAAGTAATTATTACTTATTTTCTAATTGAGCTACCTCTAAAGTGCTGATTTATATACTGATTGAAAAATGACTATAACTTTCAGACGGTATAACATTTTTGAAATCCAAAAAATGTGTCACATTCTATGCTTCACCTACTATAAGGGAATTTTTTTTTATTTATAAATTTTGTAAAGTTTTGAATGAGTTAAGGTGGTCAGACACGAGATTTTTTTTATTTTGAAAACGTTGTAGCAGAAAATTCATAATTAATTATTTTTTTGGAATAAAATTACAAAAAAATATGCGTCACATCCGAGCATGAGTCTACTACTTATATATAAAATCTTATAATAAAACATTATCATTTGATTATGATTAAGGTGGTCAGACATACACCTACTTCTTATTTTTTTCCAGAAATTTTTGTACTGCTGCATTGAAATCTATACTTTTCACCAATCATACTAACTTTTTCTCAAAAAAGACCTAGTAGTTTAGAAACTATATTCAATTTTCTATAGATTCTATTCTTACAACTTTTTGATATTAGGTTTATAGCTAGTTGAAATTTTTACGTCAAGTTGACTAACCCCGATTTGCTGATTTTTCATTGCCACTTAAGGGCATAGTTTGGCCCCTCATGAACTTGCACATACCTTGTTCTTTTTAAAAAAAAATGTATGCTCGTGTTTGTCAAAATTTCTACTAACACTGGAATGGTCATAATTTTGACAAACACGGGCATGGATTAAAAAAGAATCAAAGTTTTCCTTCTACAATCTGACCAAGCAAAACCATTTTTCTACTTGGTCAAAAATTTTGGTCAAATTTTGGGGTCAAATTTACTAGTGTACATTCTTCTCTCTATTTTTACATGTTGTAGGTTGTTTTTTTGTTTTTGTACAACTTATATGTCCATGAAACAATTAATGCATGATTGGGAATTCTAGAATAGTGAATTAGATTTATTTTGTCTCACCAAATTTCATTAAGTATTATGAAATATATATCAATTTTTGTGTGGACAGGTAGAAACCCTACCTAGGGTAAGCAACAAGAAAGAAAAAATGCATAACTCCACTTAGCACTAGTAAAAAATCTTAAAAAATTATGGAGAAGATTGTGATATCATTCTTTCCAAGTCCCCAAAGTTGCAAGACCAGAAAAGGAGGTTTGCACGTGTTTTGGTTGGACTATTATTCTAAAGCAATGTATAGTAGACTATTTGGATAAAACAGACATAGTTTGTCAAACCAATGCACGTTTAGCATTATCTTGGAAAGGGTTCATCATAAGGGGGTATAATTAGGGGATGTAGAATCTTGTCACAATTTATTTGTCATGTTTATATTTCACAAAAGGACAGTCCTACTGATTTAGACAATGATGACAATGTGTATGATAGTCCAATGAGACAAAAAGAAAGGGATTGAACCTATAAGTCATGTGTTGGGTTAAAAGAGTCAAGTTTCTATCTTAGGAGTTTGAGAACAATGTTGTATTTGTGTGCCCATTATACCAAAAATATTGTCCCCATTACATGGACAATTGAAGGTACTTTGTGAACATGTGTCATTACATTGTTTTGGTCAATGAAAGGGAGTTGTATTTGATATTTTAGGCCATATAACAAGTTTTTCCATGAAAATTTTAAGTGTTCAAGGCATGTATGTTCAAAGATCCCTAAGTATGCCAATAGAAGTGGTCTAAGGAATAGTACATAAGTGAATACACAACACATATGTGAATACACAACACATAAAACATGAATCATGTACATATGAATTCATTTAAGTCAACAAGCTTATATGTGAATACACAAAAGACATAAAGCATGAAGCATACATATGAACTCACTTAAGTCAACATGCATATATGTCAATACAACATAATGTATAAGGCACATGTAGCATACACATGAATTTATGAGATGCACATATATAGATCTGTGTGTCACAAAGAATAGATGCATGGTATGGGTGATAAACATAATTATAGTTAAGGAATAAAACATACATGTTGCCATAAAACATGAATCATAAAGTAACAATATACATAGATACATACAAAGCATAAATATATGTAAGGCATGAGCAATCTAAAAAACATAAGACATTCACATAAACATGAAGTAGTACATGCCAATACACATGAGACATGAATTGCATACATAAAACATGAACTATAAATAGTGGTAGGGAATGAAGCCACACACACACACACACACACACACACATATTTAATAATGTGATACAAATAATATATCCAATACAATTATATAGACTTCCTAAAATCCAAATGGATGTATAATGGACCACATATACAATATACAAAAAATATGTCCAAAAATGTCATATAGGCATACACAAAATGTCCCTAATCCAGTCATTTCCCGCAAGGGTAAGAAAAAAAATTATGATCTACCTTAAAATGCGGGTGGATGGAGATGCATATGATGCTGGAGTCTATTGAGTGTGCTCACTCATCCTCCTCTTTGGACTCATGTAGAGCTCCAACTGATATATCACAAGTATAAACATCAATAACTAAGATACAAAAAAAAAAGAATAATAGAATGAAATGCAATAGAATATTCACTTATCACTAACAAATAGTCCCCATGTTCATGTACAAGAGGGACACACTGAAAATCTAGAGTTACAAGCCCTTGCAACAAAAATCAAGATAACAATTAAACTACATACAAGAATATCATTAAAATATTTAATATAAACCATTAAAACAAAATAATAATAATTACTAATCTCTTTCATACCTTGGTCAATTCCTCATAAATCACTAGAACTAGAACAACCCCACAATCCAATGAGTCACAAACACTAGAAAGAGTATTTGATGTCAACAATTGAAAATGAAATAACAAGAGTATTATTTAGTTATGAAGAATACCTAATTTTCTTTATAGCACCACTAGTGAATAAATGACACCTCTATGAAAGTGCCATGATGTCCTTCACTACGTGGTGTCAAATTCAAAGGTCCACCATTAAACTATTGTACATGCACAATGATTTATTGGAAAACCATTTAAATAATTACGTACTACTCACATGGAATAATTATAATCCTTTATTAGATATATACTTGTGGACTTAGTGATGTCATGAAAAAGGGCGCTGGAGGAACATTATCATTGTCATGAATATTTTGACCCTAGATTTTGATCATAATCATTCTACTAATTAGTTATTCATTCATTTACAAATTAAATTTAATCAAATAAATTAAATGAACTTGCAAATAATTACCTTTGTATCAATGGCAAATGTTGCATTGAGAAATTCATTAGTCATGAATCTATCATTTGTCCTTTCTTTTCCACCATCATCACCGTCGTATGTGCATAGAGCTCCGCATAATTGACAAAAATGGGGTGAAACTTGAGCCCTCAAAGACTCACTTGTCTCACTCTGTACTAGAGGACTCACACATTGTATGAGGGTTTGAGTGAGCACACTAATGGAACCTAGTGTATCCATATCAAGATTATCCTTCATAATAGAAGGAATCGTAACATTCTATACATGAGGTCTTGCAATGGGTCTCCAGACTATGTTAGGATCATGTCATTCCCATGGTCTATCATGTGAGGACCCCCCACCTCTACCCTGAAATTCTAAAAAATCAAAATAGTTCAGAACCTCATTGAGGATAAACTCACAATAGAGTTTCCTAAAAAATACAAGGGAACCTTGTGATTATTACAAGGAGGATTGTCAAAAACTATCCACCATCTATCCCAAAAATTATTTTTAGTCCCTTCACGATGGCACCAATGGATGGGGAATATCTTGCAATTAACACTAAGACCTGTGCATTCGTTCTAGGATCTGTAAAGAGTGCACAAATGTCAACTTTGTTCATTTTTTTTTCTTTTTTACATCCACACATGATAATTTATTTGTGTACATAATTTTGTTTTTACTCTTTTTTGTTTAACCAAAAATTAATTTTCCCACTGATAGTGCCTACATAGGTCAAGATTGAATGCAACGATTCTGCAAGTGATGCCCTATTAGAATTTTTACCACTAGATTCTTTTAGCCTTCCTATCAAAGCTAGTAATTGATTTTTGTTATTTTCTATTTTCTTTATAAGATTTTCCCACGTGCTTGAGGGATGTCTATAGATTGATGGAGGAGATTCAGGTACATTTCCTTCATGAACTTCATGAGGAGGTGTCTTAGGGTTTTGTTGATGTTGATTAATATTTGTTGAAAATTAAAACAAAATCTAATTTAGAACCCTAATTATACTTACACTTTAATAAAAAAGAGGCTAAAAATGTAAATATACCCACCTCTTTTACCTCCTTGGCATCTTGGTGAAATTTTTGTGATGATCCAATGAACCTATGAATAAAATTGGGCTTCCAATATTGCATGCACAATTCTAAAAACTCAAAATCCTTCTTTTTCCTCATGACAAAGGGGGTTTGAAATGGGTTTTCAAATTATATAATATTTTATATATGGCGTGCATACCATATAGGTTTCGTGTGCCCAAGCCTTAGGATCAACACACCAAACCATAAGGCATGCACCGTATAACATATGACACATGCATACCTTTTTTGGGGGATCAAAAAGTGTGTGATGACTTTTTTGGTCCCCTATTTTTGTGCACTTACCCATAAAAACATACATATAAATAATATGTACATATATAAATAAATAAATAAGTATATAAAAACAAACATATAAATAATATATGCATATACATAAAAACATAAATAATATATATCAAAACATATATATATATATATATATATATATATATATATATATATATATATATATATATATATATATATATATATATATATATATATATATATATATATATATATATATAGAGAGAGAGAGAGAGAGAGAGAGAGAGAGAGAGAGAGGAGAGAGAGAGAGAGAGAGAGAGAGAGAGAGATATAAATACATGCACACACACACACACATATATGTGTGTGTGTGTGTGTGTGTCCCACATATTTATGTATATGTCTCTCTCTCTCTCTCTATATATATATATATACATATACACACACACAGAGAGAGAGAGAGGAGAGAGAGAGAGAGAGAGAGAGAGAGGAGAGGAGAGAGAGAGAGAGAGAGAGAGAGAGAGAGAGAGAGAGAGAGAGAGAGGAGAGAGAGAGAGAGAGAGAGAGAGAGAGAGAGAGCATATATAAAGTAATGGAATACATATATATAAACAAACATATAAATAATATGTGCATATATAAACATACACACACACAAACACAAACACACATGTAAATAATATATATAGAAACAAACATGTAAATTATACAGACACAAAAATATTTAAAAATAATATTATCCCCAAGGAAATGACTAGGCTGAAGATTTTAATAAAAAAATATTGAAAATACTAAAAAGGATAGTCAATGAAGCTGGTCATGATTAACATGTTCAACTCAACTCAACTTTGACTTATGTGCATACTGTACATCCATCTGAACCCCAACAAGAGCCACACCATACACCGTTGTATATGTATATGAAACTATCTTACCCATTGAGGTTGAGTTACTCTCTCTTAGAATATTGTTAAAAGGCATCATTCTAGATGAGGAATATCATGCTTCAAGACTACAAGAATTGGAATTGTTGGATGAGAGAAGAAAAAATAATTTGATCACTTGAAGGCCTATCAAGAAAGAATGTCTCACTTGCATCTACATTAAAAAAGTAAAGCCATGTATTTTTTAGGTTGGAGACCTAGTCCTGAAAGAGAACCCCAAGAATCAACAAGATAGAGGAAAGAAGGGGAATTTTGAACCAAACTAGCTTAGTCCTTATGTAATCATTGCCACCTATGGGTCAAAAGCCTATAAGTTATCAACATTAGAAGGTGAGAAATTAGAGGATCCCCTCAACAATATGCATCTTCATAAGTTCTATGCTTAAATTCCAATGCAAGGGAGATAAATAGAATTTAAAAAAAAGAAGAGAAAAAATACCAAAAAATCAAATAAATGCAAAAAAGTGCAATAAAAGAAAATGGTGAAAACCTAGAAATAGGTACTATTTGTGAGAAATTAGCTTCTTTATTAATTATAATTCTACTTCTTTACCACATCCATCATCATTTTGTAAATACCCATCATAATCTATATCCCTATCCACATAGCATATATCCATCCCATATGTATATACCATCAATAAAATCCCATCATGGCTTGGTATTACCTTTTCATATATCTATCCCATAATAAACTTTTAACCTATTCATGCATCAATATATTTCTCCAACCATAATAAGTTAGTCCTTTACTTGATTAGAGGTAAATCCTCAACCTAGTTATAGAAATGGATTCTTGAATGTCATGTCTCAAGGGATGAATGGATAGTGATAAAATATATAGACAACAAACAAAATTACACTCACCTCCAAATGTAACTTTGACGTTAGACCTTGACATATATCAAATTAAACAAACAAACTACCTAAATCTTACCAAATCATCAAAATGATTAGTTACTTTGACAAGAAACATATCAATGGAAAGAAGATTGAATGGTTGTTATAGGTTTATCTCTGTATCTTCCTTTCATTGCTATCATGCTTCCTATGCTATTCTAGGATGTCTAAGACTAGAATAGCAAGATGGAGTATTATATTTTTCTTTGTTTTCTATTTGTGGGTTGGACTTTAGTAGTGGAAATACTTGTCTAAGGACCTGGTGACAAAAATATCATTGAGGACACAATGGGTCTTTGCACAAAAGAGGACAATTTATGTGTGTTGACACACACAAGTGATACTTAGGTCATCTCAGTTTAATTATACCTTGATGCTTAAAAACTTTGTAAATCCATGTAAGAAAGACTTAGGTCTTCTTTGTTCAATTTTATGCATGCATCTTCTTGCAACATTAAAATCTCGATGACAAAAAGTAGAAAATGGCTTCATTCTCAGATAGTGTGTATTATCACTTGTAAACAACAAGCATTTAAGTGTACATTTTCATGTTAATTGAGTAGTTTGCATTGTCATCTCGCTTACAATCATTTTCCATATGCATTTCGTTTATAAGCATTTTGCATTTTCATTTATAGGCTTTTTATTACTTATGGTCCCATGTCTCTATCTTCAATCTTTTAAAGGTCTTTTATAGTCAAACATATTTTTATTAAGTGATTAATTATACTAGTCATAACAAAAATAAATCATTGATTTCATAATGTCCATTAGTCATATTATAATGCATTACATTTACTTTCATTATATGTTACCCATATTTACATTTCATTCCCATAGCAAATCATTACATATTAAGTTTCTATCATTCATACATCACTTCTTTATATCACATAGAGATCATATTTTTGATGTTTTATGATATATGATGGACAAAAAATTATGCATGGATCTATTTATGATGCTCCCATGATATGGATGCACTTATGATGTTATTTTCTTTCTATATCCTTTATGTTATGATGATCCTATGTGGTGATGTGATGTACTATGATGAATTTGATGCATATGGTTCTACATGACATGTTTTATTTTCAAATTATGATTATGGATGCGTATGGTTCTAATTACGTTATTAGATGTACTCTGATGTATGAAGCTATATGCTTTCTAAATGTGATATTATATTATATTTTTATAATGCCCATGTGTACATATAGAACACAAGTAATAATGTGCCTCCCAATAATATAAGGAGTCCTCCCTACAAGACACTTGGTTTGAAAATAGTATGAAATATCTGCACCATCCCCCTCTCACTCCTCACAATCAACGTAAGGTATCAAAGTCATGACATCCAAAGTATCAAAAGCTTGTTTCCTACTCTAGCTTCCCCAACTTAGTCCGGGAATACATACCAAGATAAGAATAAACATAAGGTTTCCTAGCACCTCTGAATCTCGTGCAAATAGGATAGGCAATGAAAATGTTCTCCCATTCCCAAATGTGAAGAAGTGTAACTCTTGTAGAGAGACTAGAAGTCCCATCATAAAAAACTGGTGTAAATCATGATAGAAATGTGCTAACATACAGATGCCCCATGCATATCTATAACTCTCCTCAATCATCCTCTCCAATGTTAGACCCCCAACCAATAACAAAATAATGTGATCTCTTGCCGGGACAAACATGTTACCCCTAATAGCATCAACCAAGACCACATGTTGAGGCTCATACAAATCTACCATATCTGTCCAACTGATCTTTAATTGATTAATATCATCATCACCATCAAACACTCTCCCGTGGATGTCTAATCCTCCATTAGGGTCATATTGCACCAACTCTCTAGTAATGGGTAATCTAAGAATACGCTATACATCCTCAAGTGTGACTGACATATCTTCAATTGGTAAATGAAATGAATTGGTCTCACTATGCCATCACTCTGCTAAAGCAGTAAGCATCCCTAGATTTTCCCTAATATTGAGCATATAAATGACATGGAATAAACCAATCAAACCTAAGATGGCCTTGTTCATCGCAGACAAGAGGTACCCCATATTTTGAGTGATAAGATATCGCTCTCACGACATCATCACATTAGACAAGTCCTCCTATGAAACGTAAAATAAAACATACCAACATATATCATATAAACTGCTAATCATCAATTCAAATTTGTCTATCAATCATTTTATCTATCCTAATGTGATTCTATCCACTACATTAGATATCTAGTCAATTAGCAAAATGCAATGACGTTGACTATATCAAATAAATCAAACAAACCAGATATGTTATCAATCAATCCAATCCAAATTAATCACTAAAACAATCATATAAATTAGTTTTAACCTAAAATTTTATGTGCTATTATAAATGTGCAAAACTGGCACATAATATGAATGCCCATAAATTTTGCATAAATGCGTCAGATCAGTGATTATGCAAACGTTTTGCATGCATGCATATAATCTTTGAATGCATAGGACATATGCATGAATGTGCAGAATAAGTACATGTGCATTAAGAATACATAAATGCATAATTTGGAGTAAATGCCTATGGGAAAAGGGCATATGCATAGGAGGAAATTGTGCATTCATCTAAGGTAGTTTTTGACGTAGAAATTGACCACATTCAATGCATTAAAAGGATAAAAGTAAGCATGCATATCGCTCAGATCTATGTTTGTGAAATAGAATCACCATTTTTTCTTAGCCTGCTAGCTCTCCAACACTTTCTTCTCCACTCCAATCCAATCCATTAAATCCGAGTGTGCAAATAAATTGACAATGACCTCTCTACCCTATATATAAGAATGTAAAATATAATGTGGGAAGTGTATTAGGCATGTATATTGGGAGTGTAAAAATCAACATTTGGAGGGCTCTATTTCACTCATCTTTTACCCGATCCGGCTAATATTTTGTCATGATATTGATCAACCCAAAAAACATCAATCAATCTTCTGAAAAGGAATACACACAATTCTATAGCAAGCGTAGGGGCATAAATATGAGGGTTAATTTTTTTTGAAACAACACAATAAACATATAGTTTCAAAGAGGGGAAAAATGGATACACCTAAAAATGACTTGAGAAAATTGATTAAATATTGATTATTTAGTTAACGGTCATTCTTCCATTACTAAATAAATTATTTGATTTATTTAATTGATTCATCTTATCTCATTCCTCTAAGCCCAAGTCCTCTACAATCATAATAATTTTTTTAAAAAACATACTTATTCCATTCCTTTTCATCATCCTTGTTACAACATGACCAAGTCTAAACTCCTAATCCACATCATCCCTCCACTTCACCTGTCACTTCATAACCATGTGGCTAAAGAAATTATTTTATTTAATATTTAATTAGCCTAATTATCTTCAACAAGTATCCCTAGTCATAAGGGAGAAGAAGACCTATGTGTCCTCATGAGACTAAGTCTTTTGGTTATGTGTTCTCATGAGACTAAGTCTTTTGCCACATCCCCTATTATTTGGTTAGTTGTCCCTCCACCTCAACTAGTCAAAGACCAGTTATAGGAAACTTGTTGCATAAGTCCTATTTACCTTCTCACATTACAACAAAATGGAATGTTTCTTTCCTCTTTCTCTCACAATTTATGGAGAGACACTTGACAAGTTTATTTTCCTCCCACATATTCCTCCATCTTGTCAAAGTAGGAGGAACATCTCTCTACCACTTCTCTCACATTCTAACCATTCCCTATTATTTCTCCCTTCATCGAACTAACTCAATTCTAACCCTTCATCTTTCCAAGATTCAATCTCAACCTCAATTTATGCCACATGGGATCAAGGCCATGAAAATCCTATAAATAGATCTCATTTTACCTCTTTGAGATGAATTAGCATTTTTTGAGCATTCTTGGAGATTTAGAGCATTTTGGTGATTTAGTAAATTATAGGCTATTTTTTTTGCCTTTGGCTGTAGATTTTATCATCTTAGATTAATAACCACAACAATCATTATCATTTGTAATCATGTTCACTTGCATTATCATATATCTTGTGTATATAGCATCATTATCATTATCCATATATTGTTGCATCTTTAGATTGTTATCTAGTTGCATTTTAGCTACCACACTCAAATCTCATTGAAGCCATCTTGGAAGTATTAAGTTTTGAGAGCAAAACCAACTCACAAGATCTCAAGAGTAATAATAACAATGGAACAAGGTTGAAGAAGAAGGTAACATGGTATATTTTCATTTTTTTTTTATTGATCTTCATAAGTTTCATTGGTGTAGTTGTTTAAAGATAGAATTTTTTGTTAGGATTGAGTAATACTGAGAGGGGGGGTGAATCGGTATTACATCACTTATTCAAATTAAACAAGTTCCTTATAAACCATATGATTGCAGAAATGAAAAGAACATAAAAAAATAACACATAACTCATAACACCATTATTTGTTTTCAAGGAAACCCTGGCCAAGGGAAAACCCCAGTGGGGATGGTACCCGTACAACTATGCACTAAAATATAATACGCCTGTTAGGAGATCTAACCCTGTTAGGAGCTGAGTATTACATAGTACATTTCCTTGTTAGAGGAATATTAACCATGTTAAAGGTATACAAAATCTTGTTAAAGGTATACTGAGATTACAACTCTTACAATCAATAATTCAGTTACAAAAAGTATTCTCAAAAGTGAACAATACAAGCATCTGCTATACTTTGATAGTTCCAATTATAGTTCTCAATGCCTCTGTCAATCTCTGATCTTACATCTACTATCAACTATCACTGATATCCCAAACTCGCATCCATATCTCATACTTCTATCACTTTCACAAAACACTCTTCATTTATATGTATTCTATCATCTAGTTGGCTTCCAAATACAATATAGAACATATTTTAATAAATAATGAAAACAATAAATACTAAGTCGATGATCTTGTATTACCAAAGTGTCAAAAATATACAATCTTTATTTGACTTAGCATGGTACCATTCCATCTTACACTCCCTTAATCATCACGACTGTTCATGTGCCTTGTTTCACTATTCCTCTGTCTTCACATGCCTTCATATCACTGTAACTTTCTGATATCAATACCAAAACACATGCAATATTAACTGAAGGTCACACATATCCCAAAATGTCTTCCTCTAATCTCGCAAGTCATTATATGACATAACTATCTTCGCTGTCCAAAATAGTTCTGCAGTACTCTGTAAATCCGATTCTATACTTAGTCATTTTCATGACTGTGTCTTCAACACTCATACTTTCTTCATGTGATCACCATACCATATGTGTTTCCATAAATGAAAACCCTCAAGTGATCCATAGTGCTCTCAAAATATCACTTTCCAACAATCTCTCCCTTTGGCATTGATGGCAACACTTAGCGAAAAATGACTAAGTGTCCAAAACGCTAACTGTACTCTTCCTTCTTCTTTTCTTTTCTATATACATATACATATTCTTCTCTCCTTTTTATTATTTACAATTTTCTTTTTCTTATATATTTTTTCTTCTTATCTTCTTCTCCCCCTTTGACATCAATGGAAAAGGTATACTAAAAATTTCAAAATTTCAAAAATGTAGAACTTAGTGCTTACTCACCAATTTTAGAATATCTTGGAAGGAATCTTCCAAGGTCTTTACTTCATCATTCCATGACTTGATCAATAGTTCACTGAAATGAATCTGGCCATTCAGTGCATAGGATGTAGTCTTTGCTGCCTTCAATTCTGTTGATATAGAGTTGGTCATTGAATCACCAATCTTTTCCATCTCAGTAAGATGTGCTTTAAGAATTGATAGCTTAGAAGTGATTAAAATATTCAGAAAACCAAATCTTTTCATTACTCTCCCTTTCTCTATATCCAAGACATTCACCTTATCCAAGATTTTGGATGTCAACTTGTCCATCTCTAACACAATTTGTGAGGAAGTCTCACAACTGTCCATCATACTATCCAAGGTAGTCCTGCCCTTAGCTATTATATCATCAATAATATCTTAATATGTCTAAGAGGGTTAATGCAATAGCTATACAAATTCCTTCCTTGTGCAACACAACATTTGGCCTTAGATGTAGTTGCTTTCAGAATGCCCAAGTCCCATGAAATAGACTTAACATACTTCCTTCAACTTCTTCTCTAGGTATATCTTCTCCGCCTTCTCTTCAACGATCTTCATCAGAGAATCATAGTGATTATCAAAGTTGTCTAATGCCATGTTAAGGTTCTCAACATCATATTTTCCTTGAAATATAAGAGGTATAGGGAGTATTTTATTCACTGTATCTACTGCCCTAACAATCACCTTAACCTTTTTATCTCCTTTTTGTTCTGACCTCTCTTTTGCCTTAGCAAATGCCATGAAGGATAATCTCATTAATTCTTCCTCATCCATATTCTCCACATCAATTCTCATAGGCTTGTCCATACTTGCCAACAATAAGGTGTAGGAAGCATTAGGTTCTTTCTTGACCTCTACTCTTATCTCTTCTCTCTGTTCTTCCTCTTGGTGTCCTTCCTTTTCCTGTCCTTCTTCTTTCTGTTCTTCTTTTTGATCTTCTTCTTTCTGTCCTTCTTATTTTTCTGTCACTGCACTATCCATTTTTCCTTGAAAAGGATCACTCTCTTCCAGTGTAGTATCAAGTGTCATAGACACACTAGCTACAAAGAAGTTTGGTTTCTTGTCAAATTTTACTTCACTTCCTTCTATGGTTTCCTCAGCTTTCTTAGAGCTTTCTCCCATTCCTAAAGGTGTAGGATTGGTAGATTTGGAAGGTGAAGTCTTGTCAAGCATGTCGCTCATCAATTTTTGATCTAGTGCCTTCTGTGTATCCTCAATGACTTCATCATATTTCCTAGTCATTATCTTCACAAGTCTGGATTTAGTTCTCAGTAGGGGTTTGAGCTCTTTTATTATTTTCTCTCTTTCTTGTATAGAGACTACAAGAAACATATATTCAATGGATTTGTTTCTTATTGCCTCATCTTCAATCTATGCCAATTATTTCCTGATTTCTAACTTTCTATACAAGTCTTTAGGTATGCTTCCCTCAATTTCTAGTAGGTTCTTTTTATAAACCAGTAAATGCTAAATCACTATGTCCTCTATTAATGAATGATTATCAGAATCATACCTCTCATAGTATCCATTCAATGTCTTCAAGTTTCCATCTCTTACTATCCTTTTCTACAAAATTTTAATGTCCGGTTTCCATAGGTTCTTTGTTTTCTTTTGTTCAATTTCCTCTTCTTTCTTTTCCATTCCCTTATCCTCTTTTCTCTTTGTTTCCACTTCAATATTTTTTTTCTTAGGGCTATTAGGTTTGTTTGATCTTGCAGATCTCCCAGGAGTGTCCACATGTGCATCTTCTTGTGCTATCTTCTCCGGAGTGATAGATAGATCAATGATAGTGGAAGTAGGACTTACTATGTTCTTTGCTTCAAAAGGTAGAGGGGCTTAAATTCTCATGCTTGCCGATCCAGAGGTTCCTTCTATCATCTTAGTCCTCACTCCTTTTACCTCTTCCTTTTTCATTCCTGCCTTTGCTTCCATGTCATTGACCATCTTCTCTATCTTCATTTTCCTTGTCCCTTTATCATGCTCTTCTCTTAATTTTGCTGATTTTTCTTCATAGGTTCCCCATCTCTCCTCAGATGTGTCAATTTTTTATGCCAGTACATGCTCTATCTGCATCACAAGAACCTCAAAACTAACTTCATATCTCATATGATAACACCATTTATTCCTAGGTTCAACTGCTTCAAAGCATACACAATCAGTTTCAACCATGTAACAAATTGTATCCTTATATATCTTTCAACTAATTCCTCGGGAATCTTGTATCTTTCCTTTATTTTCCTTTGTAGGATCTTGATCATAGAAAATAATTCTCCATCTAGCCATGTACTATTTTGTCTCCGGTAGCTCTCTGATATCTAAATACTAGTGGGTATGCTGTCCTTTCATGCTCTAGGGGGCATTCCAGGAAACTTATGCTCAATATGAATATACATATGTATCAAAAGTGAACCAAATATGAATGCTTTAGACTTGTCCTTCTTAAAAATCTTTACATTTTCCAAGAATTGTTGTGCTAGTATCTCGCATAGGTTATATTTAGTGTTTTCTTTTACCATTCTATAAGCCATCATTATGACTCCTGCTAAAACTGAGTTAGGTCTGCTACTATAGTAAATTTTGTAACCTAGAAGCATTGCAACTAGTCTCACATCCTATTGGAATATATCATTGACTGTCATAACTCACTTATCCCATTTCAAATGAGTCAGGGTTTCAACTCACTTCTTAACATTTTTCTCTGCCACATGGATGGCTCCAATGTTGTCTAGTCCAGTTATGTCATGAATCAACTAACTACAGATCTTCATAGGCTACTCTCCTATCTAAATAAAATGATCATGCACTCTACTTAGTATTATCTTAAACCATTATGTCTTGTTGAATTCATTCAAGAGGGTTAACTTTATGATGGATTGGTCATTTAGGTGTTTGAATTCATCCTTCATTTTTCCATCAGATTCTATCATCTCATCTATTTACCTATATATCTCCATATCTCCTATAGTCTCATACTTGCAATGAATGTATGCCCTAATATCCTCTCTGTGCAAGACGTTGTATGGTGTTTGCGAAAATGCTCAAAGGAATTAAAGGGATATCTCTTAAACTTATATCTTGGCCTATCAACAACATCATATATCACAGGTGCATCCATAGCTTCTTGTTAGAGTAAACGGTCTAAATACCTTGAATACACTAAATTCTGGAACTTTTGCTTCAAACGATCACGTAATGTAGCTACTAGGTGATTGATATGCTTCTTAGCTGCTAGGTGATTGATATGCTTCTTAACTCTGCTCTCCTTGGTTGTTGCTTATCAAACGGTGAAGAAATGAGATGCCTTGAGGTCTTTTATTCATCGCCAAGTGAGAAAATACATTTATAACAATTAGCTCAACTTCACACACTGTCCAGTTAAAACAAATCTTGCGCTCATAGGATATTAATTTTCAAACACTGCGATCATAGATACAGACTCCATAGTGTCTGTATACACCATATCTAATCTCACATGAGCTCATTCCACATAATCAGGGGCTAGATATAATCTTTTGTCTTCATCCAATGCTCCCCCTAAGGTCATGCTCGACCTTCTATGTCGATGTAGCAAGGTTAATATCATGTGAAGACACAATAGCATCTACTGTCTCTCCCTAAACCAATGCCTTATTGAAATCTTTTACCTTCCATATCTTACCATCATCTTCATCTGCTGGTTTCCTGAAATGATTCTTGAATTGATCCATGTATTCACCAAGAATTTTACCACTGTCACCAATATTCTTCTTTATAACCATAGGAGGTGGTCCTCTTCTTTTGTTCATTCCATTGTACCTACAAAACTTCTCTATATGTCCTAACTTGTTTCATTTGTAACATGTAGGTAGTCTTATGTCCTGATTAACCTGTAGTTTACAAAACCTTGTAGTATGCCCAAGGTTTTTTCATTTGTAGCATGTGATCTTGGCTGATGATTCTTCTCTAATGTAATCTTTTTTTTTCTTGACTGATCAGGTTTCCTACATTCTGCTTTCTTGTGTCCATATGCATAACAGTTATAAAAATAACCAGTAAAGGGTTTGAGAGGGCCTTTACCTCTACAATCTATTTTCATGTGTCCAAGTTTTTTGCATCCATAACATCTACCTCTAAAAGGTCTATTATGATCTCTAGGTCTCTCAAGAGTAGGTCTTTCTTCATCCTTCACTTCATGTGAATTTTCACGAGTTTTAGAACATCCTCCTTCATTGTATCCGACTCTAGTCATATCTCCTTTAGTTTTCTATCTTTCTCTTTGTTCATCAATCTTATCACTTCTCATATGTAATTTCTCAATGTGTAACTTGGATTGAGTGAGTTCACCTTTATAATCAGATTATACTTCTCTAATTCTAGGAATTTATCTTTGTAGTGATTGATCAAGTTCAATATGTATTTCTCCTATCTGCATGTTCACTCCTTTTAGAGTCTCTTCAACTTTGTATCTTGCATCCTTTTCATGTTGAATCTCTTTAATCATCAGAAGATTAATTTTTTCTTTTTCCCACTCTAACTTCTTTACTTGGTCTAATGTATCATTGTTTTAATCCTCCTTGATCTTTTCCATAAGGTCTTGTCTCTGATTTCTTGAAAGTTCAAGTTGTTCCTTTAGTTTCTTGATAAAACCTTCTGCTCTTCTTAATTTGAATTTCAATTCGACATTCTCATCCTTTTCTTTGTCCAAGTCATCAAGTGTTACTTCAAAGTTCTCTTGAAATTTTTTTGAATCTATTTTGATCTCCCTTAAGTTGTTAGACTTTCTCTCCAAGGGCCAATAACTCTGATACCAATTGCTAGGATTGAGTAATACTAAGAGGGGGGGTGAATCAGTATTACAACACTTATTCAAATTAAACTAGTTCCTTATTAACCATATGATTGTAGAAATGAAAAGAACATAAAAAAATAACACATAACTCATAACACCATTTTTTTTTGAGGAAACCCTGGCAAAGGGAAAACCTCGGTGGGGATGGTACCCACAACTATGCACTAAAATATAATATCCCTGTTAGGAGATCTAGCCTTGTTAGGAGCTAAGTATTACATAGTACATTTCCTTGTTAGAGGAATATAAACCCTATTAAAGGTATACAAAACCCTGTTAAAGGTATACTGAGCTTACAACTCTTAGAATCAATAATTCAGTTACAAAAAGTGTTCTCAAGAGTGAACAATACAAGCATCTTCTATGCTTTGATAGTTACAATTATAGTTCTCAATAGCCTCTGTCAATCTATGATATCACATCTACTATCAACTATCACTGTTATCCCAAACTCACATCCATATCTCATACTTCTATCACTTTCACAAAACACTCTTCATTTATATGTATTCTATCATCTAGTTGGTTTCCAGATACAATACAAAACATATTAATAAATAATGAAAACAATAAATACTAAGTCAATGATCTTGTATTACCAAAATGTCAACAATATACAATCTTTATCTAACTTAGCACATTACCATTCCATTATACACTCCCTTAATCATCACAACTGTTCATGTGTCTTGTTTCATTGTTCCTCTGTCTTCGCATGCCTTCATATCATTGTAACTTGATGATATCAATACCAAAACACATGAGATCTTAATTGAAGGTCAGAAATATCCCAAAATGTCTTCCTCTAAGCTCACAAGTCATTATCTGGCATATACTATCTTCGCTGTCCAAAACAATTCTGTAGTACTCTGTAAATCTGATTCCATACTTAGAGTCATTTTCATGACTATGTCTTCAACACTCATACTTTCTTCATGCGATCACCATACCATATGAGTTGCCATAAATGACAACCCTCAAGTGATCCACAGTGCTCTCAAAACATCACTTGCCAACATTTTTATGATATTTTTTGGTATATCAGTGAATTTATCATTTTGATATTTTACAAGTACACAATAAGGACACCTCCCTTTATTTGAAAACAGGGATTTAATGTCATGCATTGTGTTTAAATTTACAATTTTATAAGTGACATGTCTATGAATACTTACAAATTATTAGCCAACAAAACCATCTCTTAATTTTAAACCTCTTTCTAAATCTTGCATCATAAAGCTATGTTGAAGTTTAGTAATGTTAATGTCTTAAAACTTCCTCCCATAAAGCTACTTGACATTTCCAAACCATTGCCAACTTCCTATGATAATAAAGTCCTTTGCTAATATCATCGTCGACTTGGCTATGATACTAAAAAGTGATATAGGTTGAAACATCTTGTCCAAGACATGGGTATATGCAAGATCATGGTATGCCAAAAAGTGTCGATGTGAAAAAATGACTTTTTCACGTATCCAAAAACATGCAAATTGCATGTTGACTTTTTTGGTAGGCCCGGGTGTCAATACACCTGGCCAAAGGAAACACCAAGGAATGAAGGGTATCGGGTATATGATAGCTATCGGATACCTGATACCTATTAGATATTCAATATGTAACACATCATAAAATTGATGCTTTATAATAATCTAATATTATGAATATTACATTATAATATGTAACAATAAAACATTATACTAGAATAATGAAATATTATAATATTATATTGTTTAATATTCATTCCTCATTATATTTTAATATTATATCATAATTTATTAATATAATATATTATATTATAATATTATATTATTTAATATTTATTCTCTCTCTCTCTCTCTCTCACACACACACACACACACATTACCCCCCTCTCTCTTCCATTCTCTCTTTGCATATGAGCATTATTGAATTGGCTAGCACAGTTATCTAACCAATGAGATGTATGTCCATAGCAATATCCAATAGTACATTTGAGCCCCTTTTTTGATGGCAAACCATCAGAATTACGACTGTATACCATCGATAAAGTGACACCACCCGACGTTGCAGTTTTACAGTCAGAAAAAATGACAGTTTTTATGGGCGTCGTAATTACGATGACAATGGAAGTCACAAGAAGGGGGTGCCAACAAGGTGAACTTGTCATTGGACCTATTTGTGGCCGTCGCAATTGGGATACCTATCTGTTGCAAACAAACTACAAACGATGATGACTTGTCAGAATCTTCCGATAGGTCACCGTCGTTTGTAGTTTGTTTGCTGACAGAGATGCTGTTAATGTGACAGATATCCATCAAAAATTTATGACGGATATCCATTGTTTGTAGTTTTCAATGACAATGATGCTGTACATGCAACAGAGACCTGTTGGAAATTTATGACACATATCCGTTGTTTATGGTTTTTTACCGACATCGATGTTGTACATGTGACATTTGGATGTCAGATTGTTTCGAAAGATAACCGTCACTGCTTTATGGTTGTCGCAGTTGCGATGACAATCAATTTTTTTTAAAAATATATATTTATGTCGACCGAGTTGGTATCAATTCAGAACGATGTTCTTGTAGATCTGGTTCCTGCTCATGATTTGGTTATGGATCATTTAGAGATCACTTTACAGTAGATTTGGTAGTGGCTCATGGATTATTGAGTTGAGTCTAGAGACTTGGATTTGGAATGGATCCTACCGAATCAAGATTTCTGACAGTGACTACTCTAGCACAAGAAGCTAGTGCGGTGATCACAGATGCATTCTTCCTGATGTGTTCATGGGATATATGCAGACCTGATTGCATTTAGATCTAATTCAAGTGACTTCTTGACTTCTTTGGTCTGAATTGGATGTGCTTTGTTCCAATGGACTGTCGTAGTGACTTGACTTGGAGTTTGAGTAGAATGTACATTGATTGGCTTGAAGACAGAATCGAGCTACTCTTTGTGTTGTTGTTGAGATTGGGTTGTGATGGATCGCTGTGATTGTCTACCATTTTTGCCATAGTTTTGAATGAGTTAGATGTGATGTCAAGAGAGTGACATGCAAAACTTGCACATTGGAGATTCATAGATCACTATGGTGTCCGTGATGACTTGGGAGAAGTCTTCTTCTTAGTGAACTGAACTGAGAGACTTAGATTACAAAAAGTGGGTCATTTGATGCAACCTATGAGACATTGGATGCCTCTTCATAGTGGGTTCATGGTGCGGTCTATGGTGTTTCTTTGCGACTAGGTTCTTGGCAGAGATTTGTTGATTTGGTAGCCATTGAGATGGATCGATATATATATTTGTCATACATGGATTGAGATCTTAAATTATTGAGCTTCTCTTTGTTTCGAGAATAGTTTAACATTCTCTACTTAATAGGGCCAACCACGTGAAGGTGGAAGCTCATCTGACCCCTCCTAGGAGCCTCTTATGACCCTTTACAACATTTTAAGACCTCTAAGATGTATTCTTAGGGATCGTAAAGGGTCATAAGGGGTCCTAGGACACAATAGTTGAGAAACATAAATGTAGGCATCATGGTCACAATTTTTTGGAAACACAACATAATTGAGTGGTATACCCAGAGGATGCAACACAACCACTACTCCTCCAGTTCCAAGTTGACACTACTATAAACAAAACCCATATGATAAAAAATAAATTTAGAGAGCACATGAGGAGAGTGATAATGACCGAAATAATATAGGGACCCTATATTATTTTGTTCATTACGGCCCTCCTCCGCTCTCTAAATTTATTTTTTATCTATGGATTTGTTTACTGTAGTGTAAACTTGGAACCAGAGGAGTGATATATAGTTGTGTCGCATCGTCTGGGTATACCATTCAACTATGTTGTGTCTCCAAAAAATTGTGACCATGATGCCTACATTTATGTTTCTCAGTTGTTGTGATATCTACATTTATGTTTCTCATTTGTTGTGTTTATGTGCATGTTCTTTAAGTGTATCTACTAGAAATTCTAAAAAAAAAATCACTATCTACAATAGCCCTTTGTTAACCACATTTACGCATATGGTCCCAAAAAAGTAGTGCACAAACTACACAAAGAAGGCATCGTAGAAATATGATTTCTACTTTCACCATTGAAGCAATCTCAACGGCACTAGCTACCTCTCAAGCCTTGCACAAGTTGCACTCATTTCCTACATCAGGAATAGATGTAGATGGGGTAGATGTAAATGTGGTTTGATCAACCCACCGAAAGTATTGACATCCACTATTTCCCTGCAATACCAAATGTACATCAGTTCTTCATAAAATGATTAGTTGTCACATTATTTTTAAGCATAAAATATAATTACGTATCCAGACCTTTTTCCTATTTGGGAAAACCCAAAATTGATGCCCAAGATTACTTGTTGTGCATGACGTCTTCAACATGCATGGGCCAACACCACATTGACACATAGGCACATTGACCAAAGTCATCGATGCTATTTCGACAAATATTGCATTATCACAAATATTGCATTGTCATTATTTTGTTCATTCATACTAATTATAATTACACTAAAAAGAAACATACTAATGTAGACTTGCACATTTTTTGACTAAGTCGAAGTCTTTGGTTTAAATCACTAGACACTCAAAACAAAATGACAAACCAAAGACAACCATGCAATAAAAAGAAATTACTAAGCAATTCAAAATTAGCTCAGTCCATTGCAGGGAACAAAGAGAATCCCTTGTGATTTAACATAATTGATGTGCAAGGAAATAGAAAATTAGTAGAAGCAACTCTCATAAGATAGTATTTAGATTAAATGCATTGATTAAAAAAAATACCCCAGAAAATACAAAAGAGAAAAGATATGTAAGTAGGACATATACAACACAGTGAATAAGAGTAGTACATATAAAACAATCATTAGAACATGCCAAACATCTGGCATAATTGTACATTTTATTCATGTCATTGATATTCTTCTTCATCCATCTCATCATCAAGATCATCATCGTTGACGACATCACCACCACCACTATCATCGTCATCATCATCGTCATCAGCATTAGCATCATCATCATCATCATCATCCTCATCATCATCCTCATCATTAGCAACATCATCATCGTCAGTAGTAGCATCATTATCATCAGTAGCAACAACATCATCATCGTCTTCTTCTTCATATTCATCTTCGACTAGATCTTGATCGTGATCATCATCTACATCATATTCCACTTCTTCATCTTCCTCAATATCTTCTTCCATCTCATTATACTTTATCGACCTTCCTCTTGGATCATGTCTAAAAACAAATGACCAACCCGCTTTATGTGGAACCTCTGAGTAAAATACCTGCTCACATTGGCTTGGAAGAACATAGGACTCTTCTCCAACTGGCTCAAACAACCTTGTATTAATCATTGGAAATCCATTGTCATGTTCAATAATAGTTCTATTAGGATCATTTTTATTGAGTCCTAGTCTTTACCATTTCACAACGAAGAGAACTAATTTGAAGGAATTAAAGTCACAGTCAAGTATATCAACCAAAATACCATAGTATCAATTTTTCTACTCTCAAGGATGTAAGTAATTTCTAGATGAAATATTAGTCACCTGAAACATTTTACTTATTCCAGAATCACAAGTTCTCTTTGTGTCATCCAACTTTTTGATGCAAAATTTATAACCATTGAAAAACATAGCCTTGTGGTGTTTCACCTGCAATAATGTCAAACATGTATAAATTATTACATCATGAGTTGAAAAACATATGGTTGATTAATTAACAAATTTATAAGTACTTGGTGATCTCTTAAACCATATTCTAAATCTATTTCCTTTTGTGTAACATTGGGATCTCCATTACGATGAGCTTGTATAACCAATGAAGACACAGATTCCCATGTTAATCTATGACCATCATGTTGACATTGTTCAATCCATACCATCATGCAATTTTGATTGTTTGCAATAAATAAATGTATTGCATCCCACTCTTTAGTAGTTGTACAAAAGTAAATAGATGACTTACAACAGATTTATTTTGAAGATTAAGAATTAATTAACTACAATAACATCTCATAATTTATTACCTTTCAGTTTCCTAAATCTACCGTTGCCCACCAAGTACTCCTCTTCAGATTTTTTAATTGAGTCGAGATCTCAAATGCAATCTATATGGGTCTTTGCTACAAGATTATGAAGATATTGAGTAACGTACACCATCATCTAGTATACCATATATCCCTCAACCATAGAACCCTCAGAATGTGCTCTTTGGTGTACCAAACCCTTCAAAAATTTCAAGTGTCTCTCAACCATCCACATTGACCAAGCATGTACAGGTCCACACAATTCAATCTCCTTAACTTGGTGTATGAGGTAGTGTTCTTGTGCATTGAAAAAAGCTGGAGGTAAACACTTTTGCATTTCACACATTAATCGACAAATTATTTTCTTCCAATATTTTATATCTTCTTTATGGATTTCTTTAGATGACAACCACCTACAAAGGATTCAAGACATAAATATATAAATACGAGACTTTACAATATATTACTTGTTTGATATACTAAAAAATATCATTGCTTACCTCATATATTTTCCAAGATCATATATTACTTGTTTGATATTATTGTCGAAGTTCTCTGGGAGAGATAGGGGTAGAAAACACTGCAACAATTTTCAACTGATCATTTCATACAATATAAATTGAATGCAATTACAGAAACATATTGTAAATACAAAAGACTATGACTTACCTTGATGAAGGTATGCCAATCATGCATTTTCATCCCTGACCCAAAATCATTTTTCTTTGACATGAGATTTCTTATATCCATAGCAAATCCTGTAGGAAATCAAATTTTTTGGATCACTTCTTTTATGGCATTAATTTGTTTCTCTGTTAATAACCAAGGAAGAGCACTTGCATTGATCTGGTCTCCATCGCTATTTGATTCAATGATATTTTTCATTGCATGACTGGAATCATGAATGTCACTACAAATTTTTCCAAGTTTTTCTTTGTTACACCTTCCGTCTAATATTTTCCACAGTGTCTCTATTACATTCTTTCCAATATGCATATTATCAAACAAATGCACAATTTGTAGATGCTCATAGTAGGGCAGCCTACTAAATTCTCTGGGATAACATTTTAGTCCCTTTGGAAGCTGGTCAGTGATGCCTTCATGACCTTCAAGATCATCAACTACATAATTAGCCTACAAAACACAATCAAAATATATAATTTTCAAACATCGACCATCACATGGAACGATATTACCTCAAATTCTATTATATTCCAACTGGCATAGGTGAGGTGTCATTCTTTAGGGCTTTGATGTAGTCTCTTCTTTCCCATTGAAAAGATGTCTTTCTGCACTTCGATACATATGATTTCTGGAGAGGAACTGCCTATACTCATCAAAAACCTATATTCTTAAACTTTTGGAATGACAAGATTTCATCTTTGGACCACACATTGGACATGCAAATTTTCCCTTTGTTTGAAGACCTACAAAATAATGATACAATTGGATTAAATATGTATCTTTTTAGAATTTGAATTATCACGTACAACGAGAATTCACCATAACATATCACATAAATGTGTCAACCCTGGAGCATCATGAATTGTCCACACAAGCATTGCATGGAATTGAAATTGTCTTTGTCCAATTGGTCGGGAGATGTCATACATAGTGAAACCATTCCATAACACCAACAACTCATCGATAAGAGGCGCAATATATACATTCATATTTTTCACTTGGTACTTACCTAGTTGAATTAACAACAACATCAGATAATTATTGTGGCCATTTCACTCCAAGACTTATAATTACATGTAGATAACTATAAAATAGTAAGATACCTGGAACAATCATTGCCAACATAATGTGCTCCCTCTTTATTGACATCCATGGAGGAAGGTTATTGTTTATAACAAAAATAGGCCACACTAAGTAAATAGATCTCATCTCTCCATGCAGATTGACACTGTCTGATGCTAGAGAAAGCCTGAGATTTTGAGGTTCCTCTTTAAAGTGTGGCCACTTTTTCTTGATGTCCATAAATGATGAACCATCTGTAGGCATTCGAATAATGTCATCTTGACTCCTACCGTGTGCATGGTAATCCATAAATTGTGCCAAGCTATTGCACCTGAATAATCATTTTAGACGTGGAATAATGGGGATGCGATAAAGAACCTTGTGAGGCACCTTTTTTGTCATTTGATTATCTCGATATCTACTTGTATGACATTCAAGACATTCTGTTATATTTTTGTATTCTTTATATTAAATAATATGATCTTCAGGACAAGTATCTATTGTTTGATACTCCATTCCAATATGTTTCATAGTGGCACATAATTCTCGGTATGAGTGAGGGAGAACATTTGATGGTGGTAACAGAAAGTCACCTATCAATCTACAACAAATAATATAAGTCAATACTATAAACAATCTTAATGGTACATGTTTCACCTTTTATAGACTATAATGACATATATGAAAAACCTTAGCATACATGACATTTCTATGTTAGATAAACCATTCAGAACCTTCAAATTCACCAACAACAATAAAATAGAGAAAAGAGTAGATAGGGAGCCTTCGTAAAGGGCCATGTCTACCTTCTCAAGTAGAGGTATATCATGGACGTCGTCAATGTCATCCTCATCATAATCATCATCATCATCATCATCAGTAGCACCAGCAACACCAGTACCAAATGTGTCAACAATCAATGCATTCATACCATCATCTTCAAATGTGTTTTCTGGCGCATGATCGTCATCTTCCATGGGATCGTGATCTTCAACTTCAATACTCACATCTCCATGTTCCTCTAAATTCACACTGGGGAGATTGACCTATATAAAAATGATGATAATCAAACCCCCCTTCAATGTGATAATCAAACCTCCTTCCATGGTTCATATGTATATTAATTGTGAAAACAATTTAAAAAACAACTTATCACTGGATTATAATCAAACCCCCCCTTCAATGTGACCATTCTCCCTACAATGTCTCTTTGCTATTTTGATTTTGATTCTTCTTTTCTTAAGTCGTTACAACTCTTGCATGGACAATAACATTTGTCATCACCTTCTCTTTGAAAGTTAGACAACAATCTAGTGATTGTCTCCCTATTTTGATCAAATCCCTTGTATTATCTAACATGATCCTTAATGAGTATATCTGCAAAACAAATTGGAGATGCCTCCTTTCATTAGCTTCATGTCACCTTCTCATAGCTTCCCATTTTATGACAAATTTTGCCAAAGGCTTTGTAGGAAACCAAGTAAGGGGTATTCTTGAGTTCAAACACATTGAGCTACTACAACTGAATTATAAATTATGAATTCACTATAAAATTAATTCACTATAAATCATGAATTCACTATAAAATGAATTCACTATAAAATTATTGTATTGCTCTAGATTTCATATGGACATTTTGTCAAATGGTTGGCATGTATGTTTATTCAAATGGAGTTATATCATTTGGAATGGATACATGATAGGTTGATATCGAATTCTATGTCCCTATTTGATCTAATAGCATCAATATAACAAACAGAGCACCGACAATCAAATAGGGACATAAGGTGCTCAAACAATGAGCTCATAAAATAATATATTTAGTCTTAATAAAATCTTATAAAATAACATATATTGTGTGAAGTGTTTGATCTCTCTTTATTTATTTTGTTGTTTCGATATTCACTATGTGGTACTCCCCGTTTATGATCATTTCATGAGGAAATATCTTGATGGCTTGCAGGCTGCAAGCCAAGGCATCATGCATTATTTATGAGCTCACTGTTTGAGCACCGGCCAATCAAATAGGGACATGAGGTGCTCAAATAGTGAGCTCATAAACAATGCATGATGCGCTAGTTGTAGGTAGTTATATCTTCTATAATGATGGAGGAGTGAAAGGTAATTATCAATGAGGTTGCTGCTATTAGATCATAAATTAATACACTTACTATTTTGAATTTGAGCTCGGACATCATGTAATGTTATTTTTGTCATTGCATGCTTGCTGCTGTTGTGCACCATATATTGTTTTATACACTATTTATTTTATTGAGACTGTGAGCTTGGCATTTGTAATGTATTTTCTGTTATTGGATCAATGCTACCATGTTGTTGAGGCTGTAGATGCATTGAATCACCACTGCCATTCTATTTTGATAGCAGCAATATAACAAATAGAGCACCCTCCAATCAAATAGGGACATAAGTAAGACATTTAATGCATTATTAATTCATCATGATGATAAAATTTCATTGGCTCAAAGCACATGGAAATTCAAAACATTAGGATATCTTAATCTTTATGAGCTCAAATTCAAAAAATTAAGTGCATTATTTTATTACTGATGTCCCTATTTGATCTAATAGCATCAATATAAAAAAGATAGATCAATGTTGTTGCTTCTATTAGATCATACATTAATACACTTACTATTTTGAATTTGAGCTCGGGCATCATGCAATGTTATTGTTGGCATTGCATGCTTGCTTCTATTGTGCAACATTTATTATTTTATACACTATTTATTTCATTGAGACTTTGAGCTATTGTAGTTGACGGTATTCTTTTGGGGTCTGATCTATTGTAGTTGTTTCTTTTTTCTTTGAATCATTGTTTACAATTACTTTTGATGCAATATTTGTGTGAAGAACAAGAACAAAATGGTGAATGAGTGTATTTAACAAAGATAAACATGACACATTTTGTTGGGCTGATTGGGTTGGCCTGGTACCATTTACATGGCCTGGCCAGATATTAAACAATGAGCTCATGAACAATGCCAGTATTAAATAGTACTGAGCTCATGAACAATGTATGATGCCCTAGCTTGCAGCCTGCGAGCCATCAAGACATTTCCTCGTGAAATGATCATAATCAGGGAGTACCACATAGTGAATATCAATAGAAAAACAAATAAAGAGAGATCAAACACTTCACACAATTCCTTGAAGGTAATAGCAACGATGCCCTAGGTCTCAAAGCTTGAGGGTCATGATCGAGCATTCCAAATGCTAAGATGTAAACAATGCCACTATTAACATTCATATTGTGCCATTAAATCAACAAATGCCATCAAAATGAAATTGAGGTGCTCAAACAGTGAGCTCATAAACAATTCTCTCTTTGCGCCACGCAAAAGTGCAGTGTCGTCTTCGCAACAACTCTTCGAATTCACAAAAATTACAAATGACACTTTCTTTTTCAAAATTACAAAATTACAAAAATTCATTGGCTCAAAGCACATAGAAATTCAAAACAGTAGGATATCTTAATCTTTATGAGCTCAAATTCAAATTTAAAACATAAGAGGATGACCATAAATAATAAGGGTGCTAGACATTGCCTGAAGTGATGAATTTTTTACTCGAGTATGAATCTAGTGTGCCCTTGTGTGATCCAGAACCTGCAAAGAAAAGAGAGATGGGGGTTAGATAAAAAATATCTAAGCAATAAATGGCAGCCTATTACTGATCCTCATCTACAATTATGCATGTGCTTAGTCAAGCCATACACTTCTGAAAGACAAACCAAGCTCACAGTCTCAATGAAATAAATAGTGTATAAAATAATATATGGTGCACAACAGCAGCAAGCATGCAATGACAACAATAACATTGCATGATGCCCGAGCTCAAATTCAAAATAATAAGTGTATTAATGTATGATCTAATAGCAGCAACCTCATTGATCATTACCTTTCACTCCTCCATCATTATAGAAAAGATAACTACCTACAACTATATTTCATAATTTCTTCTTTGAAGTATATATATATCAAGTTTACATCATATATTTAGTCTTAATAAAATTTTATAAAACAACATAAAACTAACCCAAAATACTTTGTCTTAATAAAATCTTAATAAAACAATATATTTAGTCTTAATAAAATAATACACTTACTATTTTGAATTTGAGCTCAGGCATCATGCATTTTTTATGAGCTCACTATTTGATTACCATCCAATCAAATAGGGACATGAGGTGCTAAAAAAATGAGCTCATGAACAATGTATGATGCCCTAGCTTGCAACCCGTGAGCCATCAAGACATTTCCTCATGAAATGATCATAAATGGGGAGTATCACATAGTGAATATCAACAACAAAACAAATAAAGAGAGATCAAACACTTCACACAATGTCTTGATGGTAATAGAAATGATGCCCTAGCTCTCAAAGCTCACAGGTCATCAAGCATTCCAAATGAAAAGATGTAAACAATGCCAGTATTAAACAGTGAGCTCATGAACAATGTATGATGCCCTAGCTTGTAGCCCGCGAGCCATCAAGACATTTCCTCATGAAATGATCATAAATGGGAAGTACCACATAGTGAATATCAATAGAAAAATAAATAAAGAGAGATCAAACACTTCACACAATGCCTTGAAGGTAATAGCAATGATGCCCTAGCTCTCAAAGCTTGCGGGTCATCAAGTACTCCAAATGAAAAGATGTAAACAATGCCAATATTAAATAGTGAGCTCATAAACAATGTATGATGCCCTAGCTTGCAGCCCGTGAGCCACCAAGACATTTCCTCATGAAATGATCATAAACAGGGAGTACCACATAGTGAATATCAACAGAAAAACAAATAAATAGAGATCAAACACTTCACACAATGCCTTGAAGGTAATAGCAACAATGCCCTAGCTCTCAAAGCTTGCGGGTCATCGAGCATTCCAAATGCTAAGATGTAAACAATGCCACTATTAACATTCATATTGTGCCATTAAATCAACAAATGCCATCAAAATGAAATTGAGTTAATGAGAAGACAAAGCTCAAATGCCTACCTCAAGTGCCAGTGCCCTCTTCCCACACGGTGCCGACCTCTTTGCGCACACCAAACTTGAATTCCCTCTTTGCACCATGCAAAAGTGCAGTGCCGTCTTCGCGACAATTGTTCGAATTCACAAAAATTACAAATGACATTTTCTTTTTCTTTTTTTTTTGTTTATAACCAAATGGGTGTCGCAATTACGACATCATCATCTCTATTACGACACCGTCGAGGGCACTTGCAAAAAAAAACACAAAAACAAACACAAATTGTAGTGGCGTCGAAATTCAACCCCAAATGTTGTAGTGATCATTTTCCTGTAAGAACTCAAAAAAATTCTCAACACAATGTTGAACATACTTAGAAGAGTGGGATATATCATTGTTAATATAAAAATGGTACTCTCTGATTATCTTTCAATCATGTTCTAAACTATTAGGGGAATGTCTATATGTTATGTTTACAAAAATAAAAATCTGAATGGAATTACAATATTGAGCTTGCAACTCATTTTGTGGCTGCAATGTGTAGTTCTCTACAAATTCAACCACCGATATAATAGTGCCAATTGGGAAAGAGTCCTTACACATCCTGAATTGCTGATCCAACCATTGAGACTTGTCACTATGCCTTGCATACTTGTAATTTTTTTCTTCAAATCTGAAATAAAATCAGCAACACTACATTCTTTTGTAACCAACTCACATCTAGAGTCTTCACCTCCACTCTTCAAAGTATATTTGACAGTCTCATATATCTTTTTTTGGACAATTATCTTTCCAAAATTGTGTTCACTTCCCTCATGAAATCATGAAACAAACAACAACAAGCCACCACATTGTGAGCACTTGTCATTTAAGAAATCATTTCTATAGAAGAAATAACCATCATGTCTAGGACATAAAATTTTATCTAGCAAGTCTCTTGATGATTTTGGAAGATGACTTGCACACAATCCTACAACATTTCATTAGTATGCAAAGTAGAATGAATGTGGCATAATAGCTCATGGCGCATTAACAAATCCACATGATATTTGTAGCAACACATATTTCAAATCTTAATAGGTACACAATAAAATGACTTAAAGGATTCAAAAGCCCTTTGTGATATTTGCAATGTTGGATGTGCCTCACAATTTTTTTTGAACAACGTTGTTTGAATTACTTTCAAATAATGTTTAGGATGCGGTGTGCAGTCACAATCACCAATTCTTAACTTCAAGACATCCTTCACATTTGGTGACACTCTTGAACTTTAGAGTGCCAAAATAGTTGAATTTCATCCTTCACACTATCGATTAGCTTCTTATCAAAATATGGAAGCCTCCCACCATAAGCCCATGTGTCATTTTGAAGAGGATCATCGAGTCTTTCTCTTCTTGCAAGTGCTCTATCCAAAGTTTTACGATTTATGTTTAAGTCAACACAAGTTTGTCTCATAAAGTGAGTCTTTCTCCAATGACGACTTACTAAGGAGGTCGTAATAACCCTCTGAGAAAATATCTTATCTTTTTCCTCCTAATAGAATTGAGAGCAATTAAAATATTTCTCACAATAATGACATTTCTCTCTATTTTCTTGTTTAAATGAATCTTCAATTTTGCTAGTATAGATCTCATCTTTTGCATCTTTAATATTTGCACAAAAACTTGACATTGCTCGGTCAATGTCTTCTTGCTAAAAAATTCATCAAAAAGTCTTGAAGCCCACAATCGAACAGTTCTTTATGATCTCATGCCTTCAAAATTGCTCATAATGTTCTCATCAATTTCAAGTAACCATTTTGGTATTTTTGAACATCTTGATTTTGAAGTTTGTCTTTCTTCCTCATAAGGCACTTCATTTATCATATAATTTGGAGACGTGTAACATTCATTTGGTACTTGTGCAATATTTTCATTCACAATCCCTTCATTTTCATTCCCCATCTCTATATATATAATCCATTTCTCTACATTTTCATTCCCCATCTCTATATTTATAATCCCCATCTCTACATTTTCATTCTCCATCTCTAAATTTTCAATTTGAATCCCTACATTCTCATTCCCAATGTCTACATTTTTCATTCTCCAACTCTACATTTTCATTATCCAACTCTACATTTTCATTCTCAATCCCTACATTCTCATTGTCAAAATTATTCTCATTACTTTCAAATTCAATGTTACCTTCACTAATATTCAACATACCTTGTCTCCTCTTTTGATGATTTTACCTATCCCTTTCTCTATATGCTTCAATTTATTCAATTGTAAGTATTCTCTTTGGTTTATGTTTTAGAAGAATGCTTCTCCCCATTGTGACAATAAAAAGTTGATGAAAAATGATTGCTAATCAACAAGTTTTGAAAAAATATGGTCCAAAAAGGTTTATTTTGTCTGCAACTGTCTCAAATTTTATGATTGTCAGATGCAAAATGGATGTAGGGACAAAGAGAATAACATAATGGCCCATTGACCCTTTTGTGTGTTGAACATATCGGATATCTGATACCTATCAAATATTTGATACTCACGTGGATGAAAATTAGGCTATTGCCATAAATTTGGTGTTGGCGCCATTTGTTTATAGTATAATATAATATATATTACAATACATTACAATACATTATTTAATATTATATATATATATATATATATATATATATATATATATATATATATATATATATATATATATATATATATATATATATATATATATAAAATATTATAATATAATATAACAATATATTATTATATTATAATAATATAATATAATATATTATAATGTATTTTAATATATTATTATTTATAACAATATATTATGATAATATAATATATTGCATTATATGGGGTCATAGGACCACTTAAGACCCCTTAGGACCTCTATGATGTATTCTTAGGGGTCCTAAGGGGTAATATGGGGTCCTAGGATAAATTAATGTCTCATATGACCCCATATGATCCCCTAGGAACCCTAATATGTATTCTTAGGGGTTCTAAAAGTTCTTAAGTGGTCTTATGATATTATGGGACCCCTTAAGACACCTTAGAACCCCTATAGTATATTCTTAGGGGTCCTAAGGGGTTATATGGGGTCCTATGACACATTAATGTGTCCTAGGACCACATACAACCCCTTTGGACCCCTAAGATGTATTATTATAGGTCATGATGGGTCATAAGGTGTCCTAGGACCCTTTAGGACCCCCTAGGACCATTAAAATGTATTATTAGGGGCTCTAAAGGGTCCTAATGGGTCATATGGGGTCCTATGACCACTTACGACCCCTACAATGTATTCTTAGGGGTCCTAAGGGGGTCATATGGGGTCCTAGGACAAATTTATGTGTCATAAGACCTCATATGACCCCTTAGGATCCCTAATATATATTTTTAGGGGTTATAAAGGGTCCAATGACCCCTTAAGATCCCTTAGAACCCCTACATTGTATTATTAGGGGTCCTAAGGGGTCATATGGGGTCCTAGGATAAATTAAAGTATTCTAGGACCCCAAATGACCCCTAAGAGGCATTTTTATGGGTTATAAGGGGTCATAAGGTGTCCTATGATCCCTTAAGACCCCTTAGGACCCCCCATGACCATTAAGATGTATTATTAGGGGTTCCACACAATCCTAATGGGTCATATGGGGTCCTAGGGCCACTTAAGACCCCTTAGGACCCCTACGATGTATTCTTAGGGGTCCTAATGGGTCATATGTGGTCCTAGGACAAATTAATGTGTCATAGGACCCCATATGACTCCTATGATGTATTAGTAGGTGTTCTAAAGGGTCCTAAGGGGTCATATGGTGTCATAAGACTCCATATGAAAACTTAGAACCCATAACATGTATTCTTAGGGGTTATAAAGGGTCCTAAGGGGTCATATGGGGTCTTAAGATCCCTTAAGATCCCTTAGGACCTCTATAGTGTATTCTTAGGGGTCTACCCCATATGATCCCTTAAGACCCCTTGAGACCTCTAAGATGTATTCGTATGGGTCCTAAGGAGTCATAAGGGGTCATAAGGTGTTCCACAATCCCTTAAGACCCCTTAAGACCATTAAGATGTATTATTAGGGGTTTTAAAGGGTTATAAGGGGTCATATGGGATCCTATGACCACTTAAGAACCCTTACGTCCCCTACAAAGTATTTGTAGGGGTCGTAAGAGGTCATTGGAAAAATTAATGTCATAGGACCTAATACGATCCCTTAGGACCCCACAAATGTATTCTTAGGGATTATAAAGGGTCTTAAGGGGTCATATGGGGTCCTAGACCCCTTAGGACCTCTACAGTGTATTCTTAAGGGTCCTAAGGGGTCATATGGGGTCCTCGGACAACCCATATGACCCCTTAGGACCCCTTGAGACCACTAAAATGTATTATTATGGGTCCTAAGAGGTCATAAGGGCTCATAAGGGGTCCTAGGACCCCTCAAGACTCTTTAGGACCCATAAGGACCCTTAAGATGTATTCTTAGGGGTTATAAGGAGTCCTAAGGGGTCATATGGGGTCCTAGGACACATTAATGTATCGTAGGACCCCATATAACCCCTAAGATGTATTCTTATGGGTACTAATGGTTCATAAGGAGTCATAAGGTTTCTTATTATGTTTTTTTTTTTTTGTGTGTGTGTGTGTGTGTGTGTGTGAGAGAGAGAGAGAGAGAGAGAGAGAGAGAGAGAGAGAGAGAGAGAGAGAGAGAGAATTGGGTTTAAGTATTACATATTATATAATATATATTATTATATAAATTAATATATAATATATCATCTAACATAATATAATAGCATAATATTGATACTTCTAAAGAGTTATTTTGTTGTCATTATTTTTTTAAAAATCATATTGATTGTCAAAGTCAATCGGTGAATGAAGGAATCATAGGACTCAGTCGGTAAAGAAAATAAGTTAGTCAATAAAGGCAAACATAATTTTAGTAAAGGAAAATGAGTGACAGACACCAAGCAGTGCAAAACAATTACCGAGTAAAAGTGTATGACGATAGTTACTGAGATGAGAGTATACATGTTAGCGAGTAAGAACAAAATGTGTTACCGAGTAACACAGTTTGACATAAGTGAATATATTAGATACATTGAATTTGGACACTGAGCATAATTTTTTTTATAAATTTCAAGGAGATTGTTTGGTTATACATTGGAGATTTAAACAAGATGATTGTACATGATTACAAGGTAAGATCCACCAATGAAAATTGAGTGAAATATATGCATTGGAGATGTAACCATTGGTAGTACCGTTTAAGGAGAAGAATCTAGAACATTTCCACCACTTCTAGATCGAGTATAAAATGATTAGCACGTATAAATATCAGAGTGTCGAAGTCAGAGAGAGCAGAGTAATTACAGAGAATAGGTGATGAAGATAAGAGAAGCTACCGAGTAACAAAGTAGTTGAATTGTGAGTGAAATGTAGAATGAGGTAAATGATATTGAGCATATTAAGTTTGAAAATAACATGTTGATGCATCATTACAAATATTTTTAGTACTAATTTATTGTGTAATCAGAGTTGTAAAATCCCTTGACCAAGTAGGTCCTAATAGGTCTTAATTTGTAAATCTTTCAACATGGTATATCTCTTAGATTAGAGTTGTAAAATCCTTTAGAAAGGTAGACTAAATAAGTCTTTATACTCTTAGTAGGGTAAATACTCTTAACATGGTAATCTATCAAAAATAGCTAATTTTGTAGCTCTAAACAAACAAACTTTTTACTACAGTAGTGAAGTAATGTGGGTACCATCCCCACCACAATTTTTTCTTCCAACCAAAGATTTATACGAGACCAAAAATCATGGTGTTATGAGTTGTGTTTTATGTTTTGATTTATATGATTTATGATGATGTATGAAAAGTTTATAATTTGGTGAATGGTTAGAAAAGTTAATAAAAGTTTAGTACTTAACTTTCCATAATTAATCCAACAATTGGTATTAGTGTGTAGAGTCTCTTATTTAGAACTTTAACCACTTGAGAGGAAAGATCTGAAGAGATAGAAAGATATAGGTATGAAAAGGTGATTGATAATGTGAACATGGAACTAAAGTTTGCAAATGAACATATTGATGAGCTAAGAAGAAAATTGAAGCATTAAATTAACAAGAGAAAGGAGTTCATGTCAAAATTGTCTGAAAAGAACAAAATGCTAACTGAACAGGTAAAAGAATTGAAAAGGGAACAAGAAGCTCAATCAGTAAGAATGTGTGAAGTCTTGGAACAAAAGAGAAAAGATGAAGATGAGAGAAGAAAAATGAGTGCAAGGCTGAATGAGAAATATATGGAGATACAGAGGTTGACACACAATCACTACAATATGAAAAATCAATTAATCGATGTTAATCAAGAGATTGCAAGGAAATTTGAAGAGATTGCTGGAATGAGATCAGATAATGAACATTTGAAGAATGAACTAAAGCCTGAAAAGGATGAAAATGAAGTATTGGAAAGGAATGAAGAAACATTAAGAATATTGGATGAAAAACTTAGAGGTCAGAGACAACTGAGGGATACAAATGGACTTGGGTTTACTACAAATAACACTACTGAGAAGGGAGAGTCCTCAAATCAAGCAGCCAACCGAGATACTGCTACCCCATTAAAGAAAAAGAATCCTACTTGTTATCACTAAGGGAAACTTGGTCATACAACTAATGTGTGCAAGAAAAAAAGAGGTAAACCACCGAGCATTCCTAAATTTGATGGATATTGTTAGAATTGCAATAAGTATGGTCATAAAGAATTTGAGTGTAGATCTTGAGGATTTCTAACAATAAAAGGAAGCCAAAACTCAATGGTTACTACAATAATTGCAATAGATATGGTCATAAGTATGAAGAGTGTAGGTCACAAAGAAATAATATGAAATGGATACCTAACCAACATAATACTATAAATAATCGACAAGGCTCAACAATGCCATGAGACTACAATACAAGAATTTCATGTACAACATGTGGGAGATTTGGACACATAGAAGAAAATTACATTTTGATACATGGAAGGAACAATATAAGGTCATGGATAAATCCTAGAATGGCATGTTTCACTGTCATAAGGTCAGTCACCTAGCCAAAGATTGCAGGTATTGAGGAAAATCTCCAACCGAGGGACAAACAAATGAAACTGTTCAAGTAAATGTAGATGAAATAAGATATCAGATGAATAGAACATGAAGAAGAAAGTCTCTAGATGATGGAACTACACTTGCAAAAATTGATGGCACCTCATCCTCTGGATTGGGTGCACCTATCTTCACCTAATCAGTCAAAGGTATGTGTAGGAACTGCAAGCTAAATTCCAATCTTAAAACAATTCCTAACATTTTTGTAAAGATCCATATAATCATATTTAGATGCATTTGAATACATGTCATGAAGTTAACATTTCATGTTTTGATAAGTGAGAGACCATGTTAATTTGTTTCATTCAGTGAAAGGAAGTGTAATTGGTAATTAGTGAAAAAGGGAGTGGTGACAACATGACACAAGGTAGGGATGCAAGAGGGGCCAAGAAATGGTGCACCCTAATGATCCAAGCCTTCCCAGCACATGTGAAAGCCAACAAACACCATAGTGAGAGAGAGAATGCATAAACTTTCATATATTTTCATCAAATAGAATCATACATGCCGGGCTGTAAGGCCTTCCTGGTTATGGCTTGATATTACAATGAATCTCAGAAGTCCTCAAACATGTGAGGATCTATTACAAATTTCCAATCTAATGTCTACCATCTTCTATCCAAAAACTCCTTCTAATCTACAACCAAACATCTACATTTATACAAGAAGCTACCAAAATGAGTCGGCCTTCAGATCCACAACCAATGGAAGGAACAGTTAGATCTAGGACCACAAACTTCCTAATGATGGATACCAACATCAAATCTATGATCTAATATAAATGCACAAGTTGGCCACAACAGGAACTAAAACTAAACCTGTCGGCAAGTAAGATAACCGAGCAATAGATAGGAAATGCCAAGCGCCAATGAAATAACTGACTGCCCAGGAGATAACTAACCACACTTGGTAACCAAAGGAAACTGACCAACTACTAACCAACTAGGTCAAAGTAGGAACCGAGCAACACAGACAAACTCCAAAATATTTTTGGTGACATAGGATTGCCAAGGACCTGAGATGCTCCTGCATCAAACACCTGGGGTTATTTTGAAATGATTCTTTGAATCATTAGGTAGGTTTGGTCTGAGCTACATCCAACTCAGACTATGAAATCCATGAACTATCTTCCATTGGTCTATTCTTCCACTTAACTAGATATTCCATATATTGTTTTCCTCTTGTACTTTTGTAAACTCTTTCCTTTGAAATCTATTGAACTTCATCATTTTGCTTCTTAGGATATTCTGTCGGTACTGTCACTTCTTCATTAGGTTCATGATACTCATACAAATCAACAATGTTGAAAATAGGTGATATGTCCATGTCATCAGGTAACTCAATCTCATATGCATTTCCACTGTAAAATTCCTTCAGAATCTTGCAAGGTCCAAAATTCTTCATCTTCAGCTTCCCATATGTTCCAACAGGAAATCAGCCTTTCTTCAAATAAACCATCACTTCATCACCAACATCAAAATTTTTATGTCTCCTTGATCTATCAGCTCTGTCTTTGTATTTCTGATTACTGTCTTCCAGCTTCAGCTTCACATCTTCATGCATTGTTTTCATGTACTCAACAAACTTTACTCCTTCAACACATTTCTTATTCTCATCAACAATGTCTCTCAAATTAGATATTCCTCTCAGTTGTGTGCCATTCACAATCTCAAATGGTGTCTTTCCAGTACTCCTATTCATTGAATTATTGTATGCAAACTCTACTTGTGCCAACAAAGAATCCCAATTACTCGGTGTGTCTCCAACTAAACATCTCAAAAGATTTCCCAAACTTTTGTTCACAACTTCAGTCTGTCCATCGGTTTGTGGGTGAAATGTAGAACTATATTTCAACTTAGTGCCAAATGTTTTCCAAAGTGTTTTCCAAAAGTATCCAACAAATTTAATATCTCGGTTAGAGATAATACTCCTCGATAATCCATGCAATCTGACAATTTCCTTAAAGAAAAGATTTTCTACATGTACTACATCTGATGTCTTTCTACATGGTATAAAATGTGCCATCTTAGAAAATCTATCCACAATAACAAATATTGAATCATTACCTCTTACTGTCTTCGGTAAGCCAAGAACAAAGTCCATACTGATGTCAATCCAAGGTTTCTCAAGAACAACAATTGGTGTATACATTCCAGTATTCTGACTTACTCCTTTTGCAACTTGACAAATTCCACAACTTTTCACAAATTTCTGAACATCTTTATACAACTGCGGCCAATAGTATTTCTCCTTAAGAAAATTCCATGTTTTATCAATGCCAAATTGTCCAGCCAAACCACTACTATGTTTCTCCTTTATCAAATTAGATCTCATCACTCCTCTCGGTATACACAACTGAATACCTTTAAACAACATACCTTCCTAAATAAAATATTCATCTCATTTAGTATCTTGTTGATCTTGAATAGGTGCTCTGCATTTTCTCAATGGCTCAAAAAAATTAGGGTCAAATTCATACGAATCTCTCATCTCATCAAAACCAAGAACTTCAATTTTCATCTCGGTCATCAAGGATCTTCTTCTACTCAATGCATTAGCAACTCAGTTGGTGACTCCACTCTTATGCTTTATCACAAATGTATAGCTCTACAAATACTCAACCCATTTCATATGTCTCTGATTCAACTTATTCTGACTACCCAAATATTGTAAAGCCTTATGATCAGTATACAACACAAATTCACTCGGTATCAAATAATGTCTCCATTTCTTCAGTGCTTGAACAATAGCATAGAATTCTTGATCATACATAGAATATTTCCTTCTAGCATCATTCAAATTTTCACTAAAGAAAGCAACAGGTTTACCTTCGTGACTCAACATAGCTCCAATTGCACTTCCACTTGCATCACATTCTACTTGAAATACCTTACTGAAATTAGGTAATACCAAAATAGGTAATTCAACAACCTTCTGCTTCAGAGTCTCAAAACTTTTGTCAGCTCCATGTGTCCACGTGAATTCTCTTTTGTCTCCTCTCATAGTCTCAGTCATAGCATTACAAATTGAACTAAAATTCCTTATGAACTTTTGGTAAAAACTTGCCAAACCATGAAATGATCTTACCTCACTAGAATTCATAGGTGTAGGCCAATTCAAAATAGCTTCAACCTTTTCAAGATCCATCTTCAAACCATCAACTGAAATAACAAATCCCAAATACAAAATCTCTTATTTCATGAATGAACACTTTTTCAGATTTATCAGCAACTTTTCCTCTTTCAATCTCTACAAAACTTGTCTAACATGCAACAAATGTTCTTCTCTAGTCTTACTAAATATCAGAATATCATCAAGATATACAATCACAAAATTACCCAAGAATTTCTTCAAAACTTCATTCATCAACCTCATAAAAGTACTCGATGCATTAGTTAAACCAAAGGGCATAACCAACCACTCATACAAACCTTCTTTTTTCTTAAAAGAAGTCTTCCATTCATCACCTTCTTTGATTCTAATCTGATGATACCCACTTTTCAAATCAATCTTTGTAAAAAAAATTTCTCTAGTCAAACTATCCATTATATCATCCATTCTCGGTATAGGAAACCTATACTTCACTGTTATCTTATTGATTTCTCTAGAATCAGTACACATTCTCCATTCTCCATTCTTCTTTGGTGCCAATACAATAGGTACTACACAAGGGCTCAAAATTTCTCTGATCAAACCTTTCTCTAGCAACTCTTGAATCGATCGGTTCAATTCCTGATTCTCGGTAGGTGTCAACTGATGAGGTGCCTTATTCGATAAACTAGCTCCAGGGATTAGATCCATACAATGATCAATGCTTCTTTTCAGTGGTAAACCATCAGGTACATTATTAGAAATGATATCATTATACTCGGTGAGTAACTTATCAATCTCCTCAAGGACATTATCCTCTATTTTCTTACTCGACTTGTTAGGGATCACAACAAAACATACACCATTCTTCTTCAAAGAGTTAACAAACTTTCTTCCTTCCATCAAACAAACTTTCACAAATGTGAAAACATTTCTAAGAGGTTCTTCCATCAATGGTAACAAGATTTGTTTCTTTCCATCAGCCACAATAGTATACTTATACGATCTCCCATCATATATAGCATGTCTATCATACTGCCAAGGTCTACCCAATAAAATATGACAACAATCCATAGGCATGATATCACATAACAACTTATCATAGTATTTTCCAATCTTCAAATTCACATAACATTGTTCACTTACTGGGAGTGTATTCTCATCTTTGATCCATGAAATCTGATAGGGCTTCGGATGTACCAACCTTTCCAATTGCAGTTGTGTGACCATCTCTTCAGATGCCAAATTCTCCGAGCTACCACTGTTAATGATTACCTTCCAAACTTTATCAGAAACTCTACATCTAGTCTTGAACAAAATTTTCCTTATCGAATCTTCCTTTTTGCTTTCATTCCATAATGCTCTCCTTACCATCAAGTTATTTTCTTTCTCAGGTTCATTCGGTGACTCTTCTTGCACCAAGGCATTTCTACTGCTACCAACCTTCTTACTAGCATGTGTACATTCAAAATATCTATGTCCTTCTTCTCCACAATTATAACAAGTTCCTCAGAAACTTCCTCTGCTATAACCACCTTGGTAGTTAATGCCTCTACCTCTAGATGAACTTTCACCTTTCCACTCGGTCTTGCCTTTGTCCAGATTTGTCTTTTCTGGTTCAGATCTACCATTTTCACCATTATATCTACCTCTTCCTCTAGGGAATCTACCACCTTGACCTCTTTTCCTTTGCTCATGTCTCTTGTTCAATTTCTCCCCGGCCTTCAAAGAAAATTGATAAGTTTCTTCAATGTTCTCCAACTTGACCATACTAATTTCCTCTTGGATGGAAACTCTCAAACCATTTAGGTATCTATCGATTTTTTCCACATCATCTTCATCATGTCCAGATTTGATATCCAATCTATAGAATTCCTTAGTATACTCTTTTACCAAGCTATCTTTCTGCCTTAAACTTTGCATTCGCCAAACTAGGTTAATCTTATAATCACAGGGTAAGAACTTTCCTTTCAATTTGTTCACCATTTTATTCCATACCTTGATTTTATCTTTTCCTTTCCTCTTCCTATCCAATTGCAGATGTTCCCACCATCAGGATGCATGACTTTTCAACTTTGTGCTTGAAATCTTCACCTTCTTATCCTCAAGAATGTTTTCATACTCAAAATACTTTTCCATCTCGGTGATCCAGTCCACCAATTCATCAGAATCTAGCTTTCCACCATACTCAGGAGGATTGAAATGTGGTGTTGACTTCAGACTTGTCAAAGCCTTCAAAACTCTTTCTTCACCTTGATCCATAACAGGTGTAGGTTCTGCATTCGCTTGTTCTTCTTCAACTTCATCATCACTAACATCTTCAAGATGTCTACCTCTTCTTTGGGCCATTTCAATAGCTTCTAACCTAGCAACAATCTGCCTTAGCATATCTACCAATCCTGGATCTCCATCTTGCCTCCCATGAACCATCTTGACAACCTCTACAATTGTAGGTCAGATTGCAATCTGCCACCCTACAACAATCAACTAGGGCTTCAAGAGGAACCTACAAATCTATATCCATAGAACTAGATCAAGATCTAACCTCACTCTGATACCACCTGATGCAAGGTAGGGATGCAAGAGGGGCCAAGAAATGGTGCACCCTAATGATCCAAGCCTTCCCAGCACATGCGGAAGCCAACAAACACCACAGTGAGAGAGAGAATGCATAAACTTTCATATATTTTCATCAAATAGAATCATACATGCCGGGCTGTAAGGCCTTCCTGGTTACAACCTGATATTACAATGAATCTCATAAGTCCTCAAACATGTGAGGATCTATTACAAATTTCCAATCTAATGTCTACCATCTTCTATCCAAAAACTCCTTCTAATCTACAACCAAACATCTACATTTATACAAGAAGCTACCAAACTGAGTCGGCTTTCAGATCCACAATCAATGGAAGGAATGGTCAGATCTGGGACCACATGCTTCCTAATGATGGATACCAACATCAAATCTATGATCCAATATAAATTCACAAGTCGAACACAACATGAACTAAAACTAAACCCGTCGGCAAGCAAGATAACCAAGTAGCAAACAGGCAATGTCGAGCGCCAATGAAATAACCGACCGCCCAGGAGATAACCGACCACACTCGGTAACCAAAGGAAACTGACCAACTACCAACCAAATCAGTCAAAGTAGGAACCAAGCAACACAGACAAACTCCAAAATGTTTTTGGTGACACAAGATTGCCAAGGACCCAAGATGTTCCTGCATCACAACATTAAATGCTAAAATTATAGCTGTTGGAAACCCTAAACAAGGAAAAGGTATAAATAGACCTTTTGTTATTTCATCTTTACCTTACATTTTCAAGAGCATCTAAGAACTTTGTAGAAATGAGTCTTTCAAGAGAATTCAAGCATTTGACTAAGAAAATCCAAGCATAAGCAAGCACATTCGAGTGATTTTTGGTGTTTTCTTGAGTTGTGAAAGTGTGACCAAGTTGATATTCAAATGAAACCCTATCTCAATCAAGTGATTATATTTGTGAATCTATGGCACCTAAAGTTCAAAAGCTTGTTTTTGTTGAGATGATTGATCCTGTCAATCCAGAGTATAAGCTACCACCAACTAAAGCTATCAAACTTGACAAGATGGGAGCCCTATCCTCAATTCCTCTAAGAGTAACTTTGATCGAAGACATTCGTGCCTTCATCCATTGTAAGATTGATGAAGCTTGTCAAGCTGATATTGACATATCCTATGAGAATTTATGTGTGAATGGGAAGTTGAAGGATAAGCACATCCATTTGGGGACCAAGGGTTTGATGCATGCACTACATGTACCGAGTGTGTTCAAGATTGGATGGATGCGAATTATGTTAATATGAGTTCATGATAAATTCATGTGGCTCGATGCACCAGTCAAGATCACAAAAGATGTCCTACATATTGTGACTAGTTATCTGATCGATGATAGACCAAACGAACATAAGAAAACTGACAAGAACAAGTTGAGAGAGTTGACACAAGAAAAATAGGATGGAAGAGGTCTCAAATTGATAATTGTTGAAGATCCTGAGTTAATATTCGCATCTAATGTCATCACCAACTAAATCTTCCAATCCTCCTGAGTAGATAGTGTACCACGTGGAGCTATGGACATTGCATACAAGATAGTCAAGAAAGATATGAAGATTGATCTATGTGAGATCCCTCTGAAATAATTTGATGATAATATGAACACCACTTAGAAAGAAAAGACCAACACTTTGAAGTTCAGCTCATTGTTGGTATGTATATTTTAATACTTTCAAAATATTTTCCCAACGATTAGTAATATAGTATGGAGTGTGAAGAAACCAATCATATATCAGATTAATGAATTCATTCAAAGTTTAGGAGATACCTTTGATATGGTAATGCATTATTATTTTTATAAGTTCCAAACAAGAATGCACAAGAGATTTAGGATTCCACCTTAGTTAGTGGAAAAGTACCAAGAAACTATTAGTTTTTAAGTGGACACCGATAGTTGCATAGTGAAGGCTGTGGAGCCAAGGACCAGGGATAACTTTAAGAAACCCCCTTTTGGAAAATGTGTAAAATCCTGACCAATCGTACATTATTTTAGGGGGGAATTTGTTTTAATGAAGGCAATTTTTTTTTTCAAATCCACGATTTTTCATAGTTTGTATTGGCGATTTTTTCCTTGCCGAATGAAAATTTCATAAATTGCTGGCAAATAATTTTCTTTTGAAGTAAAAAATTATAATATGTGAGGCGAATAATTTTCTTTGAAGTAAAAATTTATAATATTTGAGGCAAATAATTTTCTTATGAAGTAAAAAATTATAATATATGAGGCGAATGATTTTCTTGTGAAGGGTAAAAAAATTATTGTATTGGCGAATTTTATGTACTGTTTGAAAATTTATTTATTTTATTGTCTAATCGTTCATTAATTATGGCAAAAAAAATTATTTTGTTGGCGATTTTCAAAAGATGGGAAATATTTTGTTATAATATCTTAGACTAACATACCTAACATACATACATTAAATATATTATTTGATACCGTCCGATGATCCAAGATCAATGGTTGAAGTTTAATTTCGGCCCCAATTTCTTGAATGAAACAGAGTTGTGGAGGAAGTCACTGGAATGTTGACACGTATCAAATAAGGGTTACTTGTTTGCAGACTTCAGTGTATACATGTTGGTATCTGTTGGCTTTTAAACTTGTTCCCACACGGTGCCAGGTTTACACTATGATTGACAAACTGATTAGTCTTTGCTCCAAAGTCTGACAGGGAAAAGTGCCAATTGATGAGGACCGAGGGCATCCTCCTTCTGCTTTGAGCTCCACATCACTCAGGTGGGTATTGCCTCATCTGCACACTCATGACTCTTCTTGATGACTGAAAGGCCTACAGATGTATTATTGTGGAATAGTTACCAGAGTCCTATAGGTATCCTGTACCCCAATGAAACCAAATCTGATGCAATAACCTGCTTGCATGCAATGAGTCTGATAACCAGAGACCTACACTAACAACAAGAAAGGGAAAGGGTGGGACTAAATGGAAATGATTTGAAAGGATTGAAAGGACCACTGAGATATCCTAAGTCTCTGATAGACCAGTGCCTTGTCCAATGGGCCACAGAGTCAAATACCTTATTGCAAGAGAAAGCTATGAAACAAGAACACAATATACCCAATGTGTTGATGCCTTACATCAATCACACACCATGACCAAATCTCAACTTAGTACCCACCTGTGCATTCAAGCATGCTATTATCCATTCAAAGGATTTTAACCCTCCCCTTAGAAGAGACCTATGAATCAGACAATACATTAACCAGCATCCACTGGAAGACAAGCATGACCTATCCTTGATATTTCAACTCATATATACATGAATACTAACCCTGAACCAGTTATCCCTGCAAAGACAACTCCACTTGCAAGCACATAGGTAGTGCAAATAGAAAAACTAGACACCCTTGATGTATGATTAATGAATCTAGAATTCAAATGGAGATAGCTTGGTAACAGTAAGAGTATATTAAATTCTCATGCATAAAACAAATCTGTTACAATATGCATTGTATTCCCTGAACCATGAATGGAAGAAGAACACCTTATATGCAGAGAGAAGGAGAAAACTATAGGACATAACCTTTCACTAGAACCAGAAAGGAACTCTAAGCTGGAACCCTTCAAAGTCAAAATTTCAACTATTTATACCACTAGTTACCTCGGAATCCTAAACCAGTAGGATGCAACAAGCTACGGGTAACCAGGGTTAGGATTTCACCCACCAAAACAATCAAATCAAAACTCAAAACAAATTACCACAAATCAGAGGGAAAAACACTGAACCCTGCAAGCAATTAACACTTGATCTTCAATCATGAAAGAATCTCTGAAAGGCACCGAAGATCAATCAAAATCTGCAAAATTCAAATTGGAAGTGACCCTGCAACTTATTTTGGTACATTTCATTTATTCCCCTATGGCAAGACACTCCTCTTCTGCAATCATCTCACACCCTGGAGCACATTGGAAATAGCAAACCAATCACTTCTCACCAAACAGGGTCGTTTCCGCATTGAATTCCATAAAAATGGTACCCTTTGTCACTGGAAACTCTCAGAAATTCAAAATCAAACTACAACGGTCACCATGCAATTTGCGGCCTTGTGTTTTTTAAACCATCCAAACACCTCAGGTTAACTCCACAATGGTGATGCCAAACAGTTGTCGCATGATCACATAGCCCAGAAATGGGCTATGAGAACATGCGACACGCCACTTCCCATTGCCTTCTTCACAACTGCCGATGCTACCACTACCACAAAAGGGTTTGTCACATGTTTGCAAGCCAGAAAAATGGCTCATGCGAACATGCGACAAGCCGCTAACATGCACCTTGCCGGTTGTCATGTCACCGCCGAGATACCCTAACCTGGGCCCGCGTTCAAATCTAACATATTGCCAGCTCAGACCAACCGGAGATTGCCACGACACCACCTGCCAACTGCAAACAGGCCCAAGCACACATGGAACCCTTGTCGCATGATCGCATGTCAAAAAACTCTAACATGCGATCATGTGACAGCCAACCTCAGGCTACCACATAACCACCTTTGACAAATGGGTCCACCAGGCAGTCTCCACATAAAGCAAAAATGATGGCTGTTGCTATACCGTGATGTTAAAAAGTGAGCATCTCCGCTTAGCGGTATAATGACAACCACCAGATCTATCCATGCTTTAACTTCCTTAGAAAACTGCGGACCCACCGATGCCATCCAACATGTCATTCCGCCAACCAATCAGAAGATGCCAACTCATTCCACCCTAACAACGAACCCACCACCGAGAAAAGCCTTACTTTTTGGGAAGATCAGACGGTGGTCGCATGATCACAAAGGGGAGGAATATTCCTCATGATCATGTGGCAACTATAGATCTCATCTGCATTGTTACTCCGCTTAAGAAATATCGGGCCCACCAACTAACTGCCAAGCATTTAGTGACTACGTGACAAACCGCCTACCAGGTCGTGAGATGCTAGCCGCTAACCACCAAGAATGAAGAAATTGTGCGACTAAAGAGAAATAGACCGCCCGCCAGGTCACTGAATACTAAGGGATTAACCACCAGAAACCAGCGACCAGGAGATAACCACAAGTCGCCAAGTCACAGAATGAAGACATAACCGCCAGCCAAGTAGAATAGGAAGAACTGGACCCACGTGGACAGGTGACAAGTGGTCGCATGATCACATGTCAAAAAAGTCTAACATGCGGCCATGCGACAACCAATCAGTGAAGAGCCTTTGAAAACCCGGGCCCACCATCCATCAGACTTGTGCACTTAAGACTGATGAACAAGGAGTGCCGATAGAAAATAAGAAATGCAAGGTCGAAAACACATAGAGTTTTTAGTGAAAGATTGAAAACACACCAAGTTTCAACATTGACACAAAGGTAAACAAGGATGCGAAAACATTGAGGGTTTTCATGTAGGCCAAAAAGGTCGAAAACATCATGGATTTTCTAAAACATTGTGGGTTTTTGACACTGTGGAAGATTTTGAAATTGTTTCTTGCAAACCTTAGAATTTGAATATCTTCTAGGGTTTTATGATTCAGCACATGCAATTTGGACTGGAGTAAGGTGACACAATGAAGAACACAGGGTAGGACATAAACCATGAAACATTTGCAGGGAGGAGGCCATTTTCAAAAGATTTTTGCTATGACAGAAAATGGCCTAACAGTATCGATATTCATGGTTCTATTACTATAGTGCAACTTGTAACCTCTTAACTCAGTAAGCAATAAATGCCTTGTTAGTGACAAGCGACATTCTTTAACTTGTCACGCAGAGTAGACACGCAGTGATGCATGACTTCCAAATTCGTGCAAATGCTATAATTGATATCTAACATCTTTTGCCTTTATGGGAAAGATTTACTGCCAGATATAAAAGATTAAGTCCAAAATTTTAATTTCTCACAAGCATGCATTTAGGGGAAAGATTTACATGAAAGATTTAGAGGCATGTTAAGGACAATGGATTTAATACCATTAAAGATAGAATAATTTATTGCTAAGTGTATTGTCTTAAAATGGAAGCACTTCCATGTTAAGAGTGTTTAGCCCTCCGAGTAAGTGGTTTAGGGTCATGATTGGCATCTTTGCATTCTCCCTTGTCTTCCACTTCTTCTTTGCACTCGATTTTTGCATTCTAGGTGAAATTTGGGTTAAGGTCTTAAGGACTTTCCTGATTTTCTCTCTTCCATGGCTCTATTTTCTAGGTAGGGTTCAAAAATGAGACCTCCTAGTCCTTCATTACATCATTCTAAGGATTTTTTGTCTATTCCTAACACTAGGTCCTGCTCAGACATCAAATTTTGGATTTCTGGCACCCCTGGAACTCCTGTTGCAAAATCTGGCAAAGTTAGGGTTTGAGGTCAAAGTCGACCTCGACCCTGACTAGGTCAGGGTCAACCTTGACCTTGACCTCTTCCTGCCAGATTTTCAAAGTTTCATTTGCCGGTAATTTATCTTTCAGGAAAGTTATTTCCCACTTCCGGGTCGGTTGTTTCGGGCTCCGAAACGGTAAATCCTTGAATGGTATTTAATCAAGGTATATTTTCTAAAGGTGAGGACCTACTTGGGATTTAATTCTCCAAGGTGGTCCATCTAGAGGAGTGTGCCCTAGATCACTATAAAAGGAGGCCTTCCTCTCTCATTTTTCATATCAAGTTTTCTCATCTCATCCAAGCAATCAAGCTCCCAAGCTCTTAAGGTGATCAAGCAAGCATTCATTCAAGTATTCAAGTCTTCTTCTTCATCCAAGTTCTCCATTGAAGATCAAGGATTCAAGAATTCAAGCTATTGAAGGGATTTGGCTCAAGCATTCAAGATCTATCATTCAAACCCTAGATCTAGCCACCATGGTGGTGTGATCTTCCTTCAAGATCCTTTGTTCATCTTCAAAATCCATATCATTGTTTCCTCAAGGTGGATTTCAAGCATACAATCATGGAGGTTTGATGATGTTATGTTCAAGCTTTCATATCAATATATTTGATTACATTCCAAATACATTAACATATCTATTGAATTGCATAGCTTCATTGTTAGATTCATTTCTACTACTTGCTAGCATTCTCCCATTTCAATTTCAATATTAAGGTTGATTCCAAATCGGGGTTTGACCAAGGCAAACCCCCCAAACAAACAACAAAACCATTTTTCTTGCAAGCATAGGTGCGGAATCTCAAATCTGAGAGTGAATTTGGATACCCCTTTCGGCAATCTTTCAGGATCTACTAACAGAATCGGAATCGGATTTCAAATAAATAATGTGGTCTTTGACCTTTTAAAAGGTCAAAGTCAACCTCTATGAATTTGGAGAAAATATTTTTGGGTTTTGTCTGCCTCGACATTTCTAGTCTAGGACACGTGACAAAATCTTTAGAAAGTTCATACAAAAGCCAAAATTCAGCATTTTCCAGATCCACCCTAATTCAAGGTTAGTATTTGCACTTCAATTATTTCAGATTTCAAGCTTAATCCAACTATAGGGAAGTATAGGGTTTCTCTCTCTCTTTCATATTCTTCATAGATTGATTCGATTATGTATTAACCTCTTGGTTGATCAAATTGGATCTCTTCTTTGGGAATTTAGATTTAGGAGTGAATCTTACATTTTCCCCACATACATACACAAATAGTGGTGATTCCAAATTACCACTATTCACTAAGTAACGATCAAGAATTCAAGGGCTATTTATAGATGATCTATCTTCATTATTCATCGATTCATCTTTGGCATTTGCTAGATAATTTGTTTGTTTAGGGTCTGCACTCTACACTCTGCAAATAATTTGTTTTTAAGTTTTATGTAGTTTTATTGTTTCAGATGGACACTCCAATTAGGCTTATATGCACATCTGAGGAGGCCCAGAAGGCCTTTCTGGGTTCCTTTACTAATGAAACCTTAGAATCTATTTGTAAGGAGGGTGGGCCTTTCATTATAGAGGCTGTGAAAATGGTGTTGGGCTGAGAGTTTTAGAACAATGAAGATAGGCATTGGGTCAACACGAACATTACGTCCCATTTTTTGGCATCTCTTCTTGACCTCAAAGGAGAGAAGGTGGAGATGTTAATGCTGCTAAGGAGGGTTTTTAAAGAAGAATACCTGGGGGACAATGTTAATATTGTCATGTTTGCAAAAATAGGGGTGGGGATCCCTTGGGCAAGTGAAATACCCAAGCTTCTCCTCCCAGGCTAGAATGTGGCCATGCAACCTTTTATTTTGGGCCTCAATGCTGGGCAGTATAAGTGCCATAGGAAATGAGCCCCGATTGCTAGGGATTTCCTCTGAAAGTGGTTTTCCCTTGACGAAGAGGAGGCTGAGGCAAGGCAATTTGGGTGGCTCGATGAATTCACATAGATAATCATCTCTCATGAATTCTACTTAGATGGAGCCGAAGGCTAAAATCAGTAGTGGACTACTATTGGTTTTTTTTGATAAAAAGTTTATGGGTTTTTTTTGTTTATAGTATGTTTCTTTTTGTAGTATTTACTATTGTACTAGAAGTAGACACTGGACTACTAGTCTACTAGTGGTTTTTTTTTATAAAAACATACCTCATTTTTTTTTTTTTTTTGTTTATAGTAGGTTCCTCTTTGTTCTGGAAGTGGAACTGGACAATGTTTATGTAATTATAATTTTATGAAAAGAAAACAATGAAAATTTCGCAAGCTTTAGCTCATTTCAATTTGTACAAAAAATGGTTCTTAGACTTCTCTGTCACTGTGATTGCAATATTTTAATTAGTTGCTTTATGATTTATCTGCGTATTAGATATGTATGATGTATCACAGTTGTACAATGTAGACAATTGTAGTTAATAAAAGAAATGTCTTATCATTTATCACTGAGTACTGACATTAAGTTTGGGTAATGTTACCTGTCAAAATTCACACACTAGTACATTTAATATGAAAAATTTATAGAATTTTGAAGGACAAATGAATTAATAAGGTTAGAGAAAGAATTTATGGTATTCTAATTATAATATTGACAGTTTTAGTTAATAAAAGAAATGTCTTATCAGTTATCACTGAGTACTGACATTAATTTTGGGTAATGTTGCTTGTCAAAATTCACACACTCGTACATTTAACATGAAAGATTTATAGAATTTTGAAGGACAAATGAATTAATAAGGTTAGAGAAAGAATTTATGGTATTCTAATTATAATGTATGAGAATTATATGTGAATATGTGATTATAATTATCAACGTTAAAGTTATAATCAATAAAAAATATCATTTTAACTTTAAGAATACTATATAATCAATTTGACAGACAAATGAATTAATAAGGTTAGAGAAAGAATTTATTGTTTTCTAATTATAAGGTATGATAATTATATGTGATTATAATTATCAATGTTAAAGTTATAATCAATAAAAAATATCATTTTAACATTAAGTATACTATATAATCAATAAAAAATATTACTTTAACTCATGTTTGGGAGACCTAGCGAGTCAACAACCACATAAATCTCATTATCTCTAAACACTAACCTTAACTCCGGCCTTTGAAATTTATTAGAATTTAATATTATTAAAAAAATAGTGCATTTTGAATTTGATTGGCTAAAATTGTTACTATTCAATTAAATAACTTTAAATGTTATTAACTTATTATCCATTATTAATTAACATTTATAAAGGAAAAAATAACATTATAACATTTAACAGTGTCTGTTAAAAATAACTACCATTGGATGAGCACAGATCGACGATGTACGATGGACTTCAGGATGAAAGGGAAAAGCAACCCCATCTTTTCAAACTCATTCCAGAATCATGACACATGTCACTAAACATGTAACAGGTTCTCTCACATGGTCCTACCAACAATACCATTTGATGATGATGTGACATGTCTGACTCATAGTTGTAGTCGTGAGGTGAGTCAGCCGTCAGGTGAGTGGTGACTAGGTGAGTTAATGGGACCCACAGGGGTCAGGGCCACCACAGGCACACAATGCCATTATGACCATTAGATTATTATAGATCAATGACCAAAGTTGTATTTTAGGATGAAAGGGAAAAGCAACCCCATCTTTTCAAACCCATTCTGGAATCATGACACATGTGACTAAACACGTAACATGTTCCACTCATAGTCTTGCATGGTCCTACCAAAATGCCATTTGATGATGACGTGACACGTTTGACTCGTAGTCGTGAGGTGAGTCAGCCGTCAGATGAGTGGTGACTAGGTGAGTTAATGGGACCCACGGGGCCTAGGGCCACCATAGGCACACAATGCCATTATGATCATTGGATTATTGTAGATCAATGATCGAAGTTGCATTTCGGGATGAAAGGGAAAAGCAACCCCATCTTTTCAAACCCATTCTGAAATCATGACATGTGTCACTAAACATGTAAGACATTCCACTCGTAGTCTCACATGGTCCTACCAACAATGCCATTTGATGATGATGTGACATGTCTGAATCATAGTCATGAGGTGAGTCAACCGTCAGATGAGTTGTGATGACATCACGACTCTAGATTGTACAATTTTGGTGCTTTAAGTTTCACTTTCCAGTAGTCTGTGGATTTAGAAAGGGTTTACAGATTCTAAATTTCTATGTTGAGGAAAGCAAGTGCAACAAAGTCTCTCAGCTAAAGCTCTATTCCTAGTCAAAGTCTGCAAAAATTGAAACTAAGGGTAACGGGTAACTACTAAAATCCTGAAGACCTAGGTCCCGCATTTTAAATTTTTCAAATCTCTTGATTTACAAATTTACTATTTATATTATAGAAAAAAATTATCCTGTTACTTATTAGGGTTTAATTTTGAATAAATTGTAGGCTTGTAGCTATGTATAAATATTTGAATTTTCCTACGAGTAAATAGTGATACCGGTTTAGGTTACCACTTACCAGCTTACCACGATGGGCAAAAAAATTATCAAGAATAAGACTATGAGTAAAAAGACAAGTCAAATAATAGAATTCCATAATTTGCATAAAACACTAGGTTTCATGGATTTATTCCATGATATTTATGATCTTGTTATTCATGGAAATAAGGGAATAATGGAAATTAGATTTGCAATTGAAAACAAGTGGAACGATCCAAATAAGGGTTCAAAATTTTCTTCATTTAACCCCAAGGTAAATGCAGTGGCAAATAAAATTGGATCGTGGAATGCTGGGTCGGCAAGCATGGCATTACCTCAAGTATTCCCTTGCCCAGAAATTGTCATGGTTTGTGCCGAAAATTATGATGAAAATAAAAAAGTAATTGTGAATAAAAATACTCAGGAGGAAATTTTGTCCATAACCGAGAGTGAATTTGCTAGTTTGTTGAACCTAGGGTTTGAACAACAAAACTCAAACGTGCAAATTGACCTAAGAAAGTTGGCAGAGGATTATGAAAAAATAGATGCAACATAGAGAGATTCTTATATCAGAGGAATAATAAATGGTTCAAGCCTGAGTCTAGATCATAAGCCTCCTTATGATTATGAAATTTTTGTGCCATGGGTTCAGGACAGTATTTCCTTGCTAGAATTTTGTTTGGGATTGGATAGTAACAAAGAAGTGGGTGCCAGCATTCTTGAAATGCTTTTTCATATTCATTTTGAAAAAGAACCAGTAAAATATTTTTTTATTGAGCACATTGTTCGTTGCATGCAAGAACAATTACTAATGATTAAAACAGGTTCACAGAAGATATTTAGATTCACAACCTACTTGTGCTATCTTCTCTTAGCAAAGCATCATGCAATATTTCAGACAAACAAGCTTTGCAATCAAGGCCAAAATCCAATATATGAGTTGACACCTTAGATAAGGATGATTGATAATAGAAGGAACTACAACAATTTTGTGGACTTCTTTTTGGCACCAATGTACGATAAAATTACAGGTACTCCAATGCCTAAATTAACTGCTACTTGTAGAGATTTAATTCGACTTGGAAGTAAAATACAATTGGCTGACTGGTTTTTCATGGAAGAGTACACAGTGTTAAGGTTTTACAGTTCAGTAGTAGAACCCTACCAACTTCCAATACATGTCACAAAGAGGGTATTTGCATTGGAATATGTATGACAGATGGAGAGCACAGATGTACTCTTTAATGGTCAGCAAAAGAAAATGATATTTCCTTCCTTGCTTTTGTCATTTGGAGGGTTCACATTTGAGGGAAGAGGATTCAAAGTGGCAAAAGCCTTTTTTACAATTTTTCACTTTGATGTTGATAGTCACTGGCAGTATGATCCACTCAACATAATTGGAACAAAGCTTAGAGAGAATGGGAACTCTACAAGCAAATGTCAACATGAAAGTATGCCATTGATTGAAAAATTTAAAAACATGGATTCCTGGGAGGAGGTCAAAAAAGAGATGGAGAAATATGCTACTGAAAATAATATGTCAATACAGGAATTGTCATCACAAATTATGGCATTGCACAAACAGAAAGGAAAAGTGTGGGCCATGACATCATCCAATTTCTACTAGAAAGCTACTCAACCATCTACAAAATCTATTCCAAATGAGCTAATGGATGAATCTATGGATGATAATTGGACTCAAACCAAAATTAAAGATTTTTGGGAAATGAGGAAAAATCTCGGTGAGCCAAAGACCTCTAAAGATCTTTATGAGGTGGAAGAGGATAAAATGTTTAACGACTTGTGGAATAAGGAGCATCCAGCTGAAGCAAATGTCACCAATGATGATGACTATGACTAGGACTCTATGGATCCCACATCTAGTGTGAATCCCACAATTAGTAGAGGACTTGATAAGTCCAAAAAAGATAAATATACCAAAGGGGAAGATATTATACAAAAAATGGGCTACCAAGGTAGTGGTGGTCTAGGTCCCAGTGGACAAGGGGTGTGGTTTGCACTTGACCCAGTAGCTCCACCAAAACATGGTGCAAAACCAGGCCTTGGGCTTGGAGTTCAATCATCACATTCATCAACTCAGTAAATTCCATTAGTTCCAGCTTCAAATATAGTTCCACCTATTGCAAGCACTTAGATTCAATCTCAATCAATTGCCACTCCCACAACTGTGGATATCATGGGTACAACTACAACTAGTGGTCTGAAAAGGACATTGTAGATAGACACGAAAACAATTGTTCCTAGAGATCAAGGTAGGGTAAAGAAGCAAAAGGTTATGACAACTACAAGTATTAGTACAATAATGCCAATGGTGACTGTGAGTCCAACAATTGCCCAACCTTAAGGAAAAACCCCTCAGAACAGTCCAAAAACTCCACTTGTAATGGGTCAGGGTGTTGCTAATCCTCATGGTGGGATTAGCAGAACCACAGGCAACATAGGTGGAAGATTGTACATCAATGCAAGTACTATTTCACCATTCAAACATTTAGTTGTATCACAAAACCCTGATTTTCGTTACAATGATTTTGTAACTAACTATGAACAATCAAAAAATAGGAATAGAGAAAATAGTATGAAAATGAAGATGGAAGCAGTTGCTACAGCTCGTGATGCAGAACCTGCATCCAATAGGTTATTTAAAACATATGACCCAAATAAAGATATGATAAAATTCATGGTTGTTATGCCCCCAGCTAGAGATAACAATTCACCAGAGAGTTAGTTAGATCCATCTCAATTTCAAGTTAGCACCCTCCAAATGGATTTATGAAAAATTTAAAATGTGGACAAGATAAATGTGTCGAAAATGACCAACCAAGTGGTCTATGGTTCACTTATGAAGTTGGAGAGAGAGAAAGGAAAGCCTTAGGGCACAATAGATAAGTTAAAGGTAGACCTAGCAAATGTAAAGGCAATTGAGAAAGCAACAGACAACAGGTGCAAAGAATTAGAGAGAAGGATAAAAAATTCATCCTCTAAAGAAGCAATTGGACAACAAGAACATATGGACGTAGAACTAAAAACTCCGAGGGAAAAATTGGAACAGAGCGAAAAGAAACTTGAGGATGAAAAAGCCTCTTCATTAAGTTTCTACAAAAAATTGGAGAATGCGGGACATGCAACCAATAACTTAAAGATAGAATTGGAGAATGAGAGGGTAAAAAAAAAATAGTGGGAAGAGAAAGAAAAAAAGTGGGAAGAGAAAGCAGAGAAAATAAGACAACATGGTGAACACTAATTCTTAGAAATGAAAGAAGACCTAAAGAAGGCAAATAATACAATTAAAAATTATGAAAACATCTTGAATGACAACATAAATAATACAATCAAACAAATAAAAAAATTCTTCTGGGGGCAAATAAAGATGTCTGGTGATAGCTTGTGTGATTGGTTTGAACTGAATGAGACTGTTACAGATGTTTATGGGAAGCTGAAAGAGCACATTGTGAAGAACAAAAGTTTTTGTCAGAGACAAAAAAATGCAAAGCAGATTATACAAGAAATCAATAGAACCAGTGACGGACATTTGGCAAGCAAGGGAATTCAGGACCACGTTGGTGCAACAATAAAGGCAACCTTTGTCTTTCAAATATGTCAGAAACTAACAGAAGTAGATGAAACTCTTACCTTATTCGGGCCAAAGCTCACCAAGATGAATAGTAAAACAACCAAATTGATATCTCTTGGTTTGCCGAGTCCTAGACCTGATAACTCATCAACGAATTTCATTGGAAGAGAAGCTTACAAAAAAAAGTTGGAGGACACAATGACGTTTGATTTAGGCAACCTTCCTTAGGACATAACTCATGAAGGCATTGCAAAGTGCATCAAAACATTCACAATTTTGAATGCAGTAATGGAAGGAACATTTCTTTCAACTCACTCTTCCAAGTATGGATGGTTGACGAAGTTGCAGGTCATTTACTATAACATCAAAAAATTTTCCCTTCCAATTGACGAAGAGTGGAGCATACTAAAGAAATTGACATAATCATCTTGATCTCATCAATCATAGTATGTGGAAGTAATTTCAGTTTCAATCATCTCTATATCTTTAGTATATATGTTTGATATTATCCTAAATACTAGAGTCTAGAATTGAGTTTAAAGTAACAAGTTTGAACTTTGTTTTTTGAAGAGGATCAATGTTGCAATCTTGCAGTTGCAGATGCTATTTCCAATGCTAATTTACTAAACCGACCTATCAAATACAAAAATGTACAACTAAAGTTGTAGAGATGTTGTAGACTTTTAGTTGTCTTACTGATTTACATTTTTAGACTTCTCACTTCACATTAGGCAAATCGACCTGAAGCTGTTGTTGCTCCCTTGTCTCTATAAAAGGGAATTTAGGGTCATTGGCTTAGAGTTAGGGTAATGAAATTGAAATTGGGCAATGTGCCAAATTGCCAATGGGTATTGAGTCATTGACTTTTGTAAATAGAATCACAAAGTTGTATTGAGGCATTGTATCATATTTGTAATTAAATTAATGAGAATCAGTATTTCTAACTCGAAGAATTGTAACATATGAATTTCTATGTTGTCAAAAACAATAATGAAAAATCTACAAGAATTGTACCATATGAGCTGAATAATGCAAATGAAAACCATTATTAATTATGGAATTGAATCTTGATGACATTATCAACCACATTCATGTTTTTGACATTGGAATATGCTATTATGCATGATTGATGATGAGATACAGAAACTGACAGTAGACTTCAGGAAAAAGCTTAATAAATACCTAGGACCTACTACTTCTACAATGGTTCAACTTTAAGCTGCCACATCATATCATCATTGAGATCATCAAATTCAATGCCATCAACTTCATAGCTTCCTTGGTTCTTCGATATGTTTTCTTCACTCTGCATACCACCGCTTAACTAATGTTCACTGCTAGCAGTACTAGTACCAGTAAATGAGTCAATGACATCATTGTCTCTGGCATTCCCACTCCTAGTCCCACTTTGGTTTGAAATTTTTCCCATCCCTCTTCTCTGACATTTCTTCCTCCAAAATTTCAGTGCCCTTTCGTAAGGAAAAGTATTGACTTCATACCTAGATGTATAGAGCCTCAAGCAATTTTATAGATTCTTGTCTAGTTTGTTTCTTAGCTTTGACTTTAGGAATCCCAAAGCAATGAAAACTCTCTCATCCTCCACCAACCCCAATATCATGGTCAGACATAAATCAGCAAGCTTGAAATATTTTGATATTGAATTAGTCAACAATTCGCTCTCAGCTAGATTTTTCCAAATCCTTGATACTGATCCATCTTTGCGAGGGTTCTGCATAATATTATATTGTTCATTCATTGTTAGTGAAAAATGACCTGATTTCTCTCTCAAATGATTTGCATCTAAAATTCCATTTAGAGTTACTCCATTTAACTCTTTGGTTTTGCAGAAATGATCTATCAGAGTTAGTAGCTTAGTTTTAAAATATTTCAAACTGTTCATATTCCAATATTGACGAAACATAATAGCCATGGATTCAAGTAGTTTGACTGGAGGGAATCTTTCTCTAATATGTGTGGAAAGATCAAAGGAAATGTGCTTCATAGAAGCTATTACAGACTCAACAATCTTGGTAAAGTCTTCCCTTTTAATATTTGATACTCGCCTCCTAGGGTTCTTTCCAACTTACTCAGACTCGATCCTAGCAAAGTAGTGCATTGGTATCTCAACTCCGTGAACTACTGCACATAACTCCCCCTTTGAACCAATTTTTAAAAAGTTATCAAGATTGTCCAAATCTGTGATTTTCAGCCAGCTAGCAAATTTTACATCATCGACACATAATTCATAGAGATTATCAAGCGTCAAGCATGTCAATTTACAGAGTGCAACATATTCTGCAATATACATAGCTCTTTGCTAGGCCTTTTGCATTATATTTCTCATTTCCTCAAGCATGGGGAGAAGACCTGCTAATGTTAACAGTGTCTCTACATTACTTAACATTGCCAGCAGCATAGGAAATTTTGGTTGTCCTACTTCGTCATGACTTGAGTTCATTAGACCAAGCAACGATTGATATTCTAAAAAAACTCGATGTGCTGGTCCATCCAAAGAGATCCATCTGGTATCATTATCCTTGAGAAGCTTGTTCCCATCGGTTAGTCCTTTGGCAAAGTGTTGAAATTCCCTCAATCATTTTAGAATTCGACAGAAGTATTGGTAGAGCTCTTTAATTAAAGCTTCAATTTTTTGTACTAGAGCATGCTTGCTGACAACTCCAAAAGCTAGATTCATTCTGTGGGACATGCAGTGAATGGGAGTAACGTAGGGTGCACAAGAAGATTGTATCCTTGTGCAAAGACCGCCCCTGTGGCCTTGCATTACTAAAGCTCCATCCGCTCCAACACACACCAAATTTTTGGCAATGGTCATGTCATATATACCTCCATATTCAATTAGAGAACTCTTTACTTTCTCAAATAAATTTTCCATTGTCGCATTATCCCTCATTTTAGCAACAGTTAGTAGATGAGGTTGGCGAACAAAATTCTGTACAGTATAAAGATGCATGCATACCCAGGAAGTATTGTCTACTATTGTAACCTCATCTAAAGACAATGCAATAAAATTTGACTCTTTATTTTTTGCCTTCAGATCCTCTTTTTCAACCTCGGCAAGACAACTTGCCCATTCCCATCCATTGTTTACTGACCGGTGACTGTTAGGATAGTTACAAACTTTCAGAAAGTGTAATAAAGCACTCAATGATGGGTAGTCTATCATAGGACGCCCTCTGCTCAAAATATTAAACACAACACTTAACTGAACAGCTTTTCCCATTAGTTCTACTTCCAATGCTTTTCCAAAACAAGTTTCAATAGAGCCTTTAACTTCACCAGGCTTTGTCTTTATATTATGCTGAAATTCATATAATTCTGCATTCCTAACATGTTGAGATTCCTCCTTTGTTTTCCATCTTATCATTGATTTTTGAACTTCATCTATGGTTTTCTTTTCGTAAACTTTACCCATATGCTTCTCTATGGTGTTGATTTTTAGCCGCAACCTCTTTTCCTTCTTATTTATCTCACTGCAAATCTTACATCTGCATTCTACTGGAGGCTCCCCTTTTATTGGATTATCCAATGGTTCAATGAATGGATACTTTGACACCCATTCTATTTGAAAATTCCTTGACATATCCCACATTCTATCATTCTTTGATTTGTATTTTCTTTTCTTCCTTGCACCATCATCTTCTCTGACATTCTTAGTCTCATCCAAGTTGATTATATCATTATGGCTACTCTAGGTATTTAACTAAAAATCTTCTTCAAGCTCATCATGACCTTAGATATCAGGTTTGCTGACTTCTTCAATATGTCATGTAGGTTCAACCTCAAGTTGTGAATCTTGAAAATCTTCTTGTGATGAAGTAGCTTCCCGATTTTGGCTAGAAACATTTCCAACACCATGACCAAAGTATGATGATAAGGTTCTGCATTTTGTTGGCCTCTCTTGGCTTTCCCCATATGCCAGAGCCTTACCCTTATTCTTGTTCGACATCTTGAATCTTCAACGAAATAAAGGCTACCAGCCTACCAGTGAAAAAAAAATGTTTACTTGTTGAAGAAGTGACAAATGATAATAGAACTATAATATACAATGTTTACATACTCGTAGAATAATAAATTAATAATCACTTACCTTTGCCTCAAATTCAATCACAGTCGTGACTCACCAAAGCAGTCCATACTCAATAGTCTGAACTTCACTATCGATCAAATTGAACTGATCCAAATTGTGTACAATAACATTGATGTATGAATTTATTTATACTAATCTTTATTGGCGAATTGGGTGGGAGGTATTAGGTCGGTGTCCAAATATTTGGTGAAGCCCGTGTAATTATAACACGTCTTGTGTTATATCCTAGGTGATTATGGGTCATCCAATACCTTGGTATGATTACTAAAGTTGGCAAAAATCTATCAGTTTGAGACACGCATCTGTAAAATGGCTGGCGAAGTTGGGTCTGCCTAATATATATATATATATATATATATATATATATATATATATATATATATATATATATATATATATATATATATATATATATATATATATATGTATATATAACTATTGGCAAATATAGGTCGTCCATTCGGGGCCGCTTTGAAATTATAAGCGAATGTTAAAAAAATATTGTGCCCAAAAATTATATGCCATTGGCAATGATCCCGAGCATTGGACCCAATTTTCATAAACCAATTGGCGATGAGCTTGGGCATTGGACCCAATTATCATAAATGCGGAGCAATATGATCATTCCCCTATGGCCAATATATTTTCCAAATTGGGGTTTGGCAACAAGCGACATTCACCAAATGGAAAATAATCGCCACTAAAGTTTTCGCTGCCAAGGACTATCTAACTACAACCAACTGGATATGAAATATTTATTGACACCGCTTCTCAAAAAATTGAAGCTTTATTAGATAAACTGGTAGATAAGAGATATAATAAGTATGGGACTTATGAAGAAGTGAAGGTTAAGATAAAATTACGTATATTGTTACCTAAGTATCAAAGAAAAACCAGTAGAATGATAATTAACTTATTAGAAAATATTGGAATGAGCATTGAAGAAGATGAGTCAGGTCCTTTTAAAGTAAAAGGGAAGAAACCTAGAATGCAAAAGGGAACACTGAGCCCAATAGGTACAAGATCATTGATACGATCTTCATCTACACTGAGGGAGAAGAAGAAACTAGAGTTAAATCAACTGAAGCCTTAGGGATATGTGAGAGAAAAGAAAACATCTGGCAGACGAAGAAGAAAGTTGAAACTGCAAGAAGAGAGTGAGGCAAAATTTGGAGATTTGAGCAAATTCAGATTTGTGCAGAACTAACTCTTTAAATAGAGAAACCTAGATGAGTTCATAGAGAATCTTAAGAAAAATGGAGGTTTTTCAGGGATCAAATATGAAAAACATGAAACAAGAAGTGATGAAGACAAAGAAAATAATGAGGAGGTAGTTGTGTTTACACTACACAAATTTAGAACTATTTTGGTTGAACTTTTCATCCACCTACCTGATGAACTATAAAAAAAGATAGATGCTAGATGGAAGTATTCTATGGCATCTGAGAAGAAAATTAGGGAAATATCCCTAGCTATTATTGTACCTGAGTTGTCAACAAGAGTGATCAATGAAGAGCTAAAAGAACATTCTAAAAGATTCCTTGTCAAGAGCAGATCACTAAGGATCATGGTTGGCGAACTTGAAGTAGTGCAAAAGGAAACATATGGTACATGTAGAAAGATCTTCTTTCTTGATCAACTGATCGAGACCAAGGAGCAACAAGGTATGTCAGATCCTATTGAATTGACCTTAGAAAAAGATGAAGTGATTAATGAGAATATCACTGACAAAGACCTAACATAAGAGATAACACATGATGAAGATGTGATGGTTACCGAGGATAAGGATACCCAAAAAATGAACACCGACGATACAAAAAATGTTGAAATAATGGATGATGAACCGATACTAGAACAAGTAATTTTAATTTTCCTGAGATTAATGAGGTCATCTCAAAGGTTAAAAAACAAATTCCTATTGATGTAGAGGAGTCCACCAAACAAGTAAAGGAGACTAAACAAAATGACACCAAGGACACCATAGACCTCGAGACAAATCTAGGTCAAAATACAGAGCCAGTCACCTCTATCAAGACCATAGGTCAACATTAACCACAAGTGAAAGAGAAGGAACAAAAAAAGGAGAAGGAAGAAAATAAAGAAAAAGAGTTGAAAGAAGAAAAGCATGCAGAGAAGAAAGAGGAGAAATAGGAAGCAAAGAAATAAGATAAACAAGTTGATAAGTCAAAGTCTAAGAAAATGAAGCATGAGAAAGAAAAAGTTGACTTAAGTCAACCAATTGTAATTCCAAAGGTAGACATCTCCACCCTAATCCCTAAAGATCTATCTGAATTTGGAGATCTACTTAAGAAGAAAGAAACACAGGATAAATTGCTAGCAAAGAAACAAAAGACTGATGTGCTATAGAGTGTTAAGGAGATACTACAGGAGATTGTCCTTGATGCTGATATAAATGAGAAGGGAATTCTACTTAGCCAATTGGAAGATCTAGTAAAATAAATTAATCAAACTAGTACAGAGACCACTGAATATTTGATGCAAGCACATAGAAAGAAAATAGAAAATAAGATTATTGAAGAGTTACTTCAATCAGTTTCCATGGATAAGGTAACACTTTCTAAATTAGTTACAAAATTGGAAACCAAGATGAAAGATATTCTTTTATTATTTCAAAAAATTTGTTCAATTTCAAATTTTACTAAGGATATCAAGGAGAAAGATGAATCTATTGAGAAAGAGTTGATTGAGCAGTTGACAAAGGTCACAACCGAGCCTGGAATATTTCAATTATATTATGAAAGGCTAAAACATTTAATGGGAGTGCAACATGAGATGATAAAAGAGGAGAATAAAATAAGAATGTAACTCATGGAGTTACAAGAAATTTTGATACCCCAGATTGAATCACTGCGGAAGCATATTCACAAGGAAAAATGACTAGTGAATACCCCTGCTATCAGTGCTATGGATAACATGATTAGTCTTGAAGATGACATTGGTGAAGTTTTTTTGGTGTTGTAGACACTAAAGGAATCATGGGAGACATCCTTGAAAGATGAAAAGTAGATGTACAAACACATTTTTGATAAGATTCCTCCACCGGCTCCCTGTAAGTAATTTATTTTTTGGTATTTTTGTCAAAAAAGGGGGATAGATACATATTTATAAGGGAGATAGATATATGTATATAAGAGGGGGATATAATCATAAGGAGATATGTATATAGGAAGTATTGCTACAGGGGAGTTATGAAGAGTCATAAGGAGTTACCGAGAGTTCATACATGGTCAAATTTTGTTTGAGGACACAAAATTTTGATGACTTTGAAGTTTTTTAAAAATATGCCAAAATAATGCCAAAGGGGGAGATTGATACTTCTAAAGAGTTATTTTATTGTCATTAGTTTTTTTAAAGTCATATTGATTGTCAAAGTATGTCGGTGAATGAAGGAGTCATAGGATTGAGCAGTGAAAAATAGTTATTGAGTCAAAGTGTATGGCATTAGTTACTGAGCCAAGAGTATACATGTTACCTTGAGTAAGAACAAAATGTGTTACTAAGTAACATAGGCTGACATAAGTGATTATGTTAGATACATTGAATCTGGAAACTGAGCATAAAACATTTTACAAATTTTGAGGAGATAGTTTGGTTATACATTGGAGATTTAAACAAGATGATTTCACATGATTACAAGGTAAGATCCACCAATAAAAATTAAGTGAAATATATGCATTGGAGATGTAACCATTGGTAGCACCGTTTAAGGAGAAGAATCTAGAACATTTCCACCACTTCTAGATCAAGTATAAAAGGACCAGTGTATGAAGATCAGAGTGTCAAAGTCAGAGAGAGACCAGAGTAATTAAAGAGAACAAGTGATGAAGAGAAGAGAAGCTACCGAGTAACAGAGTAGTAAAAGAAGAATTGTAAATGTGAATCAGAGTTGAAGCTACCGAGTACATAAGTTGAATTGTGAGTGAAATACAAAATGAGGTAAATGATACTAAGCATATTGAGTTTGAAAAGCATATGTTGATGCATCATGACAAACATTTTTAGTACTGATTTATCGTGTAATCAGAGTTGTAAAATCCCTTGATCAGATAGGCCCTAGTAGGTCTTAATTTGTAAATTCTTTAACAGGGTACATCTCTTAGATTAGAGTTGTAAAATCCTTTAGCAAGGTAGACTGGATAAGTCTTTATACTCTTAATAGGGTAAATACTCTTAACATGGTAAGCTATCAGAAATAGCTAATTTTGCAGCTCTAACCGAGCAATTTTTTTACTGTAGTAGTGAAGTATTGTGGGTACCATCCCCATCGCAATTTTTTCCTCTGACCAATAATTTCTACGAGACTAAAAATCATGGTGTTATGAGTTGTGTTTTATGTTTTAATTTCTATGATTTATCATGATGTATGCAAAGTTTATAATTTAGTGAATGGTTAGAAAAGTTAATAAACATTTTTGGAGTACTGATTGACCCCTCCCCTCTTAGTACTTAGCTTTCCATAATTAATCCAACAAATATAATATTATATATGATAACATATATTATATATATAGTATAATATAATATAATATAATATTATATATAATAATATATATTATATTTATTATGTAATATAAAATTTTATTAATAATACATGTTCTACGTATAATGTGTCCGATAGCTATCAGATATTGGATAGTTATTGGGTATCTGATAGCTATTCGATACTTGATAGCTATCCGATATACATTACCTCAAACACAATCAATATTTACTTCATGATTTGCTTTGGGATTTGGATTTGGGATACCAAACCTACATGTTTAACCCCAAAAATGCATTTTCCCTAGTTCCTCCGATCTTGAGTCTTCGACCATGTAGTTGACAACTTTTTTTTCACCTGAATTTGGTGAAACAAAAAGGGTTTCTTAAGGAGATTCTCAGATTTCCACAAAATATAATTGTTGTCAAATTTTGAGTTCAATAAGTAATTATTATTTATTTTCTAATTGAGTTACCTATGAAGTTCTAATTGATAGATTGGTTGAAAAATAGGAAAACTTTCAAAAGGTATAACATTTTTTAAATCTAAAACATACGTCACATTCTATGCTTCACCTAGTACAAGAAAAAAAAAGTTTCCAATTTTATGAAGTTTAGACTAAGTTAAGGTGGTCAGACACAAGAGTTTTTTTTATTCTGGAAAAATTGTAGCATAAAAATCATAATTATTTATTTACTTGGAAAAAAATTACAAAAAAATGTGTCACATCCAGACATGAGTCTACTACTTATATCTATTATCTTGTAAAAAAATATTATTATTTGATTGTGTTTAAGTTGGTCACACATACATCTACTTATCTTTTTCTTGAAATTTTTGTACTGTTGCATTGAAATTTGAAATTTTCACCATATAGAATAATTTTCTACATTTAAAATCATTTAACCATTAAATCATTTACCTAATTCATTAAATCAATTTATATGTTAATTAATTTATTTAATGAATTCCTAGTCTACATAAATCTATCCTCCATCATGTCTCTAATCCACAATCCTACTACAAACTACTCTTTTTGTCATCTTTTACACTCACTAATTGCATTCATTCACCGAATGTGGGATAAACAAGTTACCCCCATCTCACTCTTTTATCCAATAGTTATCCCAATGTTGAGATTCCTTATGAGGATACTTATAAATATATTCTCCCTCTCATTCCTAATCCTCTCTAACTCTCTAATTCTCTATCTTTTTATTCCTCTCTCTCATTTGTTCCATTCATATCATTCATAATATTGTGAAGGTTAAATCATACCTAGTTTTGTCTTCTAAATCCTCCATTCTTCATAGCCTCTTGTGCATTGTGTTTCTAAGAGTACCAATTAATTATTTTGCAAGATCTTGATAGATATGAGGGAAATGGAGTGAGGATGAATGCATTTTATTATTTATTTAATATTTGTTTTACACGTGTTCATTGGAAGAGCTTCATTGTTATGATGTCAAAATAAACTAGATCTCTAATCTTGTTATTCATTTCCTCCATCCTACATTTGGCATGCTCGGTGGGACAACCATTGTCCTTTTTAATTGATTTTATTTTCACTTGAATAGAGTTAGCTTAATTACTTATGTTTGTAAGACGTAAAATTACTTATGTCAAGATAAGTATATCAAGTGCATTCTCTCTGATTTCAATGAAATTGGTGACTCAAGTACGAATAATCCGTGGCTTTGAGACATTTTTCATTCCAAAAGTATGTATTCTTTTAAAGTAGTTATTTTCAAATAATTTTGCTTGTATGCAAAAATGTTTATCTCTATCAATTATTTTTTATAAATTTGAATCTAATCACTAAAATAGAGGGAGTAGTAAACTATTGATGTTTGGAACGGTTAACTATGCCCTTCCAGAAAGGTAAGAAACTACCTAGCCAGCTACTTATTGTGTGTATAAGACCACTCTTCTAGAAGCTTATATAGACTGTGAGCTATCTTTAGCATGAGAAAAATAATAAATAGTGCCTGCAAAGTTAAGGGATATTAAGCCAGTGAAATGCAAAAATGAAAAATTGAAAACAAGGTAAATTTAAAAATAAAAAATTGTAGGAAATCTAAGTTGATTTTTTAACTATGTACGGTAATAAATATATTAAAAAAATCTAGTGCTACTTTAATCGAAAGAAATATAAACCTAATTTAAGCATTTACCACGTTAGTATATTGAATCATTCATTTAAATATAGCATTACTCTTTTTAACTATATTGTCCACTAGGTTAAAATAATCTTATCAAAAAAATTTAAAGATAAATATAGAGATTAAAAAAGTTGAAGTTGTAAAAGCATAATATCTTGTTAGGTTTATTTTTTAATATTTAAAGAAGCAATAATAAATTAGAGTTAGATTATTTCATTGATAAATATAATTGCATATCTTTGATCTGAAGAATGAATAAGACCGCCTAAAAATATTAATATAATTTGAAAAGAGAGTATAATCTTCAACAAATCTTATGATATATTTATGGTTAAAATAAAATATTCAATCCAATTCAATATTTTAAAGTCCAAAAATATTAATCTTTCTAGATTAAATATTATAATTTACATGAAACTACAAGAAATATAATTAGATAAAAACTTTTAAAAAATTACAAATAATACTTCAAATAAAGATATTTTAAAAAAATAATTAGTTTTGTAAACCATGCAAAAATGATAACTTTTCTTGAAAAATTCTATTTTCAAAAAAATTCTTCCAAAAATGTTACATATACCTTTTATATAAATTTAATACTTCAAATAAGAATATATTTTAAAAAAATCTAATAATTTAATAAATTTTCCAAGAATAATGATATGTTTAATTTTTTTACATTAGAAGAAGAGGAGGAGGAGGAGGAGGAGGAAAATGAAGAAGAAGAGGAAGAAAATGACGAAGAGGAGGAGGAGGAGGAAGAAGAAGAAGAAGAATAGGAAGTGGAAGAAGAGGAAGAGGAAGAGGAAGGCGAGGGAGAGGAATAGGAAGAGGAAGAAGAAGAAGAAGAAGAAGAGGAGGAGGAGGAGGCGGCGAAGAAAAAGAAGAAGAATACATGATGATGATGATGAAGATGAATAATATGAAGAAGAAGAATATGAAGAAGAGAAGAAGAAGTGGAGGAGGAGGAGGAGGAGAAGAAGTAGAAGGAGAAGAGGATGAGGAGGATGAGGATGAGGAGGAAGAAGAACATGATGTAGAAGAGGAGGAAGAATAAGAAGAATAAGAAGAAAATGCTAGACGAGAAGAAAAAAGAGTAGGAGAAGGAGACACAATAGAAAGAGAAGAATAACAAACAAAAAAAGGATAATACACATGGTTTTTACTCCCTTCAACCTTACAACAGTTGAAAATAAAGTATTTGATAGTGTTATACACTTATGACTACAACATTTGATAAAAAATCCTTTATACTTTGATGTATACTCATACCCGATTTTAGAACTTCTATATTGACACGAGGATTGGGAAGACACTAGCCAACATCATTGAATTCATCTTTAGACTTGTCATCTGCATTAACTTATCCATCTCTACGAATTTTATAGTCATTGTATCCATGAAACAAAATTTCTTTTCGTTCTCCATATTGATCCTTCATACCATATCTCTTCTCTATGGTACCTACAGTGTGTCCCTTTCTTAAACAACCACATTTTCATTTCATTCAATGATATATCTTGGATCATTCTATCAAACAATATAGGTGTCTTGCCTTGAGTTCCACATTTTGCATACATCTCTATCACAACGTTTCAAACTACAAAAAAACCCATTCTTATCATTGTTCTTTTTAATCTTACATTTGTCTTCCAAATGACAAAAGGGTTTGACATTTATTCACTTTGATGGACGTGTATGAACTGTTCCAAGGCTTCCATATTTTATAAATAGTTCATATGCCTTATGTATTGTGCAAAATTTGATAGGTTTAAAACATAAAATAATACAGTTTGAATTCCCATTTTATCCTCCATTTTTTTACTATCTAATGTGGCTGTTGTTTACTGTTTGAATTGTTTTATTTGTGTTTGATTTGTTTTATGTTTTATGTTTGTTAGTGTTTTTAGTGGTCTTCTTTTTAATTTAGTTTGTTTTTGTTTTTGTTAGTTTGTGCAGCCTTTTTCATTTGCATAGTGTGTTAATTTAGTTTGTTAGTTAGCATGTATTTAGTTTGTGTTGTAATTTTAGTTAGGGTAGCAATTTTTTTATTAGCATTTTGGTTTTTGGGACTAATTTTTATGGATTTGTGCAGGTTATTTTTGTATGTCAAAGATTATTTTATGAAACTACTAATGGTGTTTTATGTAGGACGCATGTCAAAAAATTGTGATGTTGAAACTGATTGTATTATTTTAGCTTAGATCACATTTTGCTTCGTGCTTAAAACAAACCAAGTGTTATTGTGTTTTATGTATTTGCATTTTGTAGGTGGACCCACCATTACAAGGAGTATCCTCTCCCCTTACATTTGAGATTATTGGTGTAAGAGAAAGGTGGTTAACAACGGCTGACTATTTCATTTTTTAGAAAAGATCTCACCTTGTGGAAAAAGGTACTCGCCAAGGGAACAAATCAAGAAATATTTTCTTTCGGTCTTCTATGTAAATAATCATGGTTTTGACAAAAGTCATAATCAAGTGGTGCAACTACTCTCTATACTAATAATTTCCCTCAGTATCCACACACAAGTATAAGTGTGGCCTTGACGAAAGTCAAAATAACCTGTGCTTGTCTATGAGATGTCTATAACCCTTGCTCTAAGGACTAGGATATCACTTAAATGTGCTATCCATCACATTTATAGACACCAAAATACCCTAAAAGTTCCCCAACTAGAAACCACATTTTAGAAGAATACCCTATTTCTGACCAAACATTGTGATACATTTTAGTACAAGGGTGGGGGAGAAAATACACCCAAGATACTCATTGTAAGGTTCCCTTGAGTAGAGACAGAAATCATCATCTTTGTATAGGCTTTTTATAGATTTTTGGGGAGAGGAGATAGATCCCATGTTTGTTGGCTCTTGAAAAGATAAAAAAAGTAGGCACGCCCATTCTAGGTGTGACAAGGCTGCTTGAGTCAATGAAAATTCCAAGTTGTGTGTTGTGGTATCACAGTGAAGCCATTTTCATAGGCTTGAAAGTATTTTTTATTGTGATATACCATTGAAAATTTGGGCTTGAGGAGCCTTTGAACATTTACATTTGTGCTTATATTTCCCATCAAACAAATCATGTCTTTGTGTTTGAAGTGCATTCATGCTGCATTTCATCATTCAAAACAAGACAGGCTTAAGGGAAACATTGATATCACATTTCAACAAAAGTCAAACATTGCTAGAAATTCCAATAAAAGTCAACAAGAGTTAAAACTTCCATCAAAGAACAAGAGCGAATAAATCATTGAGATTTTACAACAAGAGGGATTTTGACTTAAGAGTTTTTATCTATGATGACCTTCCTCGATTTATAGGATACCATACCATATCATATATCATTTGGTCAAATGTTTATCGTTAGATAACCTTTGGTCTAGATCACACTGTTGGATATCATTATTATCCCTTAATCACTTTTTGGTGACTTTCTTTGGAGTTCATCATCTCCTACTTGGGAACACCCTCCTTTGATCGTTGTCTTTTTGTTTATCAATCATAACACAAGTAATCATTTCTTACACTATTACTCTTGGACCTAGAGTTACCTTATCAATCATATCAAGCCTTTGTGTCGACCTTCACACTTATTTGGGGTCTAATGGCATATCATATCTTATTTTAATATTACATCCCCTAGATGTTTGCGTATCATAGTTTCATATTACATCCCCTAGTAGTTTTCATATCCTAGTTTCATGTCATATCCCCTAGTGGTCTTTATGTCACAGAGTTTGCATACCATATCATATCCTTGAATCACATATCATTTGACATATTATTTACCCAAGGTCGAAGATTAGATTTATCACATACCCCTAAAACAAGATATCAAGCAAGAATGAAGAAAGAGAAACATTATGAACCCCTTAATGAGGAGGAATATATTAGTGTCAACTATTAAGATCAAGATTAAAAAAAAGAACAAAATCATGAAAGTGATGAAGAGGTAACCCGAGAACATGTGTAAGAATCACTCCATGATCATGTATATTCCTCAAACTATTCAAAGATGTTATGAAATGAGAACCCAAACAATATTTTAAAGTACTACTTGATGATGGAATCAAAATACCCTCTAAAATTGATACATCTTTACTTATATCAGATGAAAAAGCTACATCCAGTGGATCTAAATATGTGAAGTCACATAATGATGATAAAGTGAAGTATCACAAATCATTTTATTTACAACCAAGTTATAAGGGTTCTAAAAAGAAAACAAATCCAACACCTAGAAATGATCCTATCTTGGATGAATTAAGATCCCTAAGACAAGAACTAGAAAATTACAATAATACTAAGAAATCATCTCTCAAATTTTCTCTTGACGATATTTGTCCCTATCCTTTTTTATCCAAGCATATCAATGCCACCATTTCCTAGTAATTTGGAACTACCAAGACTTGAAAATTATAGAAGAAAAGAAGATCCTAAAGATCTCTTAAGAGAGTTTTACGTTGTTGTGTTAGAATTTCTAGACAAGGAAGCATATCTTACGATAATTTTTTAGTGTAGCCTTGGAGGAAGTGCCATGGAATAGTTTTCATGATTATTGTATACACCTAAAAATGGTCAAGAAGCTTTGTTAATTAAATATAAGTTATTTAATTAATTAGCACCATAATTCTTCTATTATGATTAAATTTAATGATTTAATTATATAGGTCATATCTTTATTAAATTCCTCTATTATGTGATTAAATTCAAATTTAATTATATAGTTCACATCCCTATTAATTCCTCTAATTCATAAATCAAATCAATTTAAATACATCTCATTCATAAATCATATCAAATTAATTACATCTCAATTCCACCCTTTCCACCTCATCCCCCCTTAACCAATTTGCAACTTGACCATGGTTAGTGGCACCACACCCCCAAGCCTTGGAAAATCTTATAAATACTCCTCACTTTGGAGGTAAAGGGATCCCAACTTCATTTGCATTAGCTAAGTGTCATTTTAGAATCTCAATTCATTCTTGACTAGTGATAATGCTCATTTTAGATTAGCTTTACATCTCAATTAGATAGCATAAGATCCATTTTAGCTTAATTTACACTATATTCTCATTTCTAGCTTAATTTACATCAATCTAGATCATTTCTTAGCTTAAATCAGCATGGATTGAATCATAAAGCCACATTTTAACTTCATTTTCATAGCTTGCATCATGAATCTTGCATCTAACTGTAGCCACTTAAAAACGGTCAATTGCTCTAACATGATGACATTACTAACATTCCTCTTTAATTTATTTAATGATCTTTATTATTTAAATAAATTATATTTTTCTACCATATTCTAAAGATCAAAATCATTGTTTCCCTTTAATTTCATAATTAAGTGATTTTAATTAATTATCTTTATTATTAATTGTCCAATCAAATATTTCATCAATTATTCATCTATAATATAATTAAATAATTAAACATTATTTAATTATACTCTATCCCATTATAATTAATTAAATAAAACATATTATTTTATTAATATTCCCTCTTTCCAATTATTACATTTGTGTAATAATTAAATCAAATCCCTCTCACAATTAAATAAATTATATTTATTTAATTAAATTAATTATTCCTCTCATAAATAAATAAGTAATTATTCATTTATAATTCCCACATGTGCAAGTAAATAAATTCTTTTATTTATTTAATCATATGATTATTCTTCCAAAGCTAACTCATCATAACTTTTAGTTCACTCTTCAATTACAAATCTGACTATTCACTCAACATTGTTAATTCCTCCCTCAACAAACAATTAACAATTCAATCTATTTCAATCTTGTATTCCACCTCATTACTCAATCCTCCAATCAAGGTAGTCAAGTTGAGTTGAACTCCACTCACTTTGAGTTAACTCTTTCCCCTCATCAAGTAAATCTTCCTATCAAAGTAGTCAAACACAGTTGAACTTCTACTCACTTTGAGTTAACTCTTCCACATCACCAATCAACCCATCAATCAAGGAATCTTGAATGAAACTCCTAAAAATCTCATAAATAGAGAGCTAAATCTCTGATTTTGGTAAACCACAATTGCTTTGAATTCTTATGCTGGCATGATCTTGAGCACAATTATGGTAGCCCAACATTGCATGAGAAGGAGAACAAAAAAGGAGAAAATAAGGGTTTGCATATGCTTTTATGTTATTTGATTCCAATATCTTGATTTATGTATGCAATTCTCTTGTTTCCTTTCCTCTTTTGATATTGGGAATACTAATTATTTTAAAAATCTCTTTGTGGTTCAGATATTGATGTTATTGCAGGTTTTTATAGATTCTATATTACCTTATTACAAATGGTGAACCGAAACATAAAAAAAAGAGTCCTTAAAAATACAAAAAACATCAAAAGAAGTCCTTCAAAACAACAAAAACATGGGCAGACTGTTCTGATGAGTTTGAAGTGTGGAGAAGGATGTGGTCCAAATTGTCAATGAGGCAGATTATCAATTTGAAGCTGATATTGAATATTGATGGAGTTGAAGAAAAAGAGGGTGAAGAAGTGATAGACTCCCAATACATTGAAAAATTCCAGGGTCTTCCTATTCCAGATATAGAGTGGAATAAAAGGGAAGAAGATAATATACATGCAATAACCTCCAATGTAATCAAGTGTACAGAAAGATGGCTTGAAAAAAAAAGATTGACTAAATGCACCATCAAGAAGCCAACTCCTCAAAGGAAGTCTACGCAGTTAGGCTCTTCCAAAAGTATTTCTGGTTCCACTAAGTCAATCATTGAACCCTTTATTGCAAATGTAGTCGAAGTCAAAGTTGAACTTGAACCCCTTTCAAGAAAAGTTCAAGTTCAAGTTCAAGTTCAACCCTCACCACATCCTTGGGTCACTCGTTCACGGAGGAAGAAAAACAACAGACAACAAAGGGGTTTGAAAATTCTGATAGACCTAGAATCAACAAAGGAGGAAAAAGAACCGAAGAAAGATAAAACTATCAAAGAAACCTACAAAGAAAAGATGGATGCTGACAAGCAGATAGATGAGGGGGATGATTGATTTGACTCACTGGCTTTGATGGGCAGTGCATAAATTCAGAAACCCCAAGCCAAATCTTCTGGAGCACCTAAATAGTTGGAGATTTCTATGAGCAAGAAGAGGATAATTGTCCCTGTTTCACTCCCAATTGAAGACATGGTGAGCAAATGCCTTGGGAAGACTTCAAGGAGTAAGAAGCCAGAAATGGAATCTGGGTTGAGTTTTGATGAAGGTACAGGTCATTGGATGGCTGAAATAGCCAAACTAGCCAAGGGTAAAGGTGAAGATGAAATATCTCCCTAAGACTATGAAATATAGAGAGCTAATCTTGGAAAAGGCACGAGGGAGGTGGATATGAAGATCTTTGAATCATCAAACAAAAGGATTTCATCAAGAATCTGGAAAGATGCAAAAGATAAGAAGGAAATGAAAGAGGCCCTAAGAAAAATGGTTGAATACATACAATGATACAAGCAATTTAGAATCTAGGTCCTTTGCCCATTTCTGAAATCCAAGCCATGTTGGATGTCAAATCCCTAGTTAATTAAAAATTCTTGGACCAAATACAGAGGGACCAAATGATTGCAAAGACTTTCTGTGACTGGTTAGACTCCATGACCCTTGAGGCAGTAAAATACATAAACAATCTAAGTGATACACATAGAAGTGCTTTAGGAGTTACCAAAAAGATAGAGACGAAGATAAGCTCTTGGGAGGAAGAAAAGGGAACCTGGGTGAAGGAAGTGACGTGGATGGAAGATGTACAAAATGTAAGGAAACTCAGGTGTGGAAACAGCTTCCTACGCTAATCTCTATAGGAGAGTATTGTGCAAATTCTTATAAATCCTTACAATTTCAGATTCGTTAACTACTTTAACAAAGATATTGCAACCACATACCATACATACAGAAAAATAGAGAATGACATAATGATATACCCTAGGGAAAACCTTTTGGTAAAAAACCCCAGCACTCCAAAACCTACACAATGTATTATCTTCAACACAAAGATTACAATACACTTGCAATGCAAGTTCTTTCAGGAAATGAGAGACAAAGCCAACAAGAATTAAATTTCTGTTATATCTCTCCCATAGGAGAAGCATCATATATATAGACTCCTCTGGACCCTAAAATAGGCACAACCACCAAGACCCATGCACAAAGCCACATGTATACAGTTGTTACATGCAATCCCAAGAATAGGCATCCATCCCTAGAATAGACTATGACAGCTTGTCATAGAACCCGCCAAAAATAACGGTCACAAGAGAAGTGTAAGAGAATCTGTCATACCAACCTATTTTTGGCATATTCTCTTACACACACCAACCACTTCTTCTTGGGCACCCAAATAGGCCCAAGTCATAAGATGCTCTTACACTTGTCATAGCACATTCCTTAAATAGTTCTTACGCGTCATAGGAATCCGTCATGACCATTTCAGTCATGATCTCCTTACACACAAGATGTCGACACATCAAGTGGAGTGACACATCAACATGCCAACTAGACATGTACACTCACACTTAATTACATTATTTGCAAAAAATACATTTACAAAACAAATAATAAGAATAAGAATTATCCAAGGTTGAGACACCTTATTCCTAACATTCTCCCACCTGTCGAACACCTTGTAAGAGCAACAGGAACATAACAGGGACTTTAACCGCTATAGGCCAAAAGGCCCATAGAATCTGAACACCATCTGAACTTCTCAGTGCCCACTGGTTTCGTTAATGCATCTACAACATTCTTCACAGTATCTACCTTCTCCAAATTTACCTTTCCATCTTCCACCATATCTCTCACAAAGTGAAACTGCACATCAATGTGCTTCATTCTGGCATAGAAAATTGGATTCTTTGCAAGGCAAATAGCGCTCTGACTGTCACACCAAATAGTAATCTATTCTGCATCAACACCAACATCAAAACACAATCTTCTAAGACAAATGGCTTCTTTACAAGCATGAGTAGCAGCCATGTACTCAGCTTTTGTAGTGGACAAAGCAACCACAGGTTGTCGCTTACTCATCCAACTGATGGCACCACCAAACATAGTGAGCACATAAGCACTGGTGGATCTCCTACGATCAATATCACCTGCCCAATCTGAATCCACTAACCCATGAATACAAACTGAATGCGGAGATCTAGAAGAGTTACCATGATAACATATGGAGTAATCTGATGTACCCCTCAAATATCTGAATACTCGCTTAACTACATCCCAATGTACCCATCCAGGATTAGCCATAAACTGACTTAGGACTCCCACTGCTTGGGCAATGTTTGGTCTAGTACAGACCATAGCATACATAAGACTGCCAACTGCACTAGCATAAGGTACTCTACTCATGTCCTCCACCTCACTAGGAGATTTTGGACAATCATCTACAAATAACTTTGTTCCCACAAAAATAGGAACACACAGTGGTCTACAATCTGCCATGTTGAACCTGTCCAACATAGACTTCACATACTTACTCTGACTCAACCAAAGTTTTCTGTTAGACCTATCTCTACTGATTTCCATACCCAAGATGTACCTAGCTGCCCCAAGATCTTTCATCTCAAACTGTGTTGACAACTGAGATTTAAAATCAGAAATCATACCCTTACCCTTCCCAAATAGCAACATATCATCAACATATAATGCAACAATAAGAAGGCGATCATTTTCAACTCTAAAATAAATACAATGATCTAATTTTGATCTTACAAATCCAATTGACAACACAAAGGCATCAAACTTAAGGTACCACATCCTAGGAGATTGCTTCAAACCATATAGAGATTTCTTTAATCTGCAAACTAAGGATTCTTTACCTTTAACAATGTAGTGCTCAGGCTGTGACATATAAATCTCTTCCTCCAAATCACCATGAAGGAAAGCTGTCTTCACATCCATTTGTTCTATCTCTAAATCATATGATGCAGCAAGAGATAACAAAAATCTAATGGATGTCAACTTTGCAACAGGAGAGAATATTTCACCATAATCTATTCCCTCTACCTGTGAATATCCCTTTGCAACCAATCTAGCTTTATACCTTTCAACACTGCCATCTACACATAATTTCTTCTTGAACACCCATTTACAGCCAACAGATTTTCTCCCTTTAGGCAAAGGTATAAGTTCCCAAGTTTTGTTTTTCTCCAATGAAGCCATCTCATCATCCATAGCCTCAATCCAGGAACCTGCATCTTCCATGCCCAAAGCCTCTTTCACAGATCTAGGCTCATCGGTGTTAGTAATCAAAGCAAAGGCACAACTGGAATCTAACATAGAATAACCAAACCTTTCTGGTTGCTTTCTTTCTCTCATGGATCTTCTCAAGGGTTGCAGTTGAGGTTGTTCTTCCTCTTCTTCTGAACAATCAGAGCTGCTAGAGCTCTCCTCATCATTAGACCCAACATGGTCTCGCTGTTCAGTCTTCTCAGGGGTAGGAGGAAACTGAACAACATCTTTTTCTTTTTCTTTTTCATCTGGTTGTAGCACAATAGGAGAAGATGTTAGCTCTCTGAAAATAACATTTCTACTATACAACACCTTACTAGTCACGGGATCCCAAAGCTTGTATCCTTTCACACCAGCACTGTATCTGATGAAAATATATTTAACGGCTTTGTTTTCCAACTTAGATCTTTTCTCCTTTGGAACATATGCATAAGCTTCACAACCAAAAACATGAAGATGTCTAATTGAAGGCTTCTTACCAGACCACACCTCCATGGGTGTCTTACCAACAAGGGCTGATGTAGGAGATCTATTAACCAGATAGCAAGCAGTGGCCACAACTTCGGCCCAAAACCTTTGTTCTAAACCAGCTCCACTAAGCATACTCCTAGCCTTCTCCATCAGTGTCCTGTTCATTCTCTCTGCAACTCCATTTTGTTGTGGGGTATAAGGAGTTGTCTTATGCCTCTCGATACCTTGTTCTTTACAGAACTGTTCAAACTCTGTTGAGCAAAAATCACCACCATTGTCAGTTCTCACACACTTAATCTTCTTACTAGTCTGATTCTCTACAAGAGCTTTAAATTCCTTGAACTGAATAAAGACTCGTGTCTTACTTTTAAGGAAATAAACCCATGTCCTTCTACTGTAATCATCTATGAAAGATACAAAAAATACAGACTTGGAGATTGAAGGAACTTTTACAGGACTAAATACATCAGAATGAATAAGATCCAAAACATCAGAAGATTTGTGAGAACTAGAGTAAAACTGAACATGATTTTGTTTACCATAGACACAGTGTTTGCAGAAGTCGAACTTGAGATTGCAATCATTTAACCCCTCAATGAGATTTTTATTTTTCAGGGTTCTGAGACCCTTTTCACCAATGTGGCCAAATCTCATATGCCACAACATTGTCTTTTCTATAGGAAGCTTACCTTCCAAAGTGTTTGCACTACCATAGAAACCAATAGCCACAGACTTCTTCACTGCTTGTTCAGATGGTGAGGATGAAGAACTATTACATAGAGGAATACATGCATCTAGCTGAAATAAGGTACCTCTCCTAGTACCCCTTGCAAGCACTATTGATCCTCTCATCATCTTGCATCCTTCTTTCGAAAAAACAACTTGCACACCTACATCATTCAGCATACTTACAGATAATAGGTTTCGTGCCAAACCTGGAATGTGCATAACTCTGTTGATTCCCTTTACTCGTCCATTAGGAAATTTGATAGTGACCCTTCTGCGTCCAACTATCTTTAGGTGGGAATCATCACCCAAGTACACCTTTCCACCATCGAACTCTTCATATTTTGAGAACCAGTTTCCATGAGAGGTCATGTGAAAAGATGCACCCGAGTCAACCAACCACACATCATCAGATGCATGGGCTACCAAAGCTACGATGAATGCATCGCCATCTTCTTGAGATCTTTCTGAAGCTAAATCTAAACCTTTCTTCTTCTTCTTCGGCTCTTTGCAGTCTTTACGGAAGTGCCCAGATTTATCACAGTTCCAACATTTTACCTTGGACTTATTGGAAGTCTTTGACTTCCCACAGGATTTGGATCTACCCTTATTGTCAGACTTATTGTCATTTTTCTTCCCTCTTTCAGTGGATCTCCTAGGAACAGCAAGGGCTTCTTTTTCCGAAACGGAAGCCTTTCTCCGCATCTCCTTTGATAGCAGCGAAGACCCCACATCATCCATTTTGAAAGTGACTAAAGTGCTTCTGAGAGCCATCACAAGATGGTCCCATGAATCTGGTAAAGAACACAAAAGTGTGTAGCAACGATCCTCCTCCTCTAACTTGACACCAGCTGATGTCAATTGTGCAGCCAGCAGATTAAATGCATTTAAATGATCCGTTAAGGATCCACCTTCCTCCATTCACAGAGAGTACAACTTCTTCCTCAGGAACAACTTGTTCACTAGAGATTTGGCTTGATACACGGCCGCAAGTCTTTCCCGCAAACTATTTGCGGTTTTCTCATCTAGAACATTCAAAAGGACTGCATCGGTTAAACAGAGTCTTATGAGACCCTTAGCTTTACGGTCTTTGATATCCCAGTCTGTTTGAGCTATAGTTGCTGGTCTTGTAGCATTTGAAGTCGCTTCCCATAGGTCACAATCTTCCAACATGTCTTCCATCTTGAGTTTCCACAACTTGAAATTAGTGCCATTAAATTTCTCCACCTCCATTCTTCCATATGATGAACTTGCCATCTCAATCTGCAAATAAGATTCAGAATGCTCTGCAAAAAACTCCCACTCAAACTTGAGATCAGCTCAAAAAACCCTACCCAACAACTAGGATCAAAAGTTGATCAAGCTCTGATACCACTTGTAAGGAAACTCAGGTGCGAAAACAGCTTCCTACGCTAATCTCTATAGGAGAGTATTATGCAAATTCTTATAAATCCTTACACTTTCAGATTCGCTAACTACTTTAACAAAGATATTGCAACCAAATACCATACATACAGAAAAATAGAGAATGACACAATGATATACCCTGGGAAAAACCTTTCGGTAAAAAACCCCAGCACTCCAAAACCTGCACAATGTATTATCTTCAACACAAAGATTACAATACACTTGCAATGCAAGTTCTTTCAGGAAATGAGAGACAAAGCAAACAAGACTTAAATTTCTATTATATCTCTCCCATAGGAGCAACATCATATATATAGACTCCTCTAGACGCTAAAATAGGCACAACCACCAAGACCCATGCACAAAGCCACATGTACACAGTTGTTACATGCAATCCCAAGAATAGGCGTCCATCCCTAGAATAGACTATGACAGCTTGTCATAGAACCCGCCAAAAATAACGGTCACAAGAGAAGTGTAAGAGAATCTGTCATACCAACCTATTTTTGGCATATTCTCTTACACACACCAACCACTTCTTCTTGGGCGCCCAAATAGGCCCAAGTCATAAGATGCTCTTACACCTGTCATAGCACATTCCTTAAATAGTTCTTATGCGTCATAGGAATCCGTCATGACCGTTTCAGTCATGATCTCCTTACACACAAGATGCCGACACATCAAGTGGAGTGACACATCAACATGCCAACTAGACATGTACACTCACACTTAATTACATTATTTGCAAAAAATACATTTACAAAACAAATAATAAGATTAGGAATTATCCAAGGTTGAGACACCTTATTCCTAACACAAAATTATGGCCTGAAAAAGTTTCTAGCCAAAAATCCTATAGCCTATAGCTGGTTTGGACAACAAGGTATTATATGTCTCCAAAGTCAGCATTGAATGGAGGAATGTTGTGATAGAGCAAGGAATTGATGAAGAAAACAAGTTGTTAAAGGAATTAGATTGCATCAAAGAAATCACACAGAGAAATTTATGAAATGCATAGATGTCTAGTTGATGGAGAACAATGAAGGCTCAGTTAGTAGTGAGGAAATAATCAAAACTCTACAGGAAAAGTTGAAGGAGGCCAAAGAATCAAAGTCACTTAGCGCACACAATTTCTCAAGGGTAGCTTGCATCGAATCAATGTTGATCATCAACCAGGATCATTTGAAAATGCATGAAGACAAAGTTGCACATGTATCTGGAAGGATAAGGAGGTGTGGAAACAACACATAGCGTATATAGGTCTGCCACATTAGCAAGTTATCTCTTCTTTTATAGCATCTTACAAGAGCTGGAAAGCGACGCGTCCAATTACACCAGTGTCAGAGAAGCTCACTGGATCCACCACCCCAACAATCAGCTGACCGTGTGAATGATGCACTTGAACTGTTAGGGCTAGTTTCTTTTATTTTGTTATGCTTTAAGTTGGTTTTTATAACTGTCTAAATGATGACTCCCGGTGGAGTAATTTTGATAACTATTTCAAGCCCTGCATGGCTATATATTTTAAAACTAAAAAATCTGATAAGGTCGACACTTGGAAGTTTGAAATTAGATTTTAGAAGTAAGTTTTGAGGTATTTTATTTTGATACTATATGTTGGATATGAATAATAAAGATACATAGATCTGTTGGTTTATGATATAGTGTTTTATCCCTTTTTGATTTGTTGGTTGGAATCTAACTTATTTTTGTTTCTATTGGAATGGAGGTGGTTTCTGGATAAAATTCCATGTGATCTTTGTTATTATGTTCCTGGTATATTTGAGTTTGCATTTTAAATAGTGGATGTTGATCATTTTGCTTATAGCATAAGTTAGTCATAGATTTACTTCTGTAAAGCATATATGTAATCTTGCTATGTTTGGATTCATAATGATGGTTGAATGTATGTTGCCTTTGTAGATACTTTCTAGTTAAAAGTGTCATGAATCGTTACTTTATTTTATTTTAGTTGAAATAACCACAACATATTTTTAGAGGGAGTTGTACCTACAAATACCGATAATTAATTGTGAGTGGTTGATTCAATTGTGGTTAATAATTTATTCTTGCTTAAACGGGTTCAAAGTCTTTACAAATTGAATATTTCACACAAGGAAAAATCTATTAACCAACACGCACCAACACACACCAACTTTTTGGCAATCGTCATGTCATCTATATCTCCATATTCAATTCAAGAACTCTTTACTAGTTCAAATAAATTTTACGTTGTTGCATTATCCTTCATTTTAACAACAGCTAGTAGTATCTATTGTTGTAACTTCGTCTAAAGACAATGCAATAAAATTTGACACTTCATTTTTTGCCTTTAGATCTTTTTCAACCTCAACAAGACAAATTGCCCATTCCCATATGTTGTTTATTGACTAGTGACTGTTAGGATAATTACAAACTTTCAAAAAATGTAATAAAACACTCAATGATGGGAAGTCTATCATAGCATGCCCTATGCTCAAAATATAAAAGACAACACTTAACTGAACAACTTTTTCCATTTGTTCTACTTCCATTGGTTTTCCAAAAAAAGCTTCAATAGAGCCTTTAACTTCAGCAGGCTTCATATGTATTTGCTCCTAAAATTCAAATAGTTATGCATTCCTAACATGTTGAGATTCCTCCTTTGTTTTCCATCTTATCACTGATTTTTCAACTCCATCTATGCTTTTCTTTTTGTAAACTTTACCCATATGCTTCTCTATGGTGTCAATTTTTAGTTGCAACCTCTTTTCCTTCTTATTTATCCTAGTGCATATCTTACATCTGCATTCTACTAGAGGCTCACCTTCAATTGGATTGTCCACTAGTTCAATAAATGGATACTTTGACACCCATTCTTTTTCAAAATTCCTCAACATATCCCACTTCTGATCTTTTTTTGATTCTCTTTTCTTTTTTGAATTGTATTTTATTTTCTTCTTCTGTGCACCATCCTCATCTCTGGTATTCTTAGCCTCACCCAAGTTGATTATATCATTCTGGATACTTTGGGTATTTACCTAAAAATCTTCTTCAAGTTCATCGTGATCTGAGATATCGGGTCTTCCGCCTTCTTCAATATGTTCTGTAGGTTGTGAATCTTGTAAATCTACTTGTGATGAAGTAGCTTACTGATTTTGGCGAGAAACTTTTCCATCACCAAAGTACGATGACAAGGTTATGCATTTTTTTGACCTCTCTTGGCTTTCCCCACATGTAGGAGCCTTACCCTTATTCTTGTTCGACAGATCTCCAATGAAATAAAGGCTGCCAAAAAAATATTAACTTGTTGAAGTAGGGACAATAGACTATAATATATATAAATATGATTCATTGGCCCTACGGTCTACAATATAAAATCTAGGTGTCATCATGTCTGAGGTCTCCCGGGTGACCACTGACCACTAACTGGTCCCCACTAAATAAGAATGAACTCAAAATTGCAGAGTCTCAAACAGATAGAGGTGAAACCTCATATGAATTCAGAATAATATTATATTAAGTACACTTCAAAAATTAATCACTTACCTTTTCCTCAATTGTAGTTGCCAATGCACTCAACGATCTAAAACTTCTCTATCGATCAGAATTGAGATATCATAACCAATCGAACCAAATTGTGTACAATAACACTAATCTATGGATGTATTTATACCAATCCTTTTTGGCAAATTCGGCAGGAAACTTATATGGTATACAAATATTTGGCAAAGCCCGCGTAATTATAACACGTCTTATGTAATTTTCAGGGCAATTATGGATCATCCAATAATTTGCTATGATTAATAGAGTTGGCGAAAATGACGTTGGTCTGAGGCATGCATCCGCAAAATGTCAGGCAAATTTGGGGCCTCCTCTAAATATATCTTTATAACACCATTGGCGAATATAGGTCGTTGATTAAGACAAGCTTTGGAAATTATAGGTGAAATTTTTTAATTTACCGTGTCCAAAAATTAGATTCGATTGGTGATATTGTGAAAGAAAAGGAGAAAATTACATAAACTGATGGGCGATGGACCCGGACATTCTACCCAACATTTATTAAATTTAGGCGGCACGACCAACCTGATATAGATATTATTAAAGTTATCCCTGATATAAATCTAGAAATCAACTCATAGATCAACATAATTATATTAATTTTGCCTTTAGAGAGAAACAAAACTATATTTTTCATTGTTATTAGTTTCAGTTACCCTAAACAAGATGTGTCTCAAGGACAAAAGAAGGGCAAGACCTATATAGGTCAACATTCATTACTCCAAACCGTGACACCCATAAGAACAAGTGGCTAGGATTGTTTCAAGCCAAATAACTCCCCATCAGCAGGAAACACACCATGCAAGGGTGGACGTGGGTTGTCTATACAGATGGCATGTCGGTGTGGATGATTGGTGGTTGAGGAAAAGGTTAGAGATCCATATGTGGGACCTAAGATCTAAACCTACCAATAATGGAAAATTTTCTGCTCATGATTTTGCCAACTTTTCTTCTTAAAAACCCTTCTTTTCGTATTGAAATCTGAAGGTACAAAGCCTGAAAAAATACAAATTCATCCCCCCAACCATGCATCACAAATGTAAAAGGAAAGGTGTCTCATTTGTGATCCCTCTCAAATAAAACAAGAGGCCATTAAAGTTATTCCATGGGCACATGTGGGTAGAGATAAAATGAAATGTGATCTCCTCAAAGTTCCAGAGATAGCAAATAGGTATTGGCATTATTTGGCTATGATAGGGAAGTATCAAATTGAACAATAGCAAACAGACACTTATTCATTTTAGAAAAGGGAAACAAGAACAAATATGTATTTGTCATTATTTAGCTGTAGTGAAAAGGCCAATGCAAAGATTGCATGTGCTTATCCTGACTCACTCAGAGTGCAAATCCTTCATATCAATACTTTAATCTTTCCCAAATGCCCATCTCTCATTATAAAGGGACCTAGGAAGTCCTGATGAACCATTCAGTATCTCATCATCTCAGATGCTGTTCAACACTGTTCTGATCTTGAAAGGTTGATGGGTTTTCTTGCCATCTGCTATCCTTACTATATTTGAAATCTTTTTTATTGATTGTGTCTTCTTCCAATATTTTTTGTTGTGATGAATTTCTATCATGGATATGAATATATGCAGCTGTCTCCATGTTTGATCTCATTTATAATACATTAACTTGTTGGGTTCTTAACATACCAAATGTTTGTCAGTGAAATTAACATCTGTCAAGTGTTGCTCCATGTTTCACCAGCAAAGAGGTTTCATATACATTGCCATTCTGAGAGAGAAACAAAATGGCACATGGTTCAAGATGGCTATCGGATAGAGAGTGTTGGGTAGTCAGTTCAGAATCAGATAGTTTTAAGCAGCTTTCATTTGTATTTTACATTCCAGTTATATGATAAAAAACATTCTTTTATCCTCAAATGAAGCTAGTTTCCTGTTCTTACAGCCATTGGTTCCTGGGTCAGTTCTTTCTTCCCAAGTGCAATGAGAATCTGATTCAAGATAACTCATTTTTTTCTATTCCTTTTCTATTTAAGAAGCACTTATTGCCTTAGCTATGGCTGTCCATTGTATTACAGAATGGCCAGAATTTTCTAGGTATTGGTGTGTAGATTCTATCCTTCCAGTTTGACAGTATCTGATATGGGGTTGTTACCCTAATATGATACGGAGAGAAAACAAGACAGAAAATAATTGAATAAATCAATAAAGATAGAAAAACTTGCATTTGGTACCCTTGTAAGCTTTTCTTCCTTCTAAGCAAGTTGCATTTGGTACCCTTATAAGCTTTTCTTCCTTCTAAGCAAGTATGTTTTTTTTGTTCTGTAACTGTCTGCAATGCTATATGGTTCTGATCAAGTAGGACTATAAGTTAGCATATTAGTGTGTGAGAAAATGAATCTAGAGAATATTTTTATATGGTGGTGTTTTACCTGGATGTTTTATGTTTAGAATATTACAGAATGTGAATACCCCAACTTTGATATTCTATTGGTTATAATGTGTTTTTGAAGATCATTCAAGATTCCATGATTCCTGGTTGGTTTTGAGTCATTCTAACATTATGGCTGTATATACTTCTAACTCTGTAGGGAGTGGGAGCTGTTCAGTAGTAAAGATGCTGCCCAAAATATTGCTGGTTTTCTTAGCAGTGGTAACTCCTGTTGTCATGGCTGGCACACCCAGGAGACCTATAGATGTGCCATTTCAAAAGAACTATGTTCCCACATGGGCTGCTGATCATATAAAGTACATTGATGGTGGGAAACAGACCACACTTTCTCTGGACAAATCAACAGGTAATGTCTTTAGATGCTGCCATTAGCATTTTAGCTAGCTTGTAGACTTCTTTTGTGGGCCAAGGAAAGTATTGCTTATCACTAATGTTAGTCTTTTGACATGACGGATCTGAAGTGTTTTTTATGTTTTAGCTGATATTGTCCATTTTTTTTCATTTTTTTTGTGAGTGGGTGGTGCAGGTACTGGTTTCCAATCTAAGGGCACATACTTGTTTGGGCACTTCAGTATGCATATAAAGATGGTTCCTGGTGACTCTGCAGGCACTGTCACTGCTTTTTATGTAAGCATTACTTATTCTACAGCCATATTTTCCTGTTTCTTTCAATCTTTTCCTCTTCTTGGGTATAACATAACATTTAAACTTTGTTTTTGTGAGTTGCAGCTGTCATCACAGAACTCAGAGCATGACGAGATAGACTTTGAGTTCTTAGGCAACAGGTCTGGGCAGCCATATATTCTACAAACCAATGTGTATAGTGGAGGAAAAGGAGACAGAGAACAGCGCATTTACCTCTGGTTTGATCCCACCAAAGATTTCCATTCCTACTCTGTTCTCTGGAACATGCATCAGATTGTGTAAGTTTGTTTTCTGACTGATCAAACACCACCTATTCCAATTCAAATCAATAGACATGGTGTTAAACTGTTTGATTATGGATCATATTTATTCTCTCTAAAACGCCAACTTTTTGAATTCAGGTTCTTTGTAGATGATGTTCCAATCAGAGTGTTCAAGAACAGCAAGGACTTGGGAGTGAGATATCCATTCAATCAGCCCATGAAGATCTACTCAAGCCTGTGGAATGCAGATGATTGGGCCACAAGAGGGGGGCTTGAGAAGACTGACTGGAACAAAGCACCATTTGTGGCAGCATACAAGGGATTCCATGTTGATGGGTGTGAGGCCTCTACACCTCATTCACTGTGCCCAACACTGGGAAGGAGGTGGTGGGATCAGAAGGAATTTGATGATTTGGATGGATTGCAGTGGAGGAGGCTGAGTTGGGTGAGGAACAAATATACCATCTACAACTATTGTAATGACAGAGTCAGATATCCAAACATGCCTCCTGAGTGTCGTAGAGACAGGGACATCTAGTATGATGAATTGGTTTATGCATATTGATATGAACATAATGCTTGACACCAGTCATTATGATTTTCTACGTAGATGGCTGTTTATTTATTTATATCGAAAACTCTTCAATGCTATGCAAATTTGATAAAAAGGAATGTTTTGAAAAGGATGTTGAAATTGATGGTGTTGCAGAGAGGAAAATTGCATGCAACCCCCTTACAATTATTTTCTAGTTGGTAATTTATTTTTGGTTGGAGCAGCAATCTACTCAATAATCTATGCCTCACACTCAAATAGAGCCCTTATGATCTGTGATCACCTTTCCGACTCACATTTTTAGCTGTTTTCTATGTTGAGCACCAACATGTTTCATCTTTGTCTACTTATCTTGCTTTTTGACTCTTGAAGTAAATTATATCTTATAAATCCTTTTTAACTGTCATGTTTTCTCAATGCTTAATCTTTGGGCATGTGTAGATAAGGTCTATGCATATCTTAAGGCTTGTTCGGAATCACAAGTTTCACTAGTTTGGCTTTAATATGGTAGGAGCTGCACGATCTAGTAGATTATCATGCATTGGTGAAAACTTTATCTTGTAATTAGTTAGTTTGTTTGTTTTTTCAATTTTTTATATGATGAATATAATATGTATTTATTTATTATATTTTGAAAGTGATTAAATGATAAGAAAGTGATCCTTTTAAGAATGTATTTATAATTTTTAATAATAAAATGTGACAAAAAAGAATTGTAAAGATATGAGTGTATAATATTTTTCATTTTCTATTTTACATTTATTTTAATGTTTTCATTTATAATTTTAAATTGTATTGTTTTTTCTCATTTTGATTTTTAATCTATTTGTACCTCTATACTCTCTATACTCCAAATTCAGTCAAAGCCTCCCTCATCTATGACCATCAATGTGTTCTCATCTTTAATTATTTTTCATCTTTGATGCTTGTACATCACATTCTTATCCTCCAAATCTAAAATCTACTTTTCTTGCTCAAACACTTGGCTTTTCTATCTCATGAGGCCTTATTTGATTCAAGGGTGAGAAAAATACCAAAAATGATGTGGGAGTATCTCTAAGTCAAAGAGTAATCTTATGTCACAAAAATATATATTTATTGTGTTTGTTGCATTTGTAACTATTTTAGCTTGTCCTTGACATTTTATGTTGCCACTATTGCATATTCCTTGTTCTGGTTTTAAAAAACTGAATTTGAGCCTATCAACAAAAAAATAAATTGTATATTGATATGTATGTAGCCAATCATATTCATGACAATTTGAATCAAGTATCGTGCAACCATCATAACTATTGCTACTCAAATATTTTTTCTAAGTTTTTAGAAACTAGTAAGTTTCTTGCAACATAGATTATCAATTATTCTTAATTATTTTCTAAGTTCTCTTCTCATTTTGGTGTTACCTAGTATAAAAGATTTTCTTGAACTTTATATGTTGTTACCTTAGTTCACATGATTCCTTTTATTTTGTTATTATTTTTAAATCTAAGATTGTAAGTAAATTGAATTTTGTTGCCACTTCACACCTATCATGTGATACAATCCTAAGAGATTTAAGTCTACGTAAAATGAGAAGTCCAATAAACATGAATTTATATTTAAATCAAAATAATATATCACATTTTTTAAGGCTCTTGAATTCTTACTTTAGATTAAAGAAAACTTCATATTAAGCCACAAACCTTGTATTTGGAATTTAATTTTAAAGATTTTCTTGAACTTTATATGTTGTTACCTTAGTTCTCATGATTCCTTTTATTTTGTTATTATTTTTAAATCTAAGATTGTAAGTAAATTGAATTTTGTTGCCACTTCACACCCATCATGTGATACAATCCTAAGAGATTTAAGTCTACGTAAAATGAGAAGTCCAATAAACATGAAGTTATATTTAAATCAAAATAATATATCACATTTTTTCAAGGCTCTAAAATTCTTACTTTAGATTAAAGAAAACTTCATATTAAAGTAGGAACCTTGCATTTGGAATTTAATTTTATTATCATCGTGAAGGACCTATAGGTACCACCTAAAGTAGATTTAAATGTGACTCATGCCTATATTTGAGATTTTAAAACATCTTGGAATCCATCAAATTTAAAATATTTATGGAGTCTAGTTAATAATGGCTTCAAGTTTGAGTACAAGGAAAGTTTGAAGTTATTGAAAGATGCAATAGACCTCAAATGTCCAACAAAAAAATATCCTCTCTAATTTTGGTTCTACTAGATGTGCCAAAGTTTGAAATAGAACTCTAAGAAACTATAGGGGAAATATGTGTGTGTGTGTTATTATTGAAAACTTGTTTATTCTAACACGTCAAGTATCATTCAAATTGATAAGTAAAATTTTGAAGTGCACTAATAAGAGTTTATATGTTAGAGACTTAAAATAATTAAGGCAATGAGCATTTTGATTCATGGAAATCTTGGAATGTTTAAATGTTTGTGATATTAGCAACGGCATAAACAAGGGTGTTGTCCCATTATACATCATCCTAAGGGGATTTTCAACATACCAGTAATTGTTACAAGTAGTAGTTGTCATTGCACCAAAAGATCGACCTGTTAATGCCCGATACAACCACTAGACTTATAGAAGACACAGGAGGAAGTTAAGCCATGTCATGAATTTCGAGGGGAGCGTTAACCATTTTGCCAACAATCTCCCCCTCAGCATTACCCGAGGGGATTCAAACCTGTGACCAAGCTTTGATACCACTTGTTACAAGTAGTAGTTGCCGTTGCACCAAAAGATTGACCTGTTAATGCCCGATACAACCACTAGACTTATAAAAGACACAGGAGGCAGTTAAGCCATGTCACAAATTCCAAGGGGAGTGCTGACCATTTTGCCAATAGTAACAACACATTAAAAGTAAGACAATAAGACCCCAAAAGACACTCACCTAAGCTTACCTCTATCAAAAACAATCTTGTATCTAACAATATTTTATTAATTAGATTGTGGAATCAAAGATATTTTTATTATTAGTCTTAAAATATTAATACATGAAGTATTTTGTTTTAAAAAGTTGTATAAATGAAAAAATGAATAAAAATTTGATATTAGAATGGTTTATTGAGCTATGTGTAATCAATGGAGAACAATAGTCTCTAGATTACCAAATACATATATACTCTAATATACACAAATTTCTAGGTTTCAAGTCATTTAAATCTTTAAGGATTGGCTAGGCAAAAAAAAAGATGTGATGACGAATGTTAGAAGGATGAGAGATTCTTATTTGCGCAAAGTTACTAGGTCATTTGATGTGCTCTTAAATTGTTCAAACATCTTGGTATATATATTGTAGACACTACACTATTTATGATATCGTATTAGTGATGCAAACCAACAAATTATTGTGAATGGAGTTGCTTTCTAAGATATTTTGAATATTCTCAAAGCCTACATTGAGATATGAAATTATTCTAGTGAAATAGTAGTCTTAAGAGCCTAATATATTTGATGTATTAGATAAGTGAACTAGAGATAACTTTTTTATGTACCAAGATTGAGAAATGTTGATGATAATATAATTAGACAAAACTAGGAACCAATTATTTAAATATCCAATCAATTTAGAAATATAAGATCTACCATTTGGATTCTATGTGGTTGTCCTAGTTACATGTGATCTTGAGAAATCTAATGATTCCCAACTATTGAGAAATAATGGTTGCATCCCAAGACATATGATTCTTGTAGGGCATAAAAATGGTATGTTTTGCATGCCTTCATACTTAATAGATGAATATGTGCAATAATGGAGTTTCTATAACTATCAACGAATTGAAAACCTATTTCAAATGTTCCTATCTATATGGTTTTTCAACGAATTGCATGTAAACATGAATATAATAAAGAATCACTATTGTGACTCATATAAATTTTATCTAATTATGTATTAAAAACTCCACAATAAGATCGCATGCCAAGAATACACCCACTATTAATAGAGGACTTCAAGCAGAAAAAATAGCAACACATGGTTCATTTGATCTTTGACATTCTATTATTTCATTAGAAGAATTCCCCTAGTATATGTTGTGGAGAAGTTAATAAATGAGATTTGTTATTGATTTGATAATTTAATGCCTACAATATTCTTCATGAAGGAGATAAGAAATATATTTTTTTCTTATTTGTGTTTTATGGGTTCATAATGTAAACTTTATTGTATTTCAAATGTTAGGAAAATGGTGTCTCAACCTTACTATGATAAAATTGTACTATTGATAGAAAGGTTATTGTTGATACATGAGTGTAAGGGAATGTAGGGGGTAGGGTGTAAACCCTATAGGCTCTAGTCCCCTAACTAGTTGGAGGTTGGGGGCAATGCATCCTGATGAGGGTTCTTGGGGTTATCTCCCCCAAAATAAAATTTCATTTATAATTTGTCATTATGAATCCTTGTTGTTTAACATTAGGTCATAGATCTAATGGTGGATATATTGTGTGGTTTGTTATCCCTAAATGGAAACCTATTTTAAGTTGGTATTATATTATGATTGGATGTTTGATGCATTCTAAAATTTTGATAGTTGTTGAGTTGCCTCTAGATCTTCGTTGATATACACTTATGAGAAGCTTTCTCTTCATGTATATTGTAATTTTTTTTTTGATATCTAAATAATATATTGGGTGAATTTTGGAGTGTGGGAATTTTCTTCCAAAGGGTTTTCCTAATGTAATTCATCATGTTGTGGTATGCACATTATTTGTTTATTTGTGTTAAGTTTATGTCATTGTTGTAAAGATTTGAGAATTTTTTTTGCATAACCCTCCTCTCAAGGTTAGTGTAGGAATTTGTTCCACTGTCATAGCTTCCTTACACCCAAAAGTTGGTAAGTTGACTAGGTTATTTGAGTTTGATAGATTTGTACTATGGTTCTAAAGGAAGAATCATAGAATATTTAGCTTCCAAGAGGATCAATAATTTAAGATATAGATATGATGCAATTTTTTATAATGATAAAATATAATTTTATATGGCCTACATAATGAGAATACCGTGAGAAAATTGAGACAAAATGGTAAATTGAAAGAGGAAGACTCTAATTTACTCTTGGAGACAATTAGGGATTAAATTTAAGAAATGGATTAGCCTAGAAGGGAATATTGGTGTTATGGTTTAATGAAAGATCCTAGATAGGAAGCATATACCGAGAGATTCTAAAGGCTTTTTAAGAAATGTTTGAGGGAGAAATAGGAGAACCTTCAAGAGGTTACCTTCAAAGACCACTATGGAGGTAGTATTAAGAACAACACCTATAACTTCATTATTTTCAATTTATTCATTGAATGTTCCTATTTCAAGTGTTGTTATTGCTTCTCTTGCTATTGTATTTCTAGTTCTCATGTCTTTGATAAGCTTATCTTTTCAAATTAGCTTAAACCTAAGGAAATAAACAATTTAATTCTTAAAAACATTGGAAGGTCACAATTAACTTGGCATTCATGAACTAAATTTTATACAAAATCTTTCAAAATTTGTGAGTTAAAGTGTTCATTGATTAGGCTATGAAATCAAATATATTCTCATGGTTAGTCCTTAAATATAGGTACATAATTTTGTTTGTTTGAAAATTTTATATACACAAATAATTGATACTAGAGTAGTTTACTAACCTATGTGTAATCAATAGAGAAGGAGAAATGACATCAAGACTACCATAATGTAAAGATACTCTACCATATATCCAACTAGACTCTAGGATTTAATTCAATTTACTGCATCTTCAAAAATTAGCTAGAAGATAAATGATAAGTGATAATGAATGCTAGAAGGATGAGAACTTCCTATTTGCATAGAGATGATAGGAAATTTATTTTTTTGATACTCAAAATCTTGGAGACCAATTTATTATAAACGGGGATCGTATTAGGAATGAAAACTACAATCTAATAATAATTGTGAATGGAGTTACTTTCTAAGATATGTTGAATTTGTTTAAGCCTAATTTGAGATATGATGTTGTCACAAAGTAGTCATACTCAAAGCATGATATATTTAATGTATTAGAGAAATGGATTGAAGATGGTGTATATTTATCAAGATTGAGAAATGTTGTTAAGGATTATTAACTTTCTAATTTATTAATTGAAATATAATAGTCAATGATTTGAATGTCTAATATCTATTTGGAAATATAAACTATATTCATTTGGATGCTATATAGGTGGCCTTGTTGTATATGATCTTGAAAAATATAATGATTGGCAACTATTTAGAGTTAATGGTTGCATGGACCAAAACACACAATTCTTACAATAGATGAATGCATGTAACAATAAATTTTCCATAATCATTGATGAATTGAAGACCTAGTTTCAATGTTCCTATTCATATGATTTTCAATCAATTGCATGTAAACATGTAAATGAACAAACATTATAATAAATATGATTATTATCTAATTATGTATTAAAAATTTCACAATAAGATCATGCTAAGAATGCAATCCTACTAGTAGAGGAGTTGAAGGAGAAAAAGATAGCAACATGGTTTATTTGCACATTGTACCCTCAATTGCATTATTAGGGATGTGTATTGGTTCATACAAATTATCAAAGTGCATGTGAATAATTGTAAAATATGACATTGTTATCAATTCACTAATTTAGTGGCTAAAATCTTGTTCATAAAGGGACTGATAAGTATGTCTAGACATTTTTGCCTCGTGGGTGAAAAGTGTTTTTTTTTCTAGGATTTCAAAAATTGGTGAGATGATTAAGGGATTTGATTTTGATAGATGACCTCATAGGTATTATGGTTCTAATGTAAGAATCAATAAATTTATATTTTGAGGGAACACATAATTTGAGATGGAGACATGGTGTAATGTGTGATGATAGTAAATGTCATTTGTATGGGGATACCATGGAAAAATTAAGAGAAAAATAGAAAATTTAAAGAGGGAGATGAACCAATCCTAACTTCTCTTATTGATAGGATAAAATTTATAGATAAATTTGATTCCAATTTAACTCTTAGAGATCATAAATAGGGATTAAATTCAAGGAATGTGTTGACCATGTTATTAACACAATATAATGGCAGGGATTCAAAGATCACAATCCCTCTCTTGAGAGAGTGAGATGAATCACTCACAAGGTTCTGCAAGGTTGCATCACAACCACATGGGATAGGTCTCAGGAGGTAATGTGAAAGTTCATAGGGTAGGCCTTTGTTGGTTCAATTGTAGTACAAGGGCACCCTCTTGCCTATGGGACCCATTTTTGGGTTTTTGTCTTATTTTGTGAAATATTTGATGTAAATAAGGTCATTTTGGAACATTAGAGATCATATAGGACCATTTGTGAATTTTTAGGGTCATTTGGGCAAAAGATGCAAAAGTTGCTCAAATGTTGTCAATGTTGTCATGACAACTTTTTCATTGTAATGACAACCTTTTGCAAAGTTTTTAAAAGTTAGTTTGCAACTAGTTAGTGGTTGGGAACTGGTTGTGCAGGTATAAACAATCCTTTTTCACATGACCCCGAAGGTTGGAAATCATTGTAGTCAAAATTTGAAATAATATCATACAATTTTATGTGCATTTCCTCACATACAATCTGCAAATTCATCTTGTACAAACTATGCTTACAACTTGATTATGTGAGACCAATTAGAGATGATTGTGTTGTGATTCATGAACCTACTTTGCTTTGGTTTTTATTTCATTCAAACCCACTAAGTATTAAGGAATTTATTGAAATTTCTTCCCAGACTGGTTGAAACCCTACCTAGGGTAATAAGCAAGCTAAATAAATGTATAACTAAGTCCTCCACTAGAAAAAATATCTAAAATGGGTGGAGAGACTTATAATTATGCTATGCATCATATTCTAGACTTGTAGGGGTTGGTGATAAGGTTTTCTTGGGATTTGATGCATTAGGAGGTCTAATATCTCTATGTATCAGACTATGGAGAATAGCAAGAGTGAAGAATCATCCATAACAAATTCATAAGATTAAATTTCCTTGAGTTTAGGGTTTGAAAGATATAGAGGGATCCTGTAGATAGAATCCACTTATTTGGAAACTATATTGTTAAGAAGAAATAGTTGTATTGGTGACTATCCTAAAGTGACAATTTTTGTAAACCAGTGCCATTTTCCACAAAATAGGGTCTTAGTATGGAGTTGGTGTCTAATTCTCAAATTAACTAATCCTAGATATTTTTCAGAGTGCCTCTAGTCAGGGTTAAATAAGTTTGATCCATTGATGTGTTGATTTGGCATTTGGCCATCAAATTTGATTTTCCTAGTTGTCAAAAATTAGTAGCCATCAACCATGGAAAGTTTGGCATAGTTATGAGTCACCACATAAGAGTTGGTCCTAGTCTTATAAACCCCAAGGTTATTTTCCATGATGTCGACATTGACCTAAGAATTTTGGTTCAAACCCTAGAAAGGTGTTCAAGGATGGAGGTTCAAATAAGTACATTTGAGAGAACCTAAGGAGATGGGATACAACTCCTTTATCATTGTATGTTAATGTCCTTGTGAACGTCCTTCCTCTATATAAAATTGGTATCAGAGAAAGGAAGATCGGGTTGGGAAGAGAACATGATCATAAAACAATTATAAATGAAATCAATTTTCCAAGATGCCTCCAACGATTAATATGGAGAGAATAGTTAGAGATGTGAGAAAATCTATTTCCCAAGAAATAAGAGCTATGAGGGAAAGCCTTGATGCAAAAATATCAACAATTGAGACTAATTAGAGAAGATGAGTGGTCACAAGATATTTGAGTGATCGAGAAGAAGAAGTGGATGAATAAAATACACCACAAGAAGGACATGAAGAAGAAAGAGATGTTGAAGACTTGAGAATGGAGAGATTGATAAGGTAGTAAAGAGTGATGGTTCCAATGTTAATATGGAACTTATAGTATAATCAGGAAGTCTAAATGGAGAAGAAATTATAGATTGGATTGGAGAAATAGATAAGTATTTTTATTTTGAAGAGATACTTGAGGGGCAACAAGTAAAATTGGCAATAGCTAAATTGAAAGGACCTGCATCCCTATGGTAGGATAATGTGCAAGAAGAGAGAAGAAAGGTAAGGAAAATATTACATCTTGGAATAGAATGGTGGAAATTTTGAAGGGTAAATTCCTACCTAGTGACTATACCATTCAGTTGTATAGGAAGTTTTAAAATTTGAAGAAAAAAGACATGAACGTGAAGACCTACATAGAGGAGAGTTAGAATATCTAAGGAAGTTTTGGAATTGGTTTTCATTGATGTCAAAACCTCCATACTAACTCTCTGGTGGTATCGGTTGGTGGTCAAAATTTTTGGTCATGTCCTATTAGCTCTCAGTGTTGTAACATGAGTTTTTGGTTGTGCACAAGGAAGGTTCAGAATGAAGATATCTCGTGTTCTCAGGTGCGTCAAGTTCCTCAAAGGTGGATTGGTGTATCAGCTATGCCATACTCAAAGAAATGTTATGTCAACATTATTAGTTATTTTTATGGCCTCATAAATTGTAATGTTAATTGCAATATCTTGAGTTTCACCTATATGTGGATAGTATTGTAGTGTGATATCAAGTTCTCTTAATATGTCCTACATTTTGGATCAATGTTATGAATTAAATGTAACATATGTCACATCGATGATATTGTTGGCAAGTTGTATCTTTTTTCATTGATGTCAAAATGTCTACTATAATATTTTTGATGTCTATTATGTTGTTTGGATGCCTAGTGTGAAGATCAGATGGTTTTGATATCTGTTATGAAGATTGGTTGACAGATATGTATTTCTACCAGTAACACATAATGTTTAGATGAATGGTGGAAGAATGTTATTGAAGATGAGGATTCACACACCTCATGGTATGATGTAGAGTTTTTCTACATATTTTATTTCAAGTTTGAGTTGTTGACATGATGATTTGATCAAGCTATGGTGTCACAGATAAGGAGTGGTTATTTTGTTGATTGCCAGTGTTTCAAAGTTGTAGAGGTTACTTTTGTGCACATGTTGTAGATGATAAATTTGGTTGCATAGTTGGAAATAACCTAAGGACATAGAAATGTGTCTACCATTCAAAGTGTTTGTGGTTCTAATGATCCTCAAGGAAATTACAAGTATTTTAGTGGAGGATGATAGTGTTCTTGAAATTTTATCAAGATGTTGGTAGATTTGATGAATGCAGTGTATTTGTTAATTTTTTTGACATTAATGATAACTTAGGATAATCTAGGATTATTTTCCTGATGAGTTGGTAGATTACATTGATCAAGGTGACCAAGTTCAGTGAATCTAAATTATGTTTTTGTGATCTTAGCCAACATGTTAAGGAAAGATTATAAAACGGTTTATAAGAGATCAGTAAAATGTTTTAGGGTTATCATCATGATCTTAATATGTTATTGATGGATCTAAGGGATGTTTGGAAAGAACATAGAGATCCTGATGGTTGATTTTGGAGTTTAGAGATGGATGATTTAATATTAGGATTTGTCGACCTAGTTCTTGATAAATATGGTGAATTGGAGTTTGATTTGTGTGTTGTATGTATGCACTGGTGTTTTTGAGATCATGGAAGAAAGTGTATGCTAGTGAATCATTTTTACAGATCTAATGAGGGATGAATTGCTTGTCTATAGTGTGGCAAAAATAATTGTAGTAAGGGATCTGACTATACTGAAAAGGAACTAATAGAGGCATAGTGAGATTCTACTATATAGTTCATGAATTATCAGATTGGTGTCTAAAAAGTGTTTGTAATTCAATGAGAATTTTGAATTGTAATTATAAGTCAGTGTGACTTCCTTCGAGTGGGTTCCCAAGGAGAATTGAGTAGTGAAATCTAGTAAGTGTACTTGAATGCATGTGCATTCCTTATATTGTAATAAGCTATACTTCTAACAAGGTATAAGTCTTATTGTAGGTATCATCCCCACCATGGTTTTAAACCTAGTTTGGGTTTCTATGTAAAAATAACTGTGTTATGTGGTGTTGATGTTTAAATTTATTTGTTTTTACATGATTTACATTTTGCAAATAAGTGATAACAGTTTATGTGATTAATGGTTTTATGCTTGAAGGATTTAAGGGTTTTAAAGTTTAACTATTTTAGTAGAAACAAATTCACACCCCCCTCTCTCAATTTCTTTCTACCTATTTCCTACAATTGGTATCAAAGTCTAGTCCCTTGAAGGAACCTTAATAGATTGAGGGAGATCCAAAGATGGTAGCCATTAGGACGAACATACATAGATCTAAGAACAAGAGATCCATGAAAAGTTGTCTAGGTATGAGAAGGAGATGAAGAGACTTATGAAGGAATTGGAAGAAGAGGAAAGACAAATTTAGAAATTGGAAACACTACTTTCTAGGAGAATACCCAAGAGTTCGTTTGTAGTTTTAGATAATGGATCTAGTGATTCTGACAAAAATGATGGTGAGATAACTGATGGTGGATCTATTGTAGTTGTCAAAGATGAGAACACCAAGCCTGCAAATTCTATACTCACTTGTTCATTCCTTTTTGTTAAGGAAGAAGGTAATAAGTCTGATAATCTTAAGCCTACTAGTTCTCTCATTTCTATTAAAGAAGATGACTCCATAATTGAAGAATTTGTGCCTTCTATTGCTATTAATGATGTTGTTGAAGAAAAAGCTTTAGTTTCTCAAGTTGTCAAATAAGATAAGTGGGTGATTGATAGTGGATGCTCTCATCATATGATTGGTGACAAGATAAAATTCATAAGCGAGGAGAAGTATGATGGTGTTGAAATGCAATGGGGTGACAACTCTGGTGGTAAGATCAAAGGTAGAAGTTCTATTACTTTGGAGGGTAAAAATAATGATAATGATGTATTGTATCTAGAAGGTTTGAAACATAATATTATTAGTGTTGTTCAACTAATGGAAAAAGGCTATGGTTTTCATTTCAAGAATGACATGTGGAAGGTCTTAAATGATTATGGAAGGTAGATTGAGCTACTGGATCCAAGACAAGAGGTAACATATTTCTTTTGAATAGTGGTCAAAAGAGTTGTTTGATTGCTCAAATAGATGATAGTTTGTCATGACATAAGAGGTTGTGTCGTGTGAACTTTGATTGATTTTGTTTCTATAAGTTCTACTTTTTCTATTAGAGAGTTGTCTAAGATACAAAATCATGCTAACATTTTTGCAAGGAATGCCAATTGGGTAATAAAACAAGAGCTACATTTCACTCTAAGAAAGAAAATTCAAATGATTTGCTTGATCTTGTTCATACTGATTTGTGTGGCCCTAAAAAGATAAGAATCTTTCATGGAGACAAATATTTTGTGCTACTAATTGATGGTTATTCAAAGATGGTATGGGTGACCTTCTTGAAAGATAAGTAAGAAGATTTTGGTAAGTTTAAGGCCTTCAAGTCAATGGTGAAGAATGAGACTAGTCTAAACTTGAAAAAGATGAGATCAGATAGAGGTGGAGAGTTTACATCAAATGAGTTAAACTCATTCTCTAAGATGCATGGAATCAAGAGAAAATTTTCTTCTCCTAGGACCCCAAAAAGAAATGGTGTAGCAAAGAAGAACAAATCAACTCTAGAGACTGCTAGGACAATGATGCTTACAAGGAATGTTTTGTAAATATTCTGGAGAGAAGTTGTGAGAATTTTAGTATACACTCTTAATCGAGTGAAGATCATAGATGGAACCGGTAAGACACCTTATAAACTTTGGTGTGGTCATGTGCCTACTATTAATTACTTCATAATTTTTAGTAAATGTTACATAAAGAAGATATAGGAACGTTTGATGCAAGGAGTGATGAAGGTATATTCCTTGGATGTTTTACTAAAAGAAGAGCATATAAGTATTTCTTGACAAGACCTAGTGAATATGAACATCAAAGGCATAGTAGTGATAAAACACGGGATCGACAAGTGCATAATTTAAGTCCAAGTACCTCAAAAAATGCAAAAGATGAAACCTATACAAGTGGAGAAGAAGACGAAGAATTCTAAAAATTAGAGACAAGGAAGAAAACTCCAAGGTATGTAAGAATGAACTATAATGAAGATCATATCATTGGTGACATGAACAAAGGAGTTCAGACAAGAAGAAGAGTTGCACAAGATTAGATATGCTTGATGTCACACACTGAACCCAAGGATGTAACATAAGCTTGCATAGATGATCATTGGATTAATGGAGGAAGATTTATCACAAATTCAGAAATAAGTTGAATGGAGAAGGAAAAGTTGTGAGGAATAAAGCAATATTGTTATGAAAAGGTTACTCTTAAATGGATGGGATCAACTATGAAGAAACATTTTCACCAGTAACAAGGTTGGAAGAACTTAGAGTGTTTCTAATGTATGCAGCCCATAAGAACATCATAGTTTATCAAATGAATGTCAATTCAGTGTTCTTAAATGGTGAGTTAGAAGAAGAGGTATACATAGAGAAGCCTAATGGTTTTACTCTAAGCAAAGAACCTGATATGGTGTGTTTATTGAAGAAAGCATTGTATGGACTAAAGAAAGACCGTAGAGCCTAGTATTCTAGATTGGAAAAGTATTTTCTCAAGCTTGGATTCAAAAAAGGTACTGGAGATAGTACTTTGTATTTTAAGATTATTAATGAGAAAATTCTTATTGTGGAAGTCTTTTGATCACATTATCTTTGTTGGAGATGATAAGTTAAGTAGAGAGTTTGCATTAGAGTCACATAATGAGTTTGAAATATCCATGATAAGAGGAATGAAATTATTTCTAGGCCTACAAGTTACTCAATTTGACAAAGGAATTTTTATGAATCAACCTATGTATGTGAGGGAATTCCTAATAAAGTTTGGGTTGGATGACTCAAAACTTATGGGAACACCTATGGTGATAGGATGAAAGCTATCAAGTGATTATGAGTCCCCTAAGGTTAATCAGTCAAGGTATAGATCAAAAGTTGGTGGAATGCTATATTTAACTCATACAAGGCCTAACATCATGAATATAGTGTGTCTCATTGCAAGATTTCAAGCTGATACAAAACACAATCATGAAGTAGTACTAAAAAGGATATTTAGATATCTAAAAGGGACAATAGACTATGGAATGTGGTATCCTAAGGATAATGATTTCACCTTATGTGCATATACAGATGCTAACTAGGCAGGTGATATTGATGACAGGAAGAGCACAAGTGGTGGTGCATTCATTTTGGGTAGTAGAATGATCTCATGGACGAGTAAAATGCAGAACTTAATTTCCTTATCTACTACGAAGGTAGAATACATTATTGTTGTTGGTAATTATACTCAAATCATTTGGATGAAGAAGATGTTATCTAATATTGGCATTGTTTTTTATGAACCTATTGTGATTTACTATGATTGGTGCAGGACACCCAAGGCTTAGACAGGCTATTTTGTGTTTTGGTTCTTTTTCTTTTATAATAAGGAGGGATTGATCTTAGGGATCAATCTCCTCATTGATCTTGATCCTTTTGTGTGGTCAAGGGTTCCTAAGGCATGTCTATGAGCCTTGTAATCCCTTAGTCAATGTGGATCCTAGATGGCTTAGGCTTGGTTAAATTAAGGTTTGGTGTGTTTTGTAAGGAAACTCAGGTGCGGAAACAACTTCCTACGCTAATCTCTATAGGAGAGTATTGTGCAAATTCTTATAAATCCTTACAATTTCAGATTCGTTAACTACTTTAACAAAGATATTGCAACCACATACCATGCATACAAAAAAATAGAGAATGAAAAAATGATATACCTTGGGGAAACCTTTCGGTAAAAACCCCAGCACTCCAAAACCTACACAATGTATTGATCAAAACTATTACAGCTTACAATACACTTGCAATCCAAGTTCTTTCAAAAGATTTCCAAAAAACCTTAAAGACAAATCACGGCAGCATAAAAACATTCCAACCATACACTCGCATCATCTTCTCTTCGCAACCCTAAAAAAGCTTATATCATGCGCTTCACTTTTTAGGGCTACTCCCAAAGATAATCATATTAGAGTTTTACCATTCTCTGAGAAATTTACCATTCTCCGAGAAAATAGGAACCCCGAACCCCACGATTGGGGAAGAGTGTACAATACTCAAATTTATCAGTTGCCACATGTCTTCACTGTCATTGAATCTTCCTGACATAGCTCTTACGTGTCATAGGAATCTGTCATAACCATTTTAGCCATGATTTCCTTACACACAATTCAAGATGCTGACACATCAACATTATTTGCAAGAAATACATTTTACAAAATAAATAATAAGAATAGGAATTATCCAAGGTTGAGACACCTTATTCCTAACATGTTTTAGGTTATTTGTCTTTGGTTTTTGTAATTTTTAGGGATCTAAACCTTAAATAAACCTCTTAGACCTCTTTAGAGGGTTTTTGTTAAGTCTTTGGTCCATTTTTGCAAAGTTGCTTCAAAACTTGCAAAACTTGCACAAATTGTTGTCAAGCAACTTTGAAAAGTTGCTAGAAATGGTTATGGAGTTGGTTCCAATGGTCACCACCATGGAGAGACTAGTTGGACACCATTTCTCAAGTTCTTTAACCAATGTAAATCTTTTGAAAGAGGTTAGATTCGAATGGCAATTATTTGGTGCACAAAAATAAATAAAATCTGATCATTTCCAATGAAATCAGACTGTGTAGGGACATGTACGAAGGAATAAGTGTGAAATGTTTATGGTTTGAATCTTTCATGTATTCATTATTGAAATCCATTGGATTGATTTGGTTTTGAATTCAGCAATTAAATTTATAATTTAGATTTGTATACAACCAGGGTTTTAAGGGTTTGACAGGCGTGTTTCACAAAAATGACTCATACTTGTATTCCCACAAGTGGAAACTCATGAAACCTTGGGGAATGAAAGTTAATAGGGTTTTTTTTATGATTCCAAAAGCCAGACACTAGAATCCATCGGCAAGTGGGATTGGCACCAAGCCCTAGACTGAACATCCCTATGTGTTCAGTCAGGATTCTTGAAGAAATAGTATGAAGAGATAAGACCTTGATGAATTAAGTGTTAGAAGAGTTTTTTTTAGTGTAAAATAGACTAAAGAATAGTCCTAGAAACTTAAGGATGTTCTATATACCCATTACCATTCATTCTTAGTGAAATCCAGGGCTAAGGTGGTCAATTAGGCTTGTGACCTAAGTGTGACTGGGCAGTGGTGGTGTAGAATCAAACCAAGTTTCTTTGGGGATTAATGTAACCCTAAAAAGGGTACTAAAAAATGGTCTTAGTTTTGTCAAGCTCATTGGGAGTCAAAATCTAAGTGCCCGGAAGTAGTGTGGAAGACCTACAAGGCTTTGTAGGTGAAGTTGAAATCAGAAGGTTGTGCAAGTTGGAGAAGTGTTTTGATGACTGATTCTCCATATTGGATCATCAAATACAAGACTCCAATCATCAGATTGACTAAGGAACTCGACTGGTGAAGAGTTCTATTATTTGGCCCAATTTGGGAATAAGTCCCTAAGGCTAGGTAAGGGATAAGTTGAAGTGAGTTGTTGAAAAGTGGAGAAGGTGTTAGAAAGACCTTAAAATAGGTAAATCTATTATTGGCCATCCATAAAAAGGATTGGTGAAGTTAGAAGAAACTAGAACCTAGAGAGTAGAAGTTAGTGGGTAATAGGCCCAGAGGTCACTACTGTTGTCTTCTCTGCATCAAGTGGTATCAGAGCCACTAAAACTCTATTTGGAATCAATTAATAAGGCAAGATGGAAGATAGAGAGGATATTCCTTTGAGGATAACAAACGTAGAGTTGGCTAAGATAGTCAAAGAACAAATGGCAGAGAGTAGAGTTGTCAGAGAAGAGAATAGAGGCATGAAGAGGGAGTTAGAAAAATTAAAGGGACAAGTGAGAAGAGGGGAGAATGAGGAGTCAGAGGAAGAAGAGTAGGATTAGATTGGTCAAGACAATCTACTAGAGGATCAAAGGGAAATGCTTGAAGCCCTAGAAAGAGTGGGAAAGAAGGACAAGAATGACCTACCTATGTTCCATGGAAATTTGGAACCAGAGGAGTGCATGGATTTCTTAGAGGCATTAGAGAACTATTTTGAATGTGAAGAAGTGCCTCCTAGCCAAAAGGTGAAGTTAGCCAAGTCCAAGTTGAAAGGACTAGCCCTTAGTTGGTGGAACTTTCTTCAAAATGAGAGATTGGAAGAAGGAAAGTCAATCATCTCTCCTTGGACCAGGATGAAGGTAGAGTTGAAGAGGCAATTTGTACCTAAAGATTATGAAGTGAATCTTCATAAAAAAATTCAAAATCTGAAGCAAATGGATCTTTATGTGAGTGCCTACACTCAAGATTTCCATAACCTTACTCTAAAAGCCAAGATGTATGAGACAGAGAAATAAAAGTTAGAAAGGTATATTAATGGTTTAAAGTATAGTATTTAGGATGAGTTAAATTTGGTCACATTGGAGACAATCCACAAGTGTTTCTAGCTAGCCCTCAAGATTGAGGAGAAACAAAAGAGGAAATGGGAACAAGGTAGAGGAAGAGAAAATACATTCAGAGGTAGGGGCAAGTTTAATGGTAGAGGGACTTTTCCTAGAAGTCAAGGAGAAGCCAATAATCAACAGACTGATCAAGATACTAGTGGCAGAGGTTCATTCAGAGGAAAAGGACCAAACAATGGTAGGGGTAGAGCAAGAGGAAGGGGCCCTAATATATTCATAGGGAGGTGCTTCTCATGAAATCAAGTTGGCCACCAATCTTTTAGATGTCCTGAGAAGAATGGCAGCAACAACCATAGAGATAGGAGGGCACAGTTGGCTCATGAAGAGGAGGATTGCCAAAGTACTACTTCTTATCATACCACTTCATCCAAGCAAGCTGACCTTGAAAAGGGAGAATGTCTCATGTTTAATAGATCATTGTTGGTACCAATCAACAAGGAGCCAACCCAAAGGAAATCTCTCTTCCAGACCACATGCAAGGTAAAGGGTAAAGTATGCAAGGTAATTGTTGACTCTGACTCTACTAAAAATTTGGTTTCCTTAGAGATGGTTACTAAAATTAATCTGAAAATAATTCCACATTTTAACCCCTATAAGGTGTATGTTAGGATTAACAAGGCAGAAATAACAATTACATGCAAAAATAACCAATATTAGAAAAAACATAAACCACACAGAAGAGAACAGAAGACACAAAGATTTAACATGGTTCACCCAATCCTTGGGCTACGTCCACCAACAGTGAGTCCAATATTATTATTATCCAGTGATTACAACCTGATTACAATATGTAATCCCTTACAGCTCGATTCTGCCACAAGTACTAAAACCATACATTATGAAATCCCTAACCCTAAGCCATATTATACAATATTTTGCTGCTTTAGGATTAGAATGAGTTACAACATGTCGACCCAAAAAATATCTGAAAATATGTTAGCCCCAAAAAAATTCACCAAAAGCTAACAGTCTCCCACAAATAAAAAGTGTACAGTACTTTCCTGATCAGTCACCACAACTTAACAATCTCCCACTTGGTGACTAATCAGTATCCACACTAAAAAACCTCCCACTTGGAGACTAATCCTGTAGCAATATTGCTACTATATGAGGCTCCCACTAGATTGAACCACCCTGGACTCAGTTGTTCCTTTATTCTGTTTAGTCTAGAAGACCAACTGAAGCTGAACACGAGTTCAAATTCTCCCTTGTTACTATGTTTGTAAACATATTTGCTGGATTATCATCTGTATGAATCTTTTCCAGCTTTAACTTCCCATCATCCAAAATTGACTGAATGAAATGGTACCGCAACTATATGTGTTTTTTCTTTGAGTGCAAAGCATAATTCTTCGCAAGATGAATGGCACTTTGGCTATCTATATGTAGAAAATTATTCGTCTATGGATGTCCCAATTCTTACATGAAGAATTGAAGCCATATCATCTCCTTGGTTGCCTTTGTAGCAATAAAATACTCTACCTTTGTAGTGGATAAAGCAACCACCATTTGTAGTTGATAAATCTAACTCACTGTTGTCCCACCAACAGTAAATACATAGCCTATAGTACTCCACCTGCTATCTATATCTCCTGCCAAATCTGAGTCAACATAGCCTTGTACAGTAGTAGTAGATCCCCCAAAGTGTAAACACTTACTGGATGTACCTCTCAAATATCTAAGAATCCATTTGAATGCATTCCAATGCTCAATAATAGGATGACTCATATATTGGATAATGACTCCCACTGCATGTGCAATATCTGGCCTAGTACATACCATAGCATACATTAAGCTCCCTACAGCTCAAGCATAAGGTACCTTAGACATTTTAGCCTCCTCTTCTGATGTCTTTGGACACATCTCCTTAGTCAATTTCAAATGACCAAGCAAAGGTGTGCTGATAGATTTGGCATTCTGCATAGAGAAACGTTGCAACACCTTCTCAATATAATCAGCTTGAGATAAAGTCAATTTTCTATTTTTCCTATCTCTGCAAATTTTCATACCAAGGATTTGTTTTGCTGCTCCAAAATCCTTCATATAAAAAGAGTATGCTAACTGTTGCTTTAAGCCCTTAATGTGATCCATGTTAGACCCAGCTACAAGCATATCATCAACATATAAACATAGAATAATGTAGCTATCATTAGCCAATCTCTTAAAATAAACATAATGGTCAGAATGACACCGAGTGTATCCATGCTCATTCATAAAAGTGTCAAATTTAATATACTATTGTCGAGGGGCTTGCTTCAAGCCATATAAGATTTTCTGCAATCTACACACCAAATTCTCCTTACCCTTGACCTCAAATCCTTGTGGTTGTACCATATATATTTCTTCATCCAAATCACTATGAAGAAAAGTTGTTTTAACATCAAGCTACTCTAAATGCAAATCTTCAACAGCCACAATACTTAAAACATTATGAATAGAAGTCATTTTAACAACTGGAGAAAATATCTCATCAAAATCAATGCCCTTTTTCTATGTAAATCCTTTTATAACTAACCTGGCTTTAAATCTTTTCTTACCTCCATCCTCTTCTTTCAGCCTGTAAACCCATTTATTCTGTAAAGCCCTTTTACCTATAGGTAACTTGCATAAATCCCAAGTTTGATTTTCAGCAAGGAGTCCATTTCCTCTATCATTGCAGACTCCCACTGAATCTTTGCATCCACCTACACAACTTCATTATAACATTCAAGCTCACCAGCATCTATTAACAAAATAGAATACAAAGAGGGAGAAAATCTTTCTGGAGGTTTACTTAGCCTTGTTGACCGTCTAACATTCATTAGGGTGTGTGGTATTTGTTGTTGCTGTTGTTGCGAAGCATAAGGACCTACTGGAACATCATCTTTTGGAGTATCATCTAGTACTACATAGTCCTCTTCTTTCTTCTCACGTTGTTGCAACAGATCTTTGTACAACACTTTCTCACTGAATATGACATTCCTACTTCTTACAATTTTATGATTTTCAAAATCCCAAAGCCTATAACCAAAATCATCAATGCTATATCCAACAAATACACATTTCTTTTACTTAGCTTCTAGCTTGTGATGAAGGGTGCTCCCCTTAATACCACAAACACATAACAGAAATAGAGAAACAACAACAATATGCAAGAACAGAAAATTGGCTTCTTATTATCTCCACAAATGTGGAATTACAAACTTTCAGAATTACAATATGCAAAGCCACATGGGCATTCCCTTACAATATTCTGTAGGACAAAGCCTCAAACTATTACCCAGAACTATTCTGAACTGCCTAAGACAATAATACAGCCTTCCTTATATAGGCAATTTCCACCGCCCGAGAAGGTTCCAGAAATTTAGCCCTAAGGGCCGACCAAACTTAGAATTATTTTATTTTTCAATTTATTACATCAAAGTCGGCTCAAAATAACTTTTGAAACCCGAACAGAAATTTTGAAGGAAAATTATTTTCCGCCATTTCAGGTGACCCGACTTCCGAAGATCATAAGTCATCACCAGTTGACCCGATTGACTATTATAACCCCATTTCGGAAATGCCACGAAGCGCTCTATAGGCTTGACCCGCGCAAGCGCCCGTCACCCAAATTTTTGACCTCATTCGGGGCCTCTAAAGCCTTCAAAACTGAGTTCGAAGTTTCTGTACCCTGCTGCCAATACCGAAAATCTTCAATATCTTCAAAACTACACCTGATCTGGCAATGAAACTTTGCTGGCAGACTTATATGACCAAAATGAACCTCCAAGAAAGAAATCAGATCATTCTGAGCACATACGAAAATTACCAAAAATAGTAACTTTCCATAAATAGCAGCTCTGCACAAAATAGCCCTTATTGAATATAAAAATAGAAATATTTTTGGGTGATGCAAGATTGCTCTTACACCCAAGATGCTCCTGCATCAGCTTGGTTCTATTTTCAGAATCTATAAGTGCAAAAGCTTCACAACCGAAGATTTTGAGAAAAGAATAAGTCACCTTCTTACCACTCCATGCTTCCTCTAGAATACCATAGTCCAAGGAGTAGAGGGGCCTCTATTGATTAAATAAACAACAATGTTTACAGCCTCTGCCCACATGTTTAAGGGCATCCTAGCATGAAACCTCATACTCCTTGCACACTCCATTATTGTCATGTTCATGCATTCAGCCACTCCATTTTCTTGTGGAGTCCTTGGTATAGTTTTTTGCCTATGAATTCCATTAGAGGAACAATAATATTCAAATTATATGCTGCAATAGTCACCACCATTATCAGATTTGAGACATTTTAGCTTTTTACCAGTCTCATTCTCAACCAAGCATTTCCATTTCTTAAAAGTTTGAAATACATCAGATTTCTGTCTAAGGAAATAAATCCATACTTTTCTTATTGCATCATCTATAAATGTAACATAATACAAAGAGCCACCAAGGGAAGATACTTGAGCTGGTCCCCATACATCTGTATGCACAAGCTCTAATTTCTCATTTTTCTTTTCCTTCCCACTCTTTACAAAACTAACTCTCTTTTGTTTTCCATACACACAAATTTCATAGAAATCTATATTGACACATTTCAAACCAGGTAAAACTTTCTTTGAATGAAGTAATTTCATACCTTTTTCACTCATGTGCCCAAGTCTATTATGCCAAATTGTTATGTTAGAATCTACAACAATAGTTTGATGTTCTTCCTACTCAACTGCAGCCATTGTTCTTGAACATTCATTATCTTCTGAAATAATTAAAGTAGAAGGAACAGTATGACCTGTACAAAGATATAAGGTGCCTACTTCCACACCTTTTGCTACTACTAAGGAACCTTTTCAAACCTTCCAATTTCTATCATTAAAAGTAATTGTACAACCCTCATCACCTAGTTGCCCTGCTGAAATTAAATTCCTACTTAGCCTTGGAACATGTCTTACCTTTTGTAGTAGCCAATGATTCCCATTCTGCAACTTAATCTTAATTTTTCCCTTTCCAACAATCTAATAGGGTTCATTATCTCCCAAATAAACTAGCCCAAAATCCCCTTGGACATAATCAAGGAAGTAACCTCTATGGGGTGTAGCATGAAATGAAGCCCCAACATCTAAAACCCATGAATCATCAATACTTTCTAAAGAAATAAGTAAGGCATCCTCTTCGGGTTTATTACTTACCACATTTGCCTCCTTGTTACCTTCTTGTTTATCTCCTTCTTTATTCTTCTAAGACCAGTAATATTTCTTCTTATGACCTAGTTTTCCATAGTACCAACAATCATTTAGTCCTTTGGATTCAAACCTCTTTCCCTTTGATTTCCCACAATTTCCATAATTATTTCCTCTCTCATTCATTCTACCTCTACTTTGTGCATTTAAGACACTACCTGATGTGGATCCACCTGAGCTTTTCCTAAAAAATTCCTCATTCAGAATAACACCAATAACATCATCAAATTTTAGGGTATTAGAACCAGAAACAAAGTTACTAATAGCCATTACCAAGCCATTCCAGCTTTCAGGCAAAGAACACAAAATCAAGAGAGCCCTAACTTATTCATCAAAAATAACATTAACTGAAGTTAATTGACTGGTAACTGTATTAAACTCATTTAAATGATCAGCAACTGACCCACCTTCCACCATTTTCATATTAAACAAACACTTCATGAGAAATACCTTATTTGAAGCGAAGGGCTTTTCATACAACTTCACTAGGGTTTTCATCAAATCTTTAGTCATCGTTGCTTGTGTAATATTGAATGCCACAAATTGTGCCAGGAATAATCTAATACTACCAAGAGCCTTTCTATCAAGAATTATCCAGTCCTCATCAGAAATGCTTGCTGATTTATTGGCTTTTCCTTCCAATAGCCGCCATAGATCCTTCTGATAGAGATAGTCCTCCATTTGCATTTTCCATAACTAAAAGTTATGCCCATTAAACTTGTCAATCTTCAGCCTAGCCTCGTCTACCATTTCTCCCACTCAATTGTGAGACTCCCACTAAACCGTGAGATCTTCCTACAGAGGATAACTAAAAACAACCTTGCTCTGATACCACTTGTTAGGATTAAAAAGGCAGAAATAACAATTACATGCAAAAATAACCAATATCAGAAAAAACATAAACCACACAGAAGAGAATAGAAGACACAAAGATTTAACATGGTTCACCCAATCCCTTGGCTATGTCCACCAACAACAAGTCCATTATTATTATTATCTAGTGATTACAACCTAATTACAATCTACAATCCCTTACAGTTCGATTCCACCGCAAGTACTAAAACCATACATTATGAAATCCCTAACCCTAAGCCATATTATACAATATTTTGCCACGTTAGGGTTAGAATGAGTTACAACATGTCGGCCCAAAAAATAGCCAAAAATATGTCAGCCCCAAAAAAATTCACCACAAGCTAACAGTGTCTTGGTTGAGCAAGGATCAACAAACCATTATAAATGAGCAGTGTCTAGTTGATTTCCAAATAGGAGAATATAATGATAAGGTTATGTGTGAGATTGTTGAAATGGATGCTTTTCATCTCCTTTTAGCAAGGCCTTGTAAATATGACACTAATTCCCAACATGATGGGAAAACCAATATACTCACTATAACAAAAAATGGAGAAACTATCACTATGACTCCTTTACCTGATGTCCCTAATGAGCAAGCCTTGTCTAGTGGGGTTATGTTGGTCAAAGAGAAAGAGTTTTTCAAAGTTCTTAAAGAGGACAATGTACCATGTTTTTCTATTGTAATCAAACCTAAAGGGACTCATCATGAAGGCAGGGGGTTGAACCTAGGAGTCAAAGAAAGTGTTTGTCCAAAAGTAGTGGCAGATTTACTTGATAAGTATAGTGGTGTTGTGGTAGATAGTTCTAATGATTCCCTTCCACCAAAGAGGGAGATCAGTCATTGTATTGATCTAATCCCAAGGGCTACCTTACCAAACAAAGTAGCCTATAAACTTACACCAAAGCAGAATGTTGAGGTAGAAAGACAAATTCAGGGATTGTTAGAGAAGGGTTACATAAGGAAGAGCATTAGCCCATGTGTTGTACCTACAATCCTTGCCCCTAAAAAGGAAGGTACTTGGAGGTCATGCACTGATTCTAGACCCATCAATAGAATCAAAATCAGATACCAGTTCCCAATGCCTAGGATGGAAGATCTCATGGATTGCTTGGGTGGAGCAAAGTTTTATTCAAAAATAGACCTAAGGAGTGGCTATCATCAAATCAGGATCAGAGAGGGGGATGGGTGGAAGACAACATTAAAGACTAATGAGGGGTTGTTTGAATGGATAGTCATGCAATTTGGCTTATCTAATGCTCCTAGTACTTTTATGCACTTAATGAATGAAGTTTTAAAACATTTTCTTCATAGATTTGTGGTTGTTTATTTGGATGACATCTTGATTTTTAGTGGCAGCAAGGAGGAGCATCTTCATCACATAGATCAAGTCCTAAGGAGACTCCATGAGGAAGGATTAAAGGTAAACTTGGAAAAATGTTCATTCTTGTAGGAGGAGCTTGTTTTCTTGGGTTTTGTGATCTCAAAAGGAAGTTTGAAGATGGATCCCACTAAGGTAGAAGCCATCCTAAATTGGCCATCACCTACTTCAGCCACTGAGGTAAAAAGATTTCATGGACTATGTAGTTTTTATAGGAAGTTTATAAGAAACTTTAGTGGCATTTGTACTCTTATAATCAATACTATTAAAGGTGGTAGGAAATGTGTTTTTGAATGGACAAAAGAGGAAAATGAATCCTTTGAGATGTTGAAAAGAAAGATCTCTGAACAATCAGTGCTTGTGTTACTTGATTTTCATTAGGTTTTTGTAGTGGAGTGTGATGCTAGTAACAAAGCTATTGGAGGGGTTCTTAGCCAAGAAGGGAGGCCAGTAGCCTTCTTTAGTGAAAAACTAAATGAAGCTAAGAAAAAATATTCTACTTATGATCTTGAGCTTTATGCCATGGTTCAGTCCTTAAGGAATTGGAGGCACTATCTATTGCCCAAAGAATTCATTATTTTCATTGATAATCATGCTCTTAGCTTTCTTAATAGGTAGGAGAAACTCAATCACAGGCATGTGAAATGGATGGATTTCTTGCAGGCTTACACCTTCACCATTAAGCATAAAAAAGGAGTTACCAATAAGGTGGCAGATGCTTTCAGCAGGAGGAACCTAACCATTCAGTCTATGCAGTTGGAAAGTGAAGGTATGGAGGCTATGAAAGGCATGTATGTTATGGATGAAGATTTCAAAGACATCTATAAGGTTTTCTTAGATATGACAGCTAGGCACCATACTAATTTTCCTAATTTTTTGATACAAGATGGACTTCTATTTAAGGGTGGATTGCTTTATGTTCCCAAAGGGTCTATGAGGGAAAACATCATTAAGGAGAAGCATTGTGGTAGCTTGGCAGGGCATTTTGGTATAGATAAAACTTTGAAATCAGTCAAGAGGTTCTACTTCTGGCCCCGGTTGTAGACAGATGTGAGAAGGTTTGTAGAGACTTGTTTGGTTTGTCAAAGGTCTAAAGGTCACACTTCTAATGCAAGACTCTACACACCCCTACCTATTCCATTAAAGCCATGGGACTCCATAGTATGGATTTTGTGCTTGGGTTACCTAAATCCAAATCCAGTCATGATAGCATATTTGTAGTAGTGGATAGGTTTTCTAAAATGGTTCACTTTTTCCATGTAAGACCACTCATGATGCGTCCCATGTGCCAGGTTTATTCTTTAAGGAGATAGTTATATTGCATGGTCTACCCCTATCCATCATATTAGACAGAGACCCAAAGTTCTTAGGTCACTTTTGGAGGAGCTTGTGGAAGAAATTGGACACTAATGTGTGTCTTTCATCAGCATATCACCCTTAATCTGATGGACAGACTGAGGTAATGAATAGATCTCTTAGTAATCTCTAGAGATGCTTGACACAAGAACATGGACCAAGTTGGGATTCTATTCTAGCATAGGCAGAGTTCTCATATAATGATTCAATCAACCGTAGTACAGGGAAGACTCCCTTTCAAATTGTGTATGGTGTTCATCCTAGAGGCATCTTGGAGCTGAGGGCAGTTCATGGATTGGAGAAGCCTAGTCCATTGGCTGATGACTTTGTCAATGTCATGAAAGACATTCAAGATCGGGTCATTAACAACCTGCAACACACCAATGCCAAGTACAAAGCCCATGTAGACAAGAGAAGAAAAGTTGTGTCTTTCCATGTGGGTGATTTGGTAATGGTGCATTTGAAGAAGGAGAGACTACCTAAGAGACACTACACTAAGATGATGGCTAAAGAGATTGGGCCCTTTAAAATTCTGAAACTATGTGGCTCAAATGCTTATCATATTGATCGTCCTGCACATATTCATTTATCTCCAATATTTAATGTTGTTGACCTGTATCTTTATAAGGGTCCTGTAGATGGTGTTGTGATTACAGGTGGTACTGATTCTACACAGGAGGAACAGCTTAAAGATCTTCCCAAGTCACCTCCTTTGGAGATTGAAGGTATTTTGGAGAGTAGAGTTTCCAAGAAGACCCGGAGGCACACCTACTATGAGTATTTGGTTCAGTGGAAGCATAAACCAGTGGAGGATGCTACATGTCTTACTCCTGAGGCTATTGAGAAGACTGGTTTTCCTTTGTTAGCTTTGCCAACTCAAGGGACTTGAGTTCTTTTGTCCTAAGGAGCATGGTCTAGGACACCCAAGGCTTAGTCAGGCTATTTTTTGTTTTGGTTCTTTTTGTTTTGTAATAAGGAGGGATTGATCTTAGGGATCAATCTCCTCATTGATCTTGATCCTTTTGTGTGGTCAAGGGTTCCTAAGGCATGTCTATGAGCCTTGGAATCCCTTAGTCCATGTGGATCCTAGATGGCTTAGGCTTGGTTAAATTAAGGTTTGGTGTGTTTTAGGTTATTTATCTTTGGTTTTTTTAAGTTTGATGGATCTAAACCTTAGATCAACCATTTTTGTTAAGTCTTTGGTCCATTTTTGCAAAGTTGCTTCAAAGCTTGCAAAAGTTGCACAAATTGTTGTCAAGCAATTTTGAAAAGTTGCTCGAAAAGGTTATGGAGTTGGTTCCAAAGGTCACCACCATGGAGAGACCATTTGGACACCATTTCTTAGGTTATTTAACCAATGTAAAGCTTTTGAAAGAGGTTATATCCAAATGGAAATTGTTTGGTGCACAAAAATCAATAAAATCCTATCATTTCCAGTGAAATCATACTGTGTACGGACGTGTACGGAGGAATAAGTGTGTGAAATTTTTATGGTTTGAATATTTCATGTATTTAGTCTTGAAATCCATTGGATTGATTTGGTTTTGAATTCAGCAATTAAATTTATAATTTAGATTTGTATACAACTAGGGTTTTAAGGGTTTGAAAGGCGTGTTTCAAAAAAAATGACTCATACTTGCATTCCCATTAGTGGAAACTCATGAAACCTTGGGTAATGAAAGTTAATAGGGTTAGTTTTATGATTCCAAAAGCTAGACACTCGAATCCATCGACAAGTGGGATTGGCACCAAGCCCTAGACTAAAGATCCCTATGTGTTCAGTCAGGATTCTTGAAGAATTAGTATGAAGAGATAAGACCTTGATGAATTAAGTGTTATAAGAGTTGTTTTGAGTGTAAAATAGACTAAAGAAGAGTCCTAGAAAATTAAGGAGGTTCTATAGACCCATTACCATTCATTCTTAGTGAGATCCAGGGCTAAGGTGGCCAATTAGGCCTGTGACCTAAGTGTGACTGGGCAGTGGTGGTGTAGAATCAAACCAAGTTTCTTTGGGGATTAATGTAACCCCGAAAAGGGTACTCAAAAATGGTCTTAGTTTTGTCAAGTTCATTGGGAGTCAAAATCTAAGTGCCCAGAAGTAGTGTGGAAGATGTATGAGGCTTTGTAGGTGAAGTTGAAATCAGAAGGTTGTGCAAGTTGGAGAAGTGTTTTGATGACTGATTCTCCATATTGGATCATCAAATACTAGACTCCAATCATCAGATTGACCAAAGAACTCGACTGGTGAAGAGTTTTATTATTTGGCCCAATTTGGGAACAAGTCCCTAAGGCTAGGTAAGGGATAAGTTGAAGTGAGTTGTTGAAAAGTGGAGAAGGTGTTAGAAAGACCTTAAAATAGGTAAATCCATTACTAGCCATCCATAAAGAGGATTGGTGAAGGTTAGAAGAACCTAGAGAGTAGAAATTAGTGGGTAATAGGCCTAGAGGTCACTACTGTCTCTGCATCAATGATAATTCAAGTGCTATAAATATTTCTAAGAATCCAGTACAACATGCCAAGACAAAGCACATATCGATCAAGTATCATTTTCTAAGAGAGAGAGAGAGAGAGAAGTTGAATGACAAAGAAGTGAGGCTGGAGTATGTGCCTACAAAGGAATAGATAGTAGATATATTTACAAAACCATTACCTAAGGATACATTTGATTATCTCATAGGCAAGCAAGGGGTCATTACCCCTTTTGATCAAAAATAAGATGTGGAGGATCGCATCAATCCAGTATGCTTCAAAGAGAAATATTATAAATGGATTAATATATGGAGGCTGCTACTCAAGGGGAGTAGTAAGCATGGTAAGGTAAATTTGTTTGATCTGAAATTGAGTGTTTGAAAAGAGAACTATTAGGAATTCTAGAAATAATAGAGTTAAGTTTTTGGTAATTGATCAGTGTTGGATGTGTTTAGTGGCTCAAAGATGTGTGAAAGAAGCAAAAGGAAGTAGACATTGATATTGCAAAGAAAGTTGTATTAGAGAAGATGATACATAGTTTTCATTGATGTCAAAGGGGGAGAGAAGAAGATGTGAAGAACAATAAAGATCATATCAGAGTTTTCAAATCGAAAGAGAAGATAAGAAAGAGGAGATCAGATGAGGAGATCAGATGAGAAGATTAGATGAGAGAAGAAAGTTCATATATACTTGCACATAAGAAGAAAGAGTTTTTTTCAAAAAGAGTGGTGTACATCCAAGGGGGGGAAACTTATGGAGAGAAGAGTATGTAATAAGATTGAAACCAAGGAGAGCATGTTCCCATAGGGATCTAAGACAAAGCAGAGGTGATGAAGAAAAGAATAGTAAGAAAGACTCTGAAAGATAATGATGTTTTGTGGATACTATTGATAGTACTGTTGGTTTCTAATTACATTACTATGTTTTATTGTTTTTCCCATTACAAGTTGTCGTCAATGCCAAAGGGGGAGATTTTTGGCAAGTTGGATGTGTTTTCATTGATGTCAACATGTCTACTTTTATGTTTTTGATGTCTACTATGGTGTTTGGATGTATAGTGTGAAGATCATATGGTTTTGATGTATGTTATGAAGATTGGATGACAAATATGTACTTCTACTAGTAACACATAATGTTTAGATGAATGAAAGAATAAGGTTACTGAAGATGAGGCTTTGTGCACCTCATGGGATGATGTAGAGGTCATGATCTACATGCTTCATGTCAAGTTTGAGTTTCCTACATGATGATTTGATCAAGTTATGGTGTCACGGATAAAGATTGATTATCTTTTTGATTGTCAATGTTACAGAGTTGCAGAGATTTCTTTCACGCATGTGTTGTAGATGAGAACTTTAGTTATATAGTTGTGAGTGTGTTAAGGACATAGAAATGTGTCTATCATTCAAAAGTTTGGGATTATGATGATCGGTAAGGTAGTTACAAGTATTTTAGTGGAGGATGACAGTATTCTTGAAAGTTTATCATAAGATGTTGGTAGATCTGACAAATGTAGTGTATTTATTTGTTTGTTTGAGCTTAATGTTTCCTTAGGATGATCTAAGATTATGTACCTAATGATTTGGCAGCATACATTGATCAAGGTGACCAAGTTCAATGAATCTAATTTATATTTTTCTGATCTTAGTTGACATGTTAAGGAAAGATTATAAAATAGTTTATAAGAGATCAATAAAATATTTTAGGGTTATGATCATGATCTCAAGATGTTGTTGATGGATCTAAGGGACGTTTGGAAAATGCTTAGAGATCTTGATGGTTGATTTTGGCGTTGAGAGATAGATTATTAGGGATTAGGTTTTTTTTATCTAGTTCTTGATAAATATGGTGAATTAGGGTTTGATTGGTGTGTCATGTGTATGCGCCAATTTTTTTGAGATCACAAAAGAAAGTGTATGCTAGTGAAGTATTTTTATAGATCTACTGATAGTTGAATTGCTTGTTTGTAGTGTGGTAAAAATAATTGTAGCAAGGGACCAAAATGTATGAAAAGGAACTCACCGAGGCATAGTGAGATGCTACTATATAGTTCATGAATTATCAAATTAGTGTGTGAAAAATGTTTGTAAGTTAGTGAGACTCCTGAATTGTAATTGTAAGTCAATGTGACTTCCTTAGGGTGGGTTCCCAAGGAGAATTGAGTAGTGAACTCTAAGAAGTGTGCTTGAATGCATAAGTATTCCTTATATTGTAATAAGTTATACTTCTAACAAGGTATTGGTCTTATTATGGGTATCAACCCCACCATGGTTTTCACCCTAGTTTGGGTTTCCACGTAAAAAATATTTATGTTATGTAGTGTTGATGTTTTATAATTTGTGTTTACATGCTTTACATTTTGAAAATTTATAATAACATTTTTTGTGATTATGGGTTTAATGCTTGAAGGATTTAAGGGCTTTAAAGTTCAAGTATTTTGGTAGCAATTGATTCACCCCCCCTCCCTCCCCCCTCTCAGTTGCTTGTTGCCTATTTCCTATAGATATCACACGCTTGGTTTGAAGTTGGCATATGTAAGATTGAATACTAGTATAAATAAAGAAGAACCTCTTTGTATTTGGAGTAGTAGTAGTAGTAGTAGTGAAAGTGATATAATTGATGTGGCAACAAGTGGCTTATGTAGTTTGTATGTGAAGTGACTATGAATCTATGAGAAGGATATCTATGTTCATGTAGAGAAGCATGTTGATCTTAGTGTTGGATTCTATCTATTTATGTGTCTTCTAGTAGTAAGCCCCTGTATATTGACAATGCGCCATATTGGCAATGAGCCTTAATATTCTAGTAGTGAGCCTTATTGTACCTACAATAAGCAGAACTGATAGTGAGTTTTTGTAAAAATCACCATACCGATCTCACCTTGTTAACAGATGTTTTACATTTTATGAGAATTAGCTTCTCCATGTTTTTTCCCATTTTGGGTTTCCACGTAAATCCTAGTGTTTATGTGTTCTTAATGCTTATAGTTTTGTGGATGTCTAATATGCTTAACTAACAAATCTAAAGTTGTTAGTATTGTTGTTTGTGAGTTTATCAATGAAGAAAAGTTTTATAACTTGTGTAGGAATAATTGATACACCCCCCCCCCCCCCCCCCCCCCCCAACCCCCCCTCAGTTATTCAACATGTTCAACAAGTGGTATTAGAGCTTGGTCACTTGCAAATAGATCTTAACTGCTTGAGAGAGGGAACTTGGAAGTTTAAACAAATGGAAAGAAAATATTTCATTGAGGAAGATTGGTAGATCATTTTAAGTGATATGGAAGGTATTGAATCGAAAAATGAGGAGCAAAAGGAAAACCTAAAGGAAGCAAATACTTGCATTACAAAGCTAAGAGATCAAATTAAGAAGTTTAAAGAAAGGCATAAGGAACTCAGTCAAGAGTAGAAAGATTCAAAGGACATAATTGTTGAATTGGAACAAGAATCGATATATCTAAGAAAAACAAGAGACATAAGTGAAAATCTAAATCCAAAATAAAACATGAAGATAGATCCAAAGGAAAAGGCTCAAAAGGAAGATCTCATCAAAGTTGGATCAAAGTACAAATTGAAGAATGCTTGAATTACAAGATTTGAACTAGAAACAACACTATAAGAATGGAAGGTGACACAAGAAAATTTTAAGGAAATGATCAGGTAGAGTTCAAAGTAAGATGAGAAATTAGAGCTAGAATTAAAGAAGCTAAAGGAAGAGACTAGGGCATGTGAAAGCAGTGATATCTTGTATCAATTACTAGACATACCAAAAGGTCACAAAGAAAAAGAAAGAGTAGGTTTTATCAGTGAAAGATCAAATTAGAATGATAAAGGAAAAGAAGCAATGGTTAAGGAAGATGTGAAGGTTGAGGCAAAAAATGAGATTAGAAATTAGAACACACCTATAAGAAGGATACTAATAAGACAATCAAATAATCAAAGGTATTCATAATTCAATGGTTGTAATTGATGAGCCCAGTTTATGGATTGTTTTGTTTATGATTTTCTGGTTTAGACTTAAAGTATCTCATATGTTTTCATAAATAATATTTAGACTTTCTATGTTTCTATGCTATGACTATGTGTGTATTTGGTACTTTTAAGACTAAAGAAATATGTTGAATATATATATATATATATATATATATATATATATATATATATATATATATATATATATATATATATATATATATATATATATATATATATATATATATATATATATATATATATATATATATATATATATATATATATATATATATATATATATATATCTGTGTGTGTGTGTGTGTGTGTGTGTGTGTGTGTGTAGATTAAGTGGATATTATGATGAAATTTGGTATTTCTTTTCTCTCTACATTAATGGGGTAGTGTTCATGTAGCCATGTGATGAGGATACGCTAAAATAGGAAAGCTCATTATGGATCTTTATCTTGGATTTTTGTTGCAGGTTTTGGTGTGTTAATCTCTTACAAGGAAAGATAAAGTCAACGAGTAATGAAGACTCAGCATCGAAGTGGCTTCATCAAGTCAAGTAACTTTTTTCAGGTTTCATTATGGTTCCACTACTTCCAATCAGTAGCAGTTGCCATTACAGACTGGGTCAATTCAATTACCAAGTGTTTTGGAGGAAATCCAATGCTCAAGTGTTCCTATATTCTTGTGAATTTGAATGCAGCTTACTCCTGCGTAAATGATGTTATCGCTTTTATAATTGGAAAGTTGTTATACCCATGTAATGGAGGATCCTAGTTCTCAAGAGTTCTATTTTTCAAGTTGTTCTTAAATAAAATGGAATTTGTGATTCCTGGTTAGTTAGATGTTCAAGGAATCTATTTTGTAATCCAGTAAAGAAGTGAATACACTTTGATATTCTATCATGTACTTATGTTGATGTTTTTATGAATGAATAGATGATATCTTCAGATCTCAGTCTTTGATTTTTAAATCCATTCACTCTTCCATGGGGGCCCATGCGGAAGGTGAACTTTGTTCATGCTTAAGTAGGATCTAGTCTTAAGTTTCTTTGAGTTTTTTAACATTGTTGCTCCTGCATCCATTGGTAGCAGAACCATTGATTGTTTCTTGTAGCATAGATTTACTATTGAAGCATTGTTAGTTTACTATTGAATCATTCCCTTAAGTTCTAAGTTAAGTTTTTGTTTCAATTCCTAGCATAGATTCCCTGTAGCAACTCCTTTGCGTTAGTAATGATGACTTTTGAGATGAACTAGAGCATACACTTTGCAGTCACCATTTCAAGTTTACGCTCCCGGATTGATAAATCTAATGAAGTTTGGTATGATATTCTAAGTAGGTACTTGATGCTATTAACCATAGAATCACTGTGAAAGGATTTCCAATCCTTGAAGTTACTAAGGTATTATACTGACTAACCATTTTTGGTGTCATTGCTGAGGATGGTGTCAATTTAGTTCAACCATGAATTCATTAAGTTAACACAAATAGATTTCCACAATCCATTAAGATAAGCATACAATGTTTCTAGATTCGATTGTGTGAGTTTTTTCATCGACGTTTCGAATCACACTCTGTGATCCATCATCAGGAATAGTAGAGAGTGTGAGAATGGAAAGTAAAAAGTCACACAATCGAATCCAGAAACATTGTATGCTTGTCATTAAGTTAGTTTAAATTCTTCATTATTTTGCATGCATGGAAGAAGGAACCATCTTGGGAGATTCCTTCCTCGCATTATCCAGGTAGAACCATTTGAGGTTTTCAACCTAAAGCCTAAGGAACCCCAAGTCGAGAACATACAAGAAGAAGAACCATTTGAGAATGTATTTGCAGATGCATATGAACAATTGCCTTCACCTTCAACCTCTGGAGAATCATACCATCTGAATGACCTATTTGCTGACCCATAATATCAGGACAACCCACTTGCTCTTGTCATCTACCAACTACCACCACAAGGTCCTCCTCTTAGAATGGCCTAGCCTACCTTTCCTTTTCATATCCCTCCTCAGCAAGGTAATCAAAACTTGAAGAACATACCTTCTGCTGCACTTCCCAAATTCTACGGCCTTATTACAGAGGATCATGAGACCTTTCTCTTTGAGTTTGACATACTTTACAGGAGTTATGACTACACAACTGATGCCCACAAGCTGAAGTTGTTTCCCTCTACTTTAAAGGAAGCTTCTCTAAGATGGTTCATGCGCTTGGGCGCCAATGCTGTAGTAGATTGGCCTGCAATGAGAAATTTATTTCTTTCAAAGTATAAATAGTATTACAGGGGTAGAGACTTAAAAGGGGATGACATTTTTAAAATTTCCCAAAAAGAAGATGAAACCTTGGAAGATTATGTCTCTAGGTTCATGTTCAACCTACAACACAATATGCAGCACCAGCTGAATGAGGAATCCCAAAAGCATCTTTTTTTGAAAGGTGTGAATGATGGAAGCATTGAGGCCCTAGACCTCATGGAAGGAGGAGACATTACTCAGAAAACCTAGGCTGACATAAAGAATATATGTTTGAACTATTCTAGAGCTACCATCAAGAAAGGAAGAGAACTGAGAGACTTACCTCATAAGTCTAATGGTACAGGGGTGTCCAAAGTGGAGCTATCCAACCTGTTGTTAGAATTAAATCAAGACATCATTAATGATGTTGCTATGCATCTAGACACCATGCAGGTGAGAAGGAAGAAAGATGAAGTTGATGCCATGTTAGCATAATACTATCTGCATTGTAGGGAGAAGAAAAATAATTTTAGGTGCAAGTCTATTGCAAGCCTGGAGTCCCAACCTATGCCTACTGAGTTTAAAGCCATCAATGAAAATGGAGAGGTGTTCTATGTTGCCCAATGAAGGTCATGGGCCTAGAGACCAAGTATGCCACAAGATCCTCTCCAAAATTTTAATAGTAACATTCAATGAAAAAATCAACAGCATAGTGGTTTTAGTGGGTATAATAATTGGCAATAGCCCTAACAAGGTTGGAAACAACCTTAGCAAGGATGGCATCAACCTCAACAAGGGTGGCAACAGCCTCACCAAGGTTGGAAACAACCTCAGCAAGGCTAGCAGCAATCCAATGGGGGTGGCAACAGCCACATAATTGGATGAACCAATCAAATTAGTAAGCTTTGATGCCACCACCTCAGCAGCAGGCTCTAATGCCTCCTCCTGTAGCCAACACTACTCCCCCTAAACAAACTCAGCTTCCTACTTAGCCTACCCCTAATCCCAACAATGCTAAACTAGTAGCACAACAGTAGAGTTATGTTATTTCCTTGAATGATATTCATTTAATGTTAGGAACAACCCTTGCCTCTCCTCAATAGCCTATCATAACAGAAGTTGAGGATGCCTCAGCTAAACAAACAGATGTGTCAACTAAATCTGCCTCTCCTGCAGCTAAAGAACCCCCATTTCCTCATAGGTTGGAAGAGAAAGCTCGGCCTATGGAAAAATAAGCATTGATAGACTTGCTTAATGACCAACTAAAGCAGATGACAGTAAAAATATCATTGCTAGATGCCAAAAAGGAAGTTCCTTCTTATACTAAGGCCATCAAGGAGGTCTGTATAAAACAACCAGGGAGGAAGAAAAAGGATCCTAAAACCATACATGTCTTAGGATAGTTATCTAACCAAATGTTGGAGAAACTGACTGCACCCAAGTATTCTGACCCTGGAAGCCCTATGGTTATGGTCACCATTCAAGGAATACAAGTCCAAAATGCTCTAGTTGATTTAGGTGCATCCATAAATGTCATGACAAAAGAGGTAATGTCTCAGTTGCATATCATCGGCCTTAGGAAAACACCAACCATACTTCAACTTGCTGATAGTTCTACCATCACACCTGATGGGATGGTAGAGGATGTCATAGTCACATTAACCTCTTGGGAATATCTGGTCAACTTTTTTGTCCTTTTCCCAAAGGCTAACATGGGTGGGTATCCAATAATTCTAGGGAGGCCATGGCTGGATACTGTAGATGCCTATATAGCTTGTTCGCTAGGGAAGATGACAATATCCAATGGTGTCAACACTAAGAACCTGACTTTGTATTCCCCTGCTTAACCCCTGCTACAAGAAGATCAAATAGTTTGGCCAGATTTGGGTGATGTTGATCCAGAGGTCAATTCCATCCACCAGCTTATGATGATATCCTGAGAGCCATTTGTAGCCTCTAGGGGAGAAGATGAGATAATTTCCTCCATTATCATGAATGAATATGGGGTACAGTCTCCGTTGTGTTCCCAAACATACTGTATTCTGGAAACTATGTTACCACCTCCAAATGCACCTCAGTATTCAGAAACATCACAATTCCTCCACTCATTGTTGCCTCATGAGATGGATGAGCTCTTCTAGTTGCTCAGTTGTCAATGGTGGAAAAGGTCATCAAGCTGGAAGTTGGTCCAAGATGTGAATTGAATCTTAGCAGTGCTTTATCACTTCCACAACAGAAAATTGTCCTGCAGCTACTGTAGGAGCATCAACAAGATTTTTCTTGGGACTATACATACATGAAAGGCCTAGATCCTAAACTCTGCACTCATAAGATCTACATCAGTCCTGAATGAAAGCCTGTCTGACAGCCTCAAAGGAGGGTCAATCCATCTTTAAGGGATATAGTTAAGAATGAATTGCAGAAGTTGTTAAACATTGGTTCCATCTACCCCATTTTCGATAGCCAGTGGGTCTCACCTCTAGTTATAGTATCCAAGAAAGGAGGGAAGTGGAGAGTTTATGTTGACTATAGGGAGCTTAACTCAGCCACTAAGAAGTACCACTTTCCATTGTCATTCATAGACCAAGTCCTTGATAACCTGGCTGGCAAGAAATACTTCTCTTTCCTAGATGGCTTTAGTGGTTACAATCAGATACAAATAGCTCCCGAGGACTAGGAGAAGACAACTTTCACATGTCCATGGGGGAAATTTTCCTATTCAATCTTACCTTTCAGCTTGTGCAATGCTCCTACCACTTTCCAAAGAGCTGTGATAAGTATTTTATCTGATATATCTGTTGATTGCATGGAGATTTACATGGATGATTTTACTACCTATGGAAATACTTTTGATGAAGCTAAGGAAAATTTGGAAAAAGTTCTCAAGAGATGTTAGGACTACAACCTTTCTCTCAATAGTGAGAAATGCTTCATGATGATGGAGGAGGGGGTTGTATTAGGCCATTTCATTTCTTCAAAAGGTATTCAAGTGGATCCCGCCAAGATTGACGTAATTAGTACATTACCCACACCAGCAAAACAGAAGGATGTGCGAAGTTTTCTTGGACATGCCGAGTATTATAGAAGATTTATAAATGATTTCAGTCGGCTTGTAGCACCTCTATATAACTTGTTAAAAAAGGATGTTGAATTTGCTTGGGACTTTGAGTGTACCAAATCTTTCCTGCAACTTAAGTAGGTTCTCACCATAGCACCAGTTTTGAGAGGACTTAATTGGGGTTTGCCTTTTCACATTCATATAGATGCCTCAGATTATGCTATTGGTGTCGTACTTGGTTAGAAGGTGGATTTAGTTGAACATGCCATTTATTTTATCAATAAAGATATGCAAGGTGCAGAGTTCAACTACACAGTCACTAAGAAAGAACTGCTTGTAGTCATCTATGCACTAAATAAATTCAGGCACTATATTATTGGATATGAGATCTTTGTGCATACTGACCACTCTAATATCAAGTACCTGATGAATAAGCCTGCAATATCCGAAAGACTGGCTCACCAGTTGCTCCTTATGCAGAAATTTGATATCACCATAGTAGACAAGCCTAGTAAGGCCAATGTGGTAGCTGAATTCCTTTCTAGGTTGCATGTCCCTGATGATCCTACAACCATTGATGATATTTTTCCCAATGAACACCTCTTCCTGTTGTCTACATATAATCCATGGTATGCCGACATTGCTAATTATCTCACCATTGGTAGGACTCCAGCTCATTTCTCTACTAAAGAAAGAAGGTTGTTAACTGAAAAAAGCTTTAATTATTCTTGGATTTATGGATTCATGTTTTATACCAGTCCTGATCCAGTAACCCATAGATGCATAAGGGAAGATGAAACATATGATATCCTCAAGGCATGTCATGATGAACCTTGTGGCGGTCATTTTGCTACTAGAATAACATCATTCAAGATCTTGACTACAGGATATTACTGGCCCAATTTACACAAAGATGTTGCTCAGTATACCAAGAAGTGTGATAAATGGCAATGCATGGGATGACCCACTAAGACGGATGAGATGCCCTTGCAGCCTCAGGTAATTGTAGCACTCTTTAATAAATGGGGGATTGACTTTGTCGGTCCTATTGAGCCATCTTCGCAAGGTAAATCTTATATTCTTGTATGCACTGATTATGTTACCAAGTGGGCCGAAGCTAAACCTATGAAGCACCCTAAGGATAAAAATGTTGCTAAGTTCCTCTATGAGTTTATTTTCACAAGATTTGGTGTGCCTAGGGAGTTGCAGTCTGATCAGGGTCCTCAGTTTACTTCCAATTTGATAGTTGCTTTGATGGAAGAATATAAAATTCAGCATGGTAAATCCTCATCTTATCATCCCCAAGCTAATGACCAAGTAGAGGTTACTAATAGGGAGTTGGAATCCATTCTTACCAAGACTGTAGCACTCCATAAGAAGGATTGGGCCACATGACTTCTTGAAGCTCTTTGGGCTTATGAGACTACTTGGAAATCTACAACATGCTTCACTCCATTTAAGCTTGTCTATGGTCGGTCAGCTATCATACCTATAGAATTTGAACATAAGCCATTAAGGACAACTCTTGACCTTGGTCTGGATCTCACTACAGCACAATAGAAATGAATTCTAAGTTTGAATGGACTTGATGAATGGCGCAAATTTGCCTTGCATAATACATAATTAGTACAACAACAATGAAAGCAATGACATGATAAGTTTATTAAGGATAAAGTCTTTTATGTTGGTGATTGGGTCCTTCTTTATGACTCCCGGTATCAGCATAATCCAAGGAAGTTTCAAACTCGCTGGTTAGGACCATATGAGATTGTTGATGTGTTTCCCAATGGCACGGTCCAACTTTCTACTATTGATCCTGTTTGGTTCAAGTTGCTAGTCAATGGTCAAAGGTTGAAATTGTATCACAAATCATAGAGTAAAGAAGAGTTCCTACAACAGTTCTCCTCTACCATTGGCGATATATTTCCTGCAGCCTTTGGAAATGAGCTTTCCACTCATTTACATTCTTCACTTAAAAAAGTTCTCATCACTACCATAATAAAAGCTTTCTTCATGAAAGTTCTTTCTCCACAATAAAATTCTATTTCATTTATTGTCATTCACCCACCCATTTCATTATTCTCCATCCATGGATAATGATAGTCATTGCCCTCGGCAAAATTTTAGGTTTGTACACTATTTGAGGTATTTATTCCTTAATTTGTTTTTCAAACTTCTAGCTATGCCTCGTCACATGCACAAGTGTGGGACCAATTGCCTAATTAAGCTGGGGGGGAAGTTATATCATTTTTTTTGTCTTATGTATTCATAAAATCTTTATGTTTTATTCTTTTATCTTGCCTGTACTTTACACTTCTTGTCATGATTTGACAATCTTAAAGAATTATGTGCTATGTTATTAATTCACACATATTATGAGGATGGTAACTACATGCTAAGTATGAAGTCTGTGGTTATGTAATTATGAGTAGTTAATGTGTGAGATATTCTTGATTTGCACTCATATTTACACAAGAGCTCATTTCCAAAATGCTAGAACTTTCTGTATTCAAAATTTTCCTATAACTTGCAATTTCAAAAACTCCTTGTCCGAGCCTTGTTTTAGAGTGTTTAAATTTTCTGCAACTTCATTTTGGGTAATTTGATAATCTAAAGATGAGGGGTGACCTTATCCATAGGGAACCCACAGTGCATGATATCTTGTTAGATGATCAAGCTTGCAGGCCATATTTCCAGGCAAGAGAATGGCTTGATTACATCCAGAAGCTCACTAGTTGGGACGATGAGGTTGCGCTACAATTTTTGAGCACGTTGAAGGAAGGAGTGGCCACAGTCAAGGAGTTAAGGGTACCATTTTCATAGGTAGTGGTGGCAGATGTCATGGGCTTGCCGCAAGAAGGGGAAGAATTTACATAAAGCCTTGAACCGACAATGTCTAGAGCGCAGTTTACCCTGCACTCGGACCCACCTCTAGAAATTGACAAGAAGCAAGGTATGTGCATAATGTCTTTACTAGACCCATTTAGGTAGTGTGTAGTTCATGTCATCAATTATTTCACTTGTGAGGGATGACAGTCATACTTACATTCCCTTCATTTCAAGTTTTTAAGCTGTCTACGACATGAAAATAGACCCATAAATATTCCTAGCTTCATGTTCAACATTTTGAAGAAGTAGACTGCTTTGGTACAGGAAGGTAAACTTAACTCTACTTCACATCATTGTTTGATTAAGTTAATAGTTGAAAAGGGCTTGAGGGAACAGTCAAAATTATCTTGGGAGGAATTTATGTTGCAAGGATTTAAAGAACCAACCCTAGAGCCTATTGGGAGAAGAGTTGGGTAGAGAATTCAAATTAACAAAGGGGTTAGAAAAATTATTGTAGAACTCGGACCAGGACCTTCCTCTAAGAAAAAGTCTAGGGTTAGGACTCTTGAGGGTTCCCCTCACTCCTCTACTTCAAGGTTAGTCTAGAATGAGGAAGAAGAGAATACCTCTGTCGAGAAGTCTACTCCTGTGTCAAAAAGGGTTTATCAAAGAAACATAAATAAAGGAAAGAAAAATAGTCCTAGTTCTAGTCAGTAGACAAAGGAACAATCTCCTGTAGCCGCAAGCACTTCTAGGAAGAAGAAAATTCCAAAGAAAAAGGAAGAAACTCTGTTGAGAAGGAGTAATAGAAAGAAGCAAAATGAGACTATAGATATAATACTAGAAGGGTTAAATGTTGAACCTAAGATCTCCAAGAAAAAGGAAGAGGAACATAAGAATATGCAATAGGAAACACTTGAGAAGTTTCCTGGGGTTAAGCAAGAGTAGGTTCCTATAAAAAAACAAATAAAGAATGCATAATCATTGATGATGACTCTAGCTTTGAGGATCAGGCTTATATATTCCAAAGAAGAAGTTCATCCTCTAAGGGTCCTTAGACAAATGACAGTTGCAGTGACTTAGAAAATGAAGAGATGTCTGAGGCATGCTATAGGATGGAAGAAGAGGAACCGCGATTATCTCCTGTAGCAGAGAAGAAGTTGTATGAAGAAAACCCCGATGTTAATGTAGATCTTGTTAATAAGGCAGTGGAGCAAATTTTAAGTGAGGGTTTCGATGCATTAGCCTTTGTTGCACAACAATGTTGTAACACTGAGAGATCTATGGTGGTATGGATAGATCCTATGAAAGGGATAAATTTCAAAAATGGTAAGTCCCATGTTCTTAATTCAGCAAAAAATTATTTTATTAGTTCTATGTCAAATTAGTCTAGTTCTATGTCTTTGTTATCTATTATTTTTCAATTATCCAAGCAATTAGTTTCAGAAAGAGAACAATGGAAACAACAAAGGAAATAATTGAATAAGGTCATAGATCAACATTATCAAGAGACTCTTGAGCAGGAAGAAAAAGTAGAACAACTACATGTGAAACTTAGCAAAGTCACATCTCTCATCCCTGAGTTAATGGGTTGTAGGTCCCCATCTCCTGTATATGCCCTATTCCTCAAGGAATAACTGCTGAATTACCAAATGACTTGTGTCATGCAAGATAGATCCCCATCATTGCAAGAACCTATGCAGTTTTCCTAGGATTTTAATAATTCTCCTGCAGCCATTAAGAATTTACTGTGCGAATTCTTTCTCCATAACTTGGTAGTTCTGAATGATCGAGTCTGGAATCCCTTACTATATGTTGTGGATATCTAGCTTAGGGCTCTTATGTCCTGGATTCAGAATGAGATCAGTCGGGAATCTCAAGATAAGTTATATAGAGAATTGGAGGAAGAGATTCCCCTATATCTGAGACCAAAAGCTAAGGACCTCAAAACCTATTCTTATGACTGGTTGAGAATTTCACCCTTAGCTTCAGGCAGTAAGCTCATTTATCCACTTAGGAATGCAACATTTGACGAATATGAACAACTAGTTAATTTTGAGTTTCCATAAGCTAGGGATGTCATCCAGTGGCATTGGATCAGTTTAACTAAGAAGCTAAGAGATAAGGAGCCACATTCACCCCTTAATTTTAGCATGGCAAATAGGCGTGCACCCTAGTACATCTCTTTGGGGAGAGCATGATAGAGTTTTTGGATTCCACTTACTTTTCAGCCACCGTTGCCAATGTCTCCTTTATTAAAAAATTCAGAGAGCTTAGACAATTATGACATGGAAGGAGAGGTGAATAGGTGGGAAAGGCATAGGGAGACCAAAGGATTTTACTAGAGCTTTGCCAAGGGGGGTGTTGGATAGAAGTCAGTTGCGGATTATAGGATGATAGCCAGACACAAGAACTTCATGGTTGTTGTCGGACCAGAAAAAAGTTAAGTTGGGGGCAATGATGAGCCCAATTTATGGATTATTTTGTTTATGATTTTCTGGTTTAGACTTAAAGTATCTCATGGGTTCTCATAAATAATATTCAGACTTTCTATGTTTCTATGTTATGAATATGTGTGTATTTGGTACTTTTAAGACTAAAAAAATATGTTGAATATATATATATATATATATATATATATATATATATATATATATATATATATATATATATATATATATATATATATATATATATATATATATAAAGTGGATATTATGATGAAATTTGGTATTTCTTTCCTCTCTACATTAATGGGGTAGTGTTCCTGTAGCCATGTGATGAGGATATGCTAAATAGGAAAGATCATTATGGATCTTTATCTTGGATTTGTGTTGTGGGTTTTGGTGCGCTAATCTCTTGCACGAAAAGATAAAGTCAGCAGGTAATGAAGACTTGACATCAAAGTGGCTTCTGTTAATATGATTTAGAACAACAGAGAGGGGGGGGTGAATCAGTTGTTCTCAGGTCCAGATGTATAAAACAAACTTTAAAACTCTTCAACAAATCAAATCTTATAACCAATAGCTACTTGGTCATTACTGATTGCATAACAGAAACATATAACAGTGCAGTCCACTATCCAATAGTATCTAACTTGTAAAACACAGAAATGTTCAAACCAAAACATTCACACAAGTATTAACACTAGGGTTTATAGTGGAAACCCAATTTGGGAAAAACCACTTTGTAACATGTTACTATTATTTTCACTCTTCTGAAGTGAGCTCTGTGAAAAGAAAACTCTGTCAAAGGTTACAAACACACTGTTAGGTGTGACTCAGTTAAAAGATTTAAACCACTCTATTAAAAGTGTGTCTTGTTATAGGACTTACATACATCCCATTAGAATGCAACCTTATTCAAAAGATTTATACAAATGACTGTTAGGTCAACCTCTGTTAAAAGGATTTTGACTAATACAATGGTTAGAAAGTAACATTAGTATTGATCTGAAAAACATACAACTCACTTTGCAAATATCAGATCCAATTCCATACACATATGTTGGCTTACTGACTGTGAACCTTTACCATCTCCATCACTAATCTACTCAGAAATCCCTTCAAGCAATCACAACACTTCTCATTCAGCCTTTTTTGCTTATACAATCAATAACATCGACAACACTTCCAGCATCCTCTCTTCTATTCAACCTCATGCTTAGGTTCCCTTAATATTTCATCAATTAGGTCAATACATCTTTTGCTGCTTAATCTCCTTCCTAGATCTTAGGGTTAGGTCAGATTCATCGAATCCTTCCAACTTTATGTTCTTCGTCTATCCTTCTAGAAATATCTCAAATCTCTCAATAGATTTACAATAAAACATTTTACAGTGCATTAAATACTTTTGTACAATCAAAAAATAAAGTCAACACATTTTACATAATCCAAGAATTTAATTATGTCAACTGGGAATCTGAATTCTTCCTCAAATGTAAATTACTGATGCTCGGTCAATATAGTGTTCAACTCCTTGGTCTTCATTAGAAAGCTCGGTCACCTCAAAAACTATTCCTTCGGCTAATATTGTCTTCCTCGGCAATTAACTGATGTTTAGTCAACACTTAATTTACTTGACATATACTAGCTCGGTCGACACTCACATCACTCGACTAAAACTAGATTTCTTCACTTTTGCTCAGTTAAGCCTACTAGTTTAGTTTTCATCCTTACTTAGATAAACAATACATTGTCTTATCATTGTGCCACATAATCAAGTACTCATTGAAGTATCAAGATAACTCAACCTTTCCTTAGGTGCTATTGTTACCAACCTTGCCTATCCCCTTCACAACAATCAAATAGATATAGTACTTTCTTAAATAGCAACAGTCTTACTAGTTAAGGTTTGACATCAATGACAATACAACAATTGCTTCAATTGCAATTTTCAACAGCTTCATCAAGTCAAGTAACTATTTTCAGGTTTCATTATGGTTCCACTACTTCCAATCAGTAGCAGTTGCCGTTACAGACCAGGTCAATTCAATTACCTGGTGTTTTGGAGGAAATCCAGTGCTCGAGCATTCTTATATTCTTGTGAATTTGAATGTGGCTTACTCCTGCGTAAATGATGTTGTCGCTTTTATAACTGAAAAGTTGTTATACCCATGTAATGGAGGATACTAGTTCTCAAGAGTTATGTTTTTCAAGTTGTTCTTAAATAAACTGGAATTTGTGATTCTTGGTTAGTTAGATGTTCAAGGAATCTATTTTGTAATCTAGTAAAGAAGTGAATACACTTTGATATTCTATCCTGTACTTATGTTGATATTTTCATGAATGAATAGATGATATCTTCATATCTCAGTCTTTGAGTTTTAAATCCATTCAGTCTTCCGTGGGGGCCCACGCGAAAGGTGAACTCTATTCATGCTTAAGTAGGATCTAGTCTTAAGTTTCTTTGAGTTGTTTAACACTGTTGCTCCTGTAGCCATTGGTAGCAGAACCATTGATTGTTTCCTGTAGCATAGATTTACTATTGAAGCATTGTTAGTTTACTATTGAAGCATTCCCTTAAGTTCTAAGTTAAGTTGTTTTTTCAATTCCTAGCATAGATTTCCTGTAACAACTCCTTTGCTTTAGTAATGATGACTTTTGAGATGAATTAGAGCATACACTTTGCAGTCACCATTTCAAGTTTACACTCCCGGATTGATAAATCTAATGAAGTTCAGCATGATATTCTAAGTAGGTACTTGATGCTATTAACCATAGAATCACTGTGAAAAGATGTCCAATCCTTGAAGTTACTAAGGTATTATACTGACTAACCAGTAATGTTCCCAAGAATTTTGGTCATAAAGCATTGGTCACAAAGATAATCAATGCAAAGTTAAATCAATAATATCTGGGAAAATAAATTTGAGTTGTTTCAAGTGTAGTCAGACAAGTCACTATGCTAAATCATGTAAGTCTGATAGTGTACTGGAAAGTAATGGATGTGATAATAATATTGCAGAATCTAGTAGGTCTCAAAAGAACATGGAATGGAGAAAGAAATCTGACAATGCAGATAGTTTGGTGGTACCATATCCCAATACTAGTCATATCTATAACTAAGTCAAGTGTTGTGACTCAAAGGGAGTTCTAAACAATTTAGATCTTACACCACCCCTATTCTAGAGAAGTATCAGTTATAATTAGGTTGTTATTGAGAAAAAGGGTAAAGCATTAATGATGATAAGATGGTTTTGAATGATTGACAAGAAAAGTACATTGGTTACATTAGCAATAATCAATTCGAACAAGATTCACAATTATGCACATTCATGGTGAATTTTTTGAATCACTTGGTACTACAAGACAAAGGATTTCATTTGGAAAATTGCAGAGCACTTGAGCGAGAGAAATCTACAAAGAATCATGGCACCAAAATCAATTTCTTGTGTCGGTGTCAAAAGAAAGGTTGAGAAAGGGATTGAACTGAAGGGATTTAATCAAGAGAAAATAAAATAATTGAAGTTCAGATTGACAGAGGATACAATACAGAAAGTGAGAGAGCTAGGGCTTGAATATTGGTGATAATTCCCCGGGTGTGATGACAAGGAATTTATCTTGTTCATGTTGAAGTAGTTTCAGGGTGAAACATTGATACTAGACAGACCATGCATCATAACAAAGGAAGTAATTAAAGTAATCATGGTATGTGTAGCGTTAGCAAAGTAACTACAAAGAAATCTATCAGTTATGGTGAGGTGGAAGCCATAATGGTGATCGAAGTGGATCAACGTGCATTTACAATTTACACCATTGAAGATCCTATTGTGAGGTATGTTGCACAACATGTCTTACAAAATTTAATTCCATAATCATGACGATTCTACTTTGGTCGTAGCTATGCATATGACGTGTAAGATGTTGCATGAGGATGCTAAAATGGATTTGTGTAAAATATTATTGGACAATTTGTTATTGAATGTGAAAATGTCAGTAGATGATAACTATGGTTTGAGTTTTGGGTTGTTGGTTATGTTCATGATGTTTTACTTCATGAACTCTTTGCTTAGCAAGGAGAATGTTGTATGGAGAATCGACAGCATAGTCGGTAGATAGATTTACAGGTACCTGGAAGGGCTGGAAAATAAAACAGATGCCTGCAAGGAGTACTTCTTATCCTTTCAAGAGAGACTTATTTTTAATCTGTTGGTTACTAGTGTTGTACTGGTAAGGCAATATGACAGAGGAAGATGTTGGCAGAGAAGAGAGTGTTGTCGAGATAATGAAAGAAACAATAGGAGAAGAGGAGTCAAAGGAATTGGTAGTTGAAGAAGTTTCTCCGACAAGATCATAAGTTGTTGATCTTGATGTTGTCAAGTCAATGTTGGATAATGAAGAATTCGACAGAGTTGGTGGTTTGTCAATTGAATGTTCTCCAGCTGATAAAACCCTTATACTGAAAAGGCTTATCGATCATTTGATTAACAAAAGGTTTGTGGTATCCATTATATTTGGTTTTCTACCTAGTGACTTGGTTGCACAGGTTGAGAAGAATTTGTTACAATTCAGTGTTGATTACTAGACTGTGGAGAGGAAAATTGAGGAAAAAGTGTGACAATGCTAAGTAGAAACTCTCTTCTTATCAGTAAGACAAGAACTTTTCTAGAACAAATCACAAAGGTCTATCAATATTGTCTTCGATGGCCTGTTGTGGTTGACAATTTCATACGACAATGCAAGAAGATTGAGACTTAGCTCAATATAGTCAAAATACAAATACAAATTTATTATAAAATTGAGAGAGAATATGGTCAAAATATTAAATCAATTAAATTTTAAAATTATAATTATAATTTAATTAAATTATTAAAATAATTATACAAAAAATGTTAAAGCTAGAATTTCAACATTTATATTAAAAACTATGAGTAAAACTAAATTTTAAAATTAAAACTAAAATCAAATCTATTAAGAAAATATCAATTCACAATTTATTTTTCATTTTATTCAATTTATATATCAATAATAATAATAATAATATTTAAGAGTTAGCATATTTCTTCAATCCATAGAATAAGAAATTAGTGCCTTTGGATTCTAATTGTGGGAGAATTTTTGTGTCAACCTTTTGGGTCACATTCAATAAACCATCTAATAAGTGAACCATCATCTACTTAAGCTCTCTTGTCCTAATGATGATTCAGTGAGTGTGTCTCGAAACATTGACACAAAAATTCTTACACAATCAGAATCCAAAAGCACTAATTTCCTAATAATAATATTGTTTAAATAATAATAATAATTAGTATTATTATTTTCAAAAAATTTAATATATCAACACAAACAATAACAATTATCATGGATTATGAAGAATTAATATATTTGCCCATATCAAACCTTACTTTGTTTTTTAAAATATAATTGAACAAAAAACCACAAAAACCTATATCATTTAAATTGTAATATATATATATATATATATATAGATAGAGAGAGAGAGAGAGAGAGAGAGAGAGTAAAAAATAAATTATAACAAATTTAAAATACTATTAAAAATTAATATACAAAAGTTAGTAGTTAAGACAATGAAAACAAAAAAAATTAAAATAAAATTTTGAAAACTAAATTGTGACCCGTGGTTAACCTCTGTTTTTTCGTCCACAAGCTGTCATGCACTCCGTTTTTTCTCCCCACAAATAAAAGATAATAACTATAAAGAAGAGCAAGTAGATTTCCACAATCTATGAGATCATTTCCAAATAGTTGTTGGTTATGTTCTCTTGTTCATCCTGACGATGGATCACAGAATGGGCACTGGCTATCTGCCATGCTCACGTCAAATCAAAGACTCTGCTGCATTATACCATACTCACATACGTGCACTGCAGAGCCTCCGTCAATCATCAATCAAATGTACAGATCCGTATAAAAAAATAAAATTATAAAATTACTTTTTACTTTGTAATAGTGAATAAATAATGTTTAAAAAATGTACTGGCACTCAACAAAATTTAGCTTCTTCCCATTCTTTTCTACTAATGTACGGATATGTTCTGTGAGAATGGTATAATGCAACAGAGTTTTTGATTTGACATGAGCATGTCAGTATGGAATTGGGGGCATGGCACTGGCCGGTGCAAATTTTTGGCTAGATAGCCAGTGTCCACAGAATGTGATCCAAATATTGACACAATCGTATCCACAAACAACTAATTGCAAATGAACTATAAAGAAATTGTCCAAACCCCATATATGATTTAGAAACTTAAGATATATTAAATTAACTATAAAGACTAATAATATTCTTCGCCTACTCCACTTTAAATGCACTGAACTAATAAGAGTTCAGTTCCCCAAATTAAATCAGCTTTTAACTGCGACCCAATTATCTGTGAGGACCGCAGCTTACCCAAAAAGATAGGACGCTTTCCTAGAAAAGTAGGCTGTCTAATGCAGATGACGGTGGTATGCCGAAAAGATCCGGGCAACACTTTGGCGTACTCTGGCTAATATGTGGGACAAGTTTTTCGAAAGACAACAAAAAAGATTTGAAGGAGGCAATTGCATGCTCTCTGTGTGTGAAAGGCGGAGTCCTCTGATGTTTGATTTGACATGTCACACAATGCTGTCCATATAACACAAACAAACATGTGAAAGGATTTGATTTGAAGGCTGCCCTCAACTACATCTGTTCCTAGTCGTAGATTTTCAGAACCCACAGTCCCAGTTTTTTTAAGTTGTCAGAGCCATTAAACTTTAAACAAATCATTCCCTAGCCCCACCTAGATAGTCTAGGCAGTCTTTTTTATTTTAGTACCAGTCTTTTCAATCCTTTCCATTGATTCTTGAATTATAACTCAGTTTTTGTTTGGTACAAAAATGTGTTTGTCAGCATATTTAACTTTATACTATTTGTCCTATTCACTCAGAGATTGCCTTTATGCAGAGTGCAGTGGATGTACCAATGGGCAGTGCCAATGGGAGTTATGGACTTAACTTTTTAATTCTGTGCAATCACTGTAACAAAAAGTCTAGAAAAGAAAGTTTGATTTATTTTATTTTTCTTTTTTAGTTCTTATTATGATGATGGTTTATAGAACATAGATTCAAATTTTCGATTAATCTTTGTGAGCATTATCTATCATCTAGATGCAAAGAGTCTGTGTTCTATTCATTCTCACGAGAGATGGGTTCTTGTGCACTATTCATGAAACATGGGTCAATGAGTTTGACTCAAAAAACACACAGTTGAACCCTGATAGCAATATCACAAATCGACTTTCTGTGAAAAATCTCCTACTTACCAAGAGAATATGAAGTTATACAGCTGGTCAAAAATGGTAAACAAGAGAAATTAATTTGGATAAAATAAAACATTAAATGAATAAGTAGGATATTAGCATAAGAAAATGTCCACATAACAATGGCACGGGCTAAGTTCTGTACATAATGCACCAAAGACAAAATATTTAAACTTTTTTTGACAAAATATCAGATCATGAAGAACATATGTTGAAAATTTAGTGAAAATCTGTTGTGTTTTCAGGTTTTTGAAATTTAGTCAATAGTGCATTTTATAGGGAGCTTAGCGGTGTCCCATAACAATAAAAAAATAGAAATGTATGAAAAATTCAAAGAAAACATATGAACAAGACAACTTATAAAAGAAAAGAGATACCCTATCAACTATTTTTCAATTTCAAACAGATTTAGTAAGACCAGTATTTTGGACTTTGCATAGTTATCTATTTGCTGGCTATCCAGGAATGTCATAACTATTTGGCCTCATATACTTTATTAAAAACATTCTTTCCTATCATCAATATAAAAACACATAACCATAAACTCATCATAAACAATTTGAAATTTGACTCAAAATATGCACAACTGAATCCAAAAATATTTTACTACAACATTACGTATATTGTAAAAACACTCGTGACACTCATACCAACTACGAATAATCCTATCTATTTTTTAGTAACCTGGAATATACCAAATCTACCAGGGATAGATATGATTCCATCGATACCCACATATGTAACTATAAGAGAAGCTGACTAGATGTCACGGTCCCTAGAACACTCAGGGGACAGCTTTGGGTATCTAACTCTGTCACTACAATAGTTGTAGATGGTATATTTGTTCCTAACCCACTTGAGTTTTCTCCACTGTAAACCATCCAAGTCATCAAATTCTTTCTGATCCCACCATCTCCTGCCTAGTGTTGGACAAAGTGAATGAGGTACAGATGCCTCACACCCATCAACATGGAATCCCTTGTATGCTGCCACAAATGGTGCTTTGCTCCAGTCTGTCTTCTCAAGCCCTCCTCTTGTGGCCCAATCATCTGCATTCCACAGGCTTGAGTAGATCTTCATGGGCTGATTGAATGGATATCTCACTCCCAAGTCCTTGCTGTTCTTGAACACTCTGATTGGAACGTCATCTACAAAGAATCTGAAATCCAAATCCAATTGTTTTAGCACCAAAGACAAAAAGAGATCCATACCATTAGAACACAGTCTAGAGGTTATCATACAAAAAATTATTCATTATGAATTGAACTTACACAATCTGACGCATGTTCCAGAGAACAGAGTAAGAATGGTAATCCTTTGTGGGGTCAAACCAGAGGTATATGCGCTGTTCTCTGTCTCCTTTCCCTCCACTGAACACATTAGTTTGAAGAATGTATGGCTGCCCAGACCTATTTCCTAGGAACTCAAAGTCTATCTCATCATGCTCTGAGTTCTGTGATGACAGCTGCAATTCATGATAACAAATAATCAGTTATGTGTTTTATTAAGGTAAATAGAAATTTTGAAAAGGCTTTGATCCTTGTACTGTCAGAAAGAAAGATGAGCATAAAATACTACAAGACAACAATAAAAAAGATAAGCATTAAGTACTACAAGACAGACTCTTTACAATCAAAAAGACAAGTTTTAAGTACTACAAGACAGACCCTTTACAATCACAAAGATAAAGCAAAACAAAACAGCAAAACAACCAGTTATGTTATATACCCAACACCTAAAAAGCACTGAAAAACGGTGGAGACCATGTCCAGAATTCATGACTTACATAAAAAGCAGTGACAGTGCCTGCAGAGTCACCTGGAACCATCTTTATCTGCATACTGAAGTGCCCAAACAAGTATGTGCCTGTGGATTGGAACCCAGTTCCTGCACCACCACCACACAAAGAAAAAAAGATTCAGATGGAGTGCTACTAACCAAAGACCAACTTCAAACCCATTAAAGCTGAAAAGCCTACTGTTCTGTAAATCTGCAAAATGTTTAAGGTATGGCCTTACAGAAGAATGTATATTGAAAGCCCACAAAAGTATCATGAGACATTACCTGTTGATTTGTCCAGAGAGAGTGTGGTCTGTTTCCCACCATCAATGTACTTAATATGATCAGCAGCCCATGTGGGAACATAGTTCTTTTGAAATGGCACATCTATAGGTCTCCTGGGCGTGCCAGCCATGACAGCAGGCACCACCAAAATTAAGAACAGGAATACTTTGAATACCATCTTTGCAGTCTATTCCACGAACATATCCCTATAGCACAACATCACAATATCAGATTAAAATGATACAAGAATAAGCCACTAAACAAATGAATTATTTATGTCAGTAAAATCATTGGTATTTTTCTCCATCAACTAGAAAATGCTTCTACAGTACTAACAGAAACTGGCAGCTGTACAAAATTGTTCAGATACTCTCCAGTCCCACCCATAATCACTCTAATGTGTCTTACCACATTTTGACATAAGAATATCTAGGCTAAGTAGTTAAAATTTAAATGCGGCTAACAGATTTGAACATAAAGGACTGTTCGGATTCACCACCTGATATTCTAAATTAACTTTTGTACATGCAACATTCTGCATTACTAACAGAGACCCGAAACTTTTTCCTTGCTGCTAAACTAGTCCTATTTGCTAAGAGAATCATAATATAAACCTCTATTTAAGCACAGTAAAATTCTTTGAAATCCCTGTTAAGTGCAGTAAAAGATAGCACAGTAGAGTAAAAGATAGCACATTTATCCTCTACACTTGGCTTCTATTGTTTATAATGGATTATGGAGTTTAATCAGAAATATCAACACAATTACATCGAGACACATCTTATACTAATAGCACCCTTTACTCAATCATAGGAAAATGGTTAAGTTCTATTGTTTTGAGAATGTGACTAGGTGGGTTTGATATTAAAGGTAACTCTATGGTTAAGTTCATTTGAGTTGGATTAGTACTGGGTGGGTGACCTCAATGCTTCACCCTTTGAGCATTGCCTAGATGCAATGAGTGCTAAGTGAACCATACATTCTTATGAGGGATGAGTTCTTGTGAACCACTGTTCATGAAACAGGGATCGATTGAATTTGGCTCAAAAACTACACAGTTGATTCTGATAATAATATTATAATTTGACTTTATGTAAAAAAACTCCTACTTATTAAGATGGCTAAAATTTAAGACATATTTGATTCAGATGACCTCTGCACAATACAACAAGAATTACTGAAAGGAATGGCAGCTATAAGCAAAGGCAAATATCCCAAACATATTACTGTTTTAGGCCTGATTGAGAAATGACTTCCAAAGCTAAGAGAAGAAATGTTAAAACATAAATCCACCTAGCTACCTTCAAAGCTGCAAAACAATACTGAATCTTATCAGTGCACAAATTAATGACAGTGGCAAAACTTGTCAAGTTCAGAACAAGAACAGTTTTAAATTGAGAATAGTGAAAGTTCTAGACAAAAACAGTGCTAAAACGAGAATGGCATTTCCTATCCATTGATGCCAAGTGCTAATCTGAAATTTTTCATAAACCCAGAAGAAAGAAAACACATACTACCCAAAAAAGCCCATGTACCTTTCTAGAAATGAAGAAAATGCCCTTTGAAACCCACTTGTTCAACTCTTTCAAGTCTTAGAGAGGAAGTGTTATGTGAAAGTACTGAACTCCACTTGAACTGATAGCCTATTTTGTAGTGGCTCAGGAAGAATAAAATATTAATAAAAAATGAATTCGTACTGTTAATGACTTGGTCCAGCTCATGGAGTATTCAAATTTGCCTGCTAAAACACAGCTGGGTACGCTTCTCTGAGCCATTGTCCTTGTTTGTTTCTACCGACCTAATTTAGTTCTCAATCTTCACTAATAAGGACATATGATTCCCATTGTCTCAAATCTCTAGAATAATTCCTTCTTAGATTTGGGTACTCGAATCCTTCATAATTGATTACATTTTGAATTATTCTTGAAGGTTTATGAATTATTTATTCAATAGAATTATCTATTGGTGGAGTATAACTATTTCACTCACTAAATAGCATCCAGTACCATAGGTATAAGACAGTATGTCCTATGTACTCCCCAACTGCACACATCTCACATGCTAAGTACCTCCAAACACTAAACTAAAAAATATATTTACCACTTGTTGTTTTTTTCAAACTTTCTTATAAATTTTAGTGTTTTTTTTTTTTTTCAAACTTTCTTTATAATTTTTATGGTTGTAAAAATAATCTTTCTAAATTTTATAATAATGATATTCTATTATAATTTATAATTAATTATATTATTAAATTTTAAATTAGTTGTTCTTTCTAATTAATTATAAATATATTATTTATTAATTTTAATTTTTTATTAATATAATAACTTTGAATTTGTTTTAATATTATTGATTTATATTTTCTTTTTAAAAAATAAAAAGATTTTTAATTTTTAATTTTTTTTAATAATAACTTAGAATTTAATATTTATTATCTTGTTTTAATATTATTGATTTATTGATTTATATTTTCCATATTAGAATTAACTCATAAATTTTATATTTAATTGATTATTTTATTGGACATAAGCAACATTGAAAATTTGACTTTTGAAAATTAAAAGTCTTTTAAATAAGATAGTAAAAATTAGCTTTAGAAAATTAGAAGTCTTTTAAACAAGTTATATATTTCTCTTTAAATTTTAATTCTTACTTTTAAAAAATTTAAAATTTAGGTTTTGGGTTAGTGAAATATTTCGGATTAGGATGATTATGTGAAAAAATATTTAATATAATTGATTGCTTTTTGTTTGGGATTTGTTTGCATTGACAAAGATTAGGTTTAATTAAATTTAAATTAAGGATAATGTTAAGATTGGGTTTGGTTTAGGATTTAAGGTTATGTTAAAATTATGGTTCATAATCAAGATATGGTTTGATTAGGGTTAGTGTTCAATTAGGATTAAAGTTAATGTTAAGGTTAAGATCAAGTTTGGTTTAAGATTAGGTTAATTAAGGTTAGATAATTGTTAGGCTTAGAATTAGATTTTAGCTTAGAGTTAGGGTTTAATTCTAATTCTAAAGTAATTTTAATTGCATTCATAGTTTGAACTCTAGGTAACCTTGATTCAAACTCTACTTATCCATCCTTAAAATTTTAAAATTTAAAGAAAATGGATGTTTCTAATTTTCTAATGTCATTTTTAGAAGGCTAATTTTCTTAATGTTGTTTATGCTCAATAAAATAATCAATCAAATATAAATTTATGAGTTAATTCTAATATGAAAAATATAAATCAATAAAATTAAAAAAAGATAATAAATATTAAATTCTAGATTAATATTTAAAATTAAAAGTATTTTAATTTTTTACAAATAAAAATACAAATCAATAATATTAAAATAAATATATTAATAAAATTTTAAAATAATAAATAATATATTAATAATTAATTAAAAAAAACAACTAAATAAAAATTTAATAATATAATGAATTATAAATTATAATGGAATATCAAAATTATAAAATTTATAAAGAAAGTTTGCAAAGAAAAAAAAGGATAAATTTATAAAGAAAGTTTGAAAAAAAAACACTAAGTGTCCCCCTTGGTAAGATATTTCTTTTAGTTTGTTATTTACACGTACTTGCATTCCTTTGTCAGATGTGCAACTGGAAATGGCAAAGGAATACAGAGGACTAGACAGATTGTCTTACATATGGCACTGACTGGTGCAAATATTGGGCTATTTAACTAGTGCCTAACTATTTCAAGGTGACAGACAAATAAATTCATAATTCATCTTAATTTAATTATGTGAAATTTTAGGGGAAGAGTATTAGTTATTCTTATAATTCAATTAGTGTTTATTAGATTTTGTTAATTAAAAGTCCACTAAAATTTTGATGTAGTGTGGTAAAAGCTATTTATTTTTTGCGAAAAAAAAGTTAGTAATTAGATCAATTGTGCAACTTTATTGGTAGCATAAGTTGGGCATTTGTGCATAGTATTGGATCAATTGTGTATTTTTTGTTGTTGTCAAAGCGAATGAATAATGGGGCAATAGGGAATCTATTTTGGATGGCACTTTGAATGACCACTTTTTTACCCTTGCATGCATGATGAATCTCATAGTGTTCATTCTGACTACCCAAAAGTCAAAACAATGGCTATAAGTAATTAAGTTGCATATAAAGACAACCAAATAAATCATCCAAATCCAATATACTCTTTAGGAGCTTAAGGTGCGTGAAGTTAGCTATAATGACTAATGGCACTCTTCCTCTATGATACATCATAAAAATTGAAAATGAGAAAAGAAAAGAAAAGAAAAAATGCTATATGTTATAGAGGCTTGGTTAATATACCATCTTTTCTTGTTTTCATTTTCTATGATGGATCACAGGGGAAGAGTGCCAGTAGTCATTAGTCATTATAGATAACTTTACACACCCTAAGCTCCTAAACAATATATTGGATTTTGATGTTTTTTGGGGGTTGTCTTCATTTGGAAAGCCTAGTAACTAATTTGCAAATTCTTGGTCTGGAAAGAATTGGTTTTAGTTTTAGAGATTCTTCAATTTGGTGGAACAAATTTATTCAATACCATAGACAACCTCTCGTTGGTTCTTTCCAAAGACACGCTTATTATCATTTCAAAAAAGGTTTATTTAAGGTTATTTCCACCAATTCCCTCTAAAAAAAGTTTATTTAAGGTTGTTTCCTTCCTTGTCTTCAAATCAAAGATTGAATTTAAAATGGCATTGCAAATTTAAGGAAAAAATGTGGAAAAAGTTGAGTACTCAGATCTGGTATTCTAAAGGTGAGGTTGATGCTCAAGTTCTAGCTTGGAAAACTCTACATTTCAAACTGCCAATTGGTGATAGGTTGACATGTTTAATGGTTCAACCAATTAAATGCCCCTTCTACCAATAGGCTGAAAATCTAGAGCATATTTTTTGGGATTGTATATGAACTAAACAAAAATGGAATGTTATTTTTAATCTTATCTTGATTATTTTTTATCATGATATATATTGGAAATGAGTTGTTTTAGGCCTTAATCTATAAAAAAAATCTTTTTGTTGAGTCTTTCAAACAATCTATACTTCTTAACATCTAGAGAAGTATTTGTTTGGTTGTTTTTTCTAACCATAAGGTTCATCGGGAAGGAGAACTTCTACAGTTTTACCCTGAGATCATTTTTCAAGCTATTTTTTGTGCTCACAACTATAGGGAGTTTTCAAAGAGCATTGGAAGGTCAATAACCAACTTGATAGAATTAAATACCAGCTACTATAGCTTTGTTTGCTCTAAGAAACTTCAACAAATGTTAAAGTTCAAATTCTAATAGTTTCTCACCTTTTTGGGAGTAACTTTATATTTTGCCATATGACATATGCTCCTTTGGAGTTGTTTCAAACTCTTAAATTGTTATGTTTTCTTTGGCAACTAATCAGTTGTCTTTATTGTATTATTTTTCCCTACTTTTTCTTTATTCAACAAAAAAAGAAAGAACAAGGAAAAATAGTATATTTTATAATTACAACATTTACCAAAGTTAAAAATTCTTCTAGCTACTTGTTTGATCTTGTAATTTTTGCTTTGATTCAAAAAAAAAAGGGTTAAGATCATATGCCCTAAAAGAACTTTGATGCAATATATATACCTTTTTTCTTATGAATAGATATATCAACTTAAACATGGACACCTTTCAATTGTAAATATCAATATAAATTTAAGACTTATTCTCATACTAAATTACAAATATTGTTTGAATTTCCCTCCAACCAAAACAAAATTATTTTTCTCTATTAAAAATAACAAAAAAAAATGATCATTACCTTATATTTATATATAAAAGAAAATTTAACCTTAGATTCAAGCATAACATAGTTTTTAATGTTTTATATTAAACAAAAATATTTATAATAAAATGAACCACAATTATACCATATTACATTATGTTAACCCTCTTGTTCCAAGCATCCCCTCTACAAAATGATCTTATGGCATATGCAAGTATGAAGTTGCCCCTCATATAACTTTAATATTTATTGCATTGTACAATTGTGTGATTATAAACCTCTGTAAGATCACATATCTCAATGATATTATAAGAGAAATTAAACCCAAAAATTTGTATGGTCCCACCAAATCTAAAATCAATTATCAGTGAGCAATGACACAAATTGTTAGTCGTTTGGAAAAGATATTTGTCACCGATTTTTGCTACTCGATGGTGACATGTGTTGTGTTGTGGTGTGTTGCGAGAGTGAAGGGGTTGTTGGCTTTTGGTAGTACAAACATCGAATTGATTACAATTTTGCATTGAATGAGTTTTAATGCATTAAAGGAGTGCAAAGAAGCAGTTCAAAAAGATTTGAGAATAGATTAGATTTGATTCCTTATTTCATTCTAATTAATTAAGCTTAGATTTTGTTGTTTTTTTAGAGCTATTAATTGTTAGTAGTTTGTTTGATTAAATTTAGTACTACTAACGTGTTTCCTGAGCCTTCACAAATTTTCCCTACATACAACCTACATGAGAATGATGGACATGTAGCCTAGAACCACTAATATAACTTATAGTTGCCCCCTCTAATTATGGTATTTCTAGGATAGATTTTGTAGATTGAGAGAACCAATGGCACAACTTAGAGAGATTTCCAATTACACACTTTCCATTTTTTCTTTTTTTATATCTATAACCAATGAAAAAATGCCCTTTTGAATCCATTCAAATGAGCTATCAAGGCTAACACCTATGGTCGATCATGCACTTTATTTCCACATGTTTCAAAGTGATGCAGGAGCATCCTGGGTGTACGAGCAATCTTGCATCACCCAAAAATATTTCTAGTTTTGTTTTCAATAAGGGCTATCTTGTGTAGAGCTGCTATTTATGGAAACTTACTATTTTTAGTAAGTTGGTCATATGATCTCGGAATGTCCTGATTTCACAGTTGGAGGTTCATCTCAGTCATTTCAGCCTACCAGTTGAGTTTCATTGCCACATCATTAGTATTGGTGAAGCTATTGAGGTTTTTGGGTACGAAATCTTTCAGGTCAATTTTGAAGGTCTTAGAGGCTCTGGATCGCAATCGAACCCCAGCTGACTAGCACTAGCATGTGTCAGGCACTGTAGATCTCGTCATGGCATTTTTGAAAAGTGGTTACAATAGAAAAATGAAGTTACAGTTTAAAAAGTTATGGCCTCCGGAAGTTGGGTTACCTAAAATCATATTTTATATTTCTTTTGAGCTGACCCTATTGTAATAATTGTGAAAAATAAATAATTCTATGTTTAGTTGGCCTAAAGGGCTAAATTTCTGGAACCTTCTCAGGTGGTGGAAATTGTTTATATAAGAAAGGTTTGTAGTGTTGTCTTAGGCAGTTTAGAGCAGTTCAGAGTAGTTCTGGGTAATCATTTGAGGCTTTGTCCCTCAGAATATTGTAAAGAAGATGCCCATGTGGCTTTGCATATTTTAATTCTAAAAGTTTGTAATTCCACATTTGTGGAGATAATAAGAAGCCCATTTTTTTGTTCTTGCAAATTGTTGTTGTTCTCTATTTTTGTTATGTGTTTGTGGTATTAAGGGGAGCACCCTTCATCAAGTGTTGTTCTCTATTTCTGTTATGTGTTTGTGGTATTAAGGGGAGCACCCTTCATTACAAAGACAAGTTACTTTGGAAAAATCTAACCATCCTTAAAAAGGAGAATACATAGTGAATTGAAATACATCCCTCTTTTGAAAGGTACCACACTTAGCCAAAGAAAACATGTTACTTAGCCACTTCAAAAGTTTGGTTCGAACTTATCTGAAATGATATTATTGTTTCTATTGATGCCTCAAGAAAATAAATTGAAAATGTAAAGGATCTCTACTCTTCCTAATAGCTAATATTTACTCATATCATATTAATTAAATTATCCCCTTTCCTTTAGCACTTAAGTGATATATTGGATCACATGTTGGTTATTGAAAATGCCCCAATATGTATTCACATGATAAGTTGATTCTTTATAGCTGAATCTGCAAATGTTCTTTAACATCAATACCATTTAGTTCTCATTAGAGAAATGAATGAAGGATGATTGTCACATAGCTTTATCTTATCATATTTGAAAAGTAAAAATATCATAGATGTTCCAATCAATTATTAATATATTCTAGCAATTAGAAAAGTAATTAATTAGTTCTTATATAATAAATGAGGGAAAAGGGCTCACTCATTTATAAGAATGTTGGCATTAAGATAAATGTAGCTCGGTTGTCAACAAATAAAAGATTAAAAAAATCATAAAATAAAAATAAATTGTAGAAATGTCAAGCTTTTTGAATAATTTGTCTTTTTAATTTATAAATTGGTCCAAAAATGATATGACATATATGTATTTTGTAGAAACTTTCTATTGGAAAAATTGTAGCTCATATCTAATTTAGCTCGAATGAATCTAGATAGATCATGTGTTTGACCAAATTTACTTTTTAATGAGAAATGCTTATATTTGCTTGTGTTGATAAATTGACCTAAAGTCCAATTTTTTAAAAACAAATTACCCATTTGAAACAAAAAAGTTAGCCTACAACCAACTAAAAATATTACTAAGAAAATGCAAGGGGTTAAAGGAATTAAAGATGAATTTCTCCAAGTTTACAAGTTTCATACAATGTTTAATTATCGGTAATGCATTGCAATTGTCAACTTCAATAATAGGAATATAAATCTTCCCATAGTTACATCCATAAACAAAACAATAACTACAACAAGACATAATGGATTTATTATTATTATTTTTTAGAGGTATTTGTTAAAATTATTGATGACCAAGAACAACACATGTCTTGCATGAGATTGATTCTAAAGGCGAGTTCAAAGTTTAATTCACCTAAATTGCTCATTTTTCACTTATATAAGGTGATGAATCTAAAAGGTTAAAAGTAGTCATTTAATAAAATATTTAATTAATCATTGTGATAGTTAAAAGTGTATTTTATGTTTACTATTTAGTTTGCACTACTAGTTTATATGAGGTCTTAAGAATTTAATCTATTATTTGGTTTTTCTTGATTTTATATTTTAATCCTAATTTTATAATTGACCATAAAAAAATAGAACTAAACTAATCTTTAGACATTTAACCTCTTTCATATTACATTTTTCTTTTTCTAGTTTACTTTACAATTGTAGAGTTAACCCCAAAAGTCTTAAATGTAAATTTAATTGTGTATTCAAGAAAATCCCTTCTCAACTAGCCATTATGTTTCAACTCCCATGTCAAAACATTCAAATTTGTGTGTAAATTAAATTATAAAGGTCATTTCACCCATCGAGTATCCCTCATCAAGAATTATTATGTTTCATTACTCTAAAATATTTTTTGCCATTATCATGACTTCAAATAGTAACTCAATTATTTTAATTGTACAATGTCAAAAGTTTTGGCGCTTGGATTTTATATTTTTGTACTATTGTTTCAAGCTTCAAATTGCTAATACTTAAATTGTTAAAACTTGTATTGTTGTTGAAGTCCACATCCTATATCATTACTACTAAGAATAATCAAGTTTATCTTTTAACAATAATCTTTAAATTAAGTTACTAATAGTTCCTTGGTCAAAAAATAAATATTATTTATCAAGTTCAATGGTTTTGCTTCTACTCATGATTGAAAGATTGGAACCCTTTTCATAGTAGAGCATACAAGTGAAAATTTTATCCCTAGTATTGTACAACACCAAATAAAGTAATGATATTTGAGTAAGTATCTTTATTGTAATGATGCATATAACACCTTTATGCATGTGATTTTCTTTGTTCAAAATATATCTTCTTTATGACAAAAATTTACCAATCTTATCTCTTTTATGTTACTCTTACTTGCTCCTCATTTTGATTTTTTTGTGCTTTAATCTTACTCTATCTATTTATGTTCTTGACCTTGTCTGAGCTTCTATGTATAATTGATTTAAGAAAATACCAGGTGAACCTTCTATATAGTAAGGTTTTCTTTTGTGTTCACCCTTTTAGTCCCCCTAGGCCTACCATATACTAGAAATTGCATAAATCCAATTTTTTCCCTAATGCAAGATGTTTTTGGTCATTTCTACAAGAGATTGTAGTTTGTTGGACTTTTGATATTTTGAGGTCTTCCTTACTAACATGCCATTCAATTGAACTTGGAACCCCTAAATTTTTTAACTAAGTACTTCTTATGATAAATTTTTCATATACTAGGCACCTTTTCCCCATCACCTTCAATCCCTAAAATGTCTAACCATTTACCTTAAGTCATTTTTATGTCAAAATTTTGGATATTTGCTTCCTCAAGTATCGTTTCCTTCTTTCCCCAACCCTTGAAACCCTAGTACTTTTCCTTTTAGTGTTAGATTTTAACTGTCCTCTTCTCCTTAACTCTTGACTTCAACTCAATATTTTCACCAAGTTACTTTATAAACTTCAGATTTGTCTTTTTTTTGACTTAATATTCGCATAGCTTCCCCTTGATTCCAATTGAAAAGGTTTATCTTCAGAAAATTGCAATCATGAACACCAACAACTCTTATTGATTAACATACTTAATTCTATATATTTTAATTCTTTCACAAACTAATTAAATTAGAAATGAATTTTGTAAAAACTTTCAAAATCCTTTATCAAAATTAAAAACAAAACCTATCTCAATAGTAAAATAATTTTAAATATACATATTAACCAGAATGTATGTTTCTTTCACAAACTAATTAAATTAGAAATGAATTTTGTAAAAACTTTCAAAATCTTTTATCAAAATTAAAAACAAAATCTATCTCAATAGTAAAATAATTTTAAATATACATATTAACCAGAATGTATGTATGCAGGTGTGTATATATATATATAATTTTATTATCTTAGTAAATGTTGATCTCGATTCAAAGCTTGAGTAAGTAACATAAAATGATGTCTTATTTGTAATTTACATTCCTTCAATAAGAAATTTGTAAAAAACATACATTGAAGTTGAGAAAGAAACAAATTCGTAACATACATAATGGCTTATCAACAAGCTGAAAACTAACAGAATTGAGTTAATGAAAACATTTTGCTATATATTGAATTGACATACGATCTCCTTTGGCCAGGAACGCCAGTTCAACCTAAAATGAACTTAATAAGATTATACAATTTTCTGGTATAAAACAGCAATGAGGATAGCCATATTACATAAATAAGCATATATTAGAATACCAGAGTAGACATATAAATGTTTATTGTAGCTTGGATAACATCATAATTTCTATAATCCATGTAGCTATATAAATGTTTATTGTAGCTGGGACAGAATCATAATCCCCATAATCCATTTAGTTATATAAGCTTGTGGGAGCAAATGAAAGAAGTACTAGATGTCACGGTCTCTGGAACACTCTGGAGACATGACTGGATATCTAACTCTGTCACTGCAATAGTTGTAGATTGTATACTTCTCTCTCACCCATCTCACCCTTATCCACTGCAATCCATCCAAATCATCAAATTCCTTCTGATCCCACCACCTCCTTCCCAGTGTTGGGCACTGTGAATTTGGTGTAGATGCCTCACACCCATCAACATGGAATCCCTTGTATGCTGCAACAAATGGTGCTTTGCTCCAGTCTGTCTTCTCAAGCCCCCCTCTTGTGGCCCAGTCATCTGCATTCCACAGGCTTGAGTAGATCTTCATGGGCTGATTGAATGGATATCTCACTCCCAAGTCCTTGCTGTTCTTGAACACTCTGATTGGAACATCATCTACAAAGAACCTGAATTCAAAAAGTTGATGTTTTAGAGAATTGAAAATGAGCCATATTTTGAACATTTTAACACAGGGCCAATTGATATGAATGGGAAAGGTGGAATTTTGATCAATCAAGGAACATGATCTTACACAATTTGATGCATGTTCCAGAGAACAGAGTAAGAATGGTACTCTGTTGTGGGGTCAAACCAGAGGTATATGCTCTGTTCTCTGTCTCCTTTCCCTCCACTGAACACATTGGTTTGGAGAATGTATGGCTGCCCAGATCTGTTTCCTAAGAACTCAAAGTCTATCTCATCATGCTCTGAGTTCTGTGATGACAGCTGAAACTCACAAGAACACAAGTAAATTGTCATGTTATACATGCGTTGTGGAGCAGAAGAAAGAATTGAGAAGAGTAGAACATGGTGTTGTAGTTACATAGAAAGCAGTGACAGTGCCTGCAGAGTCACCAGGAACCATCTTTATCTGCATACTGAAGTGCCCAAACAGGTATGTACCCTTGGATTGGAATCCAGTACCTGCACCACCTCAAAAGAAAATATATTATACAAGAATTGGGTACCTGAGTTCAAACACCATTGTAACATAAATCTGCAAATGATGATGGGCATGGCACTATCAAAGGGCATTACCTGTCCATTTGTCTAGAGAAAGTGTGACTTCCTTTCCACCATTAATGTAGTTTATATGATCACCAGCCCAGGTAGGGACATAATTATTTTGAAATGGCACATCTATGGGCCTATGTGGTGAGGCAGCCATGGCAGCAGGCACTACTACTGCTAAGAGAAGTAACCACATTTTGAGCAGCATGTTCACCAGAGCCTCCTCACTCTGTGAGATGAACCTTTAAAACAAAAATCACAATGCTAGGGTAAATGTAAAACCAACAACAGAATAACTGATTTAATTTCTTTCACTAATTTTTCTGTATCTTCCATATAAAATGATATTCTTTTAACTTCACAGCACGCAGCAGTAATATAAGAAAAATAAACAGGTATACACTGCTCTTAACATCTAGAATCACCAATGGATTTTATAAGCGCTCTAACAATGTTAAAGAAACAAAACATTGAATGCATAAGTAGAATTTAGGTCCCTTTGCTGGATTTTTCAATATTCTCTTATAATAAACTACTTGTCCCTACCATGTATAATCATTTCTGATATTAAGACAGATTGAACATAGCATCCTACTTGCTCAGCAATTCCTTTTGATAATCTACAGAGGCTTTAGAATGATTTCCTATTTGTTTAGAGTCAGGAAAGCTCAGGGCTATATATAAGATCCTTAATCTCTCAAACATCTCAGCCTTATTTGCTCCAAGCATCATTCAATTTATCATTAACCTCTCCTAAGCACATTAAGACTTCTAACACCAACACATTCTTTCTCATCAGCCCATCAAATTATCAGCCCTTAAACAGTCAGAAAATATTGAATAAGTACACAAAACTGATCAACTTAGTATTTCATTAGTATTAAACCATAGATGTCAATGCCACCTGCACCAGTTTTCTCTCCTTCACTATAGCCTTCATTCTCCTAAACATTAAAAAACTCTTGCACTGACAACATCACTAATCTTTATGAATCCTATCCATTAATTCCTGTGTTAACACTTGTCTCATTCTGAACATACCCTAACATGAAAACAAGTCCTATCCACTAAGGCAGACCAGCTGAACACTTATGACAACAATTGATGAAAACCACAAAGGGAAAAAGGTCAGAGTAGTGAAGATTATGACCGAGTGGATAGGAACTCAGGAAGCTCATAAACATTGGAGAAAGTGAAGAAAAAGACCTTCAGATGGAGATAGTGAAGCAAGTCAGAAAAACTGTTGGAGAGCAACTGAAATAAGGAAAGACATGGGAATCCATGAAAGCTGAAAGGCCTTTTTGTAATAGGTGATGAGGAAGAAAACATCAAAAAGAAAAGGTAGGTGACATGGACAAATCAGCACCAGCTCATGCATTCTTGGAATGATCTTTTCAGTCCTGCAAACATACAGCTAAAGTCTAATTTAAAAGACTATCTTTCTCAATGTTGGACTTATTGGCCAAGCATAAGTCTTTGTGATGCTGACCTTCCCCTCTCACCTTTTGTAATGTGTTAAATGTTTCTTTGGAAAACATGAAGATGGCAATGAATACCCATTTGTCTTTGGTGGATAAATCTCAATTATCTACTGTTTTTCAGTGTTACAAACATGATGAGAGGCCTTTTAGCAAACAGGGGGTTGTATAATTGAGAGAAGAAATCATCTGCAAACAGGGCACCTACCATAACATGGGAACGTCGGTGGTAGACAACCCATCTTGCATAGTCTGCTGTTCAAATTAGTCTTATGATATCATAATTATCTTATGATATCATAATCACACATTCTTTGTTTTATATAGGGAGCCAAGCATTTAAATTACTGTTAAGTTAGGTACTCTGCAACGTGCTCATTTATTATTTGGGCCCCAAATTTAGCAAAAAATAATATCATAAAGGGAACCATAAGACATTGAAGTGGAAAGGTTACATGATTATCATCATCCCCACCTCCCACCTGTCTAATTTTGGTTTTAAATAAATGTGTATTGGTGTATTATTAGTATCTCCCTCGAGTGTATCATGACATTTAATATTTTTCCATTTTCATTACAAGTATTTTTTTGGGGGGGGAAAGTTATGGTTTTAATGGTTTGCATTGTATATATATGTTTCAATACTTTATGTAATTGTTTAATAGTTTTTTAAGTTTTTGCACATCACTTTTTCCAAGATTTAGTGTAGGAAGTTGATTTTACTATTTTTTTTTCTTTTTATTTAATATCATCTTATATTGTTATTTTTTGTGGTTGCTATTCATTTTATTATATTTAAATACTAATGAGGTACATATCATTAAGATTACATGTGAATTTCATATAGAGAAACTTGATATAGAGTTTTTCTTGGAACTTTTAAAGATGTTTTAATTAAAGGCATTATAGATTATCATTTATAATTTTAATAGCTCACTAATATTTTCTCTAAATATTTACAAAGGCTTCCCAATTTTTAATAAATATGGATTCCACTAGTCATACCTCCTAGGATGTATACTTCTTACAATACATTGTTTTGAGAATAGTTAAGGATTTATGCAAGGAATCCCATGCACAAAAAATGAAATACATAGATTTGTTCACATGAATAGATGAATAGAATGTCTACTATGGTTGTGGTTAACCTAACAAAATGCATAACCATGTGTTATGCCTCTCTCTCTCTCTCTCTCTCTCTCTCTCTCTCTATATATATATATATATATATATATATATATATGTGTGTGTGTGTGTGTGTGTGTGTGTGTGTGTGTGTGTGTCTTCTTCACTACTATTTCCTTCTTCTCATCCCTCTCTCCTTGTTTCATCCCCTCCCTCCCCTTTCACTCTACCATCCATCCCTCCCCCTCCCTCTCCCTACCTACATCTCTCTCCCTCTCTACTTCTTTCTCCGCCTCTCTCTCATTTACTCTCTAATTATCTCCATCTCCCATTTACATCTCTCTACATACCTCTCACTCATACCCCCCTTCCAATATATACATCCATCTATCCCTCTCTACTCTCTATCTCATTGTGAGAGGGAAAGAAGAGGGAGATAGAGATAATTAGAGAGGGAAGGATATAGAAATAAATGAAGGTAGGAAGGGAGAGGGAGAGAGATATGGAAATAGAAGAAGGGAGGGAGAGAGATGACAAGAGAATTTGGAAGGCAGAGGGAGAGATGGAGAGGAGCGATAGAGAGATAGGTGAGATAGAGAGAAGTGGAGATGAAGGAGGAAGGGAGGGAGATAGAGACAAGTAATGTGTGTGTGTGTGTGTGTGTGTGTGTGAGAGAGAGAGAGAGAGGTCTTAGTGTTGATATATAATTGTATTATGATCAATGTGGAGACCTCTAGCTCATTAGGGATAGTAACCCACATTACATATGAGCCTGCATACCATGTCATAGTGGCGTGCCAATTCATAATACAATCTATTACATAAAAGCATTAAATTTTGGGTCTAATCATCTTATCAACTTATTCTATAATTATGGGTCATATGATCTTCTCCTATGTCAAAGAAGTTTGATATTATATGAAGGCATACCAATATAGACTCTAGATATATAAAAAAAATATAGATTAGAAGAGTAGATTTGAGGTAGAGATACATTGAGTGAGATCATCGTGGTCGACTAATAATTCAAAGGCTAATACCTAAAATTTGTAATACATCTCTTGATAAGGAGATATTTTTCCATAGCAAGGCAAATTATGATATTGCTATCAAGATTCAACTGTGTAGTTTTTTTAGTCAAACTTTTAACACACTAACTCATGTTTAATAAGTAGTGGTTCACATGAACCCATCTCTCATGAGAATGAATGGAACACTCAACACTCATTGCATCTAGGTGATGCTCATAGAGGTGAAGCATCGAGGCTTCCTGGGAGGTCACCCATCCCAGTACTACTCCAACTCGAGCACGCTTAACTACGAAGTTTTCTCCTTGGTTAAACCCACTCTACTTGCAACCCCATTTGCAAAACCTTTGGCAAGTGTCATGCCTTATGAACCATTCATTAGAAAGCCCCTTAAGCTCATCAATTGATAAGTAGGAGATCAGTAAAACAATTTGAATTTACACAAGTTATTTATTTTCTTATATTAAAATTTAATGAATTTTAAGTGAGGAAGTGAGGTTGGTTGCAAGTACAGATAATTCTTAATTGGGCCTTGTTATCCTAATTGCATTGAATGGTATTAGTGTATATTAGAGTTAGGTTCTTGTGTTATTTGACTTATAAAAGATTTGCATCGCTATTTAATTTGTGAAGAATGCTTACAATGAAGACTTTATATGTAAATCTAAGTGTTATATATGCATTAATGGATTAAACATAAATAATTATGTGAGTGTTTACAATTAGCAATAAGAAAATCAGAATACTATAAATTTGCAATACATAATACTAGATGCACATAGAGACCCATTTTTGAGAAAAAAAATTCACCGTCAAAGAGTGAAACTCAATAAATTATTAAACTTAGATAATAAAATAAATATACAACAATCCAATTCCCTTTATTGTGATAGTGTTCTAGTACCACTTATGTACTTGTTAAATAACACACAATGAAAAACATACCATCCCTTTGATTTATAGAGAAATCTAAGAGGAAAACTACAAATGGTTTCCCAAAACAATGTACGATCAAGCCATGGTAGAAACAAAACCTCTCATATCTAAAATGAAGAGAATATTTAAGAATAACAAAATTCACTCTCAATGAGCACTAATAGAAAAACTACTAGGTCTTTACTAATAAAAAAATAGTAACTTTGATTTGTACTTCCTTTATCGGCCCATATCCCAAGGTAGCCTCCAAATTGACTACCCAACTCATATATGGCCAATCAACAACATGCAAGATGCTCCACTACTCATTCTCATACAAAACTTTAAGAATATGCTAAAAATAACATTATAATTGCCACTAGCAACTCCACCTCCTCCATCAACACCATTACAAATAATATTCCAAACAAGGAATAGTAATAATATAATTATATATTTTAACTACTTGGATCTCCAAGTATTTGTTCCAAGATTGTTGGAGATGCATAAAACATTAACATTAGGATTTAAATTAGATATCACACCATTCTAACATTCTCCCAGTTGATACTATATATTGTAATGGCATCTAAACGAATACTATAGTATATCAAATACAAGAATTAAGTCCCTCCCTTCCTATACCAAGTGAACTTCTCCATGTTCATTAGCTTTGTGAGGGATTTACAACATTATCTATAGTGTCAAATATTTATAAAACCTTACCATTCCCTACCATCATGCACAAAGTGTTAAACATTAGCATGCCTAGTATGAGCATGATACATGAGATTTTTTGGCTAAAAAAATAGCACTCTGATCGTCACAACCAACTACATAACCACTCTACAATAAAAAATAATACCTACATGAGGTCTCTACAACCATATTATCTACTTAGACGAATGTGTAGTAGCCATATATCTTGATGGTGAAAAAATCAACCATGGGCTGCCTCTTGCTCATTTAACTTCTAGACCTCCAAAAAGAGAAAACATGGCCACTAGTGGATCTTCAACTATCCAAGTCCCATACCTATTATGCATCCATGAAGCATTGCATGTCTAATGTCTAATCGACACCATCAATACTAAGGTAAAAGAAATATTATTATGAATTCCTTCGAAAATATCTAAAAGCCCTCTAACATAAGTTTATCCTTCACTAAAATAATATAAACTCCCAAATTGACGTCTTCAATGCATTATATTAGCTATTTCTTCCACATAAAAAACACACATTGAACAAATTTATTTTTTGTTTTTAATCTACAATTTAACTAATTGATATATAATATTATATATAATTTCATAAATAGGAAAAGACACCAAAATAAAAAATGTGAAATTCTAAAAACAATTAAATATAAGTTTATTAAAAAACTGCTCAATATTTTAGAGAGCATTTGTCAATGAAGAAAACATATTAGAAAAATTTATACACTTGTGGTTGGTTAAAAAGATGTAAACTAATTGAAATTAAAAAATATTAAATAGATGTAAACTTATTGAAATTGAGAAATAATAAATGCAATCATAATACACTCCATGCAGATTCTAATACTATGAGAATACACATTTATTTAAAAACAATTGGATAGATGGGATGATGATAAACAGATAACCTTTCCACTTCAATGACTTCCCTGTATTTTGATAATGTTTGTTGCCAAATTTGGGGCCCAAATAATAAATAAGCACGTTGCACATTAAATAACTTTTAAGTGATTTTTTTTATCAAAATAATGGACTGCAAAGTAAGCAAATCTTTGGCTCTCTATATAAACAAACAATGTGTGGTTATGCTGTCATAAGAGAAGAAACTTTTGGCTCAGACAGATTTTCCTGATACTAATTTTTACAGCAGAGCATGCAAGATGGGTTGTCTACCACCGACCTTCCCTCAATTATGCAACCCACTGTTTTGCTAAAAGGACAATCATCATGTTTCTAACACAGTAAATTAACTTACAAAACAGTAGATAATTGGGATTTATTTATAAAGACAAACAGGTATTTCAGAGCCATTCATGTTTGCCAAAGAAACATTTGACCCACATTATAAATGAGAAAGATTTATTCTTGGCCAGTAAGTCCAACATTGACAAAAATAGTCTTTTAAATTGGGCTTCAGCTGTATGATTGCAGGACTGAAAAGACTATTCCAAGAATGCATGAGCTGGTGCTCATTTGCCCATGTCACCAACCTTTTCTTTTTAATGTCTTATTCCTCATCACCTATTATAAAAAGGTCCTTTCACTCTTCATGAATTCCCAAGTCTTTCCTCATTTCAGTTGCTCTCCAATAGCTTTTCTGACCTGCTTCACTATCTCCATCTGAAGGTCTTTTTCTTCACTTTCTTCAATGTTTATGAGCTTCCTGAGTTCCTATCCACTCACTCTTCATATTCACTACTCTGACCTTTTTCTTTTGTAGTTTTCATCAATTGTTGTCACAAGTGTGCAGTTGGTCTGCCTTAGTGGATAATACTTGTTTTCATGTTAGGGTATGTTCAGAATGAAACAAGTGTTGCTCAGCAAGAATTGCTCAGCCAGTAGGATGTTATACTCAATCTTTCTTAATATCAGTAATGATTATAGATGTTAGCTGGGACAAGTGGTTTATTGTATCAGGTTATTGAAAAATTCAGGAGGGGACCTAAATTGCATTTATGCATTCAATGTTTTATTACACTAGCATTGTTAGAGTGCCTATAAGACCCATCAATGATTCTAGATGTTAGGAGCAGTGTATACCTGTTTATTTTTCTTATATTACTGTATGTGTTATGCAGTTCAGAAGAACATCATTTTATATAGAAGCTTTAGAAAAATAAGTGAAAGAAATCAAATTAGTTATTCACTTGTTGGTTTTGCATTCACACTGGAATTGCAATATTTGTTTTATAGGTTCATTTGATAGAGTGAGGAGGTTCTAGTGAAGATGCTGCTCAAAATGTGGCTACTTCTCTTAGCAGTGGTGGTGCCTGCTGCCATGGCTGCCTCACCACATAGGCCCATAGATGTGCCATTTCAAAATAACTATGTCCCTACTTGGGCTTCTGATCATATAAACTACATTAATGTTGGAAAGGAAGTCACACTTTCTCTGGACAAATGGACAGGTAATGCCCTTTGATAGTGCCATGCCCATCTTCATTTGCAGATTTGTGTTACAATGGTGTTTGAATTCAGATACCCAATTCTTGTATAATATATTTTCTTTTGAGGTGGTGCAGGTACTGGATTCCAATCCAAGGGCACATACTTGTTTGGGCACTTCAGTATGCAGATAAAGATGGTTCCTGGTGACTCTGCAGGCACTGTCACTGCTTTCTATGTAACTACAACACCATGTTCTACTCTTCTCAATGCTTTCTTCTGCTCTACAACACATGTATAACATGACAATTTACTTGTGTTCTTGTGAGTTTCAGCTGTCATCACAGAACTCAGAGCATGATGAGATAGACTTTGAGTTCTTAGGAAACAGATCTGGACAGCCATACATTCTCCAAACCAATGTGTTCAGTGGAGGGAAAGGAGACAGAGAACAGCGCATTTACCTCTGGTTTGACCCCACAACAGAGTACCATTCTTACTCTGTTCTCTGGAACATGCATCAGATTGTGTAAGTTCATGTTCCTTGATTGATCAAATTCCCACCTTTACCCATTCAAATCAATTGCTCGTGTTAAAATGTTCAAAATATGGCTCATTTTCAATTCTCTAAAACACCAACTTTTTGAATTCAGATTCTTTGTAGATGATGTTCCAATCAGAGTGTTCAAGAACAGCAAGGACTTGGGAGTGAGTTATCCTTTCAATCAGCCCATGAAGATCTACTCAAGCTTGTGGAATGCAGATGACTGGGCCACAAGAGGAGGTCTTGAGAAGACAGACTGGAGCAAAGCACCATTTGTGGCAGCATACAAGGGATTCCATGTTGATGGGTGTGAGGCATCTGCACCAAATTCACAGTGCCCAACACTGGGAAGGAGGTGGTGGGATCAGAAGGAATTTGATGATTTGGATGGATTGCAGTGGAGAAGGGTGAGATGGGTGAGAGAGAAGTATACAATCTACAACTATTGCAGTGACAGAGTTAGATATCCAGTCATGTCTCCAGAATGTTCCAGAGACCGTGACATCTAGTACTGCTGTCTTTTGCTCCCACAAGCTTATATAGCTAAATGGATTGTAGGGATCATGATACTGTCCCACCTACAATAAACATTTTTGTGTCTACTCTTGCATTCTAATATATGCTTATTTATGTAAAATGGCCATCCTCACTCCATATAACGAGCAAATGGTTTATCTATGAAGTATTGTTACTGGGTGAATATAGGCATTTCTTCCATGTTCATGGCAGTATGAATAATAGTCAAAAAGCATATGATTGTGGCTTCCTCATTCAATGGCTTGGAAGTCATTAATATTGCATTGGTATTGTTTTAAAATATTTAGTAGTTATATTGTCATATCTAGATTAAATTATGGAAGTTTATTATTTTTAATTGGATGAAGGATTTCAGAGTACAAAGTAACAGCACTTACTGTAGTATAATTGTTGTAATATCATAGCAAAAACATGACATAATATCAAAATAATGAACGGCTCTTAATTTTTTTTTAACAAAAAACTACAGAAGCTGTGCGTCAAATATCTTAGGACATTTTGGTTAAAAGTATAACCATTTAAGAAGATTAGAATTTAAATGAGGGATTTTGTTTATAAACTTTTAAGATGGATTAGTTTTTAGTTTTTAAATAATTTAAATATTAATTTTATAGTAGTTTTAAATACTTTTAAATGTAAGGAGTAGTCTCCCTAATTATATTTATTTAGTAAAAAATAATAGTCTATTTTATTTGTAAAATAGATTTATAGATTTAATTAAAAATTGGATTTCGTTTTTAATTTAATTAATGTGTGAAAAAATCAAGATTTTTTAAACTAAAAGTGTTAATTAATAGAAGGGAATACAAAAGAGTTAAGAATAGTACTTTTGTTGGGTACAAGATATATATATTCAACAAAGTAATATATGCATGCATCGATGTATAATGTGTATCACCACAATTATGGTACAACTCAAGTATTGTTGTTTTATTTGATGATGTAAAATATTAAGGACTGGTAAGTTTTATAAAAAGGGTTTCAATTTTTTAAGTACACATGGGAGAAAAATTAAACTTTATAAATAATAAAAATTTAACTAGGAATTATAATAAATGAATTGAAAGGTTATAATTAAAAAGTAGTTGTAAATTTTTAGTACTCAATGAAAAATAATCTTTGATCATTCTTAGTAGTAACTATCAAAGATGTGTACTTGAAAAACAATACAATATTTTACAAAAATACGTGAACTTGGAACTCGAAATAATAATACAAAAACAAAATACAAAGACCAAGTGCTACAACTATTGACATCAAAATCAAAATAACTATTCTAGACTGATGATGCTTACAAAATCAATGGGTGATTCCATAATAGCGTGTTCTGATTTTTGGTCAAATGAGACAATGAAATCAACATTTGAAACCAAAATTTTACCTTCTATCACCTATAGAAACTAAAATGTTAAAAAACTTGATAATGATGTAAACCAATGGTTTTGAGATTCCATTTGTAGATTTTAAATATATATTTTTAAACATTAGACACAATTTATCAAAAGTTACACAAAGTATTAAGCTAGATATTTTAGACACAAGTAGTAGGTCTCTTTCCAACTCAATATATATTGTACATTTGAAAGTTTATGTACTCTACAATCACTAAAGACAACCCCAAGTTTGAAAGGAAGTTAGTTCACTAACCTTGAGGGGGGGATTTTGCAAAACCTTTCAAATATTTAAAAATGTTATAGAAAATTAACAAAAATGAACATAAATAGTATGCATACCAAAACATAATGGTTTACATAGGGGAAACCCTTTTGGGAAAAAGACCCCACACTCCAAAATAAACCCAATATATTATTTACAAATCAACAATAGAATACAATATACTTGCAAAGAAAGCATCTCACGGGAATAACACCTGTGTGATGATGGATATCACCTTCATGAAATTAAGATCTAATAACATCAATTTAAAGAAAATACAATGCAAATCTAATTTAAAATGAAACTATAATCTAGAACATCTCATGGTTCTCTAGAAAGAAGTGGTAAATGAAGCTCTCAGCTTAGATCCTCACTAGTGACACCTCTAAAATGAGAATTATGCTGCTATATGCTTCTATTATGCTTAATCTAGCTCAAATTGACACAATTATTATGCTAAAATGCTCAAAATGCTCTTAGAATGCTTTCAATTGCCTATAGTAACAATGCTTTGCAAGTGAAATTCTAAGATGTAAATGCTCTCCAAAATGCATCATATTTATAGTAAGTGTCCAAGGGTAGGGGGTGGAGTAAAGTAATCATGGTTATCCCTTGGTTGAGTCAAAAACTTTGCATTGTCCATAAATGGGGGGACAAATGAGGGGACAAGCCTTTAAATGGTTTCAAATCTTTGGACAATTTAAATGTTTGAGTGATTTATGTCTTTTTGTCCTCAATTTTCATTGGTTCATCACTTTGTTTGAAAGAAATTAGGAATATTTAATTCAATTAATTAATTAAATTTAGCCATGTAAGTGTAATAGGTTCATTTTGATTTTTGATTAAAACAACTATACAATTAATTGATTAAAATCAATTATATAGTGTTTTTGGCCCTTTTAAGCTTCAATTTAATCATTTAACATCATTATTTAATAATTCATTTGTTTTAATTGATTTTGCTCAACTTTATTTAATTATATCCATTTTATTGATTTTAATGCATTTTGAAAAGTACTTGTCCAATTTTATGTGTCTACAAATGCCCCTCTTTGAATTGATGTATGAAGAACATTGATTCAAAGATTCCTTGAAGTCTTGCTCACTAATTCACTGATATGCCACTGATATTGATTGATTACTGCCTCTGATGATACAAAAAAAAAATTCGATGCCCCACTGATTCCCTGATGTTTGATTGCTACTTCAATTTAATACCCTGATGCCCCCTCAGAAATTAAAACATATTAATTTCTTGATTTGAAAAAGATTTATGATGATTGATTTAGAATATGTTTTCATTTCTGAATATTTGATTACATGCCATGATTTGAAGAATATGCCCAAGTTTGTTTTAATTACTCCATATAGGTTCACCTCTATTTTCACCTCCAAAATTAGGTCAAAACACCTTAAATAGGTTAATAAACCTTGTTTTACTATTCATTTTTACTTTTCATCTTTGGTAATTTTGCTTTGATCCTCTGGTGAATTTTGAGATGGTTGTGCCGATTCGGGAGCATAGATTCGAGAGGTGCCGGAGATATGCGAGGCCACCTGAGTATGGACCTCCGGTAAGTCATTCCCAACTCCGTCTTTACATTTATGATGCATTTAGTAGCATTTATGGCAATTTTCGTGTTTCATCGTTGCGTTGAATAGACAAAATGTCACCTAGAAGTATTTTAATGCCACATAGACTATTTTACTATCACCTCCGCGCTTTCCGTTGTCGCGTCCATGTGTTTTACTACCGCCTAGGAAAATTTCACTCTCGCCTGTCAGCAAAATACTCACGCCTAAGGCTATGTTAAAATGCCCCTTTTCATTTAGGTTATCGCGTATATGAACCCTAACAAATTTGTTGTCGCCTAGGCTAGGTTATGCTATCGTGTTACATGATTCACTGTCGCTTGGCAAGTAAACTGTCGCCTAAAACCATAATAATGTTGCTTAACCTATTTTGGTTATTGCCTAAGATATACTGTCGCCTGGCATGATGCAAATCATGCCTAGTGAATTTTGAAAAAAATTGCACGTATACCTTATTGCTTTTGATGCCAAATTTGATAACTTTGAAGGTTGATTGGAATGATTAGATTAGGTCTGTTGCTGTTTAACAAAACAATTAGTTTAAGATATCAGAATAATAATATCATGAAATATGATTGGTCAATCCAGATAGGATAATTACTGATAGGACAAATCAATCAGTGTGAAAACCGATATGATTTTGATACTGCTTAGTTCGTTCTCAGGATACAGAGACGCGAACAAATGGTTATGGGTGTGATTACTTTGATACTTTTGACAAGATTGACTTGAGATGATTCCTCGACATGACATACTTATATGATTCCCTTTTGTTTTGCCAACAGGCTCACTTTCCTACTTTATACATCCGTTCAGTTGCATCTTGGGTTATTGACTTAGGTCAGTCACTCACAGCTGCTGAGTATCAAGTTATTGAGTGGTATGGTTTGAGTTTTCTACTTGATCTCCCATGGTTTCAACTGAACCATGGCTTACTGACTGCAATGGTAGAGCGATGGCACTCCAACCACAACACCTTTCATTTACCATATGGAGAGATGACGATCATGCCGGAGGACGTGTATCGATTGTTACAGATTCCTTGCAGAGGAGAGTTAGTCTACTACGACTTTGTTTATGATTCTACTATCTGCTAACGAGTGTTTGGGGACAACACTATAGGTGATGGGGATACTATCACATGGCCTTAGTTTGCTTCTTTTCCAAGGTTACCAACCGTACTTGGTGCTCTTATTGGTGGTTTGCTTCTTCCTGACCGACGTGGTGGCAGTTTTTCTATTGGTTGGGGCAGGATTTTGGAGGATTTGCTTGCACATCCTCAACGGTTTGATTGGGGTTCTTGCATCTTAGCCCAGTTATATCATGATCTACACGAGGTGGTTTATCGGGCGAGTGCATCATTGTCAGCTGTTGCTATTGTTCTTCAGTTATGGATATGGGAGCATCTTCCCTTTACTAGGCCCATTTCTGATAGGAGACGACCCCGTGGTTATCCTTTTGCTTTCCTATATACAGGCATGGTTACTCAGCATCATTTGGGTCATCTGGACTACTGGCGCCGACAGCTAGATGATATTGATCAGGTTCAGTGGCGTCCCTACATTAGTTGTGATCGATGGAGAGAGGATAAGGATGAGTTATCTTATATGTTTGCCCCTCATTGGATGATTGGGCGCACTACCACTACTATTGAGCGCTTCTATTTTGGCAGAGTTTTAAGATAGTATGGTAGGATACAGGTTATGCCTCAGGGCAATGCACTATACGCTCGAGTACAAGCAGAGATATCTATGTGGGGTCCTTGTATTGACTACCAGTTTGCCTTAGATCAGATTGCAAGCATGACTGTGTGCAGATGGGAGATGCTGACAAGTATTGCAGATGTCGGGATGTCACATGAGTATGCAGATTGGTGGGCTCGGAACATGTTTCTGCTGTTTACCGATCCAGCAAAGCCTATTCCTAGATGACGTGATGTTGGTCATGCCGTTGGTGGTGGTGATAGACATAGGAGAGGATGAGGGTGTAGAGATTCTCATGGTGATAGACATGATCGGGGTGATGTTCGAGATATACAGGTTGATGCAAGCCCGACGGTTCATCCTAGAGCAACAGTTAGGCAGGATAGAGCTCATAGACATTAGAGAGCTTGGAGACACACTCATGTTGATGATGTTGCTAGAAAGATTCTTGGTGGTTTAGATCCATTAGTGTAGTTGCAGCAAGTAGCTTTGGCACAACAGGATGATGATCAGCAGGATGACGGTGCTCCTTAGGATCAGGTACAACAGCATCAGGCTCCACAGATGCCTCCACCAGGTCCTCAGCCACAGGATCATGGACAGGGTGGACAGGATGGTCACATTGATTCATCATCTCGAGATATGCAGATATTGAGGATAGATATGTCCTCTGTTGTTGGTCAATTGGATCAGGTTGCTTCCTTCTTACAACAGTTTGTATCAGCCATGGTAGTGCCGAGACAGGATGGAGCGAGTACCTCTCAAGCTCCTCCTCCTCCACCAGATGGTAGAGATCCAGGTGCCACAGGATCATGATTGGTTGTTGACAGATTCATCCCTCATTGATGTCCTCTATTCCATATTTCATGTTATTTGACTGATCGACATATTTGATGTACCCCTTTTGATGATATTGTACCTTGATACTTGATGTACTGATGTGATGGATCATTGATGAACACTTTTTTGATGATATATGATGATATACTCCTTGGATCATCTTGATGAGTTGATTTATGAGATTATCTTTTATGCAGCTATATGATGTGTTATGCCTTTTTGATTTATGCTATAGAAGCAGTTATCTTATGTTATGATATAGATAAATGAGTACAATGATGTATGGATTTTGATGAGATGCTTTTCTATTTTTCAATGTATGGATGTAAAATGTTTTATGGAAATGCATATGTATGTTTTTGATTTTCATGTATTTAGATGAATGCAATGCGAACTCTTATTTTTATGAATGCATGATGTATGAAACATGATTTATTTTCGTTTCTTTTGATATATGAGTAATGAATAATCAGTAATGTTATGCATGAATGTAAAGATAATCTCACTTGCGTTGTTTTTAAAATCAAGGTTTATAATGAATGTTTGAATTTAATCTCCCCCATTTCTTTGATGTTTGAACAACTCAAGTGTTTTATTGATGTGTCCCCCCCTTTGTCCTTGGAAATTAACCATAAATAAATGCAATTAACTTTCCATGATAATGCAATGCAATTAATCTAACATGATAATGCAACCTAAGTGTCACCAGTTTTTAGCAAAGAAATGCCATGAGGATAAATTTTCATCATTGAGCATTTTTGGGACCGAAAAGCTAGTACAATCATCACTAACCACATCATGATGATATGAATACCGCTTTTTGGTAACCTCATTTTGAAACTGGCACAACCCTCACTAGTTGGATGACCAAACCATGGGAGTCTGAATACCGGTGTCAACGGATTCAATGTTGCAAGTGGATTTTTGGTATTAAGATATGGAAGATCTAAATAGCCAAGGGATTCATTTGCGTAAACAAGCAAAGGTTAATCCTTCCTCTTATGAGATAGTCCTCAATGGTTCTTTGATGACCATGTCGTTAGATGAATTCTCATAAGTTGATGAATCTTCCTCAAAACAGTCACTCAAAGGCAAGCAAATATCACGTCTTTATCATGGCCAATCTAGTCGAAACATCATCAATTAGCTAAAAGAAGGGATAAAAAGTCAATTTCCTAAAAATTTATCAACAGAAAGCTTTAAGTGTTTTCCCATGTTTCATGATTTTCAAAAAGTATTTCCAAGCATTCCGATCTTTAAGATGTTTTGTCAATTTTTAATCCTGAATAATAAAGTCAATGAAGGCTTACGGATCGCATTGTAGGATCAAATACTTGGGTGGTAAACAATGATATCCATCAAGTTTCATGAAAATCGCTCTCTCTAAAGTCCTGATAAATTTCTCTCTGACATGACTGATTGTAGCACTTATTGAATCCGTATGGTACCAAAATTCCAATCCTTGCCTGCCCCCACATGATAAATGCGATCATAGGACAAACTTAGGGTTGTAGGCAATGCAACAATGTGACTGAAAGCTTTATTATGACTATGTACAAATGACGAATGTAATGAAGGTTTACAAATGGGATGTTGAAAATGCAATATGTACACATGTGACTAGGAAAGACAAACGTAAGGGAACCAAAGGTGCTTGTTTACCAAGTTTTCACCCTTTGGATAGATCAAGCTTTTTTTTCTATTTTTAAAGCTTTTTTCCTTTTTTGGCTACCAAGGTGCCTATTTGCTAGGTTTTCACCAAGACAACATCTTATTTGAATATTTTTGATCTTTTATGTTTTTCAATGTTTTTGGTATTTTTAGAATCTCTTTTGAACTATGTACAATAAATATGATGCTCTCTCATCTGATACTCTTTATACTCTTTCGTCTGACTCATGTGTAGAACCTTTTGAGATGAATCTTGTTGATGGGTTCTTGGAGTTCCTCTCCTTCACAATTTGATAACTTATAGGTGCCTGTGCCAAATGAAGATAATGTGATGAATGGGCCAAGCCAATTAGCTTCCCATTTGCCTTTCTTCTCTCTTTCAACCTGATTCTTTGGGTTCTCTCGCAACACCAAGTCTCCTACTTGAAAGACTCTTGGTTTGATATGTTTATTATAGTTCCTCGAGATTCTATTTTGATACACTTTCAGGTGTTCATAAGCTTGTGTTTGATGTTCTTCAAGTAACTCCAATTGTTGAAGTCTAGCGACTCTATAGTCTTCATCTATGATCAATCCTTGTAATGACACTCGTAGAGATGAGATTTCAACCTCTAATGGTAGAACTGCTTCGGCCCCATAGACTAATGAGAATGGTGTGGCTCCCGTAGGTGTTCTTATGCTAGTTCTATAGGCCCACAATGCTGGATTAATTTGCACATGTCAATCCCTTCCCGATTTATTGACCGACCTCTTCAAGATTTTCAAGATATTCTTATTCGTGGCTTCAGCTTGCCCATTTCCCTGAGGGTAGTAAATTGATGAGGAATGGTGTGTGATATGAAATGTTGCACAAAGTTCTTCCACATCCTTGTTTTTAAATTGTTTTCCATTATCTGTTATTATGGCATGTGGAATGCCATATCGACAAATGATGTGATTTAAGATAAACATGGAAATTTGTTTACCCGTAGCCATTATCAAAGGAACCGCTTCAACCCACTTCATGAAATATTCCGTTGTGGTTATGATGTATTTGTGCCCATTTGAAGAAGGTGGGTAGATGACGCTAATTAGATCAAACCCCCATTGGTAGAAAGGCCATGGTGTGACAAATGGGTGTAACTCCTATGCCGGTGCATGTATCATGTCACCATGATATTGACATTTACTGCATATCTTCACAAAGTGGCAAGCATCCTTTTCTAATGTCTTCCAGAAATACCCTAAGCGAAGGATTTTCTTAGCTAGGTTTAACCCGCTAGAGTGTGACCCGCAAATGTCATTGTGAACCTCGTGTAAAGCTAACTTGGACTCTTCTTCCTCTAGACATCTAAGTAATGCACCATCAAGACCCTTATGATACAATGTTTCAGAAAGGATTAGGTAACGGGCGGCTTGGCGTATGAAATTGCATTTTTGAGCTCAGGTTTGGTCTAAGGGTAGCACTTGGTCTTTGAGATATGTGTATATAGGTCCATACCAAGGGGAGTCATGTCCATGTAATAGGGCAATAATTTGGGTTTTAGGAAGGTTGAATGCCGGTTTCACCAACTCTTCCACCAAGAACTCATACTTCTCATTTTGATCTAGTTTTTGTAACAAGGAAGCCAAGGTGGCCATGGCATCAGCTGCTCTATTTTTCTCTCTAGGAATCTGCTCAAAAGTGATCAAAGCAAAGTATTTCTTCCATCCATCAATCATAGTCTCATATGGAATCAACTTTTCATCTTTGGTGTTATATTCATTGTTGACTTGATTGATGATGAGTTGAGAATCTCCATAAACTTGTAGCTCCATTATGTTCCATTCTAAGGCCATTTCGATGCCTATGACTAGTCCCTCATATTCTGCTATATTGTTTGTGCATGGAAACATAAGCTTGTAAGACTTTGGAATGGTGTAACCTTGAGGAGTGACCAATAGTATGTTGGCACCGGAACCTCCTTGAGTATAAGAGCCATCAAAGAATAACTTCCATATTTTTTGCTTCTATGTTAACAATGGCGGAATCCAGAAATTCCACTTGAATAGTTTGTGTAGAAGTCATGGGATTCTCAACTAAATGATTCGCTATCACTTGCCCCTTTATTGCCTTTCTATCGAAATACTCAATGTCAAATTCACTCAATATCATAACCCACTTGGCTATCCTACCCGTTAGGGTAGTTTTGCTTAACAAATACTTGAGAGGGTCAATTTTGGCAATTAACTTGACCTTATGCATCAACATATAATGTCTCAACTTTTGAGATGCAAACACCACTGCTAGGCAAGCCCTTTCAATAAATGTGTAATTAAGCTCATATTTGATCAAGGTCCTACTCAAATAGTAGATAGCTCTTTCATTTCTTTGTTCATCTTCTTGTGCTAAAAGCACTCCTAGTGATTTTTCGGTAGCGGATATGTATAGAAGCAATGCTTTGCCCTTGATTGGTGGCATGAGAATAGGTGGATTTATCAAATAGGTCTTCAATAATGTGAAATCTTGATCACATTCCTCATCCCACATGAATATAGTATCCTTATGTAGCAATCTGGTGAAAGAATGACATTTTTTGGCCAATTGAGAAATAAACCTTCATATGGATTGGATTTTGCCTTGTAAAGATCTCATTTGGCTGATGTTCTTAGGTATCTCCATGTCTATGATTGCTTGTACTTTCTTCAGGTCCACTTCAATTCCTTTAGCAGAAACTATATAGCCTAATAGCTTGCTGGATTAGACACCAAAGGCACATTTCTTTGGGTTTAATCTAACTTTGAATTGTTCCAACCGGATGAATATCTTCTTTAGAATTTGGAGGTGTTCTTCTCTTTTGTGGGACTTTGCTAGTATATCATCCACATAATCCTCTAAAAAAGTGTGCATCATGTCGTGGAATATAGTTGTCATAGCCCTTTGATATGTGGCTCTGACATTTTTCAAACCGAAGGGCATGACATTCCAACAAAAGGTGCCCCAAGGGCAAGTAAAAGCTATCTTTTCTTGGTCTTCAGGTGTGATTTTGATCTGGTTGTAGCCGCTAAAACCATCCATTAATGAGTACATGGAGTGACCAGCTGTCAAATCCACTATGGTATCTATGCTAGGAAGTGGGAAATCATCCTTAGGGCATGCAAGATTCAAGTCTCTAAAATCTGTACACACCTGAATAGATTTATCATGCTTAGTGACTAGTACAATGTTAGAGATCCATTCAGCATATGCCAATTGCCCTTATAAATCCAACCTTTAACAATTTTTCCAATTCTGCCTTGACTAGGAGAGCCACATGTGGGTGCATTTTTCGTAGCTTTTGCTTCACGGGCTTAACCCCAAGTCTAACATTCAAATGATGCATTATGAAATCGGGATCCAATCCAGGCATGTCGGCATATGACCATGCAAACTTTACTTGTTTCTCTTGGAAAAATTTGATGAAGTCCTCTCTTTCTAGAGGTGTAAGTGATGCTACCAAGTGTATAAACTTTGGATCCAATTCTGTCCCAATGTTGACCTTTTCTGTCAGTTCTATAAGAATAGGTGACCTTTCTTCCTCGTGTTCAAGCAAGGTATCCAATCTCTCTTCCTTTGGTGCCACAGTTTGGTTTTCACCAAAGGAAACGTCTTTTATTTTCATTTTTTTTGGTTCTAGTGGTGCCACATGGTGGTTTTTAGCACTAGAACTTTTCATTTTCTTTTTTTTAAATTTTTTTTTTCTTTTGACTAAGAGAATGGACTCCCACTATTCTCATCATGTCCGTATTGAATTCGTTGATGAAAGAGGGTTCAACCGCATTAAGGTATTGGTTTGCTGCTTGGTCATTTGGAAAGTAAAGTAAGTCATTTGGCTCAGTTTGGTCCCAATCAATTAGATCCAGATGTATCAAAAGTAAGGATTCATTGGGTAAGATGTCATCAATAGGGTTTATGGACATGACTTCATTTGAGGGTTCATACATTGTATCGTTTAGATCTATGATGTGAGCTTCCTCGAGATGGTCCATGGAAGAAGGGTCAAAATCCCCTTCACTTGAGTCCTCTTCGACTTCTACGGGAAACAACGTGGGAAAAGCCACAAGCGGATTAAACCTAACATTTGAATCTCCCTCCTAATAGCATCAATTTAAACTAAATGCAATGCAAATCTACTTTAAAATGAAACTATAATCTATATTATCCCATGGTTCTCTAGAAAGAAGTGGTAAATGAAGCTCTCAGCTTAAATCCTCACTAGTGACACTTCTAAAATGAGAAATTATGTGGCTATTATGCTTTTACAATGCTTCTATGATGATTCCATGCTTGATTGGTAGGTGCATGCCCTATGTCAATATCTTGGATATTAGGTTCTTCATTGATCTGAATTTCTTGCCATGGGATTTTTGCATAAGTATGTATTGCAATCACCTCCTTATCTTGACATGATTCATCCGATAAGGTATCCCACTGATAATCTCAGGAGTCATCACTATCTCCATCAGATTCTAAGGCATTTATTTGAGGATAAAAATCTTGCATTGGGCTGGAGCTTTCGCCTTTGTATTGGTAGCCTACTCTAGATTTTTCTTGTTTTTCCCTCCAAATAGGTTCAATGGGTTCTGGTAACCCTCTATTTCTTTGACCTAAGGGTCCTCTTCCCTTGTATCCCATCTTCTACATAATCTCAAAACCTTTCCCATATTGCTCGGTTTGTATATTAACATGTTGAATTCATTCCATGGGAGTGTTTGAGGTATCTTCTTCATCATGATAGAGCCATTGAAGTACTTCACTTTCCTCTTTGTCAAATGTTTCTTTGTCACTTTCTCTTATGAAGTAAGAGTTGTACTTGTGAGGAAAAGATCCTTTTGATGGTTTTCCATGTGTCCTTGGAGACGTGGGCATATCAAATAGGGAAATAGAATATTCCCCTACTCCTTTTGAACTAATTTTGCACTGTTTGTCAAATGCCTCCATCATCTTATCCATTTTCTTGTAATTTTCCTTTTTAGCTTCATCTTTTTCTTCTCTAGTAGGTTTATAGGGTACTATCTTTGATTTGGGAGTTTGATATTGCCCCTCATTAATAATTGGACCCTTGTAGCTCATCTTTTCCTTTCCCTTAGTTGATGTCATTGAGCTCGCTTGAGGAGGGTTTTGAGTAGCTTTTAATGTTATGACCGGATCATCCATTTTGGTATCTTCAATGGTGACTCTTTGAATGATTCCTTCCCGGTTATGTGGAATATATAACTCATGAAGGGGTTTGAGTGCATTGCAATATTGGAACGGGTTTGAGTCCCCTCCAACCATGATTTCTTCACCCATGTACGAAAATTTGATGCATTGGTGGTACATGGATGAGACTTCTTGCATCTCATGAATCCATGGTCTCCCCAACAAAATATTATAAGTTAACTTCATGTCCAATACTTGGAAATTGGTGTCCTTCTTGATGGGTCCCACTTGTATGGGCAATACGATCATGCCTTTAGAGGCCCTTTCAACTTCATCATAAGCTTTAATGGTGATTTTTTTAGTAGGTTCAATGCAAGATTCGGACAACCCTAAGGATTTAACAAGACTTAATGTACAAATATTAAGGCCAGCTCCTCCATCAATGAGGGCTCTTTTGACTCTATGCCTTTCTATTAGGACCTCTATATGCAATGGTAGATTTTGAGGATGAGTTATAGACATATCATCTTGGTCGGAAAATGAGAGACAATGAGGTGCCACAAGATGACCTACCATATTTTGGAACTTCTCCTCTTCGAAATTAGTAGGAACGTTTGTCTCTATTAGAGCTTTTTCCAAAATATCCTTATGGTTCGGGGATAACTTCAACAATTCTAAGATAGAGATTTGCATTGGAGTTCTTTGCAACTGATCAACCAAGCTATAAGGTTTCTTTGTTGTAGAAGGTTGCTTGACCACAATGTTGGACTGTGGAGTGTTAATAACTTTAGGAGCAACCCCTTGTAGGGTCATTCTAGAATTTTTCCCTCTTGTAATGACATTTGATACCTCTTTTTGTGGATGTTCATTAATTATTATAGCATTCACAATGTTATCATAAGGTGGCACAAAGTTAAGATTATTGGCGCTTTGTTTCTTACCATTAGATGACTCCCCTTTATCATGTTTGTAGAAAGGTTGTTTGAATGCTGTATGATCTTCATTATTTTGAGGTCCATCAATGGTGATCATGCCATCATCGATTAAGTCTTGCACTACATTCTTTAGTTGCAGACATTCATTTGTTGTATGCCCTTGAATTATGTGGTACTCACAATGGCTATTGGCACTCCACCAACTAGGCTTTTTATTTGGCTCATAAGGCTGAATGCTAGGTAAAGTAATGACATTATTAGCCATGAGAGTCTTTAATGCCCTTTCAAGGGGTTCACCCAAGGGTGTGAAGCTCCTTTGAGAAGTGGGAACCAAATATTTATCAAATTTGTTATTTCTTGCATTATTTCCTTGGTTGCCCTTATTGGCATTGTTGTTATTGGAAGGTGTATTGGATGTCTGATTGGCATTGTTCACCTGATTAGGTGTCCTTGTAAGAGAAAATGGAACCACCTTCAAGTTGTTGGACTCCACCACACCATCATTAATGATTCCCTTATTGTTGTTCTTATACCGACTATTATTATTGAACCAATTATTCTTCTGATTGTTGCCATTGTTGGAGTTATTGATGTTGGAGTTATTCTTATTATCTTTATAAAATTTTAGTTCTCCACTTTTGACCAACACTTCTTCTTTTGTGACTCCATTTTCAATTAAATCTTGGAAGGTCTTGGGACATTGCATCCGTAATCAGTAGTTCAACTCATTGCTTAAACTATTTTTGAAGATATCCATCTCTTTTTTAGGTATGCTCCTAGGATATCTTGCAAAAACTATCCTCCATCTTTGTAGAAAAGTGAGGAATGCCTCCCCATCCTTTTTTTTAGTGTTGCATAATGTTATCATCATGACCTCATGCTTGATATTATATGATTAATGGGCCACAAATTTCAAAGCTAACTCTTCGAAGGTCTTAATGCTGGAGGGTAACTTAGAAAACCACTCCATAGCCATGCCTCCTAAGCTTCATGGGAATAATCTCATTAAATATGTTGTATCATGCATGAAATCTAAGCTCAATGCACAAAATTCACGTAAGGGATCTTGGGGATCTGACGTTCCCTCATACTTGTCATATTTGGGGAACACCACATTGATTGGGAATGGCACCATGACCAAGCTTTTATCAAATGGGAATGGACACAATGCTTCGATAGAGAAAGGCTTGGGAACTCCACTTTGCTTAATGGTATCGAATTGCATTTGAAACATCTTGAACTGCTTATTCATGATGTCTAAGGTACTCTCCTCAACTTCTGGTAGTTTGAGTTGATTAACATCGTAGTCACGGGGAAGCTTGAGACCTTTTTGTGCTAAGTCTAGAAAGTACTTTTCTCTATCTCTATCTATTGCCTTTTCCATGAGCTTTCAAAAATAGGGACATTGGATAGCCTCACTAACCTTTTCGTCCATGGCATCTTTTGCCATTGCTTCGGTGTTAGTTCTAGTGTGAGTGTTGTCTATACCTTGAGCATTTTGATCTGCTCCTCCATTATTGGTATTGTCTTGGTTATTTATGCCAATGCCTCCATTATTGGCATCGCCTTGGTTAGTGAGATCAATACCACTATTATCTTTACCACCGAAACCACCATAATACATCATGTTGTCTTCTACTTCTTGTTCGGGTGATTTTTGGGGTACTCTAGGAGTGGTAGACTCGTCTCCTGGGTAAGGGAGCTCTTGTCTCAAATAGGTCTCGTCTGCTTGCAAAGTTTGTTTAACGTAGTAAGATCTAGTGAAAGCAGGCATGAACCTTAGAGAAGAAAAATTGATATTACTTAGGTTCTAATCCTTTGCAAAATTTTGAAAAATATGTAGAACAAGATTTTTTACCAAACTGAAAGCCTAAGCAGTAAGAACATGGAAAAGGGTACTCAAATATGTTCTTAAACTTTTTTGACCCACCCTTCAAGTATTCTCTGTTTTCCCTTTTAGATTTATGGGCGTCACTGAACCAAGTGTAGGCATGACTAAAATTTTTATATGCGTGTACTGGTTTGGTGTAAGGCGACACTTTGTAGATGTATAGGTGGCACTTTCTTGTTGATAGGCGAGTTTCCAATTTTTACAGGCGGGTTTAAAAAAATTTCCAGGCGTGATTTTTCTCTGCCTACACATTTTTACACTAGTCACAGGTGTGACTAAACTTCTAATAGGCGTGATTGTTTTGTTCCCAGGCGACACTTCTCTGACCAGGTTGTAAAATTTTGAATTTTTTAAACGTTTGAGATCAAATTTTTTGAAAATTTCTTGTTTGAAAATTAAAAACAAATGTAGCACACACATCAATGTCTCTAAAAACAATCTAATGTGTATATTCTCAAATTGTTTTCACAAGTATAGCACAAGAATAGATTCCAAACAACCTACCTAAAGTCAAATTGGCTTGTAAACATGGCTCTAAAAAGGTGGCTTTTCTATTTTAACCAGGTTTTAATAAATATTCTGTTTAAATAGACTTCAATCTCTCAATCCTCCAAGGAGGTTTCCCACATGTACCGAAGTATGATTTTGCGCAATCCGTTAAGACTACTAGAGGAAGGTTGAAAAATCAAAATCCGTTTGTCATGCACCCCATTAAGGATACATGTGTTTTGTTTTAGAGTGGGTCAGATTCCCGCGGCAAAAGCGAGTGTATCCCACTTTGGGCTGTCCCTCTCACCGGCCTCGTTATGGAAAACTCGGGAGGTGAGCCCACTAAATCTCTATTTTAAATAACATGTTCATGGAAAGCAAGAAAATGGAATTAAGGTTAAGTGTTTGGGAATTTGGTTCACCTAAAAGGTGAAGAGCATATCCCTAACTTTCCCTTTAGTTCCTCAAACACTTCAAGCAATAAGGTTCTTTTTCAATCTCGTTACATAGAGATTCTTAGAAATAGAAGTGTTTGGTTCATTTCCCATTTTTAATTAACCTATGTTTAAAAGGAATGCCACAATCTAATCAAGTGCAAGCTTGAATAGAGAAATACCTCTCCTTGTAGCTAGCATAAAGCTAGGGGCATTTTTGAGAGTATTTTGTCATCATTTTTTTTCACTCACCTTGGCAATAGCTCCTTTCCATGTGCTTATACTCCAACAAGTTAGTCAACACTAACAATCAAAGTGAGGGGAAACCAAAATTGAATTGACAAAGCTAAGCTTTTTGTAATGAATTTGAGCACTCTAATTACAAATTTCCATGCAAAAACTTGAAATTAAGAACTGAAAATCCAATTTAAAGAGACATATTTCTGTTTATAAGCTTCAATCACAGAAAGGTATCTTTGGTATACCTGATTGTCTTCTTCTTGTGTTGATTCAAGGACAACTTTAATATGTGCTTGATTCTCCCTTTTGATCTTTTTAGCAAGCACCTTCTCTTCTTGATTAAATTGAGTTTCTGGCTTCTGGACTTTCGGATGCCTATTCATTTACTCTTAAAACACCAAAACAGAGAGTTAGATGAGTGATTTAATCAAATTAACAGTAAATATAGATAGCAAACATCAGGCGACATTGTCCAGCTAATAGGCGTGAACAAACTGTTGACAAGCGTAACTTTGACAGTAGCGAGCGTCACTTTGCAGTGGCTCAAGCGTTACTCAAAGTTTCGCAGGCGTAAACAATTTATCTAGAGGTGTACATAGAACTTAAAATTGCACAAAATAATTCATGCTAAGCGACATGTTAACAGCAGCAAGCGATAATATTTCTTTTCAAAGCATGACTGAAGCTATAATATGCGAAGCAAAGCGTAAACTTAAGCGATAGCAAATAAAGGTTAGGCGATACTCCCTGAGTCACAGGTGTGACTTTACGAAGCAAAGGCTAAACGCTTTACGAGCTTAGGCCTGAGTCTCCAGTTAATTGGCGGTAGTTCAGAGCAGTTAAGCGACAGAAAATTGTCTGCAGGCGTGTTTGAATCCTCTGTAGGTGTGACTTTACCTATTTTCTGCAAAATAAACATGGAAAATATACAAAACAAGCATGCAAATGAAGATGAAAATGATGAATAAAGATAAAATGAGGCCTAGAGCCCCACGGTGGGTGCCATTTTTGTGATGATGGATATCACCTTCATGAAATTAAGATCTAATAGCATCAATTTAAAGAAAATACAATGCAAATCTAATTTAAAATGAAACTATAATCTAGAACATCTCATGGTTCTCTAGAAAGAAGTGGTAAATGAAGCTCTCAGCTTAGATCCTCACTAGTGACACCTCTAAAATGAGAATTATGCTACTAAATGCTTCTATTATGCTTAATCTAGCTCAAATTGACACAATTATTATGCTAAAATGCTCAAAATGCTCTTAGAATGCTTTCAATTGCCTATAGTAACAATGCTTTGCAAGTGAAATTCTAAGATGTAAATGCTCTCCAAAATGCCTCATATTTATAGTAAGTGTCCAAGGGTAGGGGGTGGAGTGAAGTAATCATGATTATCCCTTGGTTGAGTCAAAAACTTTGCATTGTCCAAAAATGGGGGGACAAATGAGGGGACAAGCCTTTAAATGGTCTCAAATCTTTGGACAATTTAAATGTTTGAGTGATTTATGTCTTTTTGTCCTCAATTTTCATTGGTTCATCACTTTGTTTGAAAGAAATTAGGAATATTTAATTCAATTAATTAATTAAATTTAGCCATGTAAGGGTAATAGGTTCATTTTGATTTTTGATTAAAACAACTATACAATTAATTGATTAAAATCAATTATATAGTGTTTTTGGCCCTTTTAAGCTTCGATTTAATCATTTAACATCATTATTTAATAATTCATTTGTTTTAATTGATTTTTCTCAACTTTATTTAATTATATCCATTTTATTGATTTTAATGCATTTTGAAAAGTACTTGTCCAATTTTACATGTCTACAACACCAACTAGAGATCTAGAGATAACTGAATAACTATAACACTCTTACACAACCTTTATCTCATTCACCTAATATATAAGAAATATATAATACATGAAACTGTCAAAGTGTATTACAAAACCATGAGCTAAAACAACCCAAAAAAAGTGATGCCTAATTCTCCAATCCAAGATGTCCTATGTTGTTTCAAAGCACACACCAACATTTGTAACTCAATTTTATAGCTCATTTGTGTCCAACACATTTTTATGTTTCCCATTTAAGGAGACCTAACTCCCAAAATTGATTTTTTCAATACATAAACTATTAGCTATTTCTTCCACATGAGAAACACACATCGAATAATTTTATTTGTTATTTTTTATCTACATTTTCCTCTATGTTGTGGTCACAAACCACCATTGAGGAGGTCTTAGCGTAAGCCAAAGGTCTAGGTTTCTCCTTTGGATGAAGAGTTGTAATAGATCTAGTAACATGAGAAAAACTTTATCCACCAAAACCCAAAAAAGGCTTCAAAAGGGGGGGCCATTCACAATCTTACCAATAGAGACATCCCCCAAACCACCCACTAAAACAGAGGCAACTGAAAAAGTGGCAACTAAAGCATCCTTAACACCACCCTTGTAAAGCATACCCAAAAGATCCTCCACAAACAACTTAGGAAACACAACATTTGCATTCGCATTGTGAGCATTTTCAACAACTATTTATGCAGCATGAGTGGACTAAAAATCTTGTGACCATTATACTTGAGCAGGACATGACTGCATTGTCGGCACTTCAATTTTCAAAACATAAAATTCTTCATTTTCTTACAAAATTGAAGTTTCTATATGTGATCCTGATTTTGAGAAAATTTTGCTACAAAAACCTAGAAAAATCCTGCAAAATTACCAAGGTCTCTCCTAAAGTCTAGCAAGCCCTAATCAAATCAAACCAGGCCTGAGAAAAACCCTAAGTGCATTTATATGAGAAAAACCCTAGGTTTTCCTTTAGATTTCTATTTGAACGTTACTTTTTGCAAATCACTTAAGTCCTTAAGCACATGTATTTTTTTAAAATGTCACCACGCGGGGTCTTGTTAGTAGCACTTTTCAATCACCTAAACCTGACCCCTTTTAATTTTTCCTAAGTCTAAGCCCGGTATTTTTCCTAAATAATCGTAAGTCCTAATCACCTTATCTCTTAATATTTCAACACTATAGTCTGCTTAGAATCTAGAAACTAAATCTAACGGTGGTCGCTTGTTCACATGGAATCTTTTCAAGCCATGCGATCATGCGACAACCATTGATCTTATTTATTCCTTGGTGCTTATAGCAGGTGGGACCGCTACCAGATGTATCCCACATGGACTTCTCTGATTGGTTATATTTTTTTGACTTGGAAACCATTGATGAGGCTAACACTTAAGCAGGAAAACTTTATGTCCACCTACTGGATATTGCAAGGTGGCAACTCTTTGTTAGTTAAGAAGAATGGGCCCGGCCTCAGGAGAATCTGTAGGCCTAACAATCTACAAAAGATCCAATGATGGTCGCATGTTCACATAGAATCTTTTGAGCCCATGAGATCATGTGACAACTGTAGATTTTACTTTATTCTTAGACGTAAAAGAAAGGTAGGGTCCGCTGCCAAGTGTACACACATGGCTGTTGTTGTTTGGTCCAAGGTGTGTGATGATGTGGAAGATGTTAGTAACACTGGCACTTAGTAAGGAAAAGTTACATGTCCTTTTTGCCAAATAATGCAAACGTGGATATTCCTAAATGGTTGAGGCAAAGTGGGGCCAAAATATTTAAAGAATAAATGGAAAGTGGAAAATCTAACTGTGGTCACATATTCGCATAGAATATTTTGAGTCCATGCAATCATGCGACAGCCATAGATTTATTATCAAGGGCATGATGGCCCACTTCATGTCTAGTAATAAAGGTGAAATAAAAATGACCGTCGGATGCAACATCTGACGATAGTGAAGAGTCTGAGGTACAAAGTGGGGCCTAGATGACGTGTTCAAGGATTGTCATCGATACAGATTGATCCAACGGTTGTCACATGTTCACATAGGTTTCTTTCAGGCCTTACGTTCATGTGACAACCGTTAGATTTTCTTTAAAAGAAAATCAACGGTTCAAATTCAAACTTAATAAAGAGAGGTGTGAAATTCAATTTTTCCCATTGGACGACAACAGGTCAATTTCTCAGAGAATTAATGGTGAAATCATGCGGAGGAAATTGTTGGAATGATTACTTTTGATTGCTAATATTTCAAAGATATATGCATTTTTAGAAAATAATAAGAAGATAGAGGTTTACAGAGAGCTGGGTGAGAACTTTGCAAAGACTGATTGTCATTTCTGAGAAATCTGAAGAGAAGGTTGGTGAATTTTTGCATTTACTATTCTTGTTAGAAAGAAAATCATTACAATTCTACAGTATTTCTTTTGCATTGACTGTATAGTATCAAGACCCTAAAAATGCCGCCTAGAAAGGAATTGTCTGGCGAGATCAATTATAGTAAGAGGGGTTTACATGAGGATTTGCTACAATTATTGCCCAGTTCGACAACTGACCTAGTAAAGGTGAAACAACTAACACCGAAAGAACCTAGGGTAAAGATTGAGGATGGTTTATATGATATAGGAAACTACATTAGGGATACTAAGATTGGTACACTCAATGGGAGTGGCATCTCTGATCTCACTGGTTTGCCACTATTCACAGTAGGGTTCAACCAAAGAAATGCCCTTGTTCCTACTAGTAATATATGGCAGTTTGACCTAGGGAAGCTTGTGGTGCCTAGTGTTTTCTTAGATGACCCTATTACTAGGGAGATTAGGGATGCCAGAGGATAGTTGTTGATGAAGATTTCAGCTGATGAAATCAGGATAGTTTTTAGGTTAAGTGAACCCTTAAATGACCTAGAACAGATTAATTTTGAAGAATAAAGAGAAGTATATAATGCACAGAGGAATTATTTTAGAAATGGTCCTGTAAAGGAATTGTGTACTAAAGTTGGAAAAATGGTTGTCATAGGGCCAAGCACATAGGAGCCTTTTAAAACAGATTATTTTGATGTAAGACCAAGAGGTCCATACAGGGCATTATGTCAATTTTTTTGGGAAGATGCTAAAGAGAGAATGCCACTTCATTTGATGTGCATGATGGTCCAAATTTTGCATTCATACTTGTCAGTTACTTTTGATTACGACCCTTTCATTACTGAATTAATTCATAATGGATTAACTGGAATCCAAAAAGGAAAAGCTGACAAGCCCTTTTGCTAGTATTCTTTCATAGTGTACATGTTCTTATTTAAAGGTGCTAGCTATTTTGAGGAGGAAATGGATTTGGAAAAATAGAGGGATGGTGAGGACATGCCAGTACAGTTTTGGAACCTTAGCATGACATGGGACAGAAAGGATAGTAGCTTCATTCAATTTGATAAATGTTTTTCTGCTAGATTGAGGAAATTATTTGTTCCTGAAAGCCCTAGAGTCCCAACTACCTTAGCCAAATTGATTAGGCCACAACAATTTTCCAAAGACCTCAACATAGTTCATAATTGGGGTGATGTTATTTTCTATCCTTATTCTACTGTTATCAGGTTATATGGTTTTAAAGGGTCTCCTTTTATATTACCATATCAAGTTCCTCTTAAGATTGGTATAGCTGAATTCTTTTGACAGCTAGGAGATATTGAGAAAAATGTTCTCATAGGGAAATGAAGGGGATGTCTGTTCCAAAATATTACAATTTCCCACCAATTTATAATTACAAAGGGTGGATGGGTTCATATGGACAAGTTCTTAGAACCATATCATATGGCTACCACAGTTGTCAGGATAGTAGACCCAGAGGGGTTTTATAATGAGATGTTCAAGAAGAAAGTTAGGTGTTCAGCCATAAACCATATTTTCAATTTTCCATAAGACATTATCAGAAATGTCCCAAGATTGCAGAATCAAGAAGTAAGGAAAGAAAAGTGGTTGGTTTATAAGAAGATATTGGATTTTGTCAGACAATTTGACCCAAGGTATGACCCCCTAAATAGTATAAATCCTATGGGTAAGAAAATAGATACTCTCATGGATAATTTTAAAGAGATCTATCATACCTTAAATGAGAAAAAGGAGAAGGTCATAAGGGAAAATCTAGGAAAAGCTCAAACACTATTGAGCCAGACAACATTCACAAAGATGCTACCTCCAGGAAAGTATGTGGTGTAGAAGAAGACTCGTTATAATGTGGTAATCCCAGAATCTGACAGAAAAGAAACAAGTAAAGAAAAAGGAGGATATCCCTTCCACATCATAGAAGGTGAAGAAGCACAAGGAGGTTGTGGATGTTGCAGACACACCTCAAGATAAATCAACTGAGAATGTTCTTGATTTCTCACCTCCTACAAAGAAATAAAAATTAGAAGAGAGGCACCAGGATATAGAAGAGGAATATTCTCCTTCTCAATCAGCTTTAGTTATCAAGGATGATCAGGAGAGTATAGAGGAAGCACAACAAATGGGTTCTCAAGGTCAAATTTTTATGACCTATGAAGAAATTAATGAAGGAGTGCTAGAGCAACCAAGAGAACCTGAGTTAGGCTTAACAGTAGAACAGATGGTAGGTACGAAGCTAGACCCTATAATCAAACAAGCTTGTGATGCATTCCTGGTTGATGATGACTTTGTTAAAGCTAGGGATTTTATGCAATTTATTTGGAAATTGAATATGAATAAATTTGAGGAAACATGTGAAAAAAGACATAAGGAAAATCCAGATAAAGATCTTAAGATCATTGAAGCTGAGGTCAAAAAAGAGATGACAAAAAATTTTGAGAAAAGTACTCCAGAATAGGGGAGAGAACTAGTAAAAAATCCAAGAGTACTTATCCTCCCATAATGGGGTATATAAAATGAAGGGGTCCTTGATGCAGTGAGGAAACAAAATACTCCTATGCACAAGACCAAAGAAGAGGCAGAACATGCCATAAAAGGAGTTGCTTTCATAAATGACCATCAGGCCTTGGTCATGTGGTCTTTGAAAAGGGAAGAAAAGAATAAAGGAAAGAAAATTACTAGAAGTGATCTCATTGGTGGCCTCATAGTAAAAAGGGTTACTGATACTTCCATGATTGAAGCATCAGGAATGGTGGTAGCCATAACCCAACTTGTAGAGAAAGTAGCTGAGAAGGAGGCCAAGGAAAAGGAAGATCTTACAGAACTATTTGAGATAATGTTGAAAGCCTATGGGGAATTGAAACAATGGATGTTTGAAAAGGACAAATTGATTGTAGATTTGAAGAAAAGGTTGAGGAAAGAGGGTCCATTTCAATTTTTAGGACAATTGCAAATTTCCTCTTCCCCTATTGGGCCTTCTTCTTCAAGTCCTATAGTTGAATATCCCATATCCCCTCTCCTTCCTTCTATAAGTAATCAAGAGATAGAACATAGATAAATGAAGAGGTATGAGAAAAGAATAAGAGGTATTATTCTACATTTTGTTGCTAATATAAAACCAAAGGAGGTTTATAAGAATGCTAAGCAATTGCTTGACATTTTGGTTTCTTTTAAGGAAGAAGCAGCTACTCTAGGAAAAATTATGGATAAATGGATTCCTAGGGAGAATATGTTAAAGTCATTCTTTGAGTCAATCAAAGATCAGGGCATTGTAAATGTTAAACTAATAGACACCTATAAAATTGTTACGAACCTTTTTTATTTTGAAGCAACCAGGGAGGGGTTGAAGAGGAAGGCAGAACTCCTAAGAGTTAGATATTTCCAAAATAATTTCCAACTAATCCTTGGCCTTGTCAGAACAGATGGGATTATAAAGGATAGGTAACAGTGGTTAGAACAGATTAATAATGGAGTGTTATCTAAAATTGATGTTGTTTTAGGAACAAAGGATAATGCGCCTTTTATACAAATAATTGAGGTACTACAAGACATCATGATACACTTCACAAAGGTAATGACTGAAGTTCACCAAGTGGTTTCTAGTTGGGATTGTATGCACCCTAAAATGGTCGCCTAGACTTTGGGCCCCATTTATTTGATTTATCAACCTTGAATCATTTTGATCAATAATCAATATTTTCAACATTATCAATTTCTTGATCAAGTCTTAATTTCGATCATATATTGGATTTTTATCCTATGGGCTAACCATTTATCCTAAGTCTTTATTTAATTAAAAGGAATATTTCCTCCCCTTTCAATTAAATAAAAAGCCCCATTTTCCTCTTATCCTAAGTTGCACAAATAAAACATTATTCCTATTTTATAAATAAAAAAAAAGGAAAAGGCACTTTTGTCTCACATGAGGCTCAAAAGTCAACACTTCACTTTCATTGGAGGATACTTGTGCACATGGATTGCTCCTCTTTCAAGCTCCACCGCTGATTAAGACTTTTTGCCTCTTAATCTCCATGGTCCATTTCACCTCATTTCTTATAAAAGGAGAGCTCTCTCCTTCATTTGCATATCCATATTTTATGCTATTGTTATGCTGCAGGTTTTGGAGCTCTCTTTGAAGACACTCAAGCTTTGAAGCCTTGACATTTTAGTTGCATTTCATAATAGTTTTGCTTTCATAGTTACCTTCATGGCATCATAGATTAGATTTCTTTTTATGTAATAGACTAGATCTCACATAGCTTAATTAGGGGCTTGGAATCTATTGTACTTCTTTTCATAGTTTAGTTTGCACTTCATTTGATAGATTAGTCTTGCACATTCATACTAGTTGCATTTGCATTTCATTTCCATTTAGATTGTTGGAGATATTGGCATTGTTGCCCTTGTCTTCACTTGAATCTCTCATTGCATGGTTGACTAGCAAGGTCACATTCTTGTAGCTCTAGCTAAGAGCAAAACTCATAGTCCCTTGCAACTCCATGCATAGAGAGCTATGAGCTGCTTTGTGAGGCCTCATTCTTGAGCAACCTTGCATGTAATGGTTCATAGAAGTGCATATTTTAGTGTGTACATTTCTGGCGCCCACCGTGGGGCGGAGTAGATAGCTTTGTCCTTTTATTTGATGCATTTTTCATCATTTTCGGATTAATTTTTGAAAAAATCTGCGTCTCTGGTTTTCTGTCTCAGATTATCGCGCGACACTTCTCAGAAATATCGCGCGATATACTTCTTGTCTTGGCGCGATAGTTCGCTCGGAAAGAGTATCGCACGCATATATTGACTTCTGTCGCCTGACATCGGGCGAAGTATCGCCTGTCATCGTGCGAAGTATCGCTTGACTGAGAAGTATCGCCCGACTATAGGAAACTGTGTCGCGCGATACTGTTGAAGACTGAGAAACATCGCCTGATCTGGCAGAGACTTGCGCTTTCAATTTTTTTGTCCGAATTCGATTATTTTAGCTTGCTGTTTTGTTTTGCTTTGTTTAGATAGGTCTAACCTGCATCTTTTAGCTTGAATCCATCAGATTATTGCACATTTTCATTTGGATTTTGATTTTGCTAACATTGTGGGTCTAACAAGTTGTGTTTGTAGGTGCTTTCCTTTGCTTGAAAATTGCTAAAAACGCATGTCAAAGAGGGCTACTAACAGTTTTTGCAGGGCTGCCCAAGCATAAAAATAAAAATAAAAAAATTTCTCATTTCTTGCTTGTTGTTATTTTCCTTTCATTTGTGGCATTTACTAATTGTATTAGGAATCTTAATACCTTGTGAAAAGAATCTTGAGGTGGTAGGAGAAGTATGCTCTTCACCTTTAGGTGAATCAGAAAATCTTGACCCATCTTAAGGTTTTGGAAGCAAGGGGGTAATTGATCTCTTTGCTCGGTGTGTTTGGGAGAGATTGTTGAGATAGGGGAGTATGCTCTTCACCCTTGTGGTGAATCAAAAACCTTGAACCTCAAGATTTGATCCATTTTTGTTTAGTTTAGGAATCCTTTAGTGGGCCTGCTCTTGAGCAATCAAGAGGAACGACTCAAGTGGGGACAACCTTGCCATCATTCTCCTTGGTGGCAAGTGATTCCAACTCACTATAATCTCAAGGCTATCAAGGACACCAAAAACCTTGATAGACATAACACTTGTCTTCGTTTGATGTGAGTAGCTCATGGGATTGCGACCATGAGGAAAACATTGAACAAGAATGCTTAAGGTACTCTTGAGGCCGCGAGGTCCTAGTCCTTTATGAGGAGCAAGAGGGGTGTTGTGAACGGAAATCCTTATTAAGAACCATTAGATAGAAGCCACCCTCTTTTAGCCGCTTATCTTCTTAGTGCAAGGATTGATCCAAGTGGTTTACCCGGATCACCTTAAGATACTCACCATATGTGTCCCTTTGGTTGTGTCATTTTGACATTTCCATGACAAAGCCAACATCTCTTGTGGGTAACCACTTGGTGTGAGGCGAGGGGGCATCAAGTGGTGGGCTAAGTTGGTAAGTATTGAGCCTTGACTTTCTAGGATAGATTTTCTTGAAGTGTTTTCGATTGTGTGATACCAGTGTAAACGTTCTTACATACAAACAATCGGTAGCATTCATAGGGTGTTGTTTCAATTTTGATATCACAAGTGCTTGTCTTGGCAAGGTTGCTTTTGCCCTTGTTTCAAGTGTTTGAGACCATGTTTTGATCCCTTGCTGTTTGCAAACCTACCGAAATTCTGCTGATACCGTGACTGAAAATGAAAACATCAACCCTCAGACTGAAATTTTGACCAAACAGACCCAAAAATGCAAATTCCACACAATTCTGGTCAAGAGTTGAATAATTCTGCAACAGTATCGCGCCCTGTAAGGCGAAGTATCATGCGATACTTCGCGCATGCTAGAAATATCGCCCCCCTTTGAAGAGAAATATCGCGCGATAGTTCGCCCCTGACGGACTATCACCCGACCTGCCTGGAGTATATCACCCGCCAGTGTTAAGAAGTATCGCCTGTCATAGAGAGAAGTATCGCACGGGTATAGGTTTATCGCCCCAGTAGCCTGGAGTATATCGCCTGGTTCATTTTTGTCGTGCTTAAATTTTGGGTCAGTTTTAGTTGCTGTCAATTAGGCTAGGTCTTAGAGCAGGTTTCTCACCCTGACGTTTGAGATTTGTCTTGACTCCAAATATCTGGTTCTTAGTTCTCCGGGATAGCATCATTTGATTTACAAAGTCACTTTGGAATAATTGTCAAGATAGAAAGCCATTCTTGGTGCCAAGGTTCAGCTTTAAAATTGTTAGCTATATTCTGAGAAAATTTTAGTTCTCTTATTGTCCAAACCGCTTTTTCAATTATCTTTTGGCCTAGTCCAACCTCCTGATTCAAAAGTGCAAGGGTAGTCACCCTTTGATTTGAAGCACCTCTTTGACAGTGTTGGTAAAGCCCCTTTTTTTCTTTTTTCATTTCTCTTTGGACAATAGAGGACTTCGATCATCCTAGTTTGGTGTTGACACTTTGAAAGGTCACCTTATCATTGAGAATATCTCTCTTTCATGTCAGTTACGACAAGGTACCAAGTTAATCAAGGGAAGCGACCCCCTGTTGCCTTTAGCCAGTTACCACCTATCAAGACTTGTCGACAACCTAAGGGAAAGGGACCCCTTTTTGACCAATCTCCTAAGAGTGAATCCGAGGTTTGTTTCAATCCGGGAGCTAACCCTAGTGAAGTGAGCACCTCTTTCATACCACTTTCATCAAGTATGGACATGAGTTACACTTTCACCCGACAACAAAGAGAAGCCATGAATCAAACTCTCGAGGATATCTTTCAACGACACAGAAGAGAGTATGGTGGTTCTTCTCATGCCAGTCCACCCGGGTCACCTCCTAACAATGCGAGGTATTTTGATGCTCATCAACGAGCCGAAAGACAGCATAAGTCAGCTCACTCAGATTCAGGGTCACAACACGAAGACCAGAACAACGAATCTAGTGATCATCGTATCAACGCAGCTAATGCAATAAGGCATTCAAGAAAAACCTCCCCACTTAAAGACACTTCTCGATATGCAAATACAAGATTGAGAAGCATTGAGAGAGAGAAGCAAGCCTACTTAGATGAACAGGCTGCTAAAAAGGAAAAATTCCGACAATTAGAGGAAGAGGAATGTGCATTGTTGGATATACAGAAAAGAGTCGCCCAAGAAGAAGAAGATAGACTCTATGCACAACAACTCCAAAGTTGATTTAATGGGAGGGGAGCCAATAGTGGGATCAACTCGCCCCCATCTACCCCTTCCCCTAGCCCTCGAAAAAGATCAAAGACACCCTCACGATCCCCAAGTCCTAGAGGAAGAAGGACTTCAAGATATGACCATCATAGGAGACAGTCGTCTCATAGACATTCAAAGCAACCCTCCCAACGAGCACATCATGGCTCACAACATGGAGGCAGTTATGCTAAATTTGATCATGTGGACTTCATGACTATGCAACAAGAACCATCCTTTCAAGCCTATGTGGAGCAATACGTGGAACAAAACAAAGACCAATTCTTGGAAAGTCTTATCAACAAAGGCGCTAAAGTTCCATATAATTTTGATGTTCACCAAAAGATCAAGAAACAGAATCCTTCAACTGATGAGGTGATCTTACAAATGCAAAAGGATATAGACAGAATGAAGGCTCCCAAGAGCACATTTCATTTGGACTCCATATGTCCTAACCCCATTGACAAAAGTGTGGTGATGGTAGAATTTTCTAAGAAAGTTGAATTCCCAACATACGACAAATATGATGGCACTGGTGACCCTCACGACCATGTTCAACAATTCTACATAATGAGCTTTTCCTTTCACCATGAAGACTCCTACTTGCTGAGATTATTCCCAAGGAGTTTAAAAGGTCAAGCCATGGAGTGGTTCACCAACCTTTCCCCTCCAGTAAAGACATTTAAAGAACTTGTCCAAAGATTTGTTCAGCATTTCGCTTACAACTTATCTAGGTCGGTCACAATGCTTGATTTGTGTAAACTTAAACAAAATCAAGGGGAATCTTTTGTCACCTTTTTACAACGATGGAGGCGATTGTGTTCGAAATACCCAAGGACAATCCCTGAAGAAGAGAGAATTGATATCATTGTGAACAATCTAATACCATAACTCAAATATGAAGTCAAGAAAATCCCATTTAATTCCTTTGATACTATGGTAGAGGTGGCATGTCGCATTGAGGATGTCCTAAAAGAACAAGGAATTTTGGCTAAACCAACGATAACAACAATAGCCAAACTAACAATACTAATGGTAACAAGGACAAAAAGAACTCTTATTGGAACAAAAACAAGCAAGTCGTCAACGACGGAGTTGTTGATTCATCTCAAGTCAAAAATGAAGGAGTTCTTAACCTCTCTCATGCAATTCAAGATATGAAGTTGCAAACATCATCAACGCAGCAAGACAAACCTAAGTATCAAAAGAGATCTAAAACGGAGAAAAGACAATTTACTAAATTGGGAGAATCCTATGCAGATGTTTTTAAGACATTAGTTGCTCATAATTTGGCGCACCCACAGGATCCTACAAAACATCGAATACCAGATCCTTTACCTCATTGGTGGGATGCTAAGGCTTTTTGCGTTTTCCATAATGGGATTGGACACGACATAGAAAATTGTTTTAAACTCAAGCATCTTGTCCAAGACCTTATTGAGAAAGGACAATTACAAGTGGATGGGTTAACTACTAATGCAGACCATAAAGCCTTTAAAGAGCCCTTGCCTAAATATGAAAAAAGAGAGAATTCTAGCAGTAAGAATGGCAAGGCGGCTATTAACTATACATACACACATGCTGATAATGTGATTAACATGCTTGAAGTGGCTGACAATAATATCAACATGGTGAGAAAGAAAGATCCTTATGGACATAATGTGGACTCAATTCCTATGACTAATGAAAGACCCGCTGTGGTGATAATAGGTCCTCACTCACAAGGAATGCCCCAGTCCCTCAATGCTATCACTAGGGGTCAGGCCCAAGCACCCATTATCATCAAAGGTCCTAGCACTAGCAAGTCTAAACAGCCCGTGTCCAAAGGTGCTCCTCCAAAATCTATCGTTGGTCCTGATTCCAATTATAATCTTATTGACCAACTACAACGTACACCCACTCAGATATCCATTTTTGAGCTTTTAGAATTATCTCCTAAGCACAAGCGCGTCCTCGAGGATGCTTTGCGAGCAGCCAATGTCCCTAATAACTTAGATATTGACCAATTCCAAAACATGGTCAACCATTTGGCTAGCCCTCATTTCCTCACCTTCTCAGAAGAAGATGACAAATCCATTAGTCACCCACATAATTTGGCCTTACACATCGAGGTCATGATTCATAAAATCCGTGTTAGGCGTGTACTGATAGATGGGGGTGCAGGGCTCAATATTTGTACCTTGAGTTTGCTGCTAGCACTAGGGTATTCCGAGAACGTCATTGACACAAAGAAAAGAATCACAATCAAAGCATATGACGAAGCAGAAAGAAGTTCTAAGGGATTGGCTGTTTTGCCTATTCGTATTGGTCCCGTAGAAAAAGACATACTATTCCAAATTGTTGATGTTGGACCTCTAGCCTACAACATTTTGCTAGGTAGGCCATGGATTCATGAAATGCAGGCAGTCCCATCGACATATCACCAGTGTGTTAAGTTTCCCCATAATGGTGTAGAAATTTGCATCCCTGGAGACAGTGCTCTATCAGTTAATAACATTTCTGCAGGATCACATGTACCTTTGAATAGAGAAGCTGACAGTCCTAGTAGTTCACTTGAACAATGCAAGCAGAAATTCAAGACCATGGACCTTGGGATGGGAGATTATAAGATTGATTCTTTTACAAAAATGCCAATCTCTCCTAGGTCTTACGGGAGACCATCCCCAAATGTGAAGCCTTCGTCATCAGCAATGACGTTATTTGGGAAATTTGTTGAGTCTTCGGTCCCTATCCAAGAAGAGAAAGAGGAAGTTGTTGTAAGGGACTGGATATATCACGAGGAGAAATACAAACATAATGAGAATTTTGCTCCTTCACCTGAAACTTATGGGAAAGGGTATATACTGGTTAAAAATATGGGATATCCAGGATTTGGTCCCCTTAGTCATAGGCTGGACGCTAAAGCTGAGCCTCTTGATCATGCTCTTTTTGGATGAAAGAGTAAGTCCACGGTCAGCTTAGGTTTTCAGAAGAAGAAAGGTATCCCTGTCCCAGCTGCGACGGACAGTGACAGTGATGCAGATTATACGCCTAATCTTTCCAACCAACAAGATGTGTCTGATGATTGGGTGCCCTCAACGAATCTCCTTTGGGGAGATTCCACAAATTTGATGCTTAATAGTCCGACTATCCCAGCTGCGACGGATAGTGATTGTGTGACTTCTAGATCGACAAAGGAAAGTGTTACTGTCCTAGCTGCGACGGATAGTACCAATACTAGCACTAGAGAGGGGGAAACCCTTCCTAACCTTGAAGCTTCTACATCACAAGGCCTAAATGATGACTCAGAGACAGACTCCCATGAATATGAATGGGATTCGCTTTCAGACGCAACAATTGATCTAGACGTGGATATTATCCATGCCTATAGTACCCAACCCGATGCAACTAACGATCCTAGTGTCAGACTAGAGGATTGCCCTCCTCAAATCACCTTAGTAGACGACGCTTCGTTTGATAGGATGAGCCCCAATTCAAGTATCTTAGGGGAAGACTTGATGAGCTCCGATTATATGGTCACCAGAGATGACACCTTTCGCATTAACAACATCGAACCTACCATTGACTTACCCCTTGTTCACTTTGACCTGATTGACTGGTCTCAGCGCCACCAAGAGCCCACATTCCTCACATTTCACAATGATTACGAAATTGCTTGCTATCTGAATGCTCTCGAACCCGTGGCTTCTTCCACCAGTGAACCAACAACCAGCATGACAGAGCCTGATATTAAGTACCTCAGTCTCAAAACAAAAGAGAAAAAGAAAAATAGGTCTGATGGCGAAAACCACTTTGTGGCGGTATCAGAACCAAAAATAGTAAAAAGAAATGACGCATCCAAAGGTGAAAACCTCTTTGAGGCACCTAAGGATGGGGTACTTAATAACTTGCCGAGTTATTTCCAGGATAGATCATCAATATTGATTGAACCAACAAAGCCGATCAATTTAAACACAGAAGAAAATCCTCAGATAGTCCATCTTGCCCAGTCTTTATCAGATGAAGAGACCAAGGCATATGTACAGTTCCTACAGAAAAAGAAAATTAATTTTGCATGGACCTACTCAGACATGCCAGGGCTTGACACAAATCTCATAATGCATCACTTATCTATAGCTCCAGGAGTCAAGCCAGTAAAACAGAGACTAAGAAAAATGCATCCACATATAGCTCTACTTGTCAAAGGAGAATTAGAAAAACTTTTGAGAGCTGGATTTATTAGAGCCATCGATTATGCAGAATGGATCTCAAACATAGTACCGGTCTCCAAACATGATGGGTCCATTCGTGTCTGCACAGATTTCAGAGATCTAAACAAGGCCTGCCCAAAGGACGATTTTCCACTTCCAAACATTGACATGATAGTGGACATGACCGCGGGCTATGACATATATTCCCTAATGGATGGTTTCTCGGGGTATAATCAAATCAAAATAGCTCCTGAAGACCAAGAGAAAACAGCATTCACATGTGCATGGGGAACCTACTATTGCAACGTCATGCCATTCGGGTTAAAGAATGCAGGAGCAACCTACCAAAGAGCTATGACAACTATCTTTCATGATATGATGCACAAAAATATGGAAGGTTATGTGGATGATACCCTGGCAAAATTAAGAAAAAGGGACACACACCTCAATGATCTGGAAGTAATTCTAGATCGTATGGAACAATTTCAACTCAGATTGAATCCAAAGAAGTGCGCATTTGGCGTCACCTCAGGCAAACTTTTAGGATTCATAATATCAGCAAAAGGTATCGAGGTTGATCCCGAAAAGGTCCAAGCAATCCTAGATATGCCACCTCCTTGAAATATCAGCCAAATGAGAAGTCTTCAGGGACGTCTTCAATCTATTAGGAGGTTTATTTCTCAGCTTGCAGATAGAGCGCAACCCTTCAACAAGACATTGCATAAGGGTGCTTCTTGTGTTTGGAACGAGGATTGCCAAAAGAGCCTAGATCAGATCAAACAATACTTGGCTAATCCTCCGATCTTAATGCCTCCTATTCCAGGGAAACCATTGATCCTATATATCTCAGCTACAGACACTTCCCTGGGGGCATTATTGGCTCAAACAGATGATACTGGGAAAGAACGGGCCATCTACTATATCAGCCGTACTTTAGTCTCTTATGAGATCAATTACAATAATATTGAGAAGTCTTGTCTCGCGGTGGTGTTTGCTTCTCAAAAGTTGCGCCACTACATGCTTGCTCATACCATACACTTGGTTGCCAAAATTGATCCCCTTAAATACTTGCTTGGTAAGGCTACCCTGACGGGTAGACTTGCTAAATGGATGATGGTCCTCACTGAATTTGACATAGAGTACGTTGAAAGGAAGGCAATAAAAGAGCAAGCTATTGCTGACCAATTAGCTGATTTTCCAATCCAGGATGGTATACCAGTCCAAGTGGAATTCCCAGATGAACACATCTTATATACCACTACTCGCACTTGGACAATGTTCTTTGATGGCTCCCGCATGCAAAATGGATCAGGTGCTGGAGTGTTATTTGTTTCTCCACATGGGTACAACATTCCAAAATCTTATAAACTATTATTCCCATGTACCAATAATATTGCAGAATATGAAGCTTTAACTAATGGCTTGAAAATGGCTATAGAATGGAATATCACAGAATTACATGTCTTTGGGGATTCTCAGTTAATCATCAACCAAGTCAATGAAGAGTATCAAACCAAGGATGACAAATTGATACCCTATAAAAAGATGGTTGATTCTTTGAGACGCTATTTCACCTTTGTGACGTTTCAACAAATTCCTAGGACAGAGAACAAAGCTGCAGACGCCATGGCCACATTAGCTTCACTTCTTCAGTTGGAGACACATGAATCCAGATTTGAATTCCTGGTGGAAGAGCTACACCATCCCATCTTTGACTCATCTGAAAGCCGTGTCATTTGTGCCATTATCACACACGAGTCTTCCCGATATGGTGCTATCTATTCATATCTTCGTGATGGCATCATCCCTGACACATTCACCGCTCCGAATGCCGAAACCTCATCCGTAACGCCTCTCGCCACACCCTCATCTCTGGTGATTTATATAGGAGGGGTTTAGATGGGACACTCCTTAGGTGCTTGGAAAAGGAGGAATCCAACCAAGCATTAGCTGACATCCATGAGGGCATTTTTGGTGGACATTCTAATGGTCTTGCCATGGCCCGAAGGTTGCTTAGGGCAGGATATTATTGGCCCACAATGCAGATAGACGCAGTCACCTTTGCTAAGTCATGTGAAAAATGTCAGAAACACGGCAACCTGATTCATGCTCCGGGTAGGGAGCTGATTCCTTCTGTTTCTCATTGGCCATTTCAGCGCTGGGCCTTTGATCTGGTTGGGCAGATTCATCCCAACTCATCAGGTGGACACAAGTTCATTATTACTGCCACTGACTACTTCACAAAATGGGTGGAAGCTGTACCACTTTCTGTTGCTTCAGGAAGGACCATTTCTTTGTTCATCTTGAATCATATCATTTGCCGATTTGGAGTGCTTTCTGAGATCATTACTGACAATGGAGGTCAATTTAAGAATAAGGACCTAAAGTACCTATGCAAAAAGTTTAAAATCAAGCAACATTGGTCCTCTATCTACTTTCCACAGGGAAACGGACAGGCAGAAGCTTCTAACAAAATTATTCTTAAGATTCTTCATAGAACAGTACACAAGAATGGTAGGGATTGGCACTTACAAATCAATCCAGCACTATGGGCTTACCGAACAAGCATTCGCACACCTACAGGAGCCACTCCTTTCTCTCTCACCTACGGCGCTGAAGCAATATTGCCTTTAGAAGTCGAGATACCATCCCTTAGAGTCTCACTCAAAGGTTTGATTACAGATGAGGATTACCGCGCCATGAGGTTGCAGGAACTAGAACTTCTAGATGAGAAGCATAAGGCTTCCTTTGATCATATGAGAGTGTATCAGAAGCGTATGTCCAAAGCATTCAACAAGAAGGTTCGCCCTAGAGAATTTCAAATAGGTGATCTCGTTTTACGAGAAAACCCTAAGAACCAACAAAACAGAGAGCAAAAGGGCAAGTTTGAACCTAACTGGCTTGGACCATATGTCATCACAGCTGCTTTTGGTACTAGTGCGTATTTACTGTCAGATCCTGATGGAGAACAGCTCCCTGATCCCATCAACATTGTGCACCTTAAGAAGTTCTATCCTTGATGCCCGTTCTATCTGGGGGCATCCTTTGTATATATCTTATTGATCCTGAAAAAATACCAAAAAAATTCATATATGATGCTGAAAAAATCCTAAAAAGCATAAAAAGTCCTGAAAAAAATACAAAAAAATTAAAATATTCAAAAAAAGCAAAAAAATAGAAAAAGTGCCTTGGTGAAAACCTGAAAACAGGCGCCCTGATAGCAAAAATCCAAAAAAATTGAAAAAGTAAAAAATTGCAATAAAATCCAAGTGGTGAAAACTTGGAAACAGGCGCTACTTGAGGCCTTTGCACCCCTATTTGTTAGCATGCATCCTCGACACTTAGCCACTTTCCATCATGCCTTGACCTGATTTGGCCTAGTCTAGAATTGGTCTTTGTCTTTGTCTAGGAGGCATAACTGTTAGCAATGGTCTTTTAGGTGCGTTTGTCTCTTGGGGCGTTTCACAACAGGTGTTTTTCAACACCACCCCAAATAGTATTTTTTCAACACTACCCTTGCGTCGAGTGTTTCTTAACACTTATTAGATGTCTTGCCTATAGTCTAAGTATAATGCGATAGTGCTCATGTGCAGATGCGATACTCAGAGTCTGACTCTATGACCAACACACACGCACTTAAACAATCAACTCGATGATGATATGATGACTTTATTTTTCTTTGTGTGCTGTCTATGAGGATTTCTTTAATGAGTGGTCTCTCCCTGGGAAGTTTTCAATGATGCCTAGCTAGAAGACTGAGGGTATGAGAACATGTTTTCTTTCTTTATCTGCTTGTGGGTATATTTTGTTGATCCTAACTGTCATTAGCATTTATGCTGGTCCTACTTGACACTATGGATTGACAAGGTATTATCCTTGACTGTTTTGCAAGTGCATGCTTTTACTTATCCTGACTTTCATGTGTCTTGATACAAGCATAATCTCACCATATCAAACTTAGGTAATCTCACCGCATTAGTCATCTGGACCTATATGTCTTTGATGCCTAGGAGAGATTCCCACATCTCTATCTGATAAAGATCATATTCATATCCACATAGTTACGCTAGTGTGCATTGTATGATCTTACGACGCTACCAATAACGCTCAATGATGATAATTAGATGTCTATAAGCGTTGTGACCTTGCAAGTCAACCACTTTCATAGTAGCTTGCATTTTTAGGTTCATGTTAGTCTAAGTCTTGCATTTTGCATATGGAAAGAGCTCTCCTTTTCATCCTACGTGGACCTATCGGTCAACTGCGCTCACCTTCTCTTCTTCTTTCGCTCCTTGTCTTTTTCATCTCGAACCTGTTCCTGTTCATCAAAAGGGGTTAATCACATCATCATATCTATATCACAAACCGTCATTTTCAAGAAACATAAGTCTACATCATACATATGAGAATTAAACATACAACTATGAGAGAGAGCATACATAAGCACATACATAAGCATTTTTGAGCAAAATGACAAGACAATATACATAAACTGATACATCCATCACAAGTGAGACAAATACACATGATATATCGAACATCCAGTAATCTCATAAATCAATATACAATGTCATGATATCCAATATGAGATCCCAAAATCTGGATCAAAAGTCTCAAAATATATCCAAACATCTAAAACTTAACCCTAAGACTCGCTACCACCCTCGTGAGGAACTCATGGTGGTGGAGGAGGCATGGCTCTCCTATCGAGTACCACATCTGATACCCCTGCCCGCTGAGAGTATGATGGTGCTCTCTCACCCTCTGGGACAGCCTGCAGATATAACCCGTGATAATAGGCAGCTCTCGCTGACTTTCGCCGGAGCTCCAGTGCCTCGGCCTGTGCCATCGCCTCACGGCGTGCTATCTCTGCTCTGAGATCAGCTATCTGCTGATCCCGCTCTACCCTCAGATCTAGGAGCTGCTGATCTCTCACGGCTATAGTAGTCCGCAGCTGCTGTATCTCTGCCTCCTGAGCCTATATCTAGGCTCTCAGGTCCTCTCCCCCCGCAGGCTGCTCCTGCTGTACCTCTGCCTGCCGGCGAGCTGGTCTCGCCTCCTCCTCAGATGTGGCCGATCTCTGTCCCCGTGACCATTTCCGGGCACCTGATCTCGACCCCTCTCCTCTCTCCATCCTCCTCCCTCTCCCCCTCCTGCCATCTCCTCCATCTCCTCCCTCCTCTCCTCCCTCCCCTCCGTCCCCTCCGTCTCCTCTGTCTCCTCTCGGTGCTGGCACCTGTGCATCTGGTACTGTAAATCGAGGGAATGGTACCCTCCGTCGCTCTGCTCTGTAGGCTCCATCAGCCCCTGCGTCTGCCACATCTGGGAAATAATCCCAAGGCTCGCCCTTGATAGCTGTTGTCTCTGCGACAGCCTGCTGATAATCTAACATGGGTAGCCACCCATGTCCCTCCTCATCTCTGGCTCTGGCATAAGTGGTAGTCTCTGTCGAGACTCGCTGCTGCCTCCCAAACTGCCGCCACACCCGACTGATGCAAAATCTCTCCACGATCTCTGCATATTGACCTACCAGTGGCCGACTGCACAGCATATAGCTCAACTCATCTGCGGCATCCCCCCAAACCTCAACCTCCCTGTACGGCCTCCATGTAAATGAGGCTATCTCATCCAGAATCCGTCTGTAGTAGGTCACATCCCCAGAATGGGCATGTGATATAAACCCGATGTACCTGTAAATGAAGGGGTACCTCCTCTCCCTCGGCTGAACCCTGGGGCGCACCACAGCAATGTGCTCCCATGCCCATACCTGTGTCAGGATGGCACCACATTCCCATGTCCGACCGTCCCTGTAGACGATCTCGTGCAGCTCATGATACATCTTTGCCAAGATCGCAGGCCCCCATGCCATCCGTCGGGGCCTGCCTACCAAGTCTACCAGTAACCTGCCCCATCCGAGAGGGAATCTCTTCTGACTGTGATCAGTCATCAGGATCTATGAAATGATCGATGCCACAATGCATGGCACCGGATAATCTCGGCCAAAGTCATCAAGCAGTCGCTCCCAGCTGACATGCCTATCCAGGATAGTCACATCTTGAAACATCTCCTGAATCAACCGACGCCCCTCAGTGACATCCTGATCATAGTATACCTGTGACAACACATAAATCATGTTAGTTTTCATCTTTTGGAAACATTACATTTTACATGACTATCTTAAAAACATGATTATACTTACAGGCTCTCCGTGGCATGGAACTCGGAGGATCCTATAGACATCCTCCAGTGTGATGGATGCCTCGCCTGTAGGAAGGTGGAAGGTGTTGTGCTCGCTGTGCCATCTCTCGGACAGCGCAGTCAACAACCCATGATCTGCTCGGATATACGGATACCGCAACAGATACCGGAATCCCATCACCCTGAGGTCGGCATTGCCCGGATCATCCAGATCTCGGACACACCGTAATCCTGTCACCTTCGGCGCTCTGATGATGAGCGCCGGAAAAACCTCCTGCAAGCCAAAACCAAGCCCGTTGTTAGCACATATTATGATGGATGTCCAAAAACTCAGTATAAAATATCTTAAAAACGTAACATTGTCTAGACCCATGTCATTTTTGCTCAAAAATGCGTTAAATATCAAATTTTTTTAAATTGGGCAATATTCTTTTTTGAGAAGTATCGTGCGATACTTCTCCCTATAGTGGGGCAATAAACCTTATATCGAGCGATACTTCGCCTAGTATCGCACGATCCTTTGCCCAGTATCGTGCGATACTGGTGTCTAAGGTAGTGCGATACTTTTGGGGCACGCGAAGTATCGCGCGATACTTCTCCCCAAAGCGCGCGATACTTCTAAAGTATCGCGCGATATTTCGCCCAACACAAAATTTTGAAATTTAAAATTTGAAAAAAAAAACGTGCTAAAAAAGCTATTAAATGCTAGAAATGACCAAAAAGCTTGAGTTTTTTGAAAACATACCGGGGCAGGATAGTGTGGTGGCCGGTTGTGCAACCGGGCGCGCTCGAATCGATGCCTGTGGACGGGAACTCCTGCTTGCTGGGCCATTTTCTCTCTTTAAAGCTCTAAAAATTCTCAAATCACTACAAGACATGATTTTTGAAAATGATATTTTGACCCCTTTTATAGCATTTTGACTTTTTGACCTAATTTTCAAAACACCTCGGAATTGCGCAAAAATTGCACCCCTAGCTAATTTCAACGTCCTGGATCCATTTTCGGACTCAAAATTGAAATTTGAGGTCATCTTGATAGTCAAAATCATGTTTCAAAATCTTCCCCCCCTTCTGCGCAGTTGACTGATCTTTTGAGGCCTAATCTTTCGATCTTTGTTGGGGCATCGTCATTTCTTCATTTCCATGTCTTCCAAACTTCTAGTCTTTCATTCATATTCATTCCATTCCCTCATTTCTCACGTTGACTGCATCTTTTCAGTCAGGCTGGGGCATGTTCTATTGCCTAATGGTTAACCTATTTGACCCTTACATTCGATTATGATTTGATCAACCTTATCCATTTTCTATCTCTCCTCTACTTGATTTTGATTTCGCTTCCGAGGGGGCAGTATTTGTGGGATTCTCATCCCTGATTTCCTTGATTCTCTTGATTCAGACATCTTTTGTGAGCTTTTGAGATTCTTATCTCCCATTTTTAGACATTGATTATTACCTAGCAGCGACGGTGATAGTTTTGTCTAAAAGCTTGATTTTCACCTAGCAGCGACGGTGTTGGTCTAAGCTTTTGTTTGCCCAGATGTGATCCCGAATAGACCTCACATTTCAATTCTTCTTTGACTGCATGTGTTCCCAGATCGATCACACATTAGTCAAAGAGGGGCAAATGTATGCACCCTAAAATGGTCGCCTAGACTTTGGGCCCCATTTATTTGATTTATCAACCCTGAATCATTTTGATCAATAATCAATATTTTCAACATTATCAATTTCTTGATCAAGTCTTAATTTCGATCATATATTAGATTTTTATCCTATGGGCTAACCATTTATCCTAAGTCTTTATTTAATTAAAAGGAATATTTCCTCCCCTTTCAATTAAATAAAAAGCCTCATTTTCCTCTTATCCTAAGTTGCACAAATAAAACATTATTCCTATTTTATAAAAAAAAAAAGGAAAAGGCACTTTTGTCTCACATGAGGCTCAAAAGTCAACACTTCACTTTCATTGGAGGATACTTGTGCACATGGATTGCTCCTCTTTCAAGCTCCACCGCTGATTAAGACTTTTTGCCTCTTAATCTCCATGGTCCATTTCACCTCATTTCTTATAAAAGGAGAGCTCTCTCCTTCATTTGCATATCCATATTTTATGCTATTGTTATGCTGCAGGTTTTGGAGCTCTCTTTGAAGACACTCAAGCTTTGAAGCCTTGACATTTTAGTTGCATTTCATAATAGTTTTGCTTTCATAGTTACCTTCATGGCATCATAGATTAGATTTCCTTTTATGCAATAGACTAGATCTCACATAGCTTAATTAGGGGCTTGGAATCTATTGTACTTCTTTTCATAGTTTAGTTTGCACTTCATTTGATAGATTAGTCTTGCACATTCATACTAGTTGCATTTGCATTTCATTTCCATTTAGATTCTTGGAGATATTGGCATTGTTGCCCTTGTCTTCACTTGAATCTCTCATTGCATGGTTGACTAGCAAGGTCACATTCTTGTAGCTCTAGCTGAGAGCAAAACTCATAGTTCCTTGCAACTCCATGCATAGAGAGCTATGAACCACTTTGTGAGGCCTCATTCTTGAACAACCTTGCATGTAATGGTTCATAGAAGTGCATATTTTAGTGTGTACAGGGATAAAATCCTACCAAAGAGGGATGAGATTCTAGCTTTTGAATGGCCAAGTGAAGACACTTTTACAACTTGGGAAGCAACATATCTTGTGGATAGTGAGAAAGAAGAAGAAACATCTGCAGAAGAAGCAACAGGCAGCGAGGCCCCAAGCTCCTGAAAATTTGTTTCAAATAGTGCTAGAAGCATCAAACAATTGAAAGATGCACGGATGATACACCTGGCAGATGCTGAACTGACCTTGGGACTTGTTGCAAAATTTTGGCTCTCACATTTGCAATTTTTTTGTAAAATTGTAACAAGAAGGTGTTATATTTACCTTTTTTGTCTCATATGACAAACTCTTTTGTCTCTTGTAGAAAAGATCCGAAGCTTATATGCAATCCTTGTATCTATAAAAGGATTACCAGGATCATTGTAGAAGGACCAAAACTTGAGCATATTTTTCTTACAAGTTTTGAGTCTAGGGTACGGTAGACTATATTAGGCATATTTTTGTAAGAAAGCAATATTGTTGGTTCAAGTTAAATCCAGACAGTTTTCACTTTAAAGCATTTTGTATACATGATATTGATATAGCATTTAAATAAAATCCAAAGTTCAAATCTCTCCCGTGTATATCTCTTTTGAGTTATGAATCATTGAAATCCATTGCATAGATATTCTCTGTGTATATGTTTATGTTCTTCGGCTCTTATTCAGGATCAGATTAAATAATCTTTAGACATGGCATAAATTCTTTTAGTATTGCATAAGGATATGAGTAAGTAGTATGAATCTAGGACTCCTTTGATAAAATCCACCACAGGGTGATAGTATTTTCAAAGGGCAGGGCTATTAAAGTTCAATATATGTGTTTGTGTATAACAATATTGCAGTGAAGGTGTTGCCCAAAGGATAAGGCACTAGCCAACAGTGGAGTTATTATTACAGAGATCAATCTTTAAAGGGTTCTATGTGTATTCCTAATATTTGATATAAATCTTTCAAAATTCTGTAAGTATAGTGACTTGCAAGGCATTATTCCACCTAATGATAATAGATAATCAATGAATGAATGGTCATCATTTAACATTTTCTTATCATCTATCTATTTTTATTGAATCCAGTTTGTTATTGTTGAAGCAAGGTTATTTGTTTACTGGATTAGGAGTAGCCTCCTTGGTTTTGCAGAGCTAGAAGTGCAGAGGGCACTCTTGTCCCTATAGTTGGTCCAGTCATCATAGAATTCTATATTTGGATCTAACCCATCCTAAAACCCTATAGATGTATTGGTTGCTTTGAAAGCATAAAGTCCAGTTTGAGGAACCAACAAAATGGTGACTCTGTTGGAGAATAGAGATGAAATAATTATGATAAATCTGAATTTAAGATCTCTGGTGTTGTAAATTTGATACCAAATAATGCAGGTGCAAGTTGAGCTAGGCTCCGGGCCTTCTTATTTGTCAAATCCAGTAAGTACCATTGAAAAATAGAGATTTATTTGCAGGCTTTGGATTTCCATATAATCTTGAAAATATAATCAAGCTTTGCATTTATTTGTTGTAAACTCTTTCATTGATTTATTTCCAAGTATTGAAAGCTTTGAATTACCATATTTGTGAAAATATTTCCCAAATTGTGTGGGTGGTGACTCTAACGTCTCTGCCGCAGTTCTGAGTAAAAGAAAATAGAAATAAAAGATCATTTCACAAAGTTTCAAGTATGAGTCAGAGAAATACTAGGGCTTGGAGGAAAGATCATCCAGAAGATAGGTTAGAAGGTGAGCTTCCAAGCACTTCTAGGGCTCGTCAGCCTAGGAGAAATCAAAATAATAGAGATATGTCTCAAGCATGGAGACATAAGAAAAATGAAGATGAAATTGGCTTACTCAACCATTACCAAGAAGAAAATGCCTCTGAGTATGAGGAGGCAGTAGATCAAGGTTTAGGAGCCGATGAGGACTTTTATTCTCATCATTCTAAAGAGAATGATGAGGTACACCATGGGAGAAAAATGTTTCCAGATACATAACCTCAAGGAAAAGGTAGAAAGTCAAGAAGTAAGAGTAGGGTTTTAGAAGGAAGGAATGATCCCCCAACCCAAGGGCCTTCCCCTTCTAAAAGCCCTCAAAACCCAAAAGGTCATCAATGAGGTTACCAATTTGAAAATTCAGCATCTGACAACACTCTCCTAGATTCTGAGGATATTTTTGAGGAGGTTTACAATCTAGAGAAAAGGATTCAAGAACATATTGCAATTAGAAAGGAGAGGGAAATGGAAAAGGAAATTGAGATCAGGCAGGCTCAAATTAGGGCTAATCAATTGAGAAGGAACCTGCTAACCTTGGAAGCTATAAATGTTGTTAGAGCCCCAAAGAAGGTTAATGAACAACCTATTATTCAACCCATTATAGAGGTTAGGAGAACTGAGGATAAAGGAAAGCAGATTTCAACAATGTTAGATATTCCTATAAAACTAATGTCCTCTGGTCTTAAAGCAATGTTAGCCAACAAGTCTTCCATTCTGTTATGACCTCTGTCCATCCAATCAATACAGAAAGCATCAAAATGTTCTATCTCATCCCAAACAACATTCCTATATTATTTTAATCTCTTATTTCTTTATGCATATTTGGATCTTACCTAAGATACAACCAATTCTAAATCTCCAATAACTCTAAGATTCTTAATCTTATGTTTTGAAGCTAATCTCAACCCTATCAGTAGAGCCTCATAGTCTACAGTGTTATTTGTACAAGTGAACAACAAGGTGAAAGAAAACTTAAAGGTTTTTTCAGTAGGGGAAATTAGTAATAAACCTGCACCAGATCCCTCTTTAGAGCTTGCACCATCAAAATACATGGTCCAGAGGTCATTTTTACTTGTAACATTATCTTTTTCTTCAGCTAAGAGAGGAGGTTCATGTTTATTATCATTTTCACTGCTCTGTACTTGAAAGGAATTTATGTCAGTATCCAAGAAATAATTCATGTTATCATCACTAGTTTCCTCTTCAATCATATGAGGGGTTCTAACCTCCCTGAATACTTTAATACTCTCACCAGTGATGTTAAAAGTAGCATAAGATAAGTCACATTGGATGCTACCTCCCATCGCTGCACTTCATTTTCTTGATAATAGCATTCCATATTGTGGAGGGATGTCCACAACTAAAACACTCATAATCAGGGCAGGCAACAAGCCTATAGGGCAGGGCTTTAATTGTTCCAATTACTGGCACCTCCCTGGAATCCATAGCTTGGCATCTCCCATGGGGAGTGTCAACTTGCAATCCCATTGACCTCATGATTTCAGCAGGCATGATAGTATTTGAAGCTCCTAAATCAATCATGTAGTTTTTTAACATCCTATCATTTATGACCAACGTTAAGAAGAAAGGTTCAACAACTCACATAGAAGTATTCACAACATTAGTATCTAAGTAAATCTAAGGTATTTTTGAAACAATTTCCTCTATGTCTTTCTGTTTAATTGGGATCTAACCCTTCACCTTAGTACTTACTGGCTCTTCGACATTTGTGATCTGAACACCATTTATCCATGTGAGGGCCTTCTCTTTGTGTTCACTTATCCTCATCATTTCCATCAAAGGCACTTTAACTGTGATCTGGGATAATAATTGGTTCATATCAATAGGTACATAATTTAGAAAAGATATTTCCAACTTGCCTTGTAGGACAACATTGTTCTCAGACTGTATGGCTGCACCCGATTTGTTTTCCCCCTTTGATTTATTTTAAGGTTAGGGAATTTGAGTACCGACCATTGGAGTTTTGGCTTTGATTTTGAGCACATTGATTGGCTCACTTGGCTTTTTAGTGCCCTTGAATTTAGATTTCTTGGCCTACTCAGTAGCCTTATTTTTTATAGCAAACTGTTTAGTGTCTTCTTTATTTCTTTTAATAAATAGACCTACTGGCTTACCATCTATATTCCCAATAGTTCTGTTTCTAAGGACATAATTACTTCTAGCCTATGTCACCATATCAACAGTGATCTGGGCTATCTCTTCATCAGATGGTCTCCTTAATACAACAGGTTCCTCGACCATCTTGGAGTTACTATTTATGTCATTTACTTCTTCCTCTTCATCAAGAAAAACTTGCAAATGGTAGGCCTCTCCTCTGTTCTAAGAATTGTTCACATCTTGATTTTCACTTTCTTCATCAGATTCAACTTCTTCAATAAACTTGGCAAAAGTCATTCCACAACCTCTATCGTCATATGATTCTTCTTCTTCCTCTCTTTGTTCATCATTTTCAGATATACTCTGAGATATCACACAATAATTTGAATCATGTGGGGATTGGCATACAGTACACCATGGAACCTCATCAGTCATGTTGACTGAATGTTTTTGCAATGGATCAAGGGTTTTATCACTAGGCTTTAGGTCTTTCCTCTCTAGGATAGTGGGTTTTCCATCCTTCCATTAATTGGGTATGGTAGGGGAAATTTTGCAACCTAGGCTGTCTATTGAAAGTATTAGGAGGAATCCTATCATTTCCCTAAAACTTACTTTTGTTCTCATTTGGCTTCAGATCCTTTAAGGAATTTAGATTTGTTTGAGGTTATCATCCTCCCTAGGCTTTATATTGGTAGGTTTATCAAATTCTTTCTTGCCAAATTCTCTGATAGTTATAGGGTTCTTATCTCTAAGTAGATATCCCATCTTGGCATCAAAAGCATTTAATTATCTTTCCAAGCATACCTTCTCATCTAATCTCATGACCTGGAAGATCTTGTGCATTGCCTTCTGAAATCTCACATTGAATTCCAGGACTTCTTCATTTTAGTTTTTCTTTATATTGTTGAATTCATTCAACATGAAACCCTCATTAGTCTTATCACCATACTGATCTTTAAAACAATTAAGAAAATCATCCCAAGAACCAATACAATCATAAGGAAGCCCCCTCAACCAGTCCCTTGCATCCTCAGTTAAAGACTGAACAAATAATTTCAAGATTACATCTTCATATTCTATTTCATAATCATCAATCATGTCAATAAATTTGTTTAGATGCTCTTCATAGGTGACAACATTGTTACCAATGAATTTAGGTAACTTTTCTCTAATCTTTGTAGGAATTAAATTAGGATAACCGACAATGTTGTTAAATGAAGTTGTATGTACCTTTCAACATGAATTGGTCCTCTTTGCAGTGACCCACTTATTTGAGAATTAGAAGCCTTGTTATTTGTTGCATTTGTAACATTTGCAGAGATACGTGGTGTAATAGTGGCAGCCTGAGTAGAAAAAATTCCAATGTTAGCATTAGATGTTATCACAAGGCTAGTTATGTCTGAAGGGCCAGAAGTTTGTCTAAGAAAGTCAACTTTCTTTTTCATTTCTAAAGTAGTGGCCTCAATTTCTACTTTCTCTAGTTCTTTAGCTATAATTTCATTTTCCTTTTTAGCTCTCTCTACATCATTATCCAATTTGAATAATTGATCTAGAGGGGTTTGATCACTGACAGGTTCATTTATTTGGATCCCTGCTGAAACTTGCTTTCCTTTATCCTTAGGCCTCCTAACCTCTATAATGGGTTGAATAATAGGTTGTTCATCAACCTTCTTGGGGGATCTAACAACATTTATAGCTTCCAAGGTTAGCAGTTGCCTTCTCAATTGATCATCCCTAATTTGAGCCTACCTGATCTTAGTTTCCTTTTCCATTTCCTTCTCCTTTCTAATGGCAATCTGTTCTTGAATCCTTTTCTCTAGATTGTAAACCTCCTCAAAAATATCCTCAGAATCTGGGAGAGTGGTATCAGATGCTGAATTTTCAAATCGGTAACCTTGTTGATGACCTTTTGGGTTTTGAGGTTCAGAAGGGGAATGCCCTCGGGTTTGGGGATCATTCCTTCCTTCTGAAACCCTACTCTTACTTCTTGACTTTCTACCTTTTCCTTGAGGTTTTGTATCTGGGAACATTTTTCAACCATGGTGTACCTCATCATTCTCTTTAGAATGATAAGAATAAAAGTCATCATAGGCTCCTAAACCTAGATCTACTGCCTCCTCATACTCAGAGGCATTTTCTATAGGATTTGAGAGATACAAATCCACAGAACACCAAGAATACCTGCATGCAAATAACCTATCACAGGAGAGAAGCAAAAAGAAGAAAAAGGCAAAACTCAAAAGTTACTCAAAATGTGAGAGCAAAAATATGATCCAAGTTATTGAAAAAAGAATTACAAGGTTCAACCTATAAAGGTGAACAAAACCCTAAAGCCTAAAAAAGCTAGGTTACACATTAATAATTAATAAAAGAATTAATTATTAATGCACCTAAGAGAAAGCTTAAGAACTAAAGAGTAATAACTTAACTGATTAAATCAATATGATTTAATTAGTAAGAAAACTAAATATTACTCTAACACCCCCCCTTAAGCTAAGCGCAGGGGGAAGGTAACCTAGCACAGCTATGAAAGCAAGAAATGGGTCCGATAACAAGGCCTGATCAGGTAACCGATACAAGGAAATCTCTGTAAACCAGAGACAAAGGAGAAAACCTAGTGGGAAAAACCCCTCTCCAAAAAGAGATATATAAAAAAAATGCAAAAAAAGAAATGGCTCAAGAGACTCTCTCAAAACCATAAGTACAACCAACCCCCCCATGAGAGAGGGAAAAGACACCAAAGCCCCCCTAGAATGATGGAACCCCTATGGAAATGATCGAACCAATGGAACTCCAATGCGGAAGAAACAAAGGCATCGAACAAGGAAACCCCTGAATGAGAGGTGAAACTGGAAGGCCTAACTGATGCTCAAAGGATAAAACATGAGGATCTTGAAAGGGAATCCCCAATGTAGGTGGTGTAACAGGTGTGTTGACACTGTCATGAAAGAGGAGATGCGTGTCCTCTGTAGAATCCTCAACAACTGCACTTGCTGGCTCGATGAATGGAGCTGGAGGGTTTGGTAGTGCTGAAGAAGAGTCTTGCTGAAGAGAAGAAACCCCAACAAGATGAGGTGAGTTAGTCACAGAAGTGGTCTCAGGAACAACATAGAGGTTCAAGTGACCTGACTGTCCCACATGATGCTCTCGTGTAAGAGGAGAGTTGTGCACCGATAATGGAGCTGGTGGACCAAAGTGTGAGAAGGTGTAGAGATGGGTGGAATGATCAACTATCCTTGTAGCAACAATGCCACCTATCGCACTATCCCAGATGAAGACTAAATCTGGCGAGAACTCAACTGTTTTCCCTGATCCATCATGTGTAATCTGGTAAATTGAGAGGAGGTTTGCAGAAAGAGATGGAACATACAATACATCATTGAATGTGCCATCCTGAATGTGTACAGAACCTTTCCCATAGACTGGCATAATAGTGTTATTCCCCATGAGAATGTGAGGAATAGGAGAAGCCTCAATAGATGAGAAGATCTCTAGAGAAGATGTCATATGGTGAGAAGCACCAGAATCCAGTATCCAAGGGACCTATGAAGGGGATGCAACAGAAGCTCGTAATGCATGACCCTATCCAAAATCTTGTCCAGATGTCGAAGATGTGGAAGAAGACTAAAAAGAAGACCCCTATGAGGTAGAAGAGGATGGAGAGGAAATAGTGCTCTTCTGAAGGAGAGCTTGCAAATCTACAATCTATTTCTCATAGCCATCAAATCTCTTCTGAAAATAATGTGACTCATCACGAGGCCCCTTCTGACAATAGGAACATGTAGGGCTCTCAGTCTTCTGTTTCTCCTCCTTAGAAGAAGATGGTGGGCTAGTAGAGTGCTGAGAAGAGGAATTAGATGTTTACTTCAGCTTCTGCTTCTGTGTATCCTGAGGTGTCTTGGAAAGCAATGCCTGTGACTGTGAACCTATAAGTGAATCCATTTGATTGAGCTTGTACTGCTCACGAGTCAACCTGTCATAGAAGGTCTCAAAAGAGGGCATAACATGTTGAGTACCCAGAGCATCCATAGTGGAGTAGAAGGTAGAAGTGAAAATCTGATAAGGGCCATGAAGCTTTGAGAGTATTAGAAAGATACACTCATCATCTAACTTCATCTTTCCAGCAACTTGTAAAATAGAACGAAGAGACTTGAACTTCATCAAGAAGTCCTCAATGTTGGTGAATGATTCAGGTACCAAGGAGGTGAAATCTACATCTATCTGTAGAATCCTGAACTGATTCATTGTGCCAAACAAGGTGGAAAACTTGTCCCACATATCCCTGGGTGTGGTCAAACCATCCAAGTGGAACAACAACCCATCTGAAATGTTTATTGTAATGAGGCCCATTGCCTCATCCATCCTATTTTTGTGCATAAGAGCCTCATAAGGCCTCTATAGATCTGGCTTAACCGCATCAAGGCATGACCATAGCCCTTTTACCATAAGCAATCTGGTCATCTATCCTTTCCAAGTGTGATAGTTGTGAGGTGTAAGATGGGCGACAAAAGAGTCCACCATTGAGAGAAAGTAGAAAGAAGTAGAAGGGTCTCTTTGAAATAAATGACAGAAATAGAATTTGCACCCCCCCACAAAGTATTATACTATCTCCCGTACACTTCAAATAAGTATGTAAGCACACACAAAAAAACAAGGAAAAAACTTGATTTTCATATGCCTCCACTTTGACGCCAAAAATAGCTGATCAAACAGAAAAATTTGAAAATAAAACCAGCATGGTTGGATTAGGCTCGGAAAGAGCTTTCCAATGATATATCACACTTCGATTTTCGATACCGTTTTCAAAAATTTCAAAAAAAACCCTTGTGACACCAAAAAATGCCCACTAAACCACCTGTGTAGGAAAAATGCCATCTTCGTGACTTCTGCGGTCAAATCTCAGCGTCTCATGCCTCAATAGTCATGCCAGGTTTGTACGCCCTTAGTTCCAAAAATTGCCACAGATTGCTCCAGTGCCCAAAAGTGGTCAAATTTTATATCAAAATTCATCTGAACGATCCTCTGAATCCATTGCTAAGGTCAATTGGAGCCCAAAATGCCTCCAATAAAAAAATCTTCAAAAAAACTTGAAACCCTTAACCTCAAAACCTACTTCAAAAACACCAGAATAGGCAATAGCAGGGGAGCTCTGATACCATGTAGGATTTGAGAGATACAAATCCACAAAAAGCCAAGAATACCTACATGCAAACAACCTGTCACAGGAGAGCAGTAGCAAGAAGAAAAAGGAAAAACTCAGAAGTTACTCAAAATCTGAGAGCAAAAATATGATCCAAGTTATTGAAAAAAGAATTACAAGGTTCAACCTATAAAGGTGAACAAAACCCTAAAGCCTAAAAAAGATAGGTTGCACATTAATAATTAATAAAAGAATTAATTATTAATGCACCTAAGAGAAAGCTTAAGCACTAAAGCGTAATAACTTAACTGATTAAATCAATATGATTTAATTAGTAAGCAAACTAAATATTACTCTAACATTTTCTTCTTGGTTATGGTTGAGTAAGCCAATTTCATCTTCATTTTTCTTCTGTCTCCATGCTTGAGACATATCTCTATTATTTTGATTTCTCCTAGGTTGATGGGCCCTAGAAGTACTTGGAAGCTTGCCTTCTAACCTATCTTCTGGACGATCTTTCCTCCAAACCCTAGTATTTCTCTGACTCATACTTGAAACTTTGTGAAATGATTTTTTATTTCTATTTTCTTTTACTCAGCATTGCTGCACAAATGTCAGAGTCACCACCCACACAAGTTGGGAAATATTTTCACAAATCTAGTAATTCAGAGCTTTCAATACTTTGAAATAAATCAATGAAAGATTTTACAACAAATAAATGCAAATCTTGATTAGTTTTTCAAGATTATACAGAAATCCAAAACCTGCAAATAACTCTCTTTTTCAATGGTACTTACTAGATCTGACAAATAAGAAGGCCAGGAGCCTAGCTCAAATTGCCCCTGCATTATTTGGTATTAAATTAACAACACTAGAGATATTAAATTCAGATTTATCATAATTATTTCATCTCTATTCCCCAACAAAGTTGCCATTTTTTTGGTTCCTCAAACTGGACTTTATGCTTTCAAAGCAACCAATACATCTATAGGGTTTTAGGATGGGTTAGATCCAAATATGGAATTCTAAGATGATTGGACCAACTGTAGGGATAAGACTACCATCTGCACTTCTGGCTCTACAAAACCAAGGAGGGTACTCCTAATCTAGTAAACAAATAACCTTGCTTCAACAATAACAGACTAGATTCAATAAAAATAGATAGATGATAAGAAAATGCTAAATGATGACCATTCATTCATTAATTATCTATTATCATTAGGTGGAATAATGCCTTGCAAGTCACTATACTTACAACATTTCAAAAGATTTATATCAAATATTACGAATACACATAGAACCCTTTAAACACTGATCTCTGTAATAATAACTCCAATGTTGGCCATGCCTTATCCATTGGGCAACACCTTCACTGCAAGATTGTTATACACAAACACATATATTGAACTTTAATAGCCCCGCCCTTTGAAAATACTATCACCCTGTGGTGGATTTTATCAAAGGAATCCTAGATTCATACTACTTACTAATATCCTTATGCAATACTGAAAGAATTTATGCCATGTCTAAAGCTTATTTAATCTGTTCCTAAATCAGAGCTGAAGAACATAAACATATACACAGAGAATATCTATGAAATGAATTTCAATGATTCATAACTCAAAAGAGATATACACAGGAGAGATTTGAACTTTGGATTTTATTTAAATGCTATATCAATATCATGTATACAAAATGCTTTAAAGTGCAAACTGTCTGGATTTAACTTGAACCAGCAATATTGCTTTCTTACAAAAATATGCCTAATACAGTCTACCGTACCCTAGACTCAAAACTTGTAAGAAAAATATGCTCAAGTTTTGGTCCTTCTACAATGATCCTGGTAATCCTTTTATAGATACAAGGACTACATATAAGCTTCGGATCTTTTCTACAAGAGACAAAAGAGTTTGTCATATGAGACAAAAAAGGCAAATATAAGATCTTCTTGTTACAATTTTACAAAAAAATTGCAAAGGTGAGCGCCAAAACTTTGCAACAAGTCCCAAGGTCAATTCAACATCTACCAGGTGTATCATCCGTGCATCTTTCAATTGTTTGATGCTTCTAGCACTATTTACAACAAATTTTCAGGAGCTTGGGGCCTCACCACCTATTGCTTCTTCTGCAAATGTTTCTTCTTCTTTCTCACTCTCCATAAGATATGCTACTTCCCAAGTTGTAAAAGTGTCTTCACTTGGCCATTCAAAAGCTAGAATCTCATCCCTCTTTGGTAGGATTTTATCCCAACCAAAAACCACTTGGTGAACTTCAGTAATTACTTTTGTGAAGTGTATCCTGATATCTTGTAGTACCTCGATTATTTGTACAAAAGGGGCATTATCCTTTATTCCTAAAACAACATCAATTTTAGATAACACTCCATTATTAATCTATTCTAACCACTTTTCCCTATCCTTTATAATCCCATATGCTCTGACAAGGCCAAGGATTAGTTGGAAAGTATTTTGGAAATATCTAACTCTTAGGAGTTATGCCTTCCTCTTCAACCCCTCCCTGGTTGCTTCAAAATAAAAAAGGTTCTTAACAATTTTATAGGTGTTTATTAGTTTAACATTTACAATGTCCTGATCTTTGATTGAATCAAAGAATGACTTTAACATATTCTCCCTAGGAATCCATTTATCCATAATTTTTCCTACAATAGCTGCTTCTTCCTTAAAAGAAACCAAAATGTCAACCAATTGCTTAGCATTCTTATAAACCTCCTTTGGTTTTATATTAGTAGAAAAATGTAGAATAATACCTCTTATTCTTTTCTCATACCTCTACTTTTCTCTCTATTCTATCTCTCCATTTCTTATAGAAGGAAGGAGAGGGGATATGGGATATTCAACTATAGGACTTGAAGAAGAAGGCCCAGTAGGGGAAGAGGAAATTTGCAATTATCCTGAAACTTGAAATGGGCCCTCTTTTCCCAACCTTTTCTTCAAATCTACAATCAATTTGTCCCTTTCAAACATCCCCTATTTCAATTTCCCATAGGCTTTCAACATTATCTCAAATGGTTATGTAATCTCTTCCTTTTCCTTGGCCTCCTTCTCAGCTACTTTCTCTACAAGTTGGTCTGTGGCTACCACCATTCCTGATGCTTCAATCATGGAAGTGTCAGTAACCCTTTTTACTATGAGGCCACCAGTGAGATCACTTCTAGTAATTTTCTTTCCTTTATTCTTTTCTTCCCTTTTCAAAGACCACATGACCAAGGCATGATGGTCATTACTGAAAGCAACTCCTTTTATGGCATGTTCTACGTCTTCTTTGCTCTTTTGCATAGGATTAGTTTGTTTCCTCACTGCATCAAGGACCACTGCATCTGCTATATCCCATTCTGGGAGGATAAGTAATCCTGCATTTTTTACTAGTTCTCTCCCCTATTCCAGAGTAGTTTTCTCAAAATTTTCTGTCATCTATTTTCTGACCTCAGCTTCAATGATCTTAAGATCTTTATCTAGATTTTCCTTATGTCTTTTTTCACATGTTTTCTCAAATTTATTCATATTCAATTTCCAAATAAATTGCATAAAAGCCCTATCTTTAACAAAGTCATCATTAGCCAAGAATTCATGACAAGCTTGTTTGATTATTGGGTCTAGCTCTGTACCTACCATATGTTCTTTTGTTAAGCCTTACTCAGGTTCTCTTGGTTGCTCTAGCACTCCATTAATTTCTTCATAGGTCATAAAAATTTAACCTTGAGGACCCATTTGTTGTGCCTACTCTGTACTCTCCTGATCATCCTTGATAACTAAAGGTGATTGAGAAGGAGAATATTCCTCTTCTATATCCTAGGGCCTCTCTTTTAATTTTTGTTTCTTTGTAGGAGGTGAGAAATCAAGAACATTCTCAGTATTATCTTGAGGTGTGTCTGCAACATCCACAACCTCCTTGTGCTTCTTCACCTTCTGTGATGTGGAAGGGATATCCTCCTTTTTCTTTACTTGTTTCTTTCTGTCAGACTCTGGGATTACCACATTATAATGAGTCTTCTTCTGCACCACATACTTGCCTAGAGGTAGCATCCTTGTGAATGTTTTCTGGCTCAATAATGTTTGAGCTTTTCCTAGATTTTCCCTTATGACCTTCTCCTTTTTCTCATTTAAGGTCTAATAGATCTCTTTAAAATTATCCATGAGAGTATCTATTTTCTCACTCATAGGATTTATACTATTTAGGGGGTCATACCTTGGGTCAAATTGTTTGACAAAATCTAGTATCTTCTTATACACCATCCACTTTTCTTTCCTTACTTCTTGATCCTGCAATCTTGGGACATTTCTAATAATGTGTTCTGGAAAATTGAAAATATGGTTTATGGCTGAACACCTGACTTTCTTCTTGAACATCTCATTATAATACCCCTCTGATTTTGCTATCCTGACAATTGTGGTAGCCATATGAATTCATCCACCCTCTATAATTATAAATTGGTGTGCAATTGTAATATTTGGGAACAGACATCCCCTTCCTTTATCTGTGAGAACATTTTTCTCAATATCTTCTAGCTGTCTAAAGAATTCAACTATACCAATCTTAAGAGGAACTTGATATGGTAATATAAAAGGAGACCCTTTAAAACCATATAACCTGATAACAATAGAATAAGGATAGAAAATAACATCACCCCAATTATGAACTATGTTGAGGTCTTTGGAAAATTGATGTGGCCTAATCAATTCGGCTAAGGCAGTTGAGACTCTAGGGCTTTAAGGAACAAACCACTTCCTCAATCTAGCAGCAAAAAATTTATCAAATTGAATGAAGCTACTATCCTTTTTGTCCCATGTCATGTTGAGGTTCCATAATTGTACTGGCATGTCCTCATCATCCCTCTATTTTTCTAAATCCATTTTCTCTTCAAAATAGCTAGCACCTTTAAATAAGAGCATGTACACTATGAAAGAATACCCAAAAAAGGGCTTGTCAACTTTTCCTTTTTGGATTCCAATTAATCCATTATGAATTAATTTAGCAATGAAAGGGGCGTAATGAAAAGTAACTGACAAGTATGAATGAAAAATCTGGACCATCATGCACATCAAATGAACTGGCATTCTCTCTTCAGCATCTTCCCCAAAAACTTGACATAATGCCCAGTATGCACCTCTTTCTCTTACATCAAAATAATCTATTTTAAAAGGCTCCTGTGTGCTTGGCCTTATGACCACCATTTTTCTAACTTTAATACACAATTCCTTTATAGGACCATTTCTGAGATAATTCCTCTGTGCATTATATACTTCTTTCAATTCTTCAAAATTAATCTATTCCAGGTCATTTGAGGGTTCACTTAACCTAAAAACTGTCCTAATTTCATCAGCTAAAATCTTCATCAACATCTATCCTCTGGCATCCCTAATCTCCCTAGTAATAGGGTCATAATTCTTTGCAACTTGAACCATTAGGTCTACATCTAACAAAACACCAAGCACCACAAGCTTCCCTAGGTTGAATTGCCATATATTATTGATAGGAATAGGGGCATTTCTTTGGCTGAACCCTACTGTGAATAGTGTCAGACTAGTGAGCTCAGAGATACCACTCGCATTGAGTGTACCAATCTTAGTATCCCTAATGTAGTTTCCTATATCATATAAACCATCCTCAATCTTTACCCTAGGTTCTTTTAGCATTAGTTGTTTCACCTTTACTAGGTCAGTTGTCAAACTGGGCAATAATTGTAGCAAATCCTCATGCAAACCCCTCTTACTATAACCAATCTCGCTAGACAATTCCTTTCTAGGCAGCATTTTTAGGGTCTTGATTCTATACAGTCGGTGCAAAAGAAATACTGCAGAATTGTAATGATTTTCTTTATAACAGGAACAATAAATGCAAAAATTCACCAACCTTCTCTTCAGATTTCTTAGAAATGACAATCAGTCTTTGCAAAGTTCTCACCCAACTCTTCGCAAACCTCTATCTTCTTGTGATTTTCTAAAAAAGTATAGATCTTCTAAATATTAGCAATCAAAAGAAATTATCCCAACAATTTACTCCGCATGATTTCACCATTAATTCTCTAAGAAATCAACCTATCATTGTCCAACGGGAAAAATTGAACTTCACACCTCTTTAATAAGTTTGAATTTGAACCGTTGATTTTCTTTTAAAGAAAATCTAATGGCAGTCGCGTGATCGCAAGGCCTGAAAGAAACCTATGCGAACACGTGACAACCATTGGATCAATCTGTATCGATGGCAATCCTTGAACACATCATCCAGCCCCACTTTTTACCTCAGACTCTTCACTATCATTATATGTTGCATCCGCCAGTCATTTTTATTTCACCTTTATGACTAGACATGAAGTGGGCCATCATGCCCTTGATACTAAATCTACGGCTATCACATGATCGCATGGACTCAAAAGATTCTATGTGAACATGCGACCACCATTAGATTTTCCACTTGCCATTTATTATTTGAATATTTTGGCCCCACTTTGCCTCGACCATTTAGGAATATCCACGTTTGCATTATCTAGAAAAAAGGACATGTAACTTTTCCTTACTGAGCGCCAGTGTTACTGACATCTTCCACATCATCACACACCTCAGACCAAATAGTATCGGCCATGTGTGTACACCTGACAATAGACCCTACCTTTCTTTTACATGTGAGAATAAAGTCAAATCTATGGTTGTTGCATGATCGCATGGGCTCAAAATATTCTATGCGAACATGCGACCAACATTGGATCTTCTGCAGATTGTCAAGCCTGTAGATTCTCCTGAGGTTGGGCCCATTCTTCTTAACTAATGAGGAGTTGACACATTGCAATATCCGATAGGCAGACATAAAGTTTTCCTGCTTAAGTGTTAGCCTCGTCAATAGTTTCCAAGTTAGCAAAATATAACCAATCAGAGAAGTCCATGTGGGATACATATGGCAGCGGTCCCACCTGCTATAAGCACCAAGGAATAAATAAGATTGATGGTTATTGCATGATCACATGGCTTGAAAAGATTCCATGCGAACAAGCGACCATCGTTAGATTTAGTTTCCAGATTCCAAGTGGACTATAGTGCTGAAATATTAAGAGATAAGGCGGTTAGTACTTAGGATTATTTAGGAAAAACACTGGGCTTATACTAAGGAAAAATTAAAAGGGGTCAGGTTTAGGTGATTGAAAAGTGCTACTAACAAGACATCGCGTGGTGACATTTTAAAAAAGTACACACGCTTAAGGACTTAATTGATTTGCAAAAAGTAACGTTCAAATAGAAATCTAAAGGAAAACCTAGTGTTTTTCTCATATAAAGGCACTTAGGGTTTTTCTCAGACCTGGATTGATTTGATTAGGGCTTGATAGACTTTAAGAGAGACCTTGGTAATTTTGCAAGATTTTTCTAGGTTTTTGTAGCAAAATTTTCTCAAAATCAGGATCACATATACAAACTTCAATTTTGGAAGAAAATGCAGAATTTATGTTTTGAAAATTGAAGTGACAACAGTGGCTCTGTTTGGGGATGTATGCCTCTTGCAGGCATGACAAGAATTTAGAATCTCTGGGATAAGCAGACCATCTACTGAACTAAAATAGCTAACCTACTCATACAACCTGAAACAAACACACAACTGGAAAGGAAAACTAACTACTGCTCATGGATAATGAAAGTACCTTAAGAAAAGTACAACTTGAGGAATTGTCCATGAACTGGAAATTCCATTTCATTTCCAATCAGGTCCTTTAAAATATATGATTCAGGTCCCCATTCTTGACTGATTAAATATGGTCCCAACCAAATAGGATAAAATTTTCTATGTTTACCCTTGTCCTCAAGCCTAGCATTCCACATTAAGATCAAATCATCAGTTTTAAATATCCTAACTGTGGTTTTCTTGTCATACAAATTTTTGTACTTCAACTAAGATTTTAAATTTGTATCATGTGCTTCCCTTCTTGATTCATCTAATTGCAACAAATCTTGTAATCTAATCTTCATTTCATCATCATATAGTTGAATGAACTTGTACATCTATAGTAAGTTATTATGTGGCAACCTGGCATGAATACCATATACCAAATCAAAAGGAGCACATCCAATAGCTTTCTTAATTGTTACTCTATCAGCCCACAGAGCTAATTGTACTTTGGAGTCCCATGCCTTCTTGTTTGTATCTAGGATTCTTTTCAAAATTTTAATCAAGCTTTTGTTGCTTGATTCAGTTTGACCATTACCTTGAGGACTATAGGGAGCAGCATAAGAAATTTTGATCCCATATTGCAGACAAAAATTAAAAAATTCTTCAAATCTGAAACACATAGCATTTTCCACAATCATAACCTCGGGGCATCCAAACCTTGTCAAAAGATTTTGCATCATAAAATCTGTCACCACTTTACTAGTGGCTCTTTTAGTGGGAATTGCTTCCACCCACTTTGTGAAATAGTCAGTTGCAACCAGAATCCATGAGTGTCCTCCACTAGACTTATTTGGGATTTCTCCTATGAAGTCCATAACCCATTTCTGAAAAGGGGCCTCAACTGTTATTGGGTTTAAAGGAAAATTTCCATTAAACTTCAATTTTCTTGAGAATCTCTGGCAAGAATCACACTTTTAGAAAATACTAGGCCACCAAAATCCAGACCTTAATATCTTATGGGTAGTAGTCTGGGCCATGTAATGGCCACCACACACACCTTCATGCAATGCTTGTAATAAAACCTGAGCTTTGGGAAGGTCAATGCATTTTAGCAAGACACCTTCATTGCTTCTCCACCATAGTTCACCTTTAATAATCACATATTTCAAAGCATGCAATTTCATAGTTCTCTTTTTATGGTCATTCATGTAAGAAGGAAGTAACAATCTTTGTAGATATCTAATGATGTCTTTATACCATTCACAACAGTCTAAATCACAAATTAAAGGTCTTTGTTCTTCTTCAAGAACATTGATGTGGTTAGCATCTAAATTGCTCTGGGCCATAAGTTTTGCTAACCCTAATCCTCTCACCAGATTTTTGATCTAGATATCAATATTAAACTCTTGGATTATGTTTATCCATCTGCATCTTCTTCCTGAGACCTCTTGCTGAACCAAAATGTCCTTCACAGCAGCACTAGGCACATATGCAATTACAACTGCCCCAACCAAATAACATCTAAAATTTTTTATAGCCTTGACCAGTGCTTAGGCTTGTTTTTCATTTATATCATATTTCAACTTAGCTGCTTGCAAAGATTTACTGAAAAGGGAAATGGGTTGTTCAAAACCCTCTGAATTTTTTTGTAGTAAGACTGTAGCAATAGTATGATATGAAGCAAAAGAAAAAATCTGAAAGGGCTTGCTAAAATCTGGTGACCTTAATACAAGAGCACTTTTAATGGCCTACGTGATGTCAGAAAACACTCTCTTTCCTTCCTCACTCCACTCAATTTTTGCATTTTTCTTGATCATCTTGGAGATATGGACACTAATTTCAGCAAAGTTTGTGACAAACGTTCTGACAAAATTTATCTGGCCAAAGAAAGATTGGATACCTCTGACATTTCTTGGTAATGGTACCTTATCAATTGTTGCCACTCTCTCATGATCAATCTTAACTCCATCTTTAGATACAATATGGCCTAAAAGTTTTCCCTCAGTCACCCCAAAAGTACACTTCCTTGGATTAAGGGAAACCCCATACTCTAAGGCTCTTACAAAAAAAATTTCCAAGTGGCCACAATGCTGCTCTTTCTTTTCTAAATAAGTTGTCAGGTCATCCTAATAAACAACAAGAAATTTTTTTATAGAATCTGCAAATGCTACATCCATAGCCCTTTGAAAAGTAGCCCCAGCATTGATTAAACCAAAAGTCATTCTAACATACACATAAGTGCCCCATGGAGTAGTGAAGGTAGTTTTGAATTTCTTTGTTTCCTTGACAACTACCTGATTGTAACTAGAAAATCCATCCATCATAGACATCAATTCAGACCCAGTGACTCTTTGCAACATGGCTTTCATGTTTGGTAGACCATAATTATCTTTTAAAGAATTTATGTTCAAATTTTGAAAATCTACACAGAGTCTCTCCATTTTTCTTTCTTACTGGGACAAGGTTAGAGATCCATGTTGAATGTCTAATAGGCTAGATAATGCCTGCATCACTCATCTTTTTTAGTTCATCTTGCATCTTGGGTGCCAAAGTAGGGTTGATAGGTATGAGCTTTTGTCTAAAAGGTTTAGTGTTTTCCTTCAAGGGGATTTCATGTTGAAATAGATCCTCCCTATATGCTTTTAGGTCATCATATGACCAAGCAAAGACATGCCTATATTTTCTGAGAATGTTTATCAGTGACTTTCTAATTTCAGGAGATAAACTCCTCCCAATGTATACATTCTTTGGGGCTTCCCCTGTCCCTAGGTTTATTTCCTCTATACCTTCAGGCTCACTTAATGGCATTTTTTGAAAAGAGCTATCATGATTATCAAATTCTCTCTCTAGCACTACCAAACCCTTTGGGACCTTGTTAGTTTTGAGCTGCAAGATCTCTTTACCAAGGAAGGAGTCTTTACCATCTGATGCTTTTATATGTTCACCAAAATCTAACTCCTTGTCTCCAAAATTTGCATCATAATGCAAGAATCTTAAAATGTCTAAGTCATCATAAAAAATGTGCCAGTTCTCAAAATTGTCTGGTATGGAGGGCCTAGTTTGAACCTCAATCTTAGATATTCCTATAAAAGTAATGCCCTCTGGTCTTAAAGAAATGTTAGCCATCAAGTTTTCCATTCTGTTATGACCTCTGTCCATCCAATCAATACAAAAAGCATCAAAATGTTTTATCTCATCCCAAACAACATTCCTATATTGTTTTAATCTCTTATTTCTTGATGCATATTTTGATCTTACATGAGATACAACCAATTTTGAATCTCCAATAACTCTTAGATTCTTAATCTTATGTTTTGAAGCTAATCTCAAACATATCAGTAGAGCCTCATAGTCTACAGTGTTATTTGTACAAGTGAATAGCAAGGTGAAAGAAAACTTAAAGGTTTTTTCAGTAGGGGAAATTAGTAATAAACCTACACCAGATCCCTCTTTAGAGCTTGCACCATCAAAATACATGGTCCAGAGGTCATTTTTACTTGTAACATTATCTTTTTCTTCAGCTAAGAGAGGAGGTTCATGTTTATTATCATTTTCACTGCTCTGTACTTGAAAGGAATTTATGTCAGTATCCAAGAAATAATTCATGTTATCATCACTAGTTTCCTCTTCAATCATATGAGGGGTTCTAACCTCCCTAAATACTTTAATACTCTCACTAGTGATGTTAAAAGTAGCATAAGATAAGTCACACTGGATGCTACCTCCCATCGCTACACTTCATTTTCTTGATAATAGCATTCCATATTGTGGAGGGATGTCCACAACTAAAACACTCATAGTCAGGGCAGGCAGCAAGCCTATAGGGCAGAGCTTTAATTGTTCCAATTACTAGCACCTCCTTATAATCCATAGCTTGGCATCTCCCATGGGGAGTATCAACTTACAATCCCATTGACCTCATGATTTCAGCAGGCATGACAGTATTTGAAGCTCCTGAATCAATCATGCAGTTTTTTAAAATCCTATCATTTATGACCAATGTTAAGAAGAAAGGGTCAACAACTCCCATAGAAGTATTCACAACATTAGTATCTAAGTAAATCTGAGGTATTTTTGAAACAATTTCCTCTATGTCTTTCTTTTTAATTGGGATTTGACCCTTCACCTTAGTACTTACTAGCTCTTGGACATTTGTGATTTGAACACCATTTATCCATGGGAGCACCTTCTATTTGTGTTCACTTATCCTCATCATTTCCATCAAAGGCACTTTAACTATGATCTGGGATAATAACTGGTTCATATCAATAGGTACATAATTTAGACAAGATATGTCCAACTTGCCTTGTGGGACAACATTGTTCTCAAACTGTATGGCTACACTTGATTTGTTTTCCCCCTTTGATTTATTTTTAGGTTGGGGAATTTGAGTACCATCCATTAGAGTTTTGGCTTTGATTTTGAGCACATTGATTGGCTCACTTGGCTTTTTAGTACCCTTGAATTTAGATTTCTTGGCCTCCACAGCAACCTTATTTTTTATAGCAAATTGTTTAATGTCTTCTTTCTTTCTTTTAATAAATACATCTGATGGCTTACCATCTATATTCCCAATAGTTCTATTTATAAGGACATAATTAATTCTAGCCTGTGTCACCATATCAATAGTGATCTGGGCTATCTCTTCATCAGATGGTCTCCTTAATACAATATGTTCCTCATCCATCTTGGAGTTACTATTTATGTTAGTTACTTCTTCCTCTTCATCAGGAAAAACTTGCTGATGGTAGGCCTCTCCTCTGTTATGAGAATTGTTCACATCCTGATTTTCACTTTCTTCATCAGAGTCAACTTCTTCAATAAACTTGGAAAAAGTTATTCCACAACCTCTATCATCATACGATTCTTCTTCTTCCTCTCTTCGTTCATCATTTTCAGATATACTCTGAGATATCACACAATAATTTGAATCATGTGGGGATTGGCATGCAGTACACCATGGAACCTCATCAGTCATGTTGACTGAATGTTTTTGCAATGGATCAAGGGTTTTATCACTAGGCTTTAGGTCTTTCTTCTCTGGGATAGTGGGTTTTCCATCCTTCCATTGGGTATGGTAGGGGAAATTTTGCAACCTAGCCTGTTTGTTGAAAGTATTAGGAAGAGGCCTATAATTTCCCTGAAAGTTACTTTTGTTCTCATTTGGCTTCAAATCCTTTAAGGCATTTAGGATTTTTTTGAGTTTATCATCCTCCCTAGGCTTTATATTGGTAGGTTTATCAACTTCTTTCTTGCCAAACCTAGGGGGCTTAGGGTCTTCTCTTCTCCCTAACTTACCAGAAACTCTCCTATTGCTTTCAATGTTTACAAAAACCTTTGAGCTTCTCTGATAGTCCTAGGGTTCTTATCTCTGAGTAGATATCTCATCTTGCCATCAAAAGCATTTAAGTATGTTTCCAAGCATACCTTCTCATCTAATCTCTTGACCTAGAAGAGCTTGTGCATTGCCTTCTGAAATCTCAAATTGAATTCCAAGACTTCTTCATTTTTGTTTTTCTTTATATTGTTGAATTCATTCAACATGAAACCCTCATTAGTTTTATCACTATACTGATCTTTAAAAAAATTAATAAAATCATTCCAAGAACCAATACAATCATAAGGAAGCCCAATAAACCAGTCTCTTGCATCCTCAGTTAAAGACTGAACAAATAATTTCATGATTACTTCTTCATATTTTATTTCATAATCATCAATCATGTCAATAAATTTGTTTAGATGCTCTTCACAGGTGACAACATTGTTACCAGTGAATTTAGGTAACTTTTCTCTAATCTTTGTAGGAATTAAATTAGGATAACCAACAATGTTGTTAAAGAGAAGTTGTATGTAACTTCAACATGAACCGGTCCTCTTTGCAATGACCCACTTATTTGAGAAGTAGAAGCCTTATTATTTGCTGCATTAGAAACATTTGTAGAGATACTTGGTGTAATAGTGGCAGCCTAAGTAGCAAAAATTCCAATGTTAGCGTTAGATGTTATCATAGGGCTAGTTATGTTTGAAGGGCCAGAAGTTTGTCTAAGAAAGTCAACTTTCTTTTTCATTTCTAAAGTAGTGGCCTCAATTTCTACTTTCTCTAGTTCTTTAGCTATAATTTCATTTTCCTTTTTAGCTCTCTCTACATCATTATCCAATTTGGATAATTGATCTAGAGGGGTTTGTTCACTAACAGGTTCATTTATTTGGATCCTTGTTGAAACCTACTTTCCTTTATCCTTAGCTCTCCTAACCTCTATAATGGGTTGAATAATAGGTTGTTCATCAACCTTCTCGGGGGCTCTAACAACATTTATAGCTTCCAAGGTTAGTAGTTTCCTTCTCAATTGATCGGCCCTAATTTGAGCCTGCCTGATCTCAGTTTCCTTTTCCATTTCCCTCTCCTTTCTAATGGAAATCTATTCTTGAATCCTTTTCTTTAGATTGTAAACCTCCTCAAAAATATCCTCAGAATCTGGGAGAGTGGTGTCAGATGCTGAATTTTCAAATCGGTAACCTCGTTGATGACCTTTTGGGTTTTGAGGGCTTTCAAAAGGGGAAGGCCCGTGGGTTGGGGGATCATTCCTTCCTTCTAAAACCCTACTCTTACTTCTTGACTTTCTACCTTTTCCTTGAGGTTTTGTATCTGGGAACATTTTTCTCCCATGGTGTACGTCTTCATTCTCTTTAGAATGATGAGAATAAAAGTCCTCATAGGCTCCTAAACCTAGATCTACTGCCTCCTCATACTCAGAGGCATTTTCTTCTTGGTTATGGTTGAGTAAGCCAATTTCATCTTCAGTTTTCTTCTGTCTCCATGCTTGAGACATATCTCTATTATTTTGATTTCTCCTAGGCTGACAGGCCCTAGAAGTACTTGGAAGCTCACCTTCTAACTTATCTTTTGGATGATCTTTTCTCCAAGCCCTATTATTTCTCTGACTCATACTTGAAACTTTGTGAAATGATCTTTTATTTCTATTTTCTTTTACTCAGCACTATTGTAGAGACATCAGAGTCGCCGCCCACACAATTTGGGAAATATTTTCACAAATCTAGTAATTCAGAGCTTTCAATTCTTGGAAATAAATCAATGAAAGAGTTTACAACAAATAAATGCAAAGCTTGATTAGATTTTCAAGATTATACAAAAATCCAAAGCCTGCAAATAACTGTCTATTTTTTAATGGTACTTACTGGATCTGACAAATAAGAAGGCTAGGAGCCTAGCTCAACTTGCACCTGCATTATTTGGTATCAAATTTACAACACCAAAGATCTTAAATTCAGTTTTATCATAATTATTTCATCTTTATTCCGCAGTAGATTCACGATTTTGTTGGTTCCTCAAACTGGACTTTATGCTTTCAAAGCAACCAATACATCTATAGGGTTTTAGTATGGGTTAGATCCAAATATGGAATTCTAAGATGATTGGACCAACTGTAGGGACAAGACTGCCCTCTGCACTTTTGGCTTTGCAAAACCAAGGAGGGTACTCCTAATCTAGTAAAAAAATAACCTTGCTTCAACAATAATAGTCTGGATTCAATAAAAATAGATGGATGATAAGAAAATGCTAAATGATGACCATTCATTCATTGATTGTCTATTATCATTAGGTGGAATAATGCCTTGCAAGTCATTGTCCTAACATAATTTTGAAAGATTTATATCAAATATTAGGAATACACATAGAACCCTTTAAACACCGATCTCTGTAATAATAACTCCACTACTGGCCAATGCCTTATCCATTGGGAAACACCTTCACTATAAGATTGTTATACACAAACACATATATTGAACTTTAATAGCCCTACCCTTTGAAAATACTATCACCCTATGGTGGATTTTATCAAAGGAATCCTAGATTCATACTACTTACTCATATCCTTATGCAATACTGAAAGAATTTATGCCATGTCTAAAGCTTATTTAATCTGATCCTAAATCAAAGTTGAAGAACATAAACATATACACAAAGAATATCTATGCAATGAATTTCAATGATTCATAACTCAAAAGAGATATACACAGGAGAGATCTGAACTTTGGATTTTATTTAAATGCTATATCAATATCATGTATACAAAATGCTTTAAAGTGCAAACTATCTAGATTTAACTTCAACCAGCAATATTGCTTTCTTACAAAAATATGCCTAATACAGTCTACCGTACCCTAGACTCAAAACTTGTCAAAAAAATATGCTCAAGTTTCGGTCCTTCTATAATGATCCTGGTAATCCTTTTATACATACAAGGATTGCATATAAGCTTCGAATCTTTTCTACAAGAGACAAAAGAGTTTGTCATATGAGACAAAAAGGCAAATATAACACCTTCTTGTTACAATTTTACAAAGAATTTGCAAAGGTGAGCACCAAAATTTTGCAACAAGCCCCAAGGTCAGTTCAGCATCTGCCAGGTGTATCATCTATGCATCTTTCAATTGTTTGATGCTTCTAGCACTATTTTCAACAAATTTTTAGGAGCTTGGGGCCTCGTCGCCTGTTGCTTCTTCTGCAGATGTTTCTTCTTCTTTCTCACTCTCCATAAGATATGCTGCTTCCCAAGCTGTAAAAGTGTCTTCACTTGTCCATTCAAAAGCCAAAATCTCATCCCTCTTTGGTAGGATTTTATCCCAACTAGAAACCACTACGTGAACTTCAGTCATTACCTTTGAGAAGTGTATCCTAATCTCTTGTAGTGCCTCAATTATTTGTACAAAAGGGGCATTATCCTATGTTCCTAAAACAACATCAATTTTAGATAACACTCCATTATTAATCTATTCTAACCACTGTTCCCTATGCTTTATAATCCCATCTGCTCTGACAAGGCCAGGGATTAGTTGGAAATTATTTTGGAAATATCTAACTCTTAGGAGTTTTGCCTTCCTCTTCAACCCCTCCCTGGTTGCTTCAAAATAAAAAAGGTTCTTAACAATTTTATAGGTGTCTATTAGTTTAACATTTACAATGCCATGATCTTTGATTGAATCAAAGAATGACTTTAACATATTCTCCCTAGGAATCCATTTATCCATAATTTTTCCTATAGTAGTTGCTTCTTCCTTAAAAGAAACCAAAATGTCAGCCAATTGCTTAGCATTCTTATAAACCTCCTTTGGTTTTATATTAGCAGTAAAATGTAGAATAATACCTCTTATTATTTTCTCATACCTCTGCTTTTATCTCTGTTCTATCTCTTCATTACTTAGAGAAGGAAGGAGAGGGGATATGGGATATTCAACTATAGGACTTGAAGAAGAAGGCCCAACAGGGGAAGAGGAAATTTGTAATTGTCCTGAAACTTGAAATGGACCCTCTTTTCCCCAACCTTTTCTTCAAATCTACAATCAATTTGTCCTTTTCAAACATCCCCTATTTCAATTCGCCATAGGCTTTCAGCATTATCTCAAACCATTTTGTAAGCTCTTCCTTTTCCTTGGGCTCCTTCTTAGCTACTTTCTCTGCAAGTTGGGCTATGGCTACCACCATTCCTGATGCTTCAATCATGGAAGTGTCAGTAACCCTTTTTACTATGAGGCTACCAGTGAGATCACTTCTAGTAATTTGATTTCCTTTATTCTTTTCTTCCCATTTCAAAGACCACATGACCAAGGCCTGATGGTCATTACTGAAAGCAACTCCTTTTATGGCGTGTTCTGCCTCTTCTTTGGTCTTGTGCATAGGAGTAGTTTGTTTCCTCACCGCATCAAGGACCACTGCATCTACTATATCCCATTCTAGGAGGATAAGTACTCTTGCATTTTTTACTAGTTCTCTCCCCTGTTCTGGAGTAGTTTTCTCAAAAATTTATGTCATCTCTTTTTTGACTGTTATACAATAAGTTTGTGCCCTTGGTTCAAGCTCTCGTAGTCTTGATAACCTAGTATAAGATGGGAATCATCTCCAAGTTTTGGGACCTTTGCTAACTGAGATGAGACCTCTAGGTTCTAGGCTGGTTCCTCTTGGATAATCACCTTAATTTGCTTCTAGAAAAAAAAGTAAACTTTGAGGGAAAAGGGATAAAAGGAATGCTTGAAAGGGAAATGACTGAAAGCAAACTACCGACTAGGTGATACACCGAACTGAAATGAGCACAATAGATTAACCAAATTAGCATGAAGGCTCTCATATCTAATAGAACACAATCTTCCTAAACAGGCTTGCATTAGTGTTTCATAGAGAGGCCTAAAAAAAAGACACAGACTATGACCTGCAAGTAAATGTTCTCTTCAGCAAAAGGGCACATGAATGAGACAGAATGACAGGGGGTTTAAGTATACCCACAAACTCACTCAAATCAAATCAGACACAATAGTACACAAATAAGCTGAAAGAAAGAAGGGCTCTAGAACTCCAAGATTTCTCTAACGAAGCCAGTATATTATACTCAATAAGAGAAATACAGACAAGGGAAAGACCAGAGGGCAGAAAAAATGCCATGAATAGCCTGTATTAAATCTGAGATTTTAATGAAAGGTTATAGACTGTAAGTGCCAGAGGGAAGAACAAATGCCACGGATAACTCCTAAGAAAAAGAAACTCTTTTTACAATTGTAAACTCTAAGCTCTAAAGCTCCAAAAACTAAATATATACATCTCCCCTACACGCAGGAAGGAGTCCAAAATCTTTTAGGGTTACATAAATTTTGCATATAATAATAGAAAACCCTAATTCTATCACTTCTTATCATAAATGCATCGTTGAAACATCTTGATCAATCAAAAATCCATCTCTGCACATAATTCCATCACCATAACTGCCTGCAGACGAGCCGCCTTGATCTAACCACTTTGCTGCAAGTTGAAAGATTCACACCACTGCCATGACCTTGATTCTGCTGAATCGGGTTTATCATGAATGCTCAAATTTGATCTTGGTAAATATTTGTATTTTGAAAGTACAAATGGTCACAGATGATGCCAACCCTTTAATGCTCCTTCAGTGCAAGAACGTTGACATGGTACCTCGGGAAAGAAGAAATCAACACACGACGGCCACCCAGATCTTCCTCATCATCTTCGCAACCTGCAACTATCCTAAAAAATCAATTTTGAGCTACCCCCCACTTCACATACGACCCATTGGATCAAACACTAGTGAAAAAATCATAGAAGGATTCAACTTCGGGCTCCAACGGCTACCAGGTCTAATTTTAAAACATGACCGTCAATCACATCTTCCTGGTAGATCGGATGACCTAGATCATCAGCCCTGATCAGACGGTGGTCGCATGATAGCAAAGGGGAAGAACATTCCTTATGACCATGCAACAATCGTAGATCAAGGCACTGTCATCCCACTGAAAGCCTTGGGCCCACCATCATGTCCCCGTCATCACCCTTCAGCCAACTAGAAATGAGCACTGCCGCACGACAGACACCTTGGACCCACCTGTCAGATCACCTTTCCATCGAACGGTTGTCACAAGATCACAAAGGGGGCTGATATTCATAATGATCATGTGATAATCGTAGATCCTCGTGTAGTTTAACCACCTCAGAACTGAGACCGCTAGACATAACACTAATCACCCGCTGGATCGCTGAAGGCTAAGAACTTGACCGCCAGGGGTGCACGAACATGTGACTAAAGAAAATGCCTGGTCGCTGAAGGAAAAACACTTAACTACCAAAAATAAGAGATCAAGCGAACACACAGTCGCCCAATCACCAAAAGAGAAATTAACCACTAGAAAATCTAGAGATCAAGCGACCGAACTGCTAAGAAGAACTGGGTCCCACACAGTCACAGCATCGCAGATGAAAAATGTTGACATCAAAGATAAGCGCACAGATGCAAAAAGGCACAAGGTCGAAAGAAACCAAGGTTTTCACTTAAAATCCAAAAAGCATCAGAGAAATAGAAAACATCGAGGGTTTTAAGCTTTAAACAATTTTAGAACCCTGCAACCTAAGTATTTCCTACAGACCTTGAAACCTGAATATCTCCCTGGTTTTCATGATTAAGCACATGCAATCAGAGCTGGAGCACGATGACACATTGAAGAACATGGGGCTAAGGGTGCAAACTATAAAACCTTTTGGATCTACTTTGCAAGTGAAAATAGGTTTGTGGCCGAAATTGTATGATAGGAAATTTTGGGCAACATTTTGGCAATTTCTGTAGGATGTCAGCCTGCTAGATATTAGATCAGTGGCCTTGACGCAATCCATTGGGCATAGGAGTCATCTCAAGAATACAAGGACCTTCTTGATAGAGAGAGGAACAAAAATTGTGCTCGAGCACTTCTTGGAAAACAGGGAAAAACTAGTCTAGAAAGCAGGGACAGAAAAATAGGGAAAACATATTTACAGAGATTTACAAGGAAGGACTAACTTCAAAGCAAGGCTTCAAGGGGAATCCATTAACTGATATGGGCAAGGCATCTCCTCCAAGAGTTGATAGCTAAAAATCATTAAGCCCCTTGCACTCGGTGATAACAAATGGTCCACCCCAAAAGGAATCAAACTTTGTGTGCCTATCAGGCTTTGATTTGAATTCATCCCATTTGAGAACTACATCTCCAACTTTGAGGCTTCTGGCTTTGGCTCTTTTATCAAAACTCCTCTTTGTTTGTATTTTATGGAATTCCATATCCTTCATGGATTTATCTCTAAATTCTTCTAACTCCATGAGCTAAGCATACCTGATTTGTAAGGGATCCCCCTCCTCGAATAGAACATATTGAGTGGCCAAGTCCAAAGCTAGAAATTCAGTTGAAATGGACAACTTAGCCTCCCTTCCATACACTAACATGTAAGGAGAATTCCCAATGATCTTTTTTGGGGTAATCCTATCTAACCATAAGGCAGACTTTAACTTAGTATGCCAATCCCTTTGGTTGTCCTACAGAGTCTTCTTGATTATCCTAATCAAATTTTTGTTAGTTGATTCTACCAAACCATTGCCTTGAGGGTAGTAATTTGAACTTGTATTTAGATAAATGCCATTCTTGATTGCCCATTCTGAGACTTTAAGGCCTGTGAATGCTAATGCATTATCTAATATTATGAAGTCTGGAGTACCGAATCTGTGAACTATATCATCATAATAACTTAAGACTGCACTCTCATTTGATTCTTTCAATGCAACTACTTCTATCCATCTAGTGAAGTAATCTATTGCAGTAATTATCCATTTATGGTCTGCACTAGATGGAGGGTTAATCATGCCAATAAGGTTTATGCCCCATCTCTTGAAAGGTTGTTCTATTCTAATTGGTTGAAGGGGAGGAGATGCAAGCCTTTCTTTGCCTAAAAACATGGCACACTTGATACATTTTCTCACATAATCATGGCAATCCTTGAAAATAGATGGCCAATAGTATTCAGCCCTCATGATTTTAAAAGCAATGGTTCTAGGAGAAAAGTGACCTCCAAAAGGTCCTTCATGAAATTCAAATAGGACACCTGCTACCTCTTTTGAATCAATACATCTCAAAAGGACACCATTGTGATCCTTTCTAAAAAGAACTTCATTTATCAGCACAAAGGGAACCAATTGTAGTCTATAATATCTTCTTTTTGCTGGATCTAGGTCTGTAGGACATTGTCCTGTCTTCAAAAAATGAATCATGTTAGGCAACCAACCTACTACCTTGGCGTGTTCTTCTGTAGAATGCACAACCAGAGATGCATCCATTTGTTTTGATTTTTGAACCTTCACCCTCTATTAGCTGCTCACAAAGACCTCTTCCTCGAACTAGTTTGGTGGTTTGAATATCAATGTCATATTCCATTACTTTGGTGATCCAACCAGCTCTCTTTTCATTTAGGTCCTTGGAAAGCAAAAATTATTTGACACTTGGATGAGTAACTTTTAAATGCACTTTGTTATGGGTCAATAGATACCTGAAATTTTTAAGACTTTTTACCACAGCAAGCACATGTTTTTCCACAAAAGAGTATCTCTGTTCATACTCTTCTAAACCTTTGCTGAAGAAAGCAATAGGCTGCTCCAATCCTTCCGAATTTTCTTAAGTGAACATCACAGATATAGCATCATGGCCCCCATAAGCATAAAGGATAAAATCCTTTCTAAAATTTGGGTTTAATAGAGTAGGAGCCTTTGTCAAGGCCTCTTTGATGGCTTGGAAGTTGGCCTTCCTTTCTTGAGTCTAGTTGAAGACTGTGCTCTTCTTTAACATGGTCGTTAAAGGCTTTAATAAATCTACAATATTAGGCAAGAACCACCTAACAAAGTTAATCCTTCCTATAAAGGATTGAAGGCTCTTCTTGTGATGTGGTAAGGGTAGCTCTAGGATGGCTGCAATCCTTTTGAGGTCTACTATAATTCCCTTCTTGGACACTATATATCCTAACAATTTCCCCTCATGAACTGCAAACACACACTTCTTGGGATTAAGAGATATCCCAAATTCTCTACACCTTTCAAATATCTTTCTCGAATGTTTGATATGATCTATTGCATGTTTGGAATAGATAGTTATTTCATCTAAGTAGACCAGTACAAACTTGTACATGAGGCTCTTAAAGGCCATGTCCATTGCCTTTTGAAAAGTGGCACCTGCATTTGACAAACCAAAGGGCATCTTTTGATAAGCCATGGTTCCCCACTTGGTTGTGAATGTAATCTTGTATTAGTCCTTTTCATTAACTAGGATCTGATTATATCCTAAATAGCCATCCAATAATGAAAATCTCTCAGACCTAGAGACACATTGCAGGATTTGTTCCATTGAGGGTAATGGATGGCGATCTTTTAGAGAGGCCCTATTAAGATCCCTGAAGTCAACACATAACCTCAATTCCCCATTCTTCTTCCTGACAGGAACAAGGTTGGAAACCCAACTGGTATGTTTAATGGGGTAGATGATACCACTTTCTATCAATTTGAGAACTTCTCTATGCATAAGTGGCTCAAGCTTGGGATTAACATGCCTTTGTTTTTGTCTTACTGGTTTGGCATTAGGCTCTAGCTCAATGGTGTGCTGAGCAAGGGCTAGATTAAGACCTTTAAGGTCTTCATATTTCCATGCAAATACATCATTGAATTCCTTAAATAATTGGGTGTAAGCCTACTTTTCTAAATCAGTATTCACCTTTCCAAATTGTAAGCTTTTACCTAGTTCCAACTCTAATTCAACACAATGTTCTTGTTGAACTACCAGGCCAGCTTTATTCTTCTTAACCTGATCATCCTTGTTGAAGACAGCCTCCAAAGTGACAAGACCCATAGGCATCTTATTGGATCTGAGTTGTATCACTTGGTCACCATAGCTCTGTAATAATCTATCTTGGTTATGCTATGAGAAGACGTCTTCTTCAAACAAGAACAGCAAAATTTGTTCATCATTGTCAAACACCTACCAATTGACAGTGTCATCAAGAATAGAGGGTCTGACAATCACTTTAATGTGCTGCTAGTCCCTTTCTTTTGAAACATTGTTAGGAATGTCATACTGAGATCCAACAGTAGCTAACCTATCTGCATTCTAATTTAACTTTCTAGGAATGGCGATAATATTGAAAGCACAAAAGTCTTCAATTGCATCCCAAACTCTATGTTTGTATGCTTTCATGGTGTCATTTTTGGTTGCACTTATCCCTCTCACTTGGCTAACTACCAACTCACTATCACCGTAAACTTTTAGGGCTCTGAGCCCTCTCTTCCTAGCCCACTCCAGTCCATTTACAAGGCTTTCATACTCTGCAGTGTTGCTAGTGCAGGAGAAACTAAATCTGAAAGCTATATAGTATCTTTCTCCCTTTGGGGACACTAGCATAGCACCACCACCAAAACCATGTCTTCTTCTAGCTCCATCAAAAAACAATTCCCAAACCTGGTTGCTCTGATTTTCTAAATCAGTGCCCTTCTTAAGAAGGTTTGGCTCTATGGATCCACTTTCTTGTATCAGATAACTTCCCAAACCGGCATCCCAAATAACATTTTCTTGGGCTTCTGATGCATTTTCTGATTCTAGTTCATCTAGAAAAATATCAGGGATATTTTCTACTTTAGTGTTTGCTTCTCTGATAATTGGGAGGTCACTGTTATTAAGTGTAAGGCAGTTTGCATTGGCTATATTGGATATATATGGTTCTATATGGTGAGTTGCCAATGATTCAGATTTAATGGTGACCTTGGTACCATAGCTTGTGTGGAAGAGCATGTGAGACCAGTCAGAAGAGAGATAACCTCCTATCTTGGTTGTAAACTCTCTTGATAAACATATGTCAAATAAAGTAGGGAGATCTATGATATATATATATCAAGCGGGATGGAGAAATTAGGACTTGCATGCAGGATTAGACTGGTATCCTTAGCCACACCTACTGTATTGACTGAGGATCCATCAAGTTGTATCACCCTCTTTTGGAAGGGTTCATATTTAAGTCCTAATTGGTCAGCCACCTTTTTAGGCATTATAGTACTAGTAGTTCCACTATCTACCATACAGTTATGTACTAAGGATTTTACAATGATTAAAGATACATAAAAGGGAGGTGGTTTCAAGTTCCTACCTTGGATGGTATCTGCTTTGGGGCTACTACTTGGAGCCTCCTTTTCTTGATCAGTGTTGACCAATACTGACTTGGTCACATCATTTGTAGGCTGAGGAGTCATTACTTCGGTCATGGCCTTCTTTAAAATCTCAGGTTGTCCTAGAATAGCCAGAGAGTCCCACATAGACATAGTAATGTTCACCTTTTTCATGTTGTCTATAATGTTGAAAGGTGTCACAGTGTGTACCCTTTGTTTTGTTTCTACCATGATAGGCTCCTCTGGAGACTTCTTCAAAATCTCAGGAGTAGACGGTTGCAGTGATTCTGTAGATGTAGCAGCTTTAATCCCAGAATCTTCTCGCTCTGTGTTTTGGGCTCTTTTCCTTAACCTTGTGTTGGAGGCAATGGAAGATTCACCACTAACTCCATTGAAGTCTTGCTACTCCCAATTGAAGAGATCAGTCTCATCATTATGTGCTTCTTGCTGAGGAATTGATTCATTAGAAGAAGCCTCTGATTGGGTATGTGAGGCATTATGAACCATTAGGGCTTGGTTCATCCACCCATTTGAACATGTAGCCTGATTATGGGGCTGATTACAAGGAAAGAACCATTCATTGTCCAGAGCTAGATTGTTTTGGCTAGGGACCATATCTCTGACTAGATTTGCAGAATTAAGAGGTGCAGGGTTGTATGGTTGAAATGGTCTTTGCTTAAAATTTTCCCTTTGTCCTTGATAACCTCCTTGGTATGGTGGCCTATTTTGCTAGTAAGGTTGTCCTTGATTCTGATATTGTTGATTAGGACCTTGGCCTTGTGGCTGAAAGGGTGGTCTAATTCCTTGCCCTTGCTTCTTTAAGTTTTTCACTTCCTTAGTTAAAGTCTATAGCAGATTTGTCATTTCTTAATGACTATTTTGCTGAATACTTTTCATTTCTTGCAATTCTTGAGAGAAACTTTCCTTTAATTCTTCACCACTAGTACTAGCTTGAGGTGCTAATATGGTAGGAATAGGGGTAAAAGAAGGTACTTGTAGAGGTGCAATGGGATGGAGGTTGGGAAATATGGGCATGGGTGGCCTTCTTGCTATCATACCTGCTTGGATTAAATAATTTTCAGCCCTGACAGCTATGTCAAAAGCTTGGGGTAAGGACGTACCCCCCATAGATTGGATCATGATAGAAATTTGGCTATTCAAGCTTTGTAAGAAGTATAAGAAAGCATGGTCGGCTGATGGCCTGACTGAAACTAGAATCCTATTCCATGTCTTGAGGAATCTATTATTATAGTCTATCATCTGTTCTTGAGGGTCTCTTTTTATGGTCATTAACTACTCAACCAAAGACAACTTGTCTAATTTATCTTTAAAGCGTTTACTCAATGCATCCCCTAATCCATCCCATGAATTAACGAAACCAATAGCTAGAGTTCTAAACCACTCAAGAGCTTTACCTTTGAGAGAAGCTGCCAATAACTTAGTGGCCACATCCTCCTGAGTTATATTATGTATACTGCAGATAGTAGTCACATCTCTTATATGTTCAAAATTTGTTGTTTGTCCCTCACCTGTGAAATCAGGTAAGCACTTTAATGCTACCGGGGGCACATCATGATGTTGAGAAAAGATTAATAGACTTCCTTGGTTAAAAGGTGCAAAGGCAAACTACCTAGCCATTGCAGGAGCTAAAATTTATTGAGTAGGAACTATGTGGGCTGTATTTGAGGTTGGATTTGAATCCTCTTCAAAATCTCTGGTTAGAGATCTTCCTCCTATTCCAAGATGAAAGGACAAAGGTCTCCTCTCTGAAGTATCAGGTGGTGTAGACTGTATTCTCCTTACAGGGGATACTCTTTGAGACAACCTTCCTCTATATTTTCTCTATGAGGGAAACTCTAAGAATTCAGTGGGCTTTGAGCTCCTTGTCTCTATCTTTCTCATAAAATTTGAATAGGGCTCCTGAATCCTTACAATAGTGGAGTCACCAGATATACTTGATAGAAAAACTTCTAAGAGTCTATATTATGCAATCACTATATCAAAGATAGCATAATATTTTAACGATGAACTCTTTCTAGTGTCCCACCAAGCATGCCAGAAATGTTATACACTAAGTTTGCGCCCTTGGTTCAAGCTCTCGTAGTCTTGATAACCTAGTATAACATGGGAATCATCTCCAGGTTGTGGGACCTTTGCTAACTGAGATGAGACCTCCAAGTTCTAGGCTGGTTCCTCTTGGATAATCATCTTAATTTGCTTCTAGAAAAAAAAGTAAACTTTGAGGGAAAAGGGATAGAAGGAATGCTTGAATGGGAAATGACTGAAAGAAAACTACCCACTAGGTGATACACTGAACTAAAATGAGCACAATAGATTGACCAAATTAGCATGAAGGCTCTCAGATCTAATAGAACACAATCTTCCTAAACAAGCTTGCATAAGTGTTTCACAGAGAGGCCTAAACAAAAGACATAGACTATGACCTGCAAGCAAACGTTCTCTTTAGCAAAAGGGCACAGGAATGAGATAGAATGATAGGGGGTTGAAGTATACCCACAAACTCACTCAAATCAAATCAGACACAGTAGTACACAAATAAGCTGAAAGAAAGAAGGGCTCTGGAACTCCAAGATTTCTCTAACGAAGCTAGTATATTATACTCAATAAGAGAAATACAGACAAGCGAAAGACCAGAGGGTAGAACAAATTCCACAGATAGCCTCTATTGAATCTGAGATTTCAATGAAAGGTTATAGACTGTAAGAGCTAGAGGGAAAAACAAATGCCATGGATAACTCCTAAGAAAGAGAAACTCTTTTTACAATTGTAAACTCTGAGCTCTAAAGCTCCAAAAACTAAAAATATACATCTCCCCTACACGCAGGTAGGAGTCCAAAATGTTTTAGGGTTACATAAATTTTGCATACAATAATAGAAAATCCTAATTCTGTCACTTCTGATCATAAATGCATCATTGAAATATCTTGATCGATAAAAAAATCCATCTCTGCACATAATTCCATCACCATAACTGTATGTAGATGAGCCACCTTGATCTAACCACTTTGCTGCAAGTTGAAAGCTTCACACCACTGCCATGACCTTAATTCTCCTGAATTAGGTTTATCATGAATGCTCAAATCTGATCTTGGTAAATATTTATATTTTGAAAGTACAAATGGTCATAGGTGGTGCCAACCCTTTAATGCTCCTTTAGTGCAAGAACATCGACATGGTACCTCAGGAAAGAAGAAATCAACATGCGATGGCCACCCAGATCTTCCTCATCATCTTCGCAACCTGCAACTATCTTGAAAAATCAATTCTGAGCTAATCCCCACTTCACATATGGCCCATTGGATCAAACACTGGAAAAAACCTCATAGAAGAATTCAAATTCAGGCTCCAACGGCTACTAGGTCCAAGTTTAAAACACGACCGTCGATCACATCTTCCCGGTAGATTAGACGACCTAGATCATCATCCCTAATCGAACAGTGGTCGCATGATTGCAAAGGGGAAGAACATTCCTTACGACCATGCGAAAACCATAGATCAAGGCACTATCATCCCATTGAAAGCCTTAGGCCCACCATCATGTCCCCATCATCACCCTTCAGCCAACCAAAAATGAGCACTGCCGCACGACTCACACCTTGGACCCACCTGTCAGATCGCCTTTCCATTGAATCATTGTCGCAAGATCGTAAAGGGGGAGAATATTCCTTACAATCATGTGACAACCATAGATCCTCTTGCACTTTAAGCACCTCAAAACTGAGACCGCCAGACATAACACTAACCGCCCGTCGGATCGCTCAAGGCTAAGAACTTGACCGCCAGGGGTGCGCAAGCATGCGACTAAAAAAAATGTCAGGTCGCTGAAGGAAAAACACTTAACTGCTAGAAACAAGAGATCAGGCAAACACATAGTCACCCAATCACCAAAAGAGAAATTAACCACTACAAAATCTAGAGATCAAGCGACCGAACCGCCAAGAAGAACCGGGTCCCATGCAGTCACAGCAGCGCAGATGAAAAATGTTGACATTAGGGATAAGTGCGCATATGTGAAAAGGCACAAGGTTGAAAGCAACTAGGGTTTTCACTTAAAATCCAAAAAGCATCAGAGAAATAGAAAACATCGAGGGTTTTAAGCTTTAAACAATTTTAGAATCATGCGACCTAAGTATTTCCTGCAGACCTTGAAACTTGAATATCTCTCTGGGTTTCCTGATTAAGCACATGCAATCAGAGCTGGAGCATGATGACATATTGAAGAACATGGGGCTAAGGGAAAAAACTATAAAACCTTGTGGATCTACTTCGCAGGTGAAAATAGGTTTGTGGCCGAAATTGTATGATAGGAAATTTTGGGCAACACCGACCTCAGCTTCAATGATCTTAAGATCTTTATCTAGATTTTCCTTGTCTTTTTTCACATGTTTCCTCAAATTTATTCATATTCAATTTCTAAATAAATCGCATAAAAGCCCTAGCTTTGACAAAGTCATCATCAGCCAGGAATTCATCACAAGCTTGTTTGATTATAGGGTCCAACTCTATACTTGCCATCTATTTTTCTGTTAAGCCTAACTCGAGTTCTCTTGGTTGCTTTGGCACTCCTTCATTAATTTCATCATAGGTCATAAAAATTTGACCTTGAGAACCCATTTGTTGTGCCTACTCTGTACTCTCCTGATCATCCTTGATAGCTAAAGGTGATTGAGAAGGAGAATATTTCTCTTCTATATCCTGGGGCCTCTCTTCTTTTGTTTCTTTGTAGGAGGTGAGAAATTAGGAACATTCTCAGTTGATTTATCTTGAGGTGTGTCTGCAACATCCACAACCTCCTTGTGCTTCTTCACCTGTTGTGATGTGGAAGGGATATCCTCCTTTTTCTTTACTTGTTTCTTTCTGTCAGACTCTGGGATTACCACATTATAACGAGTCTTCTTCTGCACCACATACTTGCCTGGAGGAAGCATCTATGTGAATTTTGTCTAGCTCAATAGTGTTTGAGCTTTTACTGGATTTTCCCTTATGACCTTCTCCTTTTTCTCATTTAAGGTCTGATAGATCTCTTTAAAATTATCCATGAGAGTATCTATTTTCTTACCCATAGGATTTATACTATTTAGGGGGTCATACCTTGGGTCAAATTGTCTGACAAAATCCAGTATCTTCTTATACACCAACCACTTTTCGTTCCTTACTTCTTGATCCTGCAATCTTGGGACATTTTTTATAATGTCTTTTGGAAAATTGAAAATTGAGAATTGTAATGATTTTCTTTCTAACAGGAATAGTAAATGTAAAAATTCACCAACCTTCTCTTCAGATTTCTCAGAAATGACAATCAGTCTCTGCAAAGTTCTCGCCCAGCTCTCCGCAAACCTCTATCTTCTTGTGATTTTCTAAAAAAGCATAGATCTTTGAAATATTAGCAATCAAAAGCAATCATTCCAGCAATTTACTCTGCATGATTTCACCATTAATTCTCTAAGAAATTAACATGTCATTGTCCAACGGGAAAAATTGAATTTCACACCTCTCTTTATTAAGTTTGAATTTGAACTGTTGATTTTCTTTTAAAGAAAATCTAACGATTGTCGCATGATCGCAAGGCTTGAAAGAAACCTATGCAAACACATGACAACTGTTGGATCAATCTGTATCAATGACAATCCTTGAACACATCATCCAAGCCCCACTTTGTACCTCAGACTCTTCACTATCATCAAATGCTTCATCTGACGGTCATTTTTATTTCACTTTTATGACTAGACATGAAGTGGGTCATCATGCCCTTGATACTAAATCTACGGCTGTCGCATGATTGCATGGACTCAAAATATTCTATGTGAACATGCGACCACCATTAGATTTTCCACTTCCCATTTATTCTTTAAATATTTTGTTCCCACTTTGCCTCGACCATTTAGGAATATCAACGTTTGCATTATTTGGCAAAAAGGACATGTAACTTTTCCTTACTGAGGGCCAGTGTTACTGACATCTTCCACATCATCACACACCTCAGACCAAACAACAGTGGCCATGTGTGTACACTTGGCAATGGACCCTACCTTTCTTTTACGTCTAAGAATAAAGTCAAATCTATGATTGTCGCATGATCGCATGGGCTCAAAAGATTCTATGTGAACATGCGACCACCGTTGCATCTTTTGCAGATTGTCAAGCCTGCAGATTCTCCTGAGGTCGGGCCCATTCTTCTTAACTAATGAGGAGTTTCCACGTTGCTATCTATGGTAGGTGAACATAAAATTTTCCCGCTTAAATGTTAGCCTCGTCAATAGTTTCCAAGTCAGTAAAATATAACTAATCAGAGAAGTCCATGTGAGACACATTAGGCAGCAGTCCCACCTACTATAAGCACCAAGGAATAAATAAGATCGATGATTGTCGCATGATCGCATGGCTTGAAAAGATTCCATGCGAACAAGCAACCACTGTTAGATTTAGTTTCCAGATTCCAAGAGGACTATAGTGCCGAAATATTAAGAGATAAGGCGGTTAGGACTTAGGATTATTTAGGAAAAACACTGGGCTTAGACTTAGGAAAAATTAAAAGGGGTCGGGTTTAGGTGATTGAAAAGTGCTACTAACAAGACCCCGCGTGGTGACATTTTTAAAAAATACAAGTGCTTAAGGACTTAAGTGATTTGCAAAAAGTAACATTCAAATATAAATCTAAAGGAAAACCTAGGGTTTTTCTCATATAAAGGCACTTAGGGTTTTTCTCAGGCCTAGTTTGATTTGATTAGGGCTTGCAAGACTTTAGGAGAGACCTTGGTAATTTTGCAGGATTTTTCTCGGTTTTTGTAGCAAAATTTTCTCAAAATAAGGATCACATATACAAACTTCAATTTTGTAAGAAAATGCAAAATTTTATGTTTTGAAAATTGAAGTGCCAACATTTTGTGACCATTCTCCAACGGGAGCCTGCATTTTCAAAGTTTCATATCTAGTTGAACTATTATTTTAATTAATGCTTGTTTCATATTTAACATTGTGGCATTACACACAAAATTATTTCAAATAATATTCACTACGTGTGCTCAAAATAGACGCATTATCAACCATGGCATAATTATAATATTTATTACCATTATAAAAGAAACATGTAAAGGTAGATGCTTGTTGTACACACTAAGATGTGCACTTCTCTAAATCATTACTTCCAAGAGAATCCATGGATTGGAAACCTTGAGAAATCAATTTAGAGCTCCCTAAGCATGGATTGCAAGGGTGTTAAGAATGCTCTCAGCTAGAGCTATTAAGCCAATAACCTTGCTCGTAAACCATGCAATGGGAGATTGAAATGAAGAAAAGGGAAAGAATGCCAATATCCCCAAGAATCAAATGGAAATGCAAATGCAATGCAACTATGCTAGAAATGGAAATGCAAGCTAAGCTATAAAAATGAAAGATAGAAGTATTACAAATCCTTACTATTTAGACTATGTGAGATCTAAGCTAGAGCTTGAAAGAAAACTAATCTAAGAAAACATAAACATGAAGCTAAGCTAAGAATGCAAGAATGAAAGCTAAATGTAGAAAGATCTCCAAAAGGCTCCAAAGTCTTCAAAAGCTCTAAAGTCTCCAAGAAATCTTACAGCATAAAGTTAGCATAAAAAGTTGGGGTTCCAAAATGAAGAAGAGAGCTCTCCTTTTATAAGAAATGAGAAGGAATGGACCATGGAGATTAAGAGGCAAAAGATTTAATCAACAGTGGAGCATCAAAGAGGAGAAATCCATGTGCACAAGTATCCTCCAATGAGAAAATAGTGTTTTTCTTCTTTTTATAAAATAAGACTAATGCTTTATTTGTGCAACTTAGGATAAGAGGAAAAGTGGGGGGCTTTTTATTTAATTAAAAGAGGAGGAAACTCCTTTTAGTTAAATAAAGACTTAGGATAAGATGGTTAGCCCATAGAAAATAATTGAATAAATGATAGAACTAGGATTTGATCAAGAATAAGCAATTGATAATTTTAGCAAAAGGGGCTAATAGTCTAGATGGCCATTTTTAGATGATTACATTTGTCCCTCTTTGACTAATGTGTGATCGATCTAGGAACACATTACGTCAAACAATAGATCAGCCAAGAAGGCAATAGATAGAGATCTGACTCCAAAGAATGAAGCATAGAGAGAGAGAAAATCTTGCATGGTCAGCCTGGTAGCGACAGTATTGAACATTTAGGAAAGAGATGGACAGTATTAGAACTTGAGACGAGAACTAACATGTCGTGTGCAAAGATAGATCGATCAGAGCAAATGGAATGGTCAAGCATATGCTTTGGAGAATAGCCAATAGGATATGATGTGTCTGCCCCCTCATGATTGAAAGCAAAATCAGGTAGAGGGAATGCAGAAGCAAGAGCAACATGATCAAATCACTAGAAATCATAAGCAAAGATGAAAGATAGGAGAATAACCATCAAGCAGTGAAGATATGCCCCAGTCAAGACCTCAGAGAGAGAATGAAATGAATGAATGAATAGAAGGGTGAGAGAGATGGAGATGAAGAAGGAAAGGATGCCCCAGTGAAGATCGAAGGATCGGGCCTCAAAAGGTCAGCCAACTGCGCAGAAGAGGGAGGGATGCGATTTTGATGATCAAGGTGAACTCGGATTTTGGTTTCGATCCTAAAATGAATAGAAAATGATGTGATATGAAAGACAAGAAGTGAAAGACATGATCAGGAAGAAGTGAAAGGTGAGCGTAGTTGACCGACAGGTCCAAGAAAGTTGAAAGTAGAGCTCTCTCCATATGCAAGATGCAAAACTAACTAACATGATCCTAAAAATGCAAGCTATTATGAAAAGTGGTTTACTTGCAAGGTCACAAAGCTATTAGACTCTAATATTCATCATCAAGCATTATTGGTAGTGTCGCAAGATCATACAATACACACTAGTATGACTATGTGAATCTAAATATGATCTGTATCAGATAGGAATGTGGAAATCCCACCTAGGCATCAAAGACATGTAGGTCAAGATGACTAGTGTAGTGAGGTTCCCTAACTTTGGTATAGCAAGATTATGCTCGCATCAAGAGACAAGAAAGTCAAGATGACTAGAAGCATGCACTCGCGTAAAATAGTCAAGGATGATACCTTGTAAGTCCTTAGTGTCAAGTGGATCAAGCACAAATGCTAATGACAGAAAGAATGAACAAGATATACCCACAAGCAGAAAAAGAAATAAAACATGTTCTCATGCCCCAGTCTTCTACCTATGCATCATCGAAAACTATTAGGGAGAGACCACTCAGCAAAGAAATCATCATAGACAACACACCAAGAAATAAATTCAAGCAAGTCTTTGCAAGTGTTTAAATGCGTGTGTGTTGGTCATAGAGTCAAACTTTGAGTATCGCATCTGGCAATGAGAACTATCGCATCATCCAAGACTACGGGTAGGATATCTGATAAGTGTTGAGAAACAATCAATGCTAGGAAAGTGTTGAAAAACACAATTGGGGTGGTATTGAAAAACACAGTTGGGGTGGTGTTAAAAAACACCGTTGGAACCAAGTTGCCCAAGAAACCTGGATGCACAAAGAGACCCAAGATAAGCTCAAAACAGCGGATGCCCCCTAGACTAAGAGTCAATTCTAGGCTAGGAGAGGCAAAGCGGGAAGTGGAGCGAATGAGTGCAACACAAGACTGATAGACATAGGTGCAAAGGGTCTCAAGCAGTGCTCATTTCTAGGTTTTCACCACTTGATAGATTTTTTCAGGACTTTTTTCAATTTTTTTGTATTTTGCTACCAAGGCGCCTATTTCCAGGTTTTCACCAAGGCACTTTTTCTATTTTTTTTAATTTTTTGATTTTTTGATTTTTTTTTTTGTGAGACATCAAAGTTCCTATTGCTAGGTTTTCACTAGGATGCTCATTTTTTTCAGTACTTTTTATGCTTTTTAGGATTTTTTTCAGCATCATATATGATTTTTTTTGTAATTTTTTCAAGATCAATAAAATATATACAAAGAGCTCAAGAACCTTAGGCATAGAACTTCTGCAATTGTAGAACATTGATAGGCTCGGTAAGCTCTGCTTTCTCTGATGTAGATAAATGATAGGCCCAAAACCCAAATGCTGCTACTGTGATGATAGAAGGCCCCAACCATCATTTATGCTTTTTAGGATTTTTTTCAGCATCATATATGATTTTTTTTGTAAATTTTTCAGGATCAATAAAATATATACAAAGAGCTCAAGAACCTTAGGCATAGAACTTCTACAATTGTAGCACATTGATAGGCTCAGTAAGCTCTACTTCCTCTGATGTAGATAACTGATAGGCCCTAGACCCAAGTGTTTCTGCTGTGATGATAGAAGGCCCCAACTAGTTTGGCCAATAGTAACCAACCCTAAGCAATTTCTAAGCTAACGTAAGACTGGTAGAATGTGATCCACATATGCCATCATGGATTTCAACTAGCACCTTGTCTGACTCCTCTATTTCTAGATGCTTAAGGAGAGTTCCATCTAGACCCTTCCTATACAAGTCACCAGAGACAAGGGTAAAGTGTGAGGCATGATGGATGAGATGGTTCTTCATATTGTGTGTTAGATTTTCAAGAATAACATGATCTTGGAGATAGGAAAATATGATGGCATTGTAAGGACTATGAGCAAGATAGTGTAATTCTTCCACCAAGAACTTAAAGTGTGATTTATGCTTTTTCAATTATAAAATGGATGTCAAAGTAACCATGACATTAGCAATTTTATTTTCAGATAAGTTCACCATGTTCTTGTAAAGAATCAGCTTTTCATCTTTTATTGAATAATCATCATTTTTGAGCAAATCTTTACTTTTACTTTTTTTAGGTTCGGATAACACCACAATGTGGTTTTTGCTATCCGACCATTGTTCTTTTCTTTTATTTTGATGATGAAAATACCGGATATTTGATTCAGTCATTTTTGTTGCGATTCAATGATGGAAGAAATAACAGGTTCAAAGGCAAGTTGATCCTAGGTGGACCAATCTAGGAGATCTGCATGTATGAGATGAAGGGAAGTGACTGGTTCAAGGTGATTGATATGGGGGATATCATCTCTGGTGATAAGAGAAGTCGATCCTATAGGGTAAGCTCCAAAAGTGTTAAGATCTAGACTTGTCAAAGAGGAACTAGTGTGGTCCACTAAAGCAATACGTGGATAAAACTCATCAGACCCTTCGTAAGACTCATCAACTATGTCAGGTTGGTCACCAAAAGTATGAACCACATCCACATCCATATCCACTGTGGAAGATCCATCAAAAAGAGTATCCCATTCATATTCATTTGAATTTGTTGTTACGCTTCTACTGGGATGTTTGCACCAAGAGGGCTTAGGACGTCTAGAAGTAGAGGTATTCATTTCATTATGTGTAAGATCTCCTCTTTCTAGTAACCACAAAATATTTTGACATTGTCTGTTCCTAGGTGTAGCAGCTTCAGCTGTGCCTTGAGGAGGTATGTGTTCTTCTCCCCAAAGAAGTGAAGTAGAAGGAAGATTGTCTCCCATTTGAGTCATAGTATGCAGCAGTGACTCATCTATATCTATGTCTGAATCACTGATTACGGAAGCATTTTTAGAACATGTAGGGAGGTCATCATCGGCACCATAGTCGAGACCTATTGTATCCTTAGAGGGTTGGCCATTGGTATGACTTAAAGGCTCAACTAGGGCATGCCCATTATCATTTATAGGGCCATGACCTTGATAGCCCATTTGCTGCAAAAATTTATAGCCTTTACCATAGCGCTTAGGGGAAATAGGAGTAGTAATTGTCATACTACCCTCTTCTTCTCTATAGATCCACTCTCGAACAACTTGTTCTTCTCTTTCTACTTCTAAAGGTATAGATGCTTGAACAAAATTACCAAAAATTGTCATGGTAGAAGTAGAAGGCTTTGTCTTATCAGAAGGTAGCCCATATGATCTAAGAGAAGTAGGCATAGTAGCAAGGGAATCTAGTGTGTATTCACCCATACCAAGGCTCATCATCTTAAATGTTTTCTCAACAGCAACCAGGGACACAGTAGGATCATTAGAAGGTTTGTTATGAGGAACAAATGTTTCAGTAGCAGCAAGAGCATTAATAGCAATAGAATGATCCCCTAGAATAACAATTTCAGCTCCATTATGAGGGAATTTGATGCACTGATGGTATGTAGAAGGAACAGCTTGCATGTCATGGATCCAAGGATGACCCAAAAGAATGTTATACGAAAGTGGGATGTCCAACACTTGGAACATGATATCTTTCATGACAGGGCCCACTCGAACAGGAAGTGTGACAAGACCTTTGGAAGATCTTTCAACTTCATCATATGCATTTATAGTGATTTTCCGCTTAGGATCAACAGCAAATTCTGACAAACCCAGTTGTTGTATGACATTGAAAGAAACAATATTTAACCCAACGCCATTGTCTATCAGGACTCGGTGGACTCAAGTGTGGTAGACCATAACTTCAATGTGTAAGGCAAGGTTGTGAGGGTGGTTAAGAGATGTGTCATCTGCTTTAGAGAAGGAGAGATAGTGAGGTGATGAGATGTGGTTAACCATAGCCTAGAACCTATTTGGGTCAATGTCATTAGGGACGTTAGCTGTACATAGAGCCTTTTCAAGGATCTCCTTGTGCAAAGGGGATAGCTCAAGCAACTCAAAAATAGATATATGTGCTAGTGTCTATTGCAACTGATGGACAAGATCATAGCTAGACAAAGCTGGAGGAGCTGCTGGTTTGGAAGATGAGGCTGGCTTGGGATCAGGTGCGGTTTTAAGGACTAGTTTAGCTTACCCCCTAGTAACAGTGTTCAGTGTCTCACTTCAGGAAGATGAACTACCATGTGTTTGCAAGACCAACTTTGGCATACCCTGGCCGACTTTATTATCATCTTGAGGTCGCATCATAAGAACACTCTCAATAGGCTCTACCATGTTGATCACAGGCAAATCAGAAGTATATGTGTAGTTGATCTTAGCATCATGATTCTTCTTATTTGGTTGAGAGGACTCCCCCTTGTCATACTTAGGTAGAGGATCTTTGAAAGCCTGGTGATTAGAATTTTTAATTAAGCCATCTGTGAGAATTGTGCCTCCATCAATGAGATCTTGTATAATATCTTTAAGCGTGAAATAATTGTCAGTCTTGTGTCCCTTGTTTCTATGATAGTGGCAATAATAATCCTCCACCAATCTAGCTTAACTGGCGGATCATAGGGATGAGTTTTCTCAGGAAGCGTAAGATAATTATTGGCAACCAAAGTCTTAAGAATCACATCATATGGTTCAGCCAATGGCGTATAGACCTGTCGTCAGAATTGCTTCTTTGGCTTATCAACATATTAAGGCTTAGGAGCATCTTGAGTGTTGGTAGCTTCTTGTTGTTTTTCTGCATAGATGGCATTAGAAAGGTTGAAAGTAGGCTCTTTAGCTTTAGGGATGTCCACCACACCATCATTAACAACATACTTGTTTCTATTCCAAGGTTTGTTCTTATCCTTGCTGTTGCCTCTGGTATCTTTATTAATAACAATATCCCCCTTTCTTATGGCCACATCTTCAATCCTACATGTGCTTTCAACCATGTCATTGAAAGAGGAGAAAAGTTGTTTCCTTAGATCATAATATAGCTCAAGCACTAGAGTGTTGACAAAAATGTCAATCTTTTCGCTCTCAAGCAACGGATGAGAATATATAGAATACAATGATCTCCAATGTTGTAGATAAGTAGCAAATGGCTCTCCTTGATTTTTCCTTAAAGCGCCAAGGTCTATCATGGTGATAGGCTATTGGATATTGTATGAATAGTGTTGTGTAAAGTGCATAGCCAATTCATCAAAAGTCTTCAAAGGAGGTGTCAACTTGGAAAACCATTCTAAAGCTTGTCCTCTTAAGCTTCTAGGGAACAATCGCAGAAGAAATGTGTCCTCATGAAGGAAGTCCATGCTAAGAGCATAAAAGTGACGCACATGGTCATGGGGGTCACCGTTTCCATCATACTTGTCGTATTTGGGAACCTCAATATCCCTAGGAAATGGGACCATGTATAGACTTCTATCAAAAGGAAGAGCACAAATAGATTCCATAAAGGAAACCTTTGGAGGTTCTCTTTCTATTGCCATTTGGGTAAGATGTTGATTTGTCCGACACAGTTCCTCTCTAAGGACTTCCAATTCAGTTGGTACTCTTTGTTCGACAATTTGTTTGACATCATAGCCGGGAGGAAGCTTGTATCCTCTAGAAGTCATATATTAGAAATATTGGTCTCCATTGCGCTCTAAAAGCTTAAGCATCTTTCGTTGGAAGACTTCATCTTGTTCAAATGCAATAAGATCCTCACTAGAAATTTCAATAGCGGCCTCTTCCTCATGGTGAGAGGGAGGTGGTCTAGGAGGTGAAGAAGGTGTAGCAAAAGTTCATCTCGGAGGAGACCTAGGTGGTGTGTTGTTGCCATAATTGCCATGAACATCAAAAAGTGGTCTATGCTCATAACCACTAGTCTCGGGTTTCTTGTGAGACATGCCTCTCATAGCCATGCACCTAGCAGCATCCATTATGTTCTCACTATGTTCCTTGTCTAAGCACTTTTGGTTGTCTCTATGCTCAAAGTGATCTTGCAAACAGTGAAACTTTTCTTGTTTGGGCAAGGTGAGTGAGACACTGTCTGTGTTTTTGGAGGACTTAAATGCTAAAAAGAGGAAACCTCCTTTGTACCATGGGGTGGCCTTAGAATCCTCAAAACTAGAACTAGCATTGCTAATAGGCGCTCATGAGCATCTAGTAGGAGAAGGTAACTATGTATAATTGAACAGAGGGTGACTCCCTTGTTCAAATTGAGACCGAGTTGTAACCGGCATGAAAAAAAATGTTGTTTAACCAATAAAATGAGACAAAGTTTCTTAGATGTTGAGATAAGCAAAAGCCAATGATGATCACTTGTTGAGATATAACAATAGAGATGGCTGGTCAAAGTGCTCAAGAACTTACAGCAGTCAATTGACACAAGCCTAGATGTGAGCAAGAAGCTCGATTAGCAAGTAGCTAGATAGGTAACTGTGTTTTGACAAGTGATCAAAAGTGACATTCGATAGGCTCAAATCCAATAGTTTCAGCTCATTTTTTTTAGTCTAGAACAATCCTAAGCATGTACGTAACAAACCAGCTTCAACTAAGAATAGAAAAAGACACTCTACAGTAGGTTAAAATGCAAGTTTAGCAGCTTCAAATTGCAACAGCAGTAGGACAACAGAATAACTTAGGGCGATTTAAGTTCAAGTTTAAGTGTCGCATGACTCTTGACCAGTGAACATGGAAGATTCAGTGTTGAAAGCAATTTGGTCAATGTTGTAAGTTGCAAGTACAATTTTTTGATTTCAAGCACAATAATATCAGGAAGTAGACAAGTTTGCAAATAGTAGGTGATCAAACATGTCATCAAACACTTGTGCAAGAGCAAAAGCAACCTTTCCAAGACAAATAATTGGGATATCAAAATGAAAACTTCTATGAGCACTACCGCAATGTTTGTATGTTCAAGAATGTTTGCACGGGTATATAACAACGAGAACAATTCAAGCACTTGCTAGCCTAAAAGGACAAAGGCTTAATACTTAGCAACTTGACCCACACTTGATGTTCCATTGCCTCACACAAAGTGGTTGCCCACAATAGATGTTGGCGTTGTCATGGAAGTGCCAATGACACAACCAAAGGAGCACAAATGGTGAGTAATCTTGGGGTGATCCGGGTTATTCCACTTGGATCAATCCTTGCACCAAGAAGCTAAGCGGCAAAAAAGGGTGGCCTCTACCTATGGTTCTTAGTAAGGGCTTCCATCTGTAGTACCCCTCTTGCTCCTCAAAAAGGATTGGGACCTCGCAGCCACAAGAGTACCTTAAGCATTCTTGCTCAACGCTTTCATCATGGTCACAATCCCACAAGTACTCACATCAAGCGAAGACAAGCACTACGTCTACCAAGGTTTTGTTTCCTTGATAGCCTTGAGATTATAGTGGGTTGGAATAGCTCGGTATTAGCTTGTCCCCACTTGGGTCGTTCCTCTTGATTGCTCAAGAGCAGGCCCGCTAAAGGATCCTAATGCTAAACAAAGAGTGGATTGACTTTTGAGTGTCAGACTTTCTGGTTCACCTCAAGGGTGAAGAGCATAATCTCCTAGCTCAAAAATCTCCCCCAAACACACCAAACAAAGAGTTCAATTACCCTCTTATTTTCAAAGTCTAAAAGTGGGTCAGGATTTCTGGTTCACCACAAGGGTGAAGAGCATAATTTCCTACCACCAAAAGACTCCTACAACAAGATATTAAGTGCCTATGAAATGAAACAACTAGTATATGCCGCACTTAAAAGAAAAGTAAATAAACAAGCAATTGGTTGTTTTTAGGCATTGGGCAGCCCTACAAAACACAATTAGTAGCCCTTTTGCCTTTGAAGCTTTGACATGCGTTCTTTTTAGCAAATTTTTCAAGCAAGAAAGGTACCTACAAGCACAACTTGTTAATCCCACAATGGTTAGCACATCAAAAATCAAATAATCTGCAAGTAAAATAGCTAATCAAATGGAAAAATTTGAAAATGAAACCAACATGGTTGGATTAGGCTTGGAAAGAGCTTTCCAATGATATATCACACTTAAATTTTTGATACCGTATGTGAAAATTTCTCAAAAATGGGTGCTAGTAAAAAAAGAACTAAAAACAATCACTTCCGGATCTATGCGATATTTCTATTGCTAGAAGAATCGCGTGATACTTTGCAATATACTAGGGCGATAATATATTTTTGGGCGATACTTTACTGTACCTGCAAGCAACAAAATGTTCCAAACAGTGCGACAGAATGTCTCAAATGGAGTGATACTTTAACTGGTAAAGTATCACACCACCATATAGAAACTATTGCGCGATACTAACAAACTATCGCATGATAATTTGAGACTGAAAAACTAGAGAGCCAAAAATGAAGCTAAAAATTGAAAAAAATTAACGGAAATGCAGCAAATTAAGGACAAAACAATAATGCTCTACCCCACAGTGGGTGCCAAAAATGTACACACTAAGATGTGCACTTCTCTAAATCATTGCTTCCAAGAGAATCCATGAATTGGAAACCTTGAGAAATCAATTTAGAGCTCCCTAGGCATGGAGTGCAACGGTGTTAAGAATGCTCTCAGCTAGAGCTATTAAGCTAATAACCTTGCTAGTAAACCATGCAATGGGAGATTGAAATGAAGAAAAGGGCAAGAATGCCAATATCCCCAAGAATCAAATGGAAATGCAAATGCAATGCAACTATGCTAGAAATGGAAATGCAAGCTAAGCTATAAAAATGAAAGATAGAAGTATTACAAATCCTTACTATTTAGACTATGTGAGATCTAAGCTAGAGCTTGAAAGGAAACTAATCTAAGAAAGCATAAACATGAAGCTAAGCTAAGAATGCAAGAATGAAAGCTAAATGTAGAAAGATCTCCAAAAAGCTCCAAAGTCTTCAAAAGCTCTAAAGTCTCCAAGAAATCCTGCAGCATAAAGTTAGCATAAAAAGTTGGGGTTCCAAAATGAAGAAGAGAGCTCTCCTTTTATAAAAAATGAGAAGGAATGGACCATGGAGATTAAGAGGTAAAAGATTTAATCAATGGTGGAGCATCAAAGAGGAGCAATCCATGTGCACAAGTATCCTCCAATGAGAAAATAAGAGTTGACTTTTGTGTCCATATGAGACAAAAAGTGCTTTTCTTCTTTTCATAAAATAAGACTAATGTTTTATTTGTGCAACTTAGGATAAGAGGAAAAGTGGGGGGCTTTTTATTTAATTAAAAGAGGAAGAAACTCCTTTTAGTTAAATAAAGACTTAAGATAAGATGGTTAGCCCATAGAAAATAATCGAATAAATGATAGAACTAGGATTTGATCAAGAATTAGCAATTGATAATTTTAGCAAAAGGGGCTAATAGTCTAAATGACCATTTTTAGATGATTACACTTGTTAATAACTAACTTGGATGGAAGATCAAAATCATGAAATGATATATCATAGTTTTCCTCATATATAAAGATGTGATTGAAGAAGTCACTATTTATGGTCAAATATCAAGATGCACTTGGATATTTTCTAAAGCTTTTGCATTATAACCTTAAATAAATGTGATGTAGACATTAAATCACAAAGAGATACCTTATCTGCTATATTCCAAATTTGATCAATAATATCATATTCCTTAATATTGATTGGTTGCAATCTTTAGTGTAGGAGGAATATTTAGATTATAAATTAGTGAAAAAATTGGTTGATTGGTTGTAACATTATGACTTCCAACCAACCTTTAATAATTATCCCCAACTACACCATAAATTTATGAAATATGTCCCTCATGAAATACAAACTTAGAATAATAGCATGTAGCATTCTTCTCTATATTTTCTCAAGATAATAATGATATGTTAAATTATACTTATGTGAATTAAGTGTCTTATGGACTATAACGAAAGGATAGGGTAGGGGGATAATTGTGCCCTAAGTAATAATCATAGGTCCAATGAAATATGAGAAATAAAATGAAATAGCATATCAAGTGAAGATGATGGACAAGGATAGATAAGGGACATGAGATGGAATATGCAAGTCAAAACTATCCTCAAGAATTATAGGGATGACATTATGTAATAATCACATTGTCATGTCATAAATGAATGTTATAACATACAATATTAATCAAACCATGATAGTTTTGTTGGACATTGATAGTGCATTGGGGAGATTGTTGGATACATTTAATATGTTTAATCACTACGTTGAGTGATGTTGGAATTACTGATGTTGTCATTCGTGTTTTGTCACCGATGTCAATATATGTTTCTATAAAGAGAACATACTGGTTATTACAGTGTACAGATACTGTACGGATGTTTCAGAATGTGTGAAGTCAGTTGTGTGTTCAGGAAGGTGCTGTGATCTTATATCTAAGATCGCATGATATAATATTGCATATTGGTTGAGTTACAGAAGATTTGATGAAGACTGGTTACTGGCTAGTGATAGTGGATTCTAACAGAGTAAGTATCTGAGTTTTGGGTATATCTTACAGGCGACTAGTGTATGCGAACTTAAGGGATGATAGATAGTGCACTGAAGAATGTTTGCTGATCTTAGCAAGGTATGGAAAGCAGGATGACATCAGTTGTGGCATGTGTTCTGGAGATGACCTATTTGGAAGCCGACTTCATAGTTGTAGCATGTATCATGAATTGAGAGCATGATTTACGGATGTTGGTCCTTAAATATTGAATTGTAATTATTGTATACTTGTTTTAGATATTGTGTGTATCTTAGCAATGAGTTATGTAATCATTTGTATATTAGGAAAGACTAATTGACTGACCTAATCATTTGTTTTGTAATAGGGTATATATGTAAGATCTTTTCTTTTTGAAAAGATATGGCAGAATGGATGTGATGTAAAAGAGGATTGTGGAAGCTGTGAGCTTGTGTCTGCTGGATGTAGAGTAGAGGATAAAGTATATACTTCATTGGAACTGATCAAGCAAAGACAATTGCTATCGAACATTTCAAAGATTGGGTATCTCTTTACATACACTTGTGTTGTGAACAATGAGTTTTGAAGGTGGACATAACCTTCTTTGAGCAGTGAGCCTACCTTCTTTTGACTCCTAACAGGGTCTTTCCTCCAACAAGGACTGTGTACTGTAATGTTTTAATCAGCTCCTAACAGGGATAGATCTTCTAACAAGGATACTATACTCTCAGTACATCATTAGTGGGTGTTAATTTCCACGATGGTTTTACCTTTAACAAGGTTTCCTCGACAACAAATATTATGTTATTATGTTGGCATTCATTGCAACATGTTCATTTGATTTGATATTGCTTCTATTCAAAGTTTAAAGTTTAATAATTTGTCATACAACCAATTCACACCCGCCCCCCCCCCCCCCCCCCTCTCTTAGTTGTATTGGTGGAATATTATTCCTAACAAGTTATTTATTACTCAAAGTATAAATTCACTCATCAATTTATCATTCATCATCTAAGTGGTCATAATCAACTCAAGAAAGAATGACTTAACATCTAATGGTTCATCACTAGTACAATCAAATCCATCAAGTAATAAAGCCTAAGGACAATAAGTCATCATGTAATATAGCATAAGGAAAAAACCAATATGAACATCCATATAATAAAAATAATTGCTAAAGATATATCCTTGTTGAGCACATGTATAGGACACATATATCTAGACTTGTCATAAAGTGAACCATTCAAGGAATGCAAATTTAGTAGAATATAAATGAGACTATAATCATGACATGTAGATAGAATAACATACCAAGGCTCAACAACCACATCACTATCCATCACTCTAGTGGATTAATCATTAGGATCGTGTATATAAATGAAGCAAAGCTATCTAGGATGGAAAAAAATATATCAACAAAGTGTGTGAAATAATATAAGATAGATATGCACACGAGAATAATTATTAATAGAGAACAAAGATGCAATATCATCAAGGACCAAGGGATGTGATGCAATAAAATATGAAATCACCTAATAATCCTTGATATATGTATGAAGTTAATAAAAAATGGAGTCATCAAAATCCATGGCGAATGCTACAATAATGAAGCAAAACTAAGAAAGGGTGGGAGGGTACTAATCAAGTGGATATCACATTATGAAAGTGCAAATACTTAATCCAAAATATAGAAATGATATAATAAAGGATGGATTCAAGTCCTAATAAAATTTTAAATGAATGGCTTACAACTAAAACTATTAGATATAAAATCCTAATATATCTAAGGAATACACCCTAGAGTATAAAAATGCCAAATTTGCCAATTTAATGTATGAGAAAATAAGATACCATATACATTTAAATATCTTAGGTAAACAATTAGATTCACTCACAATGAATAAACAATCCAATCTAGGATAAAGAGCTAGGACTAATAATGCTACTAGAAAATAAATCATCAAAATTAAATTAATATTTAATACCTAGCTTTAGGTTTGATACATATTTCATTGCAATAAATGTTGCCAATTGGTTTGCCAAAATGTTAAAAATTTGTTACTCATCAAATGGATATACCTTGAGGCTAAGAAATCAATATCCAAGTTAAATTATTCTAGTTCATTAATACACAAGTATACAATTATTCTTTAGTATTATAGAGGCCAATCTTACATGTGGTGACATGAGTCTAAACTACATTGAAACTAATGTTAGAAATCTATCTGTCTTGAAGTCTATAATCTATGATAAGTAGGAGATATTTTCCACAAGTCAAATTGTGGTATTAATATATTTTGTTTAGGAGATTATTAGGCTTAGATTGTTTCTCTTTGACCAAAACCTTGCTACTAAGTCAACTATATAGAACAATGACCAAGATAACAAGTAATCATGGAATATTTCTGAAGTATTAATAACATGTTATATGTATATATTTGAAAGGTAATACAATGTATGATAGATTTTAGAGTAGATAATGCTAGACTGTTTAATAATGAAATAAGTTTAGTCTTTTATACAACATCTTATTATGTAATTCAAAAAACATTGTCAATAGTTCATAAAAACAAATTAGAAAGTAGAAACTAGATCTAATTTTAAAATTTAAACTTAAAAGTTTACAAGCATTTTTGTTCCTGTAGATCTAACTTAGACCAATTCTACATTCATAAATAAAATTTTCACATTTATATATTTGATTTAGCATAACAAATAGATAAAACGAGAATCATGACTGATCTATAAAAATATATGAAAATAACACTAAATTTAGATCAAATTAATCATCATATTCGAAATTAAATCAACTCTATAAATAATAAAAATCCCTTTAAGAAAAATAGATAAAAGCATATCCTTTTATATACCAACCATTATATTAAAAAAACACAAATAAAAAAATCTACACTACTTTTAGAATTACAAAATATACATTTTTACCATTATCATACCCAGCTTTGTTTATAGAATAAATAGAGATTCAGAATAATAATGCTTAATACATTAGAGATTCAAATTTATTTTACTGCTGATTTTTTAAAGTTTGGGCATCAAATCACGTGGTTCCTCCCTTAAAACAATGCCATAAATGTCATAAAGATAATTATTTTTAAAAAAGTGCCATTGTGTTGCAGTAGAATGCCATTAAAAATTGTGCAAATAATTGCCTTATTTTTCATTAGTTTTTTAAATCCATGATCTTCATGAACAACTCTATCTAAACTCAATAAAATCTATTTGATTGTGAATAGTTTTTTGCCTTTATTTTAATTGGATTAAAACAATATAAAATTACAAATAGCAGATTACAACACAGATAGATAATCTGCTCATCTTCAGTTCTTTTAATGCCATGGGTATTTCAGGAATTATTTAACGCAATCAATTAACAACCTTCAATTAATGAAACCATAATCTGCATAATCTGATATTTCCAATGCCAACAATTAAACTATTATTAAGGATTATTGAACATGATGGTAGAGGGGAATATATTAAATAAACAATCAAAATCTAACAAACATGTAGAAAAATCTTTGAGGAGACTGTTTGAAATTCTCATCAATTAGTTCTGCTTGGAATGTGTTGCCATCTTGATCTTGTTCTTTATAGATTTGTGTTATTTCTAACAAAGAAAAGATGTTAAAATTTATGGAAAACAATTGATTTTAAAAGTGAGGGTGTCAACAAGCGTATGATTTGGTTTTAATATTGTATGTATCTATTAACAACAATATGTTAAAATTATTAGTTAAAATAGAGATATATTTTTCCATAAAATGGAGTTTGTCTAGTAACTTCATGTTTACAAAAGGAATCCTTCATCAATCAAACTAGATTTGAACTTATAAATAGTATAAAACTATTATAGATGCATTAAATCTATTTATTCATGAAAATATATTTTCAAATTACTCTCTCTCTCTCTCTCTCTCTCTCTCTCTCTCTCTCTCTCTCAATCTCCCATCTCTCCCTCCCTACTTCTTTCTCATTCTCTCTCCCATTTACTCTCTAATTATCTCTATCTCCCATTTATGTCCCTCTACATACCTCTCACTCACACCCCCCTTCCATATCCATCCCTTCTTCCCTCTCTACTCTCTATCTCATTGTGAGAGGGAGATAGAGATAATTATCTCCATCTCCCATTTACAGCTCTCTACATACCTCTCACTCACACCCGCTTCCAATATATACATCCAATAGAGAAAATTAGAGAGGGAAGGATATAGAAATAAATAAAGGTGGGAACGAAGAGGGAGAGAGATATGGAAAGAGAAGCAAGGAGGGAGAGAGTGGGAGTGAGAGATGACAAGACACGAGAAAGAGAGAGAGAGAGAGAGAGAGAGAGAGAGAGAGAGAGAGAGAGAGGGATCTTAGTGTTGATATATAATTCTATTATGATCAATATGGAGACCTCTAGTTCATTGGGGATAGTAACCCAAATTATATATACAAGCCTACATATGATGCCATGGTGGTGTGGCAATTCATAATGCAATCCATTACATAAAAACATTAAATTTTGGGTCTAATCATCCTTATCAACTTATTTTGTAATTATAGGTCATATGATCTTCTCCTACATCAGAGAAGTTTGATATTATGTAAGGGAATACCAATATAGACTAGATATATATAAGAATATAGATTAGAAGAGTAGATTTGAGGTAGAGATACATTGAGTGAGATCATTGTGGTTGATTAATAATTCAAAATCTAATACCTAGAATTTGTAATACATCTCTTGATTAGTAAAGCAATATTAATTTACACAAGCTATTTATTTTCTTATATTAAAATTTAATAAATTTGAAGTGAGTAAGTGAGGTTGGTTGCAAGTATGAATAATTCTTAATTGGGCCTTGCAATCTTAATTGCATTAAATGGTATTAGTGTAGATTAGAGTTATGTTCTTGTGTTATTTGACTTATAAAAGGTTTGCAGATCACTATTTAATTTATGAAGAAAGCTTACAATAAAGACTTTATATGTAAATGTAAGTTTCATATATGCATTAATGGATTAAACATAAATAATTACATGAGTGTTTAAAATTAGCAATAAGAAAATAAAAAACCATAAAGTTGCAATACATAATACTAGATGTATGTAGAGAACCATTTTCGAGGAAAAAACTTCACCATCAAAGAGTGCAACTCAATAAATTATTAATCTTAGATAATAGAATACACATACAACAGTCTAACTCCCTTTATTGTGATAGTGTTCTACTAGCACTTATGTACTTGTTAAATAACACAATGAAAAAACATACCATCCCTTTAATTTATAGAGAAATCTGAGAGGAAAACTACAAATGGTTTCCCAAAACAATGTGCCATCAAGCCATGGTAGAAAGAAAACCTCTCATATCTAAAATGAAGAGAATATTTAAGAATAACAAAAGTCACTCTCAATGAATGGGAATAGAAAAACTAGTAGGTCTTTAAAATAGTATCTTTGACTTGTACCTCCTTTATAGTGGCTCATATCCCAAGGTAGCCTCCAAATTCACTACCCAACACATATATGACCAACCAACAACATGCAAGATGCTCCATTACTCATTCTCATACAAAAATTTAAGAATATGTTAAAAATAACATTATAATTGCCACTAGCAACTCCACCTCCTTCATCAACACCATTACAAATAATATTCCAAACAAGGAATAGTAATAATATAATTATATATTTTAACGACTTGGGTCTCCAAGTATTTGTTCCAAGATTGTTGGAGATGCATAAAATAATAACATTAGGATTGTAATTAAATATCACATCATTCTAACATTCTCCTAGTTGATATTATATATCGTAATGACATCTAAAGGAATACGCTAGTATATCAAATACAAGAATCAAGTCCCTCCCTATACCAAGAGAACTTCTCCATGTTCATTAGCTATGTGAGGGATTTGCAACATTATCTATAGTGACAAATATTTATAAGACCTTACCATTCCCTACCATCACATGCACAGTGTTAAACATTAGCATGCCTAGCATGAGCATGACACATGAGATTTTTTGGCTAAAAAAGTAGCACTCTAATTGTCACAATTAAGTCTAACCACTCTACAATAAAACATAATACCTACACAAGGTCTCTATAGCCATATTATCTACTTAGAGGAATGTGTAGTAGCCATATACCTTGATGGTGAAGAAATCAACCATGGAGTGCCTCTTACTCATTCAACCTCTAGACCTCCAAAAAGAGAAAACATGGCCACTAGTGGATCTTTAACAATACAAGTCACATACTCAATATGCATCCACAAAGCATTGCATGTCTAATGTCTAATCAACACCATCAATATATGATCAAATAAATATTATTATAAATTCCTTTGCAAATATCTAAAAGCCCTCTAACATAAGTCCAATGCATAAAGTTTATCCTACACTAAAAGAATATAAACTCACAAAATTGAAGTTTTCAATACATATTATTATCTATTTCTTCCACATGAGAAACACACATCAAACAATTTTATTTGTTGCTTTTTATCTACAATTCAACTTATCCATATATAATATTAGATATAATTTCATAAATAGAAAAAATGCCAAAAAAATGTGAAATCCTAAAAACAATTAAATATAAGTTCATTAAAAAAATATGCTCAATATTTTAGAGAACATCTGTCAATAAAGAAAACACATTAGAAAAATCTAAAACTTATTACACACTTGCGGTTGGTTAAAAAGACATAAACTTGTTGAAATTGAAAAAATAATAAATGCAATCATAATACACTCCATGCAGATACTAATACTATGAGAATACACATTTATTTAAAAACAATTGGATAGATTGGATGATGATAAACATGTAACCTTTCCACTTCAATCACTTCCCTGTATTTTGATAATGTTTGTTGCCAAATTTGGGGCCCAAATAATAAATAAGCACGTTGCACATTAAATAACTTTTAAGTGATTTTTTTTATCAAAATAATGGACTGCAAAGTAAGCAAATCTTTGGCTCTCTATATAAAACAAACAATGTGTGGTTATGCTGTCATAAGAGAAGAAACTTTTGGCTCAGACAGATTTTCCTGATACTAATTTTTACAGCAGAGCATGCAAGATGGGTTGTCTACCACCGACCTTCCCTCAATTATGCAACCCACTGTTTTGCTAAAAGGACAATCATCATGTTTCTAACACAGTAAATTAACTTACAAAACAGTAGATAATTGGGATTTATTTATAAAGACAAATGGGTATTCCAGTGCCATTCATGTTTGCCAAAGAAACATTTGACCCACATTATAAATGAGAAAGATTTATTCTTGGCCAGTAAGTCCAACATTGACAAAAATAGTCTTTTAAATTGGGCTTCAGCTGTATGATTGCAGGACTGAAAAGACTATTCCAAGAATGCATGAGCTGGTGCTCATTTGCTCATGTCACCAACCTTTCCTTTTGAATGTCTTATTCCTCATAACCTATTACAAAAGGGCCCTTTCACTCTTCATGAATTCCCAAGTCTTTCCTCATTTCAGTTGCTCTCCAATAGTTTTTCTGACCTGCTTCACTATCTCCATCTGAAGGTCTTTTTCTTCACTTTCTTCAATGTTTATGAGCTTCCTGAGGTCCTATCCACTCACTCTTCATATTCACTGCTCTGACCTTTTTTCTTTTGTAGTTTTCATCAATTGTTGTCACAAGTGTGCAGTTGGCTTGCCTTAGTGGATAATACTTGTTTTTATGTTAGGGTATGTTCAGAATGAAACAAGTGTTGCTCAGCAAGAATTGCTCAGCCAGTAGGATGTTGTACTCAATCTTTCTTAATATCAGTAATGATTATAGATGTTAGGGACAAGTAGTTTATTATATCAGGTTATTGAAAAATTCAGGAGGACCTAAATTGCATTTATGCATTCAATGTTTTATTTCACTAACATTGTTAGAGCGCCTATAAGACCCATCAATGATTCTAGATGTTAGGAGCAGTGTATACCTGTTTATGTTTCTTATATTACTGTATGTGTTATGCAGTTCAGAAGAACATCATTTTATATAGAAGCTTTAGAAAAGTAAGTGAAAGAAATCAAATTAGTTATTCACTTGTTGGTTTTGCATTCACACTGGAATTGCAATATTTGTTTTATAGGTTCATTTGATAGAGTGAGAAGGTTCTGGTGAAGATGTTGCTCAAAATGTGGCTACTATTCTTAGTAGTGGTGGTGCCTGCTGCCATGGCTGCCTCACCACATAGGCCCATAGATGTGCCATTTCAAAATAACTATGTCCCTACTTGGGCTGCTGATCATATAAACTACATTAATGGTGGAAAGGAAGTCACACTTTCTCTGGACAAATGGACAGGTAATGCCCTTTGATAGTGCCGTGCCCATCTTCATTTGCAGATTTGTGTTACAACGGTGTTTGAATTCAGATACCCAATTCTTGTATAATATATTTTCTTTTGAAGTGGTGCAGGTACTGGATTCCAATCCAAGGGCACATACTTGTTTGGGCACTTCAGTATGCAGATAAAGATGGTTCCTGGTGACTCTGCAGGCACTGTCACTGCTTTCTATGTAACTACAACACCATGTTCTACTCTTCTCAATGCTTTCTTCTGCTCTACAACACATGTATAACATGACAATTTACTTGTGTTCTTGTGAGTTTCAGCTGTCATCACAGAACTCAGAGCATGATGAGATAGACTTTGAGTTCTTAGGAAACAGATCTGGGCAGCCATACATTCTCCAAACCAATGTATTCAGTGGAGGGAAAGGAGACAGAGAACAGCGCATATACCTCTGGTTTGATCCCACAACAGAGTACCATTCTTACTCTGTTCTCTGGAACATGCATCAAATTGTGTAAGTTCATGTTCATTGATTGATCAAAATTCCACCTTTACCCATTCAAATCAATTGACCCTGTGTTAAAATGTTCAAAATATGGCTCATTTTCAATTCTCTAAAACATCAACTTTTTGAATTCAGATTCTTTGTAGATGATGTTCCAATCAGAGTGTTCAAGAACAGCAAGGACTTGGGAGTGAGATATCCATTCAATCAGCCCATGAAGATCTACTCAAGCCTGTGGAATGCAGATGATTGGGCCACAAGAGGAGGGCTTGAGAAGACAGACTGGAGTAAAGCACCATTTGTGGCAGCATACAAGGGATTCCATGTTGATGGGTGTGAGGCATCTGCACCAAATTCACAGTGCCCAACACTGGGAAGGAGGTGGTGGGATCAGAAGGAATTTGATGATTTGGATGGATTGCAGTGGAGAAGGGTGAGATGGGTGAGAGACAAGTATACAATCTACAACTATTGCAGTGACAGAGTTAGATATCCAGTCATGTCTCCAGAGTGTTCCAGAGACCGTGACATCTAGTACTGCTTTCTTTTGCTCCCACAAGCTTATATAGCTAAATGGATTGTAGGGATTATGACACTGTCCCAGATACAATAAACATTTTTGTGTCTACTCTAGCATTCTAATATATGCTTATTTATGTAAAATGGCCATCCTCACTGCATATAACCAGCAAATGGTTTATCTATGAAGTATTGTTAGCGGGTGAGTATAGGCATTTCTTCCATGTTCATGGTAGTATCGTTAGACCCATGAGGTGAAGAGAAAGTAATAGTCAAAAAGCATATGATTGTGGCTCTAGGCTTAGGTCTTCCTTTGGGAGGTGCTTCCTCATTCTCTATGGCTTGGAAGTCATTAGTTATCACTGACGACAACCCTAGTAAATGTAAGGAGTAGTCTCTCCAATCATATTTATTTAGTCACAAATAATAATCTATTTTATTTGTAAAATAGATTTATAGATTTAATAAAAATTTGGATTATGTCTTTAATTTAATTAATGTGTGAAAAAAATTAAGATTTTTTGAATTAGAAGTGTTAATTAATAGAAGAGAATACAAAAGATTTTAGAGTAGTATTTTTGTTGGGTACAAGAAATATATATTCAACAAAGTAATATATGCATACATCAAGGTATAATGTGTATTACTACAATTATTGTACAACTCAAGTGTTGTTGCTTTATTTGATGATGTAAAAGAGTACGGACTTGTAAGTTCCTACTTTTCATATTATAAAAAGGGTTTCAATTTTTTAATTACACATGGGAGAAAAATTAAACTTCATAAATAATAAAAATTTAACTAGGAATTATAATAGATGAATTGAAAGGTTATAATTAAAAAGTAGTTGTAAATTTTTACTACTCAATGAAAAATAATCTTTGATCATTCTTAGTAGTAACTATCAAGATGTGTACTTCAAAAACAATACAATATTTTACAAAAATACTTGAACTTAGAACTTGAAATAATAATACAAAAACAAAATACAAAGACCAAGTGCTAGAACTATTGACAACAAAATCAAAATAATTATTCTAGAGTGATGATGCTTACAAAATCAATGGGTGATTTCATAATAGTGTGTTCTGATTTTTGGTCAAATGAGACATTGGAATCAACATATAAAACCAAAATTTTACCTTCTATCACCGATAGAAACTTATATTTTAAAAAAATTCGATAATGATGTAAACCAAGGGTTTTGAGATTCCATGTGTAGATTCTAAATATATATTTTTAAAAATTAGACATAATTTATCAAAAGTTACACAAAGTACTAAGCTAGATATTTTAGACACAAGTAGTAGGTCTCTTTCCAAACTCAATATATATTGCACATTTGAAAGTTTATGTACTCTACAATCACTAAAGACAAGTACAAGTTTGAAAGGAAGTTAGTTCACTAACCTTGAGGGGAGGATTCTGCAAAACCTTTCAAATATTTACAAATGTTACAAAAAATTAACAAGAATGAACATAAACAGTATGTGTACCAAAACATAATGGTTTAGATAGGGAAAATCCTTTTGGGAAAAAGACCGCACACTCCAAAACAAACCCAACATATTATTTACAAATTAACAATAGAATACAATATACTTTCAAAGAAAGCATCTCACATAAGTATCACCAACTAGAGATCTGGAGGTAACTAAATAGCTATAAGACTCTTACACAACCTTCATCCCGTGCACCTAATATATAAGAAATATAATACATGAAATTGTCAAAGGGTATCACAAAACCATGAGCTAAAATAACCCCAAAAAAGTGATGCCTAACTCTCCAATCCAATATGCCCTATGTTGTTTCAAAGCACACACCAACATGTGTAACTCATTTGTGTCCAACACATTTTTATGTTTCCCATTTAAGGAGACCTAACTCCCAAGATTGATGTTTTCAATACATATTATTAGCTATTTCTTCCACGTGAGAAACACACATAGAACAATTTTATGTGTTCTTTTTTATCTACATTTTCCTCTATGTTGCGGCCACAAACCACCACTAAGGAGGTCTTATCATAAGCCAAAGGTTTAGTTTTCTCCTTTGGATGAAGAGTTGAAATAGATCTGGTAACATGAGTAAAAATCCATCCACCAAAAACCAAAAGAGGCTTTGAAAGGGGAGTCATTCACAACCTTACCAACAGAGACATCCCCTGAACCACCCATTGAAACAAAGGCACCCAACAAAGTGGCAAGTAAAGCATCCTTAGCACCACCCTTGTAGAGCATACCCAAAAGATCCTCCACAAACAACTCAGGAAACACAACATTTGCATTCACAGTGTGAGCATTCGCAACAACTATTTATGCAACATGAGCGGGATAAAAATATTGTGACCATTATGCTCGAGTGGGACACGATTGCACATATTGTAACCATTCTCCAATAGGTGCCTGCATTTTCAAAGTTTGATATCTAGTTGTTATTATTTTAATTAATACTTGTTGCATATTTAACATTATGGCATTACACACAAACTATTTCAAATAATATTCACTACATGTGCTCAAAATAGATGCATTATCAACCATGGCATAATTATTTAATATATATTACCATTATACAAGAAATATGTAAAGGTATATGCTTGTTAATAACTAACTTGGATGGAAGATGAAAATCATAAAATGATATATCATAGTTTTCCTCATATATAAAGATGTGATTGAAGAAGTCACTATTTATGGTCATATATCAAGATGCACTTGGGACATTTTCTAAATCTTTTGCATTATAACCTTAAATAAATGTGATGTACACACTAAATCACAAAGAGATACCTTATCTGCTATATTCCAAATTTGATCAATAATATCATATTCCTTAAAATTGATTGGTTGCAATCTTTAGTGTAGGAGGAAGATTTAGATTATAAATTAGTGAAAAAATTAGTTGATTGGTTGTAACATTACGACTTCCAACTGGTCAACCTTTAATAATTATGCCCAACTACACCATAAATTTATGAAATGTGTCCCTCATCAAATACAAACTTAGAATAATAGCATATAGCATTTTTCTCTATATATTTCGTGAGACAACAATGACATGTTGAATTATACTTATGTGAATTAGGTGCCTTATGGAATATAACAAAAGGATAAGGTAGGGGGATAATTGTGCCCTAAGTAATAATCATAGGTCCAATGAAATATGAGAAATAGAATGACATATGCATATCAAGTGAAGATGATGGACATGGATAAATAAGGGACATGTGATGGAATATGCAAGTCAAAACTATCCTCATGAATTATAGGGATGAAATAATGTAATCTTTAATCACCTTGTCATGTCATAAATGAATGTTATAACATACAATATTAATCAAACCATAATAGTTATTTATCACTCAAAGTATAAATCCACCCATCAATTTATCATATCATCATCTACGTGTTCATAATCAACTCAAGAAAGAATGACTTGACATCTAATGGTTCATCACCAATAAAATCAAATCCATCAAGCAATAAAGCCTAAGGACAATAAATCATCATGTAATGTATAGCATGAGGAAAAAAACCAATATGAACATCCATAGAATAAATAAGAATTGCTAAAGATATATCCTTATTGAGCACATGTGTAGGACACATATATCTAGACGTGTCATAAAGTGAACAATTCAAGAAAGCAAATTTAGTAGAATATAAATGAGACTATAATCATGACATGTAGATAGAATAAAATATCAAGGCTCAACAACCACATCAGTATCCATCACTCTAGTGGATTAATCATCATGATCATGTACATAAATGAAGCAAAGTTGTCTAGGATGGAAGCAAATACATCAACAAAGTGTGTGAAAGAATATAAGATAGATATGCATGAGAATAATTATTAATAGAGAAGAAAGATGCAATATCATCAAGGACCAAGTGATGTGATGCAATAAAATATGAAATTGCCTAATAATCCTTGATATATGTACGAAGTTAATAAAAAATGGAGTCATCAAAATCCATGGTGAATGCTACAATAATGAAGCAAAACTAAGAAAGGGTGGGAGGGTATTGATCAAGTGGATATCACATTATGAAAGTGCAAATACTTAATCCAAAATCTAGAAATGATATAATAAAGGATGGATTCAAGTCCTAATAAAATTTTAAATGAATGGTTTACAACTAGAAATATTAGATATAAAATCCTAATATAGAAGGAATACACCCTAGAGTATAATAATGCCAAATTTGCCAATTTAATGTATGGGAAAATAAGATACCATAGACATTTAAATATCTTAGGTAAACAATCAGATTCACTCACAATGAATAAACAATCCAACCTATGATAAAGAGCTAGGACTAATAATGCTACTAGAAAATAAATCATCAAAATTAAATTAATATTTAAGACCTAGTTTTAGGTTTGATACATATTTCATTGCAATAAATGTTGTCAATTGGTTTTCCAAAATGTTAAAAAATTGTTACTCATCAAATGGCTATACCTTGAGGCTAAGAAATCAATATCCAAGTTAAATTATTCTAGTTCACTAATATGCAAGCATACAATTATTCTTTATGATTATAGAGGCCAATCTTACATGTGGTGACACCAGTCTAAACTACATTGAAACTAATGTTAGAAATCTATTTGTCTTGAAGTCTATAACTTATGATAAGTAGGAGATATTTTCCACAACAAGTCAAATTGTAGTACTAATAGATTTTGTTTAGGAGATTATTAGGCTTAGGTTGTCTCTCTTTGGCCAAAACCTTGCTACTAAGTCAACTATATAGAGCAATGACCAAAATAACAAGTAATCGTGGAATATTTTGGAGTATTAATAACATGTTATATGTATATATTTGAAAGGTAATACAACGTGTGTGAATTTTATATATGAGATCTAAATAATAGATAATGCTAGACTATTTAATAATGAATTAAGTTTAATCTTCTATACAACATCTTATTGTGTAATTCAAAAAACATTGTCAATAGTTCATAAAAACAAATTAGAAAGTAGAAACAAGATCCAATTTTAAAATTTAAACTTAGAAGTTTAAATGCATTTTTGTTCATGTAGATCTAACCTAGATCAATTCTACATTCATAAATAAAATTTTCACATTCATATATTTGATTTAGCATAACAAATACATAAAATGAGAATCGTGACTGATCCATAACAATATATGAAAATTTTTACTACATTTAGATCAAATTAATCATCATATTCCAAATAAAATCAACTCTATAAATAAATAAATAAATAACCTTTAGAAAAAATAGATAAAAGCATATTCTTTTATATACCAACCATTATATTAAAAAAACACAAATAAAAAAATCTACACTACTTTTAAAATTACAAAATATAAATTTGTACCATTGTAATACCAGCTTTGTTTATAAAATAAATAGAGATTCAGACTAATAATGTTTAATACATTAAAGATCTAAATTTATTTTACTGTTGATTTTTTTAATATTCTGGGCATCAAATCACATGGTTCCTCTCTTAAAACAATGCCATAAATGTCATAAAGATCATTTTTTTTTTTGAAAGTGTCATTGTGTTGCAGTAGAGTTCAATTAAAAATTGTGCAAATAATTGCCTAATTTTTTCATTAGTTTTTTAAATCCATGATCTTTATTAACAACTCTATCTAAACTCAATAAAATCTATCTGATTGTGTATAGTTTTTTCCCTTTATTTTAATTGGATTAAAACAATATAAAATTACAAATAGCAGATTACAACACAGAAAGATAATGCTCAGAAAACAAAAAATCTGCTGATCTTCAGTTGTTTTAATGCCATGGGTATTTCATGAATTATTTAACGCAATCAACTAACAACCTTCAATTAATGAAACCATAATCTGTATAATCTGATATTTCCAATGCCAACAATTAAACTATTATTATTAAGGATTATTGAACAGGATGGTAGAGGGGAATATATTAAATAAACAATCAAAATCTAACCAACGTGTAGAAAAATCTTTGAGGAGATTGTTTGAAATTCTCATCAATTAGTTCTCCTTGGAATGTGCTGCCAACTTGTTCTTGTTCTTGTATAGATTTGTGTTATTTCTGACAAAGAAAAGATGCTACAATTTATGGAAAACAATTAATTTTTAAAGTGAGGGTGTCAACAAGTGTATGATTTGGCTTTAAAATTGTAAGCATTGATTCTTCAATGGGCCCTATTGAGGATGATGAGGGAATTGCACAAGAAGCTATTTCTTTCTTCACTAACCTTCTCATTGAGGAAGCCACTATATCACATGATTGCATCCTTGACTCTATTCCAAAGTGTCTCTCAAATTGATAATACAATGTTGATGTCCTCTTTTAATCTTGATGAAGTTAAAAATGTGGTATTCTCTATGGCTCTGGACAAGGCTCTGGGGCCTTATGGGTTTACAATCATGTTTTTTTTCAGAAATGTTGGGACTTCCCTGGGCCGGATATTCTAATGGCCTTGGAAGAAGCTAGGAGGAATCCATATATGCTTAGAGGATTGAATTACACTTGGATTGCTCTCATTCCAAAAGTGGATAATCCCAAGACCTTTGCTGATTTTAGACCTATATCTTTGTGCAATTCATTATACAAAATCATTACAAAGGCTATTTCAGTTAGGCTTTCCAAGTTGATTCCCTCTATAATTTCGAATGAGCAAGGGGGTTTTGTGCTAGGGCGGGAGACTCAGGGGCAATTCTTGCTCATGAGATTTTGCATTCAATTTCTTTTGAGAACAAAGCTACAATGATTTTAAAGTTAGACATGATGAAGGCTTATGATCATGTCAATTGGAACTTTCTCTTTGAGGTTCTTAATAAATTTGGTTTTGATAAACAATGGGTTAAATGGATTAGCTCATGTGTCTTCACCCACTTTCTCGGTTACTATCAATGGCTTCTTTGGGCATAAGGTGGAAAGATTTCTCTGCATTTGTTGCTCTTATGTATCTTATCAGGGAGCTACAAGAAGAGATTAATAAAAGAGTTATTTTCTTTTCCTCTGAGGAAGATGAATTAATTTGGACATGTGCTCCTTCCAGGTAGTATTCTATCAAATATGGATATGCATCATGCTTCCCGATTGATCCTTTGGGTGACTGGCCTACTAGACTCCTTAGGGGGGGCATCATGTCTTCCTAAAACTAGTGCTTTTGCTTGGCTTGCAATTCAACACCGCATCTTGACAGAGATGAGATTGGATAGGCTTGGAATCATTGTTGTATTTCCATGCACATTGTGTGGATATTTTATGGAAATGACATACCTTCTCTTTCTACATTGTCCTTTTACAATGGAATGTTAGTATCGGTTATTTGGTAGACTGGGATGGTGTACTATTGTGGGTCAAAATCTATTGTCACATTTTCAATCGTGGCTGATTATTTTCACATATGTTGTATTTGCATCATTATGGGAAGTTAGCCCTTCAATATTGATTTGGTGTATTTGGTTAGAAAGGAATGAGAGGGTTTTTCGTAAGCATCCCTCACCCATCTCTATGGTTATTAACAAGATCAAGAAAAATTAATCTCTGAGGTTATTAAGACTTCTTTGTTTAAGAAAGTTAATCCTTTGAAATCATTCACTAAATGGGACAATTTTATTCAAAATACTTGGCCATTGCTTCACTTTATCCCAACTCGAAGGTCTCATAATATGATTTCTAAACCTCGGATAAAAGCTAATGATGTATGGTCTCTACCTCCCTTTGGGTTTGTAAAATTAAATTTTGATGGGTCCTCAAGGGGTAACCCAGGACTTTCTGGGGTTGTTAAAGCTATCTACAAGAAGCTACATGTTGGGTCTAATAATGTGGCTGAATTTGAAGCTCTGATTCATGGTCTTTCTTTTGCCATTGCATTGAAGTTTGTTAATATTATAATAGAAGGTGATTCCATGTAGGTTATTAATTCACTAATGAATAGGTTGTCCAATTGTTGGAATCTTAAGTATCGAATTGATAAGGCATTATCTTGCTTGGAGGATTTTTCAAACTATGAGATTAAGCATTGCTATCGAGAATCTAATACAATTGTTGATGTCTTAGCAAATAAAGCAATTGATGATCACAATAATTTACAAGAGGTTGATGAAACTACCATTTTGTCACTTCTTGCTGGTAAATTGGATTAATGTTTTCGCTAGGACTCTGGATCACGGTCTTAATGATTTGGGTGATTGTTCACTTTTGATATAAATGTCATGTCTTTGGTAATTCTAAAAATGGCCATCTTTCAGAATGTCTCTTCATGATTACAAAGAGAAAATTAAAAGTGTTTGCTTGATTCTTAATGATATGTCTTTTGTTTGGCTAAAGTTACTAATGATACACTTTTAGCACTTTATGTGGATGTTTTTATACTCCATCCATTACTTCTATGTGGATGATGTTCTCTATGAATTTTTACTGGTTCATAGTCTAGACATGGGCCTTTTTCCTATTGTTGGTATTAATGATTATAAATTGTTGGCTAATCCTTGTGTACAATATGTTTTCGTTGTTGTGAGACTTTCTTTGCAGGTAGGGGATATTGTCTTCATCACCTGGGAATATGTTTGCATGATATCTTTATTGGACCCACATGTTTCATAATTTGTATCATTGTCTTACATATGGTATGTTGTTTGTATGAGTTGGGACTACTGTACGAGTTGGTTTGGATCACGGGAAACTGCATGTATCAGATTCAAATTCTGTTACAGGGGGTCATCTCTATTTTGTAAACAATTTTGTATGGGGGTAATGTAAATACTCTCATGAGTATATGTTGTATTGGCTAGATCACAAGTTTTGTTGCTCTTCTCCTAAATTGTTTAGATCAAAGAAGTTTGGTCTTTAATTAGGATTTTATGGATTTGGGTAAGACTAGAGGTTTTATTTACCTAGTTATTTCCTATTGGTGCCCTTTGAACCAAGAAAGTTGTAAAATTAATATTATAATTAATAAAATGGTTTAGTGGAATAATCCACTTTTTTAAAAAAAATACATATGTTAAAATGGAGTTATAATTTTTTTAAAACTAATAGTATATATTTTTCCATAAAATGGAGTTTATCTAGTAACTTCATGTTTACAAAAGGAATCCCTCACCAATCAAAATAGATCCAAACTTATAAATAGTATAAAATTATTATAGATATCTTAAATCTATTTATTCATAAAAATATATCTTCAAATTAACCTCTTAATACTTTTTAGATTTATAATTCTTTATTTTATATAATTAATAGTGTCAAAATTTTATAAGAGATTATTTTAATATATTCAATTGTTTTATTTTATATAATTTTTACAAGAGCTATTTCTATTATCTTTTAAAAAGATAATAAGAGATTCATTAGTAAAAATGGAAAGATTAGGGGAAAAAATCAAAATGACAAGGATAGAAAATTAGAATTCCTAGTTTAATGAAAATAAATTATTACTTTAAAGAATTATCTTTCTCTTCTATACAAATATAAAATGTCAAAATCTATTAAACTACAAAAACATAACATGTCTATATAAATGAATAGATGATGAAGAGGTAAAGCTATGTTATTTACTTAAGAACTTTATTTTATTATATTTTAGAACTATTTTGTTTATTATTTTATTATAAAGGAACATGGCTCTTTTTTGTGAATTATTTTATTTTATCTATATTTTTTTATAAATGTACCATTCATTTCTTTGGTAATTCTTTTATTTTTTCCCTTTCAAAATTGAAGTTAAACTTATATACTTATATGTTACTTTTTAATAGTTTCATTTAAAGATATTTATATTTTAAAATGATATAAAAAAAATATTTATCAATCAATTTATGTGCTTGTGTTTATTAGACAACATAATGTGAAAAAACTTTCTAACCTAATCATTCTTAGTTGCAAATGACATCAAGCAAGGGAGTGAACTTTGAATGAGGGAAGAGTGGGAAGTTGCAAGGTACTACAAGTGACGAGGATGTTGAAGATATATTGGATGATGATGGACGTGGTACTTTTGAGAGGAAGATTGGAACTATAGTTGGAATGAGAAGATAGAGTATGAAAGCCTATAAGGGATTTTGGTAGAAACATAACATATAATGGAGGAGCAACATGCACCCCATGTGGCTTCTAGAAAATTTTGTTGGTGTTTGATTCATAAAAAAAATTCAAGAGACCCACTTGCTTGGCTTTATGGGGAATCTATCCAAGGGATTTATCCTTCCACCCTATTAATGTTGGTTTCCCTATAGTTTCTTTGTCTATATAAGTTCATATGGAGGATTCCATTCAAGGGTGTCTATATTGAACCCTTCCAACTGGTCATGAAAAATGCATTATCTTTTTATGGTCTGTTGGAGGTTAGATTGTGCCATATTAAAGGTGGCATTTATTTTGTGCAAATTTTTGTTGTACCTATCCTTGAGACCTTTGCCAAAGTGAACTCACCCTCTTCCATTATATCTACATAATAGGACATGTTATTTTCTAGTTGTACCTTCAATCTAGGATGGGTTTTTGGAGTAGCCTTCCTCTATAGCTCTTAAGTTTCATAACTATATGCTTGATAAGACTTTGAAAAAACTAGAAAACTCTCTATTTGGGAAGATTTTTCGGCCATGCTCAATATTGACAATTTAAGAGCTAAACACATACAACTTTATTTTTTGTCAATAGATTGTTATCTTGGCTTTACCTTTAGTTTTTTTTTCTAATTTAGTTTTAGATACAAAAAATCGCAAAAGGATTCTCATGGGTGCATGGTCATGATTCCATAGCATGGGGGTTACACCTCTAATGATAGATTTTGGGTTTTAACCAAATAATGGATTTCATTGTTCAAAGATTCCAATTTAGATCAAGTTTCAAGTTTCCTCAAAAATATTGGGATGAGGAAGTGTTTGTAGGGCATAGCTAACTTGATTGGGAAACTTAGTATTATCAAATTTAGTTACAATTTAAAGAAAGTGCCTATTGTCTGCATGATTTTATATCAATATAAACATTGGCAAGAAGCTTCCTTCTTTGATTGTGTTGTCTTCAAAATTGGTGACATAGGTGTAACAATGTTCTTATGAAGATTCATTGATGATTTTTTTTAATTGCTTCATATAGGATCATACTACTACATATTTTATGAGTGATAAAAGGTAGCATAGTACTCTAGGAGAGAAGGTCCAACTAGTGATTCCTCTTATATAATCTCATATTTCTATGTTGTGGTATCAAGGAGGTTCCCTCTTCACCAATTTATACTCTTGATCACCTATCTTTAGATAATGGATCTCATCACATAGCAATTGATTGGGTGAAGGTTCACAAGGAGATAGTATTGGACTATCCTAGTTTGGGAAGATTGTCGAGGATTGAGGAATTTCTTTCCTCTTTCTATTTTTCCCCTTCAAATTGTGCTCAAATTCTAATCTTGAGAATTATGTCACTGATGGTATTGCATATATTAGAATCAATAAGTTCAATCCACCTCTTTCTCTAGGTAGTTTTAATGTTGTAACCTATGTTATTGAAAGAAACCCATTTATGTAATATCCTTGGAATCAAGGATATTCTATATTTCAATTTGTTTTCACTCTAGAAGATACTAATGTTTAGATCTTATTTCAAATAACATCTATCTTAATGGATAATAAGCCTAATAAAACACACAAAAATAAATTATGAGCCCTTGGAATTAAATAAAAATTCAAACTAATGTTTTATTCCTCTTATTATAGTAAAATATCACATGTACTATACAATTGATTTTCCAAATAAATGACAATGATATTATTATCATACATATAATAAATTCATGGCAAAAAGGGTTCTACAAAAGCCACTTCAAAGTTACAATTTCTATGTGCCAAGAGAGTCACATAACTTAGACAAATAGGCATTGATAGGATCCAATTAAATTAAAAAATGAAGCTCAAACGGGATCCCTCATTGGACTTGATTAATGTTAGATAGAGGGTTTCATCTAGTAGTTGGCTATGGATTTTTGGGGGTTTTCATCCTCCAATATCTAATAAAAATGAATAGGATGTCCAATTTGTTTGAGGAATAATTTCATAAAAAATAAATGCTTTTTTTGAACTTTGACTAAGGCTTGAATAGGCAATTAAGCATTCATTTTCCCTCTAAAATATAATTTTATTTTTTCCTTCATTTTTACTTCAAGGAGCCTTGCACACAAAACCTTAGTTGATAACACTCAAAGGATTAAATCTTGATTACATGATACCTATAATGCTCCTTTGTTGAAGTGTTTGGGGACCATATATCCATTCAATGAAAATATCTGATTCCATGTTGTTGTAAGTTCTCTAGATTACCCCTGCTCTTTGTAGCTCATCACTTTAGGAAGGCTAACTAGAATTTTGATCAAATATTCTAGCATTGTCACATTTGAAGAAATCATTGTTATCATGTCGACATAATAAACATTTCTTCTTTTTTATCTAGCATTATGAGGTATAATGTCCTATTTTCATAGAATTAAAATAATTTACATTATTTATCCTCTTATTATTCCTTTCTCTTCCTTTGCATCCTTGGTAATTTGATTGTTTGTTATCATCTCGATATCCTTGTTGTTGATTGGTATTTATTGCACATGCATTTTGGTTATCCCACTAGAGTGGTATACAGTACTTTAACATCATTACTTTTATCTACACTACAAGTTCACCTATGGAAACATTGATTTCCTTGAATCCCTCCCTTCAAGACTAGGGACTTTTTATTTGGAAAATCTTCTATCAAGTGAGTATCATGTACCTTGCAGATTACTCAATACATAGAATTAGGCTTGATTGATTTAACTACAACAAGTATTTTTTTCTACTCAATCCTTAGGACATCCATTTTGAATGTGTCTGTATCTATTACAATATGTGGACCAAATATCCTTGGGATTTTTGGTTTGATTGGATTTGATCTCTTGTTGTGCCACAAGTTTTTGTACTTTCAACTATAAGTCTTCAAGGAATTCAATAGTTCTATCCTTTTATGACCTTCATCATGGTTAGACTTCGATCCCTTATGTCATATCTATCAAATCAATATATTTATCAAAGATTCTTCCATCCAATCCTACATTGATGTCTATATGTAATCCAAAAATAAACCATTGTATCTCATGCTTCGTTATTAAGGGTTCTTTCAATTTTCTTTAGACCTCTTTGAATCTTTTATTATAACTCTTCACCAATTTAGTTTCTCCCTATGTACTTGAGAGTTTTGGAGTGCAAAGTTAGCCAAGAATTCTTTCTTTGTACCTTATCTTGGATGGTTGCATCTTGTGGATATCTTTTCATGTACACCATTCAAGTTCTTTTCTTAGGGATCCAACAAAATCGAGCAGTTTGTCCTTATCTTCTTATTTTCCCAATTTTTCCTATATTGATTCAATGAGAGCATATACTCCAATGCTTTGTGGTATCTGTTCCAAAGATAGGGATCTTGATTGATATTTTCATGGTTGTTGATTTTTTTCCTATTATATAATGTGTGTGTCATCTTGGGCTTTTGTTTTAGTTTCCTTTTCACTTCGGGTGTAGTTTTCTTTATTTCCTTCTTTGTATGAATCTAAGGCTTGGTTTCTCTTCCTTTATCTCTCTCAAGTTTAATCTCAAAATATTATTGTCCTATAATTTACGTCCAAGGGGTATCTTGCCCTTTTTTCTCCTTTTTTTCCTCTTGTTTAAGTTCCTTCTTCTCTTCTCTAAATTGTCTTGTAATACTTCTACAACAATTCTCCTAATTTTAGACCTTCAGGGGGATAGGTCTTGCTCCATGGTTTTGGACTCTTCATAACAACCTTTTTTGTTTTTAAATGATATTTGATTAGTTAATGACCTAAGTCCTTTTCTCAAGATTAAGTTAACTTATTTATCCTTCTCTTCTTGTTCCCTTAACTTTCTTATACTCTTATTAACTATTTATTCTAAACAATCATCATTCAAGGATAAGAACTTAGCCAAAGTTTGTAGAAACTTTCTAAAAAAATTATCCAACTTAATTGTTATATTAACTAAATATGATTTACACTTAGGGTTTTCAAAATGTTCAACAACTTGTAGGAGCCTCTATTCCACAACTTTCCTCCATCAGAAAGATTTTAGGTTCTTGATTGTTTATGATATTTTCAAAACTACCTCATAGCCTTTTGATTTATTTTAATAATAGACTAAATTTCTCTAGGGTCTCCTCATTTTTCTTTCTACCATCTTTTCCTCTAGTTTCTAACAACACCCATGTTAGCCCACTCAAAAACACCCTCAATAGCACATGTCCTAATCTCAATTTTGTCATAATCTCCATTTTTTTTGGTGTCTCTCTTCTATCTCCACCATATTCCTTTGTCTTCTCTCTTCACCATTGGAGCTAACCATTCTTTCTTTTTATTCTAGGTTGATTTTCTCATTAATTTCTCTTATATTTTTTCATAATAGTCACATATTTTCATAGGTCTCACTGACCTTTTCCCTCTTTCCATTTCCCATCCCCTTGGCACCTAACCCCCTCTCATAGGGTAGACATCAAGAGAAAAAAATTATCCTTTTTTGTATATGGTACATCATCTACCTTTTGTTTCTTTTAAATTGATAATCTTCCCTATAAACCTCAACAAGATGTAACCAAGGTCCCAACAATGGAACCAATGTTAGCAAGAAATCTAAGCAGCGTGGACTGAAGTTTTATAGCCTAAGGATTTTTTGTGTTATATTCTTCTACCCCAAACTCAATCCTATTGAGCCAACAAGGAAAAGTTTCTAGGTCTAAGATTAGTTATAAATCAACATACTAATACTGTACACAATATACAAGACCAAAATCAAAAGTATTTTGTATTCATCATCATCAATTGTATATTACATCACTTATACCTCCTTGTCTTATTCACCATTACATTAATCATACTATATCATATGTATTATCTCACAAATCTTACAGTGAATAAAATCTCTCTATATACTTATAGTTACAATAAGGTATGTGGCCCTCAAATAGAAGATCCCTAAACTGTATTCTATGCTCCAAATATCACATTATGGAATCTTCTTTATGGTAATATATGATAGTTTTTAAAGGTCTATATTTGTGCTTTATTTTTCTAGCCAAGAGTTCCACATCAATATTTCCATTGATTATTTTTTAAGTGGACCTAATCTAACCGAGTGACACAATATACAACTCTAAATGGTAGAAACACAACAACCTCGATCTCTTAAAGAAAAGAATGTCTAAAGGGATAAATCTCTACTAGAAAATCCTATATAATGAATTTGTGGCTTGGGTTTGCCTAGCCTCTAATATACCACGAGATGCAATTTATGAAGAAATATAAATTCTATGGACATTTACTTGAAGTCTAACCCTTGCAACATGGAAATATGTTACGTATATAAGACTCCTCTAACTTTTAATACAAAGTTACTGAAACTATATTTTTCATCTTTAAGAACATTTTCTTCTTCCTTACGCCCTTGCAAGGCTAGTGTTTCAAGAAAATGATAAACACAATATTTTGCATGTGGTCCTCATCACAAATTTGTATATTAATTTTTCTTTTTAAGTCTTACGAGAGATCTATCTTTATGTAAAATCAATATTGTAGCCAAGCAAATCTTATTGGACTCAACATAAACCATCCACCCAAAGGTGGAGGCAATACAATTAAGAAATGACTAACAAGGTACAGGCAAATTGGGAAATTCAATCATATAAGATCTTTAGAAGTCTATTGATTGAACACAACAAAATCTCTTGTCTACAAAGAAAGAACATAGTAATGAAAATGGTAGAGGGCTACATTCACATAGTTAGCTTCTATAAAAGAAAAGAATGACAAGTTTTAGATTACATCTAAATCAGTCTTGTGCAAAACCTAAACAATCTTTAATTAAATTATGAAACATACTTTTATATAATTATAATCATTATCAAATTTAAGAATTGAAAGAATAATGAATTTACAATATACCTTATATAACAACTTTACGACAAACTTGCAAGATTGTTTATTCAAAGATCCCATTGTTCACTCTAATACCTATGCCTACAGCTTCAATATCAATAACCAAAAGAAAGGCTCACACATCATTAAAAGAGCTAATCACCCAAAAAAAAATGAGAAACTCCCCCCCACACACACCAAAAAAATCCCAAATATAGACAAAATTTAAAATTCCACTACATTGTTACCAACTCTTTTCCACCAATCCTCTTCACCAACTCATTAACATTATATCAAATAAATATGAATTCAGTTAGAACCTTGCAACATTTCTTCACTAATATAGTATGAAAGTTTACCTTTTTACAGCATAAAGCAAGGTGTCATGATGGTGTCAAACTTACTAGTATTAGCATTGGTATTTGAAACCGGCCATGCTAGTTTAGGTAAAAAATATCCATTTGCAATTTAATAAGATATCATTGAGATTATCATCTAGGGAAGGGAAACCTCACTGGAACCTCACTAGAAATCTGTGAGGCCACAAGGAGGATGACAACTAGGGTTTGTCCCCTCATATTAAAATCTCATACCCCATGCAATTGGATCCATTGATTTGGCCTGTGGAACCATTTGGGTTGTCAGTCACATGCACCCAGATCAAAGTTCTAGCATAATTATATGGACCTACCCTGTAAAGCTATGCACATATTAAAGATTGAAATGTGTGCTATAGGCAATATTATTTGCATGAAAGTAGGAACTACAGAGTAAAAGGTGAGCTTATTGGTACGAGGAAAGATGGGTGCTAGGGATCTCAATATTATATTGACTTCAATAAGAGCTAGTTATTTCTTTAACAGGAAAGATAAAGGCCAGCTTTAGCTTGCATGTGCTGTTTGTACAGCAGGGCTTAACCTGATAATATTTTTATTGTTTCCTACTCCAATTCTAAGCCTACAAAACCCCCCTCCTTGTTCCCACTCATGCATCTAAACACTTCTATCTTCTTTCAATTTTTCATCTGGGTTCCTTAAAAATCATTCTCTTTTGTTCTAAGTTGCCTGTTAAATCTTTTCTCTTCATAGATAGCAACTGTAAGTGACACAAACACACAGTTTCATGTAGCTTTATTTCTTCTTTTTGCAGTTTATTTCTCTGGCCTTTCAAATCTTAAAATCTCCATTGCTTGACAAAGCTTCAATCAAATCATGGGTGCTTCTTTTATCTATCTTGGCTTCTCTGGTTCATTAGTTTTTCTCCGGTTCATTGATTTTTCAATTTGAGGGAATGCACTAGGCAGTAGGCACTTCCATTGTCTGTTCTTGATTAATACTAGTTTGTCTGCTTTTCTGGGCATTTCTTTGCTCAGTTGCTTTTAATACTTGAGAGTTATTCAGAAGGCCCTCCAATCATATATTTATGTTCTGATCATATGTTTTCAGCATTTTGGCCTATTTGGGTCACCAGTATAGATTAGTATTTTGCTAGATTTGAAATACACTTACTGTTACAGTGTTATTAATGTTTGAAGAACCTGTGGCTTCTTTTAGGATGATGTTACTGAAAATGCTGCCAAAACTATTTCTACTCATCATGGTGGTGGCACTTCCAGCTGCCATGGCTGGCAGACCTCCTAACCCTGTGGATGTGCCATTTTCAAAGAACTATGTTCCCACTTGGGCTTTTGATCATATCAGGCAAATTGATGGTGGAAATCAGGTGCACCTTGTTCTAGATAAATACACAGGTACATTACTAGTGCACTCTCAAATGAATATACTGTTTTGAACTGTACTCTTTGAATCCCATGGTGATTGCAAAGTATGGAGCTGTTGTAACTGCATTGCGCTTTGCAAGTCTCTTAGCACATATCGCATTTCAGTTTGGGTCCTTTTGGGGCATTTTATATAGACATCATGCTTGATGAAAAGCCTCATTATTTTTTTCATTTTACAGTTACTTATGTCTCATAGTTACTGCCTCTAAGATTGTTAAGGTGCAGTTAAATGATCAACTCTTTCCCTTAGATATAGATTCATCTATAAACAAAAGATATTCATTTATTTTTTAGCAAATCCTATTCATAGCAAATCCTATTCACTCCAATGTTCAGAAAATAGGCTTCATTAATCTTCTTGCCATGACAGGCACTGGATTCCAGACTAAGGGGGAATATTTGTTTGGCCACTTTAGTATGACTATCAAGATGGTTCCAGGGGACTCTGCAGGGGTTGTAACTGCCTTCTATGTAAGAAAAATAACCTTTCACAGCCTCACTATATCCCTCTAGTTTCTCCTATTTCATTCTTTTAAACTGCACAACTGATTGTATTTACTGTTTTATATGGGGTGCAGCTATCATCACAGAACTCAGAGCATGATGAGATTGACTTTGAGTTCTTAGGAAACAGATCTGGGCAGCCATACATTCTCCAAACCAATGTGTTCAGTGGAGGGAAAGGAGACAGAGAACAGCGCATATACCTCTGGTTTGACCCCACCACAGAATTCCATTCTTACTCTGTTCTCTGGAACATGAATCAGATTGTGTAAGTTCATGTTCTTTGATTGAAACCCATTTAAATCAATAGACTTTGTGGTAAACTGTTTGAAGATTGGTCATATATGCAATTTCTAAAACATCAAACTTTGGATTCAGATTCTCTTTCTTTCTTTATTTTTAATTTTTTGATTGATACCCAACTAAATCAATAGGCTTTGGGTCAAACTGTTTGAAGATTGGTCATATATATATATTTTTTCTGAAACATCAAACTTTGGATTCAGATTCTTTGTAGATGATGTTCCAATCAGAGTGTTCAAGAACAGCAAGGATTTGGGAGTGAGATATCCATTCAATCAGCCCATGAAGATCTACTCAAGCCTGTGGAATGCAGATGATTGGGCCACAAGAGGAGGGCTTGAGAAGACAGACTGGAGTAAAGCACCATTTGTGGCAGCATACAAGGGATTCCATGTTGATGGGTGTGAGGCATCTGCACCAAATTCACAGTGCCAAACAGTGGGCAGGAAGTGGTGGGATCAGAAGATATTTGATGATTTGGATAGCCTACAGTGGAGAAAACTCAGGGAGGTGCGCCAAAAATATACTATTTACAATTACTGCACTGACAGAGTTCGTTTCCCAAAAATGGCTCCTGAATGTACAAGAGACCAGGATGTCTAGTGAAGTGGTTTTCACATGACTCACAGTCACACAGTACAATAATATATGTTTGGTGTAGCTGTGGCTATCCTTAACATTATTTGTTGCATCCATTACAATAAATTACTTATTAATGCGATAGATTTATTGAGATTCAATTGCATAGTCCATCGTTTATCTGCCCATATTCTTAGTGATAGTGCTGCTTTTTTAAAAAAAATTGGTTCAACACTGAACTGCCAAAACGCCTCTATGTTGAAAAAATAATAATAAAAATTGGTAGATGAATAGCTGGTCTCTTTGTCAGGAATCATTTGAGATCTTTAAAATTGTTTAAAAAAGAATTATATAAGTTTTTAAATTAAAATTATTTTATTGATGTATTGGAAAAGTTCAATGATTCATAGGTCTTGTGAGTGAAACATTCGAACATCATAAGAGATGAGGCTGAGATTGCCCCTCAAATGACTTTAATACAATGTTCTCAGCAAAATGTTTTCTATAAATATTTTCGATCTAAGACTTGTACTTCCAAATCAGATAGAAAAAAATCATCTTACATATATAAAATCCTCTATCAAAAACCATATATCTCCTTGCATCAAATAGATGCCCTACACTTGCTTCTACAAAACTAAAGAATGAGTCAGATGATTTCAATTACTAAATCAGAAGCAAATATCAACTCTGAACTTTGATAAAGTTAATTATTATCAATACATAAAATGCAATGACAACTACTCAAGTTTGAAACTCTGAAGGTACTCGAGTTCTTCTTTGGGACAAGAGATTTCTATTACAATTTCACATGAAACATGTGTCAATGAGTTTGACTCAGAAACTCTACAATTGAATCTTGATAGCAATATCACAAGATTTTCCTTATTAAAGGATTCATGCAAGTCTGTGATTGTTTCCTGAAATCCCTATCAATGAGTTTGACTCAAAAACTCTACAATTGAATCCTGATAGTAATATCACAAAATTTTCCTTGTTAAAAAATTCATGCAAGTATGTGATTGTTTCCTAGAATTCCTCATCTATTACAGTCATTGGCCTTTAGCACCATTCTCCCCTATTTCTAGTTTTGTGTTTCAATAGCCTTCTTATATATCATTTAAATAACAAGAGACCTAATAAAAAAGATGGGTGGAAGACAATGAAGTCAAAAGAGAGGACCACAAATCAACAATGAGAGAGATTCTGAAAAGTCACCATAGACTCTAGCTCAAACCACACCATGGCACGCAAGCCAAGAAACAAAGCATAAAAAATAGCAATGGTCATAAAATTGCAAACAACCAAGTACCACATTTCACGTGGATATTGCAAAAGGTTGACAAAAGTTTTGTTCTTTTACTTTATTATCATATGTGAAAGGTTGTTAAAACTTGTTTTATGAATATTTTATATTTTAATTTATTTTTCTATTATTAAATAATGGTCATTTAGTAAAGGACATTAATTTTCAACCCTTTATTTGAACTTTTATCAGAACAACTTTAATCCTTCCACCCACTCCCAAACTATTTCTTCCCTCTTCAAATCCCAAACTATCATCGCCTATTTGGAAAGAGATTATATTTTTCAAATCACCCATCTACATAAATTTCTATTTGTATTTTATATAATAATATGTAATTTTTATTAAAAAAATAATGCTTTTGTGCTTAACTATTGGTGCATTTATATGGGATATAAAGCTTAAATATAAAAGAAGTAATGTTAAAAAAAGGTATTGAAATCATTTAGGTTACATATGAGTTACATGTTAAATAAAAATATGATATTTTTCTAGCCACGAATGATATATTTTTGTTCAACTACTATAGATTTTATGATTAAGTTTCAGTTAAATCTTTTAAATTTTATTTTAAGGATACTTCTCACCAAATGTATTGATGTGGTAAGTTGTGTGATGAGTTACACCTCCTCATCTTAATTATAGATAGATAAGAGGTCATTTCATATTTCTAAAATAAATGAAAGTGTTATGAAATCCATATAAATGTTGCATGCTTGCAAAGTTATCTTGCATTACTATTTTTCACTCTCCCCTAGTCCTCTCCAAACATTATAATGGGCAAAATAAGAGATGGGATCCCAATCTAGATTGATTTGGAACACTCTCTATACTAAGGTATGTAGGTTAACCCATCTTCTATAGCTTGATTGTGTGGAAAAATAACTAAGCCAAACACAATTTGGTCATTATAATTTTTGGAGTAATATTGGCCAAAAAATATAAGGCATCATCATCAACTTCCATATTGTTAGAGTAGGATCAAGCAAGAAGTACCATCAAGTTGTCATCATAAGTAGAAAGTGTGAAAACAATTGTTAAGTAAAATGAACATAAACAAATAGTGTCTATCAATTATTACTAACAAGGAAGTGTAGTACAATTGAAATCCATGGAGCACCCATACATAAAAAAATATAGATATGTGAACATGTAATCATCTAAGGATAAGTAACTATGTGGGAAAGGATCTTATTATTAGTAGATAAAAAGTGAAATGGAGGAAAAATATAATTTGAGGATTTTGGTAGAGGATTTAGTTTGTGAAGGGTTTGGACAAGTCATATGCCAAGGTATTCTTAGTGGTCATGAGACTAGGGAAAGGCTAAAATGGACTCAATCAAAGATAACCTACATTGGGATTGTTAGGTACAATATATAATAATATTGTAATTTTAATCCAAGAGGTGAATGCAATCATCATTGATATTGCTTATATAAATATTATTCTTTATTAATAGAATGGATCTCTAATCTATTTCAATTTTATAAGTACCCTTTTTTATAATGATTTTATTTGTTTCTTTTATATGATGTTATTTTAAGTGTTCTATGCACTCAAGTGACATTTTTAACAAAGGACCCTATCTTTGGGTGCTCAACAGACTAGAATAAAAGATTATTTTATTGGTGGATTACCTATTCCATGTGCAACACTAATGGAAGTAATCTCAACCTTTTGTTTCTATTGTTGAGACTTATTTAAAAAGGTAACTTGAAACTCAATCATCGTAGTGAGTACAAATTTTAACAAAAAAAGGTGTGGATGAAGTTAGGATGTGGAGATTCCTTATGGAATAATGACTTTGTTCTAATTGTGAAGAACATTAATCTAGAGACCAAAGAGTGTCATATGAGCTTATGAAAGAAAAAGATGACATAGTAAATCAAGTTGCAAATAAAAAGAGGAGTGAACCAAAAAAATCATGTAAATATGACTAGCGTTGGAGTTAAAATTTAGAGTATAGATTGAATTTAAGTAAAAGGATAATAAATCAAATTAAAGCTTAAGACTCATTAATAAAGTAGTGAAATGGATAGAATAGTTGAATCTTACTTAGGAGTTTGTTTATAAAGCAATAGGAAGAGGGAAGTGTAAAGGAGTCAAAGGACTACCAATAAAACAAAATCAAGTAGTAGTTATTGCATCATTTAATTAGGTGATAAACATAAAGAAGCAAATACAACTTCAAGTTACTAAAATTTACAAAGTACATTCATGAAAAAATTATTGAATCAAAAGGCATATGAATTAATTGACAAAATATCCCATAAGATATGGTTTCATCACATGTAGTGATTGTAGATTTTATGTGGAAAAATCTCATTGGATTGAATGGTTGGATAACCCATGTGAATTATTTGAAAAATAAAATCTAAGAAATATGGACTCAATCACAACATAGAATGTTTGTAAGTATTATGTGCCAATCTTAACCGAAATAACCATTCTATAAACAAAATTTATAAACCCAAAATAATAATAAAATGAGCTATATAAATCATGTACATTTGTGGATATGCATATGTATATGTCTACACACACATGTACATACACACATTTACACTTAGAAACATCACCCATAACAATGTAAAAATATACTCCCAAAATATAATTAATATATTTTTAGTTTCTTTTCTCACAAAAAAAAATATTTAACACATGAAAATAAGATTAACATTATAAGTTGGGGACTTTACTGTCCAACCTGCTACTACTGTCCAGACTGATGATGCTCTAGTTGCTGTTGATTTCCAAACCACTGACCTTGTTGTCCAGACTGTTCTTGTTGTGGTCTCGCCCATTCCAGTTACTCCTAGGGAGAATGTGTTGCTTGGGGCTGATTCTCTGCTTGGCCATTCTTCTGTTTACCCAACAGAGGGATCAACCAACAAAAACCCCCACAAACAGACAACAGTCCACGACAAGGGTCCTTACGATTTAAATTTAGATCCACCCTTGTATGACCGAAGATGCATATCCAAAGGAGGAACAGATGGATTTGGTTTCTTTCCTTTCATAGTTGTCCAACCGTCCTCCAACTTAGCAGCATCATTCAACCAACCCCCTAAGGAAACAGAAGAATAGCTGAGCAGAGAATCAGCTTGTCCATTTATGGGGGTTTTTGTTGGTTGATCCCTCTATTGTGTTGGTGGTCTCCACTATTGTATCTGAGCCTTATATTGTTGTATCCTTGTGTTGCTGTGTATGACTCCAGCCTACTGTTGTTGTCCGGACTGTGGACTTTACTGTCCAGCCTGCTACTATTGTCCAGACTGATGATGCTTTGGTTGTTGTTGATTTCCAGACTGCTGACCTTGTTGTCCAGACTGTTCTTGTTGTGGTCTCACCCATTCCGGTTACTCCTAGGGAGAATGTGTTGCTTGGGGCTGATTCTCTGCTCGGCCATTCTTCTATTTCCTCGGGGGGTTGGTTGAATGATGCTACTAAGTTGGAGGACGGTTGGACAACTGTGAAAGGAAAGAAACCAAAGCCATATGTTCCTCCTTTGGATATGCATCTTCGATCATACAAGGGTGAATCTAAATTTAAATTGTAAGGTCCCTTTTCGTGGACTATTGTCCGTTTGTGGGGGTTTTTGTTGGTTGATCCCTCTGTTGTGTTGGTGGTCTCCACTGTTGTATCTGAGCCTTATATTGTTGTATCCTTTGAGTTTTTGTACAAGGTTTCTGGTCCTTTCAAAACTTGATTTTACTTAATCAAAACGTTATAAGTTGGGGTTCTAGTTGAACACATCTCTTTTGGTTTCTAGTACAAAACTATATAACCAAATGCTCAACACAAAAATTGCCTCCAAAATGTACACAACCTAAAAGAATGAATGTACCCTTCCAAAGACTTCCCCTTTATTTGTCATTTCCATTGCTCATGCTAAAAAGAACTAACATTGTCATAAATTATCCACTATAACTTCTCTTCTACCATTCTAGCTATATGGTAGAAATGTTTAAAAAAGTAGCCCATTTTGACTCCACCCATATTCCTATGATCTCAATCCATTCCTCTTCATTTAGATCAAAGTGCAACCCCTTATGGTTATTTCTAAAATATTATATAAAATAAAAATATTTTAAACAATATATAAGTTTAATAAAATTTGAATTTTACTCTTAAAAAAATATGAACTCAATCTAAAAAGTAATATTTGTAATTCATTCTATGTATAAAAATAAACTTAAAAATGATTGTCACACAATGTAGCTATACAAAGATAACGGAGACTTCATACACCAACCCATAACGTCACTCTAGTATACCTCTACATGCCTATAAAGCATCATCAAACTGTAAGTAGATTACAAACTCGTGCAAGTATGTAATACTCTCCTTTAACACACAAGACATTAAAAACTAATATACATCCAACTCATGTTAAGAAATGGTAGTTAGTTTGTGTGAATAATCATGAAACAAATAAAATATTGATTAAATATGATTTAAGAAATGTCAAGTATTTTATAATGATAAATATGTACAAATATTATGTATAATTAGTTGTCAATTCAAAAATAATTTTTTAGGACAACAAAATATCAAAAGGTCATAATAGCATGCAAAACATAATGTCATCACTCTCGATATATCATTTAAACATTCAAAATACACTCTTAATCAATTAATTATTTTTTAAAAAAATTACAGGCATAATAAATGATAAAAAAAATGAGATAGAATAGAAAGTCATTTATCACGAATGTCTCCAATGACCTTACATGTTCTAATCATTCTTTCTAACTTCTTTAATTTCTAATAGTTTTTCAATTTAATTTCTTTTAGAATAGTTAGCTTCCAAAACATAGAAGGACTAGCGATTCTGAAGAGTTATTTATGTTGAGTATCTTCAATGATCTTAGACTTTCTAAACCTTCTATCTTCTGTAATATGTCACACCTTATCAATATAAACTTCTTTAGAGAGAGCAATTATGCAAGACTTGGAAGCATGTCAAGGTTTGGGCAATCACATATCTTGAGCTTCTTTAGTGATCTAAGATTTTTAAACTTTCTATCTTCTCTAAATTTGAACAGTTTTTCAATTCAGTTCCTTTGGAAGCCTATATAATTCTGAACAATTATCTATCTTTAACATCTTCAATGATCTCAAATTTTGCATACTTTCTACCTTCTCCAATTTATGGGCTTCCCGAATAACTCACTCTCTTAGCTACAAAGGATCCTGCAACTAAAATTTGATACAGTTAACATACAACATAAATTAAACAATATTTCGGTTAGGTTTTTATAAAACAAACATAAGGCAAGATACTTACATTATCACATTCCCATAAATCTTCCAATTCCCAAGGATCCAAAATTTTTAAAACCCATAAAACTTTGCAATTTGAAAGACATGATGGAAGTTTATTTTTCCCTTGATCTAGATAATATTTTGTGGCAACTGAAAATGATAGGGTGCCTGTTGATTCGAAATCTCAAATCATCATGCATTCTTATGCGATTCTCCTTGTCCACTTCAACAAGACATTTATTCACAAGCCCTTGTCAACTATTCAGACCACTCCATTTTGATCTATCTCGTACTTCTATGGCCACACTGTGTCTTTCTCCAATGAAGAAACACACCATATCCAGAAACATCTCTTTCTCTTCGTAATCTAAGGCATCCCCTGTTAATATTTTAGACAATTGATCTAATTGAGATTGCCAATAATTCTTGTTGGAATTCTTGATTCCCCACATTTGTCACTGCCTTTTCCTCGTCAATAAATAATGAACATGTGAAGCACCATTTATTATATAGAACAAATCAAGTATTAGATGAACCAAAATGCATTTCAGGGAAGATAGGGTATATTTGTTGTTAATTTTGAATTTGATTGTATGTCTATGGTTTAGTATTAGATAAAAGAGTATAGGGTATTGAAGATAGAGTATCATTCTGTAATCTAACATCAGGATGATAAAAGAGTGCAATTATGTGATTCAAAATGTTGGGAAATGACTATCCAGTCTTAGAATGAATCAAGATATCTACTATGATGTATTAGAAGTGTGATACGAAACTTGATGCTAAAACATAGATACAAACAATTCCAAAAGCAAACTACAAGATATATTAATAGATTTTAAAAATCTGATAAAATTAAGATAGAGTATGATGCTAGCTTTGAATTTGATCATAGCCAATCCTTGTCACGAAATATATTTGTGGAAAAATAATGTTGTCCTTCATAAATTGTATGATTTAAAATATAATCAAGAAACATAACCACAAATATTTTCTGTCAATTTGAAATAAACATGGAGGCTTATTGTTTTTCACTTGTTGATTTCAATAATTATTACTATGTACATACATAAGAGAAAATGAACACTTTTTAGTAGGTTGAATCTTGATAACAAGAACACCAATCACACCAACAATAATATAAATATTTAAAATACAAATATAGAAACTATTTTGAATACTTTTTTTAATTCTTTTTACAATAAATTATTTTGTTCATGATATTCTTATTAAATACTATGTAAATTATGAATTGAAGAAAGTAGGTCTTGGCTTCTTATAAGCCTCTAGTCAATAAATCCCCAAACTTGAACTTGTCTTTCTTTAAAATCACTCATAGTCTTATGCCATCTAGATAATTGTGCATACTAATAGCCAACACATGTTTGACATCTTGCTCACAATAATTTATGAATACATAGTAGAGTGTGTTTTTCATTCTAGGCAAAAGTACAAGAAGAAAATATATTTGTATCACAAATAATAGGTTAAGAGCATTAAAAGCATGTGGTATGAGATACACTACTTGTTTGGATGTAGTAAGAATAGGTAGGACAAAGAAAAATGATGATAAAAACCAAGTCGGTGTTTGAAATGTTCAATGGCAAAGGTTGAGATCTTGTTATAAATTGAATCGAACAAAAACATGGAAAACAAATAAATATAAATTAATGTGAAAATGTTTGAAATAAAAAAAGCTAATGGTAATGGTGTGATGAAAAAAGGTGGAGTTTAATTGCATTTTGATAAACAAGAAAGAAGCGAGTAAATTGTTTAGCAAACATGGAGTGTAAAAGTATTTTTTTTCATCAACGTTTCCCACTAAATCATGTAAAAGGTTGTGTACAATGTTTTTAGTTATTTAATTATTATAGTTTACTATGTCAAAAAGTATTAGATAAGTGTTGTAATTTTGTTTTGGTAGTTAACTGGATATCAAAAAATCAAAAAATCAAGAGGTTTTTTTTTTTTTTAAAATTATATTTGTGGTGTCTTCTATTTTTGCCAATAGTTCATGTTTAATCAAATTAATAAATTTATATAATGTGTAAACTTATTTTGGAGGTATTTAAAAAATTGATATATGTTTAAGTGTGAAGTTAGAATTTTATTTTGTATTGGTTAATGATTGAAATTTATAGAATAGAGAAAAAAATTGTTGACTCATAAAGGTTTTCTCTAATGAAATATTACATAATATCTTTTGTTGTCTATTAATTCTAAATTTATAGGCATTTCTTATTTTAAATAAATATATTATGCTTTTGTTCTCTACAAAAAGAAGAGTACATAACAAAAATCGAGTGGTGCAAATTTCAAATGGCATAAAGCCTAGATTCATTTTGCAATGTTGGGAGTGAATGTACACCAACAAAGGCACTAAACTATTGTGAAGAAGGTACGAGAAAGTAGCATACATATTGAAGTAATGGGATTGAATATTCTACAAAAAGTTCAAGAAGAATGACCTATGCACATGGAGGCCAACTAGGTTAGAGCTATTGTGATATGCCATGTCTATCTTGGATAGTGTAGCTAGGTTGGGGCAGATATTAGTCAACAATGAAGTCATATCACTACAATTCATAGATAAAAATGACCCAACATGGTTCTTAGATTCCTAATGATGTTGCAGTACATATTATGTAAAAGATATAAAGCAACATTCTTTATGTAGTTCTTTTTTAAAAAATTGTAATATACAAATCAAATAGGCACTTAAGAAATATTTCAAATGTAATTTAAAATAGTAATATTAAAAAATTTCTACACAATTAAATTCATAAATACTCTCAATCAATCTATTTTTTTTTAAATCTAAATATTAAGTTTATTACAATCCAAACTAAATTGACAGAATTTGAACAAAAAATATTTTGGTTTTGAAATCAATTTGAAAGCTAGATTTTATTTTCCATTTACACAAGTGGGTACACACACATAAATTGATATGTTAGATATAATTTGCTTTCAGAATGACAAGCAAAGTAACTAGGAACACACTTCACGTTGATACATATATCTGATATACAACATAGAAAAACACACAACTACAAGGAAGATTTGATAAGCTAAATGAAGTAGAGAGATTATTTTGTACTAGAATTACCCCTGATTATTAATGATTTTACAATTGTATAAGGAAGCTTTATGGAATGCCAACTTCCATCTTTCAAGCGTTTCTAAGTTGTATCTGCACCCATAATAGAAAAAACTTAACTTTGATAAATAAAGGAGAAAATAATAATATGTAATGTCCCCAAATTAATGGAGAGTGAGTTAATTAAAGTAATTAACTAAGTGGTCCCAAAATTTAAATAAAGGACTTATTGGATTAATTAATTTAGTTATAAAATTAAAAGGGGCCAAAATAATAAAAGAAAAATAATAATAAGAAATTCATGTCGGCCCTTGGTAACCTTTTGAAATCTTGGAGGCCTTTATAAGGTGATGGTTGGCAGTGTAGGAAACAATAGTGGAGTTATCTTTTCTTGTGTATTTGCAATTCTAATTGAAATTGATTTCTTATTGTAGTTTTGAAGGTGCAAGACCCTCCCTATTCTATATTTGCAGTTTTGGTGGGAGTCATTCCTCACCCTAGTCTGTCATTGGAGATATCACTTCAAATATTTCACTTTGTACTTCATTGTGAATTCTCCTTCGGAGACAAATTCAGAGAATATCTCAAAAATAAAGATATATGTTTGTTGGAGATCTATTGATAAAATTTATAATATTATTGTTCTTTAGATCTATGCACACATTGTGTTATTGTCATTTATTATGCCATCACATAATAGTGTAGATTAAATTAGAAGACTACAACAATAGTACCAAAGGGTGTGAAGTGTCGAAGGGTGTTAGAGGGTGCCAAGTGCCGAAGGTTGTTGGAGGGTGTCGAAGGGTTCCGAGTGTCATAGGTGATGAAGGTTGTGTGTCGAAGGTGCAGGGTGTCAAAGGCAGATTGAACAAAGTGCAATTTGTAGAGTGTGGTGTATGACGTGCCACATGCATTCGTGTGGCATGTGACATGCAAAGTGTAGTCGTGCAACGTGTGATGTGTTGTGCGAAGTGTTGAGTACATAGTGTAAAGTGCAACATGTGAAGTGCAGTGTATGGACTGTGGTGTGTAATGTACGACGTGCAGTCGTGTGATGTGTAGTATGCAATGTCTGGAGTGTGATGTGTGGTGTGCGAAGTAGAGTCATGTGGCATGCAGAGTACAGTCATGTGGCATGAAGTGTGAGATGTGTAGGGTGCGAGCAGCATGTGGAGTGCAGACGTGTGGTGTGTGTTTTTTTGTATGGGAAAAACTTGAGTTCAACTATCATTAAGTATTTAGTGCCAAATTGGATTGGCACAATACATATAATAGAAAATAGGGATAAACTTGATGACAATTTCCAACATAAATATGCATAATACTTAGCCAAACAACCAAAGGGACTGTGCATAATACTCAGAAAAAATACTATGTGAATAGAAGCACTGTGCATTGCTTCATGTAAAGTTGTAGGAAAAAAATATTTAAGTTTCAACTCATTTTTATTTTAAAAAAATTCAGTCCTATAACATCTAAATTCCTTGTAGACAATGTTGGCCATCCATATTTTCTATGATGACTTATAAAAAAGGGTTGCAAAAGCATCTTTTCTTTTGTCACCAACTTTGCAGAATTCAAAATGTACCATTTAAATTATAATTATTAATTAATTTTAAAATATTAATTTTTAATTAATTAATAATTATAATAAATAGGGCATTTTAGGTGTTGCATAGACAACAGTCTTTAAAAGTATGCCTCTTAAACAAAAATAGAATTAATTATCCTGAAAGGAATCTTAATTTTGTCCTTAGAAAAAATGAGGTAAAAGTATTTGTTATCTTTCGATTAGTGTTTTATAGTTTTTTTTGTGTTCAATTATTTTTTAATTAATTTAAGTATATAAAGGCATTTGATCTGAATTAGAAAATATTTTGTGAACATTGACATATTGTGATGGTTAAGTTGTTGTGTTGTTGTTTATGCCATCAAGGTTCAAATTCCATTGGGGATGAGGTCCCCCATTTGTGGCCTCATCAGTTCATAGCTCCATGTCAAAGTGTTTACCCCTCTCTTTCCAAAAAGAAATAGCACTTGAATCTATAAAGAGGTCCAAGGGGGATACAACAATAAAAATTAAGATGAAATTTAATTGAAGATCCCCTATGAAAATAAAGTTAAAAAAACATAATTTTTGCTCCCTATTTTTTATTAATTCAATAGCCTAACAAGGGGGCTGACCCTTACAAGTTCAAGGCCTAAAGATGAAAATTTGGACCATCAAAGAGCCCATGACAAAAACAACAAAACCGAACACAAAGCACAAAGGCTTTAGCCAGAGAAGAAATGGCCAAACTCACACCACATGAGGAGAAGGGCATAATTTCTTTCTATGATGTCGGATAACTATCTAGGTGATATAGTTATTAGGCTCCCCAATGAAGGAGATTCTACTAGGGAAGTTGTTAGCACAATGACCAAAGCATTGTAGAGGTTGAGGAGCATCAACAGAAGCTTGGTACAGAGTAGAGGAAGAAGTAGAGGGAGTAGAAAGGTCATCATGGCCAGAGGGCGTTGCACCAGTAGAAACACAGGCAGCAACAAGAGTTGTAATAGGAGAAAGACTTGATATAGCAGTAGAAGCCAGACCTCTATCTATAATAGGGGCCTCATCAAGATTTTACGTAGGGGTTTCATCTTTGTTAATAACATATGAATTCTTAGAGGCAGAACAAGAAAGAGAATCAAAAGCATAGACTATCAAATGATCATTATATGCAGTCTTTCACCAAGTAGCAACACCTTTTCGGCGCAAAAGAGCACATTCAGTAGTCATGTGTCTAGTGGAGAAGTAACGCCGACAATGGAAGGTAAGGCCCTCATAATCCATCACTTGAGTCCATGGCCTTTCACCAACCATGAGCACCACGTCCCCTAGAAGCGGTTTGGAGACATCCATATCAACTAAAATATGGGCGAAAGTAGACTGACCCATAGTAGTCATAGCTTCATCAACTTTCAAGAACCAGCCAAGGCAGTTCCCAATGACCTCAAAGCAAGACATCTCCCAAAAATGGAGTAGGGGACTCATAAGGCGAACCCACACAAAACGCACATTGAGTGGTTCAGTAAGAGGGTTAAATGAAATTGTCTAGGGTTTGACAAAAAAGGAATGATTCCCTGAAACCCATAACTTGTTCAAAATTGCATCATGGTCTTTAGAAGAAGAAAATGAGGCAATAAAAAACCCCTTAGCACAAGAGTAGAGCTCAATGTCACCAGATACTAATGGTTTCCAAGAGTTGGTAACCTAGTAGTGTAGATCTAGAAGAGAGGGCCAAAGGCCTGCAAATATACCAACCAACCAACCCACGGGTCTAGTAGAACTCCACGTTGTCCCCCACTCCAAGGGAACAAACCACCAAATGTGAGATCTTGGCACAAGAAATGGGATGACCTTTCACCTTTGAATGCATGGTAACATTATATTTGGAAGCAAAAATGTAGTTCCTTCCACCAGTAGCAGTAGATTTTTTGGGGAGGAACACAACCCCTCCCCTGCTAGTTTTAGGACCAAAATAACTAGCACCAGTAGCTAAAACAGTAGCCTCCAACCCAAGCAAGGGGCAGTAGAACATTTCCCAATGAGCAGAGCATAGGGAGCCCTGAGACCAGGGCCAACACCCAAAAGAGAAGAGACATTGGCAACAGCCGCAGGCAAAATGCACGCCAGCAGGGAAGTGGTTGTGGAAGAAGATACACCAATAGGGCAGGAAGGCAGCCTGTTGGCAGGAGCAGAGGGCACACATGGGGGAGCAGAGGACACCTCGGACCCAGAGAATAACACAGCGAGAGTTGAATAACCCATTGTGACCAAACCAAAGTGAAGAGCCCCCCGAAACACTTGCGGCAAGAGGAGAGGAGGACGCCACCAGAGTTGCAGAGAGAAATGGAGACGATCAAGCCACTGTATTGTTGCCTACATGGGCAATTTGCATGCCTACCTTTGTCATTCATACAAATTCATGCCTAATTTGCATGTACGAAATGCATGCGTTGTTGTCAACAGTCATAATTTCTCTACCTTTGTCATTCATTATAAGTACTTTAGGCTCCTAATGTGTATTTATCAATCCAAAGCTACTAAGTGTTTCAAATATAGTGGCAATTTGCAATCCTCCTAAGACAAAAAAAGAAAGCTTTATTTTCTTGAAAAGATTGAAAGTTTTCAAAAAGAGGATGCAATGCCACAACCTCACGTAATGAGAAAAGAAGAATGCATCATCTTTTAAGGATACATTGTAGCACATTATGTGACATAGTCATAAATTTGTAACCTATCCTAACTCGAGCTATAAAATATCATAGAAAATAGTTTTTTAAACTTCAAATATTGAATCCAAGTGGGGTCTTAGCTTTCTATTGATAAGATAGAAACCACGATATTAGATATCAAGTTTAATTTATTAATATAAAAATATATGTCATATCCCTTCTAACATATTCACAAGCATACGTTTTTCATATTAAATAGTCACAAAGTAAGGGTGTTGTCCCTTACAAAGACAAACCAAAAAGGCTATTCACAACAAGGTCAAGAACATACCGTTAACAACACACTAGAAAAATAGGTAGTAATCTACATCAAGAGTAGGTAGAAAAATCACCCATAATGTGGGGAAGAGAATGAGAAACTAAAGAATGATCTTTCCTACACCAACGAACAATCGTCTAGGCAATACCATCACTAGGATCCCCACAAGGGGTAAAAAGTGGGGAAATTCTCTTTGTCAGATTGTTAGCACAAGGAACATAGTTGAATAGAGAATAAGCAACAAACAAAGAAGGGTATGTGTGGCCAAGTGGGGTTTCACCAACAAAAAGAGGTGGAGTCAGATCCATAGGATCTAATGACACCAAATCAATGGCAAGATCATCATCCTGGGTAGAGTTATCATCAACCTATGAAGAGTCATTAGAGGAAGAGTCAAAAGCCAAGATAGTCAAATGAATACCATTAACATCCTTCCACCAAGTAGTGGCACTTTTATTACATGAGAGAGAACAATCTAGAGTGCCAAATGACAAGTAGAGAAGCACTGATGACAACAAAAGGGGAAACCCTCTATCTCCAACCATGAGAACCACATCCCCAGGAAGAGGTATAGAGTTGTCAATGTCAACTAGTATGTGTGTAATACCCTTCCACCTAGCTTCATATCAATTTCATGGTCAGTACTTTATAGGGCTACATTTGTATGGGTGTGTGATGTTATCTGTGACATCTTAATTTTGGTTTTCTCTGGATGACAATGATTTAGACTCTATATGATGACATAGATGTTTTTATGATGATATAGATACACTCTAATAATGGATTAGCACATATATGATTTCATCATGATGTATACTATTGATTATTCACATGCTTATTATTTACTGGTATACTGACCCTTGTTACTCTATTTATGTGATTGCTTGATGATTACTCAAGTTTTTTGTGTCTATATGATGCAAAATGAAGTCATAGTCACTCCTGTAGGAGATCTACACAATGTCTTGTTCCCATCATTTCTTGTTATCTTCTATCATGAGCATATGTATATGTATGTGCACATGTTCTGCTTTGTAATGTAGCATGCAGGTACCAGACATCATCTCTCCTGAATTGGAAGGATTGAGCATGCATTATGGATCAATGGATGTTGTTGTTGATGGAGATGTGCATGAGGCCCGACTCTAGACTATGCTCGAGGCCCATCTCTAAACTTAGCCCCAGCCTTCATTTGTGTGAGGATGATTATGACTTCACCTTTTCCAACTGTGTTTTCAGGTAGATGAGCCTAGAACTCCTTGTTACCACGTTTTCCTATTTGGGTTGCAAGTGTCCTTTGGTATGACGCTTGATCTTGTTTGCATACTGCTTCCTATGGTTTTGTTCTTCTTGATTGTTCATTGTACTTGCATTTAATTATTAATGGAATCAGTATAAATTATTGTTGCATCATTGATGTTTAGTAATACGAAAACAATATTATGCGACATTTTAAAATGACGCCATATCATAAAACATGATTAAAAAATTAATGATGTTATTATTTATGTAGGAATAAAATATGATTAATAACATACTAATATCGTTTAATGACCATTTATAATTTTGAAATTGTGTTATAAGGCATAACTCGTATCAAGTCAAAATGTAATAGCTAGTGTATTTATTTTAATTAAAAATGAAGTATATTATAAAATATAAAATAAAATTAGTGAGCATATTAAGGTTAATATAATTATTAGTTAAAAATTTAAACATTAAGTAAAACAAAATATTAATATTGATATTTATTATCACTAAAGATAATTATAAGACAAAGTACTTTTAATAATGATATTATATTATAAATATCATTAAACAATGATCAAAGGTTGATGTGATGATTAATGCACTTCTAATATAAAACAAAACATATTATAATTATTACTAAATTAAATCAAAATAAATAACATCTTAGTTTAAAATAAAATAAAACATAAATTAAATAAATAAACATAGTGAATTGTCGTTAATTTCTATATAAAATTCAATAAGTTAAACATGAAATAAATAAATAATGAAAATTATTTGGAAAACTTCTTAGAACGGAATATTAAGGTAGTGGGTTTTAGTTTCTGCGGGAGTGAATGAAGGAGCTTTTATTTTTGGAATGTGTTTATGGGAGTTATTACCCTGCACGCAAGGCATGCAAAGTGGGGAATCAACTTTAGGAATGATGACCATGGTAGATGTGGATGTTTAACCTTAGATTCTTAGTTTTGTTTGGAAATTGATTTAAGTTATTCTTAAAATAATTTTAGTTATAAATCTAAAATCTTTATTTTATTTTTATTTATTTATTTCAAATAATGGTGATTAAAGATTAACTAATTATTGTGGAAAGAATATGGTTAGTTAGTTGTTTTAAGTTAAATTATGATAGATTGAGTTAATAGAGTTAGTAATTATGTAAATTAATTTATTAGTAATTTAATTTGTAAATTTTAATTTAATGTAAATTAATGTCGTTAAATTATTAATGATGAAATCTTTTGCTTTACAAATTAATATTATTAATTATTTAATTAATGTATTTATATTGTGTTATTGAATAATTTTATTATTTGGGTAAATAATTTTTTAACAGAGTTGGAGGTTGTCATAATGTAACTTATATGGTGTGTGTTTAGAAAATACTTTTGGGGGAGTCCTAGTTTTGTTTATTTATGGATACCAAAGGTTCGGGGAGAGAGGCTTGGGTTTTATATGATAATTGTTCCTTGTTTATATAGCATTCTCATATTCAATATGTTGATGGTGTTTTCTCAATTATGGTGATATGAGACATTCTTGAATTTTATGAGCTAGAATCTTTTCCAATGATGATTTGAATGATCTATTGTGTGAGCACTTGTATTTTGAATTGATCCTTTGTGATAAGGGAGAGGGATATTGTTTATTTGACTTGCCTGTTATGGAGATTATGATGGGTGACCCTCTATGGATATACTATTTTTTTTGGATCTTGTCTTATTTTGGAGCTTGCCTTTCTTTTGCTCTTGTTTTGGCTTTCTTTATAAAGGATTTCCTAGGAACATGGTTATGAGAGTAGCTTGTAATGGGGGTCGAGACCCAAAGTGGTTGCTAGGGTAACCCATTGTCAATAAGTTCATTGAAATATTTGATGCCTGGGGGTAGTTTGGAGAACCATTCCATGGCTTGTCCTCTCAAACTACGTGGAAATAGTCACATAAGATAAGTGTCATTGTGAGCGACTTCAATACAAGAAGCACAAAACTCATGGATGTGGTCTTGTGGATCCGAATTCCCTTTTTATTTGTCAAATTTAGGAACCTCAAAATGAGGAGGGAATGGAATCATTGCTAAATTCTTATCAAAAGGATAAGGACATATATCATCCAAGGAGTACTTCTTAGTTGATGATCCGGTTTGGATGTCACAGATTTGTTGTTGAAGCATTTGGATTTGTTGTAAAATGAGATCTAAAGATAATGTAGATCCTTGAGTGTTTTGGGAAGCACTATGTTGTTGAGAGTTTTGGGAAGCACTATTTTGTTGATTGTTTTGGGAAGCACTATTTTGTTGAGTGTTTTCCTTTGCTCCATGAGCATGTGTCTCTTGAGAACCACTAGGGATTTCTTGATTATTTGTGATAGGTGGTTCTTTAAGAGTGGAGAAATCAAAATCACTTGGTAGTTTTTCCCCTTGTTGAGAAAGCATGAGGAAATACATCTCTTTATCCATGTCCAAGAGTCTTTCCATGACATTGTAGAATTTAGCATCTTGCATAGCATCTATCAACTCTTGATCTATGGGTTCCTCATCTGATGTAAAAATTGAAGTTTTCTTAGGAATTCCAGATGACCAAGGGTTTTCCTCATTGCTATTGTTTCCTTCCATCTTGTCTACAGATTCTAGATCAATGGTTTGTTTGAGTTTCTGAGATCGAGTTTGAACCATAAAAGGTGAAAGAATGATGTTGGGATGAAAGATTTTGATGAAGAATATGGAATGTATTTGATTGGATAAATGTAGAAATGAACCTAAAAGTGTTGAAATAAGGATGACAATTTGATTATCTAAGTCTATAGGAGGTATGGATCTCACTATGATATGACAAAGAGAATCAAAAGATAATAACCTAAGTAAGTTTGTTGATTGAGGATGATAGATCCTGATATGATAAACTCACAAAGACAAAAAACATGATAAGCAAGGTGATGATTCAACACTAATTGGAAAATTCTGAAGATTTGGGATGATTTTGTGAATGTTTGATGAAAGAAAAATGATGAATTTGGATGAAAAATGGTCAAACGGAACATCAAAGGTCTGTGTAAATCAAATGTTTTTCCAGAATCTTATTGAAGACAAAAATGGGTATTTGAAAAAGGAATTTTGAAATTTCCAAAGTCTATAGGAATGCTCTCTATTGTGTATGTGTAGCAACAAATGCGCTGAAAGATCAGATTAATGCGCAGAAGTCCTAGACATATGCGTTATGAGAGTAAAAAAAGCACAGCAGACTGAATAGATGAGCAACAGAATGTGACAAATATGCAATAGAAGGTGACAAATGTGTAGGTTTGGGTTTTTTATTGTTTTGACTTGCAAATTTTGAATTTTTGGTTTTTCTGATGGTTTGGTTTTTGGCAAAGTAAAATGCATAAACAAACGTGCAAGATAGAAATTATCTAATCTAAATTTATCAAGTATGTATGCATAAACACGCTTACAATCCTAAGGTTGGCAAGGATAGTATCCATTGAATCCCCACTAGCATAATAAAATCCAGCCATGCAAATCCACAGCGAACAGCCAAGGAACTTGGAGGCACGGGCTCCTCCTTACAGTGCACTCACTTCTCTGGCACACCAAGTTTTGAATTTAGTGGGTCATTACTTCCCAAAGAAGTGCTATCTCTACTATGAACCGTGAGTAATGTGGGGTGTCTTCATAGGCTTGGGTGACCCCTTGAGCTAGCAAATGGAGGGTTTTTGGTCACTACACAAAGGTTTTTATTAAGGTCATATGTTCAGGTAGTTGTGATCAAGTCATTTTCCCAATTAAGGGGGCTCTCCCAATCCTTCCAAAGTAAGATTTTCACCTTAACAATGTAGGGAATTTAACACACCACACGAGTACTAGAGGAGATTTTGGTTGCCACAACAAATTCACACCTGTCCACTGTGAGACTAATCACAATGGCATTTTTTATATACCAGTTTGGAAGGGCTTGGTTGTAGCTTGTTACCGGTTGGGTCATTCCTTGGGGTGAGTACCTCTTTTTCCACCAAAGACTGCCCTCTAAAAATTATAACAATTTCTCTTACACCCAAGATCCATGAATGGCGAGGGGAGAGGATACGTTGTTATAATTTTGGGATTACAAAAAGCTTCTAAAAGAAAGACACAATAAACAGATAATCTGCTCTAAAGAAGACACACGAAATTGAAATGCATGTCATATTTTAAAACCCAAATGAGATTATGGTTTAATTTGCAAACCCCTAGGAACCTGCAAGTAAACTGTTAGAAATTTAGTAATGGGGTCTTCAAATTTACGACTTGCAAAATAGCCTAAGATCTAAAATAACAGAAAAAAAACCTTTTAAGATGGTTAGCTAACAAAAAAATGATTAGAAAATTGAAATTAACTACTGAAAATGATAAATACGCAAAAATAGAGTATGTATGCGCACACTCAGGAAATGAAAATGCAGAAAGGATGAATGCGCAGCAGAATGGAACGTTTGCGCAAGAAGATGATATGGATGCGCAGCTTTAATGAATGCGCAGCAGAAAGTGATAAAAGCACAAGAAAGGTGAATTATTGCATAGAAAGAGTGAAAAGATAGTGTCTATGGCAAGCAAAATGGATGCACAACAGAAATGGATATATGCGCAGCAATTGGGAATGGATGCGTAAAAATAGCCTGTAGAATTCTGCACACGGCAAACTAAAACAAAAATGTTAAAAATGTGGGGTAGGCCCCACGGTGGATGCCAAAAATGTATGCAAATTAGATGTCTAACTATTCTAAATGAAATATTAACAAATCTAAGCTAATAAATCAAACTAATTAGCATACAAAAATGAAGAATACAATAAAAATGAAGTTAAAAAGCTTTACCTTCACCTACCATGTAGCTTGTCTCCATTGTCCTCCTACCTTTGATTCCTTGGATGTGTTGAGCTCTCAGATTTCCAATTTGAAGCTCCTTGCCCAAGATGTTACCAAAGTGTGGAGATTGTGTGAATGGTATGCAAAACTAAAGCTTAATTATGCAAATATAGTAGATGAGATGCAAATGATATGAAAATGGCTTGAATGCTTGATGATTTTGGATGCTTGAAATGCTTGTATGCTTGATTTCTTGATTGTTTGATTTCTTGTTTGCTTGATTGCCTATTCACTATTAGATATTAGCTCACAAAGGGAAAATGAGGCTCCTTTTATAGATTTTTTGAGGACCCAAGCCTAGGTGGCACAATCCTACGGTGGAAGATCTTAGGGCTAGGATTGACTTGGTTGAAGGATTTGAGAGAAAGGGGGATGTAGTTGGAATGTGAGAGGAAGAAGAGGGATGATGTTCCTCTCACATTGACATGCAAGAGAAGAAGGTGGAAGGGAAAGACACATGTCAAGTATCTCACAAAGACCATTGAGAGGAAGAGGGAAGGACTTTTTACTCATGAGGACTCTTTGTACTAGTGTCCCATGAGTCACCTTTGACCCTTAGAGGTGGCTTGAGAAGCTCCTTAGGAATAGGGATGGCTTCTTGAATTAGTGTAGGGGAAGACATGTGGTCATCAGACCAAGTCTTATGAGGCCACATAGCCCTTAAAGATAGGACATGTGTGGGTGAGGATAAATGAGTATTTAATAATTAATAATAATTAATTATTTTAGCCAAGGTGATGTGTTAGGTGACTAGGTGGATGAGGTGGACTAGGGAACTTAGTCATATTTAGTGATTGTATAATCGATTAAATCACTTTATTAGGACTATTTAGAAGACTTGGGATAGAGAATTTAGACTATAGTGAATTTATCAAATAAATTGAGTAATTTATCTAATAAATAGAGGAATAAATATTAATTAAATAATAAATATTTAATTAATTCATCAAGTCAATATTAATAAAATAATAAATATTTAATTAATTAATGAAGCCACTTTTTATTGTATACAGGTTGCAAGTGTACTTTGGTATGATGGTTGATCTTGCTTACATACTGCTTCCTGTGATTTTTTATTCTTGATTGTTCATTTTGACTTCATTGAGTTATTAATGGAATCATTATAAATTATTGTTGCATCATTAATGTTTAGTAATACGAAAACAATATTGTGCGACATTTTATAATGACATCATATCACTCTTCTTGTACTATTCTTTAGAATTTCTCGTCCAATTACAATCCATTAGAACCCTTTACACAAATATTCCCCTTCTTAAAACATAAAATTCAGACTCATTTTTCTAATACCATCATGTTTGTCAACATGACACCAGTACATTATTTGCATCATCTTATGCAGTATCTTATTGACGCAATTTCTATCCAAGTTGTAAGCATTGATGATGGATGAAAGAATTAAATTTCCTCCCCAACCAAAACCATCAAAGTTATACTAAACCATTCCATAGAAAAATGTGTAGCTCTAGCCACCTCTATTTTTTTTATTCCTACTTCTAATCCTACACCTATTCCTACCTAGCCTAGTGAGGATGTGGCATCCAAGTTGTAGGCATAAATGATGGATGAAAGAACTCAATTTACTTCCCAACCAAAACCTTCAAAGATATACTAAACTATTCCATAGAAAAATATGCAGCTCTAGCCACCTCTATTTATTTCATTCCTACTTCTAATCCTACACCTATTCCTACCTAGCCTAGTGAGGATGCTTCATCCAACACAATCACATTCTCTAAGATAGTAGGCATATTGGACATTTTTCCTTCAAATTTCATTGTTGAAGCTACTCAAAAACTTGTTATCACTTTCTTTTATGACAACCTACATGTCAATGACTATAACAATACAATGTCCAATCCTCATCACATGTACACCATACAATTGTTCAAATAAATATAGTAGATCATGCGACTCATATTGATATAGCCATGGAGTAACTATAAATCACCAGGTTCCAAAGAGATTATTTACTTCCCTCACATGTATCTTTGTGTATGTATAACAACACCTCCATACCTACACTTTCACCATCAATATTCCAATAAAAGTAGGGCACAAATTCTTCTATATTATATGTCATGTCATCTCACCTCAAAATACTATCATGTTTTTTTGGGTTGTTCTTGACTCAATGTGATTCTTTCTATCCCTTCAATCATTTACCAATGCCTCAAATTCCTCTGTGATACACATGTTTTCACCATCCCTTATAGCCCATATCAACTAATTTTGGGATATTTTTACTTCAATTATTTGGAGCCAACCCCTTTGAACCACCTCAACCTTATACTTTTTGAAACAACCATTTCTAGCCAACCCCTTTGACCCACCTCAACCTTATACTTGTTGAAACAAACAAGATCACTTGAAAAAATACAATAACTTTCACAAAGATAAATTACATAGATAAAAGCCAAAAATAAATTACATTAAAAAGTGTGGAGCATACAAAGGTATAATATATAGCTTGCATATATAAAGGCAAGCATGAGGAGGTGAGACAAAAGGAATAAAATTTTGACTACCCCTCCAATATGTGACACATGTGGACACTTGAGACAAGTGAAAGGACACATGTTTTGTGCATATGAGGTGAGGCAAAAGTATAAATAACCTATATGTGAGATAAGTGTAGTATGAGAGTTCAACTAGATAAAATTTTATCTTACTAAAGTCCTTTTTCACATAAATAGAATTTATATTCTCTTTCACCTATACTATTTTAATGTCTTTAAGAAACTTATTCCCCATCCCATAACCCCCTTTCATTTGTTCACCTACCCCATAAATCATGTCTCGGTCTTCCTTGTCATTTATCCTATGTGGTTTTATTTTATATTCCCCCAAAATTTTACTCCTATAACCATACATAATAAACCCAAAGAAAAAAAGTGAAAGACTCATCCCCATCCACTTCTAAAACTAGGCCTAAGGGCCCCCTACACCTCCTAAGCAATAACCCTTCCTCCCCTTATTCCATAAACTCTCAATATTCATTTTTCCTTGGAACTCATCACCTAACTAATATTTGTGTCATTCCAAATACCATCCTCGCATGCCTTGTTTTACCACCAATCATTTCCTAACATCTTCCACTCCTCCACATTCTTCTACATCTTATATTTCTCTAAATAAAGAGGTTCCTTTTCCATAGTGCCTTGATCCTCGTTCCCTAACTTATACAAGCATTATAAATAATTAGGGACTAGTGAAATATTCTCCACTTGACCTACTAGCTTTTGTAGCCAATGGATGGATTTTTAGCTTAATTTTTTATGTTCCTACATGGTCAATGAGATTTACTCAATAATGATTCTCCACTTAATGGGACATTCAAAAGGATGTTGATCCTCCCACAACTACATAATTTTGCCTCTTCTACTTCTCTTCACTCTGATACTATTCATCTTTTCTTGACGCTATCCCTCATCTCACATCCTCATATGGCCACAATTGGGATGTGAAACACTTGTCAAATGAGGATTTTGATGATTAGGAATTATATCATTGTCTCATTTGTGTGTCTTTTTTGTTCAAATAATGTGTCGTGTTTTCTTTATTGTGATTACTCCCACTCGTATGTTGTTGTGTATGCTAATTCCCCTTTCAGGACACATGCTACTCTTCTAAGTATATGGATACAAAAGGAAAGCTATATGGAATTTCTCTTTTTGTACCTAACATTCTTTGTGGGTATTGTATTTTGTCTTAAATACATTTTGGGATGATGAAAAATATGGGAAAATTCATGCATTTTCTATTTTTTATTTCTCTTGTTTCCTTCGAAACAAAGTAAAGGATGAATATATAGGCATTGTATGAGAAAATCAATTCATATAAGTGAGGAGTGATTGAATTTTTTATGTAGTTGCTTGCAAAAAATCTTTAGTAGATCGAAGACCATGCTCTCCATGTTATGCAGACCTCTGCACAATTCATGTTGGTGGCATAAGATGACATTAATTTTCAACCTACCCTTATCATGAGACACCTACAGAGAAATGAAGAAATTTCAAATTTTAAATTAAATAAAATTCAAGGGATACTAATGAGGGAGTGGGAGTGAGAAGGTGGATGTTTTTCATAAGATTTTTTGCAAACTATATGACATTCAATTGTTATTAACTTATCTTGTGACTCACCTTCTTATCCATCAAGCAACAAATAATATTTTGTATCCTTTAGAAATTTATATAGTTTATTTTGAAATAAATATGATATTACATTTTTTACCCTATTTATAAATAGATTGGATATTAATATTATTATCTATTAATGAAAATCTAAGTGGCATAACGTGAATTTCATTCTAAATGTCACTTTGAAGATTGGAATTTGAGTCTCTGTGATGAAAAACCTATTAATTTCATCAATTAAATCCAATTCCTTTTACAATTATTTGTCTTATTTCAATGTAAACTTAACGATGTATAATAAGCTTTCTTTATGAAATGGTGTTTCCATTCATCTAATTATGTGCTAAAGGCTCTTTGGTCTATCAGTGCTCCTTATCTAATATGGGGTCTTTGGAAGTAATGCAATAACATGATTTTTAGGGAGAAATCCTCACCCCCCCAAAGTGGTTGTTGAAAAATTTTTCAGGGCTATTGGAGAGAATATTCTTCTTCTTCACAAGATTTAAAAAATAAACCAAATACCCCATGCAAGGATGAAGATATCAGAATATCAAAAGAGTGGAATCTCAATATAGATATATCTATGTCTTTGGGAAAAGTCAAGAAGATCAAAGAATGTTTGGTTTGGCTTTTTCCTCTGAGAGGTTGGGTTAAAATTAACTTTGATGGGGTGGCTAAGGGGAATCCTAAGCTAGATGGATGTGGGGAGTGGTAAGATATGAGAATGGCATTTGTATTGCTGTGGTGGTGCTTCCCTTGGGATTTCGGTCTAACCACCTTGTTGAGGCCATGGGCGCCTTCCAAATTTTAAACATTGCTAGATGCCTAAATTGTAGAAAAGTTTGGATCGAGGGAGACTCCAAAAATATAATTAAGTATTTGAAATTAGAGCACAAGGCCCCATGGACTATTGATTACATAATTAATGATTTAATAGCTATTATACAAACCTTTGAAATTTGTCACATCGCCCATTCCTATCATGAGACCAATAGGGTGGTTGGTGGCCTCACCAACCTTGGTGTTCAACTTAAGGAGATAAAAACTTGGGAAGCAGAGTATAATTTGAATGAAGACATCATATCTCTCCTTATATATGATTAGATTAATGGGAAAGTTAGAAATATCTTGATTAATGATGGAGAGGACACTTGGTAGTTTTGAAACCAGTGCTGGAGGTGGCATTCATCTAACTGGGAAGAGGATAATTATTGCTAATAATACCTCACATGATTTGTGGGAAATCTTTGGATTTATAGGCTTTGTTTCAATTTTGTTAAACATAACTCATAATTTGAATTTTTTAGTGCTCGACTGTGCTAATCTAAAAATGGGTGAAGACCTAAATAGAGTTGAACCAACTACTTGTGAGAATTGGAAGAATAACGATACAATATATGGTATAGACTGAATAAAGGTGGGGTGACCTCCTATCTTGAGAAGTTCCACAGCTACAATTAGAAGGTCACCTGGATCTTCGTCCTAGAGTGGAAGAATTGCACATTGGATCTGTTTGGTAGGGAGGTTGTGATTAATGAGAACCTCGTCGCTGAGGTAATTGGACTTTCTACGAAGGGTATTAAATTTTTCAAAGATAGAAATATTTATGATAATGATGTGGAAAGGTTCGCTAAGACTAAGAAGGAGAAGGAAATGTTGGTGAAAGGTAATAACTCATACTATGAACCTGAGCAAATTAAACTTATCTAGAGAGAAGTTTTGAAGCATTTCATGGAGCATTTTACACTAGATGGGAGATACACTAAGGTTTATAGATATAGTTTCATGATGCTTAATCACTTCATACATAGTTCTATGATTTCCTTTCCTTACTATATACTCTCTACTCTTAGTTCTAGCATTAAATATCATAGGAAAAACCCCAAAAGGTCGGTTCTTCACCAAGGCTTAATACTGTTAATATTTTAGCACTTTCGTGATAGGGTTCTTGTTACCCCCTCCTAAATCTATTGTGGTTGTTGATAGTGAAGGGGAGGATAAGTCTGTTGGGATTGAGGAGGGTTGCGGAACTGATGAGGATTATGAGGATGCCCCTCCCCCTCTAGCTAAAAGACCAAGAATTTCACCCAAGAAAAAGTCAGCTAGTAATTCTAAAGAAAAAAAATTGTGGAGGAAGAGGGGCTGGAAACTGAGGGTGAGGAAGAGAATGTTTCATCTCCGCCCTCGGGAAACAATAAAAAGAATGTGTCTAAGATGGTGGTTGTGGAATCTAGTAAAAGAAAATCTAAAGATGCAGGTATGGCTGCCCCCTCTTCTGCTAAGTGTAGAAGGGATAAAAATGCTAAGATAGATAAAGGTCGATAAAGCTAGTGAAGATGATGGTGGCAAGGGTAAATTTCCTATCTTAGTGGATAAGGAAAATCTAAAGATGGAGGTATGGTTTCTCCCTCTTTTTCTAAGTGTAGAAGGGATAAAAATGCTAAGATAGATGAAGGGTCCCCTAATTTTGATGTTGATAAAGCTGGTAAAGCTGGTGGTGACAAGGGTAAATCTCCTATCTTAGTGGATTATGAGAGTTCCATTGACAATGATGTCCCAATTTTTCCTTCCTTCTCTGAGGATTCTAAGTCCTTACCTCACAATGAGGGCACTTCTTGGGCTTCTTCTATGGAGTTGTGTCTTGAAGATTTTGATGACAAATGGGAAGCTACCCTTGGGGTTTTGCAAACTGCTAAAGCTAGTTCTTGTTATTCCTTTAGGCTGATGAGATGTGTCTTCCATGAGATAAAGATCCTTAATTTGAATTATTGTTCCATGTCGGTAAATTTTGAGGAAATGCAAATAAAAGATGACAACAAAGTTTCCCAGCACTGTCTCATGTCTCTTCTCGATATCTCTTCTTATGCCCTCTAGTCTTCTGATGAGAAGAAGTTGATGATGAACTATGTGGAAGTGGAGGGGAAGACGAGGGAAATGTTTGAGAAAAATTTGTAGGAAATGAACAAGAGAATTGATAAAATTGATGCCACCCTCAAGAAGATAATGGACCAAAGCCACAAGATTGTTAAGTCTTCTACAAAGAACATGAAAGCCCTGGTGGCTTGTCTAGAAATATCTCATCAAGAAAGGGCAATTGTTGACATTGAGCGGGAGAAAGAGGTGCTTGCTAGAGATATTGTGGGTCTAGGTAAAAGAACTAGATCCAACATGAAGAAGAGGGCCACTCCAGGGCCATAGGACATCATGAAGCTGAAGAATGTCACTCGGAGAATGAACCAACTTGAAGAGGAGGTCATTGTGACCTTAAAAATTCTGGGTTAATTCTTTTTTTTTTCTCTTTTTGTTGCAGTTATGTTTTGATGGATTTTGGTTGGCTTTCTACTGGGGATGGGTTGGTTCTGTTTCTTTTTATCTTTTTCTTGTCTGTTTTCTTGTCTTTCTATTTCATGTTGGGGGTATTCATTCAACATCTTATGTAATTTCTTTGTAAATGGTTTCGGGTCCCTTCAAAATCTATTTTTGCAACAATAAAAAATTTAAGGATGTATCAAATGAACTCGCTAGAGTTCATTATTAGTACTGATCAATTATTTTGCACCAATGCAAAATTGGTTATCACTTTTGTTTTCATAATAAACTTGATTTTTATAAAGTTGAGATTTATATTTTTATGTTTAATATATTGTACAAATTGATTATCTACGCTATGATTAGCTTAAAAATATGGTTTTATAGGAGCAAATTTCTAGGAAAGATAGATTTTTTTCAAATTTCTTTATATTAAGAAAGAAATGTCTATTTTAATTTTCTTAAAAAAACTTAAGTGCCTAGTAATTTTTTTTAAGGTAACATGTGATGTTGGTATGACACGCCCTTCGACTCCACGTGAAACACTTTTAACCTGGAGCTATGAACCAGTGAGACCACAAATGGGAGACATCATCCCCTTATTACATAGTGAAGACCCAAACCTGCGAGAACATTGGATTAGCGAAGGCATAAGCTTGTGATCAAAATGGCCCAACAAAGGTTTGAACCTAGGTGGGAAGAACAACAATACCACCACATAACCAACACAATAAGTAGTAAAATTTTTATTTATAATATTGTAAATAAAATAATTTTCTATATACATGTATAAATTTTAATAATTTTTTATTTCTCGTAATGTAGGTAATAAAAGAAGTTAGCTATTTTTTAAGGATTGATAAAATCAATTATCTATTATGATTTCAGAATATTTAAATTAAATTAAATTATTGTATAAGCATTACACAAAAAATACTTCTATTTAGTATCTTATAAAGTTATAATTATACATGATTAAAATATATGTAATATTAATTAAATAATTAAAGTAGTATAACCCGATCCACAAGAAGAGAGCAACAAGCATCAACAAATACTAGTGATCCCACAGTATTTGAGAGTAGAATCATTATGCATGTGGCTAGGGTTTCTTGTCGTGCGAGTTCAGCAGGGGTCTGCGTCGATGGGTCCAACACAGTGTTGTTCTTTCATCTCCGCTTGGCGTGGGTGGTTCTATTATTTCTCCTACGAATGACACTCATCCTTCAAAATCTCCAGCAGCTATTGATAAATCCCCTTGTGTGGAGATGTCTTATCTCCCTTCCTCTGTGGTCAACAGAGCCTCTGTTTTGGCATCTTCAGGTGCAACAGTTGGGGGAAAGTGTCCCAGCGTAGTCATTGTGAATGCTAATGGTGATGCTAAAATTGAAAATCCTATCTTGATAAAAAAAAGAATGTTGAAGGAGCAGATTGTTGAGCATAGGCCTTTTCTGATCTCAAACCCCATTTCCATTTTGTTGGATAAGGAGAGAGAGGAGATAGATCATAATTGTTCCCAAAAAGGTGGAACTAAAAGAAAATCTTTATATTTTCCTTTGGTGGGATTTGGGATGGAAATTATTTGGTCCTCACTATGATCTTTGGTTGCTTGTTGGTTTTTTTAGCAGCTTTTCTTTCAGGTTGCAGGATCCCCTCAAAATCTGTTGTTTCCTTAATCAAAAAAATAGTATAACCCGAAACTCATAATCAATAATTAAATTCAAGATTGAAACCCAGAATGACAATGGTTGAATAGGGGTTTGAACCTTGGCAAGAACAACAACACCATCACCACTTAACCAAGACACCAAATGATGAACTCTTAAGATTGATTTTATTATTATTATTATTATATTAATTTATGATCATAATTTTTAGAAAAATATATATTTCCATTAACTATAAATTAAAAATATATTAAAATTTTAATAGTATGAAGACAAATATTTCTCACATAATATTTATTATTTATTTTCTATATTATAATTTACAAATATTATTTTTATAATATATTTATCTTTTATTTTTTTAATTCATAAGAAGATTGTTTTAGGTGGGATAGATACTACAATTGAGATACCTCCTCTCCTACAACCAAGAAAGTCCACATACATCTTGAAATAATGGATATTAATATATAGACTTAGAATCCCACCTCAGATGCAACTTTAAGATTTGAATTTAAGCCTTAACAATAAAAGCCTAATGAATTCACCAATTGAAGTCTCTATCTTTTGACTCTTTCTATATATAAAACACTAGATAATGTGGATTCATATCCAAGCATATTGATTACAGCCCAAATACGGGCCCACATATAGACATGACTAGATATAGTATTTGTACCATATCTGAGATAATTATACTAAAGGCATTTCTTTTTTGAAGTGGACAAGTTGAAATTGAAAATTGAGGGTCCATATCATTAGGCAATCGTGCAAGATGATCCAAATATTTCTAACCATTCGATTTTACAATTTTCCAATGCGTCGAGTGCTACGTTCAAGGCTATTATTGCTTACAACTTGTCTAGATGACATCAGTACAATCGACAGTGGATCCTATAGACTTTTTCATTTCCACACACACCTTCCCATTCACAAACAGTGGGAGATTCTTGGTTTTGTGAAATAAATAAATAGGGTGGGCACTTTGTTCTTTTTTTGCCAAAATGGTTGTCCTTAATAGGGGAGAGGAGCTAAAACATGTGCACCCTAACTTCAAGGGTTTGTGTGGGTCATGTTTTGGTGTGGAGGTTGATCAATCTCCAAGTGGGAGATTGTTGGTATGTGGTGACTGATCAAGAAAGTATTATACTCTAGTCATATATCCTCGTTGGGGTTCAAGACTATTTCATTAACCAACCTTGTAAACCGCCTCAAAAGGATTGATAAATAAGCAGTTGTGTGATGTGAAATTATCATATTGTAATTTTCTCTTCACCGCATAATAATATAAGTGGATGGTTATTTCTCTGGTGGTTGTAGCCCATATTAGGTGAATCACATCAAATCTCTATGTTATTGTATTCATGTCTTCTCTTATTTTTGCAATAGCTTAATATTGTTTGTTGCTCATATCTTCCTAAAACCCTAATAGGTCACCACTTGGACCCAACACCTATTTTTTCAATTGGCCACATTGACCACTTAATTGGTAAGTCCAAGTTAAAATTTTGATCCATTTCACTATGATTTCACACATGTTGTCCTATCATTTTTCCACCATGTACATTTCATGTCATTTCAGTGCATCGACCAGAACGTGTGCGGGCCTACACCAAAATTGTACCCACCATACCATCTGAAATAGTAAGGGTGGCCACATGGCATTCCAGCACTTGGCCACCCAATCCATCACCCTCATCGCTATTACTTCCCATTAACACCTTACTCTACAACATGTAATAGAATTTACTGCAAGACACCTCTCCTTACTTGCATCTTATGCCTCGGGTTATTTTAGAAAAAAATCCTTTCACTTGACTCCTCACAAATCAAGCCATGTTTCATTCCTTTCTATCCTGCCCATTATGGATTCTTCTTTTGTTTTCATATTCGACAAGGGATTCTGCAGCTTTTATTTTCGACAAGAATGTGCTCTCCTCTTTGCCAGCAACGCCATCATATTTAGAGGTATTTGCTTCAATTTTTTTGCATTGGTTTTTATTACCTTTATTTTTTTGGCATGCAACAACACCATTCTATTGCATTTACTTCTTGATTTGAAGGTATGGATATGACATGCAATGAAAAGGTGACATTCAAACTTTGCATTGTTACCCTTCATGATGACCAGTGGGAGGAGTTCTATCTCCTTTTCTCATGGTTTGTGTTCAATATAGGTGAGGATTTTATCCTCACTAAGGCCACCATAGATCGTTTGAGGCTTTCATATCTATTTTGTGCATTTATTTTATCCTCCAACTCTAATGTGGTATCTTTTTTTGTTTGGTGCTTCTTGCAATGGTTTTTGAGAGTTCGTGTTTATGAACACAACTTATCGTGTTCATAAACACTTATAAGTTAAAAAATGAATCATACTCCTATCTTCTAGCTTCACCGACATGTTAATAATCCTATGAACTCAAAAAATTAGTCTTTTCAAGCATCACATTTAGTATTCGGCTTATGGGTCTAATATTCATTATTTAAGGTTTTAACGTCAACTTTTTAATATTGGGTTTGAGGTATCCAATTTTGTTGCTTAATGGATTCAACTTTACTATTTAAGGGTTTTTATTTGCATATGTAAGTTAATCACTATAACTAATTATGGGTTTTGATTTCATTGTTTAAGGCTTTGCAACTTAATGTAGAACACTTTCAATTTAAGTGTTTAAGGAATTCATTTTACTATGTATGGGTTTTCAATTTTAATATTTTTGTTAGGGATAAAGGGTTTCAATTTTACTGTTAATGGGTTTCAAATTTCACTGTTGTTGTGAAAGGGTTTTCATTGTACTCTTATTATATGGTTTAAGGGTTTCTAGTTCAATGTGGGAGTGGTTCAATTTCATTGTTTAAGGGTTCACAAATTCTTTAAGGGCATCAATTTATATTTTTCAATTAGGTTTAAGGGTTTCAATTTCAATTTCCTAGGGTTTCAATTTCATTGATTTGGAGATTCAATTTTACTATTTAAGGGATTCAACTTCACTATTTAAGGGTTTCCAAGTCAATGTACAACATTTTCAATTTAATTTTTTTAGGGGTTCAATTTTATTGTTTAAGGGCTTTCAAAGTCATTGTTTATGTTATGGATAAATGGTTTCAATTTCACAATTGATATGTTTCTAATGTCACTAGTACTATTAAAGGGTTTCCATTTTACTATTACTATAGAGTTTACGGGTTTCTATTTCGCTATGGGAGTGGCTCAATTTCATTTTTTTAAGGTTCACAATTTTACTAAAAATTCATAAGGGTTTAAGGGCATTAATTTCTATGTTTCAATTTGGTGTTTTAATTTCAATTTCCTAGGGTTTCAATTTAATTGATTTGGGGATTTAATTTCATAGTTTAAGGGATTCAATTTCATTGTTTAACAGTTTCCAATTCAATGTACAACATGTTCAATTTAAATTTTTTAGGGATTCAATTTTATTGTTCATGGGTTTACAAAGTCGCTATTAATGTTAGGAATTAAGGGTTCCAATTATACTATTTATATGTTTCCAATGTCACTGTTACTATCAAAGGGTTTTAATTTTACTGCTACTATAGGGATTAAGGGTTTCTAGTTCATTGTGGGAGTGGTTTGATTTCATTGTTTAAGGGTTCACAATTTCAATAAAAATGTATAAGGGTTTAAGGGCATCAATTTCTATATTTCAATTCGGTTTAAGGCTTTCAATTTCAATTTCTTAGGGTTTAAATTTAACTTATTTGGGGATTCAATTTCACTGTTTAAGGGTTTCTAATTCAATGTACAACAGTTTCAATTTAAGTGTTTAAGGGATTTAATTTTATTGTTTAAGGATTCCCAAATTTATTTTTTACGTTATCGATTAAGGGTTCCTATTTCACTTTTGATAGGTTTCCACTTTCATAGTTATTGTATAAGGGTTTCTATTTTACTATTACTATAGGCTTTAAGGGTTTCTAGTTCACTATTGGACTATTTCAATTTCATTGTTTTAGGGTTCATAATTTCACTAAAAATGCTTATGATAATTGTTTAAGGGTTGACAATTTATAATAAAAGTCCCTATACTATCAATCACTTAGATTCAATTAATAATTAAAGCCTTCAAAACCATACCCCAAGAAAACACAACATAGGAGACACACACATTTTATTTTGCTACACCAATGTCAATTCTAAACTCTTAAGCTAATCTAGAAGTAGAACATAGGTTTTACACTATTGGTTATCACCCCAGGGTAAGTGGTACAAGCTAAACTAAGAGAAAAATTTCCCTCGTAGAGTTTGTTTCTTAGCCCTAGTTGGGATGCCAAGAACTTGACTCTTGCATTGATCTCTATTTATCATTGTGACACATCTCCATGGCCACCCAATCCACCACCCTCATTGTCATTACTTCTCGCCAACACCTTACACTGCAACATGCACTGGTATTTACTACAAGTAACCTCTCCTTACTTGCACCTTAAGGCTCATGTTATTCGATAAAAACCCCAATCAATACACCTAAATCCTCCTAGATCGAGTCATGTTTCATTCCTTTCTATCATTGGTTTTTGAACTACATTCACTATTTTTTTTTGCTCTCATTGATGCCATTGTTTTGCATTTACTTCATCCACTTTGCATCTATAAATTTAATAATTAGACATATGCATTAAAATTTACAATTTCCTTTGCATGTATTTGAAGAGTTGGTGAGATGTGCAAACCCTTAGGTGAAATGGAACCCTTAAACCCTTTCCTATTGATTCACATCCTTAAAATTTTACAGACTTCAGTTAATATTCATTGTATTGTTTCCTTCAAGTTCATTTCATTTTCGGTTTTCTACACCCTTGTGCGTTCTTTCACATCCTTATGGTTTCAATTTATTCCTTAAGGTTAAATTCATTTTCACTTTTGTATTCTTTCTATATATCATTGTTGTTCAATTCAATTCCAAGTATCTATCATTTCTATTATTTCCTTCATGTTCATTTCTATTTCACATCCTTACACACAATATGAAGATTCACATCCTTACATATTTCACCTATTATTTTTGTATGGTTTCCTTCATGTTCCTTTCGTTTTCAATTTTCTTTACCTTTTACTAGGTGTTTGACATCCTCATGGTTTGTTTTGATTCTTTGACATTTGATTCAATTTCACTTTTCTATTCTTTCTATATTATCCTTGGTGTTCAATTCATTTCCACTTATCTATCATTTCTATTATTTCCTTAATGTTCATTTCTATTTCAAATCCTTACACACAATATTAGGATTCACATCCTTACATATTTACAAACTTCACCTTTTTTTTTTTGTATTGTTTCCTTCGTGTTCATTTCATTTCAGTTTCCTATACCCATTACTGGTTATTTGACATCCTCGTGATTTTTTTTATTCCTTGACATTCAATTCGGTTTCACTTTTCTATTCTTTTTATATTATCCTTGTTGTTCAATTCATTTCCACTTATATATTATTTATATTGTTACCTTGATGTAACACTGAAAAGGTGAAATTGAACCCCTTAATACCAATATTGACATGTGTGTGTGTATTGGTCAGCCTTGTGTCAAAAACATGTATTGCTCAACCTCATGTCCACTTCAGCCTTTGGTAATTTGTCTAATTATGTCATCTAGTCTTATCTCTTATAATGAATTGTCTCTCCCTTTTTGTTTGTAATCATTTAAGTAATCACTTGTCATTCTCTTGTAAGCATTTGTTGACCTTTGGTAAATATATTATTGTGGAACCATTACTCTATTATCTTATATTACTATAGATGTGTCATTTCTTTTTCTATCAACTATAAAATTTCGCATGTTAGTATATGTTTAATTGAAAAGGCCTATAGTTTACGGAATCAACCTTCAATTAATTTTTGGTTTTATGTTCTTTCTTGAACTCTTTCTACTCTAGTAGAGTAAAGATTAGGTAGAGTGGGAAAGGAATTGATCTTTCAAATTTAGCACTTCAAATTCAGTCATTTGCATGATTTTCCATTATGATGAATCAACACATGGTTGCATTATGTGAGTACTACAGTTACAAATAAATAATTTTGTATCTTAATAACATAAATTATTATAATGGAAATTTAATCTTTTCTAATGTGTTAATCCAGGCAAATTAAACTAAATGCAACGAATATGCATCAGATACTTAGTTTCATTCAATTACTATCATTTTGTCTCATTAAATTGTTGGGACCAATTCCTTACCTTCATTGCATTGTTCCATTTCATTGTTACTTTTTATTTACTTGCTAACAATTAAATTGAATTTATTCAATCCTCCTTAGTGAATGTTCTAGTAATTTTTCTACTTTGTAGTCAGGTAAGTAAGTGTGGGCCTCCAACCTTGGTCTAGGGCCCCTTTTTTTAAATCGGCCACCTACATTGCTAAGTTGGCAACCCTAAATCAAAAATATTATTGTTGACTAAGGGATTTTCCATGTGTTGTGGTCATATTCACCCCACATGTCAATAATTTAGAGTAAGATGAATTTTCTATCTATTGTTTCCTTGATGTTCATTTCCTTCTCAAATTTCTAAACCCTTGCATATTGATTCACATCCTAAAAAATTTACAAACTTCACATAATGCTCTTTGTATTGTTCCATTCATGTTCATTTCATTTTCAATTTTCTATACCCTTACTAACTATTTTACATCCTTGTGGTTTGTATTATTTCTATATTATCTTTTTTGTTCAATTCATTTTCAGGTATCTATTGTTTCTACTATTACATTGATGTAACACTGAAGCAATGAAATTGAAATCCTTAAACAATGAAATTGAAAACTTTGATGCATATGTGTATGTGCATGTGCATGTGTCTATGTCTATGTATGTGTATGTGTATGTATGTATGTATGTATGTATGTATGTATGTATGTATGTGCATGTGTGTGTGTGTGTGTGTGTATAGTTGGAAACTGCAATTGAAGCAATTGATGTATTGTCATTGATGTCAAACCTTAACTGGTAAGACTGTTGCTATCTAAGAAAGTACTATATCTATTTGATTGTTGTGAAGGGGACAGGCAAGGTTGGTAACAATAGCACCTAAGGAAAGGTTGAGTTATCTTGATACTTCAATGAGTACTTGATTATGTGGCACAATGATAAGATAATGTATTGCTTATCTAAGTAAGAATAAAGACTAAAGTGGTAGGCTTAACCGAGCAAAAGTGAAGAAATCTAGTTTAAGCCGAGTGATGTTAGTGTCGACCGAGCTAGTATATGTCAAGTAAATTCAGTGTTGACCGAACATCGCTTAATTGTCGAGGAAGATATTATTAGCCGAGGAAACAGTTTTTGAGGTGACCAAGCTTTCTAATGAAGACCGAGGAGCTGAACACTATATTGATAGAGCGTCAGTAATTTACATTTGAGGAAGAATTCAGATTTCTAGCTGACATAGTTGAATTCTTGGACTATGTAAAATGTGTTGACTTTATTTATTGATTGTATGCAAGCATTTAATGCACTGTAAAATGTTTTATTGAAAATATATTAAGAGATTTGAGATATTTCTAGAAGGATAGATGAAGAACACAAAGTTGGAAGGATTCAATGAATCTGACCTAACCCTAAGATCTACGAAGGAGATTAAGCGACAAAATATGTATTGACCTAATTGAGGAAGTATTAAGGAAACCTAAGCATGAGGTTGAACAGAGGAGAGGATGCTGGAAGTATTGTTGATGTTATTGACTGTCTAAGTAGAGAAGGCTGAAGGAGAAGTGTTGTGATTGCTTGAAGATATTTTCAAGCAAATCGGTGATGGAGATGGTAAAGGTTCACAGTCAGTAAGCCAGCATATGTGTATGGAATTGGATTTGATATTTGTAAAGTGAGTTGTATATTTTTCAAATCAATACTACTGTTACTTTCTAACCATTGTATCATTCAAAATCCTTTTAACAGAAGTTGACCTAATAGTCATTTGTATAAATCCTTTGAACAAGGTTGCATTCTAATGGGATGTATGTAAGTCCTATAACAAGGCACACTTTTAACAGAGTAGTTTAAATCCTTTAACCGGGTCACAACTAACAGTCTATTTGTAACCTTTGACAGGGTTGGCTTTTCATAGAGCTCACTTCAGAAGAGTGAAAATAATAGTAACATGTTACAAAGTGGTTTTTCCCTAATTGGGTTTCCACTATAAATCCTGGTGTTAATACTTGTGTGAATGTTTTGGTTTGAACATTTCTGTGTTTTACAAGTTAGATACTATGGGATAGTGGACTGCACAGTTATATGTTTTTTTTATGCAATCAATAATGACCGAGTAGCTGTTGGTGGTTGGATCTGATTTGTTGAAGAGTTTTAAAGCTTGTTTTATACATCTGGACCTGAGAACAACTGATTCACCCCCCTCTCTGTTGTTCTAAATCATATTAACAATTGGTATCAGAGCTATTGGTGCTTACAGAGAACAATTTTAAAGGTACTTGAAGCAAATGATCAGGATGTATAAGAAGGAGGTATCGAAGCTAAATAAGGAGAATTTCCCTGCATGGAAAAGTTTGATGAAGTTGCATCTGGCCGGTATTAGTGATTCTGCAAAGTATTATGTTGAGCATGATTATGTCACACCTGTTGCACCTCTGACTGCCAAGGAGATGAGAGCTAAACAAGACCACAACCAAGCAATGTTGGAGAATGCATCTGCCCTAAGTTATCCAGAATTTGAAGACATCAAAGACTGCACTAATGCAAAGAAAATGTGGGACACTCTTGCAAACATCTATGGCAATGACATAAATGTACTAAGAGAAAAAGTTGAGAGCCTAAGAGGTAAATTTGATGAAATGAGAATGCAAGAAGGTGAGAATATTGCACAATAGTGTGGTAGAATTAAAGAAGTTGCAAATGTTATTAGAGGATAAAATGGAACTATTGATGATGAAACTATAATTGGAAAAGTATTGAGAACTCTGCATCCTATTTATGCCATCAAAATTTCAGCAATTCAGGAATCTAGATGTAACCCTAACAATGCTCTTACTTTGAAAAGTTTGGTTGGTAAGCTTACTGCTTTTGAACTTTCTAACTATGATAACTTCACTGTTGCTAATGTTGAATCTGCTTTTAAGTCACAAATGGTTTTGAGTAAGTCAAAGAAGGAAAAAGAAAGATGCATCAGTGAGAGTGAAAGTGAAAGTGAAAGTGACAGATCTGATGAAGAACTTGAGGATCTGGAAGCTCTTGTGGCTAGAAGACTGAAAAGGGGAAAAGGAAAGTATAAAGGTAAACTCCCTATTATATATTTTTCATGTAATAAAGTTGGTCATATAGCTGCTAGATGTCCTAACAAGGATGATAAGGATGAAGAAAGAGACAGCAAGCATAAAGAGAAAAGAGAAGATAGAGGTTACCGAAGGTACAAGGACTACAAAGGAAAAGGTAAGAAATCTTGCTATATTGCCAAAGAAGAGACTGACACTGATAGTGATGATTTTGAAATTGAGGTTGTCTATGTTGCAATGAAAGATGAGTCTGATGAGGATGATAAAATTGCATTAATATCTTATGTGAACAAAAATGATAAATGGATTATTGACAATGGTTGTTTACATCACATGACTAGTGACAAGATTAATTTTGATGCCTTAGATCATTATAAAGGTAGAAGTGTGAAATTTGGTAATGATGCACCATGTCCTGTTAGAGGTAAAGGATTGATTAAGTTGACTAATAAGATCACTTGTGAGAATGCTTATTGGGTTGAGGGTCTTAACTATAATCTACTAAGTGTTGCACAACTTAATAGCACTAGCTACCAAGTGGAATTTCATCACAGGAAGGCCAAAATATTTGATGCCACTGGTGAACTGATTGGAAGTGGAGAACAGACAAGAGGTAATTTGTTCTATCTAGACCTATTTGGAGAAACATGTATAATTGCACAACTTGATGATATTTGGTTATGGCATAAGCGGCTATGTCATGTTAACTTTGATAATCTAGTAGAAATTAGTAAGAAGAAGAAAGTGAGAGGTCTGCCTAGATTGAAGAAACCTAAGAATGTAATGTGCAAAGAATGTCAGTTGGGTAAGATGACAAAGTCTAGTTTTAAGAGCAAAACTTTTACTTCTGAGAATGCTTTAGATTTGGTTCATACTGACCTTTGTGGACCTATGGGTGTACAAAGCTATTGTGGTGCTAGATATTTTATCCTGTTTGTCACTAATTATACCAGAATGATGACTGTAATGTTCTTAAAAGAAAAATTTGATGCTTTTCAATTTTTAAGTGGTATTTGGCTAAGGTTGAAAAGGAGATATGTAGGAACCTAAAGTGTCTGAGATCTAACCGAGGTGGATAATTTATATCCAATGAATTCAATATGTTTTGCAATGATAGAGGGATCAAAAGACAGATGTCTACACCAAGAACTTCTCCACAGAACGGTATAGCAGAGAGAAGGAACAGATCTATTATGGATTGTAAAACGACATTAATGATTAAAAAGAATGTTGCACAAAAGTACTGGAGAGAAGTTGTAAGTACAGCTGTTTATACTCTTAATCGAGCATAGATCAAAAAAGGTACAAATCTGACACCTTATGAGCTATGGCATGGGTATGCACCTAATGTAAAGTACTTTAGAATTTTTGGAAGCAAATACTACATACTAAAGGACAATAGGAATGGAAAATTTGATGCTAAAAGTGATGAGGGCATATTCTTAGGCTATTCCACAAAAAGTAAAGCTTATAAGTGTTTGAACTCTAACACTAACAAAATTGTGGAAAGTGTGAATGTCAAAGTTGATGAGTATGCAGAGAAAAATGAAGCTAACAGCAAAAGAGAACCAGAAGATTACAGATCTTTTGTGTATATAGAGGAAGGAGAGGCAAATGACAAACTCGCACTTGATGCAGAGTCTCAGGTAAGCAATGTCAAGCATCAGGAAAACAATGTCGAGAGAGTAGAAGAACGTGTCGAGCAACAGGAGGAAGCTGTCGAGTATGAGGAAGAGGTTGTCGAGCATTCAGAAGCTGAATCTGACAATCTTGTTGGTGAACCTGAAGAGAAAGATGAAAGAAGAGAAAAACCTATTTTGGCACAATATGTAAGGAGACATCACAAGCCTGAATAGATCATTGGAGACAAAGATACTGGAGATCTGACCAGAAGAAAGACAAGAGATCCTACATGTTTACTATATGAATTCAAGCCTAAGACAACAAGGGAGGCATGAGAAAATGAAGACTGGATACAAGCAATGAATGAGAAGATAGACCAAATAGAGAAGAATGATACCTGGACTTTGGTGTCGAGACCAGAAAATAAAAATGTCATTGGAACAAAGTGGGTGTTCCAAAACAAGCTGAATGAGCATGGTCAAATCACAAGAAACAAAGCTAGGCTGGTATGAAAAGGCTACGCACAAAAAGAAGGAATAGATTATGGATAGACATTTGCCCCTATAGCTAGATTGGAAGGAGTAAGAACCTTACTTGCATATGTTGCCTACAAAGATTTCAAGGTATACCAAATGGATGTTAAGTCTGCATTTTTAAATGGTATATTAGAAGAAGAAGTGTACATTGAACGGCCAGAAGGATTTGTTGATCCAAACAAAAGACACATGGTTTGCAAACTGAATAAAGCATTGTATGGACTAATGTAAGCTCCCAGAGCATGGTATGAGAGACTACACAACTACCTGATATAGATTGGATTCTCAAGGACAAATGACACAAGCAATCTGTACATGAAAGATGAAGAAGGTAAAGGAATCTTGTTGGCTAAGATTTTTGTAGATGATATTATATTTGGTGGACAAGATGCCTTGTGTAACAAAATTTTCAAATGAAATGCAAACTGAATTTGAAATGAGTATGTTTGGGGAGATCAAATTTTTTGTTGGTTTACAATTATATCAAATGGAGAAAGGAATTTTCATCACCCAGTCTAAATATGTTCATGAGATACTGAAAACCTTTGGTATGGAAGATTCAAGGCCAGTAAGTACTCTCATGGCTACTGAACAAAAGTTGTCTAAAAATGATGATGTTGCAGAAGTAAACCAGACTTTTAATAGATCTGTGATTGGAAAGCTACAATATGTTGTACACGGCAGACCAGATATTGCTTTAGCTGTTGGGATTGTGGCAAGATTCTCTGCCAATCCTAAGGAAACTCACATGATGGTTGTCAAAAGGATAATGAGATAATTGAAAGGGACTATTGACTATGGATTGTACTACAAGAAGCATGAAAAGTTTGAACTGAGAGTGTATACTGATGTTGATTGGGCAAGAAATGTGGATGACAGAAAGAGTACTATTGGTGGAGCTTTCTTTCTTGCACAGAGATTAGTTTCCTGGACAAGCAAGAAACAAAATTGCATTTCCCAATCTACTGCTAAAGCTGAGTATGTGGCTGCAGCAGTGAACTGTTCAAACTTGGTATGGATAAAGCAATTGTTGGTAGGCATGAAAGAAGAGATCACTGAACCAGTTGTCATCTACTGTGACAACACAAGTGCTATCAACATCTCTAAAAATCCAGTGATGCACACAAAGACCAAACACATCGCCATCAAGTATCATTAGTTGAGGGAACTGGTACAAGATAAAGAGGTCTGAATGGAATATGTGAATACAAAGGAACAACTAGCAGACATGTTCACTAAAGCTTTACCTAAAGAAGCTCATGAATATCTGAGAGGTCAATTAGGGGTTCTTCCCCTAACTGACTCTGCCTAGTCAAGCTAGGATCATTGCATCAATGGTGCTACAAAGAGTATCTGACAAATTGATGTAGAGACAGGTCACACTTTAGGAGCAACCTAGAGTTGTGAAAAGTACAGCAAATCCAAGAATCAGTCATAAGAGAGAAATACTGTTACTGAACTGACAAATGATATCTACATCTGCAGGATGTATGTTTTAGTTGCTTCTTTGGCATTTTTGTCAAAGAGGGAGATGATCACAAATGAATAAACATGGTGAGATTTCATGGAAGATCAAGTAAGAGGCAGAGATTCAGTGGACGATTATACAAGCATGGCTAATTGATTTTGTATCAGAATGAAGCTAAGGATATTATAAATATTTCTGATGGACAGATAAGTTTTGGATTGATTGTTGATTCATGTGTTATTCATATGGTGTTGCCATCAATGCCAAAAAGGGAGATTGTTGGAAACTACAATTGAAGCAATTGTTGTATTGTCATTGATGTCAAACCTTAACTGGTAAGACTGTTGCTATCTAAGAAAGTACTATATCTATTTGATTGTTGTGAAGGGGATAGGCAAGGTTGGTAACAATAGCACCTAAGAAAAGGTTGAGTTAGCTTGATACTTCAATGAGTACTTGATTATGTGGCACAATGATAAGATAATGTATTGCTTATCTAAGTAAGAATAAAGACTAAAGTGGTAGGCTTAACCGAGAAAAAGTGAAGAAATCTAGTTTAAGCCGAGTGATGTCAATGTCGACCAAGCTAGTAAATGCTGAGTAAATTCAGTGTTGACCAAAAATTAGTTAATTGCTGAGGAAGATAGTATTAGCCGAGGAAACAGTTTTTGAGGTGATCGAGCTTTCTAATGAAGACCAAGGAGTTGAACACTATATTGACCGAGCGTCAGTAATTTACATTTGAGGAAGAATTCAAATTTGCATCTGACATAGTTGAATTCTTGGATTATGTAAAATGTGTTGACTTTATTTATTGATTGTATGGAAGCATTTAATGCACTGTAAAATATTTTATTGAAAATCTATTAAGAGATTTGAGATATTTCTAGAAGGATAGATGAAGAACATAAAGTTGGAAGGATTTGATGAATCTAACCTAACCCTAAAATCTACAAAGGAGATTAAGCAAAAAAATATGTATTGACCTAATTGAGGAAGTATTAAGGAAACCTAAGCATGAGGTTGAACAGAGGAGAGGATGCTGGAAGTATTGTTGATGTTATTGACTGTCTAAGTAGAGAAGGCTGAAGGAGAAGTGTTGTGATTGCTTGAAGAGATTTTCGAGCAGATCGGTGATGGAGATGGTAAAGGTTCACAGTCAGTAAGCCAGCATGTGTACGGAATTGGATTTGATATTTGTAAAGTGAGTTGTATATTTTTCAGATCAATATTACTATTACTTTCTAACCATTGTATCATTCAAAATCCTTTTAACAGAGGTTGACCTAACAGTCATTTGTATAAATCCTTTGAACAAGGTTGCATTCTAATGGGATGTATGTAATTCCTATAACAAGGCGCACTTTTAACAGAGTGGTTTAAATCTTTTAACCGAGTCACACCTAACAGTGTGTTTGTAACCTTTGATGGGGTTGGCTTTTCACAGAGCTCACTTCAAAAGAGTGAAAATAATAGTAACATGTTACAAAGTGGTTTTTCTCTAATTGGGTTTCAACTATAAATCCTGGTGTTAATACTTGTGTGAATGTTTTGGTTTGAACATTTCTGTGTTTTACAAGTTAGATACTATTGGATAGTGGGCTGCACTGTTATATGTTTCTGTTATGCAATCAGTAATGACCGAGTAGTTGTTGGTTGTTGAATCTGATTTGTTGAATAGTTTTAAAGTTTGTTTTTATACATCTGGACCTTAGAACAACTGATTCACCCTCCCCCCCCTCTCTGTTGTTCTAAATCATATTAACATATATATACATATATATATATACATACATATATATATATATAAACATATATATATACATATATATAGATATATACATACATACATATATGTGTGTGTGTGTATACATACATTCATACATACATATATATATATATATGTATGTATGTATGTATATATACATACATACATATATATATATATGTATGTATGTATACATACATACATACATACATACATAGATATATATATATATATATATATATATATATATATATATATATATATATATATATATATATATATATATATATATATGTATGTATGTATGTATGTATGTATGTATGTATGTATGTATGTATACATACATACATACATACATACATATATATATATATGTATGTATATATACATACATACATATATATATATATATGTATACATACATATATATATATATATATGTGTATACATACATATATATATATATATATATGTATACATACATATATATATATATATATATGTATACATACATATATATATATATATATATATATATATATATATGTATACATACATATATATATATATATATATATATATATATATATATGTATACATACATATATATATATATATATATATATATATATATATATGTATACATACATATATATATATATATATATATATATATATATATATATATATATGTATGTATGTATGTATGTATGTATACATACATATAGATATATATATATGTATGTATGTATACATACATACATATATATATATATATATATATATATATATATATATATATATATATATATATATGTATGTATACATACATACATATATATATATATCTATATGTATGTATACATACATACATACATATATATATATATATATATATATATATATATATTTATCTATATATATATACATATATATATATATATGTGTATGTATATACATATGTATGTATATACATATGTATGTATATACATATGTATGTACATATATATATATGTATGTACATACATATATATGTATATATACATACATATATATATATATATACATATATATATATATATGTATGTATGTATGTATGTATGTATGTATGTATGTATGTATGTATATGTATGTGTATGTGTATGCGCATGCGCATGCGTATGCGTATGCGTATGCATACGCATATGTGTATGTGTATGTGTAGGGGCGAGGGGCCAAAACGTGTATGCCCTAACTTCAAAGCTCCACAATATAATTTCTTGGAAGACCTTTTTTTATATTTCAATCTCTGACATGTACTACGACAATTGGGCCAAGGTGTCAACAATTTGAACAAAACCAATGTCCTATGTATCCTATCCTTGGTGTTGAATATTTTGACATAGTATGGGCATACATGTTTTCATTTCATATCCCATGGGTAGGGTACTAGTAAAAAATCCTAAACAATTGAAAGCAATTTAGACAATAATGGTAGTTCAATGGAGTAATTATATTCTTGACTAAATTGCTTTCAACATTCTAGGTTATTTTATTTGCACCTTCCTCATTGAATATGAAATGAAAAAATGTATACTTTTTCTAGATGTGGTTATATATGTCATGGTATCAACCATTCATAGATATATGTCATTATTTGAAACTAATAAGGTATTAATGTGTTTGACCTAGATGTTTAGATTACCTTTCTAATCTAAATTAAAGTGACTTTTACATTCAATTATTGTTATCACCTACATACATACTTCACACCTCAAATGCACAATTGGTCACATTCTATAAAATTACATATACTATTGCACTCAACCATGTGTCCAATGAACAAAATGAAGAGCCTTAACATTTCAATTGTCAAGAAATATTTACTTGTCATAGATGTGGTTATATATGCCATGCATGTAACCATTCATATATATGTCATTCTTTGAAACCAATAAATGATTAATGTGCTTGTCTTAGATGTTTAGATTACCTTTCTAATATAAATTGAAGTTACTTTTACATTAAGTTGTCATTATCACATACATACTTGACACCTCAACTACACAATTGTTCACATATTATACAAATACATGTACTACCGCACTCAACCATGTAGTACATGCAGAAAATGAAGAGTCTTAGAATTTTAATTAATAATGTATACTTGTCCTAGATGTGGTTATATATGTCATCCAATCAACCATATATATATATCATTCATTGAAACCAATAAGGGATTAATGTGCTTGACCTAGATGTTTAAATCAGATTTCTAATCTAAATTGAAGTGACCTTTATATTCAATTGAAGTGACTTTTACATTTCAATTGTCATTATCACATACATACATAATTCACACATAAAATGCATAATTATTCACATTCTATAAAAATACATGTATTGGTGCACTCAACCATGTAGTACATGCAGAAAATGAAGAGTCTTAACATTTCAATTGTCAAATAATGTATACTTGTTCAGGATGTGGTTATATATGTCACCAAGGAAACCATTCATAGATACATGTCATTATTTGAAACCAATAACTGATTAATGTGCTTCACCTATATGTCTACATTACCTTTCAAATCTGAATTGAAGTGACATTTACATTCAATTGTCATTACCACATACAAATATACTTGAGACCTCAAATGCAAATGGTGAGGGGAGATGAACCAATAAATGCATGGGTCATAAATGTGGCAACTTTTAAACCAAATATACATATAGAGATGTACACAATACTGCCAATATCAAGTAGAGTGAGGGCATGCTACTATTTCAAACCTTTATACTAGTGAATTATGTTGCATTCAAACATTCAAATTGAATAGACTGTGCAACACAATTTGTGACTATAAAGGTCTTCAAATGTTAGAGTATCTTCATTTTATTGGATACCTCCTAATACTTGTCGAGAACCCATCTGAATACATTGTGCTCTAAAACTAGTTGAACACTCCAAAATAGGTAGAATACAAAGGAATGAAACATGGCTAGATCCGTGAAGAGTCAAGCACATTGAATGAATTTTTTCTCTATAAATGTGAACCTTTGGATGCAAGTAGATATTAAACTAAAAAGAGCATAAAGTACACTTGATCTTAGGTACAAGTAAGGAGAGGTGACACATAGTTATTGCTACTGCAAGTGGTGCAATCAAGGATGGTGGATCGAATGAAGGACAGTCCAAACCTTGTAGCCAACAGAATTACACAGTAGAATACTCAACACAACAGATAACACGACAATTTTTTCAAGTAATTTGCATTAACATGCCTGGCTGTAAGGCCTTCCAAGTTAGGGCCAATTACAAAAAGAAACAATTCTGCAAGATCCACAAACAAATCCAATACAATCTCAGCTAGTTCAGCTCTGAAGACAATCAGAAGTTGATGGAAACCCTAAGGCAGATCTAAACTTGAGCTCGCAAGTCTCCAAGAAATCTCCTTGTCTCCAAGTGTGCAAACCACTAGCTCTGCTACAAACAAGTATCAGATAACAATCCGATCTACCAGATCATGCAAGACCTTTTCACAACTTCGCCAACGTTAGCTTTCAGAACCTCAGATCTGATCCACTAAGTCTTCCAGTCATGAACTTCTCTAAGATCTCCTCATGATCCTCTGATCTCTCCTAACATCTACCCAAACATCCTATAAATACTATTCATTAGCCACAAGTCGGCTGGATGAAACCATTAACTCCCCCCCAACAAATAATTAAATGCCATACAAGTCGGCTTACAATTGTATACAAACATTTAATTTAGCAAGTTGGCCTATAACAATAGCTACCAAAAATAAATGCACCAAGTCGGTCCAACAAATCACACAGAACTCCAGTCGGTGAGCCATAACTACCGAGCAATAGTACATTAACTGAGCACGCCAAGCATTACCAAGCACCAGTGTCCACTGAGCACCGCAGGCATGACCGAGTAACACTTTCACCGAGTGCCAGAGACTACCAAGTTTCTTCAGTGACCGAGCTTCCTTCAATGACCAAGGCCGTCGATCAAGGCTACAACCAAGTAACACCGGCCAAAATACAAACACCCCATGCAGTTTCACTGAGGACAAGAATGCCCCTGCCTTAACCTTGGATACCCTTGCATCAACAAGGGATAGTGTATGATTACACAATTGAACATATGCTTTGTAATATTATCAATTAGGATTTGCACTCTTTTGATTCCCTTTTTAGTGTTGAACTTTTTTACAATTCCCCATTGAAGGTCATTGGGACATCTTTGCAACAAAGTTTAACACTAAAAAGGTTCCCAACTGCAATGATCAGTGTAAGGTTTGGGTGAGAAGTAATGGTGATTAAAGTGTTGGATTCATTGGGCATATGATGGAATGTCAATCAGTCACCCTATCCACTTTAGACAGTATGGTGGGAAGGTATAGGGTGTGGGCCCACGCACATTTTGATTAATGCACTAAAATGGCATGAAATGGACATGTTGGATGAATGGGAGAAAAACATGCGGTAAGTCATTGACTCAACATGGTAGCCAAGTCAATGGCCTATTTCGTAGATTAAAAAAAATGTTGTGGACCACAAAATTTAGGGTGTGCATGTTTTTGCTCCTCTCCCTTATATGTGTAAGTGGAAAATGCAATCCTTCAAAATAATGAAAATTTTTCTTCTTGCATTGCATTTTAGTTCATCTAGTTGTTGACATCTTGGTTCAATCATCCTATTACATGTTGTATATTTAATAGACATATAAGTTATACCAAATGAACATACTTGGAAATAAAAATTATGTCATATCCATATATTCTTAACACATAATTCTAGTTGTTATCTACCACTCTAAACCAAAAAACAAAACCATCCTAAAGTTAGCTAAACCAAATAGGAAAAGAATTTTTTGGTGAAGAAGGTGATGCCCTTGATGCTACAATGAGAAGCATGTTCTCATCCCCTATTTTTCATTGACTGCAACTCACTTAACTTTGTATTGCGCTGCAATATCTAGTGTTGGCAGCATATGTTGAGATCCCTGCAATATAGTTATGAATAGAAGAAAATGTAAGAGATAGTGAAGTAGGTGGACAATTATAAGTTGTTGAAATGTTTGTGATGTTTATGTTGGTCATATCCTGCATTATATCATGCCCTTCAATCAAGGGAATGGAAGGAGTGGATGGATAGTTTTGCATCTTCTTTCTAGACAAATCCCTAGCTTTCTCCTCAAGCCTCCTTTCATCTACCATGTGTTTCTTCATTTCCTTCTCTCTTTTGTATGTTGTCCTTTTCCTTCTTCTCTTCTCCTTAAGCCTTTCCTTTTCCTTACATAGAATATCATTTTATTTTATCTCCATGTCTTTCTTTTCCTTTTCCAATATGCATGTAGCCTTATTTTCTTTGATATACTCTTTCTTTGATGTCCTCAAGTTTTATCTTCCTCAACTCTTGTTCCATAAGTAAATTCATGTAATCATCATATGTTAAAAATGGGGATTGTTGGCTCAAATGAATCTCATTATCATCCCCCATGTCATTGTTTTGGTTGACAATGTGAATGGGCAGCTTTAAGAATTTAGGCATGATAATTTCCTATTGAGAACTCGATGTCTCACTTACTTGTTGTAGTGGGCTTTCATCTTCCTCATTCCCAACTTCACGTGGTTCTTGTGTCAATTATGCATCTATACCACAATCTAGTATACTACAATCAGCATAGTAATGCACAACTTCTAGTATGATAGTGGTGGGTGGTGAAGGGAAAGTGAAATATCCTTCTTCTTCATGCCCTTGAAACTCAACAGCTAGATTCATTACCCCTTCTGCCAACCATGACGATGGTATTCGCTTGGATGGAAGACCAGGATTGTCGTCCAAATTGTCAAAAAAGATTTCCATTTCATTTTCATGTGGTTGATCATACTCCACTTGTGAATTGGAATTAGATTGACATATTTAAGCTAAGTTTTCTACATCTTCCATTGACTTATCAATTCCAGGGAGGCTAAGCATGTTTGCACTGTAGAAGCATCTTTGCCATCATTAATTTAAATGTGTTGTTGGGTTTCATGTCCTCCATGAGCACATTAGGATTGAGAGGTCATTTCTCAGTCCTTTTCAGTCCTACTACAATGTTAGATATATTCAATGTCCTTGCCAAATATTTGCTACCTATTTATGCTAGTTCTACCCTCCTGATTTCAACATTCAGAAACCTTTCCAACCACGATGCTTGTTCTAATTTGAAGTAAGATTTGAATGGAGAAAAGACACTCACATATAGGGAGTTTTTTTGTGAGAGGTGTGAGTTGGCAATGTGAGAAATTCAATACCTAGCATTTGTGCCTCTTCGATGGTTGTGACTGCAACATGGCTTCCATGTCCATCAAATATCAGCAAGTGTTTGTTGGTGGTTGACACGCCCCCTTGAATAGAGCGAGCAATGTGGTGCAACCAATTAAGGAAGAGCTCATTGGTCATCCACCCATGTTTTTGGACTACCATGCAATCACCCAGTTCACATTTGGATATGTAATTCTACAAATTCTTCTTGTCTTTGAACAAATAGAAGCCTAGAATGGTTTGCCCAGAAGAATTGACACAACAAATAATGGTAATCCATTCACGACTCTTGAGAATCATGTAAGAGACATTTCGGCTTCGTCTTATAGAAAGTACCCTCATAGCATCATTTATGGCCATTTGCACACCAGTAAGAGTAAAGAAAACTAATAATGAAATAAGCATGAAGGAAACAATACAAAAAATAGTAGGCAAAGTTTGTAAATACGTAAGAGTTTGAAATAGAAATGAACGAGAAGGAAAAAGTAAAAAAGATAGACACTTGCAAATGAATTGAATAGCAATGATAATATATAGAGAATAGAAAAGTGTAACTAAATTGAATGTCAAGGAATCACAACAAACCATGATGATGTCAAATGGTTGTAAGGGTATAGAAAACTCAAAATGAAATGAACATGGAAGGAAATAAAATAAAAAATAGTATGTGAACTTTGTAAATATGTAAGGATGTGAAATGGAAATGAATAAGAAGAAAATAGTAGAAAGGATAGATACCTGGAAATGAATTGAATAGGAAGGATAATATAGAAAAGTTAAACTAAATTGAATGGGAATTAATCAAAAAACCATGAGGATGTCAAACAGCGAGTAAGGGTATAGAAAACTAAAAATGAAATGAACATGAAGGAAACCATACAAAAAATATATATATGAAGGGAAGTTTGTAAACATTTAAGGATGTAAATCTTCATATTGTGTGTAAGGATGTGAAATAGAAATAAAGATGAAGGAAATAGTAGAAAGGATAGGTACTTTGAAATGAACTGAGCAGAAATGATAATATAGAAAGAATACAAAAGTGAAAATGAATTGAACCTCAAGGAATCAATACAAACCATGAGGATGTGAAATAGTTAGTAAGAGTGTAGAAAACTAAAAATCAAATGAACTTGAAGGAAACAATACAACAAACATTAGCTAAAGTCTATAAATTTGTAAGAATGAGAATCTTCGTATATTTATCTAGGTATGTGAAATTGAAATGAACATGAAGGAAATAGTAGAAAGGATAGATAATAGGAAATGAATTGAACAGCAAGGATAATATAGATAGAATAAAAATCAAGGAAACAATTAAAGCTAAGAGAATGTAAGACATTCAATAAGGGTATCAAAAATCAAAAATGAAATGAAGACTAAGGAAACAATACAAAGAACGATAGGTGAAGTTTGTAAATTTGTAAGGATGTGAATCTTCATATTATGTTTAAGGATGTGAAATTTGAATGGACATGAAGGAAACAATAGAAAGAGTAGATAGCTAGAAATGAATTGGATAGCAAAGATACTATAGGTAGAATAGAAAACTGGTTCACAATAGAAACTGAGAGGATGTAAAATATTCAGCAAGGGTATCAAAAACTGAAAATGAAATGAAAATGAAGGCAACAATGCAAAGAACATTATGTGAAGTTTAATAATTTGTAAGGATGTGAATCTTTGTGTTTTGTATAGGGATGTGAAATTGAAATGAACATGAAAGAAACAATAGGAATAATTGAACAACAAGGATAATATAGATAGATTCAAAAACAACGAAACAATATAAACTGATTAGAAATCACTAAAAGAAGACCAAGAAACACTTTAGAAATTTAATTCAACCAGGGTGGAACATGGTCGGATTTGCTCCCGCTCCTGCTCAAAGTTTTTTGGAGCACGCTCATGCCCTATCGTCTGGGACTGTGGCTGCCTTTGTCCCTGGTCCTACTGCATCTGTGCCTGGGCCTTCTCTGGCGGGTGGGCGTGGATCTTCGGGGGTTTTGGGGTTTACTGCTTTTGCATCTAGTGGTTCCACGATCTCCTATGAGGATGTTGATGCCTTTGAAGTTGGTATTCATGGTCCTACCTCTACTGGTAGGGGGGTTTCCTAGTCCTCTCCTCTTGTGCAGCCTGTTTCTGTAAGTAAACCTCTTGTGGTTAATCTTGATACTGATACAGTTGATGAGATTTCAAAAACTGTGGATGACGTCTCCTCCAATGCTACTATCTTCCGTTTTAGGGTTTATGGCCCTCTCTTTCTGATTTACATGCTTGGATTTCCAAGCATTGGGAACCCATCTTAATCGATGTTATTAAGATATACCCTGTGGCAAGGGGTTTTTTTATTGTAAAGTTTGAAAATGCTAAAGATAGGGAAAACTATTTTGTGTGATAGGTGTTTCACTTGGGAGGAGCGTTTTCCCCTAATGGCCAAACCCTGGTATTAAGGGTTTGACCCTCTTTCAGCGTCCTTTAATAAAATACCCTTATGGGTAAGATTGTTGAATCTCCCCCTTCATCTTTGGCTGGATTCTATTTTGGAATCTATGGGTGAGGCTATTGGGGATTTCCAAATGGTGGATTCGCACTCCTCTAAAATTTTAAGATGACATATGCTCGTATTCTTGTGGAGGTTGATGTTTCCAAGGGTCTTCCTCAAAAGATAACTTTGGCTTCTTCTTTAGGCTCTTGGACTTAGAATCTTGATTATGAGGGTATTCCGTTCAGGTGTAGGAAGTGCCAAAAGACTGGCCATCTTGTTGTGCGGTGTTTATCTAATAAGGTTAAATCGAAGAAATCACCTACTTGGTGGTTGGGGGCTTCTGACCACCATCATATGGTTTGCAAAGTCTCTAGGAAGGGGGCTCGGTTGCTTGTTCTCCTCAAACTGATCATGCTTTGGATGGAGTTTATGTTGCTGCCTCTGTTGCTTCTGATGTTTTCTTTGAAGCTACAGATGTTGTCTCTGATGCGACTTTGGTTCAGACTGTTATTGTTGCCCCTTCTGGTGTAGCTACTGTTGTCCCTGACCAGATCGGTGATGTTGTCTCCAGTCGCGGTGCTATTCTTGTCCCTCATGTGGTTTCTGATATGACATGCCCTTTAGTGGGCTCTTTTTGCTCTTCTTTGGCTTGGCAGAAGGTTGCTGAAAAGGTGGAGGATGGATGGACAACAATTAAGGGAAAGAAATTTAGATCTTTCACTCCTCCTTTTGATATGAATTTACGTTCACATAAGGATGGGCAAAAATGTAAATCTTGATTGCCCTTTGTTGTGGCTAGTTTGGATGTTTGTTGTTCCAATTGGTAGGAACTATGGTTTGTTCCTTTGGTTTGTTTGGTGGGGCACCACAACTGTATTTTGGTCTTTCATTGCATATCTTTTGATGCTCTTGTATAAGGTTTTGGGACCTTTCAAATCCTGTTTTTACTTAATCAAAACGAAACAATATAAACCATAAGGATGTAAAACAACCAATTAGGGTATCAAGAACTAAAAACAAAACAAACATGAAAGAAACAATACAAAGAGCATTTTGTGGAGTTTGTAAATTTCTTAGGATGTGAATCAATATGCAAAGGTTTAAGGAATATAGTAAACAATGAAGTGAACATGGATGAAACAATACAAAGAACAACATGGGTATGGAAAATTGAAACATATAATAATAAGATTATGAAGGGAAGAAAAAAAGCATAGAGAAACATTTTTAAAACGTGCAACTGCTAAAACAAATAAATTGAAACTGTCAAAGTAGTAATAGACTTTTAAATACCTAGAACTAAACGTGAATTTTTTCTACTCTTCGATGGATGTTGTCTTCTGATTTCTTTCTATTTTTTTTATGGAAGTTGAATGACTTGAATAGCATGAATGGGTTGGTTTCGTGTCTATTTGTATGTTTGAAGCTTGGTGTCTTTAATTTCTATACTCTTATCAATTTGAAATTCATTTTTTAGCTTCATTTGCAAGACTTCACTCATTTGTTGCTTAACTTCTTATTCGATTGTCCTTGAATGTTCAATGGTGGCCTTACACAATTTTATTTGTTGATGCAAGTGGTTTTATGTTGAAGTAACTACTTGTGTGCTTGAGATAGAAAGGTGAAACAATGTGGTTGGAATGATGGGACAAGTTCTTGCCAAATGTTTTAGGGTGGTCACATCTTAGCAGGCACTAGTGGTCTTTGTACTTGCATTGCATCACCAATTGTCAACTTGTTTTGGGTCGATGGGCTTCCACATGGCAATGTTTTGTTGTTATTTTGGTTTCTAACTAAGTTGGTGAGCCTCATTTGACTATAAATGGATTGGTCTTTTTGATAAATGGGATGTCTTTTTTATGTTGAAGGTTTTGGTTTTTGTACTAAACAGCCATGTAAAGGGTGCGTCAAAACCTCTCAGTGATATGGACAAGTTGATTGACCAAAAAGAAAGTCACTCAATATTTAGTTTTATACATATATAAAAAAAAATTATATTTGCCAAAAGGTATTCATTTTTTTATGTTTTTCTAATCCAAATTTATTTGTCTAAAAACGTATCCTAACACGTATTGGCAGTCAAGAGGTCACATATTAGACCTCGTGCACATTCTGGCCCCTCTCCCTTACACCTAATAAAAACATGAATACTGCTAAAATAATAAAATTGTGCCACAATCCATAGTAATCCCCCACCATACAAAATAATCGCAACAATCTCAAAAAATGGTCCACGCACCTTAACCATGAAGACACTAACACTCCCTTGCTTTATAATTATTGTTGAAATATACATGAGGGAACTTACAATTCATGTAAATTGGTCATCTGCGTAAGAGATGACAAGATATATATGGCTGAAAAGCGTGCCATCTACGAATTGTTTACAAATAACTTTAAAGTTGCATAAAATATTGTATCTCATTCATAATAATTTAGATTAACAAGTACATAGATTTTAAGTTGTGTTTGTTATTTTTAATTAGAATGTTTCAAAATAATGGTTTTCGTTTCAGATGTTAGATATTTATCAAGTTATTTTAATGAATTAAAATATTTTGATACGTGTTAAGATAAATTAAATATTTATTTTAGATTATAAATTGATTCTTTTTGAATTAGAGATTTGAATTTTAATAGTCAAAATGATTAATAAATATTTTATATTTAGCTTAAAGTATGCTTTATAAATATAATTAAAATAATTAATGTTTATTTATTTTTTATGATTAATAATTGGTAATGGTACTATTTAAATATGTTTTAAGGCATGTTAATAGGAGTAATACAAACATTTATAGATTGCAAAAACATAAAAATAAAAAGTGAGATATTTTTGGTTTACTAATGGTCTTATTAGAATCTTTAAGGACACAAATTTGTATTGTGCAATAGAAATATTAGTAAATTATGGATAAGTAGGTGTGAAGTTTTGTTTTACTTCCATTTATAATTTTCCAATACAACCCATTGAACATGTCCAATAACATTCAACTTTGTTATGTTTGTCTAGTGTTTGTTAAAAAAACATCTTGATCATATCATTTACAAATAAATAAAAATAGTTATTTTAAATAACAAAAAATATATACTAACCTAATACAACCCATTGAATGTGTCCAATGCCATATAACTTTGTTATTCTTATGTGGTGTTTGTCAAAAATTAAAGTCTTAATCATGTCATCTACATCTTTGTTAATTATTTTGAAGTGTGATCATCACTACAAACATAATAAAACCCACTCACACATCTTTGTTAATTATTTTAAACTACAATACAATCCACTCAATGTATCAAATATTATTTAATTTTGCAATGCTTGCCTAATGTTTGTCAAAAGATCTAATAAGAGTGTGATTGTCATCTATATCTTTATTAATTATTTTAAACTACAACCAACATAAGAAACGTAATACAACCCATTAAATTTGTTAACCACAACTTTGTTATGTTTGTTTGGTATTTGTCAAAAAAGAAAACCTTGACCTTGTTATCTATATCTCTGTTAATTATTTCAAATTACAACCAATACTAAAAACCTTATACAATCCATTAAATGTGTCTAATAACAATCAAATTTCTTATGTTTGTTTGGAATTTCTTTATTGATAATTTTATTTTATACAAAATGAGAGAAATAAAATTTAAACCGAATAATAAATAAGAACAAAAAATATATATGCAAGTGCTCTCCATGCATGCCAATCAATTTATATAAATTTTCCTTGGTAATTTATAAGACATTAGTTTATACTACATAACATGTTCTTAGGTGGCAATAAGTTTCATAAACATAATATAGATAAATACATTCAATCTCAGCATACATTTAAATCACCTACAACACAAATTAGGTAGATTTTGATGTAGGCACCAATCATCTAAAAATAAGTGCCAACAAAAATATATGAATATGTAAAAGTGGGCACATATAAGATAGAGAAAGTGGCATGTTTGTAAATGTGTGGAGGGAAGTAAGTTATGGGAATAAGTATCAAGGAGTTGTTCAACCTTAACACAAGGGTGTGCCACATGTATTTCGATCAAGATATGATCCATTCTCCCCATCATCTAAGAATGAGAATGTGTCCTGGTATATTCAAACTTCTTCATAACAACCAATGACATACATAACCTAGCTATTTATTCCATTACAACCAATAATCCAAGACGACTAAGAGAAAAAAAATTATAAGTAATTAACCCAATCACCTCTCAAGAATCCACACACCCATTCCCAAAGGGTTGAAGACACGTGAAACACATTACAATTGTGAGGTTAATAATTACATATTGTTCTAACAATTTGACACGATATATGAATATTTTCACTAAAGATAGTAGAAAGAACATATTTTTTCACTAAGTGATATCTTTATATATCACTTAGCCTATATCTTTATCTTTTTATCTCTCCATTCCCCCCTTTCTCATTATCTCTCTATCTCTTTCTCCCTCCATCTCTCCTTCTATCTCTCTCACCTACTCTTATCTTTACAAAGTTATGTCTATTTCTCTCTCTCCCTATCACTCATTTCTCTATTTATATACCTCTCTCTCTCTCTCTCTCTCACATTATTGAAAACATAAATGATCCTATTGTTAGAGGATGTTGATTATCTTCCTAGTTCCGTAATTTTGTTCTTATCATGTTTGGATCCTAGTTCCAGACCTTTGTTGCACAAATAATGTCATTTGCTAAATTGCCTACCAAATGACCTCATGTATGTACAATTGTATACAAAAATAGATCAATTTTTTGCATGATTGACCTTCCAAAGCTCTTCGTTGTACTCATTGCACACCAAGGTGCAATTGCTAGTTGTATCCATATCCAATATATCCGGGCAGGAGAGGGGAAGTATCCAAACACCTCTGGTTTAATTTTCTGAGTGCCCCCCAATGATTTTAATGTGACTAGAAGACTTTAGTTCTAGGGAAATGTACATTTTTGTATTGGTGCCTAGAGGATAAAACATATTAAAGGCATTTTTTTCCTTTTGGATGGTGTTGGATAGGAAACGGTAGAATGCATTGCCGAGATTAAATTATAACTCTTCCAGTTGAAAAAATGTTTCCAAAAAACCATTGTTATATCGAGGAGAAATAACTTAATAGAATTTGACATTAAACAATATGATGGGCAACTTACGATGGAGAATCTCTTGCAGGTGTAAGCATACACATTCCTGAAGAACCTTGTGAAGAGCTGTCCGGAAAAAATGTATTTGAGCCCAAAGATTGCTCTTCAAGGCCAACATGAACAATCATGCAGAAACTGGCAACATCATTAAAAATTGATGTTTGTATCCTCGCAAAAAAAGTCTGAAATTTTGCAGATGACTGCAACAGCATATAATGTTACAAAGAACCCCCACAAAGAAGCCAAACAGTTCAGGGTGTAGCTTGCTCAAAATCCATGACTGGATTTTCACTCCTTAATCCTCGAAGAATATTCTTTGCATCTTCCTTTTCCTGTAGACCACACAAATTAAAAATCAGTCACTTGTAAAAGTCAAAATAAAAACCAAAACCATGTCAGTGTAGAACAAAAATCCTTAGCTAATAATGAAGGTGCTAAGCTTAGTAAATTGAGGAAAATTTCCAACATGTATCAGATAAAATAGCATCAAAACCAACAAAACAGAAACAATAATGTTGCGATGCACAAAGTACTATATGAAAAATAACAGCATTAATAAAGATTGTTGAATGTAAAATGGGACTAAAAACAAAACTAAAATAAATATACTCATGGAATCACAAAAAGATGCCAAATCCCTTATATATCTTCATATAAATAAGTTGATTCCACTAATGGAAATGATGGTTTAGGACAATATGTCAGTTAAACTAAAGATCCATCCTAATGATGAACAATTTATTACATTACATCCGAAGAGCAAACCACACCATGAAAATCCTCCCTAAGGCGTGAAGCTCTAGGCAAGTAATCAAAGAATTGTGGATGGAGGGAATATGAAAAAGAATATAGAGAAATATTTCTAGAATGTTTCTCAATAATCGTTCAAGGTGGTGTGACATCATAGATACTCAAGCCATTGAGCTATTTCAAGCGAATGAGTTAGCAGAGTAGAAATCAATGAAGAAACTGATAATGCCGATAAAATATTAAAATGTTTAAAAGAACTGGGTACCCATCTTCACAAACTTGTTCCAAGCAAACATCTAGCTGGCAACTGAAACTATCCTATTTTGGAAGAAAAGATGGTGAGAATTCTTTGTTAATGGTTTTGAAATTTTAAAGCAATACCACCCTGTGCCTATTCCACTTTCATTATGGCCATAACTACTAACAAACTAGTATTTTCATGTGTAGACAAAATATTGAGGACCATGATGCAAAATCACCCTATATTTACCATATATATTTTGTCAGGGTGTTTATCCTGGAAATTATCAAACAATAAAATTCAAAGCATCTAGACAAATTCAATAATAGTCCAGATTCCAATATCATCATAAGTGAACGTGAACTCGTAATAAAAAAATTTCCTACGTTCGTAGGTCCAATGTCTTGAAGATTTTATTCCTATCATCTCAGCTAATTAAAGAAGATAAGGTGAAAGTGTCCATTTTATAGGAAGGTTTATCTAGTTTGTGAGATACTCCATGTCCTTGTCCAATATGATTGATAGATCATCATTATTTTATTTTGATAAAATTTAATCTAAAATTCTTATGTAGCTTCTTATGGGATCGACCAGAGTTAAACCTTGACCCTGCACCACAATCTATTGAACCATGCCTACTCAGTTCCTCCGAACAGATAAGTCAGGTTATCAACTTTATTTCTTCCTCTTACACATTATAATGACAAACAACTCATCTAACACCTTTTGCTGTTTTGTTAGAATTAATGCTCATCCTTCTATTGCCTTTTCACAATATACAATATCCTGCATTTTATGCTTCTGCTACCTAGTTAAAGTTTGAAGCATATTTGCATCATTGCTATTAGACTTGGCAATCTTCAAAATTAAAAATGGTTGCAAACAGTGTTACCGGGAAATGCATTTCCACCCTAAATGCACCCATTTTGGAAATGGAAACGGTTTCGAGGACGGGGGGACGGCCAGAAACGTTTTTGAGCCATACCCGATGAATCAAAATTTTCGGAAACCATCCCCGAAACTCAGGGACAGTCAATGGAAGTTTCAGAAACGTTTGACCATCCCCGGGACGGTTAGGGGACGGCTTGGCCTGAGTGAACAGAGTTATGCCCGAGTGAATAAACATTTGCTCTTGCTGCTTTTAGAATGTGAATAGAGTTATATGTGAATTCTGGAAGTCTTTGGTGAAAATCTGCAGACTGAGAGTGCAAATCTGAGCAATATTTAGTATTCTCAGACCAAATCTTAAGGGAAGCAACATACTATCTTTGTTTTCATTTTCACTTTGAAGTTTGAGACTTTTGAGTCTTCTGACATTATATGATACATTGATGCAATGATAATCGAATCTTCATATATGATATGATACCTTTCATTGTTTCAATGAATTATATCTATGAATGTATGAAATTGAAATTTGAACTCTCATTTGATTTGTTTGATGCTATCCTATGTTCTTATTCTATGATGATTCGATTTAGTTCATTTGATGCTATGTTCTATGATAATTTGATGAATGATCATTGATTTTAGATTTATTTGTTATTATGTTGCTATGATGAATGTTACAATGTTGTAGAATTCATGAATATATTTGATATTCTAACTTTATCCTTCTTGTCATTCTAGAGAATTAAGAGTTTCAAGAATCATCTTCCACAAGTCAATGACAGTTTCATACTCAAATTTCCCACAAAAAAAGCAATTGACAATGACAACTCAATTTCATCACTATTTAAGATAGAAACTCTCATCCAGTACCTAGTTATCAAACTTATAATTTCAAAATCTCGTCCAACATAACCCTTAAATGAACTTGCACTAATGTCCCTTGGGTGCACTAGTGTCCTCCTAGTATGTTGTAGTCCTCTGGCACATTGTCACCCTTCCATTCATCAATCAATGAGTCTTTCTAGGCAATCTCTAGGGGAACTTTGTATACAAAAGTTGTTCCCCTTTGCCTTGTAATTCTTCCCATGTCATTTTGCTGACAAATGTCACCGTTTGAAATTTATGTCATCTTTTGCATTGGGAAGCATGCCTCTGCATGGAAGCAACCAGTTGACAATCCTAGTGCAAGAGGACTTGCACCTCCTAGGGTTGCCGCACCTTGTAGGCATCTAATCCTTGGATTAGGAATTCTTGGTCAACTCATATTCCCCATTTAGGTTGGCATGTTGATGTTGTGATTGGATCTGAGGTAGATAGTTCCCTCATCTTGCCTATGTATTGTAAGTCTTCGGCTTGTCCTTGCTTGGAGCAGCGATAATGTTTTATATGCATGTGTTATTGTGTATCGTACAACACTTGGTTGCATGTTGGCATGCCATGCAAGCTGATAGTATTGTGTCATAGCTGTCTACTGTTACATTTAAAGAAAAAATTATTTTCTTGGCTAATGACTTAGAGTGTGCAGCTCGGGGAATTACTTTAAAGTTCTAAACTAAAGTAGCTCCTTATTCAACAACAAGATTTAACTATTTATTTCACCAAATCAAACAAATCAGCAGCTATCTAAACACCACAAAATCACCTGTCTCACTGGCTAAAGGCAGAACCAACAAATTAGTGCATACAAAAGCAGATCAGTGTAAACAAAAACTTAAGAAGAAAACTAATCTACCACATAACAAAATTAAATTTTAAGAATCAAATAAATAAAGGTAGATACAAAGCTACTGCTGAGATGAACAATTAGCACAAATATAAATGCTGACACTACTACCCAATTTTCAATTTTACTGACAGGATCTTGAGCATCATGATTGCAAACATAAGAAAAACAGATTGAATGCCAACTTGAAAAATAATTTCAGCAGCATTAGCTTACCATCAACTATCATTAAGAAAATCTTGTACATAACGCACATATTTATAAGTTGCACAAAAATATATTTTGGGATTTAAGACAAAAATGAAATGATCCCAAAAAAGTTATTTCTGAAATTGATGAACAGCATCATATAATTTCTGTTTGCAGCCTTTTTGCTCATATACATGTGTTCTAACCTAGAAACTAATAAATCTTATATCCAATGTATTCTACACTTTGTTGTATTTTACTGCATTCCAGATCTATATTTGAATCCATCATACTTAGTTCTTGCGAAATGCGTAATTGCATCTACATTCTCTGTGCTTTCCTCACGCATCCCACTTGCCCACCACTATGCTCCTTGCACAATCACATTGTAGAGGACTTTTGAAATAGATGGATACATAGAATGCAATAACAAGCTCATGTACCCTATTAAATGATCAATTTTCTATACAGCACAAGATTATTCACACCACACAGCAAGATCAGATTCTCATTATATTAATATATGCTTTTAGTGTAGTCTATGTGGCCATCATGGAAAAACTATGAATGTCCATGATTACTTGGTATCCCGAAATCAATCATAATGCATTCCTTGAATGTTTCTAAACTATGCACCAAAAAATGTTGTGAACAGTTGTACAAGATTCGATGAAAGGAATGTTATGTGGTAAGATATATAGTTATATTCATTAACAGTCTACAATTCTTAGTATTTTTAAATATTGTGGCTTGACGCATCAGTTTACCAAATGAGACATGATGGTTAATATGGACCAAAAGAAACAAAATGTATTTCAACATGAAAGCAGTGTACCTTCTGACTCCACAATTGGAATCACACTAAGAATTGTTGTTTCGCAGGCATCCTAACATCTGGAGGTGCAACTGAATGACTAAAAGTCTAGCAGGCATAACTTGATACAGGCTTCTTTCTAAACAAAAGTAGATATTATGTAATGAGTACATGCGATCTTTAAATCACCAGTACCACCAAACTGCTTGAAAGATGACTAGGTTGATCAGGATGAACAAGAGATAGAAAGACTGCAGAAATTCAAGATATCACAATAGGATATGTGGGAACAGATGCAATTGAAAGCATTGGACAATAGATGAAATAATGATTGATGATAACAATAAAAAGCATGATCAAGGAATACAAGAGGTTGATAAGATCCCAAATTGGGTTGAGCGATTAGATACCGAGCAAGAGTGTACAATGAAAGGTCAGGATTAATACAACACAAATAGTTACAGTTCAAACCTTACTGCTTACATCTACAAATTTGCAAATACATCTTAGAAATCCAATCAGCAAGCTTGCAAACTGTTTGACAGAATTATTGGGTGAAGACAGTAAGACTTCGATACAAGTGTTTGATGAAATGTCTATGCGATGAATGTTAGATCAGTGAAGTGAGTTTAGTGTCAGGAAGAGTAGGGGACATTACATGCAAATAGACAGAAAACGATAACAAGTAATAAATTATTGAGAAAGTTAACTGAGCTTATCTGATGTGTCTCTCTATAAGTCCATTAAAAAATGCAACAATTTGCATTTGTTTCTTCAGAAAAACAAATTTGGAATAGGAAAGAGAGTGGCAAAAATGTGTTAAAACTTACTGGTCCACCATAGTCCAAAAGTCTTGAGCAATACATCTGTGCTGCCTCAATGTCTTTTCGATTTTTGTAATAATTTGCAAGGTATAGCAGTGCTTCAATCATTTCTGGGCCAACATTCTGTTCATTTTCCATTCTGTCAAGATTCATTTTGTAATACGATGCAGCTTCATCATGGCGCCCTAGCTGACTGTGCAACTTCGCAAGTTTATGCATGGCTATCCCTTCATTATCATTGTTTCTCAAAGCCCGAAGATAGCACTTCATGGCTTGATCAAACATTTGCAATTGTTCATTATCATAGCAATTTCCAATAGCAATCCACATGCGAGCATCATCAGGCCGCAGAAGAGCAGCTTGACGATAATAATAAAGAGCATAGTAGGGCATGGCTAAAATTTCATAGGTTTGTCCTAAGCCATACCACGCACGATAATCCCTTGGATTTATATCAACAGCTCGTCGGTAAGCATCAACAGCAGCTGGAGTATTTTTCATTTCAACATATTCATGCCCCATAAGTGTCCATGCTGAAAGGTAGTTCTTATTCAACTTCAGTGCCCGCTTGAAATACAAAACAGCCTTTTCATGCTGACCTTTAAGACTGTAATAATTTCCAATTATACAGCAGGACTCAGGCCTATATTTGTCAGTTAAAAATACTCTATGTGCCAGGTGACTTAGAGAAGCAAAAGATTCTTTTACATATAATATGTTAGAAAAAATATCCATCCCATCAATACGATAGGGATCATACTTGACCATATCCATATATAAGCTTTCAGCTCTCTCATAATCACGCGAATTATAAAATCCTGATGCAATCTGACCTGAAATATACTCACTGAAAGGAAAGATTTCCTGCAGCATCATATATTTTTCTAAACCTTCAATGTTTTTGTGAAGTTCTAGGTAAGCACTTGCAAGAAAAAATTCTTTCATCCAGTGATCCTTCAACTCAAGACTGTTTAGGATACTCATATCCGTACATAAAGCCTGTAGCTCAAGCCATGCACTCCAGTTCCATGGATAAGCATCAACAGATTTTACAAGAACATCACGAGCTGATTTATCCTTTCCACGTTCATGTAGCACAATCCCATACAAGTACATTCCGAATGCATCAAGAGTGCCATTACTGCAATTGCTAGATAACTCTTGTTCCAATCCAGCCAACTCACGGTCGAGGCCATCACTCTTTCCTAGAGGACCGCCAAGTTCTATCGCCTCTTCCTCTTTTCGCTTCTCCCCGGCCTTGTGAAAATAGAAACAAATGCAGTGTAAACAACAAAACCTTATAATTTTTCATACAAAACATCACCACATCAATATCTTCTCATGCAACAAAGAGCTCTGCATAAAAAATAAGAGTAATAGTCAAAAGTAGTACATGTAAGGAATTTTGCAAACATGGATCTTCTCACATAATGGGCATCAATTGTCATCATTTCATTATATCCATGACATTACAATTCCATCAGGGCATTTCTGTCTGAAATAGTGCATGCAACACAATAAAATTATGATCATCGTACACAACTGGGGATGATAATTTGCAATAATTTTTAATAGCATTCTTGAAGTAAATCAGCCCAAAATATCAAAGTTGTGATAGAATATCATGAAGCAATTCAGAAGTTTGTCACACTACACAACTTCCATTTCTATTAAATGTCTGTTTGAGATGCTATAGGTTGAGAAGGTTTTAGTGTCTCTTGAGATCTCCTTTGATTTGATTTCCATCAATAATTCTATCCATTACATGATTAAAGTCTGAACATAGAAATCCTATAATTTGGGTTCTCAACTTCTAAGATACAGCAAATTTAATGTTTTTTGTGGGGGGAAAGAGGTTGATTAGATCTTAGTAGTTCTTGAGATCTCCATTGATTTGATTTCCATTCATAACTCTATCCTTATACTATGCTTCAAGTGCCTGATTATAGAAGTTCTAAGTTATTGATGGATAGAGTTTGAAAAGATATGGATTCTCAGCTTCTCGCAAATATACAAACTTCAGCGATCAATACAGGCTAGTAGAAATACTTGATAATAATCATCATCCAAGATTAGAAAATGCAAAAACCTATATAAATTGTGATGATCAGAAGCAGCCCTGGAAGAATCAAGTAACAAGATACACATTCCTTACCCTTGGAAAGTGTTTTCATGCGAGTCATCCAGCCCTTTGCTGTCTGGCAGAAATCTTTCAGAGGGCACCACATTGCACCTTTCCCTCAATTATGTGCAAAGAAAATGAGTTTATGTTTGACCAAAACAGTAATGGAGAAACAGAAGCAAACAAAACAATAGATTATAGTAGTTCTTTTAAGAAGTTTATGTAAATTATTCACTAATGTAAATGAGTTAAAGTTCATAGTGAAAAGATGCTCATGGAAAATAGCTACGTCACTTGATCCTTTTGGAGAGGTCTCCTTACTCTAAGAAGATGAAACAGGTTTCAGTTCTGGGCCAGGATGGCCTAGGGTTGGCCCAAAGTCCAACCTAGCTACCTATTGATGGGTGTTTTATGACCACACCAACACAGAATAAAATATCAAGGTATCTTAACCTCTTTTGATCAAAATTTTGTGTATGCTAAGATTGCAAGAAAGATCACATGGGTAATTTCCAAGGTTCCTTCTATTGTGGATAAGATCAATGGTTTATGTGATATGTTCATATCACAAAGGGACTTATGTTATTTTCTCAGGACGACTCAAACAATACTGGTTTTGGGAGCTTTCGAATGATATGGCAATGAAAGTACCTTTTTTTAATGGGTTTTCACGATATATATAGAAAGTAAATGGGATGAGGGTTTAGGACTTCTACTCTCATCCTAAGAATTTGAAAGACAGTGACTGCTAAAGTGAAATCTACAACTCTGTGCTTCGCCAAATTCATCAAACCTACAAAAAATAGACTTACTATAAATAGTGAGTTTGTGCAAATGCAAAATTCAGACAAATTGGGACATAGTTAGGCTTACTAATAATAGACATACCAAAAATGAAAATTTCTAAAAATAGCATGTCAAAATGTCCAAAATTTCACTGGCATTTTCTCTAAAAGATCAATTCTTCTTCACACTTGACCCCATTTACTATTTTTCACAAAATTTCCACTCTCAAAGCAAAAGGTGGATGTTATTTCAATCCCAAACTTAGTCAATTTCACCAATTCTCATTTGAAACTTAGTCAATTTCACCAATTCCCATTTGAAACTTGAAGAATCTCAAGGGACTAATGCCAAAACTACCAAGAACAAAAGCCAAAAAAGACCAAGTGGACCAAAAAGCAGGGGGTCCCCATTTGCAATGGAGCAATTGTGAAAAGGTCACAACATCTGACGACTCTACCGATGAAATATTTGAAAACATTTCAATGATTAAAACTTAATTCGAACTCATATTCTCTAGTTAATCTTTCTATATGCCATCATAAAGAGAGAAAACACATTCAAAAGGGGAGAAGAACTATTTATTGGATCAGAACACCTTTGTCCATGATTATCTAAGTGTGTGCATATGCATTAATTTTGGCCCATGAGACTATTAGAATTCCTAGGATTAGTTGTGGCAAGCTATGTAAGTGTCTTGAGTTTAAAAGCATTCTGGACATTGCCTCACTACCAATAAAGCGTCAATAGCCCCGATGACGTTGCCGTTATAATTCCAACAGAGATTGCTCTACTTCTAGCGAATTATTCATTTTTTAACACCTATAGAGTTGTCCGCTTACCCCCAAAGCCAATTATTTGATCTTTTCTCTCATTTTCTTTTCTTTTCTTTTTTCTTTTGATATCACATTTTTTTCTCTTTCAGCTCGTAAGCAATGAAACTCACTATGGTTTAGGAATTATAGTGGCGTTGTAGCAAGACTTAGAATTTTCACAAGCCTTAACTTCTCCCAAAGAATCCAAAATGACTCAGAGTAATTGATTAGGCATGAAAAATATAGTAATCTCAAGATTCAAGTGTTAAGACTAATAAATGATTAACCTTTTGAGTCAAACCTGTGTTCTAACCTGATGATAAACACAAGAAAAAGCGTGTGTTCTAGTTCTATCTGCCCAGAGGGGAAATCTCAACTGTGTGTGCCGATCCTTAGGGTTTTTGCCCAGTAACTTCTTGATTGCACTTAGCAAGTTCTTGTTAGTCAATTCCACCAATCCATTTTCCTAATAATAGTAGTTGGATGAGTGTTATCCCGTATTCAAATGCACAATTGGAAAACTTCAAAATTGAAAATGTTGAACCATTGTCGCAAACTAGAGCATGGGGGCATCTATTTACCCGCTGGGGTAAACTTAGTATTGCACAGACATAGTACAAGAAATATAATAAGCACAGAATATATCAGAGAATAATAAATACTTTCATTAATCATTCCAGACTGGCAAGTGTATTTACATCATAAGGATCATACAATAATATCTCCCGTGTCCATCCTCCGAGAGGGAATATAAACTACCCGAGGGGCCACGACCGAAACGTCGTGATGGAACTGTCTAACCTCTTGGTCACTAACGATCGAGGCTAACATAATACTTTATTAATATAATAACCCTTGCATACAATTATCCCGACAACATCATCCCCCCCAAAAAAAAACAAGTCGTCTCCAACGACTTACAACAAAAGGGAGATGAAACACACTACATAGAATAAGAAAATCACTGAAGAGAAGGGGCGGAGGGGCGTCCTTGAAAAAGCTGAAGTGTCGCCCTCCCCATCAATGCTGCTTCGTAGTTCTTTTTCCATCACATCACATTCCTCTTGTGCCTACACCAAACTGGTCTCCAAAAAACACGTTTCAGATGTAGCCTCCACTAACACAATACTGTCTCCCTAGCCAATCTGACCTCGATAGCCACCCGTGTTGCCTTCTCTGCTTCCAACTCCTAGGTACGTTGAGCAAAGTATCGCTCTACTGCCTCCAACCGGGTGGTCAGCTCCTCCCGAGCTCTCTGTGCATCGACCAAGACAGTCTCACGTCCAGCCAACACCTACTCCAAGTGCCTCAAAGCGTAGTACCCCTCTCCAAAGGCTTGCTCTAGTGCTCTCTCCAGCATGCAAACAATCCATGCCTGCAACAGCTCCAGGTCTCATCAACTGGTCACACTTTCCAAAAGTTGATAACTAAACTGATTGGGGGTCTAGGGGGCAACGCCCCCAGCGGGGTCGAGGGGCAGTGCCCCCGCCGCCAAGACCAAATTAGCACCCTCAAACTCACACAGAAGTCCATGGAACACACCATTTTTGTGATTTTCTTTCGATCCCACACTCTTTTCTGCCAGGCGCTTATGTTTTCTTCACTACTTGCTTATGCCCTTCCCTTCGGTACCATACATTATTCACTATGAACTATTTTGTTTTGTCGTCGTTTTTTCTTCTTTTTTTTTGTAGAACCTTCACTGCCACTTGTTGCCGTCTGTATGGAACTTCTCTTCTAGCCATACTGACTGTGCCTTCCTCCTTTTACTTGAATAAATGAAACCGTACTTGCTTCTTGGCTCTCAGCCATACGGTGCTCTGCTCTTAGTGTGCAATCACTTAACAATTATTGCCTTTGGCGTACTTTTATTGCTCTCCTTGCCGCACGTCATTAGATCTGAGGCCTCTCGCACTTAGTACGGAAGACCGTACGGTGGTGTTTTCCTTGTCTCTTCCTTGCACATGACCGTACGAAAGTCGTTGTCCTCCCTTCACCGTGCACAAAATGAACTCCTATTGCCCTTCGTCAAACAGCCACACGTGAGCTAAACTAGTAGTAGAAATGTCGTATGGCCAGCTTACCGTACGATGGCCTGCTGTGTCCTCCTGTTGTACGGTACAATGAGCCTTTGTGCATGTAAAATGGCCTCCGTAAGGTGATCAAAGGTCTACCCCCCGTGCCTCTCTATTTTGTCGTACGGCATCAAGTAGTACGGTCTTGAGTGTCATACGGTACTCTTCACGTTTTTTTGTTGTATGGTCGTACGGTCGTACAGTGCTTTTTACTTTTTCCTCTTTTTTTTTTAAAAAAAAAATTTAATTTTAATATATATATATATGTACGTATGTATGTATGTATGTATGTATGTATGTATGTATGTATATATATATATATATATATATATATATATATATATATATATATACATATATGTATGTATATATATATATATATATGTATGTATATATATATATGTATGTATATATATATATCTCTATATGTATATATATACATATATATATATATATGTATATATATACATATATATACATATATATATATGTATGTATATATATACATATACATATATATATATATATATATGTATATATATACATATATATACATATATATATATATATATATGTATATATATATATATATATGCTTCTTTGGTCGCCCGTACGGACGGCTCTCGGGTCGCCTGCTTGAGCGCTCGAGTCCGTTTCCATCCTCTCCTCTTGGGTGCTTTGTCCCTCCTCTCGGGTCCATTCTCTCCAGGTAAGGTTTCAATTTGGACCCCTTCATGGCCTCATGTATCCACAGTTCGTTGAGAGTCCATAACTTGACAGCCCTGTCGTAGCCGACTTCCCGAAATGTTCCTCGCTTAATCTCATTGTGCAGCCATTCCCTCAAGCTTTCCCTATGGCCGAGTCCATTTTCAATGGCCATCCAAAGGGTTGGAACCATAAATTCTACAGGGACCACGGCCTCTTGCCCATACATAAGGAGAATCAAGATTTTGAAACCTGCAGTCTTCCACACAGGATTCCAGCCGTCCCCCATGACGATGGTTTTCGGATTTCTCTCATCCCCGAGGTTTATTCCTTTCAAATTTGCTTCTTTGTACCAGATGGGTTCCTCCTTCCGAAACTCATGGGCAGGGCTCTCTTTCATCCGGACTTCCCCTTCTCGGTATGCTGTATATTCCGGAGGGAACTCACTCTGGGCTTCCTCAATCTTCAGTATGTTGCAGGACGGCGGAAATAATTCATAATCGCCCATCTGCCAATGGAATAGACCGTCCATCGAATCTGTATCATCCTCCACTTTCAATATCCCTTCGGCATTGGGCTCCATGGTTTCTTCCCCTCTGTCTATTCCGTCATCTGATTCTGAATCGAAGGATGCCATTTCTTCTCCGACCATTTGCATTGTGAGGTCTATTACAAACTTCCTTCCCCCTTTCTCAAATGACAGGATGTTCTTTTTCCAGTTATGGTTGGCTCTGGCAGTCACCAGCCACCCCCTCCCTAGGATGGCATCATACCCCTTCTACTTCAGGGGAATTACTACGAAGTCGAGGATGAATGGTTGGGTCCCAATGGTTACATGTTGTGCCATCAAGGTTCCAAGGGGCTTGATGCCATGCTGGTCGGCCCCTAGTAGGTTGAAGGTCAGCGGCCACAGTGTTGGTTTCCCCAAGCTCTTCCAGGTTTCCTCCGGTAGGACATTCACCCCAGATCCACCGTCAATGATCGTGTTCGTGAGGATGGTACCCAAGATACCCATCTCCACCACTACAGGGTTCCACCCATTATTTATTGATAACATCATGGGGTCGGCTGCGGAGCCGCCGGGAACCTCCATTCGTTCAACCATGCTTGCTGGAATGTTTGCGAAGCTTGATGACCACATCTATTGTGCACTATTTAAGAGCTTGGGCTTCTAACCATCGTGTGCAGTAATCAATTGCGGTCAAGATGTATCTATGTTGTGTTGAGGAAGGCAAATTAAGCATGCCAATAAAGTCCAATCCCCATTTGGCAAATGGTTGTACTTCAATGACAAGCTACAACGGCATAGCATGATTCTTTTCTTTTACAGCAATTGTGTGGCAAGTGTGATATGATTTCACATGTTCATATGTATCTTTAAATAATGTGGGCCAATAGTATCTACCCTTGAGAATTAATGGGCTATGGCCAAACCGCTTCCATGATTGGTTCTAAATTTACTATGGAAATGTTAAATGATTTGCTTTGCTTCTTTTCCAACACATCTTAAATAAATCCCATCATAATTCTTTTTGTACAACACAGCCCCTTGAAGCATATATTGTTGACTCTTCATTCTGAAAGCTCTTCTTTGTGTTGGATTAAGGTGGGAGGGACATTTGTGATTCAACAAAATAGTAAACAACATCATCGTACCACTCATTAGAAGATACTTCATCCAGAACATAAATATGTTGCACAAGCCCAAGTCCTGTTGTGGCTATTGTTTATGTTAGAGCTTGCCCACAAAGTAGCTTCATTAGTTGTATCCCAATGTCATATTCCTATATGGTGTTCAACCATTTTCCTCTTCTTTCTCCCAATTCATTTTGCATCAAAAATGTATTTACTACCGCATCAAGAACTATGGTGTATACCTTGCTTCTCAAAATATGGTGTCTAAATTTCTTTATTGCCTTCACCAAAGCATAAGCTTGTTTTTCGATATTTGGGTATCTCAGCTCTGCATCCTTCAACGGTGAATTCATGAATGCAATTGGATGTTCATCTTTCTCATATGTTCTTTGCGTGAGGATTGTTGCGAATGTATCTTTTGAAGCAAAGGAATATATGAACGGTTTAGTGAATGCAATTTTTAATCTATCTTCTTCTTCTACCATTACTTGGTTATACCCTATATAACTATCTAGAAATGATGTCATCTAAGATCCATTAACAATTTGTAACACTTCATCAAGTGACAGCAACAGGTAGTTGCTCTCAAGCTCTGTTTAGATTCCGGAAGTCTAGACTCTACACACAATCTTATTTCTCCATTTTTCTTTCTAACTTGAACTAGATCGGCAACCCACATTGAGTGTCAAATTGGAAAGATGATTCTATATTTTCACCTTTTCACATTCTCCCCCTTCAGTAGCTTGATATCTAAGGGCATTCAATCTTTCTAGGTCACAAATTATTACTATCTCTACCATTCCTTGAGGAATAATATTTGTCTTCAGGTTTGTGATTCCTTCATTGTCAAACTCTAATTCTTGCAATTTTTCTTCGTCAAAAACTTGAGTGGCAAACACATTCATGTTCATGAGAAAATCGAGGATATGTTTGTTGTCCTCAAGCACTTGAAAATTCGTTATGTTGTCAAGAACCAAGGGTATTGACATCAACTCAACTGTGAATTTCTTCACACAATCCATAGCAAAAGGTTCCAACGAGCTAGCTACCTATGCCAATGAATTTGCCACTGGATTACTTCATCAATATACTTGTTTAATGTTGAATGCATCAAATCTCTCAATGAGGTCCCATACTCTGTTGCGGTGGCAACTCGATCTTTTATGGAATCTCTATGGACCCCTAGCATAACACAACTTGCTAGTTAATGGACCATGGATCCTCCTCTTCTTCTCAACAATGTATGCTCTTGTTTCTTTCTAGAAGTCCACTTGTGCTTTTCCAATAACATTCTCAGAATGATATTCGTGGTTAAGAAAACCTTTACATTGAGGTCTCTTCACCTAGTTGACTTAAAACCTCTTGTTAATTTCTAGAAGTCCACTTGTGCTTTTCCAATAACATTCTGAGAACGATATTTCTGGTTAAGACAACCTTTACATTGAGGTCTCTTCAACTAGTTGACTTAGAACCTTTTGTTTGCTTCAGTTCTAAACATTGCTTTCTTTGTACATGTGTATCTTATATTGAATGTTCCTATGCAAATTATAGGATCCTACACTTGAGGGCTTGTGCATCCCTCAGCTTAGTGTCATCATATTCTTAGTATGTCTCTCTCAACTACTGTCTCACTATAGTTTACCGCAAGTACGAGGATAAGTTCCTACTCCCACTAAAGTGGGTGTTAAATTAGCATGATAAATTGTATCCCTTTACAATTTTACACTCTGTTTGGCACCTACTTTAGTGGGCTTTTTCCTAGATCATTTTAAGCTTATTTGGGCCCTATTCTATCTTAAATCTGTGACTTTAATGATGTTTACCTTTTGGGGGCCCTATTTTGTTGGGACCAAGGGAACCAGCTTCAGAGTACCACATAAGTCTCCCAAAATTGTTGCCATTGCAAGTGCTAACATTCACAATTCAAAATTTGATCTTGATTTTTGTATTTGACGGTTGACCATCTTATGTTAGCTTTTTATCAAAAATACATTGTGATGCCTATATAAAGAACATCTTCTATCATTCACAAGGCCAAATGGATTCTAAGTTACAATTCAATTGAGGAACCACTTCAAATATGACTATTCAGCATCTTTAGCAAAAGACTACAACAATATACATGTATGATCTCATGTTTCTTAGACTTCCATAAAGAGCATTGCATCACCACCTTTATGTGAAACTCTATGAGAGGGTTTCATACCTAAGGTACAATCATTTGATTCAGCATTTCCATTATCGATTTGCCTTTGTCCCCCATAGGGCATGCACTCTTTTTTATCAATCACAGCTCTTGTGGAAGTAGGAACACCAACACATTGTTTGACTTAGGCAAGCCTCTGCACAGCATAATCATTCTTCCCCATTTCCTCCATGTGCAGGTTCAGATTCAACAAAGAAAGTATTACAGGAATGTAGAGCACACTGTTACAAGTCGCAACAACTTTTGAACAAGTGAAAACACCAAGACTAGGGCACATAGCACAAATGTATAACTGTTTTGGGTTGGATTTTTGGGAGATAGACCTACAGGACCTCTTGACTGCATTTCTGCTCCTTTTTGCCAATCACAGGCACCTTAGACTAGGTCGCCCAGCACACCAGTCCAGCACTTTCAGCTCCAACTTGCAGATCCAGATTCCATTCCTTTTTCTAGATCAATACCTTTGATGCATTTTTGTTCTGTACTTTCTATGCTCTGTTAATCTTCTTCAATTTAGCCTTCTTTAGCCTAGTTCATTACACAAACACACACATGATCAACACCAATCACACTACAACCAACAGCAAGAGGGTGAATCTAGGATAGCTTGGCTCTTCCTTTTGATTGTAGCCAAGCCCATACTAATCCTTCTCAAATGTTATATTAGAAAAAGCAATTGATCCTGGGTTAATGGGTGTGTTATACTAAGATCACTTTTTCTAGATTTCGCTCATTTTGCAAGCCTTTGTCTAGCAATGAGTAAGTTTTTGTTGCTTAGGAGTATACACTTATTCAATTAATTGCTTTACAACAATGCCTTGAGGTGATTCCTTCCTAGCTATTCAACTCCTAGAGCATTATTTGTGATCACTTTCTCACCAAAGATGATACAAGGGATGCTGTTTTTATTTTAAGTCCGGTGATAAAACTCTTGGTTTGAATGGATACCCTTGTGAAATTTATATAACTTTATGGGATATTGTGGGTGAAGAGCATCATCACAAGGTTTATCTTGAAGAATTTCGTTCTAATTTTCTTTTAAAATTTGATTAACAACAGAATATTAAATCGCCTAAAGTTGGAGATCTAGAAAATATTTGTGGTTTGAGGCCTATCGCCTTACAGAATGTTTCTTATAAAATTATTGCCAAGGTTCTAACTCTTAATCTTAGGCCTATGCTTTCTTAGCTAATTTGTCCTGAGCAAACTGACTTCATTAGATCCAAATTCATCCTAAATAATATATTATTGTCTAGGAGGATGTAAGGGTCTCAATGTTCACAACAGCATACCATTTTTATTAAGATTGGTTTGCCAAAGCCTATGATTATATTGAATGGCCATTTATCCTTGCAATGTTCCTCGCTCTTTGATTTGGGCATCACTTCATCCAACTGTGCAAATGTTGTTTGTTGATGCCTTAGTCTTCATAATGTTAATGGTTGGCAATTTCCGCCTTTTGGAATCTTCCATTTTATCTATCAAGCCTGCCCTCTTTCTCCAACTCTCTATGTGCTTGTTGCTAGCTATAGATCTTAGATATTGTTTAGCCAACACAATTTCTCACTTCCTAGTCAAAGGGGCTTTTTGTTCGTTCGTGTCCCATCCAACTTAACAATGGTCATTTTCTTGATGATTCTTTTGCACTCTTATTGAGGATGAGCACAATAGCAAGCAAGCTCTTCACTCTGGATATTTTTTATCTTCCTTTTTGGGTTGAGCATTCAATGGTAGAAGACCTAATGGTATAAGTAATCTTTTCTTCCCAAGCCAAGCTACTTGGATAAAATTCTAGTTGGAAATTGATTGAGCATTGTGAGCTTTTTGGTTCCTAGGTCCTGTACAGCCTTTGTTCTTCAAGTTTCTCCTACTCTCTAGAAGGTCATTGTTGCTAGGATTGAGAAAAAGCTCAATATTGGAATACCAAGCCTTTTTACTTGGTTGGTAAGCTCCAAATATGCTTAAAAATCTCGATTGCCACACATGTTTATTATTATTCTGATTGGGTACCCTCAAAAGCTTCTTATTTAAAAAATGGAAAGTTGCTACAAGATTTTCTAGTGGCCTTTAATCATGATCACCGCAATTTCACAGGGTAACCTGGAAATTTTGATGCCTACATAAAAATTTTAGGGGGATAGGCCTTCTTTCTTTATGTGTGCAAGGAATCACTTTGAGTATCAAGTAAATTATTAGAGCCTTGAAGGAACTGAAGCATAAAAAAATCCTTATCAAGCATTGCATCAAGTATGATGTGCCCTCTAGTAGACCAATTTGGAAAGGGCTTGACTTTGACACTACTCTCACCATGAGAGAACCTACCTAAATTCAAGGCATTTTTATCATTACAGGGTTTTGGAAACCCAAGGAAGCTAATAAGCCTTGGCTTTTATGAGAAAAAATTACTTTCCCACTGGACTACCTATTAACCAACAATCTATTTGGTCATTTCCAATTCTTTCGTGCCAAAATTGTCCTCGTGCCTTGAATTTTTTTTTTAAAAGAGCCATTAGAGTATTGCTATATTAAAAGATACCCACTCATTCAATACGAAAATTTGTAATAGAATTCACAATTTTATTAAAATGATTTTTCGAATATGATAGTAGACTGTACTTTAACACCAATATCACTTGTTTAAAATAGAATCAGAGAACAAACAATATCGTATCCTTTAGATCAACAATCCATCTTACAATTTGTGTTATAGAAAGAAAGCATTAACAACATACTAGTTTTATGCTCCATAATCCTATCAGTGGGGTTGATATCAAAAGATAGCTTGCATTCCAAGGTGCAAGCACCCACAACCTCGTAACCTTGACATGTTGTGATTTCTTCTTGTAACTCCAATCTGATTCTAAGCAGAAAAACTCAAGCTCCAATGCCTTAGGTAAAGAAACTTGGATTTAGTCCTTGTGTACTTGATGCAATCTCTGAGTATTGAATGTCAACCATCGACACTCACAAAACTTATATTTGGGGATTAATGATGGTCAACTCTAGAATGATGCCTTAGTTTGTATTGTCCTTAATGAAGTTCGGACTTGAAACATTTATCGCCAAGGCCTAGAGCCACGCTTAAGTACAGGCATGAATATTTGAGCATCACAATTTACTAGGGTTTGCACACTAAGAATGGTCGACTCTGCTCAAAGCTTATCAATATCTTCCGCTAATAAAAAAACAAATTCCATGCATTGCAAAGGTGAAGCCAATGTTAAAGAATCTCCAATGCCTACATAAAGAATGAAGATGGCCAAATAATATGCGATGGGCAAAAATACATCGACCCTTCTACTTAATAGTCACGATTCTTCTCAAATCATGACTCTAATAAACTAAATCTTCAATGAAATTACTCCCTTTAATTCCTTGAAATGCAACCGCTTCTAAAGTCCCTGTGATATATGATATTAATGAGACAAAAAACCAATATTGAATTTGTAATGTGATCAAGCAAAGAGACAAGTACCTAGCCAATAATATAAAAGGTTTCTTCTGTCTGTGATAACAGATAATATGGAAGAACCAGAAAATATCAAACCTCAATATCTGCAAATCCCTTATTACTCCAAATTTGTCTCTATTACAGACTTCACAAATTTGGCTTAGATGTAGACTCTGTCACAAATCTACCCCTCTTGGAAGAGCTAGGTTTTGTCCAACTCTACTATCAAACTCCCGAAGGTTTCTGTCTCCAGAAATCATAAATCGTTTATCAAATCCAAAAAGCATGCTTACTACATCACCAAAAATCCCCTTATCAAGATCTCAAGGAACCATCAAGAAGATGGGCCTACTTGCATAAGTTGAGAAATATCTTTGATAAAGTGACCTTATAATTTTATTATTATTTAATTAAATTAATTAATATTAAATCATCATTTGAATTTTATTTTATTTTTTGACAAATTGATAAAAATCAATTTAATTAATTGTCAAATTTGGGGACATTACAGTCCTAGCCCACACATTGCTTGCCACGATGCCTAGACTACATAAAAATCGGGAGTCCCAATAATATACTAACTATTTATAATAAATACACTATATTAAAAGTATATATCATAATATAAAAAACACTAATACGAGACTAATAGTTGTGATGCCTGGACTCCATAAAAATCGGGAGTCCCAACCCTTCCTCAAGGATCGCCTTCCCCTCCCCCCACGGGTATAAAGTGGGAAGTGAAACGACCAGTCTAGGGGAAAACAGATCGAACACTTGAACATCATCAGCATTTAGACAGCCAATAATATATATACCCAGTCTGCAAGACATGTACAGTCAGCATCCTAATCAGCAAATAGTATATACTATATACTCAACCAAGTGATAAAATTACAAAGAGAAGTAATATATGATCAGAGGAAGTTTACACCTCAAATTCAAAAACCAGAATACATGCAGATCAAACATAGGACATCGAACAGCCAGCATCAAATATAGGAGTAGCAGCAGATTTAAATAACCAATCAGATCTAAAAGATTTATTATTATCAGCAAAATCATTATTGGCAGCAAGACAATATACTAATATAGTATATCAGATACAATTATTTATTATAGTCAGCAAAAGCTAATATTGACAGCAAGACAATATAGGGATATTAGCATACCAAGTCTGCAATCAAGAACAAACCATACTCAGCAAGGAGGTCTACAACACTAAGATCAATTGAGATATGACTTGGATAGCACAGTCTTAAGGGATATTGCAAGACAAATTTAATAATTATAAAGTTGAGATACCAGATCAAGACTTAGTTGACAACTAAGTACAGGTTTTCACATCAAGGAATCAGGCTACAACAAACCTAGGAGGTGGGGACATTACAGGGACGTAGTCATCCTAGATGACTTGGTCCCTCCAACTTCACTCCAAATTGGATTTGCAGGTTAGTTTCTGTCTCAGAGTTCCGTTTCTGATAGCAAAATCTATCTGTTAGGTTTCTGTCAGTCTGTGTGTGTTGAAAGTCAGCTTTGTTCTCCATTTAATCTTAGAGCTTGCACATCCTTATCAATCTTGCACTCCTACATCCACTCTTACATTGCATACTAGCGGAGGAATCCCCATTGCATCCACTCAGTGCTCGATTTCCTTCTTGAGCCTGAGTGGATCAGATTCCTTCCAATGCAACATAAAAGAGGGGAGATAGGGCTTAGGGGTCTTATTCATTAGTTTATGTTCCCCTACTTCCTCTTTATCCCTATATCCTTCTATCTCTATCATACCCCCCTTTTTATCTTACAATATGTAGTAGTAACCTATGTGTTACGGTAAACACTTCTACACTTATGCCCATGTGCATACCATAGATCATAACCTAACTGTAACACAAACATTTGCAACTCATTACCAAGTATCTCTGTGACAACTTCTCCATACCTTGGCTCATAAACCAGCTGATACTCCATTTCTCTAAGCACATACCACTCAAAGGCAAGTATCTCCATGATATGTGTCACTAGTCCAAGAATTAGGGCACTCCCAGACTTCATCAAAGAATAACTGTCACACATACTTTGTGTCTTCTTTAAATCTTCCATGCTAAAATATACAAACTCAGACCTCTTGTGGAGATCCATAACAAATACCTCATGTTTGGCTCTCAAATCTTGAGAGCCAACAATGAACTCAATAACATTATCATCTTCATGTGTAAGGGCTGCCAACTCATGATCCTACATAGGTAAGAGGCTGTTGTTCCAAATCAGGAAATCGATCCTTTCCTTGTGCCTTTGTGTTATGTATACATAGATCTTAATCACCTCTCCTTTCATGAGTGGATGGTCATCAACATGTACTGATGCAAGAGATGTCTCCAACTGAAAACCGGATGTGCCATCTGTCATAACTTATGTCCCATGATTGCAAGTTAAAACTTCACCATTGGGGTCCCATGAATTCTCCATTCATGTGTCTACTCTTCGTAATACCGTTTCCACAAAACATACGTTTTGAAGCTAAGCCAAAATCATACTCACTCAACAGATTACCATCATAACAGTGAGCAGAATCACTTATCTTATGCTCCTCTTCAACTGCTGATACAAAATCAAACTATGAGCAATCTGAATTTTCATCTTTTATCTCATACTTATAAATCCACTCAAGTGTCCTCAATGCAAGGCTCATGTGATAATAAAGGACTGCTGGTAAAACCCAGAAAATTGGAATTATGTTCTTGCCTCTTCGAAGTGTCTTCATTGTCATTTATTGCATCTTCTTCCTGGGTAGGTTGCCTCTTCACATGAGCTGGTCCATGAGATGTGTCCAGCTGAAAGTCGCATCTTCTCTTAGCTGTCATAAAATTGATCCATACATGCACCTCCTTAGTTGTTATGTTTTTTGCCTCCAACCAACTCCATGGTGAAGTATCCATGACAATCCAAACATTATCAAATTGAAGGATCTTCTTGTTAGACAATCTTTTAGTCTTTGTAAACATCTTTCTAAAACAATATGCCTCATATGAACTTAATAAGTATTCCTCCAATGTAATCATGTGCACGAAACAAGGGAAATCAATCTCACTATGAGCTGACATACCTTGCATGTAGTTGGCATCTGAAAATTGGGTTAATATGCCTTGCACATCACCATCTTCTGTTATTGAGGAATTTTTTTTTAACATCTTGAAATTCTGAATCCTCTTTCTTTCCTACCCTTTCTTCAATGGTAACTGCTGAGTTTTCTTCATTCAAGAATGCTCCTTCTGGCTTCAGCTCTATACTCTCCTCATTCATTTCGACTTCTCCATCCAACTTGACTTTATGACAATACCCCATACTGCTTTGATTTTGACAACCTTCTGATTAATCATACTAAGAACCTGTCTTTGGTAAAATCCTCAAGCCTTTTAACTTTTCCATTTCCATAAGCATCAACTCCTTCTTGATTAGACACAATTTAACCTTCTTTTGACTCTGATTGGAATTCTGATTAAGACTTCATTTCTTCTTTTTGTTTTAATTCTGGTTTTTCCTCTTTCTTCACCAATTTCCTTCTTTCTCTTCCTGGGCTCCTCTTCAACTTTATTCTATAGGAATCATCAAAAGATAAACCATTATGAATTTTTTGACTTAAAGCATTATAATCTTCCTGAGACATTGCCATTTCATCTTCCAAACATAGTATAGGAAATATAATAAACACAGAATATATCATAGAATAATAGATGCTTTCATTAATCATTCTAACGTATGAGTACATTCACATTATATCCATATTATTCCTTCACCCATAGGTGGTACATATTTATCTACCTGAAGGGGTGTGATCAAACATCACCACCCGACCCAACTGCCCTTCGGTAATAACTAACTACCATCGGAACAACATAACTAATACACGACATATAATAAGGTAGTCTTTCCAACTAACATCATCCCCCTAAAAAGAAAGTCGTCTCCGGCGACTCACAACAAAAGGGAGATGAAATACACCACATAGAATAAGAAAAGCACTAAGGAGCGTAGGGGCGTCCCTGAAAAAACTGGAGTGTCGCCCTCCCCATTAATGTTGCTTCGAGTAGTTATTTGTCTGTCACATCACATTCCTCTCGTGCCTGCACCAAACTGGTCTCCAAAAAACACGTTTTAGCTGTAGCCTCTGCTAACACAATACTGTCTCCCTAGCCAATCTGACCTCGATAGCCACCCACGCCGCATTCTCCGCTTCCAACTCTTGGGTATGCTGAGCCAAGTGTCGCTCCACTGTTGCCAACTGGGTGGTTAGCTCCTCCCGAGCTCTCTATGCATCCACCAAGACAGCCTCACGTCCAGCCAACACCTACTCTAAGTGCCTCAAAGCGTAGCACCCCTCTCGAAAGATTTGCTCCAGTGCTCTCTCCACCTCTAGCATGCAGACACTCCATGCCTGCAGCAGCTCCGGGTCTCATCAATTGATCACACTTCCCAAAAGCTGATAACTCCGATGCCCCAACTCACAAAGAAAATGGGGGTCTAGGGGGCAACGCCCCCAGCGAGGTTGAGGGGCAGTGCCCCCGCCACCAAGACCAAATTAGCAGCTTCAAACCTACACAGAAGTCTATGGGGCACACCATTTTCGTGATTTTATTTCGCTCCCATATTCTTTCTGCCAACCGCTTATGTTTTCTTCACTACCTGCTTATGTCCTTCCCTTTGGTACCATACGTTATTCACTGTGAACTGTTTTGATTTGTCGTCGTTTTTTTTTCTTTTCCCTCTCATCGTAGGCAACCGTACAGTTGTTGTACGCCCTCTCCTGCTACAACGGCGAGAAATGGCTAGGTATTTCCTTCTTCCCTTTCATACGGCGGCCTTGGCTATTTGTATTTCTTTCTTCCTTCAGTCCACGCTGCTACCTTTGATCAACCCAAAGGTGTTTGTTTTTATTCCGCTCCTCCCCCTTTTTACTCTTGCCGTACTGTGATCTCCTTGCTTATGTCGGGCGGTGATGCCTTGTGATCCACGTCCCGTGCAGTGGCTTTATGTCTACGTCCTGTGTGGTGGCTTCATGTTATTGTCGATGGACATGCCACCGTTCGGTGAGGTCCACCACCATTCGGTGCTTTTTTTTTGCTTTTTTTTTCACTATACGGTCATTCGGCCATTAACCGTACGGTGTGATTTTTTTTTTGTTTTTTTTCTTTTCTTCCTTCAGTCCACGCTACTACCTTTGATCAACCCAAAGGTGTTTGTTTTTATTCCACTCCTCCCCCTTTTTCCTCTTGTCGTACAGTGGTCTCCTTGCTTATGTCGGGCAGTGATGCCTTGTGTTTCGCATCCCGTGCAGTGGCTTTATGTTTGCGTCCCATGCGGTGGCTTCATGTTACCGTCGATGGACATGCCACCGTTCGGTGACATGTTCCACCCTTTGGTGGGGTCCACCACCGTTCGGTGCTTTTCTTTTCTTTTTCTTTTTTTTTCACCGTACGGTCATTTGGCCATTAGCTATGCAAATGGTTTTTTTTTTTGTTTGAATAAATTCTTAGTCTAATTACCTTCCAGATGCTTCTCCAGTCGCCCATCTGGACGGCTCTCATGTCGCCTACCCGACCTCTCGAGGCCCTTTTGATGAAGGGTGCTCCCCTTAGTACCACAAACACATAACAGAAATAGAGAAACAACAACGATAATATGCAAGAACAAAAAATTGGCTTCTTATTATCTCCACAAATGTGGAATTACAAACTTTCAGAATTACAATATGCAAAGCCACATGGGCATTCCCTTACAATATTCTGTAGGAAAAATCCTCGAATCAATACCCAGATCTACTACCCAGAATTGCTCTAGACAACACTACGGGCCTTCTTTATATAGGCAATTTCCACCGCCCGAGAAGGTTCCAGAAATTTAGCCCTAAGGGCCGACCAAACTTAGAATTATTTTATTTTACAATTTATTATATCAAAGTCGGCTCAAAATGAGTTTTGAAACCCGAACAGAAATTTTGAAGGAAAATTATTTTTCGCCATTTCAGGTGGCCCGACTTCCGGAGACCATAAGTCATCACCAATTGACCCGATTGACTATTATAACCCCATTTCGGAAACGCCACGAAGCGCTCTACAGGCTTGACCCATGCAAAGCACCCGTCACCCAATTTTTCGACCTCATCCGGGGCCTCTAAAGCCTTCAAAACTGAGTTCAAAGTTTCTGTACCCTGCTGCCAATACCGAAAATCTTCAATATCTTCAAAACTAGACCTGATCTAGCCATGAAACTTTGCTGGCAGGCTGATATGACTGAGATGAACCTCCACATGTAAAATTAGAACATTCCGAGATCATAAGACCAACTTACTAAAAATAGCAAGTTTCCATAAATAGCAGCTCTGCACAAGATAGCCCTTATTGAATACAAAAACAGAAATATTTTTGGGTGATGCAAGATTGCCCTTACACCCAGGATGCTCCTGCATCACCTTTCCATCTTCTCGGGTGCTCTATCCCTCCGATCGGGTCTATTCTCTCCGAGTAAGGTCTCAATTTGGATATGTTGACAAATCCTCCTGGCTTAATCTCATTCTTTCCATTGTACTTCAACACCAGCTGGCCAGGGGAGGAACACATCTTTCGTGGGTGCTTATTGTGCCAACATTTTCTCTGTTGTTGTGCAACCTTCGTTGCCCATCGTGTTATCAATCTTCTTTCATCTAATTTATTGAGAGTGTGCAGCCGCTGCCTCAAGCTTTCCCTGTCGCCGAGTCTGTTTTCAATGGCCATCCAAAGGCTTGGAACCATAAATTCTACAAGAACCACTGACTCTGGCATGTAAATAAGAACGAGAATAAAGATTTTGAAGGCTGCAATCTGTTGGGTGGATATTTTGCAACTAACAGTTTTGAGGAAAAAATCCAGTTTACAAAATTTTGATACCAGCCACAGCGTGTGAGACAATGTCTCTCCTACCTTAAAGGGAAGGCTCCCCCTTCTCACTATTCCTTGGATCAACTCAAGGTAAGCAAGAAATTAAGAGATTATCAAAACAGGGTGTTACAAATATTCCTTCTTATCTTTCAAGAAAGAATCCACTTACCCGAAGAATGAGTAATGGGCAAAGCTTTAATCTCTAAACTACACTTCTATCTAAAAGTTGGAAACAGTAATACCGATAAACCAACACCAACTCACAGGCTGATTGAAAAGCGTACCGGCTTGGCTCTATGACCTATTTATCTATTCTATAAGAAACACCTCTACCATTGGGGCACACAGACTTCCACAAGTAGAGATTTTTCTAACTATTCTAACAAATTGTATGAAAATGAGATGGTAATATAACCTATAGTCACAGCTTCTAGTCTTATATTACCACAATCACTCCCAGTCACAGCTTCGGCTCCGATTGTTTCTAATTTTCAAATTGCTCTTAACAAAACACAAGAATCACATAAACAAAAAGATAGTAAAACCAAATTGCAGTCACGGCTTCCAATTTGATTCACCACAATTGCACTCAGTCACAGCTTCAACTCCCATTGTTTCTTTCTATTTATATTTCTCCAAAATAGTACTGCACAATCACAGTTATGCTTGCACAAGTTTGGCAAAGTTCTCTTGCATAAAATAAAGATGAAATTTACAATGAGGGCTCATTCCTTTTATAGGGAAAGGAATGAGAAAAAGGAAGAAAAAATGGGAGCAACTCAACCACTTTGACCTAGTCTAACTAGGTGAGAAGAATTATTAGATTACATGTCATAAGGACATGTAATCGAATTCACATGTAATTGCATTGCATGCAATTCATCTTCTCCAATCTACAAAGCATGAAAACTAAAGAAGAAAAATGAAGAAAGGAGAATTAATCCTTGAAATTATCAAGAAAAGCCTTATATTTGGCAATACAAACATGAATAAGAGGAAGATCTGAAATTTTCATGGTCTTTGAAATAGCTTCAATTCTGATTGCACCCGTATGTGTTGAGTTCACAATTTTGTAATCATTTCTGCTTTAGTGAAGAGGTTTTCATCTCTGGTAAGAAACTTGCATCTTTTTTGTCTGAGATTGTTGATGATGTCCACTTCTACTGCTTGATAGCTCTCCAGATCCCCTTGTAGCTTTGCCAAAAGCTTTTCCATTCCCTGGACTTTGTCGAGTCTTTGCAAGAAATTGATCATGTCAACATACCCAATTTTTGTATCTCAGATTTGATCATGAGTTGATGAAACAAGTGAGGTTGTGGCATGGGCCAGCTCTTTGTCATACTGATATTTCATCTTTCCTTTAGCTTTGGACGGCATTGACATATCATGTGCTGCAACATGGAAATCCCAAAGGGTAAATACATCATCTGAAGAGATTGAACCCATGAGAGGATTTTTGGTTTGCAATGTTGGATCTATGAAGAACAAGGTATTCGGAGTATTGATTAGATACTCAATGAACACACATGTTGGCTGGAAATGAAAAGAATGGTATATGTTTATGGATGAAAATGAGTGAAAATGGACTTATGAAGATGCATTGCATGAGGGGCTTTATTTGTGTGGCCAAGAATGCAAGTTGGAAGAACGTGAAAATATGTAAATGGTAATTTTGGTATTAAAAGAGTGACCTTTTTACCAAAAACGGACTCTTGAAGGATGATTACATGTAATGAAAGATGACATGTTTTCACATGTAATGGACTTAGGAAATGTAACTACATGTATTGGCGAATGAAGGATGAATTAGCATGGATGGATGCACTTGCATTCTTGAGGAAATGTCTTCATCTTTCATCAAAAACAACAAGCAAGCAAGCAAAAAAGAAAGAAAAACACAAAAACATACCTCTTGCTATTGACCCAAACATGTTTAAAAACTCCACATGCAATTTCGTTTTTGAGTAAAAGATGATTTTATGCATTGTAAAAAGGAGGATTTAATCTTATTTAAACACAAAAATGCACAATACATGGGTTTCATTTGAACAAATGAAAATAAATGAGCCATAAAATGCATCTTTAAAGGAGAAATAAGATAAAAATCAAAACAAAAACTATTACAAATACTTACTTGGAAGCCAATGAGAGAAAAATGGAAGGAAGAGAAGTTGTGAAGTCTTTGTCTTCTCCAAAAACGGGTTCAAGAGATGTGTTTGCATCCAACCACTCCAAATCTTTGACTAATTCCAAGACTCAAAACATGCTGGGCGTTTTTACATGTAATGGAGGCAAAACGGGCTCTCAAAATGCAAATGCATGGATTTAGTGAAGTGTTTTGAACAAGAATGATTACTTCCAGCCAAAACGGATTTAAAACATGCATTTACATGTGTTATTTGTCATGTTTTTAGCTTGAAAAAGACTCGGCAAATAAAAACGCAGCCTCCATATGTCTTTGCATATCACATTTTTGGACAAAAATGATGCCCTAGATCCAAAAAAGTGTTTAAATAATGCATAGACAGCCCACGTTTTTAAATGTATATGAAGATTTAAGCCAAAAACGGGTTTATAAGAGGCATATACAGCCACGTTTTTGAAGAAAATGGAGGTTTAAAAGCAAAAACAGGTTTGCATCGTGCATATACAGCCCACGTTTTTGCAAGGAATGAAGACTTCTACCAAAAACGTGTTCATCTCATGCATTTACGTCCACGTTTTTGAAGGAAATGGGAGTTTTAAACCAAAAACGGGTTCAAACAATGCATATACATGTTTTATAAAACATGTCTTTGGCTGGGTAGACCAAAAACGCACTCTATAAGAGTGATTACATACTTCACTTTTGATGTTTGACACTCAAAACATCCCCAGCAAGTGAAAACGCACTCTTAGAGTGCAAAGACATGTTTTATTTTGCATCAAAAACTCACCTCCAAGCCAAAAACGGGTTTGTAAGATGTCATCACATGTTTTATTTTGCAAAGACTTTAAAAGTTTAAGTTTTTCACATAGAAAAAGGACTCTCCGGATGCATGTACATGTTTTAAAATGAATGCATTTGGAAGAAAGAGTCTATTACATGTAGAGCTCACTCTCCAAATGCATTTACATGTTATAAAATATGTTGAAAGCCATTTACATGTAAAATGGAAACTCTACATGTAAATGCATGTTTTATTTTTGACTTAACATGTAAAGGGAGTCTTTTGATGCATTTACATGTAAAGAAGAAAATAATAAAACATGTAGTTGCTTTACACATTTAAGTGATTCTTTTAAGCACATGTTTATTTAAAATGTGAAGTAAAATATTACTTTAAAAGTCTAAAATAACTATTAACACAAAATATAAAGTAATATTATGTGCAAATGTTTATTTTATAAAGTAATATTAACTCATATGTTATTTAAAACATAAAGTAAAACTCAACATTTAAATAAAATAATAAAAGTAATATAGTCACTTAAGTGAAAAATTAAAAAGCAACTCAACTTAAAAATATATCATAAAGTGTACTTTAATCACTTAAGTCAAAAATTTAAGTGATAAAGTAACTTAAAAACATAACATAAAGTGATTAAATGTTATATTTTTCAAATAAGTGCAACTCAACTATAGAAAATGACTTCTATTTTTTAAATATGCAGTTGAGCTTGGAGAGTCCACTTTTTGGGCACTTAAATGGTCGTATCTTTTGACTAAAAAGTCCGATTAACGCCTACGATAGATCGAATCGAAGGGAAAACCGAAAGCAAGAGATTGGACGAAACAAAAAGACCAAAAACAACTAAAAACACACTCAAAAGCACACCAAAGGACGCCGAAGGACTCAAAAAACAAGTATAGGAAAACAAACTGAAAAAATGAAAAAGACTTGACGAAGACCTTCAGCATAAAGATTCACTAATCAAATTGAGATCAACTGATCGATCATTATTGGCTAGTTAAATAGTGAATCAAACATAAAGAAATACGAAACTAAGTTAAAAAGTTTCGTATTGTTATCTACATTTTGTGGTGATAATCGTCCACCCAGGATTCCAATCGTCGCGGACACGAATGATCTTAGGTTCCTCTTCCTTGTATTCACCGTACTTGGGGGGAAATGTTTCCGGCGCTTCCTCAATACTTAGTATATTGCATGCTGGTCAGAAGAGTTTGTAATCCTCTATTTGCCAGTGGAAGAGACCGTTCAGTGAATTTGCATCATCCTCTGAGTATTCCCCCAATCTTAGCACACCTTCACTATTCGGTTCCATTCCGTCCCTTCCTTCATCCCTTCGATTGTTTTCTTCTTCGGAGTCAGATTCTGAGTCTGAAGAAGAGGCTATCTCTTCGCTCACCATCTGGGTGCGAAGGTTGATGGTGAACTTCCTCCCCCCATTCTCCATCAAGAGAGTGTTTTTCTTCCAATTGTGGTTTACCTTAGCTGTGACCAGCCACCCTCGACCCATAATGGCATCGTAACCCTTCTTTTTCAAAGGTATCACCACAAAGTCTAGTACAAATGGTTGCGAGCCAATGGTGACCCGTTGTGCCATCAGCGTTCTGAGGGGTTTGATACCCTGCTGATTGGCACCCAATAAGTTGAAGGTTGGGGGCCACAAAGTTGACTTGCCCAATTTCTTCCATGTCTCCTTCGGAAGGACATTCACTCCTGACCCTCTGTCCACTATAGTGTATGTTAGGATGGATCCAAGGATGCCCATCTCAACGACTGTCGGGTACCTTCCGCTGTTTACAGCAAGTATCATCGGGTCAGTTGCAAACCCTCCGAGGATGTCCGTACGTGTGGTATTTGGCTGCGTGGCCAAGTTCCCCAACAGTGTCGTTCCCAAGTGAGGCATGGTGTGAAGGAGGTCCTAGAGTTTCATCGGTACCTCTACATGTAACATTTGTCTCAGAATGTTTTGTTCTAGCTCCCTCCAGCCAGAGGTGATAGCCATCTCCCATGTTTTTTTTGGTGCCTTCATCGCCTTCTCTATTTCTTCCTTACCCTCCCGTGCCCCTTATTTTGCTTGTGATCGTGTGATGGCTAGTACCCCCTCGTCACTTCTTGTTCCATCGATGTTGAGCAAGTTGACCCCAGATTTTGGGTAGTTGGCATCCTCGTGGTTGCTAGGACCACACCAGCGGCATAGCTTTTGCAGGGTGTTGGCCTTGTTGCAGTCCCTTGCAAAGTGGCCCCACTGATTGCAAGCTCGGCACTGGATCATCGGCCGACCCTTGGAGTCATATTGTATTTGACTCCTTGTGTTGGTGTTGTCGGTATTGCCCCTTCTGCCGCCACGTCGGTTGCCTCCATACCCGCCTGAGGATGCGTTATTGTTAGTCTCTGCCCCTGATGTAGATGGTTGCTCTTGGGTAAATAGCACTTGTTGATTCCTCACCTTCATGTTGTATGGGCATTCCTTGGTGGAATGGTCCATGATCTGGCAAATGTCACAAAATGCCATTTTGGGACACGACCCCTTTGTGTGGCCGCTTGCCTTGTAGTCTGTACACCATATGTCAACTTTCCCCTTGCTGGTACCCCCCTTTCATGGTCTTGAACTCCATCATTCTCTCCATGTCCTTTTGGAGTGCCATGACTTTTTTCTTCAACTCGCCATCACTACCACTGTCATCGTCCGAAGTGTCATCTTCGTCGGAAGAGGACTTGCTTATTTTCTTCTTGGAGGTCTTATGTTCGCTCTCCAAGTCCATCGCCCGATTATAGGCATCTACATATGAGGTGGGGGGCACTATCTTCGTTTTCCTCCGTAGGTTAGATTTCAAGCCCTCCACGAACCATCTTTTCTTCAAGCCATCCAATGGCTGGCTATCCATTTTTCTGATTACCTCCTTCAATCGGCGACTATAAGCCCGCACAGTCTCTTTTTTCCCTTGCTTGGTTCCATATATTTCAGAAACAATTTCATTATCGTCTCGCAGGAGCCTAAACTCCTTTTCAAATGCCTTCTTCAATAAGTCTCAAGTGGTCACTCCGCTTTTGTCTAAGTCAAAGTACCAATCGATTGCTCCCCCTCGGAGGGTTGCCGGAAACTGTTTCATCCATTCCGCCTGGTCAGCGACTCCATTCGCGGACCAAATTGTCTCACATGTGCGGCAATGCCAAACAGGGTCTTCTTTTCCATCGCCATGGAACTTGGGTAGCTTCTCCTTGTTAGCCGCCATATTCACCCTCGAGGGTGGGACGGTGGTATGTACCACCTGTTGCGTTGCTGATTGGGTTGCTAAAAGTATTTGTTGTGCTGGTTGTACGATAGGTTGGGATGGTCCTGCCGGCATCGGTACCCTGGAAATGTTTGGTACCGTACCACTTGATGTCCCCGAACTACTGGAACTGTCCAAGCCTGGTGGGCTACTGTGATCCCCGTGCCCCTCTATCACTTCGACACTCTCGGCGGCAACGGTATCCTGAGCCTCCCTTCGTGCGGCTTCCTCTTCTTCCTTCCTTCGGGCTTCTCTTGCTTCCGTCCATGGGGTTAAGGTTAAAGACCCGGACAAGCTCCTTGTTTCCTCCAGGCGATCCTCATCACTTCTTCCGGCCTCCCGATTAGATTCCTCCAAACGCTCGCCTTCACTTACTCCCTTTGGTAGTCCTTCAGCGCATCTTTTAAATCTCTCCCTTCGCTCAGCTTACTGCTATGCGAGTACGGCAATTCTAGCGGCTTGCTCTTCTTCGAGTTCCTTCTTTAAATTTTTATTTTTATTCAATTGATTAGGCATAAATTCTATTCAATCATCAATTGTCAGAGCATGCTCTTCTCCAAAAACTTCTGTGATTCCATCCTCATTCGTCCTCACATTGATATTCTCCTCCAATGGTATTCCCATCCGTCCACTCATTCCGTCACTTGTCAGATTCGTTTGGCAACGGCGCCAAATGTTTGCCTACTGGGGTAAACTTAATATTGCATAGACATAGTACAGGAAATATAATAAACACAGAATATATCAGAGAATAATAGATGCTTTCATTTATCATTCCAACATATGAGTACATTCACATTATATCCATATCATTCCTTCACCCGTAGGTGGTACATATTTATCTACCCAAAGGGCTATGACCAAACGTCACCACCCGACCCAACTGCCCTTCGGTAATAACTAATTACCGTCGGAACAACATAACTAATACACGACATATAATAAGGTAGTCTTTCCGGCTAACATTCTTCACTCCCTTCCATGGGTTTATATTTGCATAGCAAAATTGCACAGGCTGGCAGGAATTTTGCTCTGGTACTACTAAAAGATACCCACTCGTACAACAGGAAAATTTGTAATAGAATTCACAATATTATTTAAAAAGATTTTTCCAATATGATAGTAGACTGTACTTAGACACCGACGTCACTAGTTTTAAACTAAGTTACCGATGCATCCACAGGCATCATGGATGCGAAAGCGAGTGCCTGTGGAGGCAAATCCGGGGACAGATGCCCTATGGGTGCCACCCGGAAGCCACCACAAGCATCCAGATGCAAGTAGATGCCTGTGGGTGCCACCCGGAAGCCACCATAGGCATCCAGATGCGAGTAGATGTCTGTGGGTACCACCTGGAAGCCACCACAAGCATACAAATGCCAGTAGATGCCTATGGCAGGCATCCAATCACATCTGGATGCTTGTGGTGGCTTCCGGGTGGCACCCACAGGGCATCCGGATGCAAGTAGATGCCTATGGCAAGCATCCAATCGCATCCAGATGCCTATGGTGGCTTCCGGGTGGCACCCACAAGGCATCTGAGCGCTTCCGGATGCCTCCACAGTCATATGCCTAGAAAAAAAAAAAAATTCCATTTTTTGCAACTTAAATTTTTAAAAACACATGGGCTAATAACCATTTTGTAATCTATTTTTTGCTCCTAAACCCTAAAACGGCCCTAGAAGAGATCATTCAGCCATTCTTCATCTCATTTTGTTTGCAGCTAGACTCTCTTCTTATTTGGTCTCCATTTTGGCATTTTGAAAGCAAAGTGATTATTTTCTAAAAGGATTGTTCGTAGCATAGAAGCATAAATCTGCAAAAAAATCTTGATTATATCCGATTAGTCTTGAATCCTAGAGCTTGCCGATTTTTTCCTTGAAAAAATCGTTGACCAATTGTTGACTCAATTTTCAATGACCTTTTTGCATTAAAGTGCATTAAACTCATATTAAATTCCTAAAAAATGCCAAAAAATTATATAAAATCATTGCAAAAACCTACAAAAAAACTCAAGAAATTGACAAATCACTCAAAAGTAGGGTTGATTCCAAGACGGAAGTGAAGTCAATGAAGAATTGACTTGGAAAAAAGTTGTAATTTTGTTCCTTTAGTTTTCTTTCCAACCTCTGGAAAACCCTAATCAAAGAAACGAGAGGAGCAATGGTGATCATCAACAAAATTTGAAAGGGTCTCAGTCATCCTAAATTGTCGGGGGCATATAAGAGTGTCAAAGCAACTAATGAATTTGTTTTAAATCGCGGTTTCAATATGACCCAAGCTCTTTGCACACCTTGCCCCATGGATTTTGATGAGATCAACTATATAATTAATATTATACACTAATTTTAAAATTATAATAATCATGCACTATTATAGATCGCCCTTTAACAAGTAGCAAACCCCTATAGATAATAACTAATATTACGAAGTAGTTTCAAAATTTTAATTATTATTGACTATAAATATATGTTAATAGCATAGAAGTAGAAAACAACACAAACTCACGATTATGCCTGAATATACAGTGATTTATTCCCCAAAAAATAAAGATTTTTTTGTCAATGATTTTCAACATTTTTATCAATGATTTATCAGGTGATTAATTGGCAAAAAGTGATGGTTAATCAGCAAAAAGATTGTGGGAAACTAGCAGAAACTCTAAAAGCGACATTGATAAGAAAAACTTGCAACGTGATGTGATTCTCTACGAAATCGATGCGTGATGCTGAAGATGCAGCTAGGAAAGTTGGGTCGAAAGTTTTGCATAGTCCCGAAGTGTTGCAGAGTCGAGAAGTAGCATGAGAGATAGGCAATTACAACCAAAATTTTACTCTCTTTCTACATTGAATATATTGTATAGCTTGATTGATACTGTTTCTTTTTTAACATTGATTTTGTTTGTATAAATTTCAAATATTTAAATTGCTGCAATATGAAAAAAAGAAGATTGTAACAAAGCTTCCTTATTTATTTGTTGCTATATGATCTAAAAGAGCAAGGTAACAAAGTTTTGCCTTATATTTTGGAGAAAACAAAGAACCCTACAATAATCATTATAATCATTTTAGGCTTGTCAATTACGACATATAAGTTCTTAAAATCAATCAAATTGCTAGATATTTATATTAAATAAAATAATTCATGCAATTCAATCACTAAGTTCAACATATATAAAGTTGTTTTGGTATATACATCTCTATATATCACATATGTGTATATTATGCTAACTTTGTATATAATTGTTTATTGAACATATATAATAAAAATGAACTTAAGAGAATTCTAGAAAATGAATTCTCCTACTTATCAATTGATGAGATTAAGGGGCTTTCTAATGAATGGTTCATAAGGCACAACACTTGTTGAAGGTTTTGCAAATGGGGTTGCAAGCAAAGTGGCCTTAACCTTGGAGGAAAATTTGTGATTAAGCGTTCTTTAGCTACGATACTAGGATGAGTGACCTCTCGGGAAGTCCCAGTGCTTCACCTCCATGAGCATCACCTAGATGTAATGAGTGCTAAGTGTTCTATTCATTTTCATGAGAGATGGGTTCTTGTGAACTACTACTCATGAAACATGGGTCAATGAGTTTGACTCAAACTACACAGATGAATCATGATAGCAATATCACAATTTGACTTGTTGTGGAAAATATCTCCTACTTGTCATTTGATGAGCTTAAGGGGCTTTCTAATGAATGGTTCATGAGGCACAACATTTGTTGAAGGTTTTGCAAATGGGGTTGCAAGTAAAGTTGGCTTAACCTTGGAGGAAACTTCGTGGTCAAGTGCGCTTGAGTTTGAGTAGTACTGCGATGCATGACCTTCCAAGAAGTCCCAGTGCTTCACCTCTATGAGCTTCACCTAGATCCAATGAGTGCTACATGTTCCATTCATTCTAATGAGAGATGGGTTCTTGTGAACCACTACTCATGAAACTTGGGTTAATGAGTTTGACTCAAAAACTGCACAAATGAATCCTGATAGCAATATCATAATTTGACTTGTGGAAAATATCTCCTACTTCTCAATTGATGTGGGGCTCTCTAATGAATGGTTCATAAGGCATAAACACTTGTTGAAGGTTTTGTAAATGGGGTTGCAAGCAAAGTGGTCTTAACCTCGGAGGAAGCTTTGTGGTTAAGTGCGCTTGAGCTGGAGTAGTTTTGGGATGGGTGACCTCCTAGGAAGTCTCAGTGCTTCACCTCAGTGAGCATCTCCTAGATGGAATCAGTGCTAAGTGTTCCATTCATTCTCATGAGAGATGGAATCTTGAAAACCACTACTTAGGAAACTTGGGTCAACAAGTTTGACTCAAAAACTACACAAATGATTCCTGATAGCAATATCACAAATGAATTCTACTTATATGAATATGAAGATTTTCTTTTATTGAAAATATTTTGTGAAGAAAGCTTCATTCTGATTTTGAAAAATATAAGAAAACCCGCATCATATTTTGGTGCTGCTTCAAATCATAGCTTGAGTGAAATTTATACAAACAATATCGTTGTTAAAACTTTGAGTCCTCTAAGTTTAAAATATATCAGGAGGAGGTTGTGCAAGTGCTTTGAATCTTTATATAAGTCCTTTATCATCTATGCTATGGAAATGTCCTTTAAATTAAAAAAAATAGTTCTTGACTGGTTTTCTTCAAATTTTCACAGTTTTTTGTAAATCCGATTTTTTCCCAAGTTTTTCAAAAAATCCTACTCCTCTGGTTTGTCGATTTATTCCCCAAATGATTTATGCTTATATGGTTCGTAGGGCAAGAGATAGCTCCCACAAAAGAGTTTTAAGCATTTAAGATAAGAATTTGATCCCATTCTCGAGTCCTTTGATGAATATTTTGAGATTTTGATGAATTTTTAAATTTTTTCAAGTTTGTGAAGAAATCTTTAAAGTTTTTTTCTTTTTTTTTTTGAAGAAATAAAGAAACAAGTTTAGCTATCTATTTTAGTAGTTTTGTATCATTTTTTTGCACTTATGTTCATAGTTTTTTTTCTAATTTAAATTTATTTAATTTCTTATTATAGCAAGCGATTAGATTGTATTGTTCAAGAATGACCACCATCAGAAGTCAAAGTTCAAAAGGAGGGCAAGGAGCTGATAATTTTAATATTGATGTAGGATCTCCTTTATGGAGACATACCACAAGAGTATCACAAGTTTCAAGAGGTGGCTCATATCTTTGGAAGTGTAATTATTGTCAAAGTAACAAAGGCAAACCATTCAATAGCTCATATTCCTGAGTCAAACTTCATTCTATGGGCCCTGCTAGTAAAGGATTTGCAATGTGCCAAGGCACAGATAGGAAGGGGATGTCTAATGCACAAATAGCTTCATTTGTAAAAGAACAAGAAGTTGTTGATAATTTGGTTAAAAGATCAAACAAAAAAAATTATCAACCTCCATCTGGAAAGAACAAAATGCAATTACCCACCAAACCAATTGTATCCTTCAAACATCCATTCTTGCAAGTACCTGTATCGGGAGAGGAAGAGGAAGAAGTAGAAATTAACACCCACAAAAGAGGCCCATTGGACACCGCATTTAAAATGGCGGCAAGAGAGCTTGCTGATGAAGCCATTGCACATTGCCTCTATGCCAATGGTCTTCCTTTCAACTTGGTAAGATCACCATATTGGAAGGAAATGGTGTGAGCCATCAATAAAGCCCCAGCTGATTACATAAGTCCCGGGTATGAAAAGGTGTGTACCACTCTATTGCAAAAAGAGAGGACTTCTATAGAGAGAGCTCTTCAACCAATTAAAAATTCTTGGAAAACTTCGGGTATAACTATTGTGTCTGATGCATGGAAAGATACAAAAAAATGGTCATTGATTAATGTGATTGCAATGTCCCACAAAGGGGCAATTTTTTTGAGGGTTGTTAATTGTGAAGGATAGGTGAAGGATTCACAGTTCATTTCTAGAATTCTCATTGAAGCCATAGAGATGGTGGGTAGTGAGAATGTGGTCTAGGTGGTTTCAGATAATGCCAAAAATTGTAGGGGTGCGGGTGCTTTGATTGAGGGTCGCTATGACCATATTTTTTGGACACCATGCACTGTACACTGTCTTAACTTGATCATGCAACAAATTGGCACTCAAATAGATTGGGTGAAGCAAATTTACAAAAGGGGGGAGGAGATACAAATGTTTGTGATGAACCACCACATGTCACAATCCATATTTAGATCATTCTCCAAATTGGAGCTGCTGAAGGTAAATTGTAATTAGTAAATTTCATTTATTTATTTAATTTGAATAAATTTTATGTTCATGTTCAATTATCAAATTGTATATAGCTTTGTCTTTGCTTAATATTTATTGACATATTGTTAACTTGCTTAGGTTACTGAGACCCATTTTGCATCTCATACTATTGTTATGAGATGGCTTGTCAAGGTGCAAGTGGCATTAAGCCAAATGGTTATTTCTAACTAGTGGGGTATATTGAAGGCTTCAAATTCAGAAAGAGCCCAAAAGGTCAAGGCTTTGCTCTTGGATGACAGTTGGTGGGCTCGTGTGCAATTGGTATTGGATTTCACCGAGCCTATCATGACTATGCTCCACTTTGCCAATACAGATACACCTTGCTTGGGGGATGTGTATGATGGCATGGACACCATGGTTGAGAAGGTAAAAGTTTCCAAACAACAACATGAGAATGACCCCACAAAATGTGAAACCTTATGCAATAAGGTGGAAGCAATCATTCATCATCGTTGGGAGAAGATGACTACCCCATTGCACCTCCTTGCATATGCCTTATCTTAGAGGTACTATAGTGAGAAAGTACTTGGTATGCCAAATAGAGTTGCACCTTATGTGGATGAAGAAGTTGCTAATGGGTGCAACAAAGCTTTTACAAGACTCTTCCCAGATGATGAAATGCACGAAACAATGAGGCTAGAATTTGGCTTATTTGCTTCACATTTAAAAATGTCTCCATTTGCAATAAAGGACCAATATAAAATAGGAGCTATCACATGGTGGTACATGTATGGTCAACCATACAAGCATCTACAAGCTCTTGCAATCAAGATCCTCTCACAAGTTTTTTTTTGTTTTTTGTTTATCACTTGTATTCTATAGTTTAGTGTTTAACACTCTTTAATTTGTTTTTCATTTGTATGTTTAATTTTGTGAACACTATCCAGGTTGCAAGTTCTTCTGCTGCTGAACGGAATTGGAGTACATACTCCTATATCCATTCAATGAAGCACAACCGGTTGGGCTTAAAGAAAGTTGAGGACTTGGTTTACATTCATACCAACTTGCGTCTTTTGTCACGTAAGGAGAACCAATACAAGGAAAGGTTAACCAAGCTTTGGGATGTAGCCCCTAAGTGTGCAAACCTGGATGCAACGCTTCATGATCTTACTACAATCACAAATGATGGTGATGATACCATGACACATGGTGCATCTAGCACAAGTGGAACCGTTTTTTGTTCAAATGATCTTGAACTTGCAATAGTTGGAGATGATGAGAATGTGGATTTTCTTGAGAATCCTTATGATTTTGAATCTGATTAGTGAATCTTGAGTCTTGATTCTTGATTGACGAACATTGAAGCATGAATTAAGTTGATTTTGTAGTTCAAATTGTATTGGAATCTTGAACATGGGTAATTAGTTATTGAACTTCTTTCAATCTGAATATTTGTGTCTATGAAGTTTTAAGTTGAACTATCAAATATGAAATATCTTGAATCTTGGTCAATGGTGAAGTATCATTATTCATACTATCAAATGATTTATTTTTGTATATTTCTTGCATTTCTTTGCATATATTGTATATATATAAATATATATATAAACACATCCAAACGCATCCGCATCTCCTAAAAAAAAATTCATGCATCTGCGCACCCGATTCTTGCATCCGCATCCAAATCTGCACCCGAATCGGCAACTTAGATTTTAAATAGAATCAAAGAACAAACAATAACTTATCTTTTAGATCAACAATCCATCTTACAATTTGTGTATCATAAGGAAAGCATTAACAAAATACTGGTTCTATGCTCCAAAATCCTATCTGATGGGTCGATATCACAAGATAGCTTGTGTTCCAAGGGGCAAGCACCCACAACCTCATAACATTGATATGTTGCGATTTCTTCTAATAACTCAAATCTGATTCCAAGAAAAGAGACTCGAGCTACTATGCCTCAGGAAAAGAAATTTGGATTTAGACCTTGCATACTTGCTGCAGTCTCTGAGTATTGAATGTCAACCATCGGCATTGCACAGAACTACACTATCCCAAATACTTGGGGATTGATGTTGGTCAACTCAAAACAATGCCTTTGTGATGTCCCCTTTTTGAAAGATGATTTAATAAATAAATAATATAATTACAATATAAATAAATAATAATATAAAAAAATAATAATAATAATATAAAATTACAAAGTCTCTAAAGAGACTAAATTATATTATTATTATAAGTCTCTAGCGATATTACAATACGGCAGAAGTCTTCATATATCACACCAAATATTAATATGAACTTTTCCCATCTCGTAGTTTCTATAAGAGAAACGAATCACAATCTAAGGTTGCATTGGATTGAAGAGACCAATTGCGCTCGGAAGAAAAACCTCTATATGATGCAATATTGATCACAGCTCTAAAATATTAATCAACGCGATTATTTCCAATGCCCTAAGAGACGAAATAATATTTCAATGGATTCCAGCAGCCTTTATATCAACGATATATTCACCTATTTAAATATTGGACTCCGAACTATTACATATTGCCTTGATGTAAATAAATGCACCAGCCAACTAAATATTATTTCAAGGAAAAAAAGATTGTGTGAATAATTTATGCCTAGACAAAGTGAAATATAATTCTACATCAATATTTTATTACTGCGGTGTTTATATAATCACGGTAATAGTAAACAACGATAACAAATAGCAAAGATGATTGAAGTTAACAAACATAAAAAAGTGTGATCAAGCATATGAAATAATTAAAATTGTTAGCAAACATGGAAAGGTGAGATCATGGAAAACGAACAAATGATTAATCAATAGACATGACTCTTCAAAAGGATCACATCTTCTCAAGGAATAATAAGTTATAAATAGAAAGGGCATGTGGTGGAGAAAAGGATCAACGAATCAATTTGGAACCTTTTATCCTTACTATATTTCCTTGATCTACACAGTTGAGTGACTGCCTACTTGGCATTATTGATTGCATACACATAAGACAGAATCAGAGACAATTCCCTGTTGCAGGAATCAATCGACTATATCAGGCACAGCAGTATTTCAAAATTGCATAAGCATATCAGCATATTAGACACAGCAATGGGTGCTACAAACAATAAGTAGAATCAATTGTACAAATTGAAAGATTTCATTAGGAACAGCAATTTAGTCACTATAAGTGATTATAAAACCATATCATAGCATAACTCTCCTTGTTAATCAGAGAAAGCTATCAAGATCAACTTGCATATTCAATCAGGCATATCAGATATCCTTGTATTTGCAATTCTATAAAATCAATTCATCTGGCATAGTTCAATTGTTCAATCTGGGGTAGCAAGGATATTCATAAAACAATAGTCCTATAAGTATTTAATATACATATATATTCTTGTAATAACATTGAAATTCTCTAATACATAAGTTGTAAGTGATATCCTACATCATAAATCATAGCAAAGTTGAGAATTCAAGGTAATAGTCCCAAATTCCAAATCAATACAAAAAAGGGACAATACAGTGGTGTCAGAGCATAATCCTGCCATCCTGTGAAAGCTACTTCATGCAAACATATCAACGTAGGAAAGGCGCAGCAGCCATGGCCGAATAATTAGCCAATGAACATAGAACCTTCATGGAACAAACTAATGAAAGATTTGAAACAATCAATCAATTAATCCTCCAAGCTATTCAAAGCGTGAACAATAATAACACCAATGAGAGATATGTTGATGTGAGTTTTATGCCACTATAACATGCAGAATCGAATACTTAGTATTCCGAGATGAAACACCAAATCTCCAACTCTCTCTTGAATAAGGACGCCCATATGCTAAACAATGTATATGGATTGCGTGACAAAATGAGACAACCCCAAAGATCCTTCTTATAGTGGACTTTCACTCATTGATAATGATGTGATATGTTAGGAATCACAAAGGGACTTATGCTATTCATTCAAAGGATATTCAACTACTTCAACCACTTCAAACTAACACACTTGCAAAGGGAAAGGGTTTAGAAAGCTATTCTACTCCTAGAATGTAAGAGATGATGAATGCCTTTGTGATTCTACTACACTTAGTTTAGCCATTGACATCAACCAAGCTAGTGTGATCTCCTAAGGCAGATGAAAGATGTTCAAACTATCACCATTCCATTAACACCATCCATCAATGCATATCAATGTGCAAGCAATAATTGAAGTAAAGCTTGTAAATATGTCATTTGACCATGCAAGGCAAACTTACAATCAGCAAGCAGCTAGTGGTTTGGTCTATGCAAGTCCAAGAAAGGTACATCCAAAATATCTTCTATTCAACTAAACACTATTTTTAATCAACATGATATAAAATCCTAATCTAAGTGAGGAAATGTAGAAACCATGCAATACTCGAAAGCAACACAAGTAATCCGCCATGAAGACCAACAATGAATTAGCAATTACTTAGATAGCATTATGGAAACAATTTCTACAAGTCTCTCCCCCTTACAAATGACAAGGTTTTGCCTTCTATAGTAGTTCTCAGAGCAATGAATGGTTTTGATTGATTTGAAATCAAGGGCTAAGATTAATCCAACACAGCTCTAGTCTACCTAACAGCTGCATTAAACGCTAGCCAATTACAATTGGGCACCACCTTGTGGGCCAATAAGAAAATTACAATGCTTTTATGAGCCAATGAGAAAATAGGTTGGGTAGAGGCATTAGATGCATTCCACATGTACACTTGGCATGATCTGATTGAATGTGCTTGAATACATGCAATTAGAGCCCTCTAATTGGTTGAAGATGAAAGGATGCCACATCAGCATTGCTTATCCTATACACTTGATCATCTCCTTGGTGATGAGAAAATATGTCTTGATACTCAACATTATCAAGCCTTCAACATATTATGATGGCATATATTCCCACACAACTTCATCTTCAAGAATTCTCTCTATCTTGTTTCATTTGGAAATCTTCTCATGGCAATTGTTAGAACTTGCTTGTACTTGAAATTTGGTGTTCTAGACTTGATCTTGTAGGAGTGCTATAGGTGCTTCATGTACTTGAATCTCTCAAATCGAACTTGGATTTCCAAAGGAAATTCAACTTTTGACAATTTCATCTTACTTGAGGCCTTGTTCATTTCCTTGCAAAACTTGTTCTTTGATTTCCATCTTGAATTTGCATCTTCACCTTATCCTCAATTTCAAACCACCTTTATATTTGTCCTCCTCGATGGATGGATGGCCATTTATAGATTCTTGCTTGAAGTCTTTGAGCTTGATCTCATCCTAGTCCCTCGTTCTCCAAGCATCTCCTTCATTTATAGTTACCATGCAAAACCAAGGAGAAATCTTGTGTTAAGTTTATGAAATGAGGAGTGTAAACAAGATTAAGACATTCTTATGATAAAGCATCACATGATTTTGACTTATTACTGAAGTTGCATCTGCACGATTCTATGTTTTAGCATTATACAACTTTTGTTTTCATGGTTTTGTCATCACAAACTTGATTTTGATCCATGCTTGGTCAAAATATGAGAGGAAATTCTTATTTTCATTTTACTTTTCAAATTCTGATTTTGTCTTCTCTTCTCAGATTTTCACTTTGCAAAGTCTGTTCTGCTATCATTTGTTTGATCTGATTTGATTCTTGAGGAAACAACCCTGATTGTTTTTATCACAACTTGTCACTCTCCACGAAGACTGACTTATGATTGAGAATTGGAGACAAATTGTACCTCAGGTTGAATTGTTTTGGCAATTTTTATTGACTTTGGAAGGACAAGTTTGTCTTTAAATTGATTTGCTCAAGCCTCCATGCTGAGCAGGTTTTGAAGGGGAGTTGGAAATACATTTCCAGCCCAAGGTAAAATTCCAACCTAGAGTTAGAAATCGATTTCCAGCTCTGATCAGATTCCAATCATGAGTTGGAAATGCTCCAATTCATGTACTTAGGTTCAAAATTTCATTCACTCGGCCCTCCACTTGGAATTAATGACTTTGACCTTCATTTTTCTTTTCTTTTATTTTGAGCTAGACAAGCTTCTTAATAGGGCGGAAATTTGGGGCTAGCTGGAAATGGATTTCCAGCTCCTAGTCAGATTCCGAACTAGAGTTGGAAATTGAATTCCAGCTCATGGGGCAGGTTGGAAATTAGAGGGTCAAGTGGCAGGGCGAAACATACTATATAACATTTAAGTATAAGTCATTTCTTATACTTTAAGTTATATTTTATGTATATACTCTCGGGATGTTTGAGAGCGGTTTCAGATCTCTAAGAGTTAAAATGGAGATTCTAGATTTTGGGAGATCCTAAAAATTTTCAGACTCGGCCAAATTTCAAGAATCATCATGCTTCCATTAGCGTTCCTTTTCAGGATAAAACTTCATCTCTTCTTGATTTGCATCTTCACTTCATCTTTTATGCTTTGGCTAATTCATTCCATCACAAATCTCTTGACTTTCCTTAACTGGCTTGGCCCAACTCTCACTCATATCCCTGACTAACTTGACCCCCTAGCGAGCCAAAGTTGCTCAAACTCATCTCTTAGACTCAGAGACCTGAATATTGCCACTAAACTAAGACTACTTGGGACAATACCCCACTGCCAAACAAAAAGAGGAGGTCCCCATTTGCAATGGGGCGATGGTGCGAAAACCTCACAACAAGACCCATTTCAAATTCAAGGAGACACTTATTCAAATCATTCTGAGAATGAACATTCAACCCAAAGTTTCACCCTTAGGCCAACCATTCCTACCAAGAGAAGAACCCATCATGGAAGAAGAAGAGCCTGACACAAGCAATGTAGAGGATCTTGCACAAATGTATGCTAGATTAGACCAAGTAGGACAAAATCGTATACCCTTCAAGGAATATTATGAGGTCAAAACCCAAGCCAACCCAATTAGGAGAAAGAATCATTCTGACAAAGACCTCAAGTCAAAAATTAATAAGATGGCCCTACCATGTTTTGATGGTTCCGAGAAAATCACCACACAATCATGGGTCCAAAAACTTGACACCTATCTATCCCTTAGCCCTATGATTGAGGACAATTCTGCTAAATTTGTCATCCTCCACCTATCTGGGATAGCCCATGATTGTTGGCATCATGGCATCAACACTCAAGGCCACCAAAATATAACCACCTATACTGAATTTACTCAAAAACTCATTAGTCGATTTGACCAAAAGCATCCTAAATGGTACTTAAAGGAAATAAGACAACTTAGGCAACATGGAACCGTGGAGAACTTTGCCAATGAATTCCAAAAATTATCAGCCATGGTTCTTGACCTCTCCAAAAAAATACTAACTTATTTCTTTATTGAAGGACTTAAGGAATCAATTAAAAATATAGTAAACCCCTTGGAACCACAAACTGTGGGAGAAGCAATATAAAGGGCTATGAAAGTTGAAACCAACTCTTACAAGAAAAACCCCAAAAATCCCTCAGCTAAGGCACGACATGAGTATGAAGGGCCAAGAAAAGATAATAAAGGAAAAGAATGTTATTTCTACAAAAGACAGTGGAGTACGGAGAACCAATGCCAAGGCAAGGAAGCCCTCAAGCAAAAAGAACCACGGGAACCAAGACATAAGTATGGGAAAAGGAATCAAGTCCATAGAATAGAAGCAACACTTGACAAAGAAACTGAAGGAGCACCGCATAAGAAAACAAAACACGATAAAGGGGATCTCAACAACATCCAATCAAAAGAAAGAAAGAGTGGAAAATCAATGGAGCTTTGAGGAAGTTCAGCCCTAGTTGTGACAGCAGCGAAGAAACTTGGGAATTACACCAGCGAATAAGACTTGAGAAGAAAAGCAACAAATAGGAGTTGGAGATTATAACTCATTCTTTATCATCTAGTTTGTGAAATCATCATTATCATATAACAGTTTATATCAGAACCACCAAACAAGACTTGCGATCAAGGCCAACAAGTAAAGACTTGAATACCAGATCAGGGAATGGTAGTTTGTAATGAAATAAAGCAACCACAGAGATATATTGATACAAATATTAATTTAAATTTATTATTCACTTTCAGAACATTCTCAATTCCTTGCACAGAATTAAGGCAAAGATTACACATTTCTTAAGGCCAGTATGCATTGTTATTTCATAAACGACATGTATATGTAAATAAGGATGGATACACCAAAGTATAGAGCATCCATAAGGCCTAGGAAGAGATAAAGTCTCTCCCAAGGATTATAAGGATGGATGCACCAAGTATAGGGTATCCATAAGGCCTGGGAAGAGATAAAGTCTCTCCCAAGGATTATAAAGATGGATACACCAAGGTATAGGACATCCATAAGGCCTGGGAAAAGATAATAAAGTCTATCCCAAGGATTATAAGGATGGAAACACCAAAGTATAGGGTATTCATAAGGCCTGGGAAGAGATAAAGTCTCTCCCAAGGATTATAAAGATGGATCCACCAAAATATAGGGTATCCATAAGGCCTAGGGAAGAGATAAGGTGTAATGAGATGGTGAAAAGGTTTTAAGGGCCATTCTAGTTGGACCATAAAGGCAACCAGAGCCCAGGAGGCCCTTACCCAAGAAGTCAAATAACCTGATTACAATCTCTTCCCAAGGATTCGAAAGGAAGTGAATTGGGTAGTAGTGGTAACAAGCCACCAAGTCGAGTTGGAGAGTTGCACAAAGTAACTTCTCTGGGACTTGGTGTAGAAATGGCCCAAAACAAGGCCTCCCTTCCACTTACCCTTATTATGTGAAAGAATCTAGATGCTTTTATATATTGTTTTATATATTTATATATGCTTGTATAGAAATTTTCTAACCCATGTGCAAGTTCATCTATCAAGGACTATTGTAAAGTAGGACAAGCACCCTACTAAATAGGACACCTCAGTTGGATGCTTAAGTTTTTGTCACCAAATGATATCAGAGTTGCACAACAGAAGCCACTCACATTGAAAGATTTGTATGAAATTGGCATTGCTTGAGGACAAGCAATTTTGCGGAAGGGCGGACTGTGATGTCCCCTTTCTAAAAGAGGACTTAATAAATAAATAATAATAAAATATTAAAAAAATGTTATTACAACATAAATAAATAATAATATTAAAATATAAAAATAAATAAATAATTCAATAAAATTACAAAGTCTCTAAAGAGACTAAATTATATTATTATTATGAGTCCCTAGGGACATTACAATACGGCAGAAGTCTTCATATATCACACCAAATATTAATATGAACTTTTCCCGTCTCACAATTTCTATAAGAGAAATGAATCACAATCTAAGGTTGCACTGGATTGAAGAGACCAATCGCGCTAGGAAGAAAAACCTCTATATGATGCAATATTGATCACGGCTATAAAATATTAATCAACACGGTTATTTCTGATGCACTATAGAGATAAAATAATATTTCAATGGATTCCAGCGGCCTTTATATCAACAATATATCCACCTATTTAAATATTGAATTCCAAAGTATTATATATTGCCTTGATGTAAATAAATGCACCAGCCAACTAAATAATATTTCAAGGAAAGAAAGATCCCATGAATAATTTATGCCTAGACAAAGTGAAATATAATTCTACCTCAATATTTTACTACTGTGGTGTTTGTATAATTACAGTAATAGTAAACAAGAATAACAAATAGCAAAGATGATTGAAGTTGTTACCAAACATAAAAATGTGCGATAATGTATATGAAATAAAAAGATGTTAACATGGAAAGGAGTGATTGTGGAAAGCAAACAAATGATTAATCGATAGACATGACTCTTCGAAAGGATCGCCTCTCCTCAAGGAATAATAAGTTCTAAATAGAAAGGGCAAGTGAAGGAGAAAAAGATCAGCAAATCAATTTGGAAACTTTTATCCCTTCTTTATTTCATTGATCTGCACTATTGAGTGACTGCCTACTCGGCATTATTGATTGCGTACACATAAGACAGAATCAAAGACAATTCCCCGTTGCAGGAACCAGTCGACCATATCAGGCACAGCAGTATTTCAAAATTCCATAACATATCAACATATTAGAAACAGCAATTGGTGCTATAAAGTTATAAACAATAAGTAGAATCAATTGTACGATTGAAAGATTGAATTAGGAACAGCAATTCACTCACTATAAGTGATTATAAAACCATATCATAGCATATCTCTCACTGTTAATCAGAGAAAGCTATCAAGATCAACTTGCATATTCAATAAGGCATATCAAATATTGCTGTAAGTGCAATTATATAGAATCAATTAATTTGGCATAGTTCAATAGTTCAATCTGAGGTAGCAGGGATATTCATAAAACAATAGTCCTATAAGCATTCAATATACATATATATTCTTGAAATAACATTGACATTCTCTATTACATAAGTTGTAAGTGATATCATACATCACAAATCATAGCAAAGTTGAGAATTCAAGGTAATAGTCCCAAATTCCAAATCAATACAAAAAGGGGACATTACAGCCTTAGTCTGTATTGTCCTCCACGAAGCTCGGAATTGAAATATTCATCACCAAGGTCTGGGACTGTGCTCAAGAACAGGCACAAATATTTGAACACCACAATTTGCTACAGCTCGAGCACCAGGAATGGTCGACTCTGCTCATGGCTTATCAATATCTTTCGCAAACAAAAAAAACAGATTCCATGTGTTGCAAGGGTGAAGTCGATGTTAGGGAATCTCAAGTGCCAGCATAAAGAATGAAGATGGCACAATAATATTTGCAGTGGCAGAAATATATCGGCCCTTCTACATAATAGCCACGATTCTTTTCAAGTCACAACTCTAATAAATCAAATCTTCAACGAAAGGACTTCCTTTATTTCCTTGGAATACAACTGCTTCTAAAGCCTCCATGATATATAATATTAATGAGATGGTAGACCAATATTGAACTTGTAATATAATCAAGCAGAAAGACAAGCGCACCTTGCCAATAATATAAAAGGTCCCCTGTGTCTGCGATAACTAATAATATGGAAAAAATAGATAATATCAAACATCAATACCTACAAATCCCTTATTACCTCAAATTTGTCTCTATTAGAGACTTCGCAAATTTGGCTCACATGTAGACTCTGTCACAAATCTACCCATTTTGGAAGAGCTAGGTTTTCGTCCAACTCTCCTGTCAAACTCCTAAAGGTTTCCGTCTCCCCAGTCCAAAAAGCACGCTTACTACATCACCAACAATCCCCCCTTGTAAAAATCTCCCGGAAGCATCTAGAAGATTGGCCGACTTGCATAGCTACAGAATTATCTTTAATAAAGTGACCTTATAATTTTATTACTTTATTATTATTAAATTGAATTAATTAATATTAAGTCATCATTGCAATATTTTATTTATCTTTTTGACAACTGAATAAAAATCAATTAAATTAATTGTCACCTTGAAATTAAAGACATTACATATATTTCATTCATTGAGCTACCGAATATTTTCTCTCACAGTTGTGGTTCAAAATGAGATTCAAGGTTGTTAATCATGACAAGGAGCTTTTTAGGCTATCATTTATGGTATCCCTACCCAAATGCTTCATAAAATTAGTGTGAGATCTTTAAAGCCATGATGTAAGGATTAGAAATGGTATCCATATACATCCTTTCATATTTATAAGCCTCGTAAAGGATATATGTGGCTTTCATCTCATCTTCCTATGGTAGATCGATTGAACCATCATTGGTAGCTTCAGTCCTCTACTGGTTCATGGCATCATCATTTTCAATATCTCTAGTTGTCTATTCTTGAACCTAAGTTGGCACATTTTGCCTTGAGTATTCTCTTCAAAATCTTCCTCTCAATGCTAAATTTGTTCCCGTTTAGGGTTCCAATCCTCATTGTCCATTTTGTGGGCAAATTGAGAATCTCAAACACCCTTTCTAGTTTTGATCCATGATTATTTCAATCCTTTTAGGTTCACTGCGTTTTCTTGGCATATGGTTTCATTAATGAAATTGATGCTATTAATGTTGAAGTACACTCTAGCATGAGATGGAAATTCTCTTCAGCATTTGGGAAGATAGAAATGCAACTCTTTTTTCTAGGTTGATCTATAAACAAGCATTTTTTCTATCTATACTAAAGTATGATCTATTCTAATGTTTTTACACAAATTCAAGTGCAAGCTTAGAGAGTTGCACTTGAAGTTGCTCATCTTTAGTAGCTTTTAAAACACTTGGGGATGTTCCCTAAGTTGTTGCTAGAGTTTCTCCTAACTCCTCTTCTCCACAAGGGTGTAAGCATGATCAAAGTCATTCTTCCAAACAAGATTGAGGCTCTCAGTCTCACAGTTCTCAACCTCCAAGTACCAAAAATAATGCTACCCACAAAGGATGGTCTTAACCGTCTACTTCCTCTCATGGGTGTGGTGTTACTAGTCGGCCCAATCCTAGTAACCCTAAACCACTTGTCTTTTTTGCTTGTGAATTAAGAAAGTATGTACTATTATCTTTTCAGTTCAATAAAAAGCTAATTTGGACTTATTCGTCAAAAAAAGGGAGGGCAGGTGCATGAGGGGGCCAATGCCAACCCCACTAAAGATATAAAATATGAACCAAATGTGCTGATAAATATCTAAGGGTATAAATATGTTTTGATTGTTTCCACTTGAAAGACAACTCATTTCTACTGAAAAAAGCCTCTATCAAAATGCTTTAATTTATTAATTCGAAACTTCTGTAACCAAACCGGTAATGATAAAAGATAAAACAAACTCCATTGCATATTTTGACTAATTTGCCATTTTAAAATCCAGAATATGTAAAGTTAACCTTTTCCAAGCAATTTATCTCAAGAAAATCTTGTATCCCTGAAATTATTGCAAATGAGTACAGAAAAAAGTTCAGAGTCTTACCAGATATAAAGAATAACAGCGTAAAAACAAAGCCCTCTTTCCAGGGGCTTCCCTGAGTACAAATGCAGCCCGCCGGTACTCGTGTGTGTCAAAATAACTCTTGGCAAGCATATAGCGATCATTCTCCATCTCTGTTTCTTGAAACAAAGGTGTACCATACCCACTTCCAGAAGCAGCCACATGTGTACGCATGCCAAGAGGAGTAGAATACAATTCTACTCCTCCTAATCCACCACGTCGCAAAAAATCCTTGTCATTTGACCATGCTCTGCGCTCCCTCCTCCCAGTGGAACTTCCTCTGTCTGACCGAACATACCCCGATACTGGAGTCACTACTCTGTCCTCCTCTTCTATACCTACCAACTGCTCTGCAGCCCTGCACAGAAAAATAAATACAGAAACAAATAATAATCTTAAATATGCAGCCATTACAGCAGTGGAATTCCACTCAAAATACAGAAATCGGATTTACTTTACTTTGGATGACTGTATGGATGTGCTGAAGCTAAAATCTCATAAAATTTTCATTATTCTTACACCAACAATAAAAATGTTCCTCAAATTGCAGCCATTGTGGAATTGAAAAATCAAAACAAAAGACAGGAATTAGGATTCAGCTATGGTCATATGTATGCATTTGGAATAAAGCAAGTTTTCAGTTGGCTATTTTTACAATAGTAATAACAGTCATCTTCAAAATTCAATCATTGCATTGAAATTCGGTGCAGAGCAGACATAGAGGTTTATTATCATTGAGGACCCATAAACTTTCCAAACTTCTACAATAAGAGAAACAATGATCTAAAAATACAACCAATTTTCAAGTGAATTTCAATACAGGAAGAGAATTCAAAAATAGCAATTTGGTTACTTCTGAAGTCAAATGCATGCATTGAGAATAACATGAAGTGATTTTTTTGACAACCTTAAGATTATGACAACATAAACTTCAAAATGTAGCTACAACTGCAATGAGATTTATTCAAAAATACAACCAAAAAAAATTGTCTTTTACTTCTAGGATCAAATGTATTCACTGAGGATAAATTGAATGGATTTCCCGGTGTTCCACTATTAAATTTTAATATTCAAATTTCAATCATTCATGTAGTGAATATCAGTCCAGAATACAAATTGCCAATAACATACTTGTAATGATCAAATATGTTTAATAGGAATAAAAGTTAAAACTGAACGTATGTTTTGCAGTTCTTACATGAATTACAACACTAACCTTCCAAATGCAGGAATTATTGCATTGAAAACCTGTATCGAATACACAGATCACTGTTCACTCACTTCAGGTTCAAATGTATGCATTGAGAATTTTGAGCAAATTATTTGTTATAATTCAAATAAAAATAATATCATATTCTTAAATATGTGGCCACTGTTACAGTAAAATTCAGTAACAGACTACCAATTTAACTGTTTACTTCTAGTGTCAAATGTATGTATTACAAATGAAATTGACGGAGTTCTCTATCATTCTTACAATAACAATAATCTCAATAATGCAGCAATAATTGTAGTGCAAACCAGTGCAGAATAAAGAAATCACCATTTATTTACTGCAAGGACCAAGCATATAAATTGCTAATTGGAGACACATTGGGTGATTTTTGATATAGTTCTCGCAATGATCTTCTGAATGCAAACATTATTACAGTGAATAACCAGGCAGGACCACAGAAATTGGGGTTTGGCTGCTTCTAAAGTGATATTGTGGCATAGAAAAAATCAAGTGAAAATTCTACCTTTTTCTACAAAAGTAATAACAACAAACATCAAAATGTAGTCACAGTTGAATTGAAATTCAATATGAATTGAAAATGCAGAAACAGGGTCTAGTTACTTCTACAGTTTCATGTATCCGAGAATACAATACCATGAACTGCTATTCTTATAGTACTAGATAAAATAATGATAATGTCATAATATTCAAAATGAGCCACTATTGTACAGGAAATATATACAGAACACAGATATTGAGGTCCCGTTGCTTATAAGGTTGAATGTATGTACTTGGAATTTTACAATAATTTCAAGTAATTTTTGTAACATATTTACAATAATAATGCCAATGATCTTCGTTATATATCAAATGGGATGAGCTCAAGTAGTAATAGAATATGGAATTTCAAAATGCAGCTTGCTGTTCAAACACCAGGACGCATCATAAAGTGCTAACGTTGGATAAAATACTGCACCCAGCACATTAGAAGCAGCATATCCCAGTTGACGAGGCCAGAGGCTTCAACTGAAGCAACACTCTTTGATCGTGGCATCTAAGTCTATGGTTGCCTTAAAAAAAGGGTAATTGACCAAATTTTAGAAAATCTATGATCTTCGGACACAACGATTAATGAGTAAAAATCACTGCACACTGCATTACTTTAGTTGCTTCTACGATTGACTGGGACTTAACAAAAGCGAGTGCATTTTTAGCCCCTTCCTACGAGAATAAAAATATTAAACTTCAAAATGTAATCACAGTTGCAGTAAAAATGAGTGCAGAGCACAGAAATCACAGTTTACTATTCACTGACCTCTATGGTCGAATGTATACATTCAGAACAAGCCTTTGGTGAATATTTGGTCCACTTTACAATAGCAACGACAATAAACGTCAAACTCAATTATTATTGAAGTGAAGTTCAGTGCAGAGAACAAAAACCGGAATTTGGTGACATTCGTAGTTGAAATTAAGCACGATGAAAATTTTCCCGCTCAATCATGAACATTAAACCAAAAAGAAAAAAAAGTCGATATACAAGCATTGGGTACAAAACAAAAAATATGAAAATATTATGGTAGTTACCATTTAGCAGCGGCGTAAAGGCCTCGATCTCTCAGCTGTCGAATGGCTTCGCGGAGTTCTACTCGACAGCCTTCTTTGCTTATCATCTTTTGAATCCTTTAGTTGGAGAGCTCCAAAACCTAACCAGACAGTGAAGGCTGCTTTGTACTTTTCCCTCCCACGAAATTGCACATTGAGTTCGAACATGCGTTTATTTTGTTTTCATGATCTCGTATTTTATGATGGAAACGACTTTTCATTTGCTCTAACAAAACTGATCTTCCAAATCTACTTTGGGCAATTGATAAGTTGTTCGTGTAAACTAGAATGGCGTGTTATAAATCATAATTTTTTTATTTTTCCACTTTTGCATTTTGAATTTCAATTATTAATAACTAACAATTGTATCTTGGTCTAAAATGGGCAATGCCAGAGAAGTATGGAAGGTCATTATGAATATGATGTTTGTTTGTGCAACAAAGGCTTTAATGAAGAAGTGTTAGTTTCAAATAAAATATGCATCTACTTAAAAGAATCTAATCAAAACTAAAACTAAACTTTTAAATCGAAAAGATTAAAAAGTTCTATTATGAATAAGCTCATGTTATGTTTGCAATAGAGAGAGGGGGAGGCGGGGGGGGAAGGGACAAATGTGAATAGATGGATATAGATGTAGAGGTCTAAAAAGATGGAGAGAGAGAGAGAGAGAGAGAGATGGATAGAGAGGGACATTTCTAGGGATAGATGTGGAGAGATGAAGATAGAGGTAGAGATGAAAATAGTGTGACAAAGAAAGAGAGAGAGAGAGAGAGAGAGGGGGGGGGGGAGATAAAGAGATAGAGACAGAAATAGGGAGTGTACGTGTATATGAGTTACAGATAGAGAAGTATAGAAGTGTAGAGATATAAAAAGAAGAGGTGATGAGGAAAGAGGAAGAAAGGGAGAGATAGGAATAGAAAGAGGTATAGATATGAATGGAAAGGAGAGATGAAGTATGTATAACTTATATGTGTGTAGTGTGTGTGTGTACACACACACACACCTGTGTGTGTGTGTGTGTGTGTGTGTGTGTGTGTGTGTGTGTGTGTGTGTGTGTGTGTGTGTGTATGTGTGTGTGTGTGTGTACACACACACACATATCACACACACACACACACACACACACATGTGTGTGTGTAGAGAGAGAGAGAGGTGTATACGAGTGAGAGATATGGAGATAGATATAGAGAGGGACAAATAAATATATAGAGAGAGAGGGGGGATGCGAGATTGGGATGGAGATAATGAACAAATGACATGCTACCCTAAGCATAAATCCCCAAGAATAGATGATATCCTTAATTTATTGTTAGTAAATTGTATAATGGGAAAAGGGAAGCAATGCAAAAGAATAGGCAATTCACCTTCCTTTTTAATAGTTACATTCGGAAGGAAGATGCAAGAGGAGGCTCAAGTGCTAAATGGGGACAATGGTCCTTCGGTTGATGATGTTATTGATGAAGTGGAAATCATAAAGTAATGTGGCTAAGGTTCTTAATTTGGTAAGGCATAAAATTGGAAATTATAGACAAATAGACTGATATTGAGCAAAAAGTTGCACATCTAGAAAGCAGAGCTAAAGACTAACCTATTGGTAAAATTTGAGTCAAAACTGGTAGGAACAGGCCAAAACTTGGCTTAAATACCAAGAATAGGTCACTAATGGCATCCTATATTAGGAATTTTTGACTGAAACTTTCTAAGGATCTCTAACTATACCTGATCTTGATTTAGTGCCTCTATAACATGTACCTGCACACCGAAATATGGGGAAGAAATTTGAAAAAATGGGTTTGCCTACTCGAACACCTATTTCAAAATCAAACTTAAAATAAAATAAAATAAAGGAGTGTGTTGTCATGTACCAAAGGCTAGATCTAGACAATGAAGTATATCATACCTTGATAATGTAAATGCTTCTTTGAACGAGATCAAATATGTTGATGCAATAACTTTGACCAAACACAAAAACCCAAAAGAAAATCATGAAAGACAAAACCTCATAGAATAGATGTTGTAATTCGTCACAATGATTGATTGAGGAGAAGAGAGGGAAGACTTGAATGAAGCCATATGGATGTGGATCCCCTTCCTTGATAGAGAAATCCTTTGTTTGGCCTCTAACGGGGGAAAGAGTCTAGATCTATGGAAGAGAACAACTTGATTACTTGAGAGGAATGAATGCTTGAATTGTTTGAACTCAATGGCTCTTGATTTTCTTGACTTTTTGCCCTGCACTCGATAGATTGATTGACAATAATGGATACACTTGTCAATTCTTGATCATAAATGCTAACAATAGACCTTGGATGCCAAAATGAGGAGAGAAGAAGGGTTTATATACATCTCACATCATTTAAGGGAGTTATAATTAAGCAGGCTAACCATAGGACTGGATTTCCCCCAAAAACTCTAGCACAAACCCTCGAACCAAATTCATTAGGGATAGGTTGCAAATAGAAACTTATACCAAGGATAGGATACCAATGGTAGCCTATACCTGAGAAAATGAGCTAAAATTTGAACTAGGTATCAAAGGAATAAGGTTATATGTGTAGGATTTCTGATTGCAACTCAATCTAAGGTTGGGGCAAATCACAAAGGCCAAAAATAGGGTTATAGAGCCTAGGTGATGAAATGAATTATGGGATTGGATGAAAAATAAAGGAACATACTTAGAAATAAGGGCCAACCTTGAGTTTAAATAAGTTTGAAAAGAATGGAGGACCCATATTTGAATTTAGGTATCCTTTAAGTACCATATGAGGTCCTACCATAAAAATACAGTAGAGTGGGTCAAACAAATTATACACAAATTAGGTGCTTACAATTTAGGACTACATTTATCCCCCACTTTAGCAGGAGTATGAGGCAAGCTCATGCTCATAGTAAAGGAAGATGAAAAAAAGAAAGGAGTAAAAAGGAGGGAGGATCATGGGTGAATTGCAAAGAGATAAGACATTACTAAGTTCAAGGATGCAAGCCCCAAAATAAAGGATCTCAACTTAGACATATATGCATAAGGGACTGAAAAATAAAACAAAGCAAAAGGAAAAACCAAGACAAAAGGCACAAAACACAAAGAGAGATTAGTACTAAAAATAGAACTCCAAATCAATTAGTAGAGGATATCTCGATCAGAAATGTCTCATCCACTAATATCATGTTTGAAAAGCTATTACAAGAGCATAAGTGACCACATAAAAAGGGCAAGAATATCACCAAATATGATACAAAATGCAATGATCTAACCCACTAACATAGCTATGAGAGCATGTAAATAAGAGAGAGATACCATGAATCCAATGGGCTAGCAAGTTGTGTTATGCTAGGTGATCCATGAAAGAAGAAGAGGAAGAGAAGAGTAGAAAACACTAGCAAGTTGTGTTATTCTAGTTCCACTTATCCCAAAGAAAGAAGGAGAATTGATGTTCTAGCAAGCTACATTATGCTAGTCAATTCAACCTTGAAAATTTGCACTCAAGGGTGACTTTGAGATTTTGTCTACAAGGGCGGCTTTGAAAAACTTTGTGCACAGGGGTGACTTAGGGGATCAATCTTATGGAAAGCATTGTCTTTATGTGGATCCATAGAAAATATCAATAATAAGGAAAGCATTGTCTCCTCAGGATCAAAAGAATAGGATCAGTTATAAGAAAATCATTGTTTCCTTAGGGATCCAAAAATAAAAAGCAATCATCCCTAAGGAAAACCTTGTCTCTTAGGGATCAAATTAACAAAAAGTTGCATACTTTACAAGGGAGGCCACATGTATTCCCCCTCCTTATGATGAAAACATAGGTGACATCATAAGGAAAAGAGAAGAAGGATACCTACTTCCAACAACAACAAGATATCATTAAATCAACAATGTATGTCATAGCCTTGACAAAGAGTGAAAACTCTTGTTAGCTAAAAAAATAGATAAACATGAAAGGACATCCACAAGTGGGAAGAGACCATTGAAATAAAGAGATATTGGTTACAAGACATCTACCTTCAAGAGGAGTTTTTGAACTAAGACAACACCTTCAAGAGAAAGAGGGGAAGGGAATAAGAATGCACCCTTTCAACCCCCTATCACTAGGTGAAAAGGATTCTTGATAAAGGATGGCATACGTTGAAACCCAAAGTAAGGGAGATTGTTTAGAATGAACATAATTTTGAAAATAAAAAGAGGTTGTCATCAAGGATTCACACCTCTTGAATAAGAGAGAATTCCTAATCAAAATAAGACAATTTCTTATAACATAAGAATGCCACATGATGAATTAATGTCACTTATACTAAGGAAAGTTGATCCTTATAAAGAAATAGAATAGAGGATAAGAAAATGAAACCTTTCCCACCAATTGTGTGGGAAAGAATAAATATAATACATGTTGTACAACCCTAGCGATAGTTTCCTCATAATAGACATACACTTTGAAGCAAAAATAAGTTGCAAAGTAGGATACGAATCTCAAAGAGAAGATCCTAATGTAAGGAAAACATATTTATGCAAGAAAGGACATCAAACCATGAGAAAGACAAGTCAAAAAAGAGGGAAAGAAAATGAATGATGTTGAAAAAGTGATACTAGTCCTAAAAAGTTAGCACCCATAATTGGATGTTTTAGGAGCTATTAGGTCCCATTTTGGTGATTTTGAGGTCTTAATACCTATTATGCTTGATCCTAGGAAGTTGTCTTTTCTTCTTTCACTCATATTCTCTCTCCTTGAGCTCCCCCTAAAATTTGAGCCCATTTTTGCTGGGACATGTCCCCAACGGAAACTTGTGCTTGGATCCGATGTCAGGGTCTTATTTTGAGATTTTCATTTGTGGTCATCCTAGATCATATTTAAATCTCATAATGATGGGTTTAGTATAAGAACCCCTTGCAACTCCTCATTTTTTATCCAATAACTATATGCAAGCATTTTTTGCAACCAAACTATCAAGATTTCAAGCAAGCAAGAGCAATTGGATTCAAGATTTGAAAGCAAACATCAAGATCAAGATCTCCAAGTCTCCAATTCTTCAAATTATTCAAATACAAGGTAATATTCTCCACTTGATGCAAGTTTCTCTCCCACGATAGCCAAGTAGAGGAATCCTCAAATCAAGCAAGAAGATCAATTCATTCATCCATCTTCTCTCTCCTCTTTGCTAGTGATTATTGAGCATGTCCACATTCAAGATCTAGGAGTAAAAGTCATAGATCTATGTATTTTTGAAGGAATCCTTGATTCTAAATTACATTACAAGGTCAAATCTTTGGATTTGAAGCACATTCAAGAACCTTCATGGATTTGAGCAGTTTCTACATCAATTCACGAGGGTTTATGTAAGGTAAATCATCAAATTACCTTTTTACAGACCTTTCCTCATGCAATTTATTTATATTTTAAAGGTTGATTCTGAGCAAGGGTTTGACCAAGGCAAACCCCTTTCCACAACCTTTTCCCCATTTTTCCATGTGCTAAAATAGGATACAAAATTGTAAGATTAGATCAAGGTAGAGAATGTATTGTTGTGGGTTTTGTGAAAAGTTTCAGTCAAAAACATTAGGGACACATCGCCAAACTCAACCTGTCTTGAGTACACATTGCCAAACTCAACATGTCACAACCATTTTTAGCTCAAATTTTAGTCACAGGTCCATTCATCTTCTGATTTCTATTTCTGTCAATTTTAGCTTATTATTTGTTTGTACAATATGTTTTCAGTAGCTTTTTGGTGACTTTTCTAATAGATCAATTACATCACATAAATCATTCCTATTTCATTAATTACATTACTCAATGAAGGAAAAATATGTTAGCATGAATATTAATTAATGTTGTTAGTAGGGAAGTTTGGATATTGATTAGAGATGATTGAGTTCTTATATGTTACATCCATGACTGGGTTTGTCATTGATGTCAACATATATGCTTTCTGAAAAAGTTAACAGAGTTACAGACACATAATTATTTTGTGAGGTTTTATGCTGATGAATTGATTTTTGTGAAGATTTATTTGAATTCAAGAATGTGTTCCGATGATGTGGTTGTAAGCACATAAAAAGTTATGTAGATATGTTTGATTTATGCGAAGTTTACAGAAGACTATTCACAGTGAGAGTTACCAAGAACTAGTGACAGTTATTCGAGATTTATTATTTCGACGAGGTTGAAGCTAGTTTAGTGAGGTTGATATATTGTCGATGACATATTCAAGATGCTTGGTTAAACATGGCAGAATCTACTTTACATTCTGTGAAGACTTGTGGATGATGTGAAGCATGTTACTTCTTTGTGAGCCAACTACAAATTAATAATTTTATGGAAGTGTTTAGATGTAATGTAACGTGTATTGTAAATTCTTATTGATGTCTTATATTATTAATTATAAATTGAGAAAACCTTTTGGTTGAATCAATAATCATTAGGACTTGGTATAAAAGAAAGGAAGGTTATTTGATGCAAGTGGATATTATAAGGATATCATGCGGTCATGAAATATTGTGCGAACTTTGAATGCGAAATCTTTATGATCAGAGCAGAAGATGATGTTGGTGGTTTGTTGAGGACTTCAAAGGAACTGTATAGGCAAAGAGAGTTGTTGTTTTAGTCAGTTAACCCTTGGATGTGTTATCCTAAAGATTGTTTTTTTTTAATTAAGGTAAAAATAGGTTTTGAATGGAACCTGAAACCATTTACAAAATAACAAAAATATTTTACATATCAGCTTTTACAAAAAGAAACACCTGCGACGAAGACAAAAGCAAGACCCAAACCAACCCGAGACAAGACAACAAAAACAAAAAGAAACGGTTACTAGCACAACTACCAACAAGCTACCAACTATCAACCAGAACATACTACATATTATTTATAGTCTTCTCTGCCTTCTTTTGTAGGTCCTCCATCTTCTGAATGGCTTCTTTTAAATCTTTCATTTCCTTAGGAATTTCAGGGACCTTCCTCTGGATGTGGCCCCTAGTTCTTGTTCCCGGTCTAGTGTTCCCAACATCATCATCAATCATTATGGTAGTTTTTTCCAGCAAACTTTTTTTCCAAATAGTTGTACAACATTTTCAAGTTCATAACAGAGGCATTAAGGCCCTCATTGTTGTGCTTCAAGATCTCATTTATTATGTACCCATTGTAACTGATTTTTTCTGTTAGTTCTTTAAGCTTGTTGTCAACCATCATATTAATTTCAGCAATAATGTCCTCATTCGGGTTATTATTTTTTACCTTATCCAAAAACTTCTTTTCCAACCTTTCTAGCTTAGTAGTCAGGGTATTTGTAGTGTCTTGCATGGCCTAAAGGTGATTTTTCATTTCTTGCATTTCCTTCATAATCCACTTATCTAGATGAATACTATGGCCTTCAATCTTCTTAACCTCCTCCAGAATAGTAGCATCCATCTTGAAAACTAAGGTAGCCTCCTTTTGACTATTGCCTTCCTCATAGCTCGACTGGCCTTTCCCTTCCTCTTTTTCAGTTAGTTCTTCTTCTTTCTCTTCTGGTCTAGGGTCATCCTGACCATCTTCCTCCTCCTCTTCAAATTCTTCATCTTTAATTTATTCCTCTTCAATTTCTTCTTCTTTACCCCCTTCTTCCTCCTCATCATCTTCTTCCATGTTTTCTTTTTCCTTCATGGCCTCCTCCTATTCATTTTCTTCACGATTCGAGTCCTCTTTTTCCTAAGCTTCCTCCTCTTTACCAGAGTCCTCTTCGGCATTATCCCCTTGAGTACTTCCCTTTCCTAATACAAAGGGCTTTTGTCTCCAGCTTCACCACCGTTGTCTTTGCCTTTTTTCTTGTCATTCTTATTTCCAGCATCATCATCACTATTAATGGCCTTCTTCTTGTTTTTCCTTCCCTTCTTGCGAGTTACATCCTTTCTCTCTTCCTCTTTGTTATCCTTTCTTTTGCCAATAACCCTTTTAGGAATAGGATCCAGGATAATGTCCCTAGCATAGTTTGCAATGAGGAGAATCGATCCCTCATGCAGCACTGAATTGCTCACTTTCTTCCTGTGCTCAATAATATTGTTGTTCAAATAACTTAGTAGAAAGTATGGGAAGGAGACCCTTTTGTCATGCCTAAAGTGGTTTGCCAGAACAAAGTGCAAGCTATAAATTTTAGAGTAACGCCCATCCAGCATGAATTACTCAATCAACACCTTCAACATTTTAGCCCAAAACTCCTTGATTTTCATGATATCTACATAATCCCCTTTACTTTTGGTCATCAAAGCTTCTTCATCCATAGTTTTAGGAAAAATCTTAAAAGATTCAAAACCTATATGCTTATTGTCCCTATAAAAGTGCATTCCTTCCATGGATAAACCACTAATTTTAGAAATAAGGGTAAGAGTAAGGGGGAAAGATTTGCCCCATAAATTAACTTTTCCATTAACCCAGCCTTCAACAAACTTAGTAGTTACATATTTATCATAACCATGAAGCTTTTCAATGTATGCTATGACCCCTCCTTTCTTCAACTTCTTCCAGACCTTCTTCTCTTGTCTCCATTTCTCACAGTTAGAAGGCTCCTCCCTTCTCATACCTCCTCCCATTTTCTGAATGTTGTTTCTATTTTGGCTCAAAATCTTACCAATTTTCCAAGACTCATGACTCAACTTTCTCTTACTATTCAAAACTCTTAAAATTACCTAGAATCTGTGTGTTGTTAAAGCCGAAATAATGAACACACACTTAACCTTACATGCAACTCTCCTTGATAATTGCTTTGTCCTTGTCATCATTAATTTGAGTGGTTTTTCCCTCCTTGTGATTAATTTTATCATAAGTGATTAGACTTATGATCTCTATTTTTAGATTTGCTTCCCTTATCCACATTTTTTGACATCATTCTGGGCCCCCTCATTTGCCAACATGTTCATCAGCTTGTTACCTTCACGGTATATGTGGGTGGCGTGGCTTTCCTCAAAATTTTGGATTATCATCTTGATTTTATCAATTATGTGAGCTATAGTCCATGAGCTCTCATTTTTACATTTAATATAATTAATTATGTTGAGGGAATGACCTCCAACCAAAGCTTCAAGCTTCCCATCTCTTTAGCCAACTTCACAACATAGAGCGTCACCTCTGCTTCCGCTACATGGTTAGTTTGAAATCCCAACAGAGCTACTATAGCTCCCAGAAAATTACCAGCTCAGTCTCTTATTAGGCCTCCCCCTCCAGCCCTTCCAGGGTTTCCTCTAGTAGAGCCATCAAAGTTCCCTTTTAACCATTCCATTGGAGGAGTAGTCCACATAACATTGTCTCTAGGATGTAGGTCTGTCCTACTCTTCAAGTTGTCCCAAGATATGGTATTATCATTATTATGGTTAGGATTCCATGAGATAGAGTCTTTCTTGCCTATGCTTCTAAAATTTTCCAAGAGGGAGTTGTTTTTTCTCTAAAGACTTTGTTGTTCTTCTTGTTCCATATTTGCCAGGTGAAGTGAGGGAGAACAAGTTTCCAAAGATTCTTAGCATTTTTGTCATGAAAAGGGCATTGCCATTGCTGAACAAAACTTTGGAGGTTTTGAGGCTTAACCCACTTCAAGTTCAAAGACATGAGGATAGAGTCCCACACCTCTCTAGCAAAGGAATAATGGATCATTAAGAGATTACAGGATTCATCCTCTTCACAACACAAGATGCATCTATTTGGCATTTGGAATCCTCTTCTAGTGAGGTTGTCCACTATGAGGATTTTATTCTGAACAAGCAACCAAAAAAACATGTTAATTTTTGGGATTAAATATTTTTTCCATTCTTGAGAGCAGAGGATTTGGTCATCTTGAGGGATGAGGAGGGTCGAAGCAGAAGCAACCGAGAACTTGCCAATGTTATCAAGGCCCCAAATCAGTTCATCAGACACATTTTCTTTGATAAACCAATTATTAAGTTGTTTATTCACCTCTTTGAATCTGTCATCCTTCAATCCAAGATCTATCCATTCTTCATTAATCCAGTAGTCACCCACCTTTTCCCCGATTGTCTCTTTACATTCCTGGATCACTGATTGCCATTCTTGGTTATCAATAAGAGTCATTTCCATCAGCCATTTATCATCCCAGAACTAGATCTTCCTGTCATTTCCCAACTTCCATCTAACACCTTTTCTGACCAGTTTCTTACCCTTGCTGATACTATTCCAGACTTACGATCCCTGGACGTCAATTTGAGAGTGAAGAGTGTCATCAAGGGAAGTGAGATGGTATTTGCTTTTAATGATAGAATTCCATTCTTTTTATTCTTCAAAGATCCTCCAGCATTGCTTTCCTAAAAGAGCTTTATTAGTATTAGTTATGTTTCTAATGCCCAGCCCTCCAAATTTCTTAGGTTTACAAACCTTTTCCTAGGCAACCAGACTGAATCTTTTTTTCTCCTCAACCCCAGTCCAAAGGAATATTTTTTGGATTTTTTCAATAAGGTCGACATAATTTTGAGGTATTTTAAACAAACTGAGAGCATAAATTGGAAGATTTTGAAGAGTTGCCTTCAACAATTGCACTTTTCTAGCTTGGCTTAGAATAGCTCCTTTCCACCCAGCAAGTTTATTGTGGAATCTGTCAAGGATTTCATTCCAGAAATAGGCTTTAGGTTTCAGACATAGAGGCAAACCCAAATAAGGAGCACGAAGCAGTCCTATCTCACAACCTAAAATAGAAGAGATTTTATTCTTTCTTTCTTTTGGAGTATTACTAAAGTACATAAAACTTTTCTCCCAGTTGATAAGTTGACCCATAGCATTAGAATAAACATTGAGGACCTTTTTCAAATTCCTCGCTTCTTTGACAAAAGATTCTCCCATTAGAATTGTGTTATCAAAAAATTATTCATGGGAACACTTAAGACCAGAGGAAGAAGGTTGGAGACCAGAAATCTACCCATTACTGACCATACTATTAATAAATCTCCCAAGACATTCCACCATAATAGCAAAGAGGATAGGAGAGATAGGATCTCCTTGTCTCAAACCTCTGGAGGGTCTGAAGAAAGGAGAGGAGCCCCCATTCACAATGATAGAAGAGGAAATCATAGTAACTAATTGCAAAATAATTTTAACCACCCCCAAATCAAAACCAAAAGCCTGAAGAATTTTTGATAACAGCTCGCAATCCACTCTATCATAGGCTTTCGACATATCCAGCTTCATCAAGAAACCTTGTTTCCTAGATTTCTCCAAAGAATGGATATTCTCATGCACGACTATTATGGAGTCCAAAATTTGTCTCCTCGAGACAAAGCCATTTTGTTGAGGAGATATAAGATTAGGAAGAAGTTTTAAGAGTCTAGAAGTAAGGACCTTAGACATAATCTTGTACAAGGAGTTACAAAGACTAATAGACCTGAAGCTATTAGTAGCGTTGGTTCCCGATCTTTTCAGAATAAGAGCTATAAAAGTAGAGTTAAGTTCCTTAATGATAGAATTAGAGCCAAAGAACTCTTTCACATCATAGAACATATCTTTCCCAATGATGCTCCAAAAATATTGAAAAAAGAACATTTGGAACCCATCCGGTCCTGGAGATTTTTCTCCTTCAAAAGAGAAAATTGCCCTTTTGATTTCTTCTTCCTTATGGATAACTTTGAGGAATTCATTGTCCTTAGACTCCATAATTCTGGCAATGGATTGTAGTAAAGTGTTCTGATTCTCCTAGTTTAGATTCGGCTCTTTAGATAGAAGAGAGGCAAAATAGCCTATCATTTCTTCCCTTATTTCCTCTTCTTTTGATATAGTTCCCCTGGTAGTAGCTAATGAATTAATTATGTTCATAGCTTTATGCTTTATTGCAGTAAGATGAAAAAATCTTATTTTTTTGTCTCCCACACTCAGCCATAGAGATCTAGATCTCTACCTCCAAAAAGTCTCTTCTTTCGAAATGATGTTGGTAATCTGCTAGGATTTGATTTTCCTCTTTTTTCAAGTCCTCGGTCAGTCCTATACTTTGGATCTTATCATGCATTTCTTTTAAATCAATTTGAATCTTGCTTTTGGATTGGAAGATATCTCCGTAGACATCCTTATTCCATTGTCTTACTTTGGCTTTAGCATTTGCCATTTTTTTTGCCACTTGAAATATAGCTTTTCCTTCCACTTTAATTTTCCACCAGTCCCTTATTTTGTTTTCAAGGTCAGGGTGGGATAGTGATTTGATCCTATATGGTTGAGGGATGAGAGAGAGCAAGAGAATTTTGAATACCAATCTAGAGATAAAAGAACCTTGTCAAGCTTAACTTGAATAAGATCAGCTCCCACTCTCCTATTAGACCATGTATAGTTTATTCCTTCAAGATCAACATCCAACAAACCTTGATTACTTATGAATTCCATCAAATCAACCTTGCTATCCACTAGAGTTATATTCCCACCTCTTTTATCCATTTCTTTCAGAGGGGTGTTGAAGTCTCCCATAATCATCTAGTTCTCATCAGGATAAGATATCCTAAAGTTATGAAGCCTTTTCCAAAGTTTTAGTCTTCATTACTTTGTATTAGGAGCATACACATTGATTAGGGTCCATGAGAAGTTATCCTTGATGCTGCTAACTTTAACTGCCAGTAAATTCTTATCCTCTCTCAACAAGTAGCAATTGTAACACTTAGTGTTCTAGAAAATGGCCAAACCTCTTGAAGCACCATCAGAATCAATACCTCCTGAAGCACCATCAGAATCCCCCCTTTTTTAAGCAAGTTAATTTTAGCAACCTTATCTTTCAACATCTTAGTTTCTTGATTCAGAAGAATATCAGGTTTAGTATCTCTAACTAAATTCCTAACTACATCTTACTTATGAGGTCCATTAAGACCTCTTATGTTCTGATACAGGAGCATCCTAGGATTCTTGGCAATCCTATATCACCCAAAAATATGTTTGTTTTGAAAGGAAGATTGGTAGTTTTGATCTTAGTTGGTGAAGTATTTTCTCGGTCTTGGAGCATGGTTGCTCAGTTACAATGTTTACCGGGGTGCTCGGTCCTTTAAGAACACTCAGTAACTAAAGGCGTTGGTTCTCCTGGCGCTCAGTGATAACTGTGTTTCTTAGTGATGCTTGGCATGGTCGGTTCACTAGTGCTCAGTTATTTCTCTACGGCTCGGTAAATGGTCTTACCAACTACTGTTCTTGAATATTTTCTTGGCCGACTTGGTGCATTTATTGTTTGTAGCTATTGTTACAAGTCGACATGTTGAATTTAATAATTGTAAGGCTGTTTGAGAGCTGACTTGTATTGCATTTATATTTGTTTGTAAGAGTTAATTATTTCATCTAGCTGATTTGTGGCTGATGATTATTATTTAAAGGGGTGTTGGGGTAGTTGTTTAGGACAGAAATCTAGGAAGATAGATATAAGTGAAGTTGTGGAAAAGATCCTGTGAGACCTTCTAGATCAGATTGATTTCTGATAGTTTGTGATAGAAAAGCTAGTGGTTGAGGCTTGGAGACAAGGAGATTGCTTGGTGGCTTGTGAGCACAAATTCAGATCCACCTTAGAGTTTCCATCAATTGCTGATTGTTTTAGAACTGGACTAGCTGGAATCAAACTAGATCTTGTTGATCTCTCAAAATTTATTGCTTGTTTGTATTTGGCCACAATCAGGAAGGCCTTATAGCCCAACACATTGCATGTAATCAGTGAACTTATGAATAAAGATTTTAGTTCTCTTTCAGATCTAGTGTTATTATTGTGTAATTCCATTATGTTGTGGTATGGATGCAAGTTTGGATAGTCCTTAATTGGATCCTCCATCCTTGACTGCAATAAGTGGTATCAGAGTGAGTTGATCTTGAATGTGTGGGCAGATCGTCAAAGGAGAGGCAATTTGCACCAGGACCTTCGATTGAAGATGCCTCTGAGGAGAGCTCGCAAGATCTCAGAGGAAGAACTTGTTGGAGAATTTAGTCTTGATGATTTTAGAGCTTTACAGAAACAAGTGTAAGATCTACAAGAGGAATTGAGAAAGAAGATTAAATTGAGAGAAGATAGTGATGATGAATCTAAGGAAGAAGATCATTTTGAAGAAGTTGTAGAAGAAGCTAGGGATCTAGAAGAAAATAGAATCCTGAAGGCTATGTCTAAAATTGGGAAAAGACCTAGAAGCCTTAGGCCGAAAGAGTTGATTGATTGGATCAATGAGATAGATGAGTATTTTAAGTATGAAGAAATAGAAGATCCTAATAGAGTTAGATTTGTAAACACTAAACTAAAGGGTCATGCAAATATTTGGTGGAGAGAAGTTTAGTTGGAAAGAAGTAGGAGAGGAAAGGAAAAGATCACTAGATGGAACTGAATGGTTGACAAGTTGAAGAAGAAATTCATTCCGGTGGATTATGAGTTAGACATGTTTAAGAAGATTCAAGCCTTGAAGCAGACCAACAAATCAATGTAGGAGTATACTGAGGAGTTTTACAGAATCCTGATTAGGACTGGTCAATCTGAAGCTGATAAAGAGAAGGTTGCTAGGTATGTTTATGGTTTGAGACCTAGTATTCAAGAAGAGTTACTTACTATTCGGATGACAAGAATAGGAGATGCTTATCAAATGGCATTAAAAATTGAAGAGAATCTGAACAATAAGTTTGAAGGAAGATAAAACAATAGGAATAAAGGTGGTAAGACTAGTGAAACAGTTGCTGAAAGTAATGTGGTAGAGAATCCTAAGAAGACTGATGTAGGATCTGGCAGTGGTCAAGTCACTAAGAATTTTAATACTAGACAGAGAGGAAGGTGGAAAAATGAGTTCACTAGTACTTGTTATCAATGTGGTGAAGAGGGTCATAGAAGTTTTCAATGTTCTAAGAGAAGAGTTGCACTAACTATTGAAGAAGACATTGTGAATATTGTAGAAAAAGGTGAGTTTCTTATCACTAGAAGGTTAACTGCATGTGTCCATAAACCAGTACAAAGAAGAAATTTATTCAGAACTAGATGTAAGTGCAAGGATAAGGTATGTAATGTCATAGTTGATGGTGTTAGTTCTGAAAAATTTGTTTCAGAAGAGATGGTTAATAAATTGAATTTGGAAAGAAAGAAGCACCCTAACCCTTATCAGGTTAGTTGGATACAAGATGTGTCTAAGGTTAGAATTGAAGAACAATGCTTGGTTAATTTTTAGATTGGATCTTATCATGATGAAATATTGTGTGATGTGTTGCCTATGGATGCTTGTCATCTGTTGCTCGGGAGGCCTTGGCAATTTGATAGAAATGTTTTGTTTGATGGTCATGCAAACACCTATGTGGTTAGGCATGAAGGATCTAGGCATAAGATGTTACCTTTAAAGGAGACAGGGACTAAGGAATGTGGAGTTGTCACGTGTTGTTCATGTGACCGTGACAAACCTCAAGAGCACAGGGTTGAGGAACCTATTCCTACAAAGTCTAGTTTAAAAGAAAAGGAGAATGATATATCTGAAGAGTTTGTTGAGATTAAGAGGCATATGGTCTTGCTAATAGAAATAGTACAACAAATAATGACATTGATGACATAAAAAGATGAAGATGATACCGAGTTAATTGAGGAGTCTAGAGAGGATGGGATTTACCAAGGTACTGATGTGATTGACAGTGGAAGGGATGGTTAGAGTCAGTTGTTATCAGTTGTAGACAGAAAAGATAAGAAAAATGGGAAGTAGGAAAACTTGTTGCAGGGGACAATGGATGAAGTTAAGACAACTTGGAATGAAGGGCAAGAGGAGATATGGGTTAAGAAAAGATATGGCATACCTGTTCTGATTCCCTTAAGATGTTCCTAATTTCCTTATGAGAAAATCTTCTTTACCGATGGTGTCTGATGCAAGAGAATCCTAAGATTCTTGGAAATCATGTATCACCCAAAAATATGTTTGTTTTGAAAGGTAGATTAGTAGTTTTGATCTTAGTTGGTGAAGTATGTACTCGGTCTTGAAGCATGGTTGCTCAGTTGGGGTGTTTACTGGGGTGCTCGATCTCTAAAGAACACTTGATAACTAAAGGCGTCGGTTCTCCTAGCACTTGGCAATAACTATGTTGCTCAGTGATGATTGGTGTGGTCGGTTCACTAGTGCTCGATTATTTCTCTGCGGCTTGGTAAATGGTCTTACTGACTGGTGTTCTTGAATATTTTCTTGGCCGAATTGGTGCATTTATTGTTGGTAGCTATTTTTACAGGTCGACATGTTGAATTTAATAATTGTAAGGTTGTTTGAGAGCCGACTTGTATTGCATTTAATATTTGTTTGTAAGAGTTAATTGTTTCATCCAACCGACTTGTGGCTGATGATTAGTATTTAAAGGGGTGTTGGGGTAGTTGTTTAGGACATAAGTCTGGCAAGACATATGGAAGTGAAGTTGTGGAAAAGATCCTGTGAGACCTTGCATATCAGATTGATTTCTGATAGTTTGTGATAACAGAGCTAGTGGTTAAGGCTTGGAGACAATGAGATTGCTTGGTGGTTTGTGAGCACAAGTTTAGATCTGCCTTAGAGTTTCCATCAATTGCTGATTGTTTTAGAACTGGACTAGCTAGAATCAGATCGGATCTTTTTGATCTCTCATAATTTATTGCTTGTTTGTATTTGGCCATAACCAAGAAGGCCTTACAACACGACACATTGTATGTAATCAGTGAATTTATGAATAAAGATTTTAGTTCTCTTTCATATCTAGTGTTATTGTTGTGTAATTCTGATGTGTTGTGGTCTGGTTGCAAGTTTGGACAGTCCTTAATTGGATCCTCCATCCTTAACTACATTATGTTCCATGATAAAATCTTCATTTAAGGATTGGGGAACAGACCTAATCGATGGTAAGTTGTTTTCCATCTGCTATGTTCTGTTTTGCTTCCAGCTCCCTCTAGTATTTTTTAGATATTCTTCCTCTTTCTCTCTTAGGTGTACTAGTGTCCGCAAATTTGTTGTTGGCATCTAGTCTAAACCCCACCTTGTTTGATTTGTCCACTCTTTTTGCTTGATTTAGATGTAGAAAATCCTAGAGAGACTTTTGAAATATTTTTTCCTGATAAAGGAGTTTGGTCTTTATGATGTTCCATTCTGGGTTGGGAACCAGTTCCTTTCCAGAGAGGACATTTTTTTACATTCCTTGACTGCAATCCAGGGATTATTATTTTGCTCAACTTCAACAAACTCTGAATCATTGATGTTACTTTTTAGTTGTTCTTGCCTCAAGTCAGAGTTATTAAGGTTAGCATTCAAAGTTCTGCTACTGAGTTGATCTTCTACATCATGAGCTATCAGGTCATCATCAGTCCCTTATTGACCTTTCTGGGAGCCAATCTCCAGGGTAGTGTCTAGGCTATCTTCAACTCTTGAGATCAGCTTAGGGTCTATTCCTATTGAAGAATCAAGGGCCTCCTCTATTTTTTTATTCAAGCTGATAAGATCCTGAGTTTTGTTCATCTCCTCTTGGTTTGTTACCTCGTTTAGTACTCCTCTTACTTCCTTCTTGGGTTTTGGGATTTCCAGTTTCTCCGCAAGGTTAGAACTGGGGTTCTAATCTTCATGAGGTTTTTGGATCTCCTCTTTTTTTTTTCCACTCCCATTTTTTAGCTCTTTTAGTCTCTTGTTCTTTCTTGTCTATTGGGGGCTTCAGAGGGAAATGCTTAGCCCAATGATTGGATTTCTTACAAGTGAAATAAGAAAATGGAACTGATTCATATTCTACTTCTTGTCTCCACTTACCGACCTTTGAGTTAAGTATTATTATTTGGGGTAGCTCTATATCTTACTGGATATTAACACAGTTCCTAGCAAACACTTATCTAGTTCGAGTTGTAGTCATCAGATCTATAGTAAGTAGTTCACTAAAGGAACCTGCTATAGCAACTAAAATGTCCTCATGCTAATATTCCAAAGGTAATTCTAGCAGGCAAACCCAGACAGGTGCATAAATGAAGAAACTTTCATTATAGTCCATATTTGTTGACCACTTCTGCAGAGATAAAGAGGATTTACCCATCATCCAAGGGCCATCGCACAACACTTTAGAAAGGTCTTCTCCATTGGAAAATTCAAAGGAAAATAATCCTTTAGGCATCGCTGCTACATCCACCTATCCTTTGAATTTCCATTTCTAGTGAGTGAAAGATCTCACCAGATCTATATTTGGTTAAGGACCCATAAACTTTCCTATCAGGGTAGAAGCCATAATAGAAACAATATGGTCCATGATTTGGTCAGGTATGTTAATACCTATATCTCCCTTAATTGGATCTGAAACAATGTCTACCTTAGGGAAAGAATATTTTCCAGTCAGTTTAACACCAAAAAGGCCCGACCATTTCTACTTACCTCTTTTTGAATCCCCACCATGTGAGGAATCTTCTTGTTATTTTGTTAACCCTTCAACTTTCTCAAAATTTTCAACCTTTTCCTCCTCTGGTTCCAAGACAAGGCTGTTGTCCTTGCTGGGTTGGGCTAGGCTTGACCCATTGGCATTTTCCCCCTCATCTGACACTGATCTCTTAGCTTTTTCGGCTATCCCTAGCTCAAATTCCACAACATTTCTAGGTTCAGGCTCAGATTTTGCAGCATTTACAGGTACCTCCAGCTTCCCGTCCTGCCTCAAATTCAAAAAACTTCCTCCCGCTCTTTCTCCCCCTCCCTCTCTCTCCCAATCCATATACATTTTTCAATGTACAATGTAAGATATTATCCTAAAGATTGTTTACTAAAGAAAGTCTTGAAGCAATTTGGACAGTGGGTTCAGTTATCTTTGTTGTGTTTCTTAATCAACTCCTCATAGGGTTGGTATATTTTAGAAGGGATCCAAAGTCTCCTAAAAGGGACTCATATGTACTGATTGTATTGTAAAATACTTCTAATAGGTTCCATCCTTTCACAAGAAAATTTTATATTAGTACATCATCTTGTGGGCATCATTCCCATCAAGATTTTCCCTCTGATCAAGGGTTTCCCTAGTTAACAAATTTGGTGTTATTGTGTATGTTTATTATCTTGTGGTTCTTATTATTATTGATCACAATATTAAGATTTGATATAGATGAATTTAAGTTAATTAAGCTCACAATCGATTTCCCCCCTCCCCTCTCAGTTGTGTTGATGGACTTTTCTTTCTACAAAAATATTATTTCCAATTAGTACTTAAGTCACCTCTTGAGTCTATTGGGGGAATTCTTCCTTCCTAATGTCCAATAAATGAAATGGGGAAGTAATCCATTTACCACATTACCTATTGTAATGCTCTCCCCTTTTCCTATTGTACAATGATGAATTCTTAAATGGAGAATTATTATATAGGAAACATATCTTGTTGAAGCATGAAAAAGATCATTAAGCAAAGACAAAAATATCTTGCAAATAATCCCATACCCAAAAGGAATGTACCATTGTAAAATAATATAAATCCATAGAAAGGTGACAAAGAGAAAGATGGAAGAATGCCATATTATGCAAAACTTAGTACACAAATCCATTATACAAGATATACAATTCTAAGCAAGGAAGAGCTTGTAAAGAAGGATATTGCTCTCATTAAAGGGGAATGATCCTAAACAAACAAGTCCATGTATGGAAGAGCATCATGGAATAAAACATATGACCGCCAAAGAGATAATAAATCCTTTGGAAGGAGAATGGAAATGAGATAAAGACCTTTCCCCCCAAGTGAAGGAATAAGGATCACTTCTATTATAATGCTCTAATGCACATTATGTAAAGCAAAGATCCCCCAGTCATGTAAGCTATTGTATTGACATAATGGAGAGCAACATAATAGAAAGGAAGAAAAGCTAAGGTATGTCTTTGATATCAAGAAAATGTAGAAGATCCATTGTTAAACAAATAAGAGATCTATCCACCAAATATTGTACAAATTGTCTAAACCCCGCACAATCAGCAAGAGAATGTTTATTACTATGATGAAAGAAAAATAAAAACTCACCATTGATACGATTTTAATTTTTTGTAAAATTTATATAAGGAAATTAGATTCAAGAATCATATTTAATTCTCCAAAATATTATTTTAGTCGAAGCCAAGCGGTCATCAAAAGGTGATGGAACAATGAATGGTGTTGGTAAAAGGGTGTCAATTGGAAGTTTTGGTTGAGATGAATAAGGAAAAGTGGTATCTTGAGGTATGAAACCTACACCACATGTAGTGACTTTTGTAGAAGGATCTATAAGGACCTTAATACCTTATTTGTCAATGCCAAGTCCTAAGCCATTGTAGCCTTGTCGAGTAGTTATATCATAACCCACAGTATAATTAGCCTTTAATGTAGAAGTTGAATGAGATTCATCTTAAGCTTTATGAAAATGTGTGCTATAAAAAGGAATAGGCTGAGGAATATTCTACTTAGGAGGTGCCCTATCACTACTCTTATCATCTTTAGGCAGTGAAGAAGAAGAAGGCTTATCACTATCTTCTTGTCTACTTAGTATTATTGGAGAAAAATCATTAATAAAATATTGAACATTGAATAATGCTTTGATAAAAGGAGGATTTTTTAAGGTCATCTAATGATTTTCATAAACTAGCCTTCCTAAGATTATCTATTAAAGTAGGTTGGGGAAGAGGAGATCTAGGTATCACTATAATGGGATCACTAGGAACTAGATCTCTATCATCATAGTCATTAGTCACTGTAAGAATAGAATTAGGAGGACAATATTATCTTTAATTTCATTGACAAAGGCTCTTATACAACCACATATTTCATGCATTTAAAAAAAAATTTAATGATAAAAACACATGAAATATTGCTAAAATACTTGAAACATGTCTTATAAGGGAGAAAGATATTTGATAACCCCACAATGCCATATGAAATAATACCATGAAGGAATAAAAACATCATAAAATGTAAGAAATTGTGATTCACTCCATGTGAATGAGAAAGAGACATAAGGAGAAATGTAACAATATAGGTTATCACACACCAATCTAAGTTAGTGAACTCCATTGTTAATGAAATTTATCAAGAACAAAAAGGATATCTAATACCAAAATTAGAATTATTAATTCAAGCCAAGCTCACCAAATTATATCATGGGAAAAGGGAAGCAATACAAATGAATAGGTAATTCACCCCCCTCCAATAACCATACACTTAGAAGGAAGATGCCCCCAATAGGCTCAAGAAGAGACTCAAGTGATAAATGGGGATAATGGTCCTTCTCTAGATGATGTTATTGATGAAGTGGAAATGATAAAGTAATGTGACTAAGGTGCTTAATTTGGTAAGTTGCAGAAAATTAGAAATTGTAGATAGAAATAGACTGATATTGAGCAAAAAGTTGCACATCTAGAAAGCAGAGATGAAAACTAACTTGTGGATAAAATCTGAGCTGAAAGTGGTAGGAATAGGTTGAAACTTATCCTATACTAGGAACATGTTTCCAATGGTGTCCTACACTAGGCAATTTTGACATAAGCTTTTTGAGGATCTCCAACTATGCTTCATTTGCCCAATCATGATCTGATGGCTTCGTATCCTATACCTACACAGGAAAAAATAGGGAAGAAGATTGAATAAAGGGGTTTGCCTTAGTCAAACCCTTATTTCAAAATCAACCTTGAAATGAAATGAAATAAAGGAGAGTTTTTTTTCATGTAGCAAAGGCTAGATCTAGACAATGAAGTATATCATACCTTGATAATGCAAATGCTTCTTTGAATAAGATCAAAAAGGTTGATGCTATAGCTTTGACTAAACACAAAAACCCAAAAGGAAATCATGAAATAAAAAACCTCATGGAATAGATGTTGTAATTTGTAATACCCACCAATTTTCTACCTTTTTCAGTTTGTGATGTCAAACTCTTTTAGACCACTTTTCAAGTGCATGTTAGACCTTCAGTTGCATTTGATGACATTTTGATGTTATGACAATATCAAGTGATGATTTTGAGCATTCGTACTTGGATTATTTGATGCATAACATGTTGCTAGTTAGATGACGACCATTATTTCATATGATGAAGCTATGTATAATTATGATTTTTACTAACTCCATGCCTGCATGTGTATGGATGACATGTATGATTTCTATTTCTATTTGATTTAATTGATATGGTGATGGATGGAGTTGTATTTACTTGCTTGAAATATCCACATGATGTACCAATCCCTATCATTGACTATTATATGTCTATATACATGTTTGGCTTTGTGATGACAAGTTTTCAAGTACTAGGCATTGACTTCCCTAAATTTTCAGGATGAGGGTTCTCTATCGCATTATCTCAATGGTAAGAGAGGGGATATAACATTCAGGTCTAAATCCTATCCTAAGCCTATATTTTTTCCTATGGCTGGACAAATATATAATTGACTACCCTATCTAAATTCGTTAAGGTAACTTGAATTCATGAACCCTTCTTTGAGCATGCTTATATTTGTTGCATCTTTTCTGTATTTTGATTTGGTCAGATTTGAGTTACATGTAGTCTTATAGGTAAATATTGTTTTTTGTCTTGTGGACATTTGATAGGGGTTAATTAAGGTTAACTATTAAGATTAAATAAGTATACCCCTTTAAATGCAAAACAATTAATGTATGGTTAATTAATTAGTTACCTATTTTTTATTAGATAACTATACCTTTAAGAATGCTTGATTTTAATATATAGTTTTTATTATAAAGTATTAATTAAATACTATATAAAATTGAGGATTTAACTATATAGTATTAATTAGATACCTATATTTAATTGAGGATTTAATTATACAGTGTGTACTTGGATTAGTACCTTCATAGGGTTAGTATCATCAATAAATCAAAATAACAATTAAATTACCACAACTAACAATCTAATTAAGCAAAATTAAAGACAATTGAGCACTCTATTGCTCTCTAATTAGGGATGCTAATCAGAAGCTCTTAGCAAGCTTCCATAGCGATAGTCCTAATATGAGAAAATATGATAAACAAAGCTAAAACAATTAATTCCAAAAGAAATTAGTCTAATTAGCTCCTAGATTTGCCTTTCTAGCTTAAAATTGCAAGAGGTTTGATGTTATTCAAATAATTGTGGATGATTTGTTCTTCAATTATGTCTTGCTTTTATAGATTTTGGCAAGGCTAGGGGCTAGAGTTGATTTGATCATGGTTGAGTTAGGCTTAGGTTCATGGTTCCACCTTTGGAGACCATTTAAATATTTTGTCCTCAAAGCTTGGGACAAGAGGACAAAATGGGTGGACAAGATGCTCTCTTCTTGTGGGTGGTGGAGATTCGATGTGAGCTTGATCCATGTGATTTTGTTTCTCAAATCCTATTGGTTGATGCATTTTCCTCCTATTTGGTGGTTGAGGGAAAATAGGATTTATTAATTGAATTTAATTAATATGTTTAGCCATGTGTACCCCTAGATTGGGTTGATTTGATTTAAATGAACTATGCAATTAATTAGATTTATTTCACAATTAATTGATTTTATTTGATTTAAATTGATTTTATGGCTTTTGATTTTCAATTAAATTTGGATTATGGCTTGATTGCAATTTAGCTTTGATTTTATCTTGATTTGATTTTATTGCTTTGATTTTTCCTTGATTGCTCACTTAATTGATCTTATCCATTTTTAGGTGATTACAAATGCCCCTATTTGAATCGATGCACGAAGCATATTGGTTCAAAGAATGTCTTGATCATTTCTGATGTGAAGTCTTGATTAAATTTGATGTCTGATTCAATGTTTGATAGAAGATGCAGATTCTGATGATGGGATTGATGCAGTTTCGATTGATTGGAAGTCCTTGATGGTCGATCTGATGATAGGTTGTCTAATTTGGTACCTGATTTTCTTTGATTTGATATTTGATGCCCCTTTCAATTGATAAGCGATTTTTTTTAATAAAAGTTTAAGCTTTGATTTGATGGTTGTGCCCCTGATTTATTGATTATGATGTCGATCCTGATTATTTGAGTGTATGCCCCCTCGGAAATGAAATGAAATTTGAGTGTAGTTGAAAAATATTACGTTTTCGATCAATTTGCATTGAAAATTTTCAATTAATAATGAATTTCGATTTCATTTTCGATGATGTATTTGTGATTATTTGATGACAAATGCCCCTATTTTGGTAGAATGAGTGAAAAATTTGGGTCCCTGGTCAAATATGCCATTTTTAGGTCAAAATGGCTATATATAGGGGTAAAAGTCATTTTTACCTCTCCTTTTCACTTTTTGCTCTAACCCTCTTTTGACCTTTTCAACGATGGGGATCCCTATTCGTGAGCATAGGTTTGAGCGAGGTCACTGGCATATGCATCCACCTAGCTATGGACCTCTAGTATGTACTTCGACAACTTGCTCTATCAATTTTCTGCATTTAATTTGAAAATTTTGGATTTTTCTAGGAAAAACTTTATTTTTTTAAGTTTTTAAATGAAATAGTGCGTACACCCAATTTTAATAGTGCGTACAACATTTCTAAAGTGCATCTATAGTTTTCCATAGCACATAATAATTTCTGTAGTGTTTTCACCATTTTAAATTATGCTTTTGCATTTCAGCGCTTCTAAGCATTTAAATAGCGTGTATACCCTTTTTGGTCAAATGTGCAAACTTCTGAGTCAATTTTATGATCTGTCTGGTGTTGTCAATCAATCGATTGGCTTAGGCATCAAGTCCAATTGATAGCGAGTCATATGATGTCAGTTCGAGTCATGTCATATTGAATATTTAATTGTTAATCTTGATTTAGATGGTGGATGATGATAAATTTTTTGTCCTCCCTTAATAGAATTAGGAAAATTGATTGTGGTTTGATTAGATTTTGATTGTTCAATTAACTTTAGATAATTCAATATGCAATGATTTTGATTTCTGATGTGTTTAACTTGTTGTTTGTAGGCCAAGCTTAAATCACTCGGTGTCTGTGGCTTGTAGCTATTTTCGTTTAGCATAATTGATGACTTGAGTAGTGCAGAGCACTGAGTCATTGGCAGATGTGGTTTGTCATTCCTTCTTTCTCTCCCTCAATTCCATGTGAATCGAGGTCTTCTTATAGCTCTGGCAAAGCGATGGCACTCTGACCATAACACTTTCCATTTGTCAATGGGGGAGATGACCATCACTCTTGAGGATGTGTATCAGCTATTGTGTATCCCTACGCATGGGGAGATGATTTACTATGACCAGGTGTATGATGGGACAACATGTAGGTGATTATTTACTGATCCTACCATTAGAGATGATTCTATTCAGTGGGCTCAGTTCCCATCTTTTCATGTTCTTCCTGCGGTCTTAGGTTCACTTGTTGGTGGATTCCTTTCACCTAATCGGTGAGGTCATGGTTTTTTCATCAGTTGGGGTCGTATCCTAGAGGATATGATCACTCATCCATGCAGATTTGACTAGGGATCTTATGAGCTTTCTCAGCTATATCACAAGTTGCATGATGTAGGGTATTGTCGCAGGGCTACTCTTTCGGTTGAGGTGGTCCTTTTACAACTATGGACATGGGAGAACATTCCTGTCACTCAACCCATCTTTGTTTGTCACCATGATCCAGGGTGGCCCTTTGCTTGGATGTACGAGGGCATGGTGGTGCAGGCCCATTTGGGCAAGTTGGACTATTGGAGGTGCATCATCAATGATATTGATCAGGTTGTTTGGCGACCATACATTAGTTGTGAGGAATAGCCTAAGGATGTAGCTGAGTTACCATATATGTGCATGTCTTGATGGATGATAGGGCACATGCCTTTGATCATTGAGAGATTTAATTTTCTAAGGGTCTTACGATAGTATGGTTGGATACAAGGTATGCCACAAGGATTGGCATTATACACCCAAGTACAGGTTGAGAGGTCCCTATGGGGCTCACAAATTGATTACCAGATAGTGCGTCATGAGTTGTTATAGCTACCCCACCTTATGTGGGATATGAGAGATCATATAGTTGATAAAGGCATGACAGATGATTATGCCAAGTGGTTCACTTGGAACCCGTTTCCTAGGTTCAATGATCTAGAAAAGATAGTTTTGGGGATTGAGGAGGAGTTTGATGATGATGATGGGGATGGTGATGGTGGTGGTGGGGGTCAAAGATGAGGTCTTCAAGGATGACGGGGTCGACGGGGTGACAGAGGAGGTAGGGCTGTTATACCAGTGATTGTTGTTGCACCTATTCCTTGTAGAGGCAAAGTACATATGAGGGGTGGTCAGGTGAGAGTCTAGGGAAGACCATGCAAAGCTTTGCATCAGGTTGGTGTTAATAGATTAGCCAAATGAGGCCAACATAGAGTTAGGGTATTTTGGCAGGTGGGTGCATAGGTTGTGGCTGATGTGGATGCCCAGGCCACACATATTTTGTTAAATCAAGCACAGGGTCCTCCAACACCTCCATAGGCTCCTCTAGTACAAACTCCTTCTTCTTCCATGCCATCAACTTATGTTCTTCCATCTTCTTCTGTTCCATCTAATTCCATTCCATCTTCTTCCATGGCTCCCCTGCAGGCTCCACTTGCTTAGGATCCTCCCACATAGGTACCAGTATAGGCTCCTCCTGCACCAGCATTGGCCTCAGATGTTCAATTTTTGCAGTCTGAGATGTCAGAGATGAGACAGCAGGTGACCTAGCTCAGTTCGATGATGCAGACCTTCATGGCTGCTATGAGTCAGCATGGATTATAGGCTAGTTTGAGTAGGGCTCTAGATGTTGATCGTGGTCCTAATGGTGTCGGTGGTTTTGGCAGTTGACCTCTTTTTGAGATGATATATTTTATTCTTTAATGTATATGATGATGATTCATTTTTTATCTCGAGTCATTGGACTCACATTATTCTTTATCAGTTGATGCTACTTATGCTTTGATACTCGTTATACTTTTGATAGACTTTTTTTTCCAGATACTGATAGGCTTTGGTGATACTATGGACTCTAATACTTAGTTGATAGATATACTTTATATGATGTCATCATGTGCTGGACTTTATTTTCCAGGTGCTTGATATGATATGTTGATCTACATGATTCTATCTTTACATGCTTTGTTTTTATGCTTTCTCAAATGTAGTTTATGATATGAATGCACATGTCTAATTATGCTTATATGATTGTCTTACTTATGACAAAGAGTAGGTGGATGTATATGAGAGATGTGTTAATGTTTATGATATATGATTTTAATGATATTAATGATTAATCTATGTGTGATGCTTTTATGGATGCAATCTATTTGATGGTATGGATGTATGTAATATATGAAGTTGGATGATTTAATGATTAATGATATAAATGATATAATGATGATCTTATATGTAAATGCAAATGACCTAACACTCATAATTCAATGTTTAAATGTATGAGTTTTGATGAATGCACCTAGATGGACAATGCAATGTACTAATGAGATGATTTTGAAAATGCAATGTTGTAGAAATCAAAATGGTTAACAATGAATTAATGCAATTAAATGACGAGGATTAAGAAATGGATGCAAACTAATCTAATGAACTTAAATGACAGGGTGAAAGCTTTGATTTAAAAAGAGTGCAACCTAATGCAATTTAAATGGAATAATGAAAGATAATGAATAGAAGAAACTAGATGTATGCAAACTAATGTAAATGCAATGAACTTAAAATGAACTTAATGAAATGCAATGAATAATGAAATGTGATGACCTAATGAGAATGATTATAAATGAGTTTAACGATGAATGCAAACTAATGCAAATGAATTTAACCGATATGACCAATAATAATAATAATTAAAGATTATCTGTAATGAATGCAATGAATGTGGCTAAATGAATGCAAACTAATGCAATGTAATTTAAATTAACTTAGGTTAATATCCTAATTGGATGCAAGATTACCATGAATTAAATGAATCTAATAAATGCAATTAATCTAATGCAAGACACATTTGTTTTTTAGTTGATTTTGATTTCCAACACACTCTATCACATATAGTTTTCGATATGCGTTTTGATTTTTTATTTACTCCACCCCCTTTTTGTTTTTCTCTTTTCCAATTTCTATTTTCAAACTAAGAAAGGAAAATCACTTAAATGCATTTAATCTAGGATGGATGCAACTAGATGTCACTATTCACAAATTAGGAGCTTATATTCATCATTGAGCAATTTTGGAATCCTGAAATTAGTACAACCATCACTAGTTCCACTATGATGATATGAATACTTCTTTCCTTCTACATGGTGCTTTCCCATTCTTTGGTACAACTGTCACTGATTGAAACCAATCATGAGAGTATGAATATTGAGTTCATCGAATTCTATGTTGCAAGCGGGTTTTGGTATTATGATATTTAAAATCAAAATATCCAAGGTATCATGTTGCGTAAACAAACAAAGATCTCAGTTTCCCCATATGTACATGTCCTCGATGATTCTTTGATGATCATGTCCTTAGACAAATAATGCATACTTCAAAACTTTGACCTTAAGACACTCATTCAGAAATCAATAAAATATCATGCTTTCATCATAGCTTGTTTAGTTTAAAGACTTTCATCGATTCGCTAGAAAGACATGATTTCATCAATCAAGTCAACACTTAGAAAAAATTTGTATCATTTTTCAAATCCATATTTCAAGTATAGTTCCATCCATTTCATATTTTTAATTCTGATAAAGCTAAGGTCTTTGTGAGATCTTGGATCAAAATTGTGCACTTAGTTCAATTGATGTCTGGATTAGGATTGAGACTGATCGAGTAAGTGTTTCACTTATGTTTTGATGAATTGATTTAGTGTTAGATTGATGTTTGCTTTGATAAATCCTTCCTCCTTGAGAGTAGAGTTTTCCCCTAGTTTGATGTAATTGTGTTTGCGGGACTTGGGACAATTTGTAGATTGGATTGGTGACGAAACCTTTAGGTAATTACAAATGCAACTGTGGGGTTTTATTATGCAATATATACAAATGCTGGTGAATGTAGTATTTACAAGGATGACCACTAGGCATGAGACTCACTTGGACTGCCAATGGTGCCTATTTACTAGGTTTTCACCGACTGAATGGATTTGCTCTCTTTTTTGTTTTTAAATCTTTTTCTCTTGTTTTTCTACCAAGGTGCCTATTTGCTAGGTTGTCACCAAGGTACTTTTTCTCTTTTTTTATTTTTTTGTATTTTCTCTTTTTACAAATTTTTTTTTGTTTCCATATCATCAAGGCACCTATTTGCTAGGTTTTCACCAAGACAATATCTTTTTTAGGATCATTTCTGAATGTTTTTGGCTTTCTTCATGCTCAATTTTCCACTGTTTTATCTTTTCTAGATTTATGATTTGTTTTCTCTTTTCTATTTTTCAGTGCTTTTGAATTTTTTAGGATCTCTTTTGACTATGTACAATAAATAGGATACTCTCTCTCATTTGATTTTCTGATACTCTTTTTCTTTATACCCTTTTAGTTGCTTTACATGTAGAACCTTTTCAGGTGTATACTAATGATTGGTTCTTGCAACTCTTCTCCTTCACAATCAGCTAGTTTGTAAGTGTCGGTGCCAAAAGATGAAGTGATCATAAAAGGTCCTAACCAGTTTTCTTCCCATTTTCCTTTCTTCTCCCTTTCTTTTTGATTCTTGGGATTTTCTCACAAAACTAGGTCACCTATTTAAAATGCCCTTGGTTTAATATGTTTGTTATAGTTTTTGGTCATTTGATTCTAATACACTTTTAATTGATCAAAATCTTGTTGTTGTGTTTCATCTAGCAACTCTAGTTCATGTAACCTAGCAACCCTATAGTCTTCTTCACTTAGTAAACCATGCAATGAGACTCTTAAAGACTATATTTCTACCTCTAGAGGTAAAACTACTTCTGCTCCATAGACTAGGGAAAAAGGTGTAGCTCATGTTGGCATTCTAATGCTCGTTCTATAAGCCCATAGAATAGGGTTTATTTGAATATGCCAATCTCTACCTGAATTATCCATAGTTCTCTTCAATATTTTTAGGATGTTATTGTTTGTAGCTTCTGCTTGCCCATTACCTTGTGGGTAATATATTGAAGATGAGTGATGCAACATATGAAATTTTGTACATAATTCTTTCAAATCCTTGTTTTTGAAATGTTTTGCATTATCCATTAATATGGCATGAGGAACACCATATATATAGATTATGTGATTTAATATGAATAAGGATATATGCTTTCCTGTGGCAGTGGATAAGGGTACAACTTCCACCCATTTGGTAAAATACTCTACTACAGTAATGATGAATTTATGACCATTTGAAGATGGTAGATAAATCATACCTATCAAATCCAAACCCCATTGATAAAAGGGCCAAGGTGTAGTCATAAGATGAAGCTCTTGTGCTGGTACATGGATTAAGTTCCCATGGTATTGACATTTATGGCATGTTTTTGCGAAGTGACACGCATCTTTCTCCATAGAAGGCCAAAAATATCCTATCGTAAGGAGTTTCTTATCTAGGGTTAAACCATTCGAATGTGACCCATAAATCCCCTCGTGGATTTCTTGCAAGGATAAAGTTGATTCCTCTTTCTCTAGACACCTTGGAAGCATTCCATCTAGACTCTTGCGATACAACATGTCAGATATCAAGGTATAGTGAGAAGCTTGACGTATAAAGCTTTTCTTTTTATTTCTGGTTTGGTCTAAGGATAAGATTTGGTCTTTCAAGTAGGTGTAAAGGCTCCATAACAAGGTGAGTCATGTCCCATTAGTAAACAAATGGTATGAGGATGGGAAGGGTCAAATGTGGGTTTCTCAACTTCTTCTACCAGGAATTCATATATGGCGCTTTGATCTGGTATTTGGAGAAGTGAGGCCAAAGTAGCCATTGCATCTGTTGCTTTATTATTATCCCTCGGTACTTGCTCAAATATGATTAGAGTGAAGTATTTCTTAAGATTATAAATCATGTTCTTGTATGGTATCAACTTATCATCTTTAGTTTGATACTCATCATTAATTTGATTAATAACCCGTTGGGAATCTCCATAGATTTGTAGCTCGGTTACTTTCCATTCTAATACCAACTTTATACCAATAACCAATGCTTCATACTTAGCTATGTTATTTGTGCATGGGAATAGTAATTTGTATGATTTCAGAATTGTAGACCCTTGAGGAGTAATAAAAAGTATCCTTGCTTCTAACCCACGTTGTGTATAAGAACCATCAAAATACAATTCCCATGTCTTTGCTTCAACATTGATGATTTCAGAATCTGGAAATTCTACTTGGATTGGATGTTCATCTTGTAAAGGTGATTCTTCTAATTGATCATCTATTACTTGGCCTTTGATATATTTTTGGTCAACATATTCTATGTCAAATTCACTTAGAACCATGACCCATTTGGCCAATCTCCCAGTCAATGTTGTTTTGCTAAGAAGATATTTTAAGGGATCAATCTTTGCAATGAGTCGAATATTGTGGGATAACATATAATGGTGTAGTTTATGGGAAGAAAAAACTATGATCAAGCATTCTCTTTCAATGGTGTAGTTCAACTCATACTTCACCAATGTTTTGCTTATGTAGTATATGGCCTTTTCCTTTCCAACTTCGTCCTCTTGAGCCAAGAGTACCCGAATACACATTTTGTCACTGAGATATATAAAATTAAGGGCTTGCATCTGATTGGTGGCATTAATGTTGGAGGATTCATTAGGTATTTATTTAATAAATTGAATGATTCTTCACATTTCTCATCCCATTTGAACATCGTGTCCTTGTGAAGGAGTTGAGTGAAATTGTGGCACTTTTCTGCTAATTGAGAGATGAACCTTCTGATGGATTGAATCCTGCCTTGAAGGGATCTCATTTCACTAATATTTCAAGGTGCCCCACATCCATTATTGCCTTTACTTTGGCTGGGTCTACCTATATCCCTTTTGCTGAAACTATGTATCCCAATAGTTTTCTTGATTGTACACCAAATGCACATTTCTTTGGATTTAGCCTAACTTTGAATTATTCTAATCTTACAAATATTCTTTCTAAGATGGGTAGATGTTCCTCCCTTGAGTGGGATTTATCAAGTATATCATCTACATAGTCCTCCATGAACTTGTGCATCATGTCATGAAATATGGTCGTCGTGGCTCTTTGATAGGTTGCTCCAGCATTCTTGAGACCAAAAGGCATAACATTCCAGCGGAATGTTCCCCATGCACATGCAAATGCCATTTTGTCTTGATCTTTTGGTGCTACCTTTATTTGATTATAACCACTAAATCCATCCATAATTGAGAACATTGATTATATCCACTAAATCCATCCCTAATCAATCGCTCTTACAAACCCTACTTTCAACAATTTTTCCAACTACACTTTTACAAGAAAAGCTATGTGTGGATGCATCTTTCTTAGTTTTTGCTTAACCGGTCTTACTCCTCTGATATTCAAATGATGCATGATTAAATTTGAATCTAATCCAGGCATATCATCATACGAACATGCAAAATTGATTTGTTTTTCTTTGAAAATTTTGATGAAATCCTTTCTTTCCTCACTAGATAGGGATGCTGCTAAGTGTATGATTCTTGGCTCTGATTCTGACCTGATGTTAACTTTTTATGTTGGTTCAATCAAGATGGGTGATCTTTCCTCATAGTGCTTAGGAAAAGTATCCAACCTTTCTTCCTTGGGTGCCTCTGTTGGGTTTTCACCTTCATAAACATTCTTTATTTCTTTGTCTTTTTTATTTAATGTTGCCACAATGTGGTTTTCAACATTAAATTCTTTCCTCTTTTTTTTTCACTTTTTTCCAAACTAAAAGGTTGAATACTCCCCTTTATCACTTTTTCCTGATATTCCATAGTAGAAGAAGGCTCAACCACATTAAGGTATTGGGACACCAAGTTATCGTTCAAGAATGTTGGGAGGATGGTAGGTTCGATGGAATCCCATTCGATTAGATCTGGATATATAAAGGACAAAGGATTGAAGTTTTATGTTGGTTAGATAGGATTTAAGGACATGACTTCATTTGAAGGTTCAAACATCATATTGCTTAAGTCTATGATATGTGCCTCTTCGAGATGCTCTAGAGAACTAGGGTCAAAATCTTCCTCACTATAAACCTCTTGGGTCTCTAAGGGGTAAAACTCTCTTGGATTAAATCTAGGGTTACCCCTATAGTAGGCCTCCATGATGGAACATAAGGCTCTCCTACCCATTGATTTCTTTCAATTTCTTGACTTGGCACATTATCTAAGACCTCTTGGCTAGAACTTGAAGTTTGATTTTGATTTGATTATGAGGCTTGTTCTTTTCCCTTGCTAGGAGTATAGGTATGGATGACATCAACCTCTTTATCTTGACATGAATCACTTGAAAATGAGTCCCATTCCCAATTGTTCAAATATTCATCACTTTGGGAACCTAGTTGTAAGATTTGGTCATAAACCAAGGGATACTTATTTTGAGTGTACCCATGTTCTAGGTACCCCAATCAAGTCTTTTCTTTACTATCTCTCCATGAATTTTCAATAGGTTCTATTAGTCCTTCATTTCTTGTACCTAAAGGTCCTTGTCCTTTATACCCCATCTTTTGCATTATTTGAAATCTTTTGCCATATTGATGAGTAGGAATGCTTATGTTTTGAATGCTCTTTTCATGAGCACTTGATTCCTCATCCTTATATAGTCAATTTAAGATTTCATTATCTTCTTCATTCATAGATGAAGAAATGCTTGCTCTTACAAAATGATCATTATATTTATGAGGTAGACTAGATTGTCTTTCATGGGATTTTGGAGATAAGGGTAGATCCATCATGGACAAGGAGTATTAACCTACACCCTTTTGTTTGGGTTGACACTGCTTTTCAAAATTCTTCATCATATGATCCATTTTTTATAATGGGCATCTTTGGTGTAAATTTGAATAGATCTTGCTTGGTCTTCTTTTTGTTTCTCAGGAGCATCTTCCTCACTAACTTTCTCTTTTCCTTTTGTCGATGTAGTTAGGTTAGTAGGACTTTGATTATTTTCAACACCAATTTCTTTTTCTTCCTTTTCTTTTCCCTTCAAAGATGGAAGATCTTTTGAACTTTTCCCTTGTTCTATTCTTGGGACATAGACCCTTCTGCATTATGTGGGACTAAGGAGTCATTAATAGGCTTTATGCTATTACAATATTGAAAGGGGTTAGAATCCTTTCTTACCATGACTTCTTGTCCCATGTAGGAAAATTTAAGACATTGATGGTAGGTTGAAGGTATGGTCTACATTTCACAGATCCATGGCCTTCCTAATAGGATATTGTAAATTCATTTTAGGTCAAGGACTTGGCAAATGGTCTCCTTTTGCATTTGACCAAATCATATGGGAAGTAATATGAAACCTTTGGATGCTCTTTCTTCATCATCGTAGGCTTTTATGGTTATCTTTTTCTTAGGGTCAATAGCTTCCTCCGAAAATCTGAGGGCTTTAACCAAGTTCAAGGTACAAATATTCAAGTCAGCTCCCCCATCAATGAGGACTCTTTTCACTCTATGCTTGTGGATTAAGACCTCTATATGCAAAGGTAGATTTTGTGGGTGGTTTAAAGACATATCATCTTGTTCTGAAAAGGATAGACAATGGGGTGCAACAAGATGACCTACCATGTTTTGGAATTTATCTGCATCTAAATTTAAAGGCACATTGGTCTCCACTAAGGATTTTTTTAGAATCTCTTTATGAGTTGGTGAAATCTTGAGTAATTCTAGAATAGATATTTGAGTTGGGGTTCTTTGAAATTGATCTACCAAATTATGTTGTTTCGAAGATGAAGATGAGGTTTGATTTGGTAAGACAATTCTCGGAGCACCTCCTAGTAAGGTAATCTTTGATGCTTTCCCCCTAGTTACAACATTAGATGTTGCTTCTTTTGGATTTTCCTTCACCACTATCACATTTATGGTGTTTTCATCACCACTTATAGTATTAATGGTGTTATCATAAGTATGATCAAAGTTAACTTTCTCATTACCTCTTTTGTTGTTAGGATTGGTATTTGATGATTCCCCTTTTTCATGATTGAAGAAAGGGTTTTTGAAATCCGTATGGTCTTCGTTATTTTGAGGCCCTTCCACTTTTATTGTTCCATCATCAATTAGGTCTTGGACAAGATGTTTTAATTGCATGCACTCATTCATTTTATGTCCTTTGTTGCGATGGTATTCATAATAATGATAATCATTCCACCAATTGGGCTTGATTTGGGGTTCATATAGCTTTGATTCGGGTAAGGTAATGATTTTATTAGCCACCAAAGTCCTTAATGCATTTTCAAAAGGTTCACCTAAAAAGGTGAATTTTCTCTTTTGATATGTGGAAAAGAATGGTTTAGGTTTTTTGACATTGGAATTATTAAAGGGATTGTTGTTGTTGTTAGCATTGTTGTTGTTCTTGGGATTGTTATTATTGTAAGGGGCTTTGGTTGTTTGATTGACGTTATATATTGAATTCGCCCCACTCGATAAGTTAAAGGGGGTAGCCTTTAAGTTGTGGGCTTCCACAACTCCATCATTCAGAAGATTTTTATTATTATTTTTTAACCATAGTCTCAGTTTATCATTGTGATTGTTGGCTCCTTTATTATTGTTATAATTAGGTAAGTTATGGTTGTTATTAGTGTTGGTATAGGGTTTATTATCTTTGAATAACTTGAGTTCCCCTCTCTTAACCAACACCTCTTCAATTTTTATCCCATTCTCAATAAGCTTATCAAAAGTAGGGGGAAATTGAAGTTGGAGCCTATAATTCATCTCCACATTTAGGTTATTCATAAATATTTCCATTTTTTCATTTTCGGGTATGCTTCGTGGATATCTTGCAAAGACTGTTCTCCACCTTTGAAGAAACCCTAGGAAAGATTCACCATCTCATTGTTTAGTGTCGCATAGGTTAAGCATGGTGATCTCATGCTCAATGTTGTAGGAATAATGAGTCATGAATTTGGAGGCTAATTCCTCGAATGTCTTTACCCTTGCGGAAGTTTTGAGAACCATTCCATGGCTTGGCCTCCTAAACTTCTTGGAAAAGGTCTCATTAGATAAGTTGTGTCATGCATGAATTTGATACTTAGAGCACAAAACTCTCTAAGATGGTCTTGTGGGTCTGATTTACCCGTATGTTTGTCATATTTTGGGAAGACCACATTTATTGGAAAAGGTGCCATAACCAAGCTTTTATCAAATGGAAATGGGCACAAGGCCTCGATAGAAAATGGCTTAGGTTCAGCTGCCTTCTTAATTAGGTTGATTTGTGCTTGGAACATTTTTAGTTGTTTATTCATCACGCCTATTAGATTATCATCTTCCTTATCTTTCTTAAGTTGATCAACGTCATAATCATGTAGAAGTTTCACCCCTACTTGGGCTAAATTTAGGAAATATCCTTCCCTACACTAGTAAATTTTAGCTTGTTTTTCGACGAGGATTAGTCAATTTTTAGATGCAAATTGGTTGACCAAATGACCATAACTGATGAAGGGTGCTCCCCTTAATACCACAAACACATAACAGAAATAGAGAAACAACAACAATATGCAAGAACAGAAAATTGGCTTCTTATTATCTCCACAAATGTGGAATTACAAACTTTCAGAATTACAATATGCAAAGCCACATGGGCATTCCCTTACAATATTCTGTAGGACAAAGCCTCGAATCAATACCCAGATCTACTACCCAGAACTATTCTGAACTGCCTAAGACAATAACACAGCCTTCCTTATATAGGCAATTATCCACCGCCTGGGAAGGTTCCAGAATTTTAGCCACTAAGGCCGACCAAACTTAGAATTATTTTATTTTACATTTTATTACATCATAGTCGGCTCAAGATAACCTTTGAAACCCGAACAGAAATTTTGAAGAAAATTATTTTTCGCCATTTCAGGTGGCCCAACTTCCGAAGACCATAAGTCATCACCAGTTGACCCGATCGGCTATTATAACCCCATTTCGGAAACGCCACGAAGCGCTCTACAACGCCTGAATCAAGCAAGCTTCATTCAGCCCAAAATTCGACCTCATCCGGGGCCTCTAAAGCCTTCAAAACTGAGTTCGAAGTTTCTGTACCCTGCTGCCAATACCGAAAATCTTCAATATCTTCCAATATACACTTGATCTGGCAATGAAACTTTACTGGCAGACTTATATGACCAAAATGAACCTCCAAGAAAGAAATCAGATCATTCTGAGCACATACAAAAATTACCAAAAATAGTAACTTTCCATAAATAGCAGCTCTGCACAAAATAGCCCTTATTGAATACAAAAATAGAAATATTTTTGGGTGATGCAAGATTGCTCTTACACCCAGGATGCTCCTGCATCAGACACCCGGGGTAATTTGAGAAGTGACCCTGTCACGACTCAGGTGTGCAGAGGAAAACCAAGACGGCTAATCTCCTCCTTTGTCAGCCATGATGAATCTTCAACAGGTCGTCCTTTCCACTTGACCAGATATTCTTCATATATCCTGTTCCTTGTGCTTCTGCCAATACGACTGTCCAGTATATCTTCGATCTCCTTAGTGTCTGAACTAGTTGCTGGAATACTCCACTGTGCTGCCGTGATCTCATCTTCAACACCTCCTTCATGATACTCTGTCAGGTCTGAAATGTTAAACACTGGTGAAATATTTAGCTCAGTAGGCAGTTCTACCTCATACGCGTTTCCTGAATCATGTTTCTTCAGTATCCTACATGGTCCAAACTTCTTCATTTTCAGCTTGTTATATGTACCAACTGGAAACCGCTCCTTCCGCAAATGAACCATGACTTCATCACCAACTTGAAATTCCTTATACCTCCTTTTCTCATCTGCCTTAGCCTTATACTGTGCGTTCATCTTGGTAATATGCTTCCTCACCTCCTCGTGGATGTTCTTCAAGTGTTCTGCAAAATCCTCAGCTTCAGCACTACTTATTTCTCCTTTATCTATCTTCCTCAATTCAGATGCATTTCTTGGACTACTTCCATATACAATCTGGAATGGTGATTTACCAGTGCTCCTGTTGACAGAATTATTGTATGCAAATTCTGCCTGTGGTAAAATCAAATCCCATCCTGTTGGCTTATCTCCAACCAAACATCTCAGCAAATTTCCCAAACTCCTATTCACCACCTCTGTTTGTCCATCAGTCTGTGGATGATGTGATGAACTGAACTTCAAATCTGTCTTTAACTTCTTCCACAATGTACGCCAGAAATATCCAACAAACTTAGTGTCCCGATCTGAAACTATGGTCTTTGGCAAACCATGAAGTCTCACTACTTCTCTGAAAAACAATTCTGCTACATGAACAGCATCATTAGTCTTCTTGCAGGAAATGAAATGTGCCATCTTTGAAAATCTGTCAACCACCACAAAAATTGAATCATGCCCCCGCTGAGTCCTCGGTAGACCAAGAACAAAGTCCATGCTGATATCCTCCCAAGGCTTCCCTGGTACAGGTAATGGATGATACAATCCTGTATTCTGCTTCACTCCTTTCGCCATCTGACATACTCTGCAACTCTGCACAAACTTCTTCACATCTTGCTGCAACTGTGGCCAATAGTAATTCTCACTAACCAAAGAAAGGGTTTTGTCACGACCAAAATGTCCAGCCAATCCTCCGCTATGCTTCTCCTTGATGAGATTCTCCCTCATAGAACTTCGTGGAATGCACAATTGACTCCCTTTGAATAGCATATCGTCCTGGATGATGAAATCCAGCCATTTCGTCCTGTCTAGAGTAACAGGTTCTGTACAAGCTTTCCAAGCTTCACCAAAATCAGGATCCTCTGGATACAAATTCTTGAGTTCCTTGAACCCAACCACTTCAATCTGCATTTCTGTCAGCAATAGTTGCCTTCTGCTAAGAGCATCTGCAACCCTATTAGACTTTCCACTCCTGTGTTTCAAAACAAATGTATAACTTTGCAAAAACTCAACCCATTTCAAATGCCTCTGGTTCAACTTTCCTTGACTATTCAAATATTGCAAAGCTTGATGATCAGTATACAAAACAAACTCCTTAGGAAGCAGATAATGTCTCCACTTCTTTAATGCCTGAACTATAGCATAAAATTTCTGATCATAAACAGAATATTTTCTCTTGGCATCATTTAATTTCTCACTGAAATAAGCAACAGGTTTACCTTCTTGGCTCATAACAGCTCCTATTGCAGTACCACTAGCATCACAATCTACTTGAAACACCTTATTAAAATCTGGAAGTGCTAAAACGGGTTGTTCTGTAACTTTTTGTTTCAACAATTGAAAACTCTTTTCTGCCCCATTAGTCCACTTAAATTCTTTTCTATCCCCTCTCATTGTTTCAGTCAAGGGCCCACAAATACTGCTAAAATTTCGGATAAACTTTCTGTAAAAGCTAGCCAAACCATGAAAAGATCTTACCTCAGTAGCACTCCTTGGAGTAGGCCATTCAAGGATAGCCTGTACCTTCTCTGGGTCCATTTTTAGACCTTCTGCTGAAATTACAAATCCCAAATACACTAACTCTTTCTTCACAAAACTGCACTTCTTCAAATTAATCAACAATTTCTCTTCTCTCAACTTCTCAAATACCATACGAATATGCATCATATGCTCATCCAATGTCTTACTAAAGATCAAAATATCATCTAGGTAAACAATGACAAACTTACCCAGAAATTCTTTCAGAACCTCGTTCATGAGCCGCATGAAAGTGCTCGGTGCATTGGTTAGCCCAAAAGGCATGACTAACCACTCATACAGTCCTTCCTTTGTCTTGAAGGCAGTCTTCCATTCGTCTCCTTCTCTGATCCGAATCTGATGATATCCACTTTTCAGATCTATCTTTGAAAAATACACAGCTCCACTCAAACAGTCCATAATATCATCCATTCGTGGCAATGGAAACCTGTACTTGATTGTGATCTTGTTTATTGCCCTAGAATCTGTACACATCCTCCACTCTCCATTCTTCTTTGGTGCTAATACCGCTGGTACAGCACAGGGACTCAGACTCTCACGGATCAATCCTTTATGTAGCAGTTCATGTACTTGTCTGTTCAACTCCTCACTTTCTGCTGGTGTCATTCTGTGTGCTGCCTTATTCGGCAAACTCGCTCCTGGGATCAAATCCATTTGATGACTGATCTTCCTGACTGGTGGTAATCCATCAGGCACGTTATCGGATACAATATCCTGAAACTCATTCAACAAATCTGCAACTTCTACAGGGACATCTTCTACTTCCTCTTTACCAGCTTTTGGAATTAAAGCAAAACATACATGCTCATGCCTCATACCATCTAGAAAATTTCTTCCATCAACAAAAGTTATCCTTGCATTACCACATACCTTTTCTTCAGTCTCCTTCAATGGTTTTAGCTTATGTCGCACTCCATCCTTTGTCAGGGAATAGGTATTTGCACGACCATCATGTACAGCACATCTGTCAAACTGCCATGGTCTACCCAACAACATATGACATGCATCCATAGATATGATATCACACAATACCTCATCTTGGTATCCGCCAATCTTGAACTTCACTAGGCATTGTTCATTGACCATGACCTTGTGGTCATCCTGTACCCAGGCAATCCGATATGGATGTGGGTGTTTCTGTCTCTTGAGCTTCAACTTTGTCACCATCTCTTCTGACACCAAATTGTCAGTGCTTCCACTATCAATAATCACATCACAACATTTACCTTCACACTTGCACCTGGTGCGAAACAGGCTCCTCCTTTGCTCAGGTTCATTCTCACCACTCAACAGGACTCTTCTGTTAATCAACGTTTCTCCTCTTTCAGCATCTTCAGAATTCGATGATCTGGCATCTTCATCTACATGTGCAACTCTGGCCTGGCCTTCATTTCTCCTGTCCGTTCTGCCTTGGCGCTGAGGACATTCAAATGCCCTATGACCTTCTTCTCCACAGTGAAAACATGTTCCACGGAAGCCACCTCTTCCAGATCCTTGTCCTCTTCCTCTTCCTCTCTGATCTCTATTATTCTGATCCTGGAAGCGATTGGAATTATTTCCTCGCTGATTTTGACTGCTACTGGCCTCATCCTTCTTTTTCGGATCTTCATTTCGGCCACCATATGACCGTCCACCAGATCGTCCACCGCGACCTCTTCCATTTTGTCTGCTCTCGAACTTCTTGTTCAGCTTTTCCTCTACTTTTAGGGCAAATTGATATGCCTCCTCAATACTGTTCATTCGAACCAGATTCAACTCCTCCTGAATGCTTGGCCTTAACCCATTAAGGTATCGGGCAACTTTCTCCTTATCAGCTTCGGCATGGCCTGTTCTGATGAGGAGTCGATAGAACTCCTCTGTATACTCCTGAACAGATTTTCCTGCTTGCTTCAAACTTTGCATTTTCTTCAGTAGGTCAAGCTCATAATCCACAGGAATGAACTGTCGCTTCAATTTTTCCACCATCCGATCCCATCTTGTGATTTTATCTTTCCCTCTTCTATTTCGCTCCAATTGAATTTCTTGCCACCAGATCTTCGCATGACCTTTCAGTCTGGCCTTCGCAAATTTGACCCTGTCAGGATCCTCAACATCTTCATACTCAAAATATTCCTCACATTCATTGATCCAGTCGATCAATTCCTCTGGGTTAAGATTTCCAGAAAATGTAGGAACCTCAATCTTAGGTCTTTTCCCAATCTTGGAAATCGCCCGAAAAAGTCTTTCTTCCTCATGGTTCACAATTTCAACTTCTCCTTCTTGATATTCTTCTTCGGCTTCATCCTCGCTTTCGTCTCTGACATTAAGATTCATTCCTCTGCGAATCTCTTCTTGCAATGCTCGCACTTGTCTCTGCAGCTCTCTAACCTCAGGTGTTACAACACCAGCTCTTCCGCCACGTTCCCTTCGCGGAGGCATTTTCGCGATGCGCGCTGAAACCCTAGCCACGGTCCTGGTGCAAACTGCCTCACAGTCGGCGATCTGTTTACACACTCAAGAACTCCTGCTCTGATACCACTTGATGAAGGGTGCTCCCCTTAATACCACAAACACATAACAGAAATAGAGAAACAACAACAATATGCAAGAACAGAAAATTGGCTTCTTATTATCTCCACAAATGTGGAATTACAAACTTTCAGAATTACAATATGCAAAGCCACATGGGCATTCCCTTACAATATTCTGTAGGACAAAGCCTCGAATCAATACCCAGATCTACTACCCAGAACTATTCTGAACTGCCTAAGACAATAACACAGCCTTCCTTATATAGGCAATTATCCACCGCCTGGGAAGGTTCCAGAATTTTAGCCACTAAGGCCGACCAAACTTAGAATTATTTTATTTTACATTTTATTACATCATAGTCGGCTCAAGATAACCTTTGAAACCCGAACAGAAATTTTGAAGAAAATTATTTTTCGCCATTTCAGGTGGCCCAACTTCCGAAGACCATAAGTCATCACCAGTTGACCCGATCGGCTATTATAACCCCATTTCGGAAACGCCACGAAGCGCTCTACAACGCCTGAATCAAGCAAGCTTCATTCAGCCCAAAATTCGACCTCATCCGGGGCCTCTAAAGCCTTCAAAACTGAGTTCGAAGTTTCTGTACCCTGCTGCCAATACCGAAAATCTTCAATATCTTCCAATATACACTTGATCTGGCAATGAAACTTTACTGGCAGACTTATATGACCAAAATGAACCTCCAAGAAAGAAATCAGATCATTCTGAGCACATACAAAAATTACCAAAAATAGTAACTTTCCATAAATAGCAGCTCTGCACAAAATAGCCCTTATTGAATACAAAAATAGAAATATTTTTGGGTGATGCAAGATTGCTCTTACACCCAGGATGCTCCTGGATCAATAACTGTTGTTGAAATTTTTTCATTGATTATTTGACACATAAAATTGTTGTAAAAAATGCAACCTCTATAGTGGTTGAATTATTGACGGATCTGCCGTTGAAATAATCACTTCAACCTGGAAGAATTATCGGGCATACCTTTCATCTATTCGACCAATGTTGATTGAAATTGCGAGGACTTATGGTCAGAATTGTTAGAGTAGTCATATTATAGCTAATAATTAATTTATTTAATTATTAGTCTATTATTCTCTACACTTAAGTTAGACTTAGGCATCTCATTATAGCTTTAGGGTTTTATTGTTCACCTATATGGTTGAACCCTTTGTACATTCTTTTTATATAATTCACTTATTGGATCATAATAGCATTTTCTCTTTGCATGTCCATAAGATGTCTCTGGCTTTTTGGCCTCCATGATTTTTCTTGCTTATGTGCTTTGCTTCTTCCATTTGACAGGGTTATGCATGCAGGTGTTCTTGGGAGATTATTATTTCACCTAATCTAACATGGTATCAGAGCCATCTTGCTGCTCGTTGTTCGTGTTTTGTTGAAGTGTTTCAGAAGCAGGCGGTTTTCAAGGGTTTCAAGAGTTTTTTTTGTGGATCTGGGGGGGAGCCAAAATTTGGCTCACCTTGGGCAAAAACGGACACCACCATTGTGTCCGGAAGGTCCAAGAACCCTTAAATCCATATAAAACTTGTCCATTTTGGACACAGTGGCATCTGAGGCAAAAAAATTTTGCATACCAAGGCCGTACGGCCCTGGCACGCACTCCGAGACGACGATTTTCAAAAAAAAATTATTAAATTTTTTTTTAAGGGGCGGCCTCCCGGGCGCCACCCCACGGCCTCCGCCGAGCCGCTAGCAGCTGCAGAGCCGCCGCTGGCTCCTCCGCCGCCCCGCTGGCCTCCTCAGCCAGCCCCGCTCCGCGGCCCGTCCAGCCGCCGCCCGTGCCCGCCGCCCGCGCCCGCGCCCTCCGCTCCGCCGGCCCGCCCACCGCCGGCACCAGCACCAGCCCCTGGTCCCCGACATGACCCGGGGTTTCCTGATTCAGCCCCCAGGCCCTCTGCTGACGTCAGCAGACATGCTTTTTAATTTTTTTAAAAAAAATTGCATGTTTTTTTAGGGCTCTGTTTTTAATGGTAATTGGGCCTTTTTTGCCATATCTTCTTCATCTGGAGGCGTATTTGGGAGTTTTTTATATCATCGGAAAGCTCTTTCCGAGACGAATGCAATTATAGAGGTTTCTTTTCGAGTTTTTTGCCTCGTTTTTCATACCATGCCTTCGAAGGTAGGACTACTTTTTTGCCTTCCTAGAGCACCTGATGCTTTTTTTGGCATAACTTGCTCATACGGAGGAGTTAGTGGGCAAACGAGACATCATCGGAAAGATGATTCTGAGATGGTCGTTTTATATGAAGAGCTTTTTTCCAGATTCTTCTTCCATTTTTCGCACCAGGCTGTTGAATTCAGAGGTTTTCTTTTTCAGGTGCCTGCCAGAGCACCTGTCACTGTTTTTGCCGTAACTTGAGCATACGATGGCATTTTTTGCCAAACGAGATATCGACGGAAAGCTGGTTCCGAGACCTTTCTGTTTTTTTCAGTTTGGTTGTTTGATTTTGCCGTTTGCAGGAGTTTTCTTCCAGTCAAAGTCACGGGTACTTTTTGCATTCCGGACACTATATCTCTCACATCCGGGCTCAGTTTTCAGCAAACTTGGTATTTTCGAAAAGATGGTTCAGTGTGCTATTCAGTGGCAGAGGTTATTTTTCCAGATTCTACTCCAGGTTTTCACTCCTCCACGTTTGGCCGTTTATGCCCTCTGGTGGAGTGCTTGGTTCTACAGGTCCGGGGATCTCTTCTTCTGAGTTCATAGCTCACTCTTCTTTCTGTCTTTTGAGCATTGTATGCTTCTCTTCTGTTGCATTCTTTTTTCTGTAAACGCACTGAGATAAAGTGCCTGCTTTTGCATTTTGGGATCTTGAACACTATGTGTTTGTTTGTATACGCACTCAGTTATAAAGTGCCATGGGGGGATTCTGATGCATTTGCCACTATAGGCGCATCCACTCTTGTCAAGTGAGCATACCTTCCACGACATTAGCCCATGTAGACTGTGTCTATGACACCGCCCTTTATCCTGTGCTTGTACCTTCTTTTGCACATAGGTGTTCCTGTTTCTTCTTCTTGCAGATGTTTCTGGCATTGCATTTCAGTGTTCCTGTCACCCCGTTCAACATTATGGGGGGGTTCACCTGTTGGCTCTATTGCTTCCTTGGTTCGGTTGAGTGATCTACGTATTCAATTTTTGTTCCTATGTACTAGGCGGATGCAGTGGCTAGGCACCTATGCATTTCGGTGAGATGGATCATCTACTATATAGACACTCATTCATTCCTATTTTGGAGGTCACCTCTTTGATTGATCAGCTCTTCAGACTTTGTCTTCTCTACCTGGTCATGCACTATTTCAGTGGGGGTTCCAGCAGTATTCTTCTGACAGTGTTTGCAGCTTCATGCTTCGGAGATGCTTCATGCTCTTTCTTGTTCCTTTCTTTGGGACATTCCCTAGATTGGAGGCTTTGTTTCCTTCATCTAGTTTATTTTCTTGTACTTGGGTACCTGATCAGGCCTTGTTGCCGGGACCCATAGCTCTTTCATGCATTTTTTTTTTCATGCATCTTTTAGTCCTTAATTGTTTAGCTTCTCCCTAAGTTACACTTAAGGGGGGGTGTTAGAGTAGTCATATTATAGCTAATAATTAATTTATTTAATTATTAGTCTATTATTCTCTACACTTAAGTTAGACTTAGGCATCTCATTATAGCTTTAGGGTTTTATTGTTCACCTATATGGTTGAACCCTTTGTACATTCTTTTTAGATAATTCACTTATTGGATCATAATAGCATTTTCTCTTTGCATGTCCATAAGATGTCTCTGGCTTTTTGGCCTCCATGATTTTTCTTGCTTCTGTGCTTTGCTTCTTCCATGTGACAGGGTTATGCATGCAGGTGTTCTTGGGAGATTAGTATTTCACCTAATCTAACAAGAATAGTCATCGAGTGTGTAGTATTCTCGTCGAAATGACAAAACAATGTTGGTCGAAATTGCGACGAGGGGTGGTCAGAATAGTTGTCAAGTATATAACATTCTCATCGAAATGACAAAACAATGTTGGTCAAAATTACGATGAGGGGTGGTCAGAATAGTTGTCAAGTATATAGCATTCTCGTTGAAAGTATAATTTTTTACTGTCAAAAAAGTGACAACAAATTCAAATTTGTTTTTAAAAAATAAAATATATTATCAAATCTATTAATAAATTATAGTGATTGGAATTGATTGGAATTCAAAATTGAATGGATGTCCTAGCCTACATTATGCTTAGTAGACACCTACAACACCATCCTCCTCCTCTAATCAGTATTGGAACCGATAAAGACATACAAGTATAATAATAAACCCAACCGATTCTTATAGGTTCCTTTATATTTCATTATATCATGATATAGAACAGTTCTACATATTAGATATTCCATTTCTAGGATTTGATAAAATTATGAATGAAAATAAACTTGTCAGTACCAAAAGCATAGTATATAGACTTGTTTAGCATGGCCACATTCTTGTTTTGAAGGTTATGTGTTATGCTAGATACTCAGTATTTTAAAATAGCGATTTAGATGGAGAGGTAAATGGAAAATTGAATAGTGAGTGATGATTAAATTCTTGCTTTCTTAAGATACACGAAACATTCCCTTCTTCTATGCCATTATACTTACCTGCTAAAAGGGTAATTGTATTCTTGTTGATGGCATTATGTATAGATGAATTTCTGAGTTGAAGTTTCTTGGTTATATGCTTGCCTAGAATATTAACCTAGAATTAAATTCTGCAATATATTTTCCTACTTAAATTTCATCAAGAGATTTGTTTGTCTAAGGTTTAAACAACGGTATTCATCTCTATATCTCTTCTATTAATGCTACCAATACACCCCCCATCCCACCATCCACACCCATCCAGTCATGTCAAGATCTTGTCCAAAATCATGTTGAAATATCCATTTACCTAAATCAAGATCCTTCCCTCTCACTTCCTTTGTTACATAATCACTATTGGAGTATATTATAAAGTCCTTGAATCCAATAAAATATAATTCAATAACACCAAATATATCACCTAAACTCACCAAGACTCTTCACAAGACTTCTAAGTGATATATTTGGTGTTATTGACTTACATTTGCTTGGATTCAAGGACTTTAGAATATACTCCAAAATTGAATATGTAATGAAGGAAGTGAGAGGGAAGGATCTTGATTTAGGTCAATGGATATTTCAACATGATTTTGGAAAAGATCTTGACATTAGTGGATGGGTGTGAATGGTGGGATGGGGGATGTATTGGTGTAGGGCACCTGGGCCATTTAGTTTTGCCTTGGGACTTGAGTTCTATATTTTGTTTTGTTTTGTAATAAAGCATGTCTTCTAAATTCCCAGACCATCCTATGGTTTGGTTTTATTCCTTCTTATGTGGAGGTGTGTATGGTTGAAGAAGACAATGTAATGAACTACCAAGCAATAAACTTTTAATTCTTTAAAAATAGTCACTTCTCTGCTCATGAAGACACAGTCTAGTGTTTATATTATTAAACTCTCTATTCAATGCAACATTGATAGGAAAATCATTCATTGATTGGTATTATAAGTTTAGATCCTTCCATGTACTGATTATATTATTTTGAAGTCTTAAAATCAAATAATTTCAGTCCTTTTATTGACTGTTCATGTATAGTGCTTGGTGTGCAAACAATCTTTGTCTTGAAGAACCAATGATTTCCTAGGATCTCCCACTTTCCGTGTTTAATGTGACTTGTGGGAGAAGGCTTGCCTTGTATTACCTAGGCCTATAAGTGTTTATGCAGGGAAGGTGAAAGGAGGCAAGGAGCAATGACTATCTTCTAACTTTTAAATTACATTTTTATTGCACTACTAATGTTGTTGAATATGAAACCTTCATTCCAAGTTTGTAATTTGGTGTTAACAAGGGAAAATAGTAACTGCAGCATCACTACCAAGATATTACAACAAACTTGAAATTTTTTTCAAGTATAGCTTACAAACATTAGAAGTCTTGTGAAGAGTCTTGGTGAGTTTAAGCGCCCTTTTGAAGCACTTTAGAAATATTGAATACATCATTGCTTTGTCAAATAGTCTTGGTCTAATAGAACTCCCAACAATTCTTAAACATACTTTATCTGATATGATGAATTCTTAAACAATTAAGGTTGGGGTAGACATAGTTATCACATAGTTTTTTGTGTGGTACAAGGAAGATTTGGCTAGGTCAAATCTTCCTTCATGCTAGCAGTCTATAGAACTAGACCTTTATTAAGAATTCATCATATCAAATAAAGTAATTCCAACCAACACAGGAATAGAAGTAAAAAAAAAAGGTCAAATTTTATACATATATCCCGCCTACCGGTACATTTCATTTTGGCTTAGTCTGTGAGAAAAGGAGTGATGAAGGAGGTGGTATAAGGTGGGAAGCTGCACTAGGTCGATACCGCATGATTATATCCAAGTAAGTTCGAACTAGTGGTTGAATATCATGGAAGTGCAGACAGGTGAGCAATAAAAGCTTCATTTTAAATCTTAACTAATAGATTAAGCATATTATTACTATGCTTAATGTTCCATTTAAATGCATTTAACACAAAAAAAATTTACAAAACTGAAGCAATGGCATGTTTACAACAAAGGTCTAATAGAACTCCCAACAATTCTTAAACATACTTTATCTGATATGATGAATTCTTAAACAATTAAGGTTCGAGTAGACATAGTTATCACATAGTTTTTGTGTGGTACAAGGATGATTTGGCTAGGTCAAATCTGCCTTCTTGCTAGAAGTCTACATAATTAGACCTTTATTAAGAATTTGTCATATCAGATAAAGTATGTTTAAGAATTGTTGGGACTAGTCCTTTGGCGTGTATTAAACAGAATAGAATTTTTAGTATATTATTATCATTCTATTTCTTTGTTGTAAACATGCCATTGGTTCAATTTTGTACTTTTTTTTTGTATTAAATACATTTAAAATAAAGGTCTAATTTTGTAGACAGCTAGCACGAAGGAAGATTTCACCTAGCCAAATAAAGGTCTAATTCTATAGACTATTGGTCAGACAAATCTTCATTGTCTTCTGATTGTCTTCTTTATATATCAACATTTAAATGGAACATTAAGCATAGTAATAATATGCTTAATCTATCAGTAATAATATTCTTAATCTATTAGCAATTATCTCCATTTAATTTGTCAATTACTAATAGTTTTGTACTACACATGCAACGTATTTTTAGTTTGAAGATAGTCCATGCCATGTGTGATGGTTAAGTAATGGGAAAGTTATGATGATTTGATTGTAGAACTACTAGTCCCTTGAAACATTAAAAAAAAAAATCCCAAAAGATGCACTCTCATGGAATACGATGACTTCAAGTTATGCACAAAATGGATCTATCTTCTATCACTATGCTCTTATCCTATGTCAAAATGCGAGATTTATGACATGATATAGATTTATGAGGTCACTTGAGTGATCAAAGGATTTATGCAAGGGTAAAGGACCTATAGGTATATCTAAGTTTTTTATATGGCCACTGATGCCATTATTATCATGTAAATGCACTTCAAAGTGCAAAGATGCCAAAAAGATGTAAAATTGCATTTTTATGCAATTATGGCCTAAAGGGCTAAATGAGGGTTTATTACAGGTTTAGGGAGTTTAGGGGATTAGGATAGGAACCTAAAACCTTTTGAAAGGTTAAAGATGATGCAAGAAAGATTAAAGTGGTCAAAGTTGACAACTAGATAACAATGCAAATGAATAACTAACTGTAACAGTTATATAACTGACTGTGTAGGTTAAGAAGTGTACACACTAAAATGGTGCACTTCTATGAACCATTACATGAAAAGTTGCTCAAGAATGAGGCCTCACAAAGTGGCTCATAGCTCTCTATGCATGGAGTTGCAAGGTTGAAAATTGCTCTCAGCTAGAGCTACAAACTTGTGACCTTGCTAGTCAACCACACAATGAGAGATTCACAATGGAGACAAGGGCAACAATGCCAATATCTCCAAGAATCCAATATGTAATGAAATGCAATGTAAGTTATATGAGAATGCAATCTAAACTATGAAAGGAAAGTACAAACTATGCTATGAAAGGAAAGAACAAGTATTACCAAGCCTTCCTATTTAGACTATGTGAGCTTATTCTATTGCATAAAAGGAAATCTACACTAAGGATGCCATTATTATGCAACTATGAAAGCAAATATGCAACTATAATGAAATGCAACAAGTCTTCAATGTCTTCAAACTCCAAATGCACCTAAAACCTGCAGCATAACATTACCATAAAACAAGTGGATGCAAATGAAGGAGAGAGCTCTCCTTTTATAAGAAATGAGGTGAAATGGACCATGGAGATTAAGAGGCAAAAAGTCTTAATCAGCGGTGAAGCTTGAAAGAGGAGCAATCCATGTGCACACATATCCTCCAATAGGAAAATAAGAGTTGACTTTATGTCCATATGAGACAAAAAGTGTTTTTCTCCTTTTTATAAAATATGAATAATACTTTATTTGTGCAACTTAGGATAAGAGGAAAGTGGGGGCTTTTTATTCAATCAAAAGGGGAGGAAATATTCCTTTTAAATAAATAAAGACTTAGGATAAATGGTTAGCCCAAGGATAAAAATTCAATATATGATCGAAATTAAGACTTGATCAGGAAATTGATAATGTTGAAAATATTGATTATTGATAAAAATGATTCAAGATTGATAAATTGAATAAATGGGGCCCAAAGTCTAGGCGACCATTTTTGGGTGCATACATTTGCCCCTCTTTGACTAATGTGTGATCGATTTGGGAACACATGTAGTCAAAGAAGAATTGAAGTGTGAGATCGATCTGGGATCACAAAACAATTCAGATGTGAGGTCGATTCGGGATCGCATCCGGACAAAACATAAACAAAGGCCTTTGAACATGAGGTCGATTTGGGATCACATTCAAAGTAAGAGATAAGAATCTCAAATTTGAGCAAAAGCTCACAAAAGATGTCTAAATCGGGAAAATCAAGGACATCAGGGATGAGAATCCCATAGGTACTGCCTCCTCAGAATTGAAATCGAAATCAGGTAGAGAGGAGAACAGTGAATTGATAAGGATTTGATCAAATCAAAATGAAATCACAATCGAAGGTAAGGGTCAAATAGGTTAACCATTAGGCAATAAAACATGCCCCAGCCTGATTGAAAAGATGTAGTCAAACGTGAGAAATAAGGGAATGGAATGAATATGAATGAAAGACTAGAAGTTTGGAAGACATGGAAATGAAGAAATGACGATGCCCCAACAAAGATCGAAGGATTAGGCCTCAAAAGATTAGTCAACTGCGTAGAAGGGGGGGAAGATTTTGAAACGCAATTTTGACTATCAAGATGACCTCTAATTTTGATTTTGAGTCCGAAAATAGATCCAGGACGTCGAAATTAGCTAAGGGTGCAATTTTTGCGCAATTCTGAGGTGTTTGGAAAATGAGGTCAAAAAGTCAAAAGGCTATAAAAGGGGTCAAAATGTCATTTTCAAAAATCATTTATCTTTTAGCGATTTGAGAATTTCAGAGCTTTAGAGAGAGAAAATGGCCAAGCAAGCAGGAGTTCCCAGCCATAGGCATCGATTCGAGCGTGCTCGGTTGCACAACCGGCCACCACACTATCCTGCCCCGGTATGTTTTCAAAAAACTCAAACTTTTTGAGTCATTTTTTGCATTTAATAGCTTATTTTAGCACGTTTTTCAAATTTTGAAATTTCAAAAAATTTTGCTAGGCGAAATATCGCGCGATACTTTAGAAGTATCGCGCACTTTGGGGAGAAGTATCGCGCGATACTTCACGGGTCCCCAAAGTATCGCGCAACCTAAGGCACCAGTATCGCACGATACTGGGTGAAGTATCACGCGGTATAAGGTTTATCACCCCGCTATAGGGAGAAGTATCGCGCGATACTTCTCTAAAAAAAGAATATCGCCCAGTATAAAATTTTGATTTTTAATGCATTTTTTAGCAAAAATGACATGGGTCTAGACAATGTTACATTTTTGGGATGTTTTATACTGAGTTTTTAGACATCCATCATGATATGTGTTAACAACTGGCTTGGTTTTGGCTTGCAGGAGGTCTTTCCGGCGCTCATCATCAGAGCACCGAAGGTGACAGGATTGCGGTGTGTCCGAGATCTGGATGATCCGGGCAATGCCGACATCAGAGTGATGGGATTCAGATATCTGCTGAGATACCCATATATCCGAGTGGACCATGGGTTGTTGACTGCTCTTGCCGAGAGATGGCATAGTGAGCACAACACCTTCCATCTGCCTACTAGAGAAGCGTCGATCACTTTAGAGGATGTCTATAGGATCTTACGTGTGCCATGCCATGGCGAGACGGTGAGTATAATCATGTTTTAAGATCTAATCATAAATATAATATTTCCATATGATGAAAACTAACATGATTCATTTGTTGGCACAGGTGTACTATGATCAGGATGCTATTGAGGGGCGCCGACTAGTGCAGGAGATGTTCCAAGATGTCACTATTCTGGATAGGCATATCAGCTGGGAGAGGCTGATAGATGATTTTGGCAGAGACTACCCAGTGCCATGTATAGTGGCATCTATTATCTCGCAGATCCTGATGACTGATCGCAGTCAGAAGGGTTTCCCTCTCGGATGGGCTCGACTATTGGTGGACTTGGTCGGCAGGCCGCGACGGATGACATGGGGTCCTACCATATTGGTAGAGATGTACCATGAGCTGCACGAGATCATCTACAGAGACGGTCAGACATGGGCATGTGGTGCCATCCTGGCACAGGTATGGGCATGGGAGCACATCGCTGTGGTGTGCCCCAGGGTTTAGCCGAGGGAGAGGAGGTACCCCTACATCTACAGGTACCTCGGGTTTATATCACATGCCCATTCTGGAGATGTGACATATTACAGAAAAATTCTAAATGAGATAGCCTCTTTCACATGGAGGCCCTACAGGGAGGTTGAGGTTTGGGGAGATGCAGCCGATGAGCTGAGTTATATGCTGTGCAGTCGGCCACTGGTAGGTCGGTATGCAGAGATAGTTGAGAGATTCTGCATCACTCGGGTATGGTGGCAGTTCGGGAGGCAACAGCGAGTCTCGACAGAGACTACCACATATGCCAGGGCCAGAGACGAGGAGGGTCATGGGTGGCTACCCATGTTGGATTATCAGCAGGCTGTCGCGGAGACAACAGGTATTAGGAGCGAGCCCTGGGAGTATTTCTAAGATATGGCAGATGTAGGGGCTGATGGAGCCTACAGAGCAGAGCGGCAGAGGGTGCCATTCCCTCGGTTTACAGTACCAGATGCACAGGTACCAGTGCTAGGAGGAGATGAAGGGGGTGACGGGGGAGATGGAGGAGACGGAGGGGACGGGGGAGAGGGAGGGGGAGAGGGAGGGGATGGAGGAGATGGTAGGAGGGGGAGAGGGAGGAGGATGGAGAGAGGAGAGGGGTCAAGATCAGGTGGCCGGAAATGGTCACGGGGACAGTGATCAGCGACACCCGAGGAGGAGGTGAGACCAGCTCGCCGGCAGGCGGAGGCACAACAGGATCAGCCTGTGGGGGGAGAGGATCTGAGAGCCCAGATACAGGCTCGGGAGGCAGAGATACAGTGGCTCCGGACTACTATAGCCGTGAGAGATTAGCAGCTACTAGATTTGAGGGCAGAGCAGGATCAACAAATATTGGATCTTAGGGCAGAGATAGCACGCCGTGAGGCGATGGCACAAGCTGAGGCATTGGAGCTCTGACGAGAGTCAGCGAGAGCAGCTTATTATCATGGGCTATATCTGCAAGCCGTCCCAGAGGGTGAGAGAGCACCATCATACTCTCAGCGGGCAGGGGTATCAGATGTGGTACTCGATAGGAGAGCTATGCCTCCTCCACCACCATGAGCTCCTCACGAGGGTGGTAGCGAGTCTTAGGTTTTAGATATTTTGGACATATTTTGAGACTTTTGATCCAGATTTTAGGATCTCATATTGTATTGTATATCATGACATTGTTATAGATTTATGAGATTACTGGATATTCGATGTATCATGTGTATTTGTCTCACTTGTGATGGATGTATCAGTTTATGTATATTGTCTTGTCATTTTGCTCAAAATGCTTATGTATGTGCTTATGTATGTTCTCTTTCATAGATGTATGTTTAATTCTTATGTGTATGATATAGACTCATGTTTCTTGAAAATGACAATTGTGATATAGATATGATGATATGATGAACCCCTTGTGATGAACAGGAACAGGTTCGAGATGAAAAGGACAAGGAGTGAAAGACATGATCGAGAAGAAGAAAAGGTGAGCGCAGTCAACTGACAGGTCCACGTAAGATGAAAATGAGAGCTCTCTCCATATGCAAGATGCAAAAACTAAACTATGATGAACCTAAGAATGCAAGCTACTATGAAAGTGGTTGACTTGCAAGGTCACAATGCCTATAAACATCTAATTATCATCATCGAGCGTTATTGGTAGCGTCGTAAGATCATACAATGCACACTAGTGTAACTATGTGGATATGAATATGATCTTTATTAGATAGAAATGTGAGAATCCCACCTAGGCATCAAAGACGTATAGGTCAAGATGACTAATGCAGTGGGATCACCTAAGTTTGATATGGCGAGATTATGCTTGTATCAGGACACATGAAAGTCAGGATAGCTAAAAGCATGCACTCGCAAAATAGTCAAGGATAATACCTTGTTAATCCATAGTGTCAAGTAGGACCAGCATAAATGCTCATGACAGTTAGGATCAACAAAATATACCCACAAGCAGATAAAGAAAGAAAACATGTTCTCATTCCCTCAGTCTTCTAGCTATGCATCATCGAAAACTTCTCAGGGAGAGATCACTCATCAAAGAAATCCTCATAGATAGCACACAAAGAAAAATAAAGTCATCATATCGTCATCGAGTTAATTGTTTAAGTGTGTGTGTGTTGGTCATAGAATCAGACTCTGAGTATCGCATCTGCACATGAGCACTATCGCATTATACTTAGACTATAGGCAAGACATCTAATAAGTGTTAAGAAACACTCGACGCAAGGGTAGTGTTGAAAAACACTGTTTGGGGTGGTGTTGAAAAACACCTGTTATGAAATGCCCCAAGAGACGAATGCACCTAAAAGACCAATGCTAACAGTTATGCCCCCTAGACAAAAACAAAGACCAATTTCAGACTAAGCCAAATAAGGTCAAGGTATGATGGGAAGTGGCTAAGTGTCGAGGACGCATGCTAACAAATAGGAGTGCAAAGGCCTCAAGTAGCGCCTATTTCCAGGTTTTCACCACTTGGAATCTTTTTTCATTTTTTCATTTTTTAAAAAATTTTTTCTACCAAGGCGCCTATTGCTAGGTTTTCACCAAGGCACTTTTTTCTTCTTCTTCTTTTTTTTTTTTTTTTTTAATTTTATTTTTATTTTTATTTTTTTCAAGACTTTTTATGCTTTTTAGGATTTTTTCAGCATCATATATCAATTTTTTTAGTTTTTTTTCAGGATCATAAAATATGTACAAAGGATGCCCCCAGACAGACTGGGCATCAAGGATAGAACTTCTTGAGGTGCATAATATTGATGGGATCAGGGAGCTGTTCTCCATTAGGATCTGACAGTAAATACGCACCAGTACCAAAAGCAGCTGTGATGACATATGATCCAAGCTAGTTAGGTTTAAACTTGCCCTTTTGCTCTTTGTTTTGTTGGTTCTTAGGGTTCTCTCACAAAAAAAGATCACCTATTTGAAATTCTCTAGGGTGAACCTTCTTGTTGAATACCTTGGACATACGCTTCTGATACACTCTCATATGATCAAAGGAAGCCTTACGCTTCTCATCTAGAAGTTCTAGCTCCTGTAACCTCATGGCGCGGTAATCCTCATCTGTAATCAAACCTTTGAGTGAGACTCTAAGTGATGGTATCTTGACTTCTAAAGCCAATACTGCTTCAGCGCCATAGGTGAGAGAGAAAGGAGTGGCTCCTGTAGGTGTGCGAATGCTTGTTCTGTAAGCCCATAGTGCTGGATTGATTTGTAAGTGCCAATCCCTACCATTCTTGTGTACTGTCCTATGAAGAATCTTAAGAATGGTTTTGTTAGAGGCTTCTGCCTGTCCGTTTCCCTGTGGAAAATAGATGGAGGACCAATGTTGCTTGATTTTAAATTTTTTGCATAGGTGCTTTAGGTCCTTATTCTTAAATTGACCTCCATTGTCAGTAATGATCTCAGAAGGCACTCCAAATTGGCAAATGATATGATTCAAGATGAACAAAGAAATGGTCCTCCTTGAAGCAATAGAAAGTGGCACAGCTTCCACCCATTTTGTGAAGTAGTCAGTGGCAGTAATAATGAACTTGTGTCCACCTGATGAGTTGGGATGAATCTGCCCAACCAGATCAAAGGCCCAGCGCTGAAATGGCCAATGAGAAATAGAAGGGATCAGCTCCCTACCTGGAGCATGAATCAGGTTGCCATGTTTCTGACATTTTTCACATGACTTAGCAAAGGTGACTGTGTCTGTCTGCATTATGGGCCAATAATATCCCACCCTAAGCAACCTTCGGGCTATGGAAAGACCATTAGAATGTCCACCACAAATGCCCTCGTGGATGTCAGCTAACGCTTGGTTGGATTCCTCCTTTTCTAAGCACCTAAGGAGCGTCCCATCTAAACCCCTCCTATATAAATCACCAGAGATGAGGGTGTGGCGAGAGGCATTACAGATGAGGTTTCATCGTTCAGAGTGGTTGAATGTGTCAGGGATGATGCCATCACGAAGATATGAATAGATAGCACCATATCGGGAAGACTCGTGTGTGACAATGGTACAAATGACATGGCTTTCAGATGAGTCAAAGATGGGATGGTGTAGCTCTTCCACCAAGAATTCAAATCTGGATTCATGTGTCTCCAACTGAAGAAGTGAAGCTAATGTGGCCATGGCATCTGCAGCTTTGTTCTCTGTCCTAGGGATCTGTTGAAATGTTACAAAGGTGAAGTAGCATCTCAAAGAATCAACCATCTTTTTATAGGGTATCAATTTATCATCCTTGGTTTGATACTCTTCATTGACTTGGTTGATGATTAATTGGGAATCCCCAAAGACATGTAACTTTGTGATGTTCCATTCTATAGCCATTCTCAAGCCATTAGTTAAAGCTTCATATTCTGTAATATTATTGGTACATGGGAATAATAGTTTGTAAGACTTCAAAATGTTGCACCCATGTGGAGAAACAAATAACACTCCAGCACCTGATCCGTTTTGCATGCGGGAACCATCAAAGAACATTGTCCAAGTGCGAGTAGTTGTATACAAGATGTGTTCATCTGGGAATTCCACTTGTACCGGCATACTATCCTGGATTGGAAAATCAGCTAATTGGTCGGCAATAGCTTGCCCTTTTATTGCCTTCCTTTCAATGTACTCTATGTCAAATTCAGTTAGGACCATCATCCATTTAGCGAGTCTACCCGTCAGGGCAGCCTTACTAAGCAAGTATTTAAGGGGATCAATTTTGGCAACCAAATGTATGGTATGAGCAAGCATGTAGTGGCGCAACTTTTGAGAAGCGAACACCGCTGCCAGACAAGACTTCTCAATATTATTGTAATTGATCTCATAGGAGACGAGAGTACGGCTGATATAGTATATGGCTCTGTCTTTCCCAGTATCATCTGATTGAGCCAATAATGCCCCCAGGGAAGTGTCTATAGCTGAAATATATAAGATTAATGGTTTCCCTGGAATAGGAGGCATTAGAATCGGAGGATTAGCCAACTATTGTTTGATCTGATCTAGGCTCTTTTGACAATCCTCGTTCCAAACACAAGAAGCACCCTTATGCAATGTCTTGTTAAAGGGTTGTGCCCTATCTGCAAGTTGAGAAATAAACCTCCTAATTGATTGAAGACGTCCCTAAAGACTTCTCATTTGGCTGATATTTCGAGGAGGTGGCATATCTAGGATTGCTTGGACCTTTTCGGGGTCAACCTCGATACCTTTTGCTAATATTATGAATCCTAAAAGTTTGCCTGAGGTGACGCCAAATGTGCACTTCTTTGGATTCAATCTGAGTTGAAATTGTTCCATACGATCTAGAATTACTTCCAGATCATCGAGGTGTGTGTCCCTTTTTCTTGATTTTGCCAGGGTATCATCCACATAATCTTCCATATTTTTGTGCATCATATCATGAAAGATAGTCGTCATAGCTCTTTGGTAGGTTGCTCCTACATTCTTTAATCCGAATGGCATGACGTTCCAGCAATAGGTTCCCCATGCACATGTGAATGCTATTTTCTCTTGGTCTTCAGGAGCTATTTTGATTTGATTATACCCCGAGAAACCATCCATTAGAGAGTATATGTCATAGCCCGTCGTCATGTCCACTATCATGTCAATGTTTGGAAGTGGAAAATCATCCTTTGGGCATGCTTTGTTTAAATCTCTAAAATCTGTGCAGACATGAATGGACCCATCATGTTTGGAGACAGGTACTATGTTTGAGATCCATTCTGCATAATCGATGGCTCTAATAAATCCAGCTCTCAAAAGTTTTTCTAATTCCCCTTTGACAAGTAGAGCTACATGTGGATGCATTTTTCTTAATCTCTGTTTTACTGGCTTGACTCCTGGAGCTATGGATAAGTGATGCATTATGAGATTCGTGTCAAGCCCTGGCATGTCTGCATAGGTCCATGCAAAATTAATTTTATTTTTCTGTAAAAACTGTACATATGCCTTGGTCTCTTCCTTTGATAAAGACTGAGCAAGATGGACTATCTGAGGATTTTCTTCTGTGTTTAAATTGACTGGCTTTGTTGGTTCAATCAATATTGATGATCTATCCTGGAAATAACTCGGCAAGTTATTAAGTACCCCATCCTTAGGTGCCTCAAAGAGGTTTTCACCCTCGGATGCGTCATTTCCTTTTACTATTTTTGGTTCTGACACCGCCACAAAGTGGTTTTCACCATTAGACCTTTTTTTCTTTTTTTCTTTTATTTTGAGACTGAGGTACTTAATATCAGGCTCTGTCATGCTGGTTGTTGGTTCACTGGTGGAAGCAGCCACGGGTTCAAGAGCATTCAGATAGGAGGCAATTTCATAATCATTGTGGAAGGTGAGGAATGTGGGCTCTTGATGGCGCTGAGACCAATCAATTAGGTCAAAGTGAACAAGGGGTAAGTCAATGGCGGGTTCGATGTTGTTTATGCGAAAGGTGTCATCTCTAGTGACCATATAATCAGAGTTCATCAAGTCTTCTCCTAAGATACCCAAATTAGGACTCATCCTATCAAACAAAGCGTCGTCCACTAAGGTGATTTGAGGAGTGCAATCCTCTAGTCCTACACTAGGATCGTTAGTCGCATCGGGTTGGGTACTATAAGCATGGACAATATCTACGTCCAGATCAACTGTTGCATCTGAAAGTGAGTCCCATTCATATTCATGGGAGTCTGTCTCTGAGTCATCATTTAGGCCTCATGATGTAGAAGCCTCAAGGTTAGAAAGGGTTTCCCCCTCTCTAGTGCTAGTATTGGTACTATCCGTCGCAACTAGGACAGTAACACTTTCCTTTGTCGATCTAGCAGTCACACAGTCACTATCTGTCGCAGCTGGGATAGTAGGACTATCAAGTATCAAATCTATGGAATCTCCCCAAAGGAGATTCGTTGAGGGCACCCAATCATCAGACACATCTTGTTGATTGGAAAGATCAAGCGTATAATCTGAGTCACTGTCACTGTCCGTCGCAGCTGGGACAGGGACACCTTTCTTCTTCTTATTCTCAAAACCTAAGCCAACTGTGGACTTATTCTTTCATCCAAAAAGAGCATGATCAAGAGGCTCAGCTTTAGCATCCAGCCTATGACTAAGGGGACCATATCCCGGATATCCCATATTTTTAACCAGTGTATACCCTTTCCCATAAGCTTCAGGTGAAGGAGCAAAATTCTCGTTATGTTTGTATTTCTCCTCGTGATAGATCTAGTCCCTTACAACAACTTCCTCTTTCTCTTCTTGAATGGGGACCGAAGAATAAACAAATTTCCCAAATAATGTCATTGCTGATGACGAAGGCTTCACATTTGGGGATGGTCTCCCATAAGACCTAGGAGAGATTGGCATGTTTGTAAAAGAATCTATTTTATAATCTCCCATCCCAAGATTGATGGTCTTTAACTTCTGCTTGTATTGTTCAAGTGAACTACTAGGACTGTCAGCTTCCCTATTCAAAGGTACATGTGATCCTGCAGAAATGTTATTAACTGATAAAGCACTATCTCTAGGGATGCAAATTTCTACACCGTTATGGGGAAACTTAACACACTGGTGATATGTTGATGGGACTGCTTGCATTTCGTGAATCCATGGCCTACCTAGAAAAATGTTGTAGGCTAGAGGTCCAACATCAACAATTTGAAATAATATATCTTTTTCTACGGGACCAATGCGAATAGGCAAAACAGCCAATCCCTTAGAACTTCTTTCTGCTTCGTCATATGCTTTGATTGTGATCCTTTTCTTTGTGTCAATGACATTCTCGGAATATCCTAGAGCCAGCAACAAACTCAGGGTACAAATATTGAGCCCCGCACCCCCATCTATCAGTACACGCCTAACACGAGTTTTATGAATCATGACTTCAATGTGTAAGGCCAAGTTATGTGGGTGACTGATGGATTTGTCATCTTCTTCGGAGAAGGTGAGGTAATGAGGGCTAGCCAAATGGTTGACCATGTTTTGGAATTGATCAATATCTAAGTTGTTAGGGACGTTGGCTGCTCGCAAAGCATCTTCAAGGACGTGCTTGTGCTTAGGAGACAATTCTAAAAGCTCAAAGATGGATATCTGCGCGAGTGTACGTTGTAGCTGGTCAATAAGATTATAATTGGAATCAAGACCAATGGCAGATTTGGGAGGAGCACCTTTGGACATGGGCTGCTTAGACTTGCTAGTGCTAGGACCTCTAATGATAATGGGCGCTTGGGCCTGTCCCCTAGTAACAGCATTGAGGGACTGGGGCATTCTTTGTGAGTGAGGACCTCTTATCACCACAGCGGGTCTTTCATCAGTCATAGGAGTTAAGTCCACATTATGTCCATAGGGATCTTTCCCTCTCATCATGTTGACACTATCATCCACAACTTCAAGCATGTTAATAACGTTCTCCGCGTTTGTGTAGGTGTAGTTGATAGCCACCTTGCCATTCTTATTGTTAGAATTCTCTCCTTTCTCATATTTAGGCAAGGGCTCTTTAAAGGCTTTATGATCTGCATTAGTAGTTAACCCATCCACTTGTAATTGTCCTTTCTCAATAAGGTCTTGGACAAGATGCTTGAGTTTAAAACAATTTTCTATGTCATGTCCAATCCCATTATGGAAAATGCAAAAAGCCTTAGCATCCCACCAATGAGGTAAAGGATTCGGTATGCGATGTTTTGTAAGATCCTGTGGGTGTGCCAAATTATGAGCAACTAATGTCTTAAAAACATATGCATAAGATTCTCCCAATTTGGTAAATTGTCTTTTCTCTGTTTTAGATCTCTTTTGATACTTAGGTTTGTCTTGTTGTGTTGAAGACGTTTGCAGCTTCATAGCTTGAACTGCATGAGAGAGGTTAAGAACTCCTTCATTTTTTACCTGAGATGAGTCAACAACTCCGTCGTTGACCACTTGCTTATTTTTGTTCCAATAGGAGTTCTTTTTGTCCTTGTTACCATTAGTATTGTTATTTTGGCTATTGTTGTTATTTGTTGGTTTAGCCAAAATTCCTTGTTCTTTTAGGACATCCTCAATGCGACATGCCACCTCTACCATAGTATCAAAGGAATTAAATGGGATTTTCTTGACTTCATATCTGAGTTCTGGTATTAGATTGCTCACAATGATATCAATTCTCTTCTCTTCAGGGATTGTCCTTAGGTATTTCGAACACAATTGCCTCCATCGTTGTAAAAATGTGACAAAAGATTCCCCTTGATTTTGCTTAAGTTTACACAAATCAAGCATTGTGACCGACCTCGATAAGTTGTAAGTAAAATGCTAAACAAATCTTTGGACAAGTTCTTTAAATGTCTTTATTGGCGGGGAAAGGTTGGTGAACCACTCCATGGCTTGACCTTTTAAACTCCTTGGGAATAATCTCATCAAGTAGGAGTCTTCATGGTGAAAGGAAAAGCTCATTATGTAGAACTATCAAACATGGTCGTGAGGGTCACCAGTGCCATCATATTTGTCGTATGTTGGGAACTCAACTTTCTTAGGGAATTCTACCATCACCACACTTTTGTCAATGGGGTTAGGACATATGGAGTCCAAATGAAACGTGCTCTTGGGAGCCTTCATCCCGTCTATATCCTTTTGCATTTGTAAGATCACCTCATCAGTTGAAGGGCTCTGTTTCTTAATCTTTTGGTGAACATCAAAATTATATGGAACTTTAGCACTTTTTTTGATAAGACTTTCCAAGAATTGGTCTTTGTTTTGTTCCACATATTGCTCCACATATGCTTGAAAGGATGGTTCTTGTTGCATAGTCATGAAGTCCATATGATCAATTTTAGCATAACTTCCTTCATGCTGTGAGCCATGATGTGCTCGTTGGGAGGGTTGCTTTGAATGTCTATGAGATGACTGTCTCCTATGATGGTCATATCTTGAAGCCCTTCTTCCTCTAGGACTCGGGGACCGTGAGGGTGTCCTTGATCTTCTTCTAGGGCTAGGGGAAGGGGTAGATGGGGGTGAGTTGGTCCCACTATTGGCTCCCCTCCCATTAAATCGGCTTTGGAGTTGTTGTGCATAGAGTCTATCTTCTTCTTCTTGGGCGACTCTTTTCTGTATATCCAACAATGCACGTTCCTCTTCCTCTAGTTGTCTGAATTTTTCCTTTTTAGCAACCTATTCATCTAAGTAGGCTTGCTTCTCTCTCTCAATGCTTCTCAATCTTGTATTTGCATATCGAGAGGTGTCTTTAAGTGGGGAGGATTGTCTTGACTATCTTATTGCATTGGCTGCGTTTATGTGGTGATCACTAGATTCATTATTCTAGTCTTCGTGTTGTGACCCTGAATCTGAGTGAACTTGCTTATGATGTCTTTCAGCTCATTGATGAGCATCAAAATACCTCGCGTTGTTGGGAGGTGACCCGGGTGGACTAGCATGAGAAGAACCACCATACTCTCTTCTGTGTCATTGGAAGATATCCTCGAGAGTTTGATTCATGGCTTCTTTTTATTGTCGGGTAAAAGTGTAACTCATGTCCATGCTTGATGAGAGTGGTATGAAAGAGGTGCTCACTTCACTAGGATTAGCTCCCGGATTAAAATAAACCTCAGATTCACTCTTAGGAGATTGATCAAAAAGGGGACCTTTTCCCTTAGGTTGTCGATGAGTCTTGACAGGTGGTAACTAGCTAAAGGCAACAGGGGGTCGCTTCCCTTGATTGACTTGGTACCTTGTCATAACTGACATGAAAGAAAGATACTCTCAATGAAAAGGTGACCTCCCAAAGTGTCAACGCCAAACTAGGATAATCAAAGTCCTCTATTGTCCAAAAAAAAGAAACGAGAAGAAAAAAAGGGCTTTACCAACACTGTCAAAGAGGTGCTTCAAATCAAAGGGTGACTACCCTTGCACTTTTGAATCAGGAGGTTGGACTAGGCCAAAAGATAATTGAAATTGAGATTTAAATGAAAGCGATTTGGACAATAAGAGTACTAAAATTTTCCAAGAATGTAGCTAACAATCTTAAAGATGAACCTTGGCACTAAGAATGGCCTTCTAACTTGACAATTATTCCAAAGTGATTTCGTAAATCAAATGATGCTATCCCGGAGGACTAAAAACCAAAAATTTGGAGTCAAGACAGGTCTCAAACGTCAGGGTGAGAAGCCTACTCTAAGACCTAGCCTGATTAACAGCAACTGAAACTGACCAAAATTTAAGCATGGCAGAAATAAACCAGGTGATATACTCCTGGCTACTGGGGCGATAAACCTATAACTGCGCGATACTTCACCCAAAGCCAGGTGATATACCTCAACACTGGCGGGCGATATACTCTAGGTGGGTCGGGCGATAGTCCGTTAGGGGTGAACTATCGCGCGATATTTCTCTTCAAAGCAGGCGATATTTCTAGCAAGCGCGAAGTATCGCGCGATACTTCACTTTACAATGTGCGATACTGTTGCAGATTTGTTTAACTCTTGACTAGAATTGTGTGAAATTTGCATTTTTGGGTCTGTTTGGTCAAAATTTCCAGTCTGAGGGTTGATGTTTTCAATTTCAGTCACAATATCAGCAGAATTTTGGTAGGTTTGCAAACAGTAAGGGATTAAAACATGGTCTCAAACACTTGAAACAAGGGCAAAAACAACCTTGCCAAGACAAACGCTTGTGATATCAGAATTGAAACAACACCCTATGAATGCTACCGATTATTTGTATGTAAGAACATTTGCACTGGTATCACACAACTGAAGACAATTCAATCAAATCTATCCTAAAAAGTCAAGGCTCAATACTTACCAACTTAGCCCACAACTTGATGCCCCCTCGCCTCACACCAAGTGGTTACCCACAAGAGATGTTGGCTTTGTCATGGAAATGTCAAATGACACAACCAAAGGGACACATATGGTGAGTATCTTAAGGTGATCTGGGTAAACCACTTGGATCAATCCTTGCACTAAGAAGATAAGTGGCTAAAATAAGGTGGCTTCTATCTAATGGTTCTTAATAAGGATTTCTGTTCACAACACCCCTCTTGCTCCTCATAAAGGACTAGGACCTCATAGCCTCAAGAGTACCTTAAGCATTCTTGTTCAATGTTTTCCCCATGGTCGCAATCCCATGAGCTACTCACATCAAACGAAGACAAGTGTTATGTCTACCAAGGTTTTTGGTGTCCTTGATAGCCTTGAGATTATAGTGAGTTGGAATCACTTGCCACCAAGGAAAATGATGACAAGGTTATCCCCACTTGAGTCGTTCCTCTTGATTGCTCAAGAGCAGGCCCGCTAAAGGATCCTAAACTAAATAAAGAATAGATCAACTCTTGAGGTTCAAGGTTTTTGGTTCACCACAAAGGTGAAGAGCATACTCCCCTATCTCAAGAATCTCTCCCAAACACACCAAGCAAAGAGGTTCAATTACTCCCTTGCTTCCAAAACCTTAAGATGGGTCAAGATTTTCTGGTTCACCTAAAGGTGAAGAGCATACTTCTCCTACCACCTCAAGATCCCTTTCACAAGATATTAAGATTCCTACTACAATTAGTGAATGCCACACTTGAAAAGAAAACAAACAAACAAGCAAGAAATTTTATTTTATTTTTTGTTTTTTTATGCTTGGGCAGCCCTGCAAAAATGGTTAGTAGCCCTCTATAACATGCATTTTTAGCAATTTCAAGCAAATGAGAGCTCCTACAAACACAACTTGTTAGACCCACAAGGTTAGCAAAATCAAAATCCAAATGTAAACATGCAATAAACTCCTAGATTTAAGCTAAAAGATGCAGGTTAGACCTATCTAAACACAACAAAATAAAACAGCAAGCTAAAATAATCAAATTCGGATGAGAAAACTGGAAATGCAAGTCTCTGTCAGACCAGGTGATATTTCTCAGACTTCACCAGTATCGCGCGACATAGTTTCCTATAGTCGCGTGATATTTCTCAGTCACGTGATATTTCTCAGTCGCGCGATACTTCTCACTATGGGCGGGCGATACTTCACCCGATAACAGGCGATATTTCTCAGTACTGGCGGGCGATTCTTCTCTCGCGCGAAGTGTCGCACCGCTATACAAAGGTATATCGTGTGATATTTCTGAGAAGTATCACGCGATACTCTGAGACTGAAAACCAGAGACTGAAAACCAAGCCAAAAATTGATGAAAAATGCAGAATTAAAGGGACAAAGCTAATCTACTCAGCCCCACAGTGGGCGCCAGAAATGTACACACTAAAATGGTGCACTTATATGAACCATTACATGCAAGGTTGCTCAAGAATGAGGCCTCACAAAGCGGCTCATAGCTCTCTATGCATGGAGTTGCAAAGTTGAAAATTGCTCTCAGCTAGAGCTACAAACTTGTGACCTTGCTAGTCAACCACACAATGAGAGATTCACAATGGAGACAAGGGCAACAATGCCAATATATCCAAGAATCCAATATGTAATGCAATGCAATGTAAGCTATATAAGAATGCAATCTAAACTATGAAAGGAAAGTACAAACTATGCTATGAAAGGAAAGAACAAGTATTACCAAGCCTTCCTATTTAGACTATGTGAGCTTATTCTATTGCATAAAAGGAAATCTACACTAAGGATGCCATTATTATGCAACTATGAAAGCAAATATGCAACTATAATGAAATGCAACAAGTCTTCAATGTCTTCAAACTCCAAATGCACCTAAAACCTGCAGCATAACATTACCATAAAACAAGTGGATGCAAATGAAGGAGAGAGCTCTCCTTTTATAAGAAATGAGGTGAAATGGACCATGGAGATTAAGAGGCAAAAAGTCTTAATCAGCGGTGGAGCTTGAAAGAGGAGCAATCCATGTGCACACATATCCTCCAATAGGAAAATAAGAGTTGACTTTATGTCCATATGAGACAAAAAGTGTTTTTCTCTTTTTTTATAAAATATGAATAATACTTTATTTGTGCAACTTAGGATAAGAGGAAAGTGGGGGCTTTTTATTTAATCAAAAGGGGAGGAAATATTCCTTTTAAATAAATAAAGACTTAGGATAAATGGTTAGCCCAAGGATAAAAATTCAATATATGATCGAAATTAAGACTTGATCAGGAGATTGATAATGTTGAAAATATTGATTATTGATAAAAATGATTCAGGATTGATAAATTGAATAAATGGGGCCCAAAGTCTAGGCAACCATTTTTGGGTGCATACAAGAAGAAGTTGAAAATTAGTTTGTAAGGAGATTTTGGTCAGTTTTGTATGTGAGTTTTATGGGAGAGGAGCCTTAGAAGTTTTGGGGAAGTGTGTATGCTCGAAGAAGACAATGTAATGAACTACCAAGCAATAAACTTTTAATTCTTTACAATAAATCATTGCTTTGTAAAATAGTTGGCAAGAAATAATGTACTCAATATTTCTAAAGTGCTTCAAAAGGCTTTAACTCACCAAGTCTATTCACCAATACACCCCCCATCCCACCATCCACACCCATCCACTCATGTCAAGATCTTGTCCAAAATCATGTTGAAATATCCATTGACCAAAATCAAGATACTTCCCTCTCACTTCATTTGTTACATAATCACTTTTGGAGTATATTCTAAAGTCCTTGAATCCAAGAAAATGTAATTAAATAACACCAAAATTAATCACTTAAACTCACCAAGACTCTTCGCAAGACTTCTAAGTGGTATATTTGGTGTTATTGACTTACATTTGCTTAGATTCAAGAACTTTAGAATATACTCCAAAATTGATTATGTATCGAAGGAAGTGAGAGGGAAGGATCTTGATTTAGGTCAATGGATATTTCAACATGATTTTGGAAATGATCTTGACATGAGTGGATGGGTGTGGATGGTGGGATGGGGGGCATATTGGTGCAGGATACCTAGGCCATTCAGTTTTGCTTTGGGACTTGAGTTCTATATTTTGTTTTGCTTTGTAATAAAGGATGTCTTCTAAATTCCTAGACCATCCCATGGTTTGGTTTTAGTCCTTCTTGTGTGGAGGTGTGTATGGTCGAAGAAGACAATGTAATGAACTACAAAGCAATAAAGTTTTAATTATTTACAAACAGTCACTTCTCTGCTCGTGAAGACACAGTCTGGTGTTTATATTATTAAACTCTCTATTCAATGCAACATTGATAGGAAAATCATTCATTGATTGGTATTATAAGTTTTGATCATTCCATGTACTGATTATATTTTTTTGAAGTTTTAAAATCAAACAATTTCAGTCCTTTTATTGACTATTCTTGTACAATGTTTGGCGTGCAAACAATCTTTGTCTTGAAGAACCAATGATTTCCTAGGCTCTCCCACTTTCTGTGTTTAATGTGACTTGTGGGAGAAGCCTTGCCTTGTATTACCTGGACCTATAAGTATTTATGCAGGGAAGGTGAAAGGAGGCAAGGAATAGTGACTGTCTTCCAACTTTTAAATTACATTTCTATTATACTACTAATGTTGTTGAATTTGAAACCTCCAGTCCAAGTTTGTAATTTGGTGTTAACAAGGGAAAATAGTAACTGCAACAACACTACCAAGATATTACAACAAACTTGCAATTTTTTTCAAGTATAGCTTACAAACATTAGAAGTCTTGTGAAGATTCTTGGTGAGCTTAAGTGCCCTTTTGAAGCACTTTAGAAATATTGAATACATCATTTCTTTGTCAAATAGTCTTGGTCTAATAGAACTCCCAACAATTCTTAAACATACTTTACCTGATATGATGAATTCTTGAACAATTAAGGTTGGGGTAGACATAGTTATCACACAGTTTTTTGTGTGGTACAAGGAAGATTTGGCTGGGTCAAATCTTCCTTCATGGTAGCAGTCTACAGAATTAGACCTTTATTAAGAATTCATCATATCAGATAAAGTAATTCCGACCAACACAAGAATATAAGTAAAAAAAAAAGATCATATTTTATACATATATCCCGCCTACCGACACATTTCATTTTATTTCATTTTGGCATAGTCTGCGAGAAAAGGAGTGCTGAAGGAGGCGGTATAAGGTGGGAAACTGCACTAGGTGGACATCGCATGCCTATATGCAAGTAAGTTCGAACCAGTGGTTCGAACTAATAGATGAAGCATATTATTACTATGCTTAATGTTCCATTTAAATGCATTTAACACACAAAACAATAACAAAATTGAACCAATGACATATTTTTTAGAATAATTGAGAGGCGGGTGAATCAATTATCTAGTGTCCCAATACCAAAAATGTATAATCCAAAATAATTTCTTCTATTTCTGCTCATCGGTAAGCAATAATAACTCTTACTGTCTATGCTTTTACCGATTACCAGTCTAATACTTATAATTGTTTACCGATCAAATCTAATATGTAACTTGCAAAGTATGATAACAAACAAATATCACAATCAATACATAACACAAGAGATTTAACGTGGAAACCCTGTAAAGAGAAAAACCACCTGGGACTGGCAACCCAAAATTGTTCACTCTTTTGAAGTGAGGTCGGTTAAGACCCAACCCTGTTAAAGGTTACAAACACACTGTCAGGTGTGACCTTGTTAGAGGATTTTAGACTAGAAGTTATCATCCAACCAGCATTCACTATGGGGTTGATAGGATAACAATGTTCATTCTATGAATGATACATCATAAGACTTTCAGAGTCCACTCGGTTAAGAGATTTAGTTTGTATACAATGGTTAAATATGTAACAGTAAAATGACCTACCTTAATACAACTTCAATTGCAGATTTCAGATCAATATTTGGTTCATTCAAATCCTTCTGATCAATAATTCACTTCAGATTCAAAACTATATCAACTTACTATCCATCGGTAACTGCTCTTTGTAGCTCGGTAATTGCTCTGCAGCTTGGTTCTCACTAACCAGTATGATCAGAATGCATGAAGCCTTATTCACGCAATAATCCTACAGCTTCTTCTTATTCTCAACATTTTCATAAAGAGATTATGTTCTCTTATATAGACGAGTAAATCATTTCGTTCTCCACCATCAAATTTTGCCGCTTAATCATATTCATAGATTTTGCCGCTTAAACTTTCTTGGTACTTGTGTCAATAACATGTTTCAATCTGCTTCATTAGATCTTCTTTGAATTTTGTCAGTAGTTGATCTGCGTAACAAACATTATATGTTACCTCGATGTTATACTCTTGCCAGCTCATCAATCTTATCGGCCAAACTAAACATTTAATTCATTTTGTTCTACTCGGTTAACAAAGAAATGCGTAGGTGAACACTGCTCGGTTAATACTACGGTCGGTATACAACACTTCGTTGGTGTATACTAGAAATGCATCATTTACCGACAACACTGCTTTGTGTCTTTCAGCTCTATACTCCAATATAGATGAATGCAACATAATGAAGTCAATATCATCAAGTCATAGACTCCTCAAAAAGTTACTCAATGTGTTCCTTATCCTCATTTTTCATGTACATCTTTCCTCATGTAGATTTCTCTACTCTTCATCTCTTTTCCACTTTTCTCTAGATGTCTCGGTGTAGTAACTTACAAGATAAGTGTTGTCAAACTAGTTGACATCAATGACAACATAATACTAATTTAATCATATTACATATCTAATCAACAACTTCTTAGTGATCTTGTAATCATAGATCCTTCAATCAGATTCCAAATCAGTTGTAGTCCAACAATCTCTCCCTTTGGCATTGATGGCAACTTCAAATAATATGAAATGTACCATACACATAACAAACATACATTCTACAACTTTGTAAACAAATGTTTTAAGTCGAATAGACTTAATATATTTAATCACTACGTTACTAAACCAGCATTGAGTAATACAACTTTACCTTTCTGTAGGTTTGATCTTTTCAGTTCTCATGTTCCTGCTTCTGTTCTTTGTAACTGATCTTCAATACTCTCCCTTAGATAATTGTCATCGGTGCTTGTTTCATTTCATTTCATATGTATATCTCTCCCCTTTTCATTTCATATGTTTATCTCTCCCTTTGACAACAATGTCAAAGAAACAAATAAACAATCAGCTCTATAGTAGCCAAGTAACTCTTTGTGGTGTTTAGTACTTCCTTTGTATCTCTGTATACTGATTTCTCATTAGTTCAAGTTATCAAACTTAATCACAACCTTGAACATGATTCAAAGTGTGAACTATGTTGCATAAACATGAATGATCTTTTGATAAAAATTGGCTCATGCAACATCCAGATCACCTCAGTGACCGATAGACAGGGGACGGACCCCAAGTCTAGTCCTCAAGTATTCAAATGTGTCCTTCGGTAGGGGCTTTGTAAAAATATCTGCAAGTTATTCTTTAGATGTGACAAATTTTAACTTTACTTGTTTCTCTTGCAATTTTTCTCTTAAGTAATGATACTTAATAGATATATGCTTTGTCTTAGAGTGCATCACAAGATTCTTTGAAATATTAATTGCACTAGTGTTGTCACAATATATAATCATCGGGTCAGTGATTACATCATTCATTCCTTCCAACACTTGTTTGATATATGCAATGTTTGAATAGTTGGTAGCAGCAACAACATACTCTGCTTCAGCTATAGACTGAGAAATACAAGCCTGCTTTTACTTGTCCAGGTTAAAAGTCTTTCACCAAAGAAAAATGCTCCTCTGGTGGTGCTTTTTCTATCATCCACATTTCCAGCCCAATCAGCATCGGTGTAAACTTTCAGTTCAAACTTCCCTTCCTTAGAATACCATAATCCATAATTTTCTATTTTCTTCAAGTATCTTAAGATCCTTTTTGTAGCTATCATGTGTGATTCTCTAGGATTAGCAAAAAATCTTGCAACAATTCCCACAGCATGTGCTATATTTGGCCTACTGTGAACTACATACATTAACTTGCCAATCATAGATCGGTAAAGTGTCTAATTTACTTCAGTAGTTTCATTTTCCTTTGTTAATTTGCATCTAGTAGCCATCGATGTTCCCACAGGTTTAGCATCTTCCATGCCAAATGTCTTCAGTACTTCCTTTATGTATTTAGATTGTGTGATGAATATGCCATCACTCTACTGAATCACTTGACGTCCAAGAAAGAACTTAATCTCTCCGAACATAGACATTTCAAATTCCTTTTGCATTTCATCAGCATATGCCTTGTAGACAAGATCTGAGCCACCAAAGATAATATCATCAACAAAAATTTTAGCAATGATAATAGTATCATCAGTATCACCTTTCACATATAGATTGTTGTTTTCACTTGTTCTAACAAATCCAATACTTAACAAGTAAGCATGCAGTCTTTCATACCATGCTCTTGGTGCTTGCTTTAGTCCATATAAGGCTTTATGTAATCTACATACCATGTCTTTGTTGTCGGGATCAATAAATCCTTCAAGTTGTTCAATGTAGACTTCTTCTTCAAGTATACCATTCAAAAATGCTGACTTCACATCCATTTGATAGACTTTGAATTTCTTATGTGCAACATATGCAAGTAGCATTATGACTCCTTCTAATCTAGCAAATGGTGCAAATGTCTCACCATAGTCAATGCCTTCTTCTTGTGCATATCCCTTGCATACTAATCTAGCTTTATTTCTTGTGACGTCACCATTTTCATTCAATTTATTCCTGTATATCCACTTAGTACCGATAACATTCTTATCTATTGGTCGGGGTACTAAGGACCAGGTTTTGTTCTTTTCTATTTGCTCTATTTCCTCCTTCATTGCATTAACCCATTCTTCATTCTCTAATGCAACTTTCACATTTTTAGGTTCAAATTCACAAATTAGACATGTACCTTATCTTGTTTTGCTTTTGGTTTGCATTCCAGCATGTCTGTCTCCAATGATTTGTGTTTCAGGATGATGTCTCCTGACAAAACTAGCCAAAACTTGATTTCTCCTTTCTTGTTCATCCTGCTCAGGGTCATTTCCTTGCTCGGTAGCTTCTTCATGTTCATCGATTTGTGGTGTTTGTTGTACTGCATTATTTCTCTGCTGACCAGTTGATACAACTTGCGATGTCAGTAGATACTCTGGATGTTCAATGTAGGTGAATCTACCATAGTCTTCCAGTTCCTTTGTATTTTCCTCCTTGTCATCAAACTCATCAACACAAACATTAGTACTTTCAACAATTTTATTTGTAGCCTTATTAAACATTTGTATGCTTTACTTGTAGTAGAATATCCCAGAAATATTCCTTCATCTCCTTTAGAGTCAAATTTGCCATTTCTCTCATCTTTCAAGATAAAGCATTTACTTCCAAAATTTTTGAAATAACTCACAGTAGGTTTGTGTCCAAATTATAGTTCATAAGGTGTTCACTTGGAGTCCTTCTTCAGTTGTACTCGGTTAAGAACATATACAGTTGTGCTGACAGCTTCCCTCCAATATGTTTGAGCAACATTCTTCTGTATCATCAAAGTTCTAGCATAGTCAATTATAGACCTATTCCTTCTTTCAGCAATGCCATTTTGCTGAGGTGTCCTCAGTGCAGATACCTGCCTCTTGATTCCATGCTCATTGCAAAATTTAGTAAATTCATTAGAGATAAATTCACCTCCTCTATCAAATCTTAAGCACTTTATTTCCTTACCGGTTTCTTTTTCTACCTTAGTTTTATACCACTTAAACATTTTGAAAGCTTCATATTTCTCTTTGAAGAACATAATAGTCATCAGTCTAGTATAATCATCAACAAAAAGAATAAAATATCTATCACCAGAATAGCTCTGAGTTCTCATAGGACCACACAGGTCGGTATGAACCAACTCAAGTATCTTCTTTATTGAATAGTCCTTGCTTTTGAAACTAGACTTAGTCATCTTGCCTTTCTGACATTCATGGCACATGGCATGATTAGGTTTTGTCAAGTTAGGCAATCATCTAACTCTTTTCTTTCTACTAATCTTGATCATGTTGTCAAAGTTCACATGGCATAACCTTCGGTGCCACAACCAAGCATCTTCATCCTTTATTAACAAACAAGAAGAATGATCTATATCAAGATAGAATAGATTACCTATGGATTGTGTACCAATTCTGACCAGTCTTCCTCCATCATCATAAATCTTCACCTTTTTGCTCTCAAAAGCTAGTTGGTGGCTTGAATTGTTCAGCTGAGCCACACTTATCAGATTATAGTTCAGTCCATCTACCCAATATGCATTTTCACATTGCAATTTGTCATTGATCATCAGTGATCCTTTACCTCTTACCATACAAGGTGCATCATTTCCCATTCTCATAGATCCTCCATTATATTCAACAACATGATCAAACTTCTCTACATCACCGGTCATATGATGTGTGCAGCCACTGTCTATGATCCATGTATCATTTCTGCTTATTTTAGAGATCAGTGCTGTCTCTTCATGTTTCTCTTCCTCTTCTGAGTCATCTTTCATAGCAACAAATACAACTTCTATATCATCATCAGAATCAGATTCAGTTTCAATATCTTCAGCTATGTAACATACCTTTTTGCCTTTTTCATCTCGGTTGTCTCTATTGTTGTGTCGGTAACCTCTATTGACTCTTCTTTGATAGCTTCCTTCAGATCGGTCCTTGGATCTATCATCATCTTTCTTCTATGGATATCTAGCAGCAATGTGACTGACTTCCTTACAATTGAAGCATGCTAAAGGTAGCTTACCTCTATACCTTCCTTTTCCTTTGGGCAATCTTCTGGCCATAAGTGCTTCAAGCTCATCAAGTTCATCATCAGTATTGTCATCACTATCACAATTCTTACTATTCTTGCTAGACTTTCCAATCTTCAGAGAAGACATGAAAGTGGATTCAATAGAAGGAACAACACTACTATCAAAATTATTTAATTCAAAGGTTGTAAGTTTACCAATCAGAGTGTCAAGAGTGAGGTTGGATGTAGCTCTTGTTTCATGAATTACAAAAATCCTGATTGCATAAACTAGTAGCAAAGTTCTGAGAATCTTGCTTATCATTGTTTCATCATCAATTACTCTATCAGATGCTCTAATAACATATACCACTTCTTTGAGTCTATTTGAATATTGGACAATGTTCTCACCTTCTTTCATTCTCATTTCATCAAATCTGCCTCTCAAACTTTCAGCTCAGGCTCTTTTGACATTCAAATATCCACTGTAGATTTGTGATAACTTATCCCACATTCCTTTGGTAGTTGTGCATGTCTTGATATCTTCAAATTCAGTGTCAGTATAGGCAGCAACAAGTTCCATCATAGTAACATTGTGTTCATGCTTATCCTTCAGTTGATCAATAGTTAGGGGACCAGTGGGTGGTTGTATGTAGCCATTTTGCATCAGATCTAGTGCTGAGTTCCCAATTCTAGATATGTGTAGCTTCATTCTACTTTTCCATACTACGAAGTTCTCTTTATTCAGTTTCGGTACTTCCCTCTTATACATCTTGAGACCTTTATGCTTAAGTCTTTAAAACTCTATTCTAAGAAACTGAGCTCTGATACCAATTGTTAGAATAAATGAGAGGGGGATGAATCAGTTATCTAGTGTCCCAATACCAAAAATGTATAATCCAAAATAATTTCTTCTATTTCTGCTCGTCGGTAAGCAATAATAACTCTTACTGTCTGTGCTTTTACCGATTACCAATCTAATACTTATAACTATTTACTAATCAAATCTAGTATGTAACTTGCAAAGTATGGTAACAAACAAATATCACAATCAACACATAACATAAGAGATTTAATGTGGAAACCCTGTAAAGGGAAAAACCACCTGGGACCGGCAACCCAAAATTGTTCACTCTTTTGAAGTGAGGTCGGTTAAGACCCAACCCTATTAAAGGTTACAAACACACTGTCAAGTGTGACCTTGTTAGAGGATTTTAGACTAGAAGTTATCATCCAACCAGCATTCACTATGGGGTTGACAAGATAACAATGTTCATTCTATGAATGATACATCATAAGACTTTCAGAGTCCACTTGGTTCAGAGATTTAGTCTGTATACAATGGTTAAATATGTAACAGTAAAATGACCTGCCTTAATACAACTTCAATTGCAGATTTCAGATCAATATTTGGTTCATTCAAATCCTTCTAATCAATAATTCACTTCAGATTCAATACTAAATCAACTTATTGTCCATCGGTAACTGCTCTCTATAGCTTGGTAATTGCTAAATGCAACTCAGTTCTTACTAACCAGTATGATCAAAATGCATGAAACCTTATTCATGCGATAATCCTGCAGCTTCTTCTTCTTCTCAACATTTTCATAAAGAGATTATGTTCTCTTATATAGACGAGTAAATCATTTTCTTCTCCACCATCAGATTTTGCCACTTAATCATATTCATAGATTTTGCCACTTAAACTTTCTCGGTACTTGTGTCAATAACATGTTTCAATATGCTTCGTTAGATCTTCTTTGAATTTTGTCAGTCGTTGACCTGCGTAACAAACATTATCTGTTACCTCGATGTTATACTCTTGCCAGCTCATCAATCTTATCAGCTAAACTAAACATTTAATTCATTTTGTTCCACTCGATTAATAAAGAAATGCGTCGGTGGACATTGCTCAGTTAATACTACGGTCAGTATACAACACTTTGTCGGTGTATACTAGAAATGCATCATTTACCGACAACACTACTTTGTGTCTTTCAGCTCTATACTCCAATATAGATGAATGCAACATAATGAAGTCAATATCATCAAGTCATAGACTCATCAAAAAGTTACTCAATGTGTTCCTTATCTTCATCTGTCATGTACATCTTTCCTCATGTAGATTTCTTTGTTCTTCATCTCTTTTCCACTTTTTTCCAAATGTCTCGGTGTAGTAACTTACAAGATAAGTGCTGTCAAAATAGTTGACATCAATGACAACATAATACTGATTTAATCATATTACATATCTAATTAGCAACTTCTTAGTGATCTTGTAATCACAGATCCTTCAATCAGATTCCAAATCAGTTGTAGTCCAACAATGTTTACAACAAAGGTCTAATAGAACTACCAACAATTCTTAAACATACTTTATCTGATATGACAAAGTCTTAAACAATTAAGGTTGGAGTAGACATAGTTATCACATAGTTTCTTGTGTGGTACAAGGAAGATTTGGCTAGGTAAAATCTTCCTTTGTGCTAGCATTATACATAATTATACCTTTATTAAGAATTCATCATATCAGATAAAGTATGTTTAAGAATTGTTGGGACTTGTCCTTTGGCGTGTATTAAACAGAATAGAATTTTAAGCATATTATTATGATTCTATTTTTTTGTTGTAAACATGCCATTGGTTTAGTTTTGTACTTTTTTTTTTGTGTTAAATACATTTAAAATAAAGATCTAATTCTGTAGACTGCTAGCACAAAGGAAGATTTGACCTAGCCAAATAAAGGTCTAATTCTATAGACTATTGGTCAGACAAATCTTCATTATCTTCTGATTGTCTTCTTTATATACTAGCATTTAAATGGAACATTAAGCATAGTAATAATATGCTTAATCTATCAGTAATTATTTGCATTTAATCTACCGATTACTAATAGTTTTGCACTACACATGCAAGGTATTGTAAGTTTGAAGATAGTTCGTGCCATGTGTCATGGTTAAGTAATTGGAAAGTTATGATGATTTAATTGTAGAACTATTGGTCCCTTGAAATGTTCAAAAAATAATTCTCAAAAGATGCACTCTCATGGAATACGATGACTTCAGGTTATGTACAAAATGGATCTATCTTCCATCACTATGCTCTTATCCTATGTCAAAATGGGAGATTTATGACACAATATAGATTTATGGGGTCACTTGATTGATCCAAGGATTTATGTAAGGTTCAAGGACCTATAGGTATATCTAAGTTTGTTATATGGCCATTGATGCCATTATTATCATGTAATTGCACTTCAAAGTGCAAAGATGCCAAAAAGACGTAAAATTGCATTTTTATGCAATTAGGTCCTAAAGGGCTAAATGAGGGTTTAGTAGAGGTTTAGGGAGTTTAGGGGATTATTATAGGAACCTAAAACCTTTTGAAAGGTTAAAGATGATGCAAGAAAGATTAAAGTGGTCGAAGTTGACAACTAGTTGTCAACTAGACAACAATGCAAATGAATAACTAATTGTAACATTCATATAACTGACTGTGCAGGTTAAGAAGAAGTTGAAAATTAGTTTGTAAGAGGATTTTGGTCAGTTTTGTATGTGATTTTTATGGGAGAGGAGTCTTATAAGTTGTGGGGAGGTGTGTATGGTCGAAGAAGACAATGTAATGAACTACCAAGCAATAAACTTATATTTCTTTACAACCAGTCCCTACCAAGCAATAAACTTTTAATTCTTTACAATACATCATTGCTTTGTCAAATAGTTGGCAAGAAATAATCTATTCAATATTTCTAAAGTGCTTCAAAAGCCTTAAACTCACCAAGTCTATTCACTAATACACCCCCCATCCCCCCATCCACACCCATCCACTCATGTCAAGATCTTGTCCAAAATCATGTTGAAATATCCACCGACCTAAATAAGGATCCTTTCCTCTCACTTCCATCATTACATAATCACTTTTGGAGTATATTTTAGAGCCCTTGAATCCAAGAAAATGTAAGTCAATAACACAAAATATATCACCTAAACTCACCAAGACTCTTCACAAGACTTCTAAGTGATATATTTGGTGTTATTGACTTACATTTGCTTGGATTCAAGGACTTTAGAATATACTCCAAAATTGATTATGTAACGAAGGAAGTGAGAGGGAAGGATCTTGTTTTAGGTCAATGGATATTTCAAAATGATTTTGGAAAAGATCTTGACATGAGTGGATGTTGTGGATGGTGGGATGGGGGGTGTATTGGTTGAGGGCACCTAGGCCATTCAATTTTTCTTTGGGACTTGAGTTCTATATTTTGTTTTTCTTTGTAATAAAGTATGTATTCTAAATTCCTAGACCATCCTATGGTTTGGTTTTAGTCATTATTGTGTGAAGGTGTGTATGGTCGAAGAAGACAATGCAATGAACAATGAACTACCAAGCAATAAACTTTTGATTCTTTACAAACAGTCACTTCTCTGCTCGTGAAGACACAATCTGGTGTTTATAATATTAAACTCTCTATTCAATGCAACATTGATAGGAAAAGCATTCATTGACTGGTATTATAAGTTTTGATCATTCCATGTACTAATTATATTGTTTTGAAGTCTTAAAATCAAAGAATTTTAGTCCTTTTATTAACTGTTCTTGTACAGTGCTTGGCGTGCAAATAATATTTGTCTTGAAGAATCAATGATTTTCTAGGCTCTCCCACTTTCTATGTTTAATATGACTTGTGGGATAAGTCTTTCCTTGTATTACTTGGGCCTATAAGTGTTTATGTAGGGAAGGTGAAAGGATGCAAGGAATAGTGAATGTCTTCCAACTTTTAAATTACATTTCTATTGCACTACTAATGTTGTTGAATATGGAACCTTCATTCCAAGTTTGTAATTTGGTGTTAACAAGGGAAAATAGTAACTGCAACATCACTACCAAGATATTACAACAAACTTGCATTTTTTTTCAAGTATAGCTTACAAACATTAGAATTCTTGTGAAGAGTCTTGGTGAGTTTAAACACCCTTTTGAAGCACTTTAGAAATATTGAATACATCATTGCTTTGTCAAATAGTCTTGGTCTAATAGAACTCCCAACAATTCTTAATCATACTTTATCTGATATGATGAATTCTTAAACAATTAAGGTTGGCGTAGACATAGTTATCACACAGTTTTTTGTGTGGTACAAGGAAGATTTGGCTAGGTCAAATCTTCCTTCATGCTAGTAGTCTACATAATTAGACCTTTATTAAAAATTCATCATATCAGATAAAGTAATTGCAACCAACACATGAATAGAAGTAATAAAAAAGGTCAAATTTTATACATATATCCCGCCTACCGACACATTTCATTTTATTTCATTTTGGCATAGTCTGCGAGCAAAGGAGTGTTGAAGGAGGTGATATAAGGTGGGAAGCTACACTAGGTCGATACCGCCCACCTATATGCAAGTAAGTTCGAACCAGTGATTGAATATCACGGAAGTGCGAAACGATGAGTAATAAAATCTTCATTTTAAATCTTAACTAATAGATTAAGCATATTACTACTATGCTTAATGTTTCGTTTAAATGCATTTAACACAAAAAAATAAAAATTACAAAACTGAACCAATGGCATGTTTACAACAAAGGTCTAATAGAACTCCCAACAATTCTTAAACATACTTTATCTGATATGATGAATTCTTAAACAATTAAGGTTGGAGTAGACATAGTTATCACACAGTTTTTTATGTGGTACAAGGAAGATTTGGCTAGGTCAAATCTTTCGTTGTGCTAGCAGTCTAAAGAATTAAACCTTTATCAAGAATTCATCATATTAGATAAAGTATGTTTAAGAATTGTTGGGACTGGTCCTTTTGCGTGTATTAAACATACTAGAATTTTCAGCATATTATTATCATTCTATTTCTTTGTTGTAAACATGCCATTGGTTTAGTTTTGTACTTTTTTTGTGTGTGTTAAATACATTTAAAATAAAGGTCTAATTTTGTAGACTACTAGCATGAAGGAATATTTGACCTAGCCAAATAAAGGTCTAATTTTGTAGACTATTGATCAGACAAATCTTCATTGTATTTTGATTGTCTTCTTCATATACTAGCATTTAAATGGAACATTAAGCATAGTAATAATATGCTTAATCTATTAGTAATTATCTACATTTAATCTGCCAATTACTAATAGTTTTATACTACACATGCAACGTATTGTCAATTTGAAGATAGGTTGTGCCATGTGTGATGGTTAAGTAATGGGAAAGTTATGATGATTTAAATGTAGAACTACTGGTCCCTTGAAACGTTCAAAATAATTCTCAAAAGATGCACTCTCATGGAATACAATGACTTCAGGTTATGCACAAAATGGATCTATCTTCTATCACTATGCTCTTATCCTATGTCAAAATGGGAGATTTATGACATGGTATAGATTTATGAGGCCACTTGAGTTATCCAAGGATTTATGTAAGGGTCAAGGACCTATAGCTATATCTAAGTTTGTTATATGGTCATTGATGCCATTATTATCATGTAATTGCACTTCAAAGTGCAAAGATGCCAAAAAGATGTAAAATTACATTTTTATGCATTTATGGCCTAAAGGGCTAAATGAGGGATTAGTAGAGGTTTAGGGAGTTTAGGGGATTAGGATAGGAACCTAAAACCTTTTGAAAGGTTAAATATGATGCAAGAAAGATTAAAGTGGTTGAGGTTGACAACTAGTTGTCAAGTAGAGAACAATGCAAATGAATAACTAACAGTAACAGTCATAGAACTGACTGTGCAGGTTAAGAAGTTAAAAAATAGTCTTTAAGGGGATTTTGGTTAGTTTTGTACATGAGTTTTATGGGAGAGGAGTCTTAGAAGTTATGGGGAGGTGTGTATGGTCGAAGAAGACAATGTAATGAACTACCGAGCAATAAACTTTTAATTTCTAAAGTGCTTCAAAACACTTAAACTCACCAAGACTCTTCACCAATACACCCACCATTCACACCCATCCACTCATGTCAAGATCTTGTCCAAAATCATGTTGAAATATACATTGAAATAAATCAAGATCCTTCCCTCTCACTTCCTTTGTTACATAATCACTTTTGGAGTATATTCTAAAGTCCTTGAATCCAAGCAAATGTAAGTCAATAACACCAAATCTATCACTTAAACTCATCAAGACTCTTCACAAGAATTCTAAGTGATATATTTAGTGTTATTGACTTACATTTGCTTTGATTCAAGGACTTTAGAATATACTCCAAAATTGATTATGTAACGAAGGAAGTGAGAGGGAAGGACTTGATTTAAGTCAATGGATATTTCAACATGATTTTGTAAAAGATCTTGACATGAGTGGATGGGTGTGGATGGTGGGATGGGAGGTGTATTGGTGCAGGACACCTAGGCCATTTAGTTTTGCTTTGGGACTTGAGTTCTATATTTTATTTTGCTTTGTAATAAAGGATGTCTTCTAAATTCTTAGACCATACTATGGTTTGGTTTTAGTCCTTCTTGTATGGAGGTGTGTATGGTCAAATAAGATGATGTAATGAACTACCAAGCATGATTCTAGGGTTTCTTCCTGATTCTTCCACGAATGAGTCCTTGAATTAGTTTTTATTAATATAATTATGGTGGCTTGTCCACTTTGGCTTAAAAATAAATAAAAATGAACTACCAAGCAATAAACTTTTAATTCTTTACAATCAGTCACTTCTCTACTCGTGAATACACATTTTGGTGTTCATATTATTAAACTCTCTATTCAATGCAACATTGATAGGAAAAGCATTCATTGATTGGTATTATAAGTTTTCATCATTCCATGTACTAATTATATTGTTTTGAAGTCTTAAAATCAAAGAATTTCAGTCCTTTTATTGATTGTTCCTGTATAGTGCTTGGCGTGCAAACAATCTTTGTCTTAAAGAACCAATAATTTCCTAGGCTCTCCCACTTTCTGTGTGTTTAATGTGACTTGTGGGAGAAGCCTTGTATTACCTGGGCCTATAAGTTTTTATGAAGGGAAGGTGAAAGGAGGCAAGGAACAGTGATTGTCTTCCAACTTTTAAATTACATTTCTATTGCACTACTAATGTTGTTGAATATGAAACCTTCATTCCAAGTTTTTAATTTGGTGTTGAGAAGGGAAAATAGTAACTGCAACATCACTACCAAGATATTACAACAAACTTGCAATTTTTTTCAAGTATAGCTTACAAACATTAGAAGTCTTGTGAAGAGTCTTGGTGAGTTTAAGCGCCCTTTTGAAGCACTTTAGAAATATTGAATACATCATTGCTTTGTCAAATATTCTTGGTCTAATAGAACTCCCAACAATTCTTAAACATACTTTATCTGATATGATGAATTCTTAAATAATTAAGGTTGGAGTCGACATAGTTATCACATAGTTTTTTGTGTGGTACAAGGAAGATTTGGCTAGGTCAAATCTTCCTTCATGCTAGCAATCTACAAAATTAGACCTTTATTAGGAATTCATCATATAAGATAAAGTAATTGCAACCAATACAGGAATAGAAGTAAAAAAAAAGGGTCAAATTTGATACATATATCCCGCCTACTAGAAAATTTCATTTTGGCATAGTCCGCAAGAAAAGGATTGCTGAAGGAGATGGTATAAGGTGGGAAGTTGCACTAGGTCAACACCGTGCGCCTATATGCAAGTAAGTTCAAACTAGTGGTTGAATATCACGGAAGTGCGGACCGGTGAGCAATAAAATCTTCATTTTAAATCTTAATTAATAGATTAAGCATATTATTACTATGCTTAATGTTCCATTTAAATGCATTTAACACAAAAAATAAACTTACAAAACTGAACCAATGACATGTTTACAACAAAGGTCTAATAGAGCTCCCAACAATTCTTAAACATACTTTATCTGATATGATGAATTTTTAAACAATTAAGGTTGGAGTAAACATAGTTATCACATAGTTTTTTTGTATCTTCCTTCGTGCTAGTAGTCTACAAAATTAGACCTTTATTAGGAATTCATCATATTAGATAAAGTATGTTTAAGAATTGTTGGGACTGGTCCTTTGGCATGTATTAAACATAATAGAATTTTCAGCATATTATTATCATTCTATTTCTCTGTTGTAAACATGCCATTGGTTCAATTTTGTACTTCTTCTTTTTTTGTGTTAAATACATTTAAAATAAAGGTTTAATTCTGTAGACTGCTAGCACGAAGGAAGATTTGACCTATCCAAATAAAGGTCTAATTCTGTAGACTATTGGTCAGACAAATATTCATTGTCTTTTTTATATACTAGCATTTAAATGGAACATTAAGCATAGTAATAATATGCTTAATCTATTAGTAATTATCTTCATTTAATCTACCAATTACTAATAGTTTTGTACTACACATGCAACGTATTGCCAGTTTGAAGATAGTCTGGGCCATGTGTGATGGTTAAGTAATGGGAAAGTTATGATGATTTAATTGTAGAACTACTGGTCCCTTGAAACGTTAAAAAAAAATTTCTCAAAAGATGCACTCTCATGTAATACAATGACTTTAGGTTATGCACAAAATGGATCTATCTTCTATCACTATGCTCTTATCCTATGTCAAAATGTGAGATTTATGACTTGGTATAGATTTATGGGGTCACTTGAGTGATCCAAGGATTTATGTAAGGGTCAAGGACCTATAGGTATATCTAAGTTTGTTATATGGCCATTGATGTCGTTGTTATCATGTAATTGCACTTCAAAGTGCAAAGATGCCAAAAAGATGTAAAATTGCATTTTTATGCAATTATGGCCTAAAGGGCTAAATGAGGGTTTAGTAGAGGTTTAGGGAGTTTAGGGGATTAGGAAAGGAACCTAAAACCTTTTGAAAGGTTAAATATGATGCAAGAAAGATTAAAGTGGTTGAAGTTGACAACTAGTTGTCAACTAGACAACAATGCAAACGAATAACTAACTGTAGCAATCATATAATTGACTGTGCAGGTTAAGAAGAAGTTGAAAATTAGTTTGTAAGGGGATTTTGGTCAGTTTTGTATGTTAGTTTTATGGGAGAGGATTCTTATAAGCTATGGGGAAGTGTGTATGGTCGAAGAAGACAATGTAATGAACTACCAAGCAATAAACTTTTAATTCTTTAAAATACTTCATTGCTTTGTCAAATAGTTGGAAAGCAATGATGTATTCAATATTTATAAAGTGCTTCAAAAGGATTAAACTCAACAAGACTATTCACCAATACACCCCCCATCCCACCATCCACACCCATCCACTCATGTCAAGATCTTGTCCAAAATCATGTTGAAATATCCATTGACCTAAATCAAGATCCTTCCCTCTCACTTCCTTCGTTACATAATCACTTTTGGATTATATTCTAAATTCCTTGAATCTAAGTAAATGTAAGTCAATAACACCAAATATATCACTTAAACTCACCAAGACTCTTCACAAGACTTCTAAGTGATATATTTGGTGTTATTGACTTACATTTGCTTGGATTCAAGGACTTTAGAATATACTCCAAAATTGATTATGTAACGAAGGAAGTGAGATGGAAGGATCTTGATTTAGGTTAATGGATATTTCAACATGATTTTGGAAAAGATCTTGACATGAGTGGATGGGTGTGGATGGTGGGATGGGGGGTGTATTGGTTGAGGGAACCTAGGCCATTCGGTTTTGCTTTGGGACTTGAGTTCTATATTTTGTTTTACTTTGTAATAAATGATGTCTTCTAAATTCCTGGACCATCCTATGGTTTGGTTTTAATCCTTCTTGTGTGGATTTGTGTATGGTCGATGAAGAAAATGTAATGAACTACGAAGCAATAAACTTTTAATTCTTTACAAACAGTCACTTCTCTGCTCGTGAAGACAGAGTCTGGTGTTTATATTATTAAACTCTCTATTCAATTCAACATTGATAGGAAAAGCATTCATTGATTGGTATTATAAGTTTTTATCATTCCATGTACTGATTATATTGTTTTGAAGTGTTAAAATCAAAGAATTTCAATCTTTTTAGTGACTGTTCCTGTATAGTGCTTAGCATGCAAACAATCTTTATCTTGAAGAACCAATGATCTCCTAGGCTCTCCCACTTTTTGTGTTTAATGTGACTTGTTGGAGAAGCCTTTCCTTGTATTACCTGGGTGTATAAGTGTTTATGAAGGGAAGGTGAAAGGAGGCAAGGAACAATGACTGTCTTACAACTTTTAAATTACATTTCTATTGCACTACTAATGTTGTTGAATATGAAACCTTCATTCCAAGTTTGTAATTTGGTGTTAACAAGGGAAAATAGTAACTGCAACATCACTACCAAGATATTACAACAAACTTGAAATTTTTTCAAGTATAGCTTACAAACATTAGAAGTCTTGTGAAGAGTCGTGGTGAGTTTAAGCGCCCTTTTAAAGTACTTTAGAAATATTGAATGCATCATTGCTTTGTTAAATAGTTGGCAAGAAATGATGTATTCAATATTTCTAAAGTGCTTCAAAAGGCTTAAACTCACCAAGACTCTTCACAAGACTTCTAAGTGATATATTTGGTGTTATTGACTTACATTTTCTTGGATTCAAGGACTTTAGAATATACTCCAAAAGTGATTATGTAACAAAGGAAGTGAGAGAGAAGGATCTTGATTTAGGTCAATAGATTTTTTAACATGAATTTGGACAAGATCTTGACATGATTGGATGGGTGTGGATGGTGGGATGGGGGGTGTATTGGTGCAGAGCACCTAGGCCATTTAGTTTTGCTTTGGGACTTGAGTTCTATATTTTGTTTTGCTCTGTAATAAAGGATGTTTTCTAAATTCCTAGACAATCCTATGGTTTGGTTTTAGTCCTTCTTGTGTGAAGGTGTGTATGGTCAAAGAAGACAATGTAATGAACTACCAAGCAATAAACTTTTAATTCTTTACAAACAACCACTTTTTTGCTCGTGAAGACACAATTTGGTATTTATATTATTAAACTCTCTATTCAATGCAACATTGATGGGAAAAGCATTCATTGATTGTTATTATAAGTTTTTATCATTCTATGTATTGATTATATTGTTTTGAAGTCTTAAAATCAAAGAATTTCAGTCCTTTTATTGACTGTTCCTGTACATTGCTTGGCATGAAAATAATCTTTGTTAGAAGATGTGGCCCAAACTCACATTTTCACTATTGGGATTCAATGCCACTGTGTGAAAGGTGAGTTAAGGAAATTCTTTATAAGAGTTCAAAAGCTCAGAGTTGGGAATGTTAGTTTTCTTTTTGAAGAATGATGCCCTAGGTTGAATATTTCATATGTATTCAACTAGACAAGATGAAACTCGACTGCAACTATAGACAAAAAATGTGTGGGATCAAGTTGGATGAATTGGGCCCTTAGAGTTCATGGGATTGCCATATATTAACAAAAACTTAAGACTGTTACAATCGAATAAACATAAGAATTAACACCAGGAGTACAAATTTTAAAAGCAAAGTACATTTTCAAAGAATAAACACAAGTAAAACTTGCTAACTCATTAACACACCAAACCAAGCAATGAAATAGTAGAAAATGAAGATTTTATTGCTCATCGATCTACACTTCCATGATATTCAACCACTGGTTCGAACTTACTTGCATATACATGCGTAGTGTCGATGTAGTGCAGCTTCCCACCTTATACTGCCTCCTTCAACACTCCTTTACTCACGGACTATGCCAAAATGAAATAAAATGAAATGTGCCAGTAGGCAGGATATATGTATAAAATTTGACCTTTTTTTTTAAAACTTCTATTCACATGTTGGTCAGAATTATGACCACTCTTTAGGTTCGTATCTATGACCAACATAGGAATATATTTTAAAAAAATTCAAATTTTTCTTCTATAAACCGACCATGGAAAATCATTTTATAGCTTGGTCGGAAATGTTGGTCTAAAAAGTGGGTCAAATGTACTAGTGCTATCTCTTTCTATTAGTTTGTCCATGAATTCAAGAAATTCGATGTCTTGAGCTGCCCTATTGGCTTTATCTTCGAGTGTTTCTTTAGGCCCTTGATTGGCATGATTAATATTTTCATTATTTCCTCCATGGATGTAATTGTGAAATGCAGAGTTTCTATCCATTGGATTAGTTCCCTTTTCAAAAAGATTTGGGAGACTATCCCCTTGGTTGTGATTTATGAAAGAGTTTTGAGATTCAAATTTGGGGACCTCTTTTGCGATGCAGGTGTTGTCTTCTTGTAAAGATAGTTTGAGTCTATGAGATCGTGTAGAAACTGACATTCAACAAGGTTTGATTTCGAATTGTTTTCCCCAAACTTAGTAATTGTTTGATGTTTATGAAGAGATTAAAAATATAAGATGAATTTTCAAAATGGATATCTCTTACTTTTTGTATGTATTTTTCAAACAAAGCAATCACAAATACACTTGTTCTTTTTAACCCTCTACATAAAAAGTGTTTGAATTTGTAAGGATGTTATCATGGGTTTTTCACAAAAAGCACTTCAAGAAATCTACCTATTTCAGAAGTTGGTTCATAAACATGGCTCTACAAGGTAGGCTTTGCTAATTTAACAAGGTATTTAATCAAGATTTCAATCAAAATAGACATTAAGTTTTCATCCCCAAAATTAGGAGGCTTCCCACCACTGGTATATTAGAGTTTTGCACAATCCCAAAGGACTACTCAAGGAAATTCGAAAGATTAATAAGGATGCATGCATTATATTTTACAGTGGGTTGAATTTTTGCAGCAAAGGAAAATTGATGTAGGAGCATCTCGGGTCCTTGGCAATCTTGTGTCACCAAAAAGAATTTTGAGCTTTGTCTATGTTGCTCGGTTTCTTCTTCAACTAAGTTGGTTGGTTTCCTTTGCTTAACAAGTGTCATCGGTTATCTCCTGGGCGGTCGATTAATTCACTGGCGCTCGACGTTGCCTGTCTGCTGCTTGATTATCTTGCTTACTGACGGGTCTAGTTTTGTTTCCAGTTGTGGCCGACTTGTGCATTTATATTAGATCATGGAATTAATGATAGAATCCATCATTGGGAAGCGTATGGTCCTAGATTTGACCATTACTTCTGTTAATTATGGATCTGAAGGCCGACTCAACTTGGTAGCTTCTTGTATAAATGTAGATGTTTGGTGGTAGTTTAGGAGCAGGGGAGAGTGCTAGGAAGAGTTAGAAGATAGTAGACATTAGAGTTGAGATTGTAATAGATCCTCACATGTTTGAGGACTTTTGAATTGTATTGTAATATCAGGTTGTAACTGAGAAGGCCTTATAGCCTGGCATGTATGATTCCTATTGATGAAAGTTAATGAAAGATATAGCATTCTCTCTCTCACTTTTGTTGTGTTGCTTCCGTGTGTGTGTCACAAGCTTGGAACATTAGCATGAGCCATCCTTTGGCCCCTCTTGATCCTTACCTTGTGTCAGGTGGTATCAAAGCGAGGTTAGATATTGATCTAGGTTTGCGGATCTAGGTTTGTTGGTTCCTCTCGAAGCCCTAGTGGATTGTTGTGGGGTAGCAGATTGCGATCTGACCTACAACTGTAGAGAGTTGTCAAGATGGTTCATGGGAGATGAGATGCAGATCTAGGATTGGAAAATATGCTAAGACAGATTATTGCTAGGTTAGAAGCAATTGAGACAGCCCAAAGAAGAGGCAGACATCTTGAAGATGTTAGTGATGATGAAATTGAAGAAGAACAGGCGTATGCAAAACCTGCTCCTATTATGGATCAAGGTGAGGAAAGATTTTTGAAGGATTTGACAAGTCTGAAGTCAACACCACATTTCAATCCTCCTGAGTATGGTGAAAAGTTGGATTCTGATGAATTGGTGGACTGGATCACTGAGATGGAAAAGTATTTCGAATATGAGAGTATCCCTAAGGATAAGACGGTAAAGATTGCAAGCACCAAGTTGAAAAGTCATGCATCCTTATGGTGGGAACATCTACAATTGGATAGAAAAAGGAAAGGTAAAGACAAAATCAAGGTATGGAACAAGATGGTAAATAAATTGAAAGGAAAGTTCTTACTCTGTGATTATCAGATTAACCTAGTTCGGCGAATGCAAAGTTTGAGACAAAAGGATAGCTCAGTAAAAGAGTATACTAAGGAATTCTATAGATTGGATATCAGATTTGGACATGATGAAGATGATGTGGAAAGAATCGACAGATACTTGAATGGTTTGAGAGTTTCCATCCAAAAGGAAATTAGTATGGTCAAGTTAGAGAGTATTAAAGAGGCTTATCAATTTGCTTTCAAAGCTGAGGAGAAATTGAACAAGAGACATGAACAGAGATAGAAAGGTCAAGGTGGTAGATCCCCTAGAGGAAAAGGTAGATCTAATGGTGAAATTGGTAGATCCAAACCAGAAAAGACAAATCTAGACAAAGGTAAGACCGAGTGGAAAGGTGAAAGTTCATCTAGAGGCAAAGGCAGTAACTACCAAGGTGGTTATAGCAGAGGAAGTTTCTGAGGAACTTGTTACAATTGTGGAGAAGAAGGACATAGGTCATTTGAATGTACACAAGCAAGTAAGAAGGTTGGTAGCAGTAGGAATGTTGTAGTGCAAGAAGAACCATTGAATGAACTTGAAAGGGAGAATAACCTGATGGCAAGGAGAGCATTGTGGAATGAAAGAAATAAGGAAGATCCGATAAGGAAAAGTTTGTTCAAGACCAGATGTAGAGTTTCTGACAAAATTTGGAAGGTAATCATTGACAGTGGTAGCTCGGAGAACCTGGCATCTAAAGAGATGGTCACAAATTTGTAGTTGAGAAGGTTAGTACATCCGAAGCCCTATCAGATTTCATGTATCAAGGATGAGCATACACTCCTAGTAAGTGAACAATGTTATGTGAATTTGAAGATTGGAAAATACTATGTTAAGGTGTTATGTGATATCATGCCTATGGGTTGTTGTCATATTTTGTTGGGTAGACCTTGGCAATATGATAGACATGCTATATATGATGGGAGATTGCATAAGTATACTATTGTGGCTGATGGAAAGAAACAAATCTTGTTACCATTGATGGAAGAACCTGTTAGTAATGTTTGCACATCTGTAAAAGTTTGCTTGATGGAAGGAAGGAAGTTTGTTAACTCTTTGAAGAGGGATGATGTATGTTTTGCTATGATTCCTAATAAACCAAGTAAGAAAATAGGAGATAATGTCCCTGAGGAGATTGATAAGTTACTCACTGAGTACAGTGATATCATTTTTGATAATGTACCTGATGGTTTGCTGCTGAAAAGAAGTATTGATCATTGTATGGATCTAATTCATGGAGCTAGTTTACTGAATAAGGCACCTCATCGGTTGACACCTATTGAGAATCAGGAATTGAACCAACAGATTCAAGAATTGCTGGAGAAAGGTTTGATCAAAGAAAGTTTGAGTCCTTGTGTAGTACTTGTTGTATTAGCACCGAAGGAGAATGGGGAATGGAGAATGTGTATTGATTCCAGAGCAATCAATAAGATAACAATGAAGTATAGGTTTCCTATACCGAGAATGGATGATATAATGGATAGTTTGACTGGAGCAAAGTATTTCACAAAGATTGATTTGAAAAGTGGGTATCATCAGATCAGAATCAGAGAAGGTGATGAATGGAAGACTACTTTCAAGACAAAGGAAGGTTTGTATGAGTGGTTGGTTATGCCTTTTGGTTTAACTAATGCACCGAGTACTTTTATGAGGTTGATGAATGAAGTTTTGAAGAAATTCTTGGGTAAGTTTGTGATTGTATATCTTGATGATATTCTGATATTCAGTAAGACCAGAGAAGAACATTTGTTGCATGTAACACAAGTTTTACAGAGACTAAAAGAAGAAAAGTTGCTGATAAATCTGAAAAAGTGTTCATTCATGAAAGAAGAGATTGTGTATTTGGGATTTGTTATTTCAGCTGATGGTTTGAAAATGGATCCTAAAAAGGTTGAAGCTATTTTAAATTGGCCTACACCTATGAATGCTACTGAGGTAAGATCATTTCATGGTTTGGTAAGTTTTTACCAGAAGTTCATAAGGAATTTTAGTTCAATTTGTAATGATATGACTAAGACTATGAGAGGAGACAAAAGAGAATTCAAGTGGACACATGGAGCTGATAAAAGTTTTGAGAATCTGAAGCAGAAGGTTGCTAAATTACTTGTTTTGGCATTACCTAATTTCAATAAAGTATTTCCAATAGAATGTGATGCAAGTGGAAGTGCAATTGGAGCTGTGTTGAGTCAAGAAGGTAAACCTGTTGCTTTCTTTAGTGAAAAGTTGAATGATGCTAGAAGGAAATATTTTGTGTATGATCAAGAGTTCTATGCTATTGTTCAAGCATTGAAGAAATGGAGACATTATTTGATACCGAGTGAATTTGTGTTATATACTGATCATAAGGCTTTATAGTATTTGGGTAGTCAGAATAAGTTGAATCAAAGACATATGAAATGGGTTGAGTATTTGCAAAGTTATACATTTGTGATAAAGCATAAGAGTGGAGTCACTAACCAAGTTGCTGATGCATTAAGTAGAAGAAGATCTTTGATGACCGAGATGAAAATTCAAGTTCTTGGTTTTGATGAGATGAAAGAGCTGTATGAAAATGACCCTGATTTTTCTGAGTCATGGAGAAAGTGCAGAGCACCTCTACAAGATCAACAAGATACTAAATGGGATGAATATTTCATTCAGGAAGGTATGTTGTTTAAAGGTATTCAGTTGTGTATACCGAGAGGAGTAATGAGAACTAATTTTATAAAGGAGAAACATAGTAGTGGTTTGGCTGGACACTTTGGCATTGATAAAACATGGAATTTGTTGAAGGAAAAGTACTTTTGGCCGCAGTTGTATAGAGATGTTTAGAAATTTATGAAAAGTTGTGGTATTTGTCAAGTTGCAAAAGGAGTAAGTTAGAATACTAGATTGTATACATCGATTGCTGTACTTGAGAAACCTTGGATTGATATCAGTATGGATTTTATTCTTGGCTTACCGAAGACAGTGAGAGGTAATGATTCTATATTTGTTGTTGTGGATAGATTTTCTAAGATGGCACATTTTATACCATGTAGAAAGACATCATATGCAGTAAATGTAGAAGATCTTTTCTTTAAGGAAATTGTGAGATTACATGGGTTACCAAGGAGTATTATCTCTGACCAAGACAATAAATTTGTTGGTTATTTTTGGAAAACACTTTGGAAGAAATTTGGCACTGAGTATATAGTTCTACATTTCACCCACAAACCGATGGACAAACTAAACTTGTGAACAGAAGTTTGGGAAATCTTTTGAGATGTTTAGTTGGAGACACACCGAGTAATTGGGATTCTGTGTTAGCACAAGCAGAGTTTATATACAATAATTCAATAAATAGAAGTACTAGAAAGACACCATTTGAGATTGTGAATGGCACACAACCGAGAAGAATATCTGATTTGAGAGACATTGATGATGAAAATAAAAGAAGAGTTGAAGGAGTAAAATTTGCTGAATACATGAAGACATTGCATGAAGATGTGAAGATAAAATTGGAAGATAGTAATCAAAAATATAAAGACAGAGCTGATAAATCAAGGAGATACAAGAGTTTTGATGTTGGTAATGAAGTGATGGTTCATCTGAAAAAAGGTTAGTTTCCTATTGGAACATATGGAAAGCTGAAAATGAAGAAGTTTGGACCTTGCAAAATTTTGAAGAAATTTGACAGTGGAAATGCATATCAGATTGAGTTACCTGATGACATGGACATATCACCGATTTTCAACATTATTGATTTATATGAGTATCATGAACCTGATGAAGAAGTGACAGTATTGACAAAATATCCTAAGAAGCAAAATGATGAAGTGGAACAGATTTTGAAGGAAAGAGTCGGCAAAAGTACAAGAGGGAAACAGTACTTGGAATATTTGGTCAAGTGGAAGAATAGACCGATGGAGGATAGTTCTTGGATTTCACAGTCTAATTTGGATGCAACTCGGACCAAACCTACCAAATGATTATGAGAATCATTTCTAAATAACCACAGGTGTCTGATGCAGGAGCATCTCGGGTCCTTGGCAATCCTGTGTCACCAAAAAGAATTTTGAGCTTTGTTTGTGTTGCTTGATTTCTTCTTCAACCGAGTTGGTTGGTAGTTGGTCGGTTTCCTTTGGTTACCGAGTGTCGTCGGTTATCTCTTGGGCGGTCGGTTAATTCACTGGCACTCGATGTTGCCTATTTGCTGCTTGGTTATCTTGCTTACCGATGGGTCTAGTTTTGTTTCTTGTTATGACCGACTTGTACATTTATATTGGATCATAGAATTAATGCTGGAATCCATCATTGGAAAGTGTATAGTCCTAGATTTGACCGTTACTTCCGTTAATTATGGATCTGAAGGCTGACTCATCTCGGTAGCTTCTTGTATAAATGTAGATGTTTGGTGGTAGTTTAGGAGCAAGGGAGAGTGCTAGGAAGAGTTAGAAGATAGTAGACATTAGAGTTGAGATTGTAACAGATCCTCGCATGTTTGAGGACTTCTGAATTGTATTGTAATATTAGGTCGTAACTAGGAAGGCCTTACAGCCCGACATGTATGATTCCTATTGATGAAAGTTAATGAAAGATCTGGCATTCTCTCTCTCACTTTTATTATTTGTTGCTTCTGTGTGTGTGTCGCAGGCTTGGAACATTAGGGTGAGCCATCCTTTGGCCCCTCTTGCTCCCTACCTTGTGTAAAAAATGTATCCCACTTTGGGTTGCCCTCTCACCGACCTCGTTAAGGCAATTCTCGGGAGGCAAGCCCACTAAAGATTTAACATGTTCATATTGAAAGCGATAAAAATGAAATTAAGAGATAGGTTTTGGGAGTATGATTCACCAAAAGGTGAAGAGCATATCCCTATTTATTCTTGCTTCCCAAACACTATTAACAATGTTCAATTTCCAAAACCCACTAACTAATGGGAATTGAGTATTTCTACTCTTTTCCACAAACAAGGGGTTGTTTGATTTAGTGTTTGATTTTATCCTTTAATCTATTTACTTACTAGATTTGAACAAAAATCACAAGGCCATAATTTAAAGAAAAATTGACCAAATTTAGGCTTACCTTCAATCGAAGCTAGCAAAGGCTAGGGGCATTTTTGATGATTTTTCATGATTTAGGCTCACCTAGTGGCAATCATTCCTTCCTTTTTGCCTCTCCTCCAACAAGTTAGTCAACACAAATAAGAAAAATGAAGAAAAATAAGAATAAAATTGAAATCTAATCTTATTTATCAAATTTGAATCAAATTGATTAAGGCAAGTAAATCCAATTTAATGAAGCAAATTTAGATTGGTAGGCTTCTACAATCTTCAAATATTTTTCATATACCTTAGTTTCTTGCTATGAGTTCTCCAAAACCAGCTTGATATTTGTTATGTTCTCCTCCTTGATATTTTTAGCCAATGCTTTTCCTTCGCTATTGAATCTGGTCTCTCGCTTTTTGATTTTTTATGACCAGTCATCCTGCAGACATAGACAAATCATTTTCTGAATGTTAGATTCTAGAAATTTGCAATTTAATCAAATGCGCGGTAGAATCTATTAAATGTGTTGTTTAAATGATTGAAAGCACTGCTAAAACTTTCAAATGTGCTGCAAGAAAAACTTGAAAGTGCAGAAACAAAATTTAAAAGCATTGTTTAAGTAAGCAAAGGCATTAAAATAAATCCTCAAATGCACTGCAGAATAGATTGAACGTGCTCCGGAGTCAGGGCACATACGCTGAAAGAATTTAGACAAGAAGATAGAAGTATTAAATGTGTTGAAAGCTTGTGCAAAGGAGCACAACTTTTCTATAGAAGCGATGTTTTAGACCTTGTATGCGCTATAGAAATAGGTGTACGCACTTCAAAAACTGGCAAAAGTGCTGAAAAACCTGTAAAATAGAGACCAATAGAAAGATATGCTAGAAAAAAAAATGATTTCTCTGAATTTAAAAATTAGTGAGGCCTAATGCCCCACGGTGGGTGCCATTTTGTGTACTTGGATTAGTACCTTCATAGGGTTAGTATCATCAATAACTCAAAATAACAATTAAATTACCCCAACTAGCAATCTAATTAAGCAAAATTAAAGACGATTGATCACTTTATGGCTCTCTAATTAGGGATGTTAATGAGAAGCTCTTAGCAAGATTCCATTAGCGACAGTCCTAATATGAGAAAATATGATAAACAAAGCTAAAACAATTAATTCCAAAAGAAATTAGTCTAATTAGCTCCTAGATTTTCCTTTCTAGCTTAAAATTGCAAGAGGTTTGATGCTATCCAAATAATTGTGGATGATTTGTTCTTCAATTATGCCTTGCTTTTATAGATTTTGGCAAGGGTAGGAGGTAGAGTTGATTTGATCATGGTTGAGTTAGGCTTAGGTCCATGGTTCCACCTTTGGAGACCATTTAAATATTTTATCCTCAAAGCTTGGGACAAGAGGACAAAATGGGTGGACAAGATGCTCTCTTCTTATGGGTGGTGGAGATTCGATGTGAGCTTGATCCATGTGAGCTTGTTTCTCAAATCCTATTGGTTGATGCATTTTCCTCCCATTTGGTGGTTGAGGGAAACTAGGATTTATTAATTGAATTGAATTAATATGTTTAGCCATGTGTGCCCCTAGAATGGGTTGATTTGATTTAAATGAACTATGCAATTAATTAGATTAATTGCACAATTAATTTATTTTATTTTATTTAAATTGATTTTATGGCTTTTGATTTTCAATTAAATTTGGATTATGACTTGATTGCAATTTAACTTGATTTGATTTTATTGCTTTGATTTTGCCTTGATTGCTCACTTAATTGATCTTGTCCATTTTTAGGTGATTACATATAGTATTAATTAAACACCTTTATTTAATTGAGGATTTAATTATATAGTATTAATTAAATACCTATATTTAATTAATGATTTAATTAAAAAGCCCAATTATAATAATTAGAGATTTAATTAATATTAAATCAAGATTGAGTTAAAAATGCATAATTGAGTTAAGTGAAACTTTGATATTCACTTATATTTTTAAGTTGCATATTTTAATTATGCTATGAATATAAATTATATAATTTTAATGCACTTTTGAATGCGCAAGTTTTGATAAAAATAAAGTTGAACTCAAATCAAGACTTCATTTGTGCAAACTTTAGTGAAGTTAAAATTAAATTAAGAGATTTTATTAATTTGATTTTGAGCTAAGTTTGATTTATTTTAGGGTTTCTCTATTCAAACCCTAGGTTTTGGATTGTCTTTAAATTGGTTGAGATTGTCAATTTTGGGGTTCATTATTTTTAGGTGGAAGAATTTTTTGGAATTTGGGAGTCAAAAAAATTGTTTTCAAAGCTAGAGTTTTAGGTTGGAAATTGTGTCTTCTCTTCTCCTCAAGTTGTTCTTGGATTTGAGGTAAGGTTTTGGAACCTTTGTAATTTCAATTGGAAAAGCTTGTCTTCTTCATGCCTTTTTTTGTGTGTGTGATTCTTGCGTGTCTTCTTCAAGATTTTAATTTGATAACTAGGGTTATTTTGAAAACTCTATAAGAAGGTTGAATAAGTGAGATTCTTTAGTATGGTTACATTTTGCATGCTTGACCTTGGGATATTTTCTATGTTAAGGCATCCCATTATTTTGGGTAAATTTTAAATAAGAAAATCAGTCTTAGGGTTTTGACAAATTTCTCTCTCCTTTAGGGTTGTCCTTTCTATATTTGGATTCTTTTAACTTATAGATTTTTCCTTGAAAGAAAACCTAAATGCTTTAAAAGAAAAGATTATTATATAAATATAAATATATATTCTAACGTGCATGTCCTTTTTTAGAATACATGAGATAAATTTATTGTTGGAATTGGTTTTGTAATATGTGTTGACCCTCATTTTTTGTCATTGTTGTCAATATATGTTTTAAATGAAGGCAGACAAATTGGTTAACAATGATATATGGATGACTGACAAAAGTGTATGGATGTTTCAAAGCATGCAAAGATAATAATATGCATAGGGATGATTAGTGACCTTATGTCTAAGGTCACTTGGCTTAATATTGCAGATGGAGTGAGTTACAATTGTTTTAAAGTGAAGGCTAGTTATTGGACTGTAACAATGCATAGTAACAGAGTTAGTCTTTGTATTTATGAGATGACTCTTATGTGAGCATGAATTGTAACCTATGAGCTTAAGGCATGATAGAAGACATATTGGAGAATATTATTTTTGATTATGGAGTTTTTGTGTTCATGGTGATGTCAGCTGAAGTGTGTGGTCCTACGAAGACCTTTTTGGAGCCAACTGAAGATGTGTAACGTGTTGTGAAAATGGCAAGCATGGATTTCAAAACCTAGAGTATATTTGATGTATTGCAACTATTGTATACGTGTGTAAGGTACCATGTATATCTTAGCAAGGGTCTATTTAATCATTTTTTTATTGGAGAAGTCTTAATTGGCCGACCTAATTGATTATTGTAATAGGGTATAAAGAAGAGTTATTTTTTGGAGAATAAAGTGTGGTGGATGTATGTAAGTTGTGAGCTTATATTTGTAAAGTCTTCTAGATGTAGACTAGAGGTTGTGACTTAGGAGCTTCATTAGAACTAATCAAGCAAAGATAGTTGCCAGAAGTCAGTTCATTAGATTGTATATCTTCTATACAATTGTATTTCAGATAGCGAGTCTTGGAGGTGGATTTAACCTTCTTTAAGCAGTGTGCCTGGGCAGTGAGCCTACCATTCTTCTTGAATCCTAACAAGGTTTGTCCTTTAATAGGGACTATGTACTATATGCATTAATAAGCTCCTATCAGGGCTAAATCTCTTAGCAAGGATACTATACTTTCAATACATCATTTGTGGGTGCTAATCCCCACCAGGGTTTTGCTTTTAATATGGTTTCCTCAAAAATAATATATTGTGTTATGGTGTTGCATTCATTGTGTTGATATTATGATTAAGTGTTATGGTTTATAAATATTAAAGTGTAATATTCTGTGTCACAACTAATTCACCCCCCCCCCCCTCTCAATTGTGTTGGTGGACTATTATTCCTAACAATTGGTATCAGAGCTTATGGTCCTCAGATAGAAAGCTTAATAGCTTGAGGTGATCTTGGAGATGGCATTATATAAGCAGGAAAGTCTGAAGTTTGATCCTAATAATTTTGACGGTTGGAAGAATAACATGAGAACTCATCTATTGTGTTTGGGCATTGACTAATAGATGATAACAAAGAAATAAGAGAAGATCAAGCCTGAAGATGAATTGGACAGTGTCGTTGAGGAGGAGAAGAAGATGTTCTCGTGTAACATGGTTGCAACATAAGCATTTATTAGCGCACTCTCTGAGGTGAATTTACTGAGGTTAAGGACTTGGATTCAACATATAAAATTTGGTCGAGATTGGAAGCACTAAATGAAGGAGATAGATTTACTAAACAAGAGAAGTTGCAGAATTGGAAGACAAAGATGAACTCTTTGAGAATGAGAGATGATAAAAATGTTAGATCTTATGTATAAATGGTTACAAAGGTTATTATTGGCATTAGAAATTTTGGAGACATATATAGTGAAGAAGAAGTGATTGTAAAGATTCTTATATCTTTGACACCTGTGTATAAGACTAAAGTGAAAGCGATTGAGGAGATCATACCTTTGACTGTGAACTTTAACAAAGAGACGTTGATTGCTAAATTAACTACCTTTGAGGCCGCAGAACTTGGAGATTCATTACCTAAGCCTAAATCAACATTTAAGGTGACTGTGCATAATGACAAAAGGAATTTATCAAGTCTAGCGAGCAATAGCAGAAATGATTTGTGAGAAGAGCTTGGTGAGTATGTTGATGAATGGGAAAAGATATACAAAGAAGAAGAAAAGTTATATGAGATTGTGGCCCTGATCGCAATAAGAGAAAAGAGAGGTAAAGGTAAGTTTGAAGGAAAGCTACCCCTAAAATGTTTTTCATGTAATACGATTGGTCATTTTGCATCTAGATGTCCTACAAGGGTTCCTAAGCACAAACCTAAGTTTCATAGACCTAATTACTCAAAGGATAAAGAATGTTACAATGCTAGTGAAGGTGTTTCTGATGATGATGAAATAAACTATGATGAGATTGGATTTATTGATATTAAAGATGATGAACCTATTCATTAAGAAAAAACCCTAGTTTCACATGTTAAGAAGAAATCATAATGGATCATATGACTAGTGATAAAAATAAGTTTGTCAATCTAACAAAGTATGATGGTGATGGTTAGATTTGATGATAATGTTACTAATTTTATCATTGGAGTAGGATCAATTTATCTGGATGGTAAGCCTAATACTGATGATGTACTACTTGTTGATGGACTTAAGCATAATTTTTTAAGTGTTGAACAACTTGTAGACAAGGGTTATCAACTGGAGTTCATTAATGGGAGATGTTCTATCAGAAGCAAGTCAGAAGATTTGATTGCAACTAGTACTAAATCAAGAGGTAATGTATTTGAGTTGAACACATCTGAGGTTTCTTGTTTTGTTGAAAATATTAATGATAGTTAGTTATGGCACATAAGATTTTGTCATGTGAATTTTGATAATACTACGAAAGCAAGTATGACAAATGTTTTTAGAGACCTACCGAAGATTGTAAAACCATCTAGCACCATGTGTAGAGAATGTGTAATGGGGAAACAAACTAAAAGCAACTTTCAAGGAAAATCTTACTCAGCTAAAGGGAAGTTAGATCTTATTATGGTGAGAGATATTTTATACTTTTTGATGATGATTTCTCTAGGATGATGTGGTTGCATTTCTTAGAGAAAAGTCTAAGGCTTTTGACAAATTTAAGATTTTTAAAGCAAAAGTTGAGAATGAATCTGGTTTAAAGATAAAATGTTTGAGATTAGGAAAAGGTGGAGAATTTAATTCAAATATGTTTAATAACTACTTTGAAGAGCATGGCATATATAGACAAATTTCAACTCCTAGGAATCTACAACAGAATGAGATTGTAGAGTGAAGAAATAGAACAATTTTAGATGTTGTTAGAACTATGTTGTTGGAAGGAAAAATGTCACATATTCATTGGAGAGAAGTTTTTGGTGCTGTTGTTTATACTTTGAAAATAATTAAAATTAGAGAAGGTAAAAGTAAGACTCCTTATGAATTGTGGTTTAATCATACTCCTACTGTGAAATATTTTAGAATATTTGGTACTAAATTCTATATCAAAAGAGATGATGACATAGAAAAATTTGACGCTAGAAGTGATGAAGGGATCTTTCTTGGTTATTTACTAAGAGAAAGACTAACAAATGTTTTAATCTGAGATTGAGAAAGATGATTGAAAGTGCTAATGTGAGAATTGATGAGAAGTTTCAGATTAAGGAAAGAGTTTATGATTACTGTCAGAATTTAGATAATAGAGAAGTTGTGGACCTTTTGAAGATAATCCTAAGATGGAAATATGTTTGAATGAACTGATATTCAAAAGACACAAAGTTATGTAAAGAAGAACCACCTTGAGAATCAAATAATTGGTGATGCTAATAAAGGGATGTTAACAAGGTCTAGATTAAGGAATGAATTTTGTTTGATTTCTCAAGTTGAACATAAAAATAATGATGAAGTTTGTAAGGATGAATGTTGGACTAAAGCAATGTAGGAAGAATTGGATAAGATAAAGAAAACTAATACTTGGGAATTGGTTCCTAGGCCCAAAGAGAAGAATGTGATAGGAACTAAATGGGTTTTTAAAAATAAGATGAATGAAGAAGGGACAATTGTAAGAAATAAAGCAAGACTTGTTTATAAAGTATACTCTCAGTAAGAAGGCATGGATTTTGAAGAAACATTATATCTTGTTGCTAGGTTGGAGGTAGTAAGACTATTTCTTGCTTATGTTGCACATAAAGACTTCAAAGTATATTAGATGGATGTTAAATCTGCATTTCTGAATGGTGATCTTGAGGAAGAAGTTTACATTGAGAAACCTTATGGATTTCCTTTGACAGTGAATGAGGATATGGTATGTAAATTGAAAAAGGCATTGTATGGACTGAAACAAGCATCTAGAGCATGGTATGCAAGATTGGATAAGTATCTACATGAGTCTTGGTTTCAAAAAAGGTAATGCTGACAAAAATTTATATTTGAGAACTAGTAAAGAAGGAATTCTAATAGTTGAAGTTTTTTGTGGATGACATTATTTTTGGAGGCAATGATGAGATGAGTAAGAAGTTCTCTAAGGAAATGGAAAATGAATTTGAGATGTCAACGATAGTTGAAATGAAATTCTTCCTTGGATTATAAATTAATTAGAACAAAGATGGAATTTTCATTTCTCAAAGAAAGTATCTTAAAGAGATGTTAAAGAAATTTGGAATGGAAGATTGTAAACCGATTGGAACACCCATGGTTACTAGTTATAAACTTAGCAATACTGATGAAAGTGCAAGTGTTTTTTAGACAAAGTACAAATCAATTATTGAAGGCCTACAATATCTTACCCATACCAGACCTGGCATAGCTAATTTTGTTGGAATTGTGGTGATATATCAAGCAAATCCTAAAGAGACTCACCTCATTGTTATGAAAAGGATATTTAGATACTTGAAGGGAACACTTGAGTATGGATTATGGTATGAAAATCCTAATGATTTTGTGTTACATGCTTATACTGATGTTGATTGGGTAGGAAGTGTGGATGAAAAATAAAAGTAGTAGTGGAGGTGCATTTTTCCTTGGGAAACGATTGGTTTTACGACCAAGTAAAAAATAAGACTATATAGCTCAGTCTACTATTGAATCAAAATATGTTGTTGTTGCTATAAAATGCACTCAAATTGTTTGGATGAATCAGATGATGAAAGACATTGGAATAATGTTTGAAGAACATGTGGTTATACATTGTGATAACACTAGCACAGTGAATATGTTGAAGAATCCAGTTATGCTTTCTAAAACAAAGCATATATCAATAAAGTATCATTTCTTAAGAGACAAGGTAGTAGAGAAAGGGACCAAATTGGATTTTATCAACACAAAGGAACAAATAATAGACATATTTACAAAACCTTTTCCAAAAGATACCTTTGAATATCTTAGAGGTATGCTAGGGGTGAGAGCCCCTCCTTGTGAGAATTAATTGATGTAGAAATGCATCAATCCAGTAGTTTTCAGAGCTATATCACTTCTGGACTTGATGCTTGGATCTACTCCTCAATGGGAGTGATCGCATGAACAGAACATAGCATATTTGGTTGATCTTGCACCTGAGATGAGATAATAAGAGATTGGATAATGACACCATTTTCCATTGATGTCAAAGGGGGAGAGATTCAATTAAAATCCCTTACTATTTTAGGGGAGAGGATATTAAGAAGATTGTAAAGAGCCCTACTATTTTAGGGGAGAGGCTATTGAGAATATTGTAAAGAGGACACTGAGAAAGTTGTACTTTTGGGTTGATGGATTTTCTCATATGTTTCCATTAATGCCAAAAGGGGAGATTTTTGGAATTGGCTCTATAATACATGTTGACTCTCATTGTTTGTCATTGTTGTCAACATATGTTTCAAATGAAGGCAGACATACTGGTTAACAGTGATATATGGATGACTGACATAAGTGTACGGGTACAATATGGTTGTTTCTGAGCATTCAAAGATAGGAATATGTATAGGTATGAGTTGTGACCTTATGTCTAAGGTCCCTTGGCTTAATATTGTAGATGGAGTGAGTTACAGTTGTTTTAGTGAAGACTGGTTACTAGTTGACTGCGATAGTGGACAACAATAAATTTAGTCTATGTATTTATGAGATAACTCTTATGCGAGCATGATTTGTAACCTGCAAGATTAAGGCATGATAGAATACATATTAGAAAAAAATATTTGTGATTATGGAGTTGTTGTGTTCATGGTGACGTCAGCTAAAGCATGTGGTCTTGTGAAGACCTATTTGGAGCTGACTGGAGATGTGTAATGTGTTGTGAAGATGACGAGCATGGATTTCAGATCCTAGAGTGTATTTGATGTATTGTAACTATTGTATACTTGTGTAAGGTACTGTGTGCATCTTATCAAGGGTCTATTTAATTATTTCTTCATTGAGGAAGTCTTAATTATCAACCTAATTGATTATTGTAATGGGGTATAAAGAAGAGTTATTTTTGGAGAATAAAGTGTGGTGGATGTATGTAAGTCATGAGCTTGTATTTGTGAAGTCTGCTAGATGTAGAGCAAAGATTGTGATTGAGGAGCTTCATTGGAACTGATCAAGTGAAGATAATTGCTAGCAAATAGTTCATTGGATTGTATATATTCTATACAATTATAATTCAGACAATGAGTCTTGAAGGTGGATTTAACCTTCTTTAGGTAGTGTTCCTAGGCAATGAGCCTACCATTCTTCTTGACTCCTAACAGGGTCTATCCTTTAACAGGTACTATGTATTGTATGCATTAATAAGCTCCTATCAGGGCTAAATCTTTTAGCAAGGATACTATACTTTTAGTACATCATTTGTGGGTGCTAATTCCCACTAGGGTTTTACCTTTAACATGGTTTCCTCAACAATAAAATATTGTATTATGTTGTTGCATTCATTGTATTGATATTTTGATTAAGTGTCTTGATTTATAAAGATTAAAGTGTAGCATTCTATCTCACAACTGATTCACCTCCTCTTAGTTGTGTTGGTGGAATATTATTCCTAACATTTATATGTTATATATATAATATATATATATACACTTAACAATAATAAAATAATAAAAAGGCTCAACAGATTATATCTATTCAAACAAGGATAACAAGTCAAATAGAGCTTAATGATGGAGGACCTACAATTACAATGGTCATGGAGGTCGAGGGTGGGAAACCATTTTTAGTTTCACAATGGAGGCAGGAAGGAAGGTTTTTGATGGCAGAATCGATGGCCCTTCAATCAAAGGGGACAATATTCTTACAGAAGTGTGATTAAGGATCAAAATGGTGGGAACCAGGGGCTTCAAGAGAGATCTTTTAGGTATGGAAGTAGATGGGGGAAGAGTAGTAGTTTTTGAAGGGGTTTTTAGGGCACCATGCTGATAGATAATGATTTTAAGTTTAAAAGGATAGAGGATAATTTTTGGAGGAAAAAACTAGGAGGAGGTTTGGATTTGATTCGGGGGCATGGTCAAGATGAGACTCCTAATCCCCCTACGGATGGTAATATCATTGTGGCTACTTCATATGCAATAGTGGTCCTCAATAACCCACAATGGATGGAGGAAAGAGCGATGTCGGAGGATAAGGCTCTGGTAATGAAATGGCTTGGTCCATGGCCCTATTACACTAAAATAAAAACTTGGTGCGAAAGAAACTGGCAATGCTCTTTCATTTCCTTGAAGACTTTGAACAATGGTTTCTAATTAACCATGTGTACATCAAAGGAAGATAGAGACTTGATTTTGGGAAATGGACCCTTTTTCATAGAGGGTAAAGGGTTCTATATGAAGAAATGGATAGTTAAATTTGATCTAGAAAAGGAAATAGTAAAGGAAACACCTATTTGGTTCAAGTTGGAAAACCTACCATAGGAATATAGAGGTGAGGAAACCATGAAGATCTTGGTTGAATCCCTAGGAAATTTTTTTAGATGGGAAGAAGGGATCAACCAGGTAAATTTTGTTATCATGCTTAAGGTTTTGGTCTAGAGGCAAACCTATTTTGAACTCCCCTCTCACATCATTAATCACACTGACAAAGGGGAATGGAGGCAACCATTGGTGGCTGAAGTTGATGACAATGATGGGGTTGATCTGTCTAAGGATTTTCCTGATTGCTCCAAGAGAGGAAAATATACTGATGACTCTAAAATGATTCAATGCCTTCTTCAGATGATAGAGAGGGACTAGATGTTAAGGGAGCCTCCTTTAAAAAGTATATCCCCTTTTGGGGTTTGGGATAATGATGTAAGGGAGGTCATCTATGAGGAAAGATATGTGTTGAAGGAAATAGACAAGATCATGACTCAAGCTTTTGAACCTGATCAGAGCTCAGTTTAGGATGAAATCTCTACCCAAAAAGTAAGTGAAACCCCTCTCTCAGCTTGGCATAAAAATGGGGAATCTCATGCTCTAGAAAATCAGTTTGTTCCCTTTCAGGGCTATATGATTCCTAATTTGGAGTGTGGGGACATTTCTCAAGATTTGGTTATTAAAGATGTTAGTCCTTCGATTATCAATAGAGGGGATAAGAAGGATTTAGATGGTCTTTTTCTTTCAGAGTTGGTAGTTGAAAACAAGAGCTCTTCAGATGACAATAGAGGGGATCATCCAAGGGAGGATGATATCCCTATCAGTGAGGAGTCTAATAGGAGGTCTGATAGAAGGGATTCCTTATCGATAATGAGAAGGGAAGCTAATGATGGTAAAATCTCTCCTATTAGGAACTTGGAGGGTTTATTTGCAGATGTTAGAGACAGTGGAGGGGATTTAATTGTTGCGAACAACTCATATCACTCTTAGAGTGAGGATGAGGAAGAGGATGAACTAGACCTTTTTGAAACCCCAAATATTTTGAGCCTAAGAGGGATTGAATAGACAGATTCTAACTTTAAAAGCCCTAGATTGGGGGAGAAGAAAAAGAGAGGAGCTCGATCCAATAAGGAAAAAGTTGAGTTGGCAAGTTATGTAGCAAACCAAACAAAATTATTGAGATCAAGAAAGGGATATGCCCTTTCACAACAACAATGAGACTCCTTTCGTGGAATATCAGGGGTTGCAATGCCCCTGACAAGATTTGTTTGATCAAGTGTGGTCTTGATCAAGCGAGAGCTGATTTAATTTTACTTCAGGAGACTAAATTGAAAGAAGGTGATGATGTTTCTTTTAAGCTTTGGTTTAGGAGAAAGGAATGTGTTTTTTCCTTTTCTAATGGGGCCTCAGGTGGGCTTTGTGCAATGTGGGATCTGGATGTGGTTGATGTTCACCTTGTCTACCAGACTAATAATTTGCAGTGGCTTGAGGTGGTTTCTAAGCAATTGATGTCAACTTTTTATGTTTAGAATGTTTATGGCCCTAATAACCCTAGCGAGAAAAGGGTTTTGCGGGGTGCTATTAGTGAGATTCTAAATTCAAAGCAAGATGTTTTGTTTCTTCTAGGTGGATATTTTAATGTGATCTTAAGCCCTATGGAGAAAAAATGAGGAAAAGGTTGGGAGGAGAAGTCAAAGGGATTTTTTTTATTTTGTTTGGAATAATGGTCTCAGGGAGATTGATTTCAAAATAGGGGATTTTACCTAGACTAATAGAAGGAGTGAATTTTTAAATATTGTAGAGAAGCTAGACATATTCTTCTTTTATGGTAGTGGGATCAACTTAAGTGGTTAGACAGTGCTGATATTTTGCCTATTTCAGGTTCTAATCACTTCCCCATCTACTGTAACATTCAGAAGGATGTGACCCCTGAATGCTCCCCCTTTAAATTTGAAGCAATGTGGTTTAGAGACCAAAATTTGGTCTCTAATATAGCTGATTGGTGGAGATGAGCCTCGAAGTTGGAAGGTAATCTAGCTTTCAAAATTTTTAAACATTTGCAATTTGTTAAGGATCAATTGAAAATTTGGAATAGGGAATCCTTTAAAAATATCTTTGTGGAAAATTTGTTTTTATTGTGAATGAAAGAGTGATAGAAGTAGGGATGGATGAAATGGGATTTTTAGAAGAAAAAGAATTGAGCATAAGATATAAGGAAATTCTGGCAAGAGAAGAGGTTTTTTGGAAATAGAAGTCTAGGGAAACTTGGTTAAGGAGTGGAGACCGTAATACTAAATTCTTCCATAACTCTGTTAAAGGAAGACATGCATGGAATAGAATTTTCTCTATTTCTGATGGGCAAGGGAGGCTTTTATCCAATGCAGATCAGATTAACAAGGAGGCAATGTCTTTTTTTAAGGATATGTTTTCAGATAACTCTATCCTCTTAGAAGGTTCTAAGGAGTTACTAGATAGAATCCATAAAATTTTATCAGATGGATAGAATTCAAGATTAATGCTCCCCGTCTCTAAAGAGGACGTGAGAACTACTCTTTTCAACCTTGGGGGGATAAGGCCCTGAGGCCAGATGGTTTTCCATCCCTCTTTTTTTAGAAGATGTGGGATGTTGTCAACAATGATCAGTGGGAGGTGGTGGAGGAATCTAGGAGTGGTGGCTTTATCCTAAAATATTTCAACAATACTTTTATTTTCTTGATTCCTAAGAAAGGTGTTTGTCTTTCTTTTGAAGACTTTAGGCCTATTGCCTTGTGTAATACAGTTTATAAGGTTATTACTAAGGTGATGGTGAATAGGCTTAAACCTTTGTTGAATTGTCTTATTTCCCCTAAACAAAGTGGCTTTTCTCTGAATAAATCTAATTTTGAAGGTATTATTATGGCTCATGAAGCTATCCATACAGTTCGTAAAGCTAAAGTGGCCAAAATGATGATTAAGCTTGACATCAAGAAGGCCTATGATCATTTCAATAGTACTTTTCTTATTGAAGTTCTAAAGAAATTTGTTTTTTGTGGGGCTTGGTTAAAATGGATTGAAAGTTGTATTAACTCTCCAAGGATCTTGGTTCTTGTTAATGGAAGCCCTCAAGGCTTCTTTGAAACCTCTAGAGTTTTAAGATCCAATATCTCCTTTTCTCTTTATTGTAATGGTAAAAGCTTTAGGGAGATTGATCACTTGGAAAAGGCAAACTGGTGCTTGGAAAGGTATTGCTATTATGGAGGGTGTTAATCCAACTACCCACTTATAATTTGTGGATGATAAATTTCTTATGGGTAATGCCTCAGTCAGGGAAGCAAGGGTTATTAAAGCCATTGTAGACTCTATTTCTAAGGCTTTTGGACAGTGTGTTAATTGGAAAAAATCAGATATATTCTTTTTTAATACTAGTGCTTTGGTGAGAAGATAACTAGATGTCTGATTTTGGGTATGAAACAGGGTTCTCTTCCTGGCAAGTTTCTTGGTGTCCCTTTATTTGAGGGTGTTTGCAAGCCAAATTTGTGGAATGATTTGATAGATCACTATTTTAAAAGGATGGAAAGTTGGAAAGGTAGATGGTTGTCTTCTGTTGGTCAATTTTTACTTCTTAAGACTGTTATTTCGGCCATTCCTATTTATTCAATGAGCTGCCTTAAGATCCCTGAGAAAGTCTTGGATAATATTGAAAAAGGGATGAGAAATTTTTTTGGGTGTGGAAATCAAGAGGATGAAAAATGACCTCTTATTTATTGGGACAAAATCTGTAGCTCCAAGATGAAGGGTGGTGTTGGACTCAAGGTTTGGAGGAATATGAATCATGCTCTTGGTGCTAAACTGGTGTGGAATATTTTTAATGATCCATCTAAGTTATAGGTTAAAATTATTAGAGAAAAATATCTAGGTTCTTTAGAAGATGAGGGTATTTTGAAAATAAGAAATCCTCCAAAAGGCTTGGCTGTGTGGAATTTTATTCTAGATTGTAGGAATGTAATCAAAGACCATATTACTTGGAATATAGGTAATGGTAGGAAGGCTTTGTTTTGGAAGTACTCATGGAATGGATATGCCCTTGTGCTTTGTGAGGATAAGTATAGAGATTTAAGCAAAACTATGACTACCCATTGGGGTGATAAGGTGGCAGATTATGTGGTTCTAGAGGATTCTTGTGTATGTCCATTTTGGACCTGGAGAAATATAGACAACTTGGATCTTAATGAACAATAGAAAGGTTTAATGTTGGAGCTTTTTTAGGCCAGAAAAGTGTTCATAACCTTGGTTGATGATAGAATTATCTGGTGTGTTTCTTCCTCTGGCTCTTACTTGGTGAAATTAGGCTAACAGGCCTTGGATATTCATGTAAAATTAAATGGTTGGCCAATGAACTTATGTTGGAATAATTCATGTTTACCTAAGGCAGGCTCCCTTGCATGGTTAGCAGTTAATGGGAGGATTTTCACGAGTGGGAGAAGAAAAAGGTTTAGTCTTTAGGGTCCCATAAAGTTTGTTATTTGCAATTCTTCTTCTAAAGATGTGGATCATTTACTGCTTCACTGTCCTTATGATTATGAATGTTGGAATTTTATTAGATCCAAACTGAATTGGATAGGCCCTATCCCAACTCCATAAGGAAAACCTTTGAGTGCTGGCCTATTTTGAAGCTCAAATCTGTGATGGCTTCTCTATGGTTTATTTGCCCCTCCATTATTATTTGGGAGTTATGGAAGGAGAGAAATAGGAGGTTCTTTCAAGATAAGGCTGAATCAATGGCTAAATTGAAAGTGATAATTTTTATCTCTATTGAGGAAGTGATGAAAGTTGCTATACTCTCTCAACAAAGTTCACTAGTTTACACTGCAAAGGATATAAATTTGCATGCAAAATGGCCTTGTTTAAGGTTGAATAAGGGTGAGCTTTTAAAGCATTGTATTTCTTCAAAAGATGCAATGGAAGTCAAGTGGACTTCACCGAAGGAAGGTTGGTTGAAGATTAATTTTGATGGGGCTTCAAGGGGTAACCCTGGGACTTTTGGTGCTGGTGTTGCTAAAGATTGGAAAGGTAATATTGTTGCCTTTGCTAGTCAAAAACTAAATTTTGGGACAAACAATGAAGCTAAAATGCGAGCAACACTCCTTGCCGTGTGTTTGGGGCTTAAGTTGAAGGTTAAGAAACTTCATCTGGAAGGTGATTCTCAGATTATAGTTATTGCTTTAAGCAACCAAGAGATGAATGCTTGGCACCTAAAAAACTATGTGCAGGAGATCAATGCTAAACTGGTCTCTTTTAAAGATTTTAAATTAAGTCATATCAGGAGGGAAGGGAACTGTGAGGGTGATGTGTTATCAAAGTGGCAATTAGCTTGGAGACAATGAATGAAATATATTTGGAAAATTTTGAAGGTTGGGGGTGTGGTTGTAATTATTGATTGGTCTCCCTACCTTTTTGTGGTTTGATTTTTTAGTTTCTATGATGCCTTTTGTTGTTCAGGGGTGATGTCAGCATATGCCTGCGATTTCCCTTTTCTTTTTTTTTTTCATGCATGGATGGTTGTGCTCCTTTATGATTAAACCTAGCGTCTCTTTGAGAGGTTGGTGACACTTTAAGTTTTGGAATAAAAGGTGGCATATGTGAAGTGATAGACACTTGGTGATGGGAAGTTTGCATTAAATGAGCTTCAATTTTAAGTTTGTTGTGTGTTGTTTCTTGTTGCTCTTTGTTGCTTCTTGTGCAGGTCTTTAGGTGGTTTCTTCTACTGCGAATACTATGGAGGCTACCTTTTCGGTGGGCACCAAGAAACAATAGAAGTCATTTGAAGGCCCGGTTAGTAAAGAATGAATGTTGAGCATATTGAATATTAAAGATGGTAGAGTGGCCATGGAAACAATTGATGTTTTGGGAGAAAAATTTCAGGAAAGGAGGTGAAAATAGAGGTCTAACATTGATGTGGTGTCTATGGTGATTGCATGAGCTCTACAATTGGGAGAGTCAGAACAGGTCATGAAGAGGGTAATTGAGGACCTTTTCGATAAGGACATGCTGGACTGGCTTGATTCTATCCTGGAATGGACTTATCCATGCATAGGTTTAAATTACATAGAGTTTTTTGAGGATGAAGTTGATGGGCATCGATATGGAAGAGTCCCTTTCTTGAGGTGGTGGGGAAAAGTGGACAAAGAAGCCTACAATGCGAATATTGGTAGCAAATGGGGGTGTTTGAAGACTGAACTAGGTAGAGCTTTGGATGTGGCTCATGGCATTAATAGGGCAATTTATGTGAATGTGCCTAGAAGGAAAAGAGGCCAGCGAAGGAGAAAAATAAGCTCAGGTGGGGGATGCTCATCAAAATGACAAACAATGTGGTAGATTTGAAAGTTTTGTGACCCTAATTTTTGGCTGTAGCAGGATTATGGTTTTTATGGCTTCGAAGGACACTAGGATTTTTTGTGTTTTCTCTTATGATAGAGGCTACTTATCAGGATTTTGGTTGATTTTCTATTTCCTAAGCCTAATTTGAAAATTCAAAAGGGGAAAATGAGATAGTGAAGTTTTTGGTTACGCACCGATTTTTGTCTGGGGATCCCACATAATGGTGTCATCTGGTGGATTGCAGAGGTTTTTGGTTTCTCTACAGGTAAAGCATGGAGGTGCTTAGAATTGGCCCGTGCCCGATAGATGACTCTTGCTTATAGGTGTTTTTATTATGATCTATGTATTGTCTAAAATTATTTTGGACTATTTTATTTAGTTGTAGTTGGCTCCTGGGTATTTGTAATAGTTGAAATCCGTAGATGGATTTACTATGATGCTTGAAAATCTTTGTAATATATCCTATTATTATTAATAAAATATTCCTGTTATAGATTAAAAAAAAATGGCTTGCAACACAAGGCAGTGCAAAAACCAGAACACAAAAATAAATCCTAGCCTGGGATCTAACAACAACAAGCGAAGTTTGGAAGGATTCTAAGGTGGACGGTCTTCGATGCATAAATGTAACTATGTGTATTAATTATGGTAAAGCTAACTACAAGACTTCAATAAACCATTAAACTGAGAAATTGATCAAATTACCTAGAATTGATCTATTGCTTCCTATATAAAGTGAGTATGATTCTATGAAAGATTCTCTTAGATGGCATGCATGAGAATCAGTGACTAGATGAATTCATAATGGAAGATTCATGGAGAATTGAGATGCAAGACTACATTCAACAATCTGAATCTAGTTATGAGAAACTCAAAAAATATAAATCTAATGTTTATTCTAGCATGATATTATATTATTCTAAGTATTGAAAGTTGCAAGCTAACATGCAAATTAAGATTTAAAGAAATTGAAATTAACAAAACTAAGCATATAGTTCTAAGAGAAAAACAACATAATGCATTTACTTAACAAAATTATGATCCCTTTGAATGAGCCAAGAAGTATGTTTATATAGAAATCTAGAAATGAACATGCAGTTGAGATTCATCCTGTTGAGTGGTCAAGATTCTCTTTTGTTTTTAGAAATTTCACATTATTGGATGAGACTAAAAGAAGGATGACAACTTCCATTCGTTCACTCTCTTTTTGAAATAGAAAATTTTATGTTCATGAGTTGAAGAGGTTGGTTTATTTAATTAAAATAATTTGGAAGATTTTTTAAATAACCTTTTAATCTCAATCAATTGATTTAATTATGCAAGACAATTAATTTAATTACTTACATAATTGTGTCTAGCATGTTTGTTTGAATTAATTAATTGAAACTAGGGACACTTAGTTAGCTAGACTATTTTTAGGTGATTACATTTACCCCTCTTTGAATTGATGTGTGGGCAGCACATTGATTCAAATAAATTTTAATGTTGAATCAGCAAATAGCTCGATGCGGGTTGTTGAAACTATTCATGATTGCAAGAGATCAATTCCAAACTTGATTGAAAAAAAGTTGTCGGAGATTCCTAGTTATCAGTTCCAAACTTGATTGGACAGAAATTGATTGAAGATCCAAAAGATATCGATCTGAACTTGATTGAACAAGAACCAACCATACTAACTTTGAACTTGATTAAATGAAGACTGATAGAAAGATCAAGGCATCGATTCTGAATTTGATTGAACAAGAACTGATCATATTGACTTTGAACTTGAACAAAGACTAATAAAAAGATCAAGACATCAATTCTGAACTTGATTGAACAAGAAAAAATCATACCAACTCTGAGCTTGATTGGATGAAGATCAATAAAATAGACCAAGACATTGATTCTGAACTTGATTGAACAAGAACTGATCATACTGACTTTGAGCTTGATGTGATGCGATGAAAATGATCACCTTTTTGGTTTGATGATGATAACTAATCAACTTGAGTTGAAGTGATGAAATTGATTAAAGTAAAAAATAATCTTAAATCAAAATATTGATTTGAACAAATAACTAACTTGGTGAAGTGCGATGAAATTGATTACTATTAAGAGACTGATTTTGAAGACACTATCAGATTGATGTGGTGTGATGAAACTGATATGCCCCTAGAGATTTGATTGTTTCAGGTACCTACCTTGAGTAACTTGATGTGGTGTGATGAAATCACTTATGCATAAAGATTAAAGAGTCTCAACTTTATGTGAGTCTTGATGAAGTTGAGATTCCCCTAGCGATGAGGTATTTCTTGAATTTGCAGGTTTAAACTCAATTGATTTGATTGATGATATAGTATTTTTGCCCCCTCAAGATCAAAATCAAAATATGGGAAGAAATAACATTGATGAAAAACATTGATTTTGGGAGTGGAATTGATGTTCGATTGATGTAATCGTATTGTATATGAGTGAGAACAAATTAAGAGCAAATTTGAGGTCATTTGGAGTGATTTGACCATACTTTGACCTAGGTTTGACTTTTTTTGACCAAGTTTCATTTGAGTTGACCAAGTTTGTATTGAGTTGACCAAATTTTGACCAATATAGAAATTTAAGGATTTTAGTCTTGATGACAAATCTGAGATTGAATGACCAATTTGTTGGATAGATATCGTGATGATAAACTTGATTTGACTTAGCGATGAACTGCGTTTGACCAAAATTTTGATTTGTAATTTTGAGCATGATGTTGATATTAGATTTTGATTTTGATCCCAAAAATGGATTCAGGTCGCCAAAATTAGGCAAGGGTGCAAATTTTGCATCAATCAAAGCATTTTGAAAATTAGGTTAAAAAGTGTAAAAGGGGCTCAAGTGGTCATTTTCATCAATTGACTTTTGACTTTTGAGAGCCATTTGATGGAAACTATGTGTTTTCCCACGTGAACCCATTGATTTGAGCATTAGAGGACGCACAACTAGCCGCAAAACTATGATCCACTAGTAAGTATTCAATCTCCTAGCTTGAATTCTTGAATTTCATGTCATTTTTTGAAAATTTACAACATTTTTAGGGCTTAAACCCCTGTTTACAGTGCAATAAAAATTGCCTAATGTATGAGTCAATGAATTTTATCATATGATAAATCACATTAAATCTTGTATCATATGTAGACATATATTTTATCATACGATACATACCCATGCATCGTACGATCAAAGAAACTTTATCATAACAAATCTTTCATCACACCCCTTATAGAGTTTCATCGTACGATAATATGGTGAATTTTCTTTTAATGCACAACTTAAATCCAATATTTTCTTCAATTTGTCAAGATCGATTCTGAACATGGATTTTTTCATAGATTTCTTAATGTCTGAATTCTCTATTTTTGATATGATTTTCTCAATCATGATTAGATACTGATACTTTTCTTATGTCTTGTGATATAGGAGCGACCGCTTGCCACACAATTTTGATGTGTCTACTCTCAAGCACTAAGATTAGTATACTTTTTATCTAATCAAGATCAGTAAGTAGTTGAGAAGTGTGGTTTGGAGAGGCCCCTTATGATTCCTGATATCCATGTGAATCACAGATTGCTCAAATCTCTTGCAGAGCACTTCCATTGTGAGCATAATACTTTTTACTTGCTGACTAGGGAGATTATAGTTATTATTGAGGATTGTTACTAGATCTTGCAACTATCTTTCACTGGTGATCATGTATATTATGATCAGGATCCCAGTCAGGGTATTGCTACTACGAGACAAATGTTTGGCAATGATACCATATGAAACATTGAGCCAGTAGGGTTTCTTATATGGATGGGGTCATATACTTTTAGAGATGATTACCCAAACACAATTTTTTCCCTGGGGATCTTGTTTATTATGCCATATGTACTAGGAGGTGCATGAGATAGTGTATTGGAATGTGAGGAGTATGGTTACATGTGTCATTGCATTACAGATCTGGGTGTGGGAGCATATCTTGATAGCGTGACTAGTAGAAAATGGCATGAGAGGCCTTGGTATGTTGTATATGTATTGTTATAATATATATATATATATATATATATATATATATATATATATATATATATATATATATATTCATCAGCCCAATTTGGCCAAGACAACCTGTTGGAGGACATGATTGGATGACATGACAATAATAGTCTAGAGACCTTATGTTCAAATAAAGAGATGGTTAGACTCTAGGAGGGAGTTAGCATATATATTTTCTAGTAGGTAACTATTAGGTCAATATTATCCTATTGTTTAGAGGTTTTGTATTACTCATGTATGGAGACAATTCGGGCATCGACATGACATCAGTATGGAGTTTATCATGTATGCTCACTTCCTAGATGAGGAGGATGATTGGGGTCCAAGACCATATTTTGATTTATCATCATAGGAGCTAGGAGATTTACAAGGAGAACAATGGAATTATCTTCCCGAGGCTTTGGATGCTAGGATCACACCAACTTACAAGCAACATCTAATCACACATCCTTTCCCCTGATTCACAAATCCATCAAAGAGAGTACCTCACCTAGATGAGGATGATGAGTCACTAGCATGAGCACTAAATGGAGGTCAGGGTAGACAACAAAGGGGTGTTAGGTAGAGAGATTATTCCCCTAGGATAGGAGGTAGAGGTGATGTAGATGCTAGCAACATTAGGGGTCCTACTCTTGGACCACAGTGATGCATAGGTGAGATGGGTACCCTAGGAGCCATTAGAGTTGTTGTAGCTGCAGAGGAGGATGCACCAAAGGATGAAGGGGAGATACTGGTTCAACGATGTGTTGATAGGGGACATATGAGATGTAGGGACATATAGGATCATCTTCTGGATGAGGAGGAGGAGGAGGTCCCAAGAGAGGCACTAGCAAGGGAGACAATTGCAGAGGACACATCAACCAGGGAGGCACCCACATAGGGTCATACAGATATGATACATGCACTCAGAGGTTGAGTCAAAGAGTTGCTATGATGGCTTGCAGAGTGGGATAGGACCATTAATGAGCAGGACAGGGACATAGCTGAGTGGGTTCGACACATTGCAGATTTGATAACAGAGAGAGACTAGAGGATCTAGGAGCACGATCAAGATTAGTATACTATATCGTATTAGTGTTAGGGATGTATACTATTATGCCCTTTATATATCAGTGGTTCTTGTAGATCAGTGTGTGCCTACCTATTCTATCTTCACTTCTCATTCTAAGGGCGTCATTCTTGTACCACTCATGAGGCCTAATGTTTCACTTCCTCCCCCTCCTCCTGGTCACGAGGGCAGGATGAGTCATGACTATCTTTCTATCATATTTATTCTCATTTTGTACTAATCCTTGATAGAGACATTTTGATTTACTCCCCATTTTTTATACACTACTTCTTTTTGGATATCTCATTGTATACTATTTTTTTATACTTTCATGATATATGAGATATATATGATTTGATGGTCATTCGATATATGCTGTTCTTTCTTGTGTATCATGTATTGTTTTTCCTTGCTTCATTTATACGCTTCATGTGAATATATATAATCTCATTTGTTGGTCATGAAAATTATGAATGTTATCTTTCTGCTTAACTTTTAGATGATGTATATCTTGCTCCATTATTTACTTCATTTAGCATTATGAAAATTTGATTGTAGTATACTCTCTCTATATAATATTATGATCTTGATATGAAAATTTAGCACAAGTTCTTTTATATATCAGATGATGTGATGAGATATGGTTCTAACCTTTTTCTTGCAGGTGATGCAATATGGTGTTGAATGCAGATGTCTAATTAAAAAGGTGATGATATTTTTAGTTGACTCCTTAGATAAAGATGATTTCAAATTTCCTGGATTTTGAGATGTGGATGATCATAGCTAATTCAAAGAATCAGGCAGACTAAAATGCAAACCTAGGATGAATGCAAGACTAGGACTATAGTCACTAATCTCCGTAGCTAATTTATTATCATTAAGCATTATGGGACATCATAACTGATACAATTCTCACTAGTGCCATTATGACCATGAGAATATGAATATAGCATGTATCAAATAAACTATGGAAAACAAACACAAGCATCAGGGCATAAAAATCAAGATGACCTTAGCATCGTTTTCAATTGATATTACAAGGTTACACTATCATCGAGGCAATTAGAGCTAAGATGACCACAAGTGCAATCTTGTTTGAATAAGCACACTAACAAATAAGGAGATAGTTCCGACCTCATTGTAGTGTCCAGATAAAATAAGTCGAGGTATGTGCGACATTCCAATCAAGATGGAGGCTCTTACCATAGACACCCATTTTAATGGATAGCTTAGGGTCATTGGGACCACACCAACAAGCAAAAGTCAAAGAAAATGATTATGCCACTAGTTTAGGTTCCTCTAGTCATTTTAGACATCATCAAGTTATTTAGAAAAGGGACAATCAATATAGTCAAATGATAACAAACAACATACCAAGAAACATCACAACCTTTATTGTTTATCTAGTCTTTTAGAGATCGTTGAGTTACAACAAAGATGAGATCAACATCAATTGAATAGGTTTTTGGGTGTTGTTTGTGTTTGTTTGTGTATGATATTTTGATTCATCTAAGTGTATAGTGTTAATAAACATTGGTGAATGTTTAAATCTGTAATTTATTTATTTGGATTGTGTTTTAATTTTATTCAATAAGTGTTGAGAAATAGTTTTTTTTTATGTCCTCACATTGTGGGGTGTTGAGAAACACCGTCATGTTTCGGTGATGAATATTTCAGTGGTTTTTGGAAAATTGTCTCTAATTCATTTTTTATGTTGATCCCACTGACTATTGTGATAGGAAATTCCCCCCTAGCAAGACTTGAATGTCCTAGGACAGAGATAAAGATCGATTCCAATTTATGACAGTGTTGCGTGGAACAACTAATGTATCGCAAAAATTACTTAAGCTATATACAAGTTGAAAAGAAAGATTGAATCCCATGCAAACATGATAGCTAAGTTATGCATTGATAGACGTAGTATTTGGTTTACAAGCGACGCCTATTTACCAAGTTTTCACCACTTGGTAGTTATTCTATTTTTGCTATCGAGGCACTTGTTTACCAAGTTCTCACCAAGGCACTTTTTCCACTTTTTTCATTTTTTTGGGTTGATGCATCAAAGCACCTGTTTACCAGGTTTTCACCCCAAGGTCATTTTTTTATGACTTTTTCATTTTTTTTGTTCAAGACTTTTTCCATAGTTTTTGGTAATTTTTCAAGAACATTTCTCTGTACAAGATCAATGATCTGAGAATGTCGATTGTAGAATTTCTTCAGATGCATTGCATTGATCAGAATGTCAGTTGTAGAATGTCAGTTGTAGGATTTTTTCTCCTTCAGTAGTTGAGAGTTGATAAGAACCTAAACCAAAAGATGTTGTGATTAAGGGACCAACCAGTTGGGTTCAAATTTCCCCTTTTGTTCACATTTCTTCTATTTTTTAGGATTTTATCTCAATACAAGATCACCAACTTAAAATTCTCTATGGATTTTTTTTTATATCCTCTTGACATTCTCTTTTGATACACCCGAAGGTTATCAAAAGCGGATTGTCTGTGTTCATCCAATAATTCAAGTTCTTGGACTCTTGATATTCTATAGTCCTCGTCAGTTACTAGTCCTCTCAAAGGTACTTGTATGGGAGGTCTTTCTACCTCAATTGGTATAATTGCTTATGTCCCTTACACCAAGGTAAAATAAGTAGCTTTTGTTGGTGTTCAGATACTCATTCTATAAGCTCATAAGGTTGGGTTAAGTTGTAGATTCCACTCTCATCCTGATGTACCCATTATTTTGTGCAAGATTTTGAGAAAGGTTTTATTTGATGCTACAACCTATCCATTACCTTGAGGGTATTACATGGAACAACAATGATGTTTGATTCTAAACTTGTCATAGAGCGCATCTATATTCTTGTTTTTAAATTTTACACCATTGTTAGTTACAATCAAGGAGTGGATCCCATATTTACAAATAATGTAGTTAAGGATGAACATAGACACCTATTTTCCAATCGCCTTGATTAGTAGAACTTCTTTGAACCACTTTGTGAAGTAATTTTTGGTCATGATGATGTACTTGTGTCCATTTAATGAATTAAGATATATTTGGCCAATAAGGTCAAATGCCCACTACTGGAAGGGCCAGTGAGTGATAAAGGGTAGAAGTTCCCTAGGTGGAGCATGTATTAGGTTGTCATGTAGTTGACATTTTTTGTATGACATCGCAAATTTAGAAGCATCTTTTTCCATGTTTGACCAATAGTAGCTAGCTCTTAGTAGTTTCTGAGACAACATGAGCCCATTTGAATGGGATCCACACACACCCCCATGGACTTTGATTAACACACACCTAGGCTCCTCTCATTCTAAGCCCCTCAAAAAAGTACCATCTAAGCCTCTCCTATACAGGTCATTAGAAATGATGACATACTATGAGGAATTTTAGATAAGATGTCTTTTTTCATTTTTGGTTAAGTAATCAGGGATAACTTGGTCTCAGAGGTAAGAGTAGACATGGACATATCATGAGGAGTCTTACCTTAGATGGCACAGATTATCTGGGAATCAGGGGAGTGATAGGTTGGGTAAGGTAATTCTTCCACTAGGAACTCATAGCATAATTCATGTTCATGTACTTGTAAAATTGATGCCAATGTAGCCATTACATCAGTCGCCTTGTTTTTTGTTCTTGAAATTTTTTGAAACGTGACAAAAATAAAATACTTTTTTTAGATCATCAACCATCCATTTGTAGGGCATGAGCTTCTCATCCCAAGTTTGATACTCATCATTGATTTGATTAATAATCATCTAAGAGTCATCATAGATGTGTAGTTCCATGATTTTCCACTCAATTGCCATTTTGATACTGAATAAGGTGAAATAGTATCCACCTTAGGATGTATGTAAGGGGAAATATGAGATCCACTTCTAAATCCAAATTCCCAAAGGAGAGATCCAAATTGATCAACCAAAAGGTTAATGCATAATCGAATCAAGCTATGGAGAATATGAAAGAGGAAGAAAACCTTATATTTCCCTATAATGGAATATGTGCTTGAAATATGAAATAATTGAAAGGCAAATACTAACCTCAAAATAGGGAAAATCTAGAAAGTGCCAATTTTTGATGTATGTGTGTAGTTTCAGGCAATTCTACAACTTGTTTTGGATTGGAAATGCCGAGACAAAGAAAACCCAGAAAACTTTTATCTTTATGATAGCAGGTAGTCTTTGACCCCGATAAAAGGTCAAAGGCTACATTAATATTCTGAAGTTCGACTTTGATTTTGTTCACAGATCTCAAAAGTTCACCGAAAAGGGTATCCAAATCCAAGCTTAGATCCAAAGTTCTGCACCTGTACCTACAAGAAAAAGAGGGTTTTGTTATTTGTATGGGGGGTTTGCCTTGGTCAAACCCCAATTTAGGAATTAACCTTGAAATTGAATTGAAATTGTAATGTGCATAAACAAAGCAAATGAAACAATTCTCCTTGCTTATGTTGAAGTCCTTGTAGAGGATTCAAATCCTCGAATCCATAAGTAGGGATGCTCCAATGGATGTTGAATGAATGTAGGATGTCTGAAATCAATGGAATTTGATCTTCAACACCAATCTTGAATGGATCTTTGCATATGAGGAGGCTTGGATGAATGTAGAAGGATGGATCTTCAAGGGGGCTCCAAAGAGATTGAATCCTTCAATGGCTAACAGTGGATCTCCTTGATGGATGAATGCTTTAACACTTGAATGCTTGAATTCACTTGCTTGCACTTGAGAGCTTGCTCATGAAATTGCTTGATTGTGGATGTGAAAATGAGAGAGGAAGGCCTCCTTTTATAGTGAACTAGGGCACAAACCTCTAGAGAAGGCTGACATTGGGGAATTAAATCCCAATTAACCTTAACCCCTAGAAATGGACCCATATTAAATGCAATTTAAGGATTTACCATTCTGAAACCCGAAATGGCCGACCCGGAGGCGGGAAAAAGAATCTTTCTGAAACTTGATACCCGAAAATCAGAAAAACTTGAAATTTGAACTGTGGGTCAAAGTTGAGGTTGACCTTGACCTAGGTTAGAATTGAGGTCAATTTTGACCCTCAAGGTCGACTTTGACCTTGAGGTCAAAGACCTCAGGACCTCAGCCCAGAATGCCAGGAAATGCAGACAGGAAGAGGAAAATAGGTGCAGAGAGAAGCAGAACGGGGGAAAAAGCCAAATACATGCAAAGACCCAATCAAGGCACTTAAAATGACCCCAGACCACTTACTCGAATGGCTAAACACTCTTATCATGGAAGTGCTTCCATTTTAAGATGATACATATACCATTCACCAAAGCTTCATATTCAACAATATTTTTGGTACAAGGAAATAAGAGCTTGGATGCTTTGGGAAGGGTGTATCTCTAAGGTGTTATGAAAATAACTCCATTACCAGAACCATTATGAGTAAATGATACATTAGAGAACATAGTCCATGAGCATTCAGTGAGACGCATAATGGACTCGTTAGAGAATTCTATAGTTAGTGGTTGATTATCTCATAGAGAAAAGTCAACTAGTTGATCTGCAATTAACTTTCTTTTGATTGATTTTCTATCTACATACTCAATGTCAAACTCATGCAGTATCATCATCCATTTGGAAAGTCTACCTATTAGTGTAGCCTTATTGAGAATATACTTTAATGGATCAATTTAACCACTAGCTTGATTGAATGTGCTAGCATATAATGCTGCAATTTCTGGGATGCAAAGACTACTGCCAAGCAAGCTTTTTCTATGTTGTTGTAATTGAGATCATAAGACACCAATATTCTACTGATATAGTAGATGGATCTTTCTTTGTTCATGTCATCTTGTTGTGCTAGGAGAGTTCCAAACAAAGTGTCTATTGCAAAGATGTAAAGTATTAGAGGTTTTCCTTGAATAGGTGACATAAGTATCGATGAATTAGCTAGGTATTCCTTTATTTGCATGAAATTGTTATCACATGCTTCATATCATTTATATACCACACCTCTATGCAAAGTTTTTGTGAAAGGCTGAGCATTGTCAACTAGTTGAGATATGAATTGCCCAATGGATTGGATCTTTCCATGTAAATATCTCATCTGAGTGATATTCTGAGGAGGTTGCATTTCTATTATAACTTTCACCTTTGTAGGGTCTACTTCTATACCTTTTGCTGAAATAATGTATCCAATAATTTTTTCTAATGTAACCTTGAATGCACATTTCTTAGGATTGAGTCTAAGTTTGAATTGTTCCATTTTGTCCATGATTGTGTTAAGGTCCTCCAAGTGAGTAGATTGTTCCATTGACTTAGCCAGAGTGTCATCCACATAATCTTCCATATTTGTGTGCATCATATCATGGAAAATAGTTGTCATAGCACTTTGATATGTGGCCCCTACATTCTTTAAACCAAAAGTTGTGTCATTTTAGAAAAATGTGCCCCAAGCACAAGTAAATACAATTTTATCTTGGTCTTAAGGTGCAATTTTTATCTGGTTATATCCAGAAAATCCATCCATCAGTGAGTACATCTTATATCCTGCATTGCGATCAATAATCATGTTAATGTTGGGTAGTGGAAAATCATCTTTAGGACAAGCCTTGTTTAGATCTTTGAAGTCTGTGCACACTTAGATTGACTTGTCTAGTTTAGATATAGGCACAATGTTTGAGATCCACTTCGCGTAATCAATAGCTCAGATGAATCCAATCTTCAATAATTTCTCCAACTCAGATTTGATTAATAATGCAACATGAGGATACATTTTTCTAAGTTTATGCTTGACAAGTTTGACACCATGTGCAATGGATAAGTGATGCATTATTAGGACTTGATCCAACCTGGGCATATCTAAATATGTCCATGCAAAGTTAATTTTCTTTTCTTTGAAGAAGTCTATGAATTGTTGTTTCTCATATTTTGAGAAAGATTGGGCCAAGTGTATGATTTGAGGATTTTCCACTATTCCCATATTGACTATCTATGTAGGCTCAATCAATACTAATGATATTTCCTGGAAATGACTGGGCAAGATATCAAGTACCCCATCTTCATTTGCCTCAATGAGGTTTTCACCTTTAGATTCATCTTTTCTTTTTACTTTTTTTGGTGGACATCATGGGAGCATGTCATTTGCAACTACAGAGATAAACAACAACATGCATTGCTAAAAATAGGTAACAATAATGGCCAATATGAATAAAAATAGTGATATTTATAACTTGATGATATATGAAGGTACCCAAGAAAGCATCATAATAAGATAGAGAGGCTACCACGAAAGAAACACAAATGATATAAACACATCAAAAGCTATACAATTAATCATAAGCCATTCAATATGAAAAGAATAGTGCTATATAAAGCACATTTATACATCATTAATGAATTATAAGGATCTATTAAGTAGACAACATTGCATAGCTACATGATAATATTACATCAATGATAAAGAGCATGGAAGTGAAGCAATGTTAAATAATGTTCATGACAGTAAATTCAATGATAGAATTTTCTTAACTATTATCAAAGTTGTTCTAGCATGAAGGATGATATGGTTAACAATGAAGATGTGCATTCCTTACCTAAGATACAATGTTTATTAGGCACAAACAACAATGCAATGTTGTTTAGGAACAGTCCAAACAGTGAACAAAGGATAACCAAGATACACTTACAAGACAGTGAGTGGCTCTTACAAGATGGAAAATAACAGTCAATGATGAATCAAATATACAAAAACTATTTCCATAGAATTATATAGCTATAAAAATGAGGTTACTGATGCCATGAATTCTCATGCAAAGTTAATGAATTAACAACAAATAAAAGAGGGAAGAAGCCCTCATAGTCGTTGTTAAAGGAAACAAAGATGACTAGCATTTTTTCTTTATTTTTCTTGACATTGCCTTATTTTTACAAAGACACATAAGGGTTCCTAACATTAGATCATGACTTTCATAAGATTTCAGAACCATCGGTGGAAAATGTATAGATAATATCTTGCACCCTTGTCTGATACAAATAACACTATGAAGTGGTAAGAAACAGGGCTCGGCAAGGTCACAAAGCACACTTACCTAGTAAAAGCTAAGAATCTACAATGAAATTTGTAAGAGAACTCCAATTTTGCAGTCAAACCCTCGCATAAACCCTAGTGTCAACACCTTGGAAGAGACCCTTCGAGAAGCAAATGAAGAATTACAAATGAAAACAAAAATCATGTTTTAGGGATTTTTTATATTAGGTTTTTGTACCATAAGTATCACTAAGGATAGTCATGAGGGTTTTTGGCCTTAGTTAAAAAGAGATATGATATTGTGATATACCTGTGGGCTATAAATTTAATAAAGCCTTAAAATAAATTAATATTTACATCTTGTTTGAAATAATACCTATTATTTCATAAACTTATAATTGAATGAATATTATTAAAAGTGATATTCATTATGTTATAAGTCTATGATTTAATAAATATTTTTTTCTGATAGAATGTAAATATTAGTTTATTTTATTGCATTATTAATTTGTAATTAATATTTATTTAAAATAGTGAATTATAAGGTATTATAATAAATACTAGTTTTGGAGATGCAATAATGTCAAGGGAATTGCATGAGATATTTAGCTTGGATTTTGTGAGGAGATTGCATGTGGGAGTTGATTTCAAATTAGTGAGAAAGGAGTTTTTTCTCAGTCTTGCATGTTCTTGGTGAGGGAATCTCTTATTTTCTTGCATGGTTAAGGTAATTCATGGAGCACTTTTGGACAACTATGGGAAGTTTGAGGGTAGTTTTGGTTCTACATGGATTTTGGGTGTTCTTTGAGCAGTTATCTCCATGATACTATTAGTTAGGCCCCTTGAATTAAGGGATTTTCTTTTGCATATGACCCATTCAGATTTGCATGATTTATGGGACTTTGGAGTTAGTTTGGAGTAGTTTTTCATGATTTTAGAGAGTCACATGGACATATTATTAGTTTAGAGGAGTTTTTAGCTTGTCAACTACATGTTTTTTAATAGTTTGACCCTTCTTTCTGCTTATTTATCTCATTAGATTAACCCTTGGATGTTTCTTGGTCTATATCTTGTTTGTTGACCTCATTATTGGAGGTTCTTTCTTTTGGCCAATTTTTTGCATCTTGCAAATTTTGGTAGGTTGTATTGGTCATATTCTAATATTCTAGTAGATCTTCATGGTTACTGAATAATGATTTAGGATCCTTCCCAATTTTGCGGTGTTGAGTATTGATTGTGGGTAATTGATTAAATATTGTGTTATATCTTTATTTTATCAAGCCCTTTTTAGTGTTAGACACAAGAATTAATATACTTAAGTGTAGGTTTATGATTGTGTCCTCCATTTTGTTGCTAGAAATTAAGAAAACACCATTTTTTCCCTTTCAATTCACCATAATACTAGGGCTTTTTCATAAGAATCTTTTTTGCATGAAGTAGTTGATTGAGTTTGTGAGATTTTTAAGTATATTTTGAAGGTAGTTTTGTGAGGTTTATCTAGCTTCATGTTTAATCTTTCATTTGGTGCATCACTCATTTAATTTCAGGAGTTCATTTCACAAGATTTTTTTCTATCCCTTTTCTCATCATCATTTAGTATAGGTGAGTGTCATTAAGGAACCAACCTCATAATCTAAAATATTCACTCTCACCATAGGTCACCCATAGTTTAAGACTATTTCCATGTTTCAACAGGATAGTCAAATTCATATTTGCTAAGGGTGCAATCCTGATTGATAACAACACCACACATTCATCCATCTCCAAAGAATTTTTGCTAACATATATCCATCACAACACAAAATAACATCCATTATGTCAGAATAATAAGATGTAGCATGTAATGCATAAACCATAAACTCTAAAGACATTATCCAAGACATGCAAAAGGGAAAAAAAACATATGAAACATCATGTCATGTTGGCACACCTTCTTCTAGATCTTAAATCATTTTCGTAATCATTGCACACTACCGCAAGAACTAAAAATACTTCATTCAGCCTCAAAGGATAATTTTTTTACACTTGTTGACCAAATGAACACAAATGATAGTGTAGTCCTCCAAACAAACTATGGATGTATTTAATAGAATCACCAACACCCACATATTTATATTAACTAACCACAATGTAGAATCACTTGAAGGTGGAGAAATGTAGAACATTTTTGCAAACTGTTACTCTCTCTTTGTTAAGCCAAAACCTAGAACATAATATATCTTGTTGTGGATCGAATAAGATCACGAGACTTGAGAAGTGCAACATTCACATACCATACTTATTAACTCCTGAACAACTAGCTATCAAATTCTTATGTGGAGGAATGCAAGCCATTCTCCCACAAGGACTTCAAATACTCTTTCCTGCATATTCCAAATTCCCATATTTTTGTCTTCTAGATACACCATATACTAACTCATTATCATCACTAGACATCAAAAATAAATTTGATCACTCATTTATAGAATTCTACGATCTCCCACACATCAAGAAACACTACTCTTCAATCGATTGACATCAATGTACAAAATAATTCAACAATAACAATATTGAATCCATGTTGCTAATAATATCCCCCTTTATTGATGACAAAAAAAATGACACACACACACACACACACACATAAATGATATCTTTCTCTTTGTCTATCGACACAACACTGAACTCTCAACTATCTACCTTAGTAATCAACAAGATTAGCATCAATGACAATACAACATAGAACTGCCAACAATCTACCACTTTGTCATTAATGAAAAATACTTTTATGAACTCTTCCTTGTGCCATATTTATCCCCCCCCATTTGACATTAAGGATTGTACCATCCTAAATTGTAAGAACGTATAATTAGATGCTTAATTTAGCCCTATTTTAGCAAGTATGGGCTCCCGCATTAATTTTTGATACTTCAGCCCCACTTTGGCTACATTTTTGGCTTTCTCTCTGAATTCCTGACCCCCAAGATAAGTTTCACCACTTTTGGGGGGGAATAGGTCTCCCATGTTGACCTCTTCCTTATTTTTCCCCCAAAATTACAAATTGGGGGCACATGTCATTAGTTAAGCAACAATATAGAATCTCGTCATCCTCCTTCGAGTTTTGAGCATCAAAATATTCTGAGAGGTATAAAAACAACCTATCTCTCCTCAATTGATCATTACAACACAAGAATTCAAGCTCTCTCTTATAAATTCACATCTGAAGAAAGATCTCAAGCATTATAATAGGCTTCAAGGAAATCTTCTCTATGGATCAAGATTCTTTCCCTTATTAAAGGCCAAGAAAAGGAGTCTGTCGTCAAGGAATAAGATCATAGTACGAGCATCCATCCACATACATCCAAGAATTCAAGCATTCATTCGAGTCTTAAACTCTTAAACTCATTCTTCTTCTTTCCATCAAGCGTTATGCAAAACTACAACATCCCTTGTGCAAGGGTTGTATTTCATGATTTTCTTTTTGGTTTTTTTGTGGATTCAAAGCTATTGCATTAACACTTATGATTACATCTAAAGAAGCATTGCACCATCAAGATATATAGTAATTTATGATTCAAATCCAGCTTCTATTTCATATAAAAAATCTTTCCTTTCAAGCACTATCTATCAAATTTTTGGCATTTTCTCTGCACTATCTATCAAACCTTCACACCTACCTATGAAGATAGGAATTCTCCATAGCACCTCAAGTTTTGGGATCCATATCATGCCCTTGTAAAATGTTGTAAGGTTCTTTAATCAAATCCATATGTTGTCATCCAACACAAGCAGTCTTTGAGATATGTTAATAAAAATTCCTTTTGACCCACTGGTAACAATAGGCTTCAAATTATTTATTCTTAGATAAGCCCTTCATTTTAATGCATAGATTATTACATCTTTGGAACCCTTATTTTACACCTAAAATAATCCATCATTCTTTGACTAGATTTTGCCTCCAATTATTTATCCTCGACTACCTTAATAAGTTGTCTAACTTATTAAAAAATAATCCAAGAGAACTTAGATGGAGTTGGCACATGTGATAATAGAAAATATCAAAGATTTAATATTTTAGTATTTTCTAAGTTTCATTAAATTCCAATTTCAGAGGTCTTTGAAACAAAATTTGGGTTTGGAACTTTTGACGACTGCTTAACTTGATTATCAAAAGCATGGTGTTAAGGGATTGAAACTAAAGGTCTTAGAGATAATTCAAATGATGTAACTAGTTTGCGATTTCAAGCACAAGCAAAAATTTATGACTCTTTGAAGTTGGACTAAAAATGTATATAATATTTTGATAACTTTTCATTTTTTTATACTAAATATCATCCAAATTGCTCATTTTGAATTCCAAGGGGCTCTAGTGATCCTTGGGATCTCTTGAAAATTATATTAACTAGTTTTTTAAATGAAACTAATGAATTTTTGGATTGCATACATCTGTTTCAAACTTATTGTTCTTGAAAGAGGTCCACAATACCACATGTTAACACCAAACATTGTATTCTAAATCCATAATTTGGATCAGTGGTATCAGAGCTTGTTATCTCTTGTATGTCATAGTGTACATGATTTGCTTACCAAAGGCTTGGGTTGAAAACAAGGGATCCTTCAAATTACCTTCCTATGAGATGCACATGATTGAAAATGGTGAGACAACAAACTATTGTATTAGAAGAACCATTCAAAATGTTTATAGAGGAAACATTAAACACACAATGTGAGGAAATGATGGAACAATTTTATTAGATGCTTGAAAATTGAGGTTCATGAATAAACACCACAAACTCAACATTTGTTGGATTCACCTTATTCAAAGTGCATGTGAATTTTGACATTCCAAAATTTCAAGAGAAAAATGTTGTAGATGTTATTAATGATTGGTTATCCAAGCTAGAAAGGTATTTTTCTTTTAATAATTTCTCAGATGTAGAAAGATCACCTTTGCCCTCCTTAAAGCTGAGAATAATGTGAAATTGGCATGGGAAGTTAAATCGATATCCAAGGAAGCCTAAGATGGAAAATAATTTGATATAGTTTTTGATGGCAAACCTACGTGGGGAGAATTTGTGGAGCACATAAAAGAGGAACAATTTCAAGTGGATGCTTATGAATAGAAATACATGTAATGACAATTACTTTGATAAAAGAAAGACTGAATAGTTCTGGATTATACCAACACATTTCATGCACTCTTGGAAAAACTTGGCATCAAATATTGAGGAATATCAAGTCTTGAAATATCAGAGTGGACTTCATAAGTATATACAAACCAAGATGAACTTCTTAAATATAGAAACATTATCTAGTGCTTTCAATTATACTTAAAAAAAATGATGAAAAATTCAAGCAAAAAGGAAGGAGAGATTATTTAATGAACATCTAATTAAAAGGTGAAAGTAGGAAATATGTAGGAAAACAAGTAACCAAAGAGTCATTTTATAGTACACAACAAAGAAGGCATGGGTTGAGAATAAAAAATAGCAAGATACAGGTATGTGGTGTGAAGTTCATAAAAGTGTCTCTCATAACTCTAAAGATTGTATAAATATAAGGAATCTAATGATGGAGACACATGGAGAAGATGTTAAGCTTGAAACAATAGACTCTTACAAGAAAAAATATAGTGAATAGGTCATTGAGGTAAAACCATTTGGCATGATTACCACTACAAAAATATTGCCTCGTGAAGATGAGGAGAGATTGTTCTATTCACATATGTGGGTTAGATGAAAGACTGCACACTTTATTGTTGATAGTGGTAGCAAAAGAATTGAACTTCTACTGAGATCATGAAAAGATTAAATTTGAAGACAAAAAAACACCCACAACCCTACTCTATGGATGGGTAATCCAAGGGTAAAATATTCAAGTGAACAAGCAATGTCGTCTTCCATATTCCATCAAGTCATTTAAAGATGAGGTAGTTTGTGATGCTACTCCTCTATATGTTTGTGATGTTTTGTTAAGACAACCATACATGTATCAACATCGTGTTATATATGAAACTTGACCATGTAGTATGAAAATCAAACTTGGTGAACATAAGTACCATATACTAGAAGTGAGTCTTACACATTCTGCATGTTTAATTAGCACAACTCAATATAGAAGAATGAGTGACCAAACTCAAACATTTGTATTACTTATGATTTGTCTTGAGGAAGAAAAAAAATTGTGTGTAACTCACATGCCATAGTGATCACTATTAAAAAAATAAAGATCAATGGATCAAATATTGAAAAAATATCATAATGTATTTGAGTTACCAGATGGGGTTCCATCACATTACCAGGTTAAGCATTCTATTGATTTGATACTAGGAACACCATTGCCTAACGAGACAATGTATAGAAGATCAACATTAGAAAATGATGAAATCAAAAGATAGATACAAGAGTTAATTCAAAAAGGACATATATGTCCAAGTGCATCACCATGTGGCAACCCAATTATTCTTGTAAAGAAAAAGGATGGAACATAGAGACTTTGTATTACTTTCTCAACATTGAATAAAATCACTTTGAAAAATAGGTATCCCATGCCTTAGGTAGATGATCTTTTAGACCAACTCAGAGGGGCTAATTTTTTCACCAAAATAAATTTGTGTAGTGTCATAAATTATATGCCCTACTTAAGTGTGTCCGATTCCATGCTTGTACATTGCCCATTTTAGTGTGTATTCATTCTTCTATGCATTATAGGACCTTTGCTATGCATTTAAGTCCTTCATCCATTTAATTAAATTGGGTCCTTAATTATAACTTGTGTGCCCCCTTTAAAATTCATTCAACCATCATCTCTTGTATAATTAGGCCCTATTACCATGTGTGGCTTATTTCACACATTTTTGTTTATCACACGTTGACTTGGCACACAGTTTTGGAATCCTCATATTAAAATTGATCCAGAATTAAAGTTTGAGCTTTTTTTGCCTCATAAAGGGTGACTTGGGATGTATAGGGAAACTCAAGTCACCCCCCAAATAGGGAGGTGCCCATTACACACTAACCTAGGCACAAATTTGAATCGAAGGTCAATATTTTGATTTTGGGTAGGATTTCAAATTCTTGTTGGCCTCCTTTGAATTTTGTGTCCCAAAATGACCTGGAGAGGTATAAAATAAATGTATCTCTCCCATTTAGATACACATATAGACATAGACACACACATACAAGGTAAGAAGGAGATAAGCGAGAAATCAAGAAAACAAACATCTTTGGTATCTCATCTCTATCAAGCATTCAAGGAGAAATTAAGTATATTAAAGAATTATTCTCTTCATGGTGGCAAGCCTAGAAATAACTATTGAAGCATGTCTTTTGTGACGTTCTTTTAGGTCTTTGTGGAGTCATGTTATTGCATCAATGCTTGTGATCTCATTTCAAGAAGCACTTGCATTGCTAAGGTATAAGACAATTTTCAAGCATCAACTAAACTTTCTTTCCTTTCAAGCAATTTCAATTCATTTGAAGGTTAATTCCTTAATAGATGTTTGGTTAAGGAAAACCCCTTTCTTCAAACACTTTTCTTGTTTTTTGTGTGCAGATGATGGGTGGCAGAATTTTGGATTTGGTTATAGAAAATCTTGGTAGTTGACTTTAGATCCTTAGCTTTGTCATCATTTTCTGGCATGTCAAGGGTGTCTCCCACAAGTAGGGGCAAGTCTAGTCACTCCATATAGCTTAGTTCATCCTTGGAAAACATTTTGGGATAAGATTTTATGGACATGTAAGTCTTTGTATTGCCTTCTTAGATTTGGTTCTAGAATTTGGTATTTTAGTCTATTGTTTTCTCTACATATTAGAAAACCCTCCTTGCTCTTTATCTTGCATATTATTCATTACTCTTGCACAATCACCAATCCATATAGCAAAAGAAAACCCTTATACCTATTAAACACTTGAGTCTTTCTTAATCCTAATGGGTTGTTTTCCTTCCTAATGTATTGATTTGAAAATAGGTCTAAGTTTCCTAGTTTTCCCATACAAGCTAGTGAACCCTAATTTTCACCTAAAAAATTGAAATCTAGGTACCATCAAGTACCAATTGATCCAAGAGATCTGGGAAGATTGCTTTCAAATCTAAGAAAGGATTTTTTGAATGGTTGGTGATGAATTTTTGCCTAATGAATGCTCTTGCCACTTTTATGGGGTTAATGAATGATGTACTTAAGCCATTCACTGATTCTTTTGTAATTGTATATTTGGATGATATACTAATATTCAACTAAACATGGGAGGAGCATCTACAACATGTGGAACAAGTACTCTCAACCTCACAAGACCATAAACTCTATGCAAACAAAGAAAAGTGTTCATTTGGTATGCAGACTATTAAATATTTGAGATATGTTATTGACAATGAGGGTGTTCATGTTGATCCTAAGAAGATACAAGTGATTAAGGATTGGCCTTCTCTAAGAAACCTCATTGAGCTATGTAGCTTCCTAGGGATGCCAAGTTTTTATTGTAAATATATGTTTGGATTCTCACATTTGGCTTGGCTTTTAAATCAGTCATTGCAAGGATGAGTGCAACTAAAATTCAAGTGGACATGTATTCAACAATAAACATTCAAGGAGTTAAAATAAAGGTTATGTTCATTACTAGTTTATCTCTTCTAGATTTACAATAGTCTTTTGAAATACAAACTGATGCAACAAAATATATCCTTAGAGTGATCCTTATGCAATGTGGACATCCGATTGCATACCATAGTGAAATATTTTTGGGTACAATGCATAATTTTCCCACCTATGACAAGGAGTTATATGTCAGTATTTAAGCCTATAAGTAATATATATACTATAGTTTAGGCAAGGAAACAATCATCCACACAGATCACAAGCTTCTTTAATTTTTGCAAACATAAGGAAAATTACAAGAATGATAGGCATCAAATATGGTCAACCTATCTTCAACAATTTCATCTCAGCATTCAACATAAGAAGTGAAACACTAACAAAGTAGCGGATTATTTGAGCATGCCTCCAATCACAATTATAAGTATGGTATTAGAATCATGTGGTCACTAAATAGAATTTGGACTCATTTGTACGGTAAATAATAATAAATTTGCTAAAATTTACAACTAGCTTGTGGAAGGTAAACATGTTCATAATTTATATTTTCAAGATGGAATGCTTTGCCACCTTGGCCAAAATTGTGTGACCATTGTAGAACACAATAAGTTGATATGGGAAGCTCACTAAAAAAATGTTGCAGGTCATTTTGGAATAGGTAAGATTAATTCTATACTTTAGAGACATTTTTATTGGCCAAAGATGAAACACAATGTAATTTCATACATTCAAGCTTCAACAACATGTGCTATTGCAAAGCCTGCAAATCATATGTTGGGTTTATATTTACCTTTTCCAATTTTGGATAAACCATGGCATTCAGTTTATATGGATTTTATGTTTGGTCTTCCTACTACTAGATAAGGGCATGATTGTGTGTATGTTGTGGTAGATAGATTTTTAGAAATGACAATCATAGTGGCTTGTAAAGAGGCCATTTTTGTAGAAGAAATTATAAAGCTATTTTTTTAGCATGTTTGGGTTTATTTTGATCTGCCACAAATCATTATTTTAGATGCACATAGTATATTTATGAATAAGTTTTGGTCTTCATTATGGGCAAATATGGACATGAAATTGAACAAGTGTATTGCATTTCATACTCAAACAGATGACCAAACCGAGGTAGCCAATAGAATGATCATCCAAATTCTATGAATGTATCATTCCAAACATCCCCACAAATGGGATGAAAGTCTTCCATATGTTCAACAGAGCTATGGTAGGACAACTCAAAGTTCTATAAGCCACAATCCATTTGAACTTTGTCTTGGCTACAAGCCATTGGCACCCATGAATGTTGCCATACCAATCATTCAACCTGATTTGGTACCACGTTTGGATAAAGAAAAGGAAAAAATAATAAAATTTATTGACAAAATTTGTCACCTGCAATAACAGGCTCATGGAATATTAGAACACACCAATATGAAATAGAAGGAGAGACACGATGAATGCCAAACTCATCATTTTCAAGTTGGAGATATGGTGTGGTTACATATTTAGAAGGAGAAACTATAGGGGCCTAATAAAAATATTTGTCCCCTTCATTATAGTGCATATAAGATCATCAAACAAGTTGGTGAAAATGCAATTGAACTCAACTTGCTGCCATTTCTAAGTATTCACCTAGTCTTCACTTTAGAAGTGTTGAGGCTTTATTTTCCTCCATTATTAGATGTTGTAGAATTTGTTGAGTACATTAATAAGACACACTTGAATCCATAAGTTATTGTAATGCTACAAAGTGATTAGGTCATGGAAGATACTATCAACAACTTGAAGAAATAAAACATTCATCTTTATTGAGCAGTTCAAGTTGGTCAATTTTCTCATCAGAGTAAATGGCTTACTTGAGAATAGATTCAATTTCATTTCCATCATCTATTGTAGAGTCTTGATGTAATGGGGCCCATCACCTCTCAAGGGGGGATGAATGGTCACAAAATGATCTAGGGAGCTCATATTGAGTTGGCATAGGTGATAATAGAAAATATAAAAATTTATTTATTTATTTTCTATGTTTTAGGAAATCACAATTTTAGAGGTCTTAAGAGCAAAATTTGGGTTTGAAACTTTCAAGACAATCCCTTAACTTTGTTGCTAAAGACATGGTGTTAAGGGACTAAAACTAGAGCTCTTAGGTATTTTGCCAACGGTGTAAGCGGTTTATGACCTCGAGCACTAAGTGAGAAGTAATGGTTCTTCAAACCAGACTAAAAATGTATATAATATTTTAATAATTTTTTATTTTTTAATGTAATAAGTACTATGCTAACTTTTCATTTTGAATTCCAAGGGGTTCCGGTGACCCTTGGGATCTCAAGAAAATTGCATAAACTAGTTTTCAAAATGAAACAAATGACTTTTTGGATTGCATACATCTCTTTCGAACTTGTTGTTCTTGAAATAGGTCCATAATACTGCACACTAACACTAAGTATTGTATTTTGAATCCATAATTTGAATCGCTGACTTCAACACACAAACCTTCACAAGTCTCTACAGAGACTTGAAGTACTCAGGAAAAGCCTTCATATTATCTATTGTGCCGAAAACTATCTAGCATCCAAACCAAAAGGGCTACATAAGATTTGTATTCATATCTCCCCCTCAGACCATACTTTCTATATAAATTGCAATTAAAGATAGTGTTAAGTTTAGGATTCAATTAGTATTAAGGTAAGGGTTAATATCATAGTTAGAGTTAATGTGTGTTATATTAGAACTAGAATTTAATTAAGGGTTTGCTTCTACTTACAATCCTAACTATGATCATAATCATGACCCTAATTTTGACTCTATTGTCAAATCTCTAACTTAATTCTAACCCTAAAATCTAATGATACCATTAATTCAATTTCTTAATAATAAAGCCCGAAACTTAATCCTAGCTAAATCCTAACTTCTAACTAATTACTCTAAGCTAATCTTATCTAAAAAATAATCCTATCAATGATGAAAGATTGAACCTATTTAGTGTAATTTATTAGTCCCGCCTATATATAGGCGGAGACTTATGTTTTCAGTAGAATTAGAGCTATTAATTTGTCTTGAAAACTATGCATTGCAAAAAAATTAAACATGATTTCTAATGTTTAGCAGTTGTTTAATTTTAATTTTAATTTTTTGAAGAATATTTCTTTTTTCTGATTGTTTGTTCAAATTTTTCCTGGGGATTTAATTATTTTCTTATTCACAAATTCAAAAAAATTGTCCAATCAACAGTACAAAGCAGCATAAGAAAATATTTTTTTGGGGTTTCTAATGTTTTTTTTGGCTTCTTCTGGAAGCATCCGTGAGGAGATTTTTGGAGATTTTAAAGGCTTCTTCTTGAAGCATTTGTGAGGAAATTAGCATAAATCAACACTCGACCCTGCTCTGACGCAACTTCTTCTCAGTAGCGGATTGTCTAATGAGACGAGATCTAATGGTGGCAGAATGCCTAGCATCAGACCATCTGGATGCTTCAACCCAAAACAAATTGTGGATTATTTCCCTCAGGAGGAAAGCACGAGAAGAAACATCAACAATAGGTCATCGTCCTAAAATTTTCTAAAGCGGCTAGATTGTTGTAGTATATAGCCTTACACTGACCTTGGTCATGCTTGCTGGCATCTGTAAGCACCTTAGACCTGTGACAACAAGCCAAAGGTGCATCAGGTCATGGTCTCATTCTTCGGCCCTTTGTCCCTTTGTTTTGCTTTATTTTTGAAACTCATAAAAAATTAGAGATTTTTTCCTTTTCCCATGAATTTGTTGATTTGTCCCTTTGTTTTGCTTTATTTCTGAAATTCATCAAAAATTAGATATTTTTTCCTTTTCCCCTGAATTTCAAAATTTTTTAAGGTTTTCAACTAAAATTAGGGTTTGTTTATGAATTACGCAGCTCATCAATGTAGTCATTAACAACTTTTCTACCACAAATGCTTCAAATCTTTAGCATCAAGAAACCCCAAATTTCACCAATTTACTGATTTTCTTCATATTTTATGTCCAAATTAGTACATCCAGGAAGAACAAAGCAACGCCTATTGGCATTGAGATGAGGTGCTCCAGTGGTGATTTGACTTCCTTGGGATGCCAATCCATAGAAACCTAAGGCAGAGCTTGAGAATGAGGTTCTCGCTGTTACGATTCTGAAGCTATCTTCTTCGTATGAATTTAGGGTTGTAGAGATTCAGGAGTGAAGGTTATGTCTTGAAATTCCTGGGGTTTATATAAACTTGTACATGTATATGTAGTATGGCTCAGTCATGGCCGAGATTCAACCATTTCTTCCTTTGATTTTTATCTTTTAACAACGGATTGCTTCCAAATTTGCCCATTTCAGGTTAATGGGGCATTTGGACCTGGATTATACCTTTACACATTTTTATTGCAACAAAATGTCTTTTCCCATTGTGTTTTTCTTTCTTTCAATTAGTCATAAAATTGGTCTTGTTTACATTTGATGAACCTCTGATTTATGAGTTTTCAACTGACCAAATCAGTCTTCATCAATCCATTTTTCATGTTTTTCCCATCTCTCATGTCACATAATTGCATTGTCTTAAACTATGTAGTCAAATTTTAGTAAATCATCACACTGTTTGATACACTGCAAAAACAACACTTTTATGAAAATGTAGTTTGCTTTGAAGGGATAGTAGTATAATCCTCAACATGGAAAGTTCTTGATTTTGTCTGCTCAAATGCCATTACTGATATCTTGCTTTGTATACTCGACACAGTCACTAATTTTCTACCTGAATTTACTCACCAATTAAGACAAAATGAAAATTCATTAGATACAAAATGTTCTAGAAAAAAATGTTTTATTTTTTAACTTCCTATCAAAATTTAGCTTCAAAACCATGGACACATAATTGTATTCATCTGTACCCAAGTTAGAAAGATTAAAATCTAACTCGATTATGTTGTAAGCACTCTCTTACATCTCAAAGTCATTTACAAGTTTGCGAATATTACTAAAAATCTGATTTTATTGCCCCAACCCAATTATCTATTCATACATGTCCAACTTTTCACTGCTGATCTCTGAATTTATTGAGATGGAATGATCTTTTCATAAATATTGGTCAATGCTTGTTCAAGACAAATGGACAACAAAATAATTCATTCAGAGTTACTGATTATAAAACATAGATGTTATGGTGAAAATATATACAGTGCAAGACTAATATTCTAAATTGTTTAGTGCACTAAAACAAGAATTTTAGTTCACACATATATGAAATCAATCAGCACAAATCAGATGCTGCAATCATGGCATACAAATGTCAGATCTTCTATATTGGGTTTCAGAATCAAGCAATGTGTTGAAATATAAAATGATTCAAGCGATCATGCCTATGTTCAAACTAGACTTTCTCAGCCAAGACATGATGTTGTCCAGCTTTTCACAGTTGATCTCTGAATTTATTGAGATGGAATGATATTTTCATAAATATTAGTCAATGCTTGTTCAAGACAAATGGATAGCAAGTTATTCAGAATTATTGACTACAAAACATATATGTTATGGTGGAAATATATGCAGTACAAGATCAATATTCTAAATCTTTTAGTGCACTAAAACAAGAATTTTAAATAGATGCTACAAAAGTAAAATTCCTTGATATAAAAGTTCATAGTTAAGTGAGATTTCTAGGTAGGATGCATACACCGATTCTGATCAGAGCTCTGACATTTGAATTTTTTTCAGCATGATGTGTTCCTCTGTGTGCCCGGACACACTATAGTAAATCCATTATCTTCTCAATTTAGGACATTATTGAGAAATTTTCAAATTTACTGTTGGCGAGGTGCTGTTATTTTTTGCAGGCATGGCAGTTTGAAAGTTTCACCAATGTTTGATTCATCCATTGGCAAAATGAGGCAGCATGCAAGAATTTGGTACTGCTGATGGTAACAAAGAAACAAGAAACAAAATCCAGCATTGTAATTGTAAATCAAAATAAGGGAATAGCTGGCTCTATGTAAATCAAAACAAGGGAACAACTGCCTCTATGTGACAACACATACTCTATTTTTCCTCAACATTCACCACGTCTAAAGAGTATGCAAAATGTTGAAGCATAGAAAAGGCATGTGGGATATGGATTAATGTACCCCAAGAAAATGAAATAACAATTAAATTATAAAATAATACATTATGCTTTTTTGGTCAAAAGTTAATCTGACTTTTCAGAACAAAACTTTAATCTCCCTCAAACCAACGAGTATTGCATGTTTATAAGATTTTTTCTCAAATCCATCCTTTAGAAGAAATGCAGAAAAGTGGTTATAAAACTACCATGTGGGATTGATTCTCTGTTGGACAAGGCAAGTTAAACATTTATTCTTCTCAGGGAATCGCTTGTTGGAAGTGTCATCAAACAACTATTAAAGAAGGGAAAAGCCATTCTAAATTTTCACAAGAAGAAACTAAAATGGATTGTTCAGATGAGTCACTGGCAACCACTGCTCCAAATGCACCTGTCACTGCTCTCCGCAGATTGAACCCAAATTTAGATGATCATATGCCAAAACCATGTATTCTTTAATGGCGGAACCAGTTCTTATGTTTAAAGATTTCATTTTTATTACATTTCTGGTACTCGTAACTATACTCTTTAATGGCAGAATCAGTTCTTGCATTTACAGATGTGATCTTTATTGCATTTGTGGTACTCAAAGCTTTATTCTTTAATGGTAGAATCAGTTCTCGCGTTTAAAGATTTGATTTTTATTGCATTTGTAGTACTCATAGTTGTATTCTTTAATGGAAGAATCAGTTCTTGTGTTTAAAGATTTCATTTTTATTACATTTTTGGTGCACCCGTAGCAGTATTTGATGTGATCAATGCAAATTTGTGTTAATGTAGATCTGGCAAGTCTTATTAACTGTAGAACAAACAAACAAAAATTTGACAAGTTTTATTGCAAACAACCACCAAGAAAAATAAAACTATTGTCCATACAAATAGGAATGTAGTGAGTATGGTTTCCCTTACTTAATTGTTGATTGGTTATAATGAGTATGGTTTCCCTTCCATTTACAACATGTTTGTGAAATTAAGGGTGAAAATTGTAAAACTTAATTTTTGAGCTTATTTTGATTCAATTAGTATTTATGAAAAAACTACCATACATGTGGCATCTTGTAGCATGGAAATTGACAACTAATTTGATTTATATATGATTTTTTGGGCTTTCATAAATAAGAATTGGTTCTAGTCTTCAATATATTCATAATAACACAATTAAATTAACTAATTTAATTTTATAAGTGTCGAAATGATACTGCAATTTTCAAAATTCAAATTTATATTTGGGTCCTCTCCAACTTCCTCCAACTAGTCATTCTAAGTCAATTGTTAACTTATGTGTTTGGATGTTGTATATAAGAATGAGACCCAATTCACTTTTAGATCATTAATAAATTGTCTAAGATTCTAATAACATTATCATTTGAATATTACCATAAAATTATTTCCTTTTATCATCATCTAAACATATTACATAACTACCTACTATCTTAGACTTAAGTTTTGTGTTGCTGACTTAATAATAAAATTTTGACCAAGGAAGAACCCTCCACCTAAAAAGCTCTTTCAGTGGTGTCTATATAAACCAACTTTTTTGCAAAAATAGGTGCGAGCACCAAAACAAATAGATCTAAATGCCTTCAAATAAATGTGCACAAGTTGTACATAAAGGATTAGATTTGTACTTGCAAATATTAGTTTTAGGGTTGTAATTGTATAGATCTAAAGGAAATCACTTGACATCACATAAGGTACTAACAAATGGAAAATCAATTGATGATATCTATGGTAATATATATCTTCAATAAGATTTTAATTGAATACTATCATGTTCTTATTTTATATTTATTCATTTTATTTAATAGTAATTTGTCTAGTTCATATATCTTAAGGGTATATTACTTATTCTTGCACTAAATTTTCTTTACCATAAATTATTTAAAAATATTTTATCGCTCTACATTTTTTGTGAAACTAACTTATCTCCCATGGTTTCATCCTTAGAGTATGTTCTTTCTATATTAGGTTTGCAAATCTAATATGTAATGTCTAGAGCACAAGTAGACACTTCCATACTAGCCTTCCTCTCTCTAACCTGCACATCACTCAAAACTCCACCCCATATAGAGCCTTATCTCACATTTGAGAAAGTCTTCCCTCCATTTACGACACCTTGACTCTCATAGAGAAAATGCACATATGACTCTCCTTACTCTCACCCATACAAATTTGATAGACATCATACCAAAAAGACACTTTAAAAAAAAAATGAAGTGTACTAAGTAGTGCCTCCATAGCCACTGCCTACGAATTCTATACTTCACACTTGTACATCATCTATGCTACCTCACCCATACAAAGCAATACACATACCAATCTTGTCCTCATTCACAATTTGTCAAACATATGAGAATTATGCAAACTAGCTATTGATGATATGTCATTGTGGCTCCGTGGAAGTAGTGATTTGGCAAGCTCCCGATTAGGATCAAGACGACATAGACATAGAAGCTTTCATAGTGTCAAATTTGAACAAGATCTCCACTAATATGCCAATCCTTAGAGACACGATGAAGGCTTACTCTAATGTTGTTCCCTCTATTTGATCTCCAAAAGCTTGCAATATTACATATATTTTATACCACTGCTGATGAAGTGTATATGTCTTGCATGTATTTATGGCTTCCCGTCTTGATGATTCAGAACTAATGTTGGGATCACACACAAAATCCTAGTGTCATCGGATGGAATGCACTACATGCAATTTTATTAGATATTAAATATGTTTTTTTTTGGGGTCAATTATCACTAATAAAGGAAATAGCACAGATCATACACCAATAATAGACAAATCATTAACAACTATTTATAAAATATTTTTTATTATTACAAATTTGTCTTCAAGTGAATACTTCACAAATTTGGATAGACGGATAGGTTAGGGTGAGAGATGACTCCTAACAAAACAACAATCACCAAACTAGGGAGGGTCTTGCATCTCTGAAACGACACACTAGAAAAGTCAATTCCAACTGAAATTGCAAATACACAAGAAATATAAAACTCCATAATATTTTCCAATGATGACAACCACCTCCTTAATAAAGGGCTCTAAGAAGTATCTAGAAGGTCATATTAGGTCACCATAATTTATTATTTAATATTTTATTACTTTTATTTTATAATTAAATTAATTAATTAAAGTAGTCCTTATGATATTATTTAAATTTGGGACCACTTAATCAATTAATCTAATTAAATCATTTAAATATTTTAGGGATATTACAGTCCTCACAACCCAACAATTGCATGTCCTCAAGCAATAGTTAACTCAGATGTTTTAATATTTGTTCCCTCTCCCATGTGGCATCCTCAATATGCAAATCCTTCTAACAAAATAGGTACTCCCGAATGGTAAATGAACCTTAGCTTCCTCTCCTTGCCATCAAGGATCTCTATGACCTCCAATGCAGTCTAACCTCTTTGTTAATAGGTGGAAGCTCCTCGAAAAGTGTGACACATTGCCCAACTGCCTTCTTGAGGCATAAAACATGAAACACATTGTGAATATAACTCCCTTATGGAAGCTCAAACTCGTAGGAAACTTCTCTTACTCTTTGTACGACCTTGTGTAGTCCATAGAAACAAGGCTTGAGCTTCTCAACACCACTCCCCTTTAAGGAAGATTGTTTGTATGGTTGTAATCAAAGGTAGACTATATCTCCCACCTCAAAACTCTACTCAATCTTGTGTTTATTGGCATATGTCTTATGTTGATTGTACTCCTATTGTAGGTTATCCTTGACAAACATAATGGTATCCAAACTCTCATGTAACCACTCCTTAGCCCTTGATTTAAACTTTTCCAATCCATCCTTTTATGAAGTGCTTAAACTTTTGAATATTTTATTGGAGAAAACATGCAGCCAATTTTGTGGTTGGTGGTGTTTCTAAGATTTCTACTTTTGGAAAGGAAAGCATACACAGACAATGAAAGTTATCTGTGATTTTTTTCTCTCACATTTTCATGAAGAGGTGGTGGAAAAGATTTCTAGAGGCTTTTCCCTTTGTTCTATGATAGAGTAAAGCTATTAGCAGGTAGGTGAAAGAAATTTGAGACTAATTAATGTACAAAATAGTCAATAAATATTTTTTGACAAAACAGTTCATAACTTACCAAATCCTTCAGAACATACAACTTATATTTCACTACAGAAGCACCAACTTGGAAAGTCTTGACACTAAGTAAAACAAACACATTTGTTTACAAGGTATAGCCCAGAAAGCCGTAACACAATCACTACTACTTAGCCATAGCTTAATTTTTATCTTTTATATGTAACTGTAATTACACCTCCTGAAAGTAAAATGGGAAACTTGCTAGTTGTTGCTTGTTTTTCTATGCTCATACTATATATGAAAATAATCAAGTCTTCATTCTTTATATAGTTCTTATTTCATTATATGGGTAAAGGTCGACATAAATGCTTCATACTATTTATCAATGTCCTCTCTTCTAATTGGCTAAACTATTTTATTACTCATGCAAAGACCTATATACACCAGACATTTTTTCAAAGCCACCAAAGCTATTTTCCTTTTAATTTTAGTTCTTTTTTACATTAGGCGGGACTCTAGCTGTAGCACAGCTCTTGTTTCATATATACATCGAGCTCACAAAAGCATAAGGAGCACAGGTTGCTTCAGAGACAATGCTAATGGCTGCTTCAGTGCCTCGTGTCTGCCCGATATTGTTTTCTCTGGTTCTGCTATGCACTGCAGCTTACACAACCCATACTACTTTTTCACAGGCAAGTTCTCCAAAAGAGTCACTATGTGAATCGAATTCTCAAACTTCCTGTGGGAATAAGTATCTGCTATTACTGACTTGGTAGATTATTCTATTTATTTGATTCTTTGAATTAGCTGAGATGGATTTTCATTTCTTCGACGGTTGCGTGAAAAATTGGCAGGTTGAGAGCAATTATCCTATTGTGGTTAGCACATGGCCCTTCAAGGAAGCAGTTAGGGCAGCCTGGAATGCAGTGCAGAATGGGCTATCTTCTGTAGATGCAGTTGTAGAAGGCTGTTCAGCTTGTGAAGATCTTGGTTGCGATGGCACCGGTAACCTTCAATTCTGAAACTCTACACTGTAATTTTTTTAATTGCAATTGCAATTGTCATGGGCAAGTTTTTTTGAAGTTGCATAGGCTGATTGCGAGAGTTAGGAGCTGTTGTAGTTTGCACTGGAGCTCTTTACACGCCTTAAGTGGCATTGTATTACTTGTGACTAAAATCAGAGGCGTGGGGAGTTTTACTCACTCTTCTTGGAGTACTATTCCCATTTTAGGGTTTCTCCAGCAAACTTGTTGTTTCAGTAATGTGATGCATCATTCTATCTCTGTTTTAGCTCTGTTATTGCCTTTCAATACACGCTTCTGACTAAATTAGAAACAGTGCTATGCTATCGATTGTTGGTGGAATAGTCCGTGTTTGAATTTTTTGCAGGTTCCTGCAAGAGGATCCGTTAATAGTGAACTCATGTGAGGATTCTGAGGAATATCCTCGTACTCCCAAGTTTACGGATCATGCAAATTGTTCCCATGGCTACACAAAGTGCCTGCCTATTGAATCGAAACCTTTGCTTATAGACTGAAACTTTTTGTTCCTCATCTTTTGCCTCAAACATGCTATCTATCATTCAAGGGAAATTGAATTTCTACAAGGAGTTCTTAAATGCTAGCGAGAGACATCAGTTTATCTTTACCAGGCCTTACACCAATTTAAACAGCTATTGGGTTGCCTATCTTACACACACTCTTGACCAAATCCAAGATAGATGTGTTTCCTTTTTGTTTAATAGGGTTTACTCAACACAGAGCATTTAGATTTGTTTCCTTTTTGTTTAACAGGGTTTACTTAACACAGAGCATATATGCATTATTACACACTTGTTGGGGTTCAGACTTGGCGATTGCAAGAGTAATGTAATGCCCCTTTCTTGGATTGTCTTATAATCTGCTGTAAATTCACAAAATCCAAATGAAACAAGGAACACAATATGGTTAGAGATATAACCCTAATCTAGGAATAAGATGAGATAAGCTTGTCTTGGAACCTACAACCAAATTAGATAATAATATAATCATAACACTACCCAAATTATAATCATAATATATATGTAATACATTCATTTATAAATTTTATAGGTTTAAGAGGGAAATACATTTATAGCACATAATTCTCATGGGCTTAAGAAAAATGAGGGCTGAGATAGGAAGGACAAGATGAGGTGGCCTAATTATCCCTAACCCTAGGCCTGTAATGATCCCTTTTTAGACCCTTACTTGATTTGTTCTAAAATCCCTTATTAGGGTTTGGTTTATGTTTAGGAATGACAAATCGTAATGTTTCATACTACGAGGATGCCAATTCCTAGTAATTATCATACATCATTATGCATATAAATTATATTATATTAAGAATAATCTCTAATTCACAATATATGCTTAAAATCTATTTCCTTACTTCACTTCTAACCACGGATCTTAAGAAAGATGGTAGACTTATTGTGCTAGGACGCATGCACAGTCTACAAGTGGATTCCCTCAAGGTTCTACCTATCTCGGGATCTTTCCATCATGTGACCGATTTACCCGCCTCTTCCTACACATACTCCCTATCCCCTTAATAGTGATTAGTGAGTTATTAAAGAATTGACCAAGTATATATTAATAATTTATATTACAAAAAGTATAAATAAATATATATAATACTACCCATATATAATTTCATTCTTATTAACATATATAAATTGTATATATAATTCTGATTATCAATAATAATATATATATAGAATTCCAATTATTAATAATTAAACATATTCAATATATATGTATATTGTTAATATTTTAGACTTTGAAAGGAAATAACAATCTATAGATGATCTTTTGGAACTAAGATTTAGGCTCTTTCAAAAATACAAATGAAAAGAAGATAGATAATACCCGGTTTAGATGCTTGAAATCTGCTTGAAAAATTGTAAGAAGAAGCCTTCAATCCAATGCTATTATTTTGCTCCAATCACCTCTTTAAGTCTGCCACAATTTGCTCTTTAAGGTCTGCTACAATATCTGAACTTAGGTTTGCTCCAAGTATGTATCTAGGTCTGCTACAGGTGTGAACTTAGGTCTACTATCCTTCTTCCTAAATTGCCAAGAAGCTGCTATGATAATTATGTATTAATGATCTGAATTATATATCTGCTGAAGGTGCGAATTTAGGCAGTCATGTTATGTTTTCTATGATGCCTAATTCGCACACTCCATTTCCCTATAAGTATGCTTCAAGATGGTGTAATTGCAATGCCATAAGGCAGCCGACTTGCATATGCAAGTCAACATTTAATAATTATTTCATTCAATCGCCTCAATTAATGCAGGTCGGCCCTCATAGCATATTCTATAATCCAATATGTGAGTCGTCCCTCTAAGCATACTTATAACATTTATTTAATCTTTGCCAAGACATAATATTAATAATTATCTGTAATGTTAATATCTTTGTCTCAAGGCCACAATATATTAACACTCCCTCTTGGACTTGAGGGAAAGATTAATAACATTGACCTCATAATGTAATCACTAGATCTTCTGACATATGAATTATAGTTCTCAATAGGTTTCAATCTAAGTGATTTTAATGGATCCATCAGAGAAAACATAATGCATTCATAATATATTCATACATGATGTAATCAATGTAATTAGTCATCCTCAGGATGTCCCAACCTTTGTAATATCATCTACTACAAGATGTAAGGTTATTCAAACATAACACTTAATGTAAACATCGTTCACATGTAAAGAGAGGTAAGAAGCATCATTGACATTGTCCTCATAATAATCACATATAGATCTCAGCATAAGAATAATAGATCTCAACTCTATGTAAGAGAAAATGTATCATCAATAAAATAATAGATCTCAAATCTATGTAATCAGAAAAAATCTCAAATCATAGAAATGTATCATTAATAGAACACAAGATAATAACAATATCAATCACATGTTAGTGGATTTTCTTCATGTGAGATTCCATCCACAAGATCTCTGAAAGATAGTCTTTATTGGTAATTCTATCCAAGAGCCTCAACACTCTAATATCCAAGAGCCTCAATGCTCAAATGTCAAGAGCTTCAACGCTCAAATATGCAAGAGCCTCAACGCTCAAAAGCCCGCAAATATGTTAGTATAAGAAAATACTCACATAATAATTTGATCATTACTTTAACATAACGAAGAATCATATTCTCAATGGAAAGTAATATTTGATTTATTTACAACAAGTGATGTTAAAATTTAACAAAGAATTAGAAAGAGTTTATAACATGACTTTTAAGTTCATGAAGACCCATATTTGAACTCCCTCTCAAGGTGAAGACTAAAGGACAAGACATTCAGATTCTGTTTCTTTTACTTCTGCAATAGAGACTTGATGATTGTTTCGTTCAGGATAATTTGCTGCCTTGGGAGCAAATTTGTCACAGTTATAGCATTGTATCTTACAGAGATCTCTCTTTTGAAATTTGTTGTTTTGACAGTCTCTCCCTCTCTATCCATTATTGTGAGAGTTCCCTTCTTGCTTGATTTGATAATCTCTTTTTCTTTTGTTCCTAAAGTTTCTTTCTCCTTTGTCTTGAGATTTTTTTTTGAAATTGTCTTTCTTTTTTGATTGGGAGTATAAAATTTGAAGGTCTTCTTTAAAATTTGATCCTCTAGATATTAGTCTCGATTCTTTTTGAAGATAAACCATCTTTAATTAATCAAATTTAGGCATTTTAAGACGTACACTGATTCCTTGAGTAAAGGAGTCCCACGAAAGATGTAATCCATTAAGTGCTATCATGGATAGTTCCTTTTTATCGTAGGTGTGCCCAATAGTTGCTAATTGATTTCTTAACTCAGTAATTCTTATAAAGTATGATGTGATAGATTCTCCTTGATTCATCTTGATACGTGAAATTTCATTTTTAAGAGTCATAATTCTATTTGTATTATTAATTTCAAACATTCCTGATAATGTAGAGAACATTAGATAGGCTGACTCTAGATAGGAGATTGTGTGTATGATGTGGTCTTTTACACTATCAATTCGAATTCTCATTGTTTTGTTATTACCCTTTTTCCATTCACGTGTTTCATCTTCATTCATTTCAGTTTTAGGTGGATCTTCTATAATTGAATCTAGTTCTAATTCTCTGAAGGCAAGTAGTATTCTAATTTTTCAAGATAAGAAGTTTGTGGCTCCTTCGAGTCTATTTTCTGGTTTAACTCCACTTGTCATATTGAATTTCTTAGTTTTAAAAGTGTTAGATTGATTTCCTTAATTTGAAAGTAGATCTTTTACTCACCAAGACTTTGATAAACAATCTATAGATGATCTTTTAGAACTAAGATTTAGGCCCTTTCGAAAATACAGATGAAAAGAAGATAGATAATACCCTATTTAGATGCTTGAAATCTGCTTGAAAAATTGTAAGAAGAAGCCTTCTATCCAATGCTATTATTCTGCTCCAATTATTCTGCTCCAATCACCTCTTTAAGTCTGCCACAATTTTCTCTTTAAGGTCTGCTACAATATCTGAACTTAGGTCTGCTCCAAGTATGTATTTAGGTCTGCTACAAGTGTGAACTTAGGTCTGCTCTAAGGTCTGCTATCCTTCTTCCTAAATTGCCAAGAAGCTGTTATGATAATTATGTAATAATGATCTGAATTATATATCTGCTGAAGGTGCGAATTTAGGCAGTCATGTTATGTTTTCTATGATGCCTAATTCGCACATTCCATTCCCCTATAAGTATGCTTCAAGATGGTGTAATTGCAATGCCATAAGGCAGCCGACTTGCATATGCAAGTCGGCATTTAATAATTATTTCATTCAGCCACCTCAATTAATGCAGGTCGGCCCTCATAGCATATTCTATAATCCAATATGCAAGTCGTCCCTCTAAGCACACTTATAACATTTATTTAATCTTTGCCAAGACATAATATTAATAATTATTTGTAATGTTAATATCTTTGTCTCAAGGCCACAATATATTAACATATATAATACTTTACTTTAAATATATTTGTTATACAACATATATAATTGTATTATTTTAATATCTATGCATATAAATCTATGTCCTCCATATCATTTCATCACTATTCGAAGTATATAAGATTCTCTGGTTCATTTCTTATATATAGTATTCCCTCCTTGATATAATATATATTTCTTAGTCTTTTGAAGATATTCATTCTATATTATAATTTTATTTTTTCTTTCATTCCATGACTATTCATCTTTTCTGATTGGTATATATATATATTTATTTTCTTCCCTTGAGTTCCTCCTACATTTCCTCCTTAATTTTCTCCTATCTTTTCTCCTATATTATTTTCTCCCAAGTTTTCCATATTATTTCTCAATGTTTCTTCCTTTTCCCCCGTGATATAATGTCTTTGCCCACTCAATATATATATATAAACGTGACTAGTCATGTCGTTCATGGGTGATATTTGTAAATTATAACTTTCTCCTTATTTACAATGTAGGAGACTTTAATATTAATTATTTATTAATCAGGAAACTATTTCAATTATTAATATAGGGAATTTAATCATTTATTAATATACTTAATATTAATAGGAGACACATTTAATTATTAATTTAATATTAAATAATTATCATTATTTTAATAGATGTAGATTATTGATCAATTTATTTAATTAGTCTAATAATACATTATATCATTATTTGAATTTCTAACAATTATATTAATTGTATATGGATTAATATATATGGCACCTATTTAAGACAACATTTGCATCAATTATACATACACATTAGAAAATAATATATTTTTACATACATTGATTATGGCTCATGACAAGGCCGAAGAGCGGAAACTCTGTTCCCCTTGGCCTCGTGTGGTCTTAACCATGCTCATGAGGTGGCATGCCTAGGGGAACCTGTACACTGTTCCCCTTCATCACGCTATCCTTTTCTCTTCTTATGATTGAGGGTTCCTTTCTTAATTACCTCAATAACTAACCCATATAGGCTTGGAGGGAAGATTGCAATAGGGTGCTTTTAACTCGACCCTAGGCCCAAGAGCATAATCTCTGCCCCCCTTGGCCTCATCTGGTCCTTAATCGGTCTCATGAGGTGGTGTGCCTAGTGAGGCCTCACTGTTCCCCCTCCTTGCACTTCCTTTCCTTTCCTAATATAGTCGATTATTGTAGGTGTATGATATTGCCAATTGTATGGATATAAATATACATTTACATTGCATACGTCTATTATAAGCATATAGATATATTAGAGATGAAGTCTGCAAAATATATAGACATTCACATCTATTCAAGTATGCACAAGTACAATTATTCCTTCATACCACGATGACTGAAGGTATTATTATTACAACTTGATCTGCTGCTGTTCGATGATTATCTCTGTTTTTTATTTTCTGTATCTCTGCTGCTGCTTCTGCTGTATGTGTTTTTCTTCTGCTACTGATCGATCTGCTCTTATAGGTGTTGCTGAGATCGATCTCTTCTTATTTATATCTGCTTAATTTCTTTTCCATGTATCTGCTGCCCAATCCCAGGGGGATGTAGACAAATCAGATTCTTAATTATCCGTGCCATTGAATTCTGTTCCTAGCCTCTCAGTTTAGCCTCTATTTATGCCCTTCACATCCCTTAACCAAAAGAGGCAACTCTCCAAGAAGGGTCGCCCACCATTAAATTATTATTTAATCCTCTCATGAGAGGTGCTGCTCAAGGTAGGGTTGGTCTGCAATCCATTCAAATTAATTATCTCACAGTCTCTTCTAATTATAATTGCTACCTCCTATATATTAATTGCTGTCTTGTAATAACCAGGAGTCTACCATCTTTATTAAACATATTGTAATTTGTATTTCGTGTTATATGTTTTCTACATTATAAAGAGGGGCTCCAAAATAAGGAAGGTTGGCATCATATTCATGTTCTTCATAAAACAAGGTGCTGCCATAGTTTAGATAAAGCCTTGGATCTTAGTCAGCCCTTAATTTAATTGTTATCCTTCTATCTTCGGTTGGCCCTAGCGTAATTTCTATAATTGCTACGATCTAAGTTTTCAAAGACTGCAATTTTAAACTTACAAAGGCTGGGATCTCATATGTTGGCAGGGGATATGACAAGTAAGTGCTCTAACTTAGCACTAGATTGCAGCTGAACACAAACCAAATTTGGGATAGTTCTGTAAGAAGGTACACCTTAATTAATTATTTGATCATTGTCATTGAACTCACCTGATGGATGGTATAATCACTGCACCTATCCAACCTGCCGTTTCCTGTGATTCCTGATTGTTGTTAGCAACTTTGAATTTGAATTTTTAGTTATATCTTTTTTTGTTTTTGATGTACATATGTTTCAAGATATGCATAAGGCCAAATTATCATTTTTGGGATCCTTGCTCCATAGTTCTCTGATTCTACATGTGAGGTTTTCACACCATTGCCCCATTGCAAATGGGGATCCCCTCTTTTTGCTTTGGCTGTGAGTAGTCTTAGTGATAGTATGGCAGCATTTCAAGGTCATAGAGGCATGCCAAGGTCTTGTAGTGGACAGGGAGTTGTTAGGTACAAGTTTCTCTCCATACTTAGGTGAGGCTGGATTTCAAATTGTAGATTAAGCTTGGGCAAACTTTTAATTGGGTTAAGTGTTTTTGGAAACTAAAGAAAGTGAAGGTTGGATTATGATCTAGCATGTTGATATTCCAGTACTTAGGTAAAATCTGATCAATGAAAGGGAATTTAGATGTGAATGATTGGGGGCAATCCAAGTGAACAAGTAATGAATCTCAATCTGAGTGCTGATAAAACTAAAGGCAAGCCTAAGGACAAGATCCCATCTGAATTGCACAAGCTAAAATTCTGATAGTTACAAGTTGCATTCTCAACACTTTGTGAAATTTTGAGCCCAATTCCTAAGCATTCTCCACCCAAGGGTTGTGGTGCAGGAGCACCTAGGGTGAAAAGCCGTTCTTTGTTTTGTTTGTGTTCTCTCCTAGTTGCTTGGCTAGATTAGGAAGGATTAGGAAGGTTTTAAAGTGGTTAGGGTTTGTTAAGTTAGGATTTGGAAGCTTTTGTTCATCCACTCCTTTGTAATGTCCTAGAGGACAATATGAGTCAAAATGTGGAATGAACCCTCTAGATGTTTAGGAGGTCATTTTGGAAGTGTTTTGAGTCCTAGAAAGTGATTTTAGGTTTTAGATGGCAAAACCATGGTGGCCTAAACAAGAAAAATCAAAGTGGCCAAGAGATCTAAAAAGTTGCTCGAAGCAACAATTACAACTTTGCAACTTTTGAAAAGTTGCTCGACAACTTTGTCAAAAAGTTGGTTTTTGTCCAAGGGGATGAAATAGGCCAGTTGGAGCGGTTGATTTGAGAAAGGAAAGACTATTTAAGGACTTCCATGGTGACAATTCAAGGTTAGATGCCATTTTGTTTAAAAGTTCACTCATTCTAAGGTTGCAGAGATAGATTGTGATTGTAAACAGAGCATTTTGAATTGCTTAGACAAGTAGATGAGTTAGAAATCTTTCTTTCCTTGTTAATTAGTTTCTTAGAAGTGTTTATTAATTCTGTATGGTGTGAGGTTAAGAGATAAACTTCATTCTGCATTGTAAATTTAATTTCCTTTTCACTGGTCCAGTTCTGGACTGTACATAGCAAATGGCTCCTCGAGATTCTTAGATCCATGGAAAACAAAATGGGTTTGGATAGAACGTTAGAGGGGTCATTGTACATATGTTTCCTTTTTGTTTTAGGAGTAGAAGTGTTAGGGTTGAATTTTGAGCTCTTGCCCTAGGCGAGCTTGGCCATGGCCCGACTAGGGAAATAGAGTAACAAAGAGCAAGATAATGCATGGTTGGATTGGCAGAAGCAATCCAAAGGTTGGAGATTGTTGAACAAGAGGTAACATGACCCTCCAAGCAGTGGTGGCACTTGGTGATTGGATTTCATTAGTTAATGAAAGACAAAATCAGAGAAAGGAGCAATTAGCCCTATTTTTAAGGACTGAATCCCTAATAGTGGAAAAGTGTTGTACGGATGCCTTGGAGTCTCCTCACCCCGAAAATCTTTAATGTTTTTGAAAAGGGTATCTAGATCCTAGATTAGATTTGGGGGTCCTTAACCAAATTTGTGAGATAATCCAGTTTTTATGTCTGGATAGGGCTACAAGGGGCAACTAGGCCTAATTCCAAAATTTTAGGAACTCGATGAGAAGATGATTGAAGGATGGTTCCAAACCTTCAAGATAGTTGGTATTTGACCTAAAATGGTTGAAATTCAAGCCTGCAACTCTTTGTGAGCATGTTGGCTTAGGTTGGTAGAAAACACCTTGTGGAATTCAGTGAGCATTGAAGAGTCTTATTGATAGGGTGGATCTTGGTTAGAGGGGTAAAGATCTTAGTGACTTGCCCTTAGGATTAGGGTTGAAGAAATCCCGAAATAGGTCCATTAAAGAGGCCTTAAGTGAGAGTCAAGCTGACTCCAAGTGAGAACCACCACTCCTATTAGATTGGTATCAGAGCTAAAAGATCGGGCTTGTGAAGTTTGGATGTTGTATTCACCAGAATTAGTGAATTCAAGCAAGATGGTGACTAATGCTGACTTAGCCAAAGATGTGGAAGAACGGAGAGAGGAGAATAGACTCCTAGAGGAACAGTTGGTAGAGATGGCAACTAAGTTAGAAGAAGTGCAACTCCGGACAACTGCAGTAAGTGAGTTGGTAAGAGAGAATGAAGAGAAAGGAAAGTTAGTGGTAGAAGAAGATGTAGTGCCAGAGCTTGACCCTGTACTCCAAGAAGAACCATTTCTCAAGGCTTTAAAAGCTATGAGTGGTAAGACATTGGAAGGTGTGCCTCTATTTAGTGGCAAGATGGAACCAGAAGTGGTCTTGGAATGGATAGGACTTGAAAATCACTTTGAGTGTGATAGTGTAACAAAAGCTCAAAAGGTAAGGGTAGCCAAGACAAGGTTGAGAGGGACAACCCTCACTTGGCAGAAATTTGTCCAAGATGAAAGAATTAAAGAATGGAAGAATCCCATAACTAGTTGGAAAGGTATGGTGGCCAAGATAAGGGAGACTTATCTACCAGATGACTATGAGGTGCAGTTGCACAAGAAGTGGCAAAACTTAAGACAAAAAGACCTTGAGGTAAGTGCCTACACGAAAGAGTTTCACAAACTATGTTTAAGGTCGCATGTAATGGTAATGGAAGAGGAAAGTTTGAAAGTGGCTAGATACCTGAATGGGTTGGGATGGAATATACAAGAGGAAATCAGTCTCCTAAGTCCTAAGATTGTACACCAATGCTATCAGTTAGCCGTAAAGGTGGAGGATAAACTTAAGAAGAAGCATGACTCAAGTAGTAGGGGCAGAGGTAGAGGGAGAGATGACAGAAGTCAGAGAGGAGGCTTTGGAAGAAGGAACTTGGAAGCAAGAAACCAAGGTGAGTCCTAGCTCACTGAGAACTAAGGAGAATCAAGCAACAGTACAGGAGGCTACAACAGAGGAAGAGGCCCTAATAACAATTCAAGGGGAAGATCCAATAGCTAGGGAAGAGGATCTTATTTCTCTTCTATGAAATGCTATAATTGTCACCAATATGGACACCCTTCGTATAAGTGTCCGGAAAAGAGCTCATCATCCCAAGGAGGAGAGAAAAGAGTAAACTATGCGCAAGAAGAGTCTTCTAGCAGAAAAACAGTAGAGGTGGCATTGGATTCAGAGATAGGGGAGAATTTGATGATTAGAAGAACACTCATCAAAGGGCCCATTAAAGAGGAACCAAGTTAGAGAAGATCCTTGTTCAGAGTCAAATGCAGGATTCTAGGTAAAGTTTGCAAAGTTATCATAGATTCTAGCTCTACTGATAACATTATCTCCATGGAAGCAATAGAAAAGCTTAAATTGCAAAGAATCCGTCATACTAACCCTTACAGAGTTACGTGGTTGAATAAAGATTCTTCATGTGTTAGTTAATGAGCAGGCTTGGGTAGAGTTCTCTATAGGGAGATACAAGGACAAGGTGTTATGTGATGTCTTGACCATGGATGCTTGCCATCTTTTGTTGGGAAGACCTTGGCAGTTTGATAGAGTTGCCATGCATGATGGAGCCAAGAACTCTTATACCTTTAAGAAGGATGGGGTGACATTCAAGATTCGGTCAAATCTTGGAAGGAGAGGTGAAGAAAGGAGGTCCTAATATACTGTGAGAGAAAAGGAGTTTGTTAAGACATTAGAAGAAGCAGAAGGAGTGGGCTTTGCCTTAGTATTGAAGCCTAAGGATGAAAGGGTAGACAAAAAAGAACTACCTTTAGAGGTACAAGAACTGCTACACAAGTATAAAGATATTGTTAGTGATGGTCAACCAGCTACCCTACCCCCTGAGAGAGCTATTAATCATCAAATTGACTTTATTCCAGGAGCCTCACTCCCTAATAAAGCAGCCTATAAGATGACCACACAACAGAATGGTGAAATTGCTAAACTATTGGCATCAAGAGATGGTAACCGGTAAGCTTGCTACCGGTACATGGCAATTAAGTATTGTCATTGATTGGCAAAAGAGAAAAGAGAAAAGAGATGTTTTGTCATCTCAATCTAAGGTCCAAAGATCTAAGGAGATCTGTATGAAAAGAGGCTGGTTTGGCAACCAGTGACACTATGCAAGGAAGAAAAGACTATATCTGCTCATCAAGAGCAACCGGTCACTAAGCAAAGTGCATCTACAACTGAGTAAAGGATACATCTAAGGATAGGGATACAACTGGTGTCAACAACACAACCGAGGAAAAAGTGCAACCGGTAAGTAAAGGAAGGAAAAGTGACAGGTCAAGGTTCTTACCTGTTCACTACATGAGGATCTCAACTAATCAAGTGAAGACTTCGGTATGATACGAAGAACCGGGGAAGTCATAGTCAACTATCTGTTTAAACCAGCTCTTTGATCGGGATTTATTGCAACCGGGATTTACTGCACAAAATTCGAAAGACTTTGAGTTAACATGGTGATCGGTTTGAGGCACGTTTAAAGGTTTTAAAGCCGAAGTCTGTGGCTTTAAAACAATGATTTATCTCATGTGAAGGAAAGATGCTTGACATGCATCTATTGTTTTCTTCATAAAACAGATAAAGCAAGAGCATGCATTAGATGTTTCCTCAGTGAACTAATACTCCACCGAGTGATGTATCCGAAAGGGATTTGAAATTAGGTCATGCATGAGAGGTGCAATTAGGGCAAAAACTCTATATTCTTCTGCCTGTTGAGAATAGAGTTTGTCTTCATTTTGCTGAAGAAAAGAGTGAACCTGTACGCTTAAGAAGCTAGGGTGAATAGAAAAGAAAAGAAGAGAGAGAAGAGAGTGCAGAGAAGAACAACAGTAAAGGAGAACACACCTGCGACGCTTCAAAAGAGTGAAGAATTTGTGAGATTTCCTCACACTGTGGTTTTCACCCAAATTGGGTTTCCACGTGATAAATCTGGTGTCACTGTGCGATTGATTGCTTGATGTTATTTTATGCTTGAATCTGTTTAGCTTACAGTTATAAGTATACTTCATCAGATTTATTAAAAGAAGTTTTATAGGTGTTGATTCACCCCTCCCCTCTCAGCACCGGTTGGGACTGTCAATTGGTATCAAAACCTGGTTTATTTTCTTTACCACTTAACCGCATAAAGAAAAAGTCAAGATGATGAGAAAGGAAGGACCAAAGTTTTCAAAGGAAAGCTTTACTTTGTGGTGTAGCAGAATGAAGTTGTATATGAAGACCACCGAAGATCAATACTGGACCCATGTTACCACTGATTATAGTGAACCCGCTGGCACCCTGACACCTGATGAATTGAAGATCAAAACTGAGCACACGACTGTTATGGATATGATAGCCAACACATTACCTGATCATGTCTATGTTGAGATTGAACATCTAGATTCCGCTCACAAGATATGGGCGTAAGCTGCAACTGGTTTATAGAGGGGACCCAAATGTTCAAAGAGCCAAGGTTGAAAGCCTCGGAGAAAAGTACGATGACATGAGGATGAATGAGGGAGAAGACATTGAACAATACAACAACCAGATCAAAGAAGTGATCAACTCCATCAAAAGCGCTGGAGGAAAGCTTAGTGAAGAGGTGGTTAGCAAAATACTGAGAACGCTCAGACCTTAGTACGCCATCAAGATCTCTGCCATTCAAGAGCTCAGATCGGTCACCAAAGATCAAGTCCGGTCACCAAAGATCAAGTCACCCTAGACTCCCTAATCGGTAAGTTGACTGCATTTGAATTGAGTAATTTCGATAATAGCTTACCCATTCAAGAAGCAGCTTTTAAGTCTTCTGTCAACATCTCTTCCACCAAAAGGGGAAGAGAAACCGGTAACTGCTCTACCGGTAAGATTGGTAATCTTGTTGAGAATCTGCTCTCAGAAGAGATGGAGCAAGATGAGTTTGAAGCACTCATCGCTAGGAGATTCTCCAGAGTGAAAGGGAAGTACAAAGGAAAGCTTCATCTGAAATGCTTCTCTTGCAATAAGATAGGACATATTGCTGCAAGATGTCCTGATAATGATAATAAAGATAAGAGAGACCGGTTCAAGAGTAAAGCAAAGGAGTGCTACCTTGCAGAAGGAGTCACAGACAATGAATCTGAAGACTTTGAGGATCCATAAATTGCATTTGTTGCAATAAAAGAGGAGAGCCTAGTGGTAAGTGAAATGACACTTATCTCAAGATCTCATCAACATGATGATTGGATCATTGACAGCGGATGCACTCACCATATGACCGGTGATAAGAACAAGTTTATCTGCTTGAAGCTCAATGACAGCGGATCAGTAACCTTTGGAAATAATGCTCCCTGTGCCATTAAAGGGAAAGGTTCTATTACACTCGGCAATGATGCTGTCTGTGAAGATGTGTACTGGGTTGAAAGATTCAAGTACAATTTAATGAGTGTTGCACAACCGAACAACAAAGGATTCCTGTTGGAATTCGGGCAAGGTTCCTGTGTAGTCAAGAACCAATCCGGAGCTCATGTTGCAACCGGTAGACAGAGCAAAGGGAATCTGTTCTACCTAGACCCAATGGAAGGAGCTTGTCTCATAGCTTCAGTCAAAGGAGAATCAAGCAAAATTTGTCTTATATCTAAAGAAGACAATAGCTAGTTGTGGCACAAGAGGCTCTGCCACATAAACTTTGATAGTATTGTCAAAGTGAGCAAAAAGAAATCAGTTAGAGGACTCCCTGAGATTACAAAACCCAATAGAGGTGTTTGTAAAGATTGTCAGTTAGGAAAACTGACAGGAACAAGTTTCAACAGTAAATCTTTCTCTGCTGAAAATGTTCTAGATCTTGTGCACATAGATTTGTGTGGACCGATGAGGACAAAGAGCTACTACGGAGACCAATACTTCATGCTCTTTGTAGATGACTTCTCTAGAATGATGTGGACACTCTTTCTCGGAGAGAAGTCAAAGACATTTCACATGTTTAAAATCTACAAGGCTAGAGTGGAGAAGGAGACCGGTAAAAGCTTGAAGTGTCTGAGATCAGACAGAGGAGGTGAATACACTTCTCAAGAGTTCACTCACTGTTGTGAGGAACATGGCATAAAGAGGCAGCTATCTGCACCAAGGACTCCTCAGCAAAATGTAGTAGAAAGAAGAAACAGGACGTTGATTGACTGTGCAAGAACCTTGTTGATTCAGAAGGATCTTCCACATCACTTTTGGAGAGAAGCTATCAGCACTGCTGTCTACACATTGAACTGAGTTCAAGTCAAGAAAGGAACCAGTAAGACCCCCTATGAACTATGGTTCAATCATACTCCTAGTGTAGGATACTTCAGAATCTTTGGTAGTAAATGTTACATCAAAAGAGATATGTACTCTGGGAAGTTTGATCCCAAGAGTGATGAAGGAACATTTTTGGGTTACTCTACCAAAAGCAAATCCTACCGGTGTCTGAACAAGAGAACGGGAAAAATAATTGAAAGCATCAATGTAAAAGTTGATGAATATTTAGAACCGATTAAGAAGACCGGTCATAATGAATATGACAGTCTGGAAGGTCAAAATGAAGGGAATCTTTTTTGAGTTCAATGAAGTAACAACCGAAGATGAAAGAGAAGAACATATGAACAGACATCTAGAGCGAGAGACTGTGCCTGAAGCTGACAGGCCAACACAAGATGGTGATCAAGCTGTTCATGACCATGATGAAGAAATTGCTCAATCGGAAGAACTTGACTGGGAACAAAGACCAGTTCTCTCAAGGTATGTCACATATCACTCCATTGATAATATAATTGGTGACAAACATGCAAATGTCTAGACCAGGAAAAAGGCTTGAGAGAATATCTGTTTGTTCTCCTGTATAGAGCCCAACACCACCAAGGAAGCTCTAGAAGATGAGAAGTGGGTCAAGGCCATGGAGGAAGAAATTGAGCAAATAGAAAAGAATGATACATGGGTGCTTGTGCCTAGACCACAGGACAAGAATGTCATTGGGACAAAGTGGGTCTACAGGAACAAGCTGAATGAAGAAGGGAAAGTCATAAGAAATAAAGCAAGAGTGGTCTGCAAAGGGTATGCTCAGGAAGCTAGACTGGACTATGGAGAAACCTTTGCACGTGTGACCAGATTGGAAGGAGTAAGAATTCTTCTTGCCTATGCTGCTCACAAGAAATTCAAAGTATACTAGATGGATGTCAAGTCTGCATTTCTAAATGGAATACTGGAGGAGGAAGTTTACGTTGAACAACTGGAGGGCTTCACCTCTACACAAAAAGGTGGTATGGTCTGTAAACTGAAAAAGGCTCTCTATGGGCTAAAGCAAGCTCCAAGAGCTTTGTTTACCCGCTGGGGTAGACTAGTTTAATCATGCATAGACATTATACAGGAAATGTAAATAACAAGATATATCAGAGAACACCAAAGCTTTCATTAATCATTCAGATCTTAGTACATACACAATAGCCACAATGATCATCATCCTTCGAAGAGAAAATACAATGTTTATATACAATCCGAAGAGGTGTAACCAAATGTCGTCACACCCGTTCCCAACCGTCGGCAATATAACTAACCTCCGTCGGCAACATCAACTTTATGGCTAACATCATCCCCCCCTAAAGAAAAGTCGTCTCCGAACGACAACAAAATGTCCGGGACAGAACAACAAAATAGGAATGATGAACTACTAAAAACTAGGATTGAGAAGTAGAGTGGGGCAACTCCAAAAATAGGAATGATGAGCTACCATCTACAACTCCAAAAGTTCCTTCTCCTTGGCCTCATTCTTTGCCTGTGCTGTTGCCAACGGTTGCTCCCAAGCCACTTTCTCCCTAGCCAGTCTCTCTTCTAGAGCCACCCGTGTTGCCTGTTCAGCCACCGACTCCTGGGTACGTTGGAGTAAGTCTCTCTCCACTGCCTCTTAACTTGGTGCCTAGCTCCTCCCGAGCTCTCTGTGTCATCACCAATGCAATCTCATGATTCGACGAGACATACTTAGATCGCCTCAACGCATAGTACCCATCCCAAAATGTCTGCTCCAGCTTTCAAACAAGAGATGCTACTGTACTCTCAATGACTAGCGTAGGAACAACCCAAGCAACCAACATCTCTGCAATCTCTCCATCAGACCATAACCCCTGCTCAAAACACTCGGCAAATGCTGCACCACAGCTTACTTGAGCAAAGGCTAGGAGACGCCTCAAATCCTGAACCATTGTCGCCACAGCCCAGGACTCTCCTACAACCACCAATCGACGTCCTCGAGTGACCATGTCACTACGGCACGACATCCGATCCTACCACCTCCATCCAAACCTGACCCTTGCCAATATCCTTGGTGCCTCCGAGTACTTCCTTCGCCGCCTCTCCTACTGCTACCTCCATCGGAGGTTCAGGATCCCCCTCAGCTGGAATGTCCGTGACTTCTTCCTTAGGTTTCCGTATTGATTTCCCTCCCTCTGTGCGGCTGTGTATCCCTTGTTTGCCGGACGACTGTTTCTTCCTTGCATGGGATCTTTTGCTTTTTATTTGTTGTGCGAATCTGCCCGCGCCTTGCCTATGTATTTGCCTCCGACTGCTTCCTCCCGTTTTCCCTTGCGTGTGGTCTGCTTTGCGCCCGATGATCTATTCTGCTTCTCTCTCGTGTTTCTCCCTCGTGCGGTAGTCTTCTTCTCCGCATTGTGTTCTCTTTTATGAAGGCGGCGGTGGAGTTCCACCGTCGGATGGGGTTCCCACCGTCGGGTGTTCCACCCTCGGGTGGTCCACCGTCGGATTTTTTATTTATTTATTTATTTATTTTTCCCCTTTCCACCGTAGGTCATGCATAGCCATATGGGTATTTTTCCAATTTACTGTTCGGATGCTTCTCTGGTCGCCTGTATGGACAGCTCTCGGGTCACCTGCTTGACCTCTCGAGTCCCTTTCCATCCTCTCCGGGTAAGGTTTCAATTTGGACCCGTTGATAGCCTCGTGTATCTCGAGTCCGTCGAGAGTCCACAGGGTGTGCAGCTATTCTCTCAAGTTTTCCCTCTCGCCGAGTCTATTTCCAATCGCGATCCAAAGGCTTGGAATCATAAATTCTACAGGGACCATGGTCTCCTTCCCGTACATAAGAAGGAGAATAAAGATTTTGAAAGCTGCAGTCGTCCACCCAGGATTCCAATCGTCGCGGGCACGAATGATCTTAGGTTCCTCTTCCTTGTATTCACCGTACTCGGGGGGAAATGTTTCTGGCTCTTCCTCAATTCTTAGTATATTGCATGCTGGTCGGAAGAGATCGTAATCCTCTATTTGCCAGTGGAAGAGACTGTTCAATGAATCTGCATCATCCTCTGCATATTCTCCCAATCTTAGCACACCTTCACTATTCGGTTCCATTTCGTCCCTTCCTTCATCCCTTCAATCGTTTTCTCCTTCGGAGTCAGATTCGGAGGAAACTATCTCCTCACTCACCAACTGGGTACGGAGATCAATTGTGAACTTTTTCCCTCCATTCTCCATCGAAAGGGTATTCCTTTTCCAATTATGGTTCACTTTGGCTGTGACTAGCCATCCTCTACCCAGTATGGCGTCATAGCCTTTCTACTTCAGTGGAATGACGACAAAGTCGAGTACAAACGGTTGTGTACCGACCGTGACTGGTTGTGTCATCAGCATCCCGAGTGGTTTGATACCTTGCTGATTTGCACCCAATAAGTTGAAGGTTGGTAGCCACAAGGTGGGCTTTCCTAGTTTTTTCCATGTTGCCTCCGGAAGGACGTTCACTCCTGACCCTCCGTCCACTATAGTGTCTATTAGGATGGTGCCAAGGATGGCCATCTCGATGATTGTCGGGTACTTTCCGTTGTTTACAGCACGTATCATCGGGTTCGTTGCAGACCCTCCGGGGATGTCTGTACGTGGTATTCGGTTGCGTGGCCAAGTTCCCCAACAGTGTCGTTCCCAAGTGCGACATGGTGTGAAGGAGGTCCTGGAGTTTCACCGGTACCTCTACTTGTAACATTTGTCTCAGAATGTTTCGTTCTGCCTCCCTCCGGCCCGAGGTGGTAGCCATGTCCCATCTTTCTTTTGGTGCCTTCATCGCCTTCTCTATTTCTTCCTTACCCTCCTGAGCCCCTTGTTTTGCTTGTGATCGGGTGATGGCTAGTACCCCCTCGTCACTTCTCGTTCCCTCGATATTGAGCAAGTTGACCCCGGATTTTGGGCAGTTGGCATCCTCGTGGTTGCCAGGACCACACCAGCGGCAGAGCTTCTGAGGGGTGTCGCCCTTGTCACAGTCCCTTGCAAAGTGGCCCCACTGATTGCAAGCTCGACACTGGATCATCGGCCAACCCTTGGAGTCATATTGTATTCGACTCGTGTTGGTGTTGTTATTGCCCCTTCCGCCACTGCGTCGGTTGCCTCCGTACCCGCCGAAGGATGCGTTATTTTTAGTCTCTGCCCCCGATGTATATGGTTGCTCTTGGGTATATAGCACTTGTTGATTCCTCACCTTCATGTTGTATGGGCATTCCTTGGTGGAATGGCCCATGATGTGACAAATGTCACAAAATGCCATTTTGGGACACGACCCCTTTGTATGGCCGCTTGCCTTGCAGTCCGTACACCAAATGTCAACTTCCCCCTTGTTGGTACCCCCTTTCATGGTCTTGAATTCCTTCATCATTCTCTCCATGTCCTTTTGGAGTGCCCTGACTTTTCCCTTTGACTCGCCATCACTGCCACTATCATCGTTCGAAGTGTCATCTTCGTTGAAAGAGGACTTGCTTCTTTTCTTCTTGGAGGTCTTCTGTTCGCTCTCCAAGTCCATTGCCCAGTTATAGGCGTTTACGTATGAAGTGGGGGGCACTATCTTCATTTTCCTCCATAGGTTAGATTTCAGGCCCTCCACGAACCATCTTTTCTTCAGGCCATCCGATGGCTGGCTATCTATTTTTCCGACTAACTCCTTCAGTCGGCGACTGTAAGCCTGCACAGTCTCTTTCTTACTTTGTTTGGTACTGTATATCTCGGAAACAATTTCATTGTCATCCCTCAGGAGCTGAAACTCCTTCTGGAATTCTGTCTTGAGTTCATCCCAAGTGGTCACCTTTGTTTTGTCCACATTGGAGTACCAGTCGATGGCTACCCCTCTCAGTGTGGCCGGAAACTGTTTTACCCATTTTGCGTGGTTGGTAACTCCATTCGCCGACCAGATTGTCTCACACATACGACAATGCCGTAGTGGATCTTCCTTCCCATCGCCATGGAATTTTGGTAGCTTTTCTTTGTTAGTCGCCATGTTTACTTTTCTAGGTGCCGACTGTGTTTGCAGCACCGGTTGTGTTATAGGCTGGTATGGTACTGCCGGCGTCGGTCCTCCGGAATTGTTCAGTACCGTACCACTTGTTGTCCCCGAACTACTGGAACTGTCCAAGCCTGGTGGGCTACTGTGATCCCCATGCTCCTCTGTCCCTTAAACACTCTCGGTGGTGGCGGTATCCTGAGCCTCCCTCCATGCGGCTTCCTCTTCTTCCTTCCTCCGGGCTTCTCTTGCTTCCGTCCGCGGGGTTAAGGTTAAGGACCCAAACAAGCTCCTTGTTTCCTTTAGGCGGTCCTCGTCACTTCTTCTAGCCTTCCGGTTAGATTCCTCCAGACCCTCGCCTTCACTCACTCCCTTCGGTAGTCCTTTGACACGTCTTCGGAATCTCTCCCTTCGCTCGGCTTGTTGCTGTGTGAGTATGACAATTCTAGCGGCTTGTTCTTCTTCAAGTTCCTTCTTTAAATTTCTATTTTTATTCAATTGATTAGGCATAAATTCTATTCAATGATTCCGTCCTCATTCGCCTCACATTGATATTCTCCTCCAATGGTATTCCCATCTGTCCACTCATTCCGTCACTTGCCATATTCGTTTGGCAATGATGCTAGATGTTTACCCGCTGGGGTAGACTAGTTTAATCATGCATAGACATTATATAGGAAATGTAAATAACAAGATATATCAGAGAACACCAAAGCTTTCATTAATCATTCAGATCTTAGTACATACACAATAGCCACAATGATCATCATCTTTCGAAGAGCAAATACAATGTTTATATACAATCCGAAGAGGTGTAACCAAACGTCATCACACTCGTTCCCAACCATCGGCAATATAACTAACCTCCGTTGGCAATATAACTAACCTCTGTCGGCAACTAACATTCGACGTCGGCAATATAACTAACCTCCGTCGGCAACATCAACTTTACGGCTAACAAGCTTCGTATGAGAGGTTGCATTCATACCTCATGAGCATAGGATTCACAAGAACCGGGGACAACAACATGTATCTCAAGACCAAAAGAGATGGGAACCTGATTGCTGAAATCTTTGTGGATGACATCATCTTTGGAGGAGATGACAGGATGAGCAAAGCCTTTGCTGAAGAATTGAAGAAAGAATTTAAGATGTCTATGATAGGAGCCATAAAATTCTTCATTGGACTACAGGTCCATCAGCTAAAAGAAGGTATTTTTATCTCTCAGTCCAAATGTATAAAATAAATTCTTTAGACTTTTGGACTTGAAGAATCCAAACCGGTTGGTACACCGATGATAACTAACCTCAAGTTATCAAAGGAAGATGATGCAAAAGAAGTGAATGAAACACTGTATCGGTCCATGATAGGGAAATTACAGTATGCAGTATACAGTAGACCGGACATTGCACATGCGGTTGGCATAGTTGCAAGATTCTCTGCAAACCCCAAAGAGACACATCTAATAGCAGTAAAAAGAATTTTCAGATACCTAAAGGGTACTGAGGATTATGGCTTGTGGTTTCCTCACAAGGGAGGCTTCCAAGTGAAGGTTTACACTGATGCAGACTGGGTTGACAACATTGATGACAGAAAGAGCACAAGTGGTGGTGCATTCTTTCTTGGTGGGAGGATTGTATCTTGGACAAATAAGAAACATAACTGCATTTCACAATCTACTATAAAAGCTGAATATGTTGCTGCTGCAATCAATTGCACACAAGTGATTTGGATCAAACAACTATTGGAAGGAATCCAAGAACAGATACCTGAACCCATTGCAATCTACTGTGATAGCACCAGTGCAATAAACATATCTAAAAACCCTGTCATGCACTCCAAGACAAAGCACATTGCCATCATGTATCATTACTTGAGAGAGCTTGTACAAGACAAAAAGGTAAGATTGGAGTATGTTCCCACAAAAGAACATATTGCAAATATCTTCACAAAGCCACTACCAAAGAGTACTTTTGAGTATCTCAGAGGTAAACTAGGGGTGATACCCCTTCCCGATCATCAGTAAACTAGCAAAGGTGATCATTAGTTCATTATGCTTCAATAGAGGGTTTCACCTCATCTTTTATGGATTGATGAAAAGGCCTGCTGCTCGAAAGGGGAGCATATTTCATTAAGGTAGTCTTTCTGACTAGCCTTTGGCATTATTGTCAAAAGGGGGAGAGTTTGGCAATAGCAATAAACCGGTAGATGACCGGCAGTGGCAGTAGCAGTAGTAGTGATATAGAGGTACAATCACATAGGATAGGTGACATGATTGCCCATTAAGGTTTTTCCATCAATGCCAAAGGGGGAGATTGTTGGCATCAAGAGATGGTAACCGGTAAGCCTGCTACCGGTACATGGCAATTAAGTATTGTCATTGATTGGCAAAAGAGAAAAGAGAAAATAGATGTTTTTTCATCTCAATCTATGGTCCACAGATCTAAGGAGATCTATATGAAAAGAGGCTGGTTTGGCAACCGGTGACACTATGCAAGGAAGAAAAGACTATATCTGCTCATCAAGAGCAACCGGTCACTAAGTAAAGTGCATCTGCAACCAAGTAAAGGATACAACCAAGGACAGGGATACAACAGGTGTCATAAAGGATACAGTCAAGGATAGGGATACAACCAGTGTCAACAACACAACCAAGGAAAAGGTGCAAGTGGTAAGTAAAGGAAGGAAAAGTGACATGTCAAAATTCTTACCTGTTCACTACATGAGGATCTCAACTGATCAAGTGAAGACTTCAGTATGATACGAAGAACCGGGGAAGTCATAGTCAACTATCTGTTTAAACCAACTCTTTGTGCGGGATTTACCGCACAAAATTCAGAAGACTTTGAGTTAACATGGTGATCGGTTTGAGGTGCGTTTAAAGGTTTTAAAGCCGAAGTCTGTGGCTTTAAAATAATGAGTTATCTCATGTGAAAGAAAGATGCTTGACACGCATCTATTGTTTTCTTCATAAAATAGATAAAGCAAGAGCATGCATCGAATGTTTCTTCAGTGAACTAATACTCCACCGAGTGATGTATCCGAAAGGGATCTGAAATTAGGTCATGCATGAGAAGCGCAATTAGGGCAAAAACTCTATATATTCTTCTGCCTATTAAGAATAGAGTTTGCCTTCATTTTGCCGAAGAAAAGAGTGAACCTCTACGCTTAAGAAGCTAGGGTGAATAGAAAAGAAAAGAAGAGAGAGAAGAGAGTGCAGAGAAGCACAACAGCAAAGGAGAACACACTTGCGACTACCAGTGATGCTTCTCAGCTAAGCATAACAAAGATCTTATCAGGCTATGCAAAGCCATTTGTAAAAGGTCAATCTTTCTATTGTTTTCTAACAATTACAATAGTTAAATCCCAGTATTTGGGTGGACTCTAATAGGTCCCTTGTATCAAATCCCTTAACCGGGTGACATCTTGTAAGGTGTTCTAAGTCCTCTATCCAGGTAGGCACTAACCGACCTTATTGTAACAAATCCCTTAACCGGGTCGCATCTAATAGTGCGTTGTAATTCTTTAACAAGGAAGGCTCCTAACAGGGCGCACTTTAGAAGAGTGCATAATTTGTGAGGTCTCCTCACACTGTGGTTTTCACCCAAATTGGGTTTCCACGTGATAAATCTGGTGTCACTGTGTGATTGATTGCTTGATGTTATTTTATGCTTGAATCTGTTTAGCTTACAATTATAAGTATACTTCATCAGATTTATTAAAAGAAGTTTTATAGGTGCTGATTCACCCCTCCCCTTTCAGCACTGGTTGGGACTGTCATAAACAAATCCAAGAGTTGTTTGACCAAAGCTTGATTAGAAAGAGCATAAGCCCATGTGTTGTTCCCATTGTCCTAGCCCCAAAGAAAGGTGGTACTTGGAGACTATGTACAGACTCTAGGGCCATAAATAGGATTACTATAAGGTATAGGTTTCCTATCCCTAGAATTGAAGACTTAATGGATTGCTTAGGAGGGGCAAAGTATTTTTCAAAGATAGACCTTAAAAGTGGATACCACCAAATAAGGATCAAGAAGGGAGATGAGTGGAAGACAACTTTTAAGACCACTGAAGGACTCTATGAGTGGCTTGTTATGCCATTTGGGTTGTCTAATGCTCCAAGCACCTTTATGAGACTAATGAATGAAGTATTGAAAGACTTCATAGGGAAATGGGTTGTTGTGTACCTAGATGACATCTTGGTGTTCAGTAAAACAAAGGAGGATCATCTCAAGCATCTGCAGATGGTAATGCAAAGATTACATGAAGAGAAGTTGACAATCAACTTAGAAAAGAGTGAGTTCTTAAAGCAAGAGTTAGTGTACCTAGGCTTTGTTATCTCCTCTGAAGGGAATTTGAAGATGGACACAAGCAAGGTGGAGAATTTTGAAATGGCTTACACCTAAGTCTGCTACAAAGGTTAGAAGTTTTCATGGCCTAGCACAATTTTATAGAAAGTTTACTAGACAATTCAGTGAAATATGTGCACCTATTTTGGATACCATCAATGGAGGTATGAAGACCAAATTCCAATGGAGTGAACAAGCTGACAAAGGGTTTGAGACCTTGAAGAAGAGGATAGCTAACCAACCTATATTGGTACTTCCTAGTTTTGATAAAGTATTCACTGTTGAATGTGATGCCAGTCACACTGCCATTGGAGCAGTCCTAAGTTAGGAAGGAAGACCAGTGGCCTTTCATAGTGAAAAGCTTAGTGATGCAAAGAGAAGGTACTCTTCCTATGATTTGGAGTTATATGAACTGGTGCAAGCATTAAGAAGATGGAGGTTTTACCTCCTCCCTGAGGAATTTGTGGTCTACACTGACAATCAAGCTTTGAGCTTCCTTAACTCACAGGATAAACTAAGTCATAAGCATATGAAGTGGGTGGAGTATATCCAAGCCTACACCTTTACCATCAAACATAAGAAAGGACTCCAAAACAAGGTGGCAGATGCATTGAGCAGAAGATTGCTCATGGTCCAAGAAATCCAGTTAAGGAGCATTGGCATAGAGAGTTTCGGAGAATTGTATCCAGAAGATGAGGACTTTTTAGCAGCTTACAAGGTGTGCAAGGACTTCCAAAATCATTTCCATGGTGAGTACTTTGACTATACTATTCAAGAAGGTCTTTTGTTTAGGGGAGGACTACTCTGTGTACCTAGAGGTTCAATGAGAGAGAACCTAGTGCAAGAGAAACACAATGGTGCACTAAGTGGACATTTTGGCGTTCACAAGACCTTAGAATTGGTTAAAAGGTATTACTATTGGCCAAAGATGAATAGGGATATCCAAAGGTATGTAGAGACTCGCGAAGTCTGTCAAAAGGCTAAGGGGACTTCATCTAATGTAGAGTTGTACCAACCCCTTCCAATTCCAAATAGGCCTTGGGAGTGTCTCAGTATGGATTTTATAGTTGGACTTCCTAAGTCCAAGCAAGGATTGGATAGTATCTTTGTGATAGCGGACAGGTTCAGTAAGATGGCTCACTTTGTGCCATGTAAGACAACTCATGATGCATGCTACATAGCAAATATTTTCTTTAGAGAAGTAGTGAGAATACATGGTCTACCTATAAGCATTGTATCAGACAAAGACTCTAAGTTTGAGTCATTTTTGGAAGACCCTATGGCAAAAGCTTGGTACAAATCTTTCCTTTAGCTCTGCATATCATCCACAAACGGATGGACAGACTGAGGTAGTTAACAAGAGCTTAGGGAACCTCTTAAGGTGTCTCACCAAAGAGTATGGACAAACATGGGATCAATTACCTGCTCAAGCAGAGTTTGCTTACAATGACACCATCAATAGATCAATAGGTAAGAGCCCCTTTGAAGTGGTCTATGGGATTCATCCCAGGGGTATATGTGAACTCAGAGACCTTGGAAGTAATGCAGAGAAGAGTGGTTATGCTGAAGATTTTGCCCATTCTATGAAAGAGGTCCATGATACAGTGAAGACGGCACTGATAGAGAGTGCTACTCATACTAAACAAAAGGTGTATGAAAGCAAAAGAGATGTTCAATTCCAGGTAGGAGATCTGGTTATGGTGCACCTAAACAAAGCAAGGTTACAAAAGGGTGTCCCCAACAAACTTCAAATGAGGAGAATAGGTCCTTGTGCCATTCTAGCCAAGTATGGACCTAATGCTTATAAAGTTGAGCTACCTGTAGACATAGGACTTTCACCAGTCTTCAATGTTGCAGATTTGGTGCTCTATAAAGGGCTAGATCCAAAAGGAGATCAACACCAAACTGAGAGTGCAGAGTAGATAAAAGCAATGAAGCTACCAGTCACACCAAAGCCCCAAGCAGAGAAGATTTTGAGCTCAAGGGTTGCCAAGAAGACAAGGAGCAAGGTATACATGGAGCACCTGATAAAATGGCATGGTAAGGAGGATTCAAAGGCAACATGGGTGTTGGATATAGAGTTTGAGAAGTTAGGGGTAGATCCTAACTTGATTCCAACAAATGGAGAATAACTTCTTTTTGTTAGGGGAGAATGGTGCAGGAGCACCTAGGGTGAAAAGCCTTTCTTTTTCTTGTTTGTATTCTCCCCTAGTTGCTTAGGTAGATTAGGAAGGATTAGGAAGGTTTTGAAGTGGTTAGGGTTTGTTAAGTTAGGATTTGGAAGCTTTTGTTAAGGTATACATGGAGCACCTGATAAAATGGCATGGTAAGGAGGATTCAAAGGTAACATGGGTGTTGGATATAGAGTTTGAGAAGTTAGGGAAAGATCGTAACTTGATTCCAACAAATGGAGAATAACTTCTTTTTGTTAGGGGAGAATGGTGCAGGAGCACCTAGCGTGAAAAGCCTTTCTTTGTTTTGTTTGTGTTCTCTCCTAGTTGCTTGATAGATTAGGAAGGATTAGGAAGGTTTTGAAGTGGTTAGGGTTTGTTAAGTTAGGATTTGGAAGCTTTTGTTCATCCACTCCTTTGTAATATCCTAGAGGACAATATGAGTCAAAATGTGGAATGAACCCTCTAGATGTTTAGGAGGTCATTTTGGAAGTGTTTTGAGTCCTAGAAAGTAATTTTAGGTTTTAGATGGCAAAACCACGGTGCCCTAAACAAGAAAAATCAAAGTGGCCAAGAGATCTAAAATGTTGCTCAAAGCAACAATTACAACTTTTGAAAAGTTGCTCGACAACTTTGTCAAAAAGTTGGTTTTTGTCCAAGGGGATGAAATAGGTCAGTTGGAGTGGTTGATTTGAGAAGGGGAAGACTATTTAAGGACTTCCATGGTGATGTTTCAAGGTTAGATGCCATTTTGTTTAAAAGTTCACTCATTCTAAGGTTGCAGAGATAGAGTGTGACTGTAAATAGAGCATTTTGAATTGCTTAGACAAGTAGACGAGTTAGAATTCTTTCTTTCCTTGTTACTTAGTTTCTTAGAAGTGCTTATTAATTCTGTATGGTGTGAGGTTAATAGATAAACTTCATTCTACATTGTAAATTTAATTTTCTTTGAAGCTAGGGTTCACTGGTCCAGTTCTGGACTGTACATAGAAAATGGCTCCTCGAGATTCTTAGATCCATGGCAAACAAAATGGGCTTGGATGGAATGTTAGAGGGGTCATTGTACATATGTTTCCTTTTTGTTTTAGGAGTAGAAGTGTTAGGGTTGAATTTTGAGCTCTTGCCCTAGGCGAGCTTGGCCATAGCCCGACTAGGGAAATAGAGTAACAGAGAGCAAGATAATGCAGGGTTGGATTGGCAGAAGCAATCCAAAGGTTGGAGATTGTTGAACAAGAGGTGACATGACCCTCCAAGTAGTGGTGGCACCTGGTGATTAGATTTCATCAATTAATGAAGACAAAATCAGAGAAAGGAGCAATTGGCCCTATTTTTAAGGACTAAATCCGTAATAGTGGAAAAGTGTTGTATGGATGACTTGGAGTCTCCTCATCCTGAAAATCTTTAATGTTTTTGAAAAGGGTATTTGGATCCTAGATTAGATTTGGGGGTCCTTAACCAAATTTGTGAGATAATCTTGTTTTTGTGTTTGGATAGGGCTACAAGGGGCAACTAGGCGTAATTCCAAAATTTTAGGAACTCGATGAGAAGATGTTTGAAGGATGGTTCCAAACCTTCAAGATAGTTGGTAGATGACCTAAAATGGTTGAAATTCAACCCTGCAACTCTTTGTGAGCATGTTGGCTTAGGTTGGTAGAAAACACCTTGTGGAAATCAATGAGCATTGAAGAGTCTTATTGATAGGGTGGTCTTGGCTAGAGGGGAAAATATCTTAGTGACTTGCCTTTAGGATTGGGGTTGGAGAAATCTCTAAATAGGTCCATTAAAGAGGCCTTAAGTGAGAGTCAAGCTGACTCCAAGTGAGAACCACCACTCCTATCAAGTTGATAGGAGCCCCACGACTAAGCAATTTGCACTCAAGTCATGATGATTTGAGCCCAAAGATCATGCAAATTCCGCCTTGGTGTTTTGAGAGCGCCCAACATAGACATTTTCTTCCCAGCACATACATGGAGCCCAACAACTATGCAAATTCCGATTTGTATCTTGAAGTGTTTGAGCCCCACAAGAGGAGAAATTCCGAAAATCCTATGAGCCTAAAGACTGGGCAAAATCTGAAATTGTTTGAGCCCAAGACATGCAATTTCCAAGAATCTTAAGAGCCCAACAAGTGAACAAATCCCGAATTTCATGTTGCCTAACTAGATGACTATTTCCGAAAAACATGATTTCCAATGGAAATTCAATGAAAGAGGGGCCTGATCAAGTCGGCTATGGAGTCAGGGGTAAGTTGAAATTCGATAAATCAAGATATGGTCGACTTTATAATAGCTTAACAAATTGCAATTAAAATGTAATCTTAAATTAGGCCGGCCTCCCTAATGGGACATGTCTTTTGGCTCCAAGCACTTATATAGGGGAGATCAAGAAGTTCATTTCAACCACAAAAACAATCTGATCAAACAAACATAAGTAGAGTGGGTTGAGGATATAAGCCAGCGAATTTCACATTAGTAGTTAATTTTGGAGAAGACATCAATAATCGTTGAAGCTTGACTTGGAGAAACATCAAGATCATGCAGATTTAAAGTGTTAAGCTCAGAATTTATCAAGGAAAATCAGATCTAGAGAGTGCGAAATTGCAGATCTGATGGAAAATTAGAAATGTCTAAAGTGTTTTGATTTTGGTTTACATTTGTTGTCATGAATTTAATTCAAGTCTCTTCTTGTTTTTCTAGGTGAAATGGAGGATGAGAATGCTCAAGGATGGGATGGAAACATCAAAGGAAGGATCAAGCGAAAGGGGGTTTTCATTTCAAGATTTCAAACAAGGCAAGGACAAAGAAGAGCAGCAATGTCAAGGACAATGTGGAAACTTCAAGGCTCAATAAGTTGCAGGTGGTTCCTCAAGAGGACAAAGATAATGGTGTTTGAGATTGAAGGCCAAAATGAAGATGTAAATCCAAGTTCAAATTCAAGTTATCAAGGTGGAGTTCAAAGAACCGGCTGTACAATGAGAATGAACAAGTTAACAAGTGAAGAAAAGTCGTCACAAACTTGAATCTCCTTTGGGAATCCAAGTTCAACTAGAATGATCAAACCATCACTTCTAAAGATCAAGGTTAAGACATCAAGATTTCAACTCCAAGCAATTTCAAAAATCATGTCAATGGGAAGATTCATGAAGATGAAGCAATTTGAAATATGAGCCACCACAATCAATCGAAGACAAAAAAAATTTGAGTATCAAGAGATATTGCTAGAGATGTAGAAACTTCTTTATGCTGACGGATAAGGCATTGATGAAGCATAGAAGATAAGCATGTTGAGGTGGCTCCCATTCATCTTTGACCAATCAGAAGGCTCCAACTTCATGTGTCCAAGTTCATTCAATTAAATCATTCCAAGTGTACATGTGGAGTCCACTTACTATTTCTACCTAACCAATTTTCTTATTAGTCTATAAAGGCAATGTAATTTTCTCATTAGCCCATAAATTGGTGCCTAATTGTAACTGGATGACATTTAACGCTTGTAGCTAGTAGTTTGAATTAGGGCTATGTTGTAAGAATCTTGGTCATTGATCTCAAGTTAATCTTGGCTATTCATTGTACTTGAGGCAACTTTAAAAGGCAAAGCCTTCTCATTTGTAACTCGTTAGATTGGAACTAGATTAGCTAGAGTAGAGTAGAGAGACTTGGAGAGATTGTTGCTATATTACTACTAAAATTATTCCTAATTCATTGTTGTTATCATGGTGAATACTTGTGAATTTTTTGAGTATTGCATGGTTTCTACATTTCCTCACTTAGAGTAGGATTTGATTTATGTTGAGTAGATAAATGAAAGATATAGTTGTTGGTGAATTATGGTGAAACTTATGTTCATACCTTTCTTGTTGATTGCAAGTAACTGTGTAAGGTTGGTTTGAACTAATTGCAAGCACTTAACTTCAATTGGAAATGTTCATTTGGATTGTTGTGCCATCATTGGATATTTGAATGAGTATTGACAATATGAAAATCATCCACACATCCTTAGAAGATTGCACCCTACTTTGTGTAGTTGATTTGGCGAAGCAAGGACTGGTTTAGTTTCATCTCACCATCAATGGTTTCTTGCACTGTTATAGTTAGATTGGATTTCCTAAACCCTTTGTCTTGTGCAATTTGTTTTTATTGGTAGTTGAAGAGCCATCAATGCCAAATCTGTCATCATTTGAAGAAGTTGATAGATTGTCCATTGAATGAATAGCATAAGTCCCCACGAGGTTACCAACAAACCACATCATAAAATTGAGTTGTGTGCAACAAGAATATGAACCTTGGAGTCACCTCTATGATCTTTTTTGCAATCTTTAGCATATGTGGTGTCTTTGTTCAAGAGAGAATTAGATATTTGGTGTTTCATCTTATAATACTGAGTGTTTCATCCTGCATGTTGTAGTGGTCACAAAACTCACATCAACACTGCCCTTATTCTCTAGGGCAACTAGAGTTTCCTAAGTGTGAAAAAAGAGCTGACTTGATATTTCCTTAAGACCAAGCCCAATTTTTGAGGTTGTACAAAGCTTTTGTTCTGCTATGTATGCTGAAGCCTATACAAGGTCAATGGAGGAAAAAAGCTCTTAGTTTTTGAATCACAGAACTAAAGCTTAAGACTTTATCACATTTTCTTGGAGCAAGCAGTTTTGCTGGATAAGGGCCACTACGATCCCTCCATACTCTGTTTTTTATGAAATAACTTCCAAGTACAGCATTGTTTCTGTAATAGTTCTATTTCTTTCATTCTATCAGTAGTAGTAAGCAGTTTTAAAATGTTTTTTCTGAGGAATTTTCACTATCCATCGTCAGTATCAAGCTTTGGAATGAGTTTTTTTAATTAGCAATATGGAATTTTTTAGTTTAGCCTAGGCGAGGCCACAAATGGGGGACCTCATCTGTGGCATTGACACACTGTATTAACATGAGCAGTCCAAACTCACGACCTCAGTAGCCTAACAGGGGCACAAAGTCCGTGAGCACACTATCCTAGTGAGGGTTTGGAGTATGAAGTCACTAGCATGAATGCCAATAGCTTCAACACGAAGGTTCAAACCTGCGAGCACAATGGATCAATGAGGGTACAATGCTTTTCAATCACAATAGCCCAGAGGGGGTTTTAACCTTGGTGGCTACAAAAGAGTGCCATGATTTAATCATTGCACTATGCCATGAACGGCTGAAATGGAAATCTTCTTATGGAACAACAATAAACATTTTTTGGTTGTGAAACCTCAAATAGTAATGCATTTTATCTCTAACGCTTGTGTTTGTCTTTGTCTTTAGATTTTGCATTTATATACTAAAATAAATGTATTTGAAAAGCATGTGTACTGCTGCATCCTTGGCTCCTTTGCATTACCTTCAGCTGCATCTGCTTCTAACTTTACCTCTAATTTTTAAATTATATTTCACATATTATCTAAACATGGATTTTTGAAAATATTTGAACTGTCTATCTCTTAATCCTAATTTTGAGATCCTTTCTGTATCTGTGCATTGTGAACTTAGTGTCAGATAGAATATGTAATGGCAATAGTGAACTTACTAGTAAAATTTTTTGATTGAAGAGCAGTATTTTCAAATCACTGCCTTGAAGTACTCCTTTCTCAGAGGTCACAGTGGCATAATTGAATGTTTATGGTGCAGGGCACCCTCCATTTGTAGGGATTTGTGTTTTTGTTAAATTGATGTAATAAATAGGATGAATCCATCCTAATTTTGTTTGGAATCCTGATGTGTGATCAAGGGTCTGTTGGCAAATTATAAGCTTAAGATACCTTAGGTCATGGGATTCATCTAGGAAGAAATAGTTGCTAGGATAGACCTGTAAGGTCTTAAGAGATTGTTTTTAGAGCATTTTTACTTCAAAAGGTCATGTTAATAAGTTTTGGTCTCATAAAGAAATCATAAACTTTACCGATTTCTTGAATAAGCATATTTTGAAAAAATTGCAAAATGCAATAAAAGTTGCTGTTGCAACTTTCTAAATTCTGCTCAAAGGTTTGAATTTAGAAACTCAAGAGTCTAGGAAGGTTTCAAAACGTCATACCTTCATTTTGAAGGATATATATACATATCACTTCGAGCCAAAAAGGTAAGAAGGTGATTTTTGTAATAACTGTTGCTGTTATTGAAGAATCTGAACCGTTTTTGAGCCAATTTTCAGTCTTGTACGGCGTGTACGGCCTCACAGAGCCAGGATCTGCATGTAAAATTTATGTGTGGTATATCAGTAAGCATTAGTGTTGGTTTGAAGGAATTTCAAGGTCTGTGATTAAAGTTATTTCAAATTTTCTTATAACAGTTCAGGAAACAGGGGTTTCCAAGAGCCCTGAACACAAATGAGGACCTAGCTTGCAATGTATCCGTGGGTTTAACACAGGAATTTGGGAGATGCAAGTTAGGTCCATGTATAAATGGATTACAAAAGATTTTATGGTGGCTCGAAGGGCAAGGCCTTCATGCAACAGGCCCTAGTCTGAATTTGTGAAGGGATTCAGTCTAGAAATATAGAAATAAGTGTAGACAGTCATATAAGGATGAATAAAAGCTCGAGGTAAAGGTGTTTTTGAAGCATTTGGGATAGAAGAAGACCCTTTGAGGTCCTGCACCAGTTCCAAGTACCCTACATCTTGCACCTCCTTTGGAAACCAAGCCTAATTAGGCCAATTAGGTCTGTGTGCCAGGTGGTAGCTGGGTGATGCCGGATTGGAGTTGGGAAGTAAGACTTTGAGATCTTAATGAAGGCCCAAATGGGTGTCTAAAAATGTCCTTTTCTCAGTCACAAGCTCAATTGATCGAGAGTTAGAGTAAGAAGTCTCTTGTGGAAGGGCTACAAGGAAAAAGTACAGCAGGTCTAGTTCCCTATGGTACGGACTTGAGGGGATCAAACCAACTGTTGTTTCAGTGTATTTAGTCCATATTAGGACCATCCCCATCATTAGATTGGACTGATTAGTCCACTGGTGAAGAGTTTTGGTAAAGGGCTAGGATTAGGCCTAGTGTCCCTAAAGCCAAATTAGCACCAAACTTTGATTGGATACCCACCTTGGTAAAAGGAGTTTGTTGGAACATTATCTCAGTTAATTGGTTATATTACACCATCTTAAGAGATTGGTAACACTTTTGAGCTTTTGGATTAAGTTTGAGAGTTGTGGAAGATAATAGAAGGTCATTACGCTAACTTGCTGTTGGCTCTGCATTAGTTTAGGTGGAAAATGGTGGTAGAGACCATCTTCCATGTATTATCAGATCTATTTTCTCTCAGAATTAGCCTTGTTACAATTTTATTATTTATGCATATTTAATAATTTACCACTTGTGCATGTCATGCTTATTTTCTTTTTCCTTTATCCTTTTGTTAGCAAATAATTTGTATCCAAATTTCCTCTGCTGACTTGTATGCAACACAGTGTCACTTTTAGAATGTTTACTTTGTTGAAAGTTGGTTTTCTTGTTTGTTATGGCTACAGTTGGTGCCGGCGGGAGCCCAGATGAAAATGGAGAAACTACTCTTGATGCCATGGTCATGAATGGGGTAAAACTTCTGGTCAAATTCCTGTTGGTTTTTAAAATTGATTTTATGAAAAATTAGCATTTTCTTTTTGACAAGAATTACTGAAATTGGAGTTTATCATTCCAAGGGTTGTGTCAGGTGACAATGGAGGTTGGGGCTGTAGCTAGCATGCAGTTTGTCAAAGGGGCAATTAGGGCAGCAAAACTAGTTAGTGAACACACCCAGCATACTCTGCTTGTTGGCAATTGAGCTTCCACTTTTGCTCTCTCCATGGGGCTTCCAGGACCAACAAATTTGAGCTCCTCAGAATCATTAGAAAAGTGGACAAAGTGGAAGCAAAATAACTGTGAACCAAATTTCCGGAAGAATGTAATTCCTATCAATGGATGTGGACCTTACCGTCCTGTAATAGGAGCTTGCGATTTGCAGAAAAATAATTATGCTTGCGATAACAAAAACACCATTGATAGAGACAGCATCTTGGCCAATGTCAAAACAGGCTCAGAGCACATTAGCCGTCATAACCACGATACTATTTCCATGGCAGTAATTGATAAAGTGAGCAACCCTTAACAACCTCTGCTACATTTTATTAGCTGTCAGTACATATTGTGTGAATAATTGAAGCAAGAAATTCTGAATTGCTTGTCATTTATATAGTTGGGCCACGTTGCTGTTGGAACTTCTACAAACGGGGCCACTTTCAAGATCCCTGGAAGGTAACATATACTTTCTTTTCCATCACTAGTATTTTGATTCAATCAATTCAAATTATGAAAGGGAATGTGAAGAATATTTGTTAGAGATATATTGCAAAAGTGAAGCTATTCAAATCTATGTACCGCATCTGGAACACGTACAATAAATGAACAAAATCCAGCTTAAATCTGAACAAGAAAGTCCTTTAAAACTGAAATCTGAAATGTTTTAATGAATATATTTGGAATAATAAGAATGGCACTGGACATTTTCAAAATAGCTAGTAGAAAGCCTTTAAAAGCAAACTTTACTATGGTTGACATAGTTTTTGTCCATACACTAGACAAAGAAATAAATGTTTGCTGAGGAGGTTTGGGTGCCAACTCAGGCCTTATTGACCCAATGAGTATGAATGCTGCACTTGGTCTGATATGGTCTTCACCAAGGTTGAAAAACTCGGACTTGCCAATAACTCGGCCGACCCAAAAAATTTGAAAATCTCAGAATCGCCAAAAACTCGGCATTTTTATCGAACATTTGAAAATATATAGTTTCTTAGAATTATCTTAAAAACACACACATATACACCAAATTTGTAGAACATATACTGATTTGAGATATCCACCATATATGAATCAAAGTTTTGAGTTAAATACATAGTAATTAGAACTTAGCAGATTAACATAGAATCATATACCAAAAAACAAGTATGGCATCGAAATAAAAATAAGTTCAATACATATCAAAGACAAACTCCATGAAACTATAACTTCTGAATTCATATTAAGTTCAAGTTTTCATTATCAATGAAAACTAGAAGTAGAAATCATAAATTGCATCTACGACTAAAGCAGTGCCTTGCATGTATGCTCTAAAAAACACTCCAGTTTCGCTCACAACCAGAAGCACTACAGGGCTGCAATAATATTCAGATGGCAAGCTTTTGAAGATTAGGTGTTGTTGCACCATAATCTTCCCACCACAGATCCGCAAGGATAAAAAAAAACATTTATCATGTGGTGAAGATTTCAATAAACTTAATGAGCGAAATAAATAGTATAATAAAACTAAACACATGTTCTTGTTTACTTGGTTGAAGAGTGTATCTCCTACGTTTGCAATCAGGTGAAGAAAACAATAGCCCATCTTCCCTCTTGTAGCTTTGTAACTCATCAAGTACGGGGTCTCGAAGGTCCAAATCAGCAACCAATCTCCAAATACATGTGTCTATGCCAACTTGAACCTTTGCATCTGCTCTGAAAGTGTTGGAGAAATAAAACTTGGGGTTCAAGTAGTAGGCAGCGGCATGAATATGTTGGTGGAGTTTTCGGTTCCACCTACGATCGATTATGTTCCATATGGGTCTATATTTGGTCTCATTTGACCTATACAAGTGTTGAATGACCTCTTTGGCCCTATCCATGGACTCATATAGATACCACATGAGGATTTTATCCCCATCCACTATTCGTAGAACCCTCATCAACGGTTCTGACACTTGGACATAAAAAAATTAACCAAAATCAGCGAATTGCATTATCTGAAAATTAAATAATAAATCATCAATCAAGGTTCGAAAACTTACATTGATGATCTCCTCCATTAGCTTTCCAAATCTAACATCAAACACAACCTTCACAACCTTCTCTACTTCAAGCTTCTTGGCGTAAGTACTCTCCAACCATTTCTCACTCACAAACATCCGCCTTAGGTTGGGCAGTGTGGCTAATATGCTTTGTAAGTTGAGAAAATTAGTAGCAAAGCGTGTGACCCCTGATTGCACAAGATCCTTACCATCAGTGTGCTCTCTCATAAGACTCAGGATCCATGTGTGATTGTAGATATACTTTGTGATATTTCTTCCATCTTCAACCACCTTCTCCACCCAACTCAGTTTCCCTAGGTGCTCAAGGAGCAAGTCAAGACAATGGGCAGCACAAGGGCTCCAAAATAATGTTGGATGCCTATCCATCAGAAGTCTACCGGATTCCACATATGCAGCTGCATTATTAGTCACAATTTGGATGACATTACTCACTCCCACTTCCACCACCACCTCATCCAACATGTTGGACAAAGTGTCTGCATTTTTCACTTAATCAGAGGCATCAACTGATTTTAGAAATACTAACTGCTCTCCTGAAGCAACAAGAAAGTTGATGAGCGTCTTGTTCCTACCATCTTTCCACCCATAAGATATAATAGTGCAGCTTCTTTGTTCCCAAATTTTTTTTTGCTCTCCCACAAGTTGATGAATGCTTTGGACCTCATCCTATAACAACGGTCCACTCACCTCATAACGAGTTGGGGGCTTGAACCCTTTACCAGACAAGGAGATCACAGCGACCACTTGATCCTAATATGGACTACATAAAGCATTGAAGGGAAGATCGTTGTAATACCAAAATCTTGCAACTGCCACCTTTGTCTTCACATGCATTTCTTTGTTTCATGCAGTGCCTTGCAATTCGGGTTGAGCACCAGGAGTGTTACGTGGAACCCAAAAGTCTGATATAAATCCGCCCACATTTCCTGATCCTCGTACTTGTGGCCCAATGGAAGAAGCCTCTGCAACTGTTTGAGACCCTGTAGAACTAAAACTCCCCATTGGGGCTGCCATGGCCTCTGATGTCCTCTTTTTTGTTGCCTTATTTTGTGCACACACTTCTAGGCTTGCCAAAGCCTCCCTCGTAACCTCTTGGAGACAGCCATCACACAATGTAATATCATTTCAAGAAATCTTTGCAAGGTGATATTTTAGTTGGCTTATGCCCCCACTCATCTCCTTAGGGCAATGGTTACATTTGACATCTCCTCGATTTGGACCTGGTGTCCCATGTTTCCATAAAGGGTCCCTCTTTCTGCCACTAGCCATTTTCTATAGTTGCTGGCACTGTAAGTTTTCAAGTACAAGGATAAAGAATCAGATATTAGATAAAAATGAACTATAAAGTAACTGAGATCAAAATGTAGGAGGCGATTAGAGAGGGCAATCACCAAATAATTGTCTAAGTTTGAGATCAAATATTAGTTAAGGCAGTGAAGTAATTGAAATCAAATTAATCAGACTTTTAAAGAGGGCAGTTACTAAATAGTTGCCTAAGTCTGAGATCAAACAGTAGTTAAGTGACAAGTCTATTAAGTAACAAAAATCAAAATTTATGCAATCACCTAAGAGTTGAAGTTTGAACTGTTGAAGTTTGTGGGAAAAGCAAGGGGAAGAGGCTTTTTGCTGTTTTGTGGATTTTAAGAAGGCTTTTGACATTGTTCCTAGGGATAAACTATGGCACATAATGGAAGAATTGGAGGTCCCAGAAGAGTACAGGGCTGTTGTTCCTAAATTGTACGAACGGGTTCAAGCAAAAATCAGAACTAAAGAGGGCATGTCAGAATGTTTTGGGAGTGACATTGGGGTCAAACAGGGGTGCCCTTTGTCGCCTACTCTCTTTGGCCTATACATCGATAAATTGGAAGAGTGGCGAAACAAAGCCAATGGGGGAGGTTTGCAATTGTCATGTTATGTGATAAAGTTACTCCTCTATGCTGATGACCTTATACTAATTGCAAAGAGTGCGCAAGATTTGAGAGAGCATTGGAAAAATCTTGAATCCTTTTGTTCAGAGGTTGGGATGGAAGTCAATATTGCTAAAACTAAAGTCATGATCTTCTCCTTGAAAAAGAAAAAACAGCAACACACTTTCATATTCAAAGGCAGCCCGTTAGCAATGGTGAAGGAATACAAATATCTTGGAATTGACTTCCATTCTAGACTAAGTTGGGAGACATGCAGGTCAAAACGAATCCAGGGGGATGTAAGGCCTCCTACCTTCTTCAAAATAGATGCAGGAAAGCGGAACTTTGGGACTGGAAAACTAGGAAGACCCTCTTTGGTCTTTTAGTGGTCCCGGTTATTCTTTACGGATGCTGAGTTTTCGAACCAGAATAGCATAAATAAATAATAGATTAAGCAAGAAACACAATGACACCAGAGATACCCTGGGAAACCCTCCTACTCGAGGGAAAAACCCAACCACACCCAAAAGCATATCCTTTATTGTATTCTCAAAGCAAATACAATCTTCTCAAGCTTATAACTGTTAACACTCAACAGTTAAAAGAAACGTATTCACAAATACTTCTCACTATGAGAATCCCTTACAAACATAAGTTGATCATACAGTGATCAAACACAATGATTATCCATCATGTATGTAATCCTTATAACAGAAGATTTTTATTTATCCTGCAAACTGTACACACAGAGGTTGCATCAATTTTGAGAGATTGAATCAACTCACTACTGACTGTTGTAGACTTTACAAACTGAAGACAAAAAGAACTTGAGCATGCACACAAGCAGCTCCTGATAAACCTAACAGTCATACAGGCAGCTCCCGATAACGATCAACCAATCAGACAGACAGCTCTCTATCACAATGATGTTAAACTTTCATTCCTCAAAATAATCACTGCACACAATAATCTCACGCAATACATAACACAACCCAACTTATACTAAAATGGCTGGTGGCCCACAAATCATCGCATCCAACAGTTATGAGACTGATGTTGTCCATATCTACATCCACGCGGCTCTTGCCTTTTATTATACCTTCAATGCTCCAAGAAGGGTCGACGGCATGTATCCTTCATGCATCCACTATGAAACCGACACCTCTTTGAAACGGTGGAGATAATAAATATTAGTTGAAACATCTTCTCACTGATCATTTGATCAGCATAAAAGGGTCGACACATATACAGAGCTTATATAATCATACACCGAATCGTCCCTTTTTCAATACTCCGCACGGCAACAAAAGAACACTACACCATGCAATTGAAAAGGTATTTCCAATACCATTTAAGAGTCGATAGTAGTTACAAAACAATGAAGAGAAGGAACCTCCAACGATGCCACATAACATAGTCATAGAACAACAGCCGTTACTAAGCAAGGAACCGACATTGATAGGATGCCAGATGTACACGACACTTTCACGCTGGCAAAGAACCGACGATGCCAAGATAAACACACACGGTGCCATGACACGATAGAACATCTTCGATAGCAAACATAAGCTGTTCTGCTTCATAAGGAATGAAAGATATCTCACGCAACTACCAAAAACATTAACAGTTCAGAGGTTGGGATGGGAGTCAATATTACTGAAACTAAAGTCATGATCTTCTCCTTGAAAAAGAAAAAACAGCAACAAACTTTCATATTCAAGGGCAGCCCGTTAGCAATGGTGGAGGAGTACAAATATCTCGGAATTGACTTCCATTCTAGACTAAGTTGGGAGACATGCAAGTCAAAACGAATCTAGGGGGATGTAAGGCCTCCTACCTTCTTCAAAATAGATGCAGGAAAGCGGAACTTTGGGACTGGAAAACTAGGAAGACCCTCTTTGGTCTTTTAGTGGTCCCGGTTATTCTTTACGGATGCGAGGTTTGGGGGAGCAGCGTATCAAATCATAAATGGAGACAAATAGAAAGAATCCAGAAGCATCTCATTATTATTAACCTCAAGGTCAAGGCAATGGTCCCTTACGAGATCCTTTTAGCGGAGGCGGGTATGTTCCCAATCGAGGCCTCAGTAATCATCCAACTGTTAGGTTATTTGAAAAAAGTGGGAAGTATTGATAAGCATCGCTGGCCTAAATTGGTGGTTGAAGAGGAGTTAGCACGTAGGAAAAGAACGTGGAAGAAACAAAACAACAAATGGTTGAGCAAATGGAACATTACCCTCCAGGAGTGCCCAAACACCAATCTGGAAATAAAGAAATGGGTGTTAGAAAAATTTAGAACTGCCATGTGGACGAATTTGATAGGAAGAAAAAAGGCCTACTATGTTAAGGAATTTAATCACACATGGGATCATGAGAATAAAACATATTTAGGGTCCACAATTAAAGGAAAGGCCAAGATTCTAATTGCTCATTTAAGGAATAGCTCCCACCATTTATGATGTGAAACTGGTAGATGGATGGTCCCTAAAGAGAGGTGGGAAGAGAGAATTTGTGCTTTCTGCAGCAAGAGAGTGGTGGAAACAAAATGACATTTTATTAAGGAATGTGGGGCATATGAGGATATTCGCAGCGAGTACAGGGAGTGCCTGCAGGTGAGCAACATGAAGGAACTTTTCGAAGAGGCAAGACTACACAAGACAACAAGCTTCCTAATCCAGATCCACAACAAAAGGAACAACTTGGAGAAATCACAGCAGGATGCCTAACTTGCTTTTTGGTCCCTTAGACCGGTGGTCTTGTGGACAAAAAGGCCAAAATCTAACATCAAACACAACCTAACATGAGCAAACATGTTCAAGAAGGCCAAAATCCCTGAGCAAACTACAAGCACAAAATAAAAATAACATTAACTACACAACTTTGTTTAAAAAAAATTACATTCAACAAAAATAAGTAAATTGTAAAACCGTAAAAGTGAACTAACCTCCCACTCAAGTCTGCAGGAGTAAGTGCCTTGTAGCCCTTTCTTGCTACAGTGATTCCTGTCACAAAATTCAGCCAATAGGGACTTGCTGCAACATTGAAGGGGATATTGTTAAAATACTAAAAATCAGCACATTGAATGTCAACTTGCTGATGCACATCGCTGTTCCACCCACTACCCTCTAGTGATGGTTGTGCTCTAGGTGTGTTTCTGTGCACAAAAAAATTATCTATAGAAGATGTGCATGGTGGTGGTCTACTAGAACTAGTGGAAGTGGAAGGCGAGGAGATGGTAGATTTGCGGATCTGTGGGCCATGATGAGAGCTCACTATGCCCTCAAGTGCTGCTTCATCTTCTTCAAGGGTGGATGGGATACCTGGTCACAAATCACAACCCACATTATTTCATTACAATCATTGTTATAAACTTATAGGCTTTAGCCAAAATCTAAACTGTTGAGGTGATTATAAAATAATAAATGATTCTTAAAAAGAAGACAGTGTGAGATACGTTGCGATTCAAAAATGGCTGCCCTCATGGCCAATTTTGCCCTTTCTCTTTGCAACTTTTTTTCTTCTCCAGCAGCGAGCAAGGCGCTCATCTCTCTCATTATTTTTGGGGTGGTGTTGTCACAAACCCTTGTGTCACGCTTTGTGATCTCTCCAAGGTGGTATTTCAAACGAGATATGCCTCCACTAAATAGTTTTTCACATTTTATGCATATCACAGTATTATATTCGGGTCCTTCAAAAGCATATGCCCATGCCTTGTCTCTAGCCCGTTTAGGGCACGTTCCTACATATCCCAATGGACATGCGCCTACTGGGGCACTGACAGACCTTGTATCTGACCCAGTTGTAGAGGTATCACCATTTTGATGAACAATCAAACTGCACGTCACATACAAAATGAGTGCACAAATTTAGAAATTTAATAAAGAAATTTAGAAATGAACTAAGTTAGTTTAAAACTTTAAATAAGTTTAAACATAGCTGAAACTTGAAGGAAAAAAACAAAAAAATTGTAAGGTTATGAAATTTTTGAGAAAACTATGAAAAATTGCAAAAATTGCTAAAAAATGGTGTTAGATCTTATTCATTATGTTCTAAAACAAGCTAGAGTAGATTGGAAATGATATTATATAGTTTGTATAAACTTGAATGCAACTGATACAAGACAAAATGATTTTATTACAAAAGGGAAATAATTTTGAAAACCTACTTGTGAATCTGAATTTGCTTGAAAAATCCCTTTGTATCCACTTCGAATCGATCTAAAATGCCTCAAATGTCGACCTTTCTACTCCAAAACCTTTCTAAGTTTCTAACCTCTCCAAAAAAATAATCGACATGCATAAAAAACCAAACTGGCCCTTTGTTGGGCCATCACTGTTTTAATTGTGCATGCGGGTGAGATAAGTATTCAACTCATCGTCGATAAGTGCCGATGTATCGGCAATAAGTTGGGACTTATTGACGATAAGTTTCAAAATATAGGCGGCGATATCTTTACGTAGTTTATCGCCGGCTGAAACTTATCGCAATAAGTCAGCTTATCGCTGATATATCGGCGATATTTTGATCTATGGTTGAAAATGTCTTCAAGCTGCTGAGAAAACACTCAAAACTCTAACTAGGTGACAGAAAAAGACAACAGTTATTATGTTTTATGTTTTAAGGTCCGTAGGGCGTCTTAGTCCCCTTGTAAAACTCTCTCTCTCTCTCTCTCTCCGTATATATATAGTTATTAAATGCCAATATTAAAAAAAAGTAAAAACAGAAGATTTGCCCCCTTGTCCCTCCCCTCCTATCCAGGATGCTTGGATGTCCTTGAGTGCTCAAGGGACATCTTAGGAATGACCAACCATCTTTTGCTGTTTTCTATGATGTCCTGATTCCCAAGGACATTCTAGGGTTTTGGGAAAATAGGGGATGGCTAGGAGACATTCTCAAACATCCTGTTGTCTTGTACATGCCATTGAGGACCAGAGATGTGTCTGTGAGTAATGTAAGTTGTGAATAATTATAATGTTTTGTTATGTGGAGGTTACCAGCTGGGCAAGGAGGTGGCTACAAAAAAGGATAATTTTAGATCTATCATCTTCCTGAAGTGCATTGTGCTAAAAGAATGCATAATTTTTTGTTGTCCTTATATTTTCTTCAGTAATCATTTCATTGCATTTTCTTGTCTTTCTAAAAATGGAAGATAACGAACTAAAATAACAGTGAAAGCAACCAAAATTACATGAAATTTCTGTAAAGTCTATATGAGATGTTTAGAAGTTCTCTGTTTTTCTTTTGAGTCCAAAAGCATGATTAGAAACAAAAATAAGTGGAGTTGAGTCCAGGACCGAATTTGACATGACAGGTTGCAATTAGTACTCTCTTCATTCTTGAATCTTTACAATATGAAAGCTGCCTCGAGAACATTTCTGTTAGAATTTATGGCAGGCTTTTTCCTAAAGCTTTTGGGAATTTGTCTCAATTTATGGATATCTCTCAGTTGTTTCTGTACAACATGTGGATGTCTGGTCTTTCTCAGTGGACCTGTTATGGGGACCACCTTGTTTTGGGGTTTGTTTGGTATGAGAACAGATCCCTGACAAATAGTGTGTCAAATTTATTGGCAACATGCCTTCAGCCTTGTCTTTTGAAATGTCACAACTTAGGTCAAGGTCAACAGGACAGGCATTATTCTGAGCTGTGTAAAACTGGTAGCTAGTTTGCCAGAAACTTGACCTATTTGTTTGCTACCTGCTTAATTTGGGAATTTCGAGATATCCCAAATAACTGCTTTGTGCAAGCTGGGTTTGAATAATTTTTAAGTGGAGAGAGGAGAGGTTTATAACTCTACTACCTAATTTGTGCAACCTGTGTTTGAATAGTTTTTGAAACAAGAGGGGAAAGGTTTTGAGCATCTGATATAATCTGCTCTGTTTTTCAGTAGTTTTGGCAATTCTTGTGTGGTAATTATCTAATTCAGGTGATTTGGCAAAGCGTCACGATTCTTTGATGTTCATCACGGGAGCTACACTGGTTATTAACTTGTTTGGAAGCTCTTGGAGTTTGATTTCAATTTTTATCTCTATCTATGCTCAAATTCTCTAACATCCTTTCATTGCTGTAGGGGATTTCTTTGTGTGGATGTCTCTTTATAATCCAGTCATGGTGGTTGATTATTTATTATACATCATAGTTTCTATACAGATTCAGAATTAGTATAATTACTTAATATTTCTGTCTGCAACTGTTACTTTGCACACAAATGTATATATATATTATGTAGAATTCTCACATAATTTAGTTTGACATTGTTAAAGCAATGCCATCGTCTGTTAAGATCTTGATTGGAGTTCTCTTTTAGGGTTGGTGATGGCCCAATTGCAGGGTCATCTGCATATGCTGACCAGGAAGCAGGTGCTTGTGGTGCAACGGGTGATGGTGATGTGATGATGCGGTTTCTACCATGGTAAATTGTATAGCTAAGTAAGCAGAGAGATTTTTAAATAATTAATTAAATAGAGGTCATTAGTTTGTAAATCTAGTGCCTCAGTATTTTCAATATTTCATTTGGGCATGGTTTCTCAACAATTATGGTTTTTGGTTTATAGCTATCAAGTTGTGGAGAGCATGAGGCAAGGCATGACACCAAAGGATGCTGCAGTTGATGCCATTTCACGAATCAAAAGGAAATATCCTGATTTTGTTGGAGCAGTGTTCGCTTTGAATGTTCAAGGGGTTCATGCTGGAGCTTGTCATGGGTGGATTTTCCAGTATTCTGTCAGAAGCGAAGGCATGGAAGATGTTGAAGTTTATACCATTCACCCCGAGGATAACAAATATTGAAGTGGAAATTCTGAGGTTCCATTTACATGCAAACAAGAATAAATGGTTTGCAAGTCATATGTAACTATAGACTTATTCTACTGCTTGCTCAAAAAATTTCTTCTACCAGGTTAAGAGGAGCTAATATCAAATGATGTGAAATAACAAATTGGACCTAGCAGCCAGATATGTAAACGTCTTTCAGCAATTTCCCTCATGAAGTTTAAGACTACAATGGCAATTATCTCGTTTCTATAGTGGTGTTGATAATTCATTAGGACTGAATAAATGGGTACGTGCTTACCAAAGATGTGTTCTTCTTCGTTTGGGAATTTTGTTATAGGAGTACTGGGGATTTTGAAACAGCACCCTATTTATTAATTTAACCATTTTCTTTGTGTGAATATGGTAGCCCGGATTGTGGACAAAATGTGCTACAGTTATTAAACCAGGTCTGGCTTGAATTTTTAGCTATTTATTGTGTTCATATTAACTTAGTTTTGGGAGTACTTTTTTTGGGGTCTGCAGTGGACTTTAGAAGGAGAAATTTAAAAAACACAGGAAATTTAAATTATTCATGTAGTAAGGCATTTGTATTTATTATAGAACTATGTTTCATTAAATGAGAATTGAATTGAGAACTCATATGAGAGTCGACACAAATCAACAAAAGTTCATTGCTTCATAGTAAATGTGCATATATAACAACTATAACAAAAGGTTTAAAAGCTACAAGTACCAAAATGACAAAAATTTAGAAATACAATATAGCAACTAGATCTACTGATGCACTTGATCTTCATTGAGAAATTATTTATCAGTTAGAGCTCGAGTCTAAGTTGCTCTTGATATGAGCGATTGGCTCATCCAATGGTACGATGACCAATCCCTCCTACGACTCCCCATCAATCTATGTGACATCTTAGGGATCAACATCCCAACGCATGGCTAGAGTCCGCCGATGTCGATTCTGCAGTTGCTAGACATTATGCCCGGACAAGAATATTGCAGGTTTTTATATGAGTTTACATGTGGAACGTCCATTCTGTAAGCACAATTGTACAGAGTTGAAAATATTTTATATTTAGAAGGAAATATTTAGGCTCCCCTACCACTTCTATTTTCAATATGGGTTTGATATTAGCAAGTTGGTTATATCAAACTTAACAAGGTCAGGTTCTGGAATTGTATTTAAAAAAATCAAAATGCATCGAATACAAGAGGTATTGCTAATATATCCTTACCGAAATGTTGTGAAATTGAATACAGTAGATTGGTTTGACAAGTTCATAAATGTGATACTATATGTTAGCTCTCCCCTGTCTCTTCATTAGTGTCTTTGTTAAAGTTTCACATCATTTTCTTTCTTACCCCTTCTAAATATTGTAGAAGTAATGATTGGGGCTTGTAATTCCCTAAGGTTGTATCCCACTTTTGGGCTAAAAGAGGGATAGAAATTTATTCAATCACAGAGATACAAAGAAATGAGGGCAGGCTGTCCAACAGAGAAAGAGCAGTACAAAACTCTGTAATTTACAGGAAATCTGATGTAATAAATGTTAATAAACACCTCTTATAATTTTGAATAATCTTATTAAATATTTCTTCAGCAACTTACTAAAATTATATATATATATATTCTTTATGATTTAATTATCAATTCACCAAATAATTGCAATGACCGATATGCTTATTTCGTGAATAATCTTTTTGATTTGTATGCAAGGATCCAAGCAGCTCACATGCCAATTGATTCTCTTTAAAGAATTCAATCTAGCTTGCTGATTTGGTGATTTCTCTGTCATCATTCCTTCAAGGATTGATGAGTAGATGCTTAAATGATACTTAGATGAATTGATGCTTGAATAATTGATATTTGAATGATTTGATGATGAAATGGCTGATGCTTGAATAGTTTATGTTTGGATTGATGTAATACTTGGTTGTTGGTTGGTTTCCTTGATTCTGTAGTTCCCAATTGATGATTGATGGATGAATAAGTGATTTTTTTTTATTTGATGATTTAATAAACTGGTGAATGATGATTGAATGAAAAATTGATTTCATGGAATGATGAGTGACAATTGATTGAGTGCTGATTTGATGCATTGGTGAGTGATGATTGACAAGTGATCCTTGAATGCTTGGAATGATTTTTCCTTTATGCATTATTGGTGAAAGAGTTACCACATTTCACAAGAACTGAGTCACCACCTTCTATTAGCCTTTTGAGAATAATAAATTATTTTACAAATGGATCTCCTTCCAATGCCCTCCTCTAATGAAACCTTCTCCCCTTTATATCTTCCAATATGAGGGGACCTTACATCTTCCCATCATGTCCAGCCTTCATAAGAGTTACAACCTTTCACAATTACCACCTTTTGGAAGAGTACCACCTTTCATAATTTCTGCCCTTTGAAAGAGTCACAACCTTATTTTCTTCCCATTCTTTTCTTCTATTAATTAGATTCACATGTTCTATTCTTTCTTCCTTCTTCCATATCCCTTTTCAAATGAGCTCCTCTCCTTTTTATATCTCATATTTGGAGGAGTCACAATTCTACATTTCATATTTTTTGATCATCCATTGAATTAAATTAAATTTTAGTTTTAACTAAATTTTAATATTTATAATTTTAATATTTAATTTTTTTATTATTATAAAATGTAAGAACTCTTCAAGGCTCTAACTGCTGAATTGACTATGCTTATTTTTGGGTTTTATTGTTTTCTAATTTTTTGTGTTTTTGAGATGGTTTGACATAAAAAGAAATACATATGTTGAAATAAAACTTCTAAAATTTGTAAACTAAGTATTAAGGAACGAAACATAAGATTTCAATTATTCTTCTTCATTATTTCATAGAGGAAAAACTTGTTACAATCAAATGGCATACCCAGATAGTAGAAGAAGCCCTTTTATTAATTGTTGGCCGAAAAAGCAACTCAAGAATATAAAACCTTTCACCAATCCACAACAAAACTTCAAGAGATGATGTCAAACCCTGTTGTAGCCTTAGACATTTCTTCTTATAATTTGTGGTGCCTCTTTCAACAAAATTGAATTCTATATGGAAGAGTAGGTAGGGCACATAAAGAACCAACAAAAATCAATGGTTTCAAACCACTATAAACAACCAATAGCTTCTCAATCTGATGCCCTCAATCTACCATAAAATATGTCATCAATCTATCAATAAATTTTGAAATTTATTTCTCCAATCAGTACAACATTGACCTCTGTATGAAGCCAACCCAATAAGCAATATCAGGTGAATATTTCACACCTTCTGATTGCTGCTACAAAGAAGCAACGCTCTCTAATGTCGATAAGCTCAAAACTCTGCTGAAACCCTTGGTTTCTCGCAAACTCCAATGCTCCAGAGAAAGGATATCAAATCAAGCAATCAACATAATATCTCTCAAGAATGAGCTCTTAAGTCCCCTTTATTCTTTTCTTGTAGAGCTCAAACACTTTCCTCGCCAATGTGGGATAAAAGATATATTTTCACTTATAATTTTTTCACTTAAAACTCCATAGTTGGTGCACAAATAATTCTTTTTAAAATTAATTATTCATATGGCCCCATTTATGATAACTTGACCCTTCACTTAAGTGATTTAAGTTATAATATAAAATTATATTATAACTTAATAATATAAATAAAAAATTATTAATATTTATTTTAGCCAAATAAATATTAATATCTCCATTATTACTCATTATCTCTGCATGCCATTTGAACTGGGAGCTAACATGATCAAGTCGCATATGACCATACCCCATTTCTAAAAATAGCAGGGGTCCCTCTCTGAGCTTCTCAAAACTTACTATAGATAGAAAGATGTGCTATAAATAGAAACTACTCTATATGGAGTCCTAAAGACCTTGAACAAAAGCCAAATCTACAAAATTCTTATCACTAAAGAAGCCACATCCCTCAAAGGGCCCTCTAACCAACCTCATTAGCCTATGAGGGTCAATTAATAAGCTAATCCCTCGAACTCTGATGCTCACGAAAATGGGGATATTATAGTCTGCCCTCCCTTAAATTGCTTGTCCTCAAGCAATCTCTATTGCAAAGTAACTCCACCCCACCAGAGGTCCAAAAGATGAACTGTGTCATGTCCCACACATCTCGAACCAACTCATGTAGCACCAACATAAACACAACTGCGCAAGGACAAACATCATGCCAACTATCCAACCCCTGCGCACAAGAATAGAGTATCAAAATCAAAACATGTTCAAGAAGGCCAAAGATGAACCAGTATACTCTCCACACACTGAACATGCTGCAATGCTCAACTGTAAACCCTATTTGAAATCCATATCCATCCAAAGAATCCCAAACTCTACACTCAATGCTCAATTGAATGTCAGGGTCCCAATTCACTCTGTAGAGTACTCCATACAAACCATGTGGCATCAACATAATACCATTGTATGTTGCAACCAAGTCAACCCCAACCGAAGGAAGAAGCAATCCACTAGCTGGAGCAATCCTTGGATCCCATAGCCAATATGGAAGTCTTCCAATATGAACTTACTTAGACTTATGCTGCTCAATTCTAATCCCAACCTCAACATACCAGAAGTGGTGAAGCCAACCAATAGGACCCACCTAAAGTGCAGTGCCAGCCTTGTCGCCACCTGGGTCCCAATGCAACTGAGACTCACATCCATCCGTACTGTGGAGATAAGAACTCTTGAAAGTATTTGTATCACAACCACTATCACCATCCTCTGCTAATGTGTCATGGATATGATGACTTTGCACCCCACCAACTTTTAGCTACTGATTCCATCTACTAAAGATGGTGAATACACATCCACAAAGTATGGTATAATCTTGGAGCCAATCCACATCGACATATAACCAAATCCTCTACATGTGGATCAAAAGAAAAATGATGAGCACTCCTCACTATATAGTTTCGGTAAAATGCTTCTAACCCCGAACGACTGATTGGACAGGGTCACTTGTAACTCTCTCTACAAACCCAACCACAAAATCTCTGTGAGGAAGCATTGCAGTGAAACTATCTGCAATTGCTCCCACCAATTGCTGAATCTCGTGAGAACCTTGTATGAGAGTAACCTCAGTGACTCCAAATGATCCCTCTTGCAAGTTTGGACTCTCAAGCAAGTATTCAATAAACGTATCTGTGCAATAGAAATGATATGATGCAAAATCAATCCTATCCTCTGAAACCTGCAACTGATCACTTAGACCCTGTGATACAAAAAGTTGTCTATCACCATCAACTGCAAGAGATGAGGTAACTGACTTGCTTCTGGGAGAGGGAAAGAAATCAACATGAGAGCCACACTCCCAACCAAAAGACATTGTACCAACCCCCTGTGCAGATGATGGAGTGCCCTATGCTAGCACACAACTCTCTGATAAATCCACCACTGCCACACAAGAGCTATCAATAATCTGCCACACATCATCTGCCAATGTACTGACCGTTGGAGAACCTGATACAATAAGAGGCTCTCTACAACTCTCAACCAAACTACTCATCCCAACTATGTCTATTGCACCCAAATCTATGATGTAACGCCCCGCCAGGCAACCCAAGAGGACAAGACATAAAACCTCTATAAAATGCAAGTAGTGAATTTTTATTTTATTTTATTTATTTATTTTAACTAGAATAATATTCATCATTACACTTCATATTTCTAAAAGAAGAAATAATTTTCTACTACTTGAATGTAAGATTTATACAACTTAAGTCCTTCCGGGTTCCCTAACGTCACTACTAAAGCAACATCATATAAACCATTTACATGCATAAGATATTCACGGAATCATGAGCTTAAAAGATCTACATTCATTTTAATGCACCAAGTTAAATGTCCCTAACTTATTTCTTTTATTAAACATAGGTTAATCATCCAACATCATTATTCCTTTTATCAACTCATTCCATAAATTCATATTGATTTCATCTACATCTACTATCCTTTATATCACTTTTCTCTAATAATTTAGGTAAGAGATTAATATTCATTAAGGTAGGCATCATCCTAGGTACTTCATTAATATGAACCAAGTATTAACATTAAAATCAAATTACTATTCTATTGCATTGTTTCATAACCATTCATTGTTAATAATTCCAATCACTAATCTATCATTTCTCAATAATCTCTTTGAATTCTTTCATCAAGAGAGAATACATTATTGTTGTGATACATCATTATATATAATTATATTTAAGATTATTTCCTTTACACATGGACAACATAAGAGGATAGGATAAATAACATAAACACTTTCTTTTAATGCTAGTAACATGTCCAATATTCCACATTCTTTCCCCTTTCTTTTACCTAGAACTACCCATTCCCTTATGCATTGCTTTGAATTGAGATTGCATCAATACTACAAGACTCCTTTTAGGAGATTAAAAATTACATGAATACAAATACATAGGTACATCTCAACATATTAAAATATTCAATAAGAAATCTTCAACTGCAAATCTGGAAAGGAATATGTGCTAGGATCATCCAAAGAATCACGATCAATACCTCGATATAAATATTAACCACCCAACCACGTGGAACCAATAGGCCCACTCCCCCGAGCTAGGAGATAGAACCAAAAGCCCATACAAGAGGTAACAACTAGGAAATTCCTAAGGTGGTGATAAAATTTCCCCAAAGTCACAACACAAAAGAAAAGACAAGAAGACCACAAGGACTACCAGAGGCATGATCAAATTTGGTAGAGACTCTAAGCTACAAGCTAGGTGAGTGTCATCGCATAGCCCTCACCCCTTGGGTTGTCCTGGTACTAGCCACTCTTGGCCCCGGCCCCCAAGTAGGCACATGCGGAACCGAATGCCTCTCGTACAGACAAGGTCATCCAGTCGTACCTACGCATAGGTACCTTCTCCCACTCCCATCCTTAGTCTTTACTAGCACTAAAAGCATGGGCGAGGCACAATTAATCTTGATTAGTGTGTAACTTCCTATTCCAATAATCTCCCATTCCCAATTCATTTATTTAGGTTATCACTTGATTAAATAACTCATAGTAGGTTATCCTGGTACTAGCCACTTAGGGCCCCGGCCCCTCACTATGAGCCACTCACCTAGTGTACTTAGGTTCCCTAACATACATATAAAATCATAAGAACATAATAGATTCATCACCAAGAATTCATATCAATTTCATAACAACATTTGATTGAGTTTAGGAAAACATATGTTGTCCCTAGTCCACTTGACAACCCTAAACCCAATATGGCATACAGAATGTTCCAAACATATAAGAAGACATCCAAGTGATATTATAAACATATTCAGAGTATACATAGATCCAATTAACCAAAAAAACATTCTAATAGCCTCTGGTGACCATACGAAACCTTAAAACTTAATGATATTCTTAAACTGAATTATTTCAAGCAAGGATTAAATGTAAAGAATAGTCATCATAGAACAGTCATCCATATCTTCCACAAAACAAATAATAAAGGCAATCACTTCGGTGGAGATTTAGATAACATAATTATGGACTCTCAATTTTATTTTTAGGAAGATCCAATGGGGGGAAAGAAAGTTATGACTTCTGGTTTAAAACAGAAAATTTTGGTTAGGGTTCAGACCTGCCTTCACTAAAACGGTTGTAATTTTCACAAAACATAATAAAAATTCTCCAAACCAATTGGAAATGAAAGATAAGACTTATGAGAATATTTTATATCAAATTTAGACTTTTATATAATCATATCAGCTTGTAGCATACGAATACATTTGACAGAAAATTCAGAATCGAGAATGGACAGGCATAGTCTGCCAAAATATAAAAAATAAGGTATTAATTTGACCTTAAAAATAAAATCAGAGAGATACCCATTTGAGATCTGTGAATTTTACTTCTAGAAAATCAATTTAGTAAAACCTTAGATGCAATTTAAATTATTATAATAATAGATCTCCAAAAATGGGTTGCTAAAAACTCTAGGAAAACACATGCCAATTCTTACAAACAAAAAATCAAAACTTTAAAATAACCATAGAAATGAAAAGTACAGATATAATAAATAATGATAATATGTAAATAGATCCATAATCTATCAGAGACATAAAGTAACTAAAATATTCAATCCATACCTCATGTCCTACGAAGGTTGAATCGAAGAAGGAAGGAAACAAAAGAGAAGACAAATCCAAACTTGAGATGCATCCTTCAAACCCTATCCACTTTTAGAAATCTCCATGAAAGAAAGAAATAATTCCACAGCAAAGAATCCCTCTCTCAACTACTGAAATTCTCACACAAATGTCTCTCTCTCAAAAGCTAAGATAACCAAAAATTCTTAAAGACATATGCTTACAAACTCTCCCTCACATCTCCAAGTTTTCTCTCCAAAATCTCCATGAAAAGTAAGGCCATCCTCTCCTCAATGCTTCAGCCCCAAAATCTCCTCTCTTCAAATGAGAAAGTAGTGCATATAAATAGATTTCCAAAGGTTGAGAGGAAAAGTAACCAACTCCCAACTAACTCTTAACTAAAGGGTATTATAAAATAACTTAATATCATACAACTATATTACTCAAATATACAATAAAAGATTATTTGTATTCATTCATACACACATGTAATATTATCCTAACATATATGCATATGCCATCATTAATTACATCAATATCTATATATATAACCTATCCTCATTATTAATAATTAACAATTGAGAATAATATACCTCGCATTATTTAATATTTAATTATTAATAATATTATACTTTACATTAATCCCAAAATATACACCATCAACAATATCTACAATAATTAACATATAATCACATATAAATTATATATATATATATATATATATATATATATATATATATATATATATATATATATATATATATATATATATATATATACATATATGTGTGCACCCATATATATATTTCCATATATATATATATATATATTTATATTTATATAGATACATGCCAAATACCAAACACTATAATCTATAAGATTATGAAGTAATAGATCACAATATTATTACCTATTTATAATTGCTATAGGATATAACACTGAGGTAGAATAAAATCATATGCCTCAAAATAAATCTAATCATCCAAAGAGGCCATACAAATCATCTATGAAACATATCGAGAAAACCATAAGATCAAACAAGGTCAACCAAAGTCAACAAGGAAAGTCAAGCCAAACTCCTGAAACACAACATAGAAAGATTAACTAAGAATCATACCAAGAAGGAGAAATAAATAAAATGAGTAAACAAATCATACAACCAAATGAATTCAAGTGGTCACAAGGCACTAACTACAACCATGCCCAACCGGGTGCATTGGATCTGAGTTTTTGACCCAAAGGTTGACTGACAAAGAAGGAACCCTAATATTCCCAAATTGGAATAATGACAAAGGAAGACTCATGTAGGGGCCTTAGTACTATCTCCATAACAACAACCATCGAGGATTTGAGGGCATGCTCAGACCTGTGAAGCCAGGTGAAGTCGATGCCCGGTACCTGCAAGCCTGCATCACAAAGAAGAAATACATATGCACGGATATACATATAAAAGAAAACATTGCAGACAGATGACCAGGATCGATACATCGTGTGGACCTCAGCTATGTGAGTAACTACGACTTCGTCCTGAATCATGAAAACACATCATGTATATATATACACTCAAAGCATGTAGCATCATCATAATGAAGGTTAGAATCTCAAGCATTGTGTTAGTCTCTTATCAATACTAATAATAAATTAACATAATCAAATCATCAAGTGAGATACAAGATTCATCCAAGGTAACCTTAATAGAAGAAAATATAAATAACCACTTATATATATATATCAAGTACATATCATATAACATCCTAACTATGTTCATAAAGGTCTTGTAGGTACTCAATACATAAATGGAGATAAATACATATAAGAATGATACCTTTAGATAGTATGTCTGATATTAGAATCATTGAGTACTAGCTTATGAAATTATTATAAACAACTATAGAAATAGATCAAACAAGTATCATGTACAACTTAAGCTGTAAGAAAACATCGAAGGATCTTAATTCTTTCAAAAACACAAAACTTATATTAGGGTTAGAGGGGTATTACATGGATGTAGCTACATCCTCACTACAACTCATGAATATCAACTCATCACCAATAACCACTGTAGGAAGCTGAACTGAATCTATAATTGGTGAAGGTTGTACTCGAATAAACTCCATTGTAACTTGATCTAACTATAACTGCGACTCCTGAAGAGCCAACTGAGTGCTCTCAAATATCTCAATAGTCGCCTCAAGCTCATGAGTGAGCTCAACTACCTCTTCTTCCTTTCCCATCAATGCATCATAACAAGTGCAACTGCACTCAAGAAGGTATTCCCTATTAGCTAATAACTACAAGTAATTATATTTCATTATCTTGACAACTTTTTCTAGGGAATGGATCTCTACAAGGGAAATGCCAATATCACCGTGCTCATCCAACATAGGAGTACCCCAACCAGATATGCCTAACATCTGATGGGAAACATCACAGTTCTCAATGGTTGTAGCAATCTGACTATCACTCACCTTCAATTTCCTGATCAAATGATGTTTCTGAACTCCCTGACTCCCATGTAAGCTCTTTGACCCATAATCCACATTGTGATAGGAAGCTGTATTAGTGTCACTCACCTCATGATCAATATCACCATGTGTGCTAACAAAATCGCACATATCAACAATCAAGGTACTATTGCTAGGTACCTCTACAAATAACTCATCTGAAGGAGTGGAAGCCGCTGCTATATCAATCTCCTCACATACCTTTGCTTCCCCCTCAACTATGAGTCCCTTAAACCACGATCCTGTGACCTATCATCAACCAATGAGTCCTCTAAACCATTTTCTAAAGTCTGATATGACAAATTAGACTCACTACAACATGAGTTGTCCTCATAGATAACATCAATAATGCATATATCATCAATGCCAATATCATCCCCCTGCAAAATTTCTGGTGTTTCATGCTACTGCAAACATGACTCAACGCTTTCATGAAAATTAGAATCATTATGACATGAATCTACATCATATAACTCATTTCTAACACCTGAATCATGTGTGTCAACACTGGGAAACTCCATGCAACCATTTCCCACACATGGAAAGGCTATTATCTCCTGCATAGGCTCACCATTATGACTGCTGTCATAAAAATCAGAGATATTAGAGCTCATATTTTCCGTGCAATCCTCAAAAGCAACACTCTCATCAAGTGAGTGAAGACTCATAGTGGCATCAACAACCCCTTCTACACTGACCCTATCAACAACACCGTCAATAGGCTTAGATAAGGGATTGCTGTCATAAAAATCAAAACTTGTATGACTAACATTTTCATTATTACCAACTGATGTAAGGTTTCCACCAATGGTGGCTGTCATGTCATCAACATTTTCTTAGTCACTAGCTCTTGTCTCATGTAAATGTTGGGACTCGATGCAATTGTCCTCAAGCAAGTCTGTCATAACCACATACTCCTGAGAAGAGCCTCCAACATCACATGTATAAGGACTAGTAGCTGCCCCATTGAGCAAAGGCTCCACTACCTAATGGTTGTTGGTTGCTAAAGCTACACATGTACAATCTTCCTGATTCTCTTCTTGTTTTCTCTGTGAGGAAGGCTTTTTAAAAATGGAAACCATATATCTTGCCGCATTTTCTATGGTTGACTGATTTAAAAACAAAGCATTCATCTTTTCCTAACTTTGTCTAAGCTTTTCCATTATTTCCATCATGACATTTGTTTGTTTCTTGAGATTAATTGTGCTATTCAACTGGTTTCCCGATTTACTAATTTTTTTGTATTTCTCCATAACTGAAATAAAGCTAGAGTGTTGATCACTCATAAATCAAATGTGGGAACTCAAGATTTCCAACCCCGTAGGATTGCAGGAAACCGCTTTGATACCACTATAAGAACCCTTCAAGGCTCTAACTGCTGAACTGACTATGCTTGTTTTGGGGTTTTATCATTTTCTATTTTTTTGTGTTTTTGAGATGGTTTGACATAAAAAGAAATACATATGCTGAAATAAAACTTCTAAAATTTGTAAACTATAAGTACTAAGGAACGAAACAAAAGATTTCAATTATTCTTCTTCATTATTCATAGAGGAAAAACTTGTTACAATCAAATAGCATACCCAAATAGTAGAAGAAGCCCTTTTGTTAATTGCTAGCCGAAAAAGAAAGTCAAGAATATAAAACTTTTCACCAATCCGCAACAAAACTTCAAGAGATGGTGTCAAACCCTACTGTAGCCCTAGGCATTCCTTCTTATAATTTTTGGTGCCTCTTTCAACAAAACTGAACTGTATATGGAAGAGTAGGTAGGGAACATGAAGAACCAACAAAAAACAATGATTTCAAATCACTATAAACCACCAATAGCTTCTCAATCTGATGCCCTCAATCTGCCATAAAATATGTCTTTAATCTACCAATATATTCTGAAATTGATTTCTCCAATTAGTACAATGCTGACCTCTATATGAAGCCAACCCAATAAGCAATATCAGATGTATATTTTACTCTCTGATTGTTGCTACAAATAAGAAGCAACTCTCCAATGCCGATAAGCTTAGAACTCTACTGAAACCATTGGTTTCTCGCAAAATCCAATGCTCCAGAGAAAAGATATCAAATCAAGAAATCAACATAATATATCTCTCAAGAATGAGCTCTTAAGTCACTTTTATGCTTTTCTTGTAGAGCTCAAACACTTTCCTGGCCAATGTGGGATAAAAGATATATTCTCACTTTTATTTTTTTCACTTAAAACTCCATAGTTGGTGCACAAATAATTCTTTTAAAATTAATTATTCACTTGACCCTATTTATGATAACGTGACCCTTCACTTAAGTGACTTAAGTTATAATATAAAATTATATTATAACTTAATAATATAAGCCGAAAATTATTAATATTTATTTTAGCCAAATAAATATTAATATCTCCATTATTACTCATCATCCCTACATGTCGTCTGAACTAGGAGCTAACATGATCAAACCACATACGACCATGCCCCATTTTTAAAAATAGAAGGGGTCCCTCTCTGAGCCTCTCAAAACTTACTATAAATAGAAAGATATGCTATAAATAACAACTACTGCATATGGAGTCTTAGAGACGTCGAACGAAAGCCAAATCTGCAAAATTCTTATCAGTGAAGAAGCTGCATCCCTCAAAGGGTCCTCTAACCAACCTCATTAGCCTACGAGGGTCAATTAATAAGCTAATCCCTCAAACTCTGATGCTCACGAAAATGAGGACATTACATAAAAGAAGACATTACGCTCTTTTATCTTGTGCTTAAGGATTTCCAAAGATTACATAACATGTCGATTTTCTTGTTTGGGGTTTATCCTTGTCTTGCCACAACAAGTAGATATTTTCTTTTCACTAAAACAAAACTTGTAAATAGTAATATAAGACTATTGATAAAATAAGCTAAAATATGATATTTTGTTCAATTTTGACATATTTAGTTGATAGAATTTTCTCTTTGGACCCAAAAATGCTGGGAAAATGGACTCATACCAGCTAAGTAACCTTGAAATATATTCTTTTAACTTTCTCTTGTATAATAATACTTCTTATAATACCTCATATTTGTATTTTGGTTGGATTTGCTTCATATGAACTTAAAAACAGTATTTTCATTGGATTTCATGACTTTGTGGATCATTTTTTGAGATTGGTTTTAATATCTTATTAGAGTTTCTCTTGTAAACTTTTATAATTTTTTTGTTAAGAATAATTTTATAATCAATAGATTGTGATTGAATTTTTCGGCATCTTGATTTCTTTTTACTCCTTGCATACAAGTTAACTTGTTTGCCTTTGGAATATACTCCAATGTCATTGTTTCATGCTAGTCTTATTGAAGTGGGTGTTTCTTGCCCTATGGCTCTGCTTTTAATCATGGATTTATGCTTGAACCATGGACCAAATTTTTTTAGGGCTTAAAGCACATTTTCTTGATTTTAAATCCTTTCTCCAATTTGAGTAAGGATACTAAATCTCATGTCTTCCATTACGAATTCTTTCCATTCCATATGTGATAGATGGTGGGTCATTTTACCTTAGCTAGAATTCTTGTTGGCTTTGATTTGTCCAAAAAGTACCCAAGTGAAATTTGTTTAAAAGTGATCGATTGGATGTAACAACTTGATTACAAAGGGATTGCCATTAAAAATAGAAATTGTTATGACGCTAATCATTTGGCTACAAAATGTTTGAAGTGTTCTAACAAGGCTCAACATTTTGCCTCGTCAAGACTAATTCCTTGGAAGAAATGGGTTTAACAGTGGCTATGATGATTATTTTTGACTGAAGAGGATCCAGTCTCTATGGATGGTAAATCTTTAGCTTCTTCGTTTGTTTGTTGGACTCCTCACAAGGCTTTAATTCCCTCTTCTCTGCAAGAAAAAAATGGTATTTTTGCAGTCTGAGGGCGCTCTTATGCATTTCTATCTCATTCTTTTGCTTTTCCCTAGGAACAATTTGTTATACGTTTTTAATACAAAACTGAGAAGAGAGTATCATAGTAAATATTAAGCAACAACATTATGATTCATAACATTACCCCTACAAGTAGTGATTGAAACATGCAAGCAATAACACTATTGTAGCTACAATTTGTAATAGAAATTGCTGGTATACAGTCATATTTAGGGTTACAAAGCAGTGCAACAAAAAATTCCTTCACTTGCCATATAATTGTTGACTTGTAATGTCCCCTTTTCTGAGATAGAGTTAATAATGATAAAATAAATAAATAAATATGACATTGGAATAATAATTAAATAATAAGTAAACAAATAACAAAAGTAATATAATATATTAATGTTAATATATAGAATATTATCATAACGTAAATTTGAAATATATATTATATCATTCCTAATGTTGCCATTATTAAATTAAATAATATTATCACTTAATCATTAAAAATAATCATTTAATAATAATATATATTAGTTTAGATAAATCAAACATTAATATTATAATAATATATATATACACTATGGATCACAGCCATAGGTTGCGACCTTTCGCACCCCCTAAGGGGTGTCGACCAGTGTTGGGGGGATGTGATTACCTTTTAAAACCTTTATTAAACTTTGCATTTTGTTTTATCTTCTTTTCCAGCTATCTGTCCCGTTTTATTTCTTTTCTTTCTTTTGTTTTCTTTTCTCCCTCTTTTTCTTATTTTCCCCCGTGACCCTTTTATCCGCTCACAAGCACCCATTAAGTATGGTGTGGGAGGGGGAGTCACATCCCCCCAACACTGGTCGACACCCCTTAGGGGGTGCGAAAGGTCGCAACTTGTGGCTGTGATCCATAGTGTATATATATATATATATATATGTGTGTGTGTGTGTGTATATATATATATATATATATATATATATATATATGTGTATATATATATATATGTGTATATATATATATATATATATATATATATATATATATATATATATATATATATATATATATATATATATATATATATATATATATATATATACACATATATATATATATATATACACATATATATATATATATATATATATATATACACACACACACACACACACACACATATATATATATATATATATATATATTTCTGATTTATATAAAAATTGTTCTACATATTAATTGTATGTTCATATTTTATATATTCAAGGATTTCTTATTTCTTTTACATATAAAGATGTCTATAAATGTATTGACATGTATTAAATATATATTTATACATGTGCAATTAAGGCTTATGAAAATATGTTATAAGCATTTTGTGTTGTTGGATTTCTTTTATAAATCTAAATATATGATCATGTAAATTATATTAATCTTTGGTACATTTATATATTGATGATATGAGACCATAGAGAGAATGAACATTATGTTCATTAAGAGATGGATCCCATATCTGGAGGGGACTAGAAGAAATTATTATAATTTTCTAGTCTTGAGATTGTTATCTCACCCAAATGATGATATGGATGGATCCCCGTATCTAAAGGAGAGTAGAGGAAATTGTTGTAATTTTTCTAGTCTCAAGATTATTATCTCACGTAGGTAGTATATATATTGATTGCCAGTCATATGCATATGTGTAGGCTTGGAATGCATTAGCGCTTCCAAGAGATTCTTATGGGAAGTGCTCTATGGGATGACGTGTCGATAGCCCAGTTGCTTAGAGCGTATCTTATATCCCTCAAGCTGAGAATCAAGAATTTTGTGAAGCTCGATCTAGAGGCAACCTTAAGAATCAAATCCCCTCCTTACTAACGTAGAGTAGAGTATGAGTCATATAAATGTTACATATTATTTTGTACTAATGCTGGTTTTGTAGGAAACCAGATAAAGGATAATAAGAAGGGAAATTACATAACCAATATTCTTGGTTGTTTAATATCATATAAAATATCTAAGATAAATAATAATCAAAATGTAATATATCATTAAATAATAATTTGTCTTATAAATTAAATATGATATATCAAAGATATAAATTAACAAGAAGATTAATTATAAATAAACAAATCTATTATGGATGAAATATAAGTATTTCACCTATGATTAAGCAAAGAGATACATAAAATTAGTTCGCAAAAGCTTAAATGAGAAAATTACGTAAGGTCCCGACAAGGGACATTACATGACCAACCTAGGTTTTTGTAGATTTCAACCACCCTTGGAAAAAATATCATATATCACTTACAAATTTTAGGCATCTACATTGCATCTTGACGAGCTTCCCTTAATATCCTAGTATTTTGCTATGGCAACTTGAGTATTCGTTGCTCTGTAATTATTGATGTGGCTATTTGAATAAGGTCTATGCCTTGTAAACAATTGTATAATGTGGCGATCTAAGTATTAGTCTTGTAAGGTGATGATGCTTTAGGTGATTTGATTAGATTTCTCCTCTGAAAGTAGGTTAATGAGCGTGATTTGCAATTGGTGATAACTGCACTAGAAATTAATTAATTTGGGTGGTATAATTACATATTAAATTTCAAAAAATATCTATTAATATAAATTATATCTTAAATGATATGAATTTCAAACATATATAAGAGTTTAAGTCTATTATAAAGATCACATTATTTGTTATTAATTGAGCCTGATCTAATAGTTGTTATAGTATATGTTAATATTATAAGAATAGTAATTGTGACTTTAAAGTTGTTAGTCTAAGTTACCAATACTAATAATTGAGTGAAATGTATTCCTTAGATTTAAATAGCTACAAATCATGTGATGTTATATCTGCACACTACTAAGATATGACTTAGTGTAAACTATTAGGACAAGACCCCATGCAACTCCTTAGCTTATTTTGGCTACAAGTCATTGCTTAGATTTTTCAAGAATAATTTGCGCAACTGCGAAAAAAAATAGTAACAAAGAAAAGAGGGAAAGAAATTTGTAGAATCTTTAAATAGCAGCATGGGAACATGAGGTTAGTCCAAATTTTTTTTGAGATTATTTTAATACCTCAACAAAAACCATGGCACCATATTTGAGGGCATGGACTTTAAATCTTAGCCTTAGATAGTGGACTTACTAAGTAAGCTACTCTAAAAGATAAAAATGATTTAAAATTTACTACATAAGATTTAGAAAGCACAAAATTAGAATACTCAATTATTAAACCTTCTCTCTTATCTATTGTTTGTATAGATAGTTCATTTAAAACAAGTGCCACGCAATAGTTAAATACTTGCCTTTAATTTTATAAATAATTATAATCTTAATCTTAAATATAAATGTAATTTTAATTTTAATAAATTTATTATAATTATTATATTTTAATTAATTATAAAATTATATATGTATATTTTTTATATAATTGTAATTGCAGTAATAAGCAATTTTTTAATTATAATTATTTAAACAATTATTGATTGTAAATTATAATTAGTTGAAATCTTAATCTCAATTTTATTTGTAATTATTTTGTAAAATATAAGAATAATATGAATTTTAAATTTGTTCACTATAATTATGTTGTTAAAGTTTTTAATTCCAAAAATCTGTGTATACGACTCAAATCAATTCAACCAATGATATATTGAAAACACATTTTTGTAATTTATAAACTTAAAAATATTGCATATTTACTATAGAAAATATGAAATTTATAAAAAAAATTAAAAATATGTTAATAATTTAATAAATCATTGTAAAATTATTATGTTATTCAATATTTTGTGGAATATCTTTCATTTTGGTTATGAAAATCTGTTATAAAATTACAAATATTATTAACATCTAAGTAACAATAGGCTAAATTTTGCCTTGAATTATTTCCACAAACAAAGACAACTTGTTTAGATGTGCATTTTATGTAGGGCTTTGAAGTCTAATCAATAAAAACAATAGTAAATTAATTTTATACAATGTTTGAAAAACTTATTGCTTTAAATTACACTTTTCTTTTTGCAAGAAATCTATATTGATGAAATCAAATTGTATTTTAGAGTTACTTTAAAATTATGTAATTAGTCAATAAGCTATATTTGACCAAAACCAAAATTCAAGTTTTTAATCAAATCTAAAATCAAAACTTAAATAAATATGCAATTATATACATTCACTTTGTCAATTTATATTATTATGTAAACTTAGACTCAAATTTAGTCTTGGAAGAAACTCCATAGTTAAGCCCGCTTGAGTTGAAGCAATATTCAACCACTACTTATGAAACATAAATCAACAAATTTAACTTGAAAACTACGATAACAAAATCAAAACCTAAATTTAAATTTAACCAAATTCTTTTCCATTGAAATGTTCTTTGAATTTCCTGATCAACTTAGTCAATACTCCTGAACATAAAAAGTACTAATCTCAAACTTGAACTACACCATTGACTAAAAGAACAAACTAATTTTTTTAATTTTATTTTTGTCTTCGTACATTCCCTGTGAAGCACCTCTTATCTTCCTACATGGTTCATCCTCCCTCGACGCGTAAGATCTAAAACTGCTTATTCATAAAATTATTTTAAGCCCTTAAGAATAAATTTCCTCTCTTTGACTTTTCCCGAAACTCAGAATTAAAAATCAACAATAATGTCAACAAAATATCCAATCCCACCCCTAATATCTACGAATGTTCGACACTTTAACGTGACTGTCACGCTTATTTAAAAAAATCTATCACCAATTAACCATGGAAATTTCAGTTCATTTGAAAAACATTCGTTGAACGCCGCCAATGACTTTCCAAGAATGACGCCAGCAATGACGTTATGGAGTGCCCAAAAAACAATATAAATATACAGCTTAAGCATTCTTTCATTACACAGCTTAAGCATGGATAGCTTGAAAGAAGAAAGAGAAGATGTTAAGCTTCTAACAGCTTGGTTCAGTCCCCCTGGCCTGCGAGTTTTGATTGGGCTTGAAGAAAAGGGCATCAGTTATGAGTATGTTGAGCAAGACATGAGCCCAGGTAACAAGAGTTCGTTGTTGTTGCAGATGAATCCCATACACAAGAAGGTCCCCGTTCTCATCCATAATGGCAGCCCTCTTTCTGAATCTCTCATCATTCTCCAATACATTGACCATGTTTGGAATTCTGATCCTCACACTGCCTTTCTTCCCTCTGATCCATATGACCGAGCTATTGCACTCTTCTGGACAGATTTTGTAGACAAAAAGGTGAGTTAAATAGGCACTCTACTAGCCTGATTTAGTTTTCAAGATTGCTTTCCATCATATTGGTTTCTTTCCAGGTTTTATGATGAATTCTCCCAATCCTTGTTCAATTTTAATTTAAGGTTGTAGGTGGTGTTCGTTTGTTTTTTGGAGGATTGGGCATTATTCAAGTATTGGGTATTATGTATTGTATCAAAATTGTTTAGGGTTCGATTGTTTCATTTCTTTTTATCATAATCTTAGAGGTTTGAATCTTGATGGATCGTGTAATCAAGTAACAAACTAATACCCTCATCAATTTTTCTCAAGGTTGTAGGTGTTCATTTATTTTTAGTGTAAGATTTTTTATGATTTATATATGGAAGCATGAATCTATATTGATGTTTCTTTGGCTGAGAGTCAAGGATTGGACATTATTCATTCAGCCAAAATAGTGTAGGGCACGATTGCCACATCCTTCATATCATGCCTCTAGGGGTTTGAATCTTGTTGGATTATCTAATCAAGGAACAAACCAATATCCTCATCAATCTTGCTCAACCAATTGAACTACAATCCTTTAGTGGGGGTTTTTATTTAAATTAATATCATTGAAAAACTCATAATTTCTAAGATTATTTTTCTAGTTATATTGAATATGTTTTTGATTAACTAAGTAGGAAACAAAGGTGCTGACCATTTACAACAAGCAGCCCCAAAGACAAAGAAACACAAGCCTAAAATATGCCGCTCACAACATTCCAAAGGTCATTAACATACCCTCGTACAACAAGTTCCAGGCCATGAACAAACCTCTTACAAAAAACAAACAACCCACATCAAGAGTGGGTGGGACTTTTGCCCACAACTGGAGGAAGAGTTTGTGAAGAGGAAATAGATCTTTCCCATGTCTAAACAATTCAATTTAGTGACCTTTACCCTAAAATGTACATATTTTTATCATTAAACACTTAAAAACTCACATTTGATTATTGAATTATCTTCAATTTTGTTTCCCCATATTTAACCAATACTACATGTACATAATCAAATATTAAGACAACAGTAGCTCAAGTTTAATGTATGAGATAAATATATTATGTTCATGCTCATGCCATTGTTGTCGTGATATGTATGAAAACAACTTTATTATGTATTATACTCATGCTTATGCTAATGTTGTAATAATGACTTTATTTTAGGTTTGTACCATTGGAGACCGAGTAGTGAAAACGAAAGGAGAAGTACAAGAAGCAGCCAAATGTGAATTCATACAGAATTTAGCAATATTAGAAGAAGAGTTGAAAGGAAAAAAATACTTTGGTGGAGATAGATTTGGATTGGTTGATATAGCATTTGTTCCTTATACGCTATGGTTTGATGTAGCCGAGAGTTTAGGAAGGTTTAAGATTGATTTGGAGGAGAAATTCCCAAATATTTGGGCATGGAAGAAGAGATGTTTGGAAAGGGAGAGTGTGAAGAAGAAACTTCCTTCCCCTGAAAAATTATTTTCTTTTGCAATTGAACTTAGAAAACTTGTATTAGGTGAGATTTAGAAGTTCAAATTAAGATGTAATAATGATAAAAATAAATGATTTCATATTTTTTTATTCATATTTGTACAAGTTCTTTCAATACGATCACAATGAATTTAGAGATCACAATCATATATATTTATCAAGTATTCTATTTTCATAAAATTAATATCATGTCCTATCATTGCATTGCAAGATAATGTTTAAAAAAGTTTCAAGTAATTAATATCATGTTTTATCTTTATAGATATATATTTTTTGATAAATAATAGGCCGGAGCCTTTTTTTTATTAATTTTTATAATAATATTTTACACCTCCGTTCAATGTGGGCATTGAAGGAAAAGAACAGAGGAAAGAAAAACCTCCGGTGTTGCTCGGGACTTGGAATTCCTACTTATAATATTTACATATCTCGCTTATATTTGCAGGTTAAATTTTGATGAGGGACAAGACACTTCATTTACATGTACATGCATATAACATGTGTTTTACATTACATTACATTTCCACCTTCACCATTTAGAGGCTTATGGAATTTCAACTAATCTCATATATTACATGAATATTTAATCATAGAAGCCTCCTTTTGCATTTCTGATAATGGATCCGCTCAAATTGTATTCTTTATTGGGACCATCCCGAATATATGCTCATTTTGATATTAACAACCCCGCCACCATCATTGAGGATCCTTCAACTATCGGCATACATAAACTCCTACCATTCTAGACATAATAATTAACTTACCATTCATGGCAACTTGAGTATTTGCTGCTCTGTAATGATTGATGTGGCTATATGAATAAGGTCTATGCCTTGTAAAAATTTTTATAATGTGGTGATCTAAGTATTAGTCTTGTAAGGTGATGATGCTTTTGGTGATGACTGCACTAGAAATTAATTAATTTGGGTGGTATAATTACATCACTAGTAAATTTTACCCTATTTTTTGACAAGAATTAGTCAAATTTTCTACACCAACTGGTCGAACAGATGACTAAAACTGTGGTCGATATTTTTTTGTTGATTATTCTATAGGGAAAATCATCATCAAAATTTTGACCCTACAAGTGGTCAAATTATCGACTGAATCAATCCCTTGGAACTAGAAGAATAAGACAAACTTTGGTCGGCATGGTCATTGAAATTGAGACCAACGTTCCACCAAACTTCGTCAAAATTGACATTGAATGCATAGCATTCTCGTCAATTCTACTGGTGTAAAGGTCGAAATTGAAACCATTGGTTAGTTGAAATATCCACCAAAGTTCGTTGAAGGGGCCGTCGAATGCATAGCATTCTCGTCGAACATAGTAATGTGTAAAGGTCAAAAAAGTGACCAATACTAACTTTTGGTTAAAAAAAAATGTGACCAGAAATGTGACATTTAGAAGATGGCATTGCTGACAATTTGAATTGGCAGGTTTGGGAGAAAGGCCTTGAAGACTAGGAATCTTGGGCACATGATGGGGAGCTTGACTTAGATGCATTTGCTCAAAAGAAGGGTCCCATGGAAGAGCAAGAACCACCTCTTGAGATGTCGATGCCATTATTACCTTTCCAAAAGGAGTGGCTAGCTTGGAGTCTAAAGTAAGAATAATATGAATTTAAAGGTGGCATGCTTGCAGATGAAATGGGAATGCGAAAAATAATTCAGGCAATATCCCTTTTTCTATGTAATCGTGACCTGTGACTGAAGGCACCTCTTACTGTGAACTCATCTAAGGTGTCAAACATTGAAGTGGGGTCCAGTAGCAAATCTAAGGTTCTACCTCAGATTAAAACCACACTTGTTGTTTCTCCAATGGTAGCAGTTATCCAATGGAGAAATGAGATTGCAAGGTTCACAAGTGAAGGAAGCACTAAAGTTTTGGTTTATCACGGTGCTAATAGATGTAAAGATATTACAGAATTTTCTGATTATGATATTGTTTTGACAACATATAACATTATTGAGTCAAAGCATAGAAAAAAAATGATGCCTGGAAAGGAGAGGTGTCAATGGTGTTGTAGATTGTTTTATCCAGAATGATTGGGCATACATGAGTGTTACTTTTGTGTGCCTTTTGCTATGAAATCTTAAAAGTAATCCAAAAAAGTTGGAATGCAATTAAGAAATATGCACCCAAATAAATGTACCTGAAAGAGGACATTACTAGGTTCCACTCCTTAAAAATGGATGCACATCGAAAATCAAAGAGAGTCTAATAGGGACAAATGAACCTCCAAAACCTGTGAAATGAACTAGGCAGTAAGAATTTTGTTGCTTCGCTTCCAATTTCAACAAATATGGAACATATTTTTATCCCTCGCCACTTAAGTATATAAAAATGATCTTATTTTCATCAATATTCATTGCAATAGCAGGCATATATTTTATACCTGATTTGCTAAACCATGGAGAGGCCTCGCTAAGCCATTCATACCAGTTGCAAATGCAAGATATGGATCTACCAGTGGACTCCCAACCTAGAAACCAATTCAGCAAGAAGAATGTAAATAAAAAATAGATACAAATAAGACATAAACATTAATCAATAATGCACAAATAATGTTTGAAGGAATATCACTTCACTATCACCAACACACTACATATGAAATGATATCCCCTTATTTTTGCAAGGAACCTGCTTTCACAAATTGTACCTTCTTATCTTGGTGCATTGTTCTTACTATAAAATAAGTTGCCAAATCAACTATTACAGACCTACAAGTTATGACCTTGATCCTTGAAACTTACCCATTAGTCAACATTCCAGCTTGAGTGCTAGGAGATCACATTGGACTCAATTATTCTTATACTTGTTTTGAAACTTTATTTGGCTTACCTATTAGTCAACATCCAAGTGTAATGAGCTCTAATTCTTGGGGAAATCCTCACCTTGATCATTAGACTTACCTCTATGTTACAAAACTACCCTCAATTGCAATATTGCAGGCCCTTTCCAGATCACTCTTGTAGTTGAAGTTGTTGAAAGTATGTGAATTGGAGACTATTGACCACATTTTCACTCTTAGTGCTATCATTGAAAGGGCTAATTATTGGTCTTCTAAAGTCTTTTGTTATCATTGACCCCATCCTACAACAGCTATTGCTCCATGAATATATTGGAGCATTGGTATTTTTGACACTCTGATTATGGCCATTATTAGACTCCATGAGACAGTTGTTGGACAATTCAGGAGTCATAATGGCCTCTCAGACATTTCCCAAAGAACTATTGAACTTAAGCAAGGCTGATTACATGCAAAATGAAAAAGACTAAGATCAAAAAGTTCAAGTAAGGGCTAAAAGAGGTGAAAATACACAATGTAAACATGACAAATCCTACTCACTAAATATTCCTATAGAGGAGAGAAAAAAGAGAAATGAAGCATTAAGGCTTCACAAGACTATAAGCATAATAAGGGCTACAAAAGAATGTAACCATGTCAAGTGCGAAGGTACCTCATAAGAGACATTTCTCTAAAGAAATTTAGCATTATCAAAGGAAAATCCTAAAGGAAATTATAGCAGAGAAAACTCTCATAAAAAATTATACTCTGCTGGAAATAGCCTCCAAATTGGGGGGAAACAACATTCACGTTTCCACCAAGGTCCTGCGAGTGGATGTTAGAATTGTGGGAAAGATCATTATGCTAGAAATTGCCCTGAGCCAAAAAACATCAATCTCCTCAAAAAGTTCTATGCTGTTAAAGATAACCAATGTTCTGATATACAAACATCGTTGTTTGATATTCAAGGTAAGTTCAATGGAAAAAATTGTTTCTTTTTTAGTTCATTTGGGAGGAATCCGATGTTATTAATTTTTTAACAGAATACCACAAGGTATTCAACCATCTGAACAACTGAGCTATTGACCATGTCTAGATCATTGAAGGCTAATAAAAAAGCATAAAAAATGTTTTATTACTTCCATGAGCTCTCCTTGCTCAATGACCCTCAATACAAAACAATTTAAGTCCCTTATTTAGTGGCACTTGTTGTCCAAATGATAACAAACACTAGAAGATGGCGATAACATATCAGCCTTTGAAAATCTACCTTGGAAACAAGAAAGAGCAATTCATGGTTTATGACTGCTACTCTCAAATGCACCTCCAAAACAATGGGGACTTCAGAATTGATAATGATGTATTTGCCATGTGCAATGTAAGGCTATTGCAAGGGAATCCACTAAGAGGGTTGTGAAAAGAAGTAGAGGATCTAGTGAAGAAGCATGGTTCATGGTATCTAAGGGCTTTAATATTTATATGGTTAGGGGTTTAGTGTATAGGCTTTTGGGTCTAAGGTTAATGGATAGATTTAATATTTATCATATAGGGTTTAAGGTTGACTATACAAGTAACAAGATTGAAGGTTTATCCTATATGATTTAGGGGATAAGGTTGAGGGATAGGGTAAGGGTTTAGATTTACAAGTTGATTCAAACATCATAGGGACATTTAAAACATCAAAATATGATTCACTGAAGGTCAAATCAAAAGACTCAAAATTGGCATTGGGGGTCATACATAGATACAAGACAACTTGGGAAGGTTTAAATATGGAGATAGGTAAAAATCATAAATGTAGGAAAACTTACCTCCAAGTCTTTGGTTCATGAACTGATGGTAGTGGATTAACTTTTTATCCTATTTACAAGGATACTTTTGTCATCCTTAGTGTATTTATGATGATTATAAGGGAGGTCAAGAAGAGCTTTTACAACATATTTTGTAAGATATGAATCATATTTGAAACTTAGAGCTTGTTGTAGTCTTTTGGCTTCAAGACATCATAATTTTTTCTTCATTGTGTGAATTCTGTCTTAACTTCATGTTTTTCCTATGGTCTGTCAACTCTTGTTTCGTTTATGTAATTATTGATTTACAATATTGATATTGATTTTGTAATAATTTCATTATTAATTGTTGATCTATTCTATTAAAAATCTAAAATCTAATTGCATCACTCTAAAAAATTTTAATCATTGCCAAAAACCTGCCTTTATTTTTCATTTAAAATCTAACTCATTTTAAATTTTAATATTACAAAATTAAAACCTTCCAACTTATCAATATAAGAATTTTTTTTTATAATAACTATAAATAAAACACAAATATACTATTGAATAAACTTCATGTAATGTAAAAAAATCATCATATACAAATAATTCATAATAGAATTGAAAAACTAGATCCACTAACCTATGAATCTTCATGAAAATCTCATGAATGCTTACAAAAATAGATCCTCCTTTGCCCTCATATGAGTAGGGAAACAATTGAAATGACTCTACTTGTTCTCCAAATGAAACTACAAACCTTCCTAAAACTATGTTTGAATCTACACCATTAATAGAATTAAAACCTGAAAAAAAGCAAGAGCCTCCACATGAATACATTTCAGACAAAGCACATCAATTCATGTGTTTTTTGTACGTCATTGGAACATGATGATGCATCTGTTACCTTAGTATTAGGACAAATCCTCTGGAGACCATATACTAACTCTCTCTTTGGCTTGAGCAGCCTGTAATTAGTACAGAACAACAATACATTATAAATGTATTTAACACTTCAAAAACATTCACTGCCACTTAGACAATTATATGTTTTATAGACAAAGAAGTGCAATGAAATTTAGTACTTACTGTTCGGTCCTAGTCACATCGATACACAATAATAGCCAGAACAATTGTCTGGACTGTTGTCCCACATATCATTCCAATCCATATCCCCTGTCATACAAAATATGGGATATCATGCTTTTAAATTTGAGAAAGCAAGGTTGAGAAATACAATCAAGAACAAGGAGATGATCAATTAATAAAATCTTTGTTTCTAGTTCTTATTCCCAGCTCTAAACAACCTTCCATTCTTTTGTTGAGTTTGTTCACAGGGTCTACTTGGAAGCAGAGTTATTCAGGGATGCGTAGTCAGGATTCAGGTCCATTTGACCCATCTTCGAAATGAGGATGTTCTAGGGATGTGATCACATTTTTCTGAATATTTCATAGTATTAATGTTTCAGTTTTGATAATTTATTTGACTTAAATTCTCATTTGAACTTCAAGATTCTATAATGTATATATACATGCTTTACTTATATTTTCATATGAATATTCCCTATATACATTAATCCCTTTCATGCTAGCCAATTCTGATAGAACTCAAACTCACCGAAACGCCCTGTTTAAACATCCAACCAAGCATCATTCCAAAGGGTACACCAATGACATAGTAACACCCAATATTGATGTAAGCAACGTAATATTGCCACCCTGATCCCACCACTACCCTTGAAACACAATAAGGAAGAAGAATGCCCAGTCAATATCATAAATGATCAAAAATTAAATGTGATTTGTTCAGTGCTGATAACTCTTATTATAATTACAGTTTTTTTATTCCTTTTGAAATACCTTATTTCTAGCATTGTCAGAAACATGTTTGACTTGAATAAGTTGGAGGAGCAAATACAGGGGTGCTTTACTTGAAAGTACTGGCTGAACATTGTTGAGGAGCACATAAAAGACCAGCAAAATTGATAGTTTAGAAAACGCTTCTATAACTATGGTACTAGTTGTGAAGACCAGAGTAAATTCCCGGAGAAGCAGAATAATGAGCAAACAAAAAACAAGGCCGATCATGGATGAAGTAATTGCAGAAACAATAATTGCAAATTTGGCTCCTTTGCCATTTCCTGCACCCAACTCATTGGCCACCCTCACACTACATTCACAATCAAACATATTAATTAACAATAAATACAAGGTAGATTTGAAGACATACAAGTTATTTGACAACATGATTTTATGTCAATCAGAGCATAATTTGATATTACTCAACATCAAAATTTTATTGTACATAAGGAAAACCTAATGGTTACATTCTGATTCAATGGGTCAATGAAATGGAAAGGTTCTATTTTGAACTCCATCCTAGTTATGACTAGAAGTCACCCATTGAAAAGTGGGTTATGCTAGAATTCAAGTATAGAAAGAAAAGATAAAGTTTATTTATAAGTCAAAAGCTTGAGATGTAGCTATCTAGATCATTGGTTCAGTTAGTCATTGTATTTAGTTTCCCTTTGTGGAACAAGGCCTTACAAAGAAAAACCCTAAACTACTTGAAATTGTACACAAATTTATTATAAAAATTGGACGTAAATGATAAACATTGCCATAAGAAAGATGAAAATAAGTAGACTAAGATAAGCATTTCATGCTTGGAACTTCTGCAAAAGAGTGACACAAATAGAGGCTGTAGTAGATTTTTAAAAAAAGTATTTGAGTTTGATTTGTAAATTACATATGAAAAATGAATCAATGAGTTTGAATCATAAATTATATAGTTGAATCGTAATAGAAATATTAAAAATTGAATTTTTATGAAAATTATTTCTTACATGTCAATTAATAAGCTAAAGGGGCTCTATAATAAATCGTTCATAAGACACAAAACTAACTGAAAGTTTTACAAATGGGATAGCAAGTTAAGTGGGCTTAATCTTAGGGAAACTCCATGGTTAAGCACTCTTGTTTTGGAGCAGTAGTAGGATGGGTAACCTCCTAGGAAAGCCCAATGTTTCACCTCTAAGAGTATCACCTAGATGCAATGAGTGTTAAGTGTACCAATCATTCCAATGAAAAAGATAGGTTCTTGTGAACTACTACTCATGAAATATGAGTGAATGAATTTAATTAAAAAATTACATAATTGATTTCTGATAGTATATCATAAATAACTATGTTCAAACATTAAGAATACAAAATTAATTATCATGTTAGCATTATGCATTTCATTATCATTTCAACATTATGCATTTCATTATCTTTTCAGCATTATGCATTTCATATGTCGAGAACATTTATAAATTTTGCATTTCATTTCAATACAGGGAATATTTAATACATAAAATATTCAGTACATACCCAGTAGCAATTAAAAAACCAAGTGGTATCATCAGCTCCCACCCATTGATGCTCATGCTGCAAAACACATATCAATGTTTTAAAAACATATTGTTTGCACCATTATATGAACTCTTGCCATTAATGAACATTAGAGAAATAGTTCTTTTTATGCATTTTTACTAGATAGAAAGAGAATCAATGGCAACAACCGAATCCGACAAATATCCTGTCAAGAGGACCAGTATTTTGTAATACCAATTCTCTAAACTATCCACAAGATGAAAGTATGTTAGCACCATCTAAACATTTTATAAATTCAGGACTCAAGATACCTACATACATTTATATCTTCCATAAAAGAACTAGCAGCTAACCATATCATGACACCGGATGCAACAAAGAGCTTGAAAAAAGGCCACAAGTCTGAGAAGCCATCTCTGGAGAGACCTGTCCATGTCAGCGGACAACCCCCACATGTGGCATACAAAATAGGCCAATTGTGGGCATCCACCATGCTAAATTAAATATAATTGCCACACAAATTAACCCCATCTCAAATTTACTAACAAATAACCAGCTCAGAAAAATGTGGAGCACCAAAGAGGCTGCAAAAGTCCACCCAATCACTATGTTTTTCAATTGGGTCTGCAAAAGTATCTGAACGGGAAAGAGGAAAACAAATGAGAAATGTTGGGGAATGAACTAGATTGAAAGTGTTCCTGTTAATTCAACAATGTCATCTGGCTGCACAAGAATCTTTAGGATAGGGGTTGCAAATATATACATTGGTAAGAGAAGAATTGCAACTCCAAAGATTACAATCCATGCTCATTGTAGATACAATCCTAACATATGATATTGCCGAGCGCCAAAAGCTTGGCCCCAAAACCAAGGCACCTACATGAAATAGTCATATATCAAGTGCAATAACATGATCAAGAGATGATTTAATCATTAAGAGTCACAACTACCAAGAAATAGAGCATCATGATTACATATGGAAAAAAGAGGTGTTACAGGTTTGCATCACACATGCTTAAGGCAAAAGTTTCTAAGACAACTGAAGAGAGCTGTAATTAATATGGAAAATTAATCAAATGTAAGCAACACATGGCATTAATTTTGATAGTTTGATCAAAGGCCACTTTTGCAGGCACCACCCACCAATCCTAGAAAGGAAATAGAGCATGTATAACCATATTTGTTTGTCATACCCTTTTTGCAAGGAACTCAAAAATTATTCAAATTAAACAAGTATGAACTATAAGAGACTAAGAAAGAAGGCAAAGGTGTTACCTCACTAGGATGATAGTAATAATGAGACAAAGAACCATGAAGACTAAATCCAAGGAGACCAGATCTGAACATCCGGGTTCGATCAAATTCAAAAATTAGTTTGCCTTCATAGCACTATCAAGTCAACAACATGAGCATTATTTTGTGTCTAGAGTGTCATCAATGTTTTTAAATGTAGAATGAAATGGTTGTAAGTATGCATTTTTACCACATGCAAATGATTTGAGATACAGACCTGTGCAATCCAATCTCCCAAGGAATAGACAACACCACTTATCACCATCTTTTCCAAAATAGGATTTGTCATAAAGCAATGTTAGAATAGTTACTAAAATGGTCATAAATTATGTTCTTATAGTAAAGGAATACTTTGATATAAGAAAAAAACTACACAATATTAAAACATGACATTATGCTTTAAAAACTAAAAAGGTACCTGTAACGAAGAACTTCATTTCGACTTGCTAATTGGTTGTCACTATTAACTCTAAGCTTATCTTTAAAGTTTGAGCTTCACTTGGTTTCGAGAATAATTTAATATTCTCTACTAAACAAGGCCAACCACATGAAGGTGGAAGCTCATTTGGCCTCTCTCCCCTCTAACATCACTCTAAATTCCCCATTAACATTTAATAACATTCATTCATTCATCTATTTTTGAAATATAACATTCAATCATTATAATCACATGATAACATTCATTAACACATAAAATTCATTAACACAACATTCATGAATAATTCATTAACACAAAATTCATTAACACACAACATCATGAATAATTCATTAACACATAAAATTCATTAACACACAACATTCATGAAGAATTCATTAACACATCATTCATCAACATTACTAGTACAAAATTACATCCATTAAGACAATGTTCTTTCATTAGCAAAAAATGTTAATTACAATCATTTCTTTTTGGGTTTTTTGCGATTTTTTTTAATCATGTAATTTATAAGAGGAAGATCAATGTCCTCATCATTCCCCTCCTCTACTGATTCTAATTCCAACGTATGTCTCCTCCTCATCTATTCAGGAACACGAGGCCGTTGCGCCAAAGGGGGGTCCGCTGCAATAACTACTTCATGAGTTAAATTCACACCATTTTATATTAGTGAATTACAAGTATTTATTTAAGTAAAAGAACTATAAATCAAAAAATTAATTTTAAAAAATAAAACATAGATTTTATTTACCTGAATGTGCCACATGATCTACATGGTGATCAGTCTGAACATCCTCTGACACTTGTTTAGCATGACATGATTCTGTATCCTCTAAAATATACACAAAAAGGTTACACCAAGTTCAATTTAAGATGTTAAATTGTATTAATAATTACATAATTAGTTTTAAATAGAAAATGAGCACCTCCATCGACAATACGATGCACATCAGGGGCTTCATCATGCGACGTATGATCTGTGTCACGATTAAGAGGCTGCATTGCAATGTCATGCACATTATTATCAAATATATTGTTGCTCAAGTATTCAATTTCTAATATATTTTTTAGCATATTTACCTGTGCACATGATGAAGGAGACTCTTCGGTTGGGCCAGTGGAAGCTTGCCGTAGGCGTTCAACCATGGCTTGATAGCCTTCCTTGAAGGCAATTTTTTTGTGTTCTGTCGTGGCCTCTAAATTAAATTCAGAGCCCTGCATTTTTTGATTAAACAAAATTATTTACATTTTATAAATAATTTTTCTTTGCAATTCATTTACTGCTACTTACAATTCGTGCTTTAATTTTGGAATATCCACAAGAGCCAAGTCTGTGCTGCCCAATCTTTTGCAGCCTGGCCTTTGTTGCCTTTGATTTGTCCTACAACCTATGAAAAGTTTGAAATATGTTAGATGATATAGATATAAAGATCACTAATTAGTACATTATTACATTGTACTAGTAGTTAATACTATTGCATACATTCTTCTCTCATTTGCTGGTGTAATTCCTCTTTGAGCATCCTCTTTCTCCTTTGCATCCAAAATGAACTCATTCCAATCCCTCACTGGAATAAAGGGAGGACGCTTATACTTTGGGTTTTGGACGAGACTCTTTCTATATGAGTCCCTCACAGTCTTAAGATGTTTGCAAGCTCTTTCTAAAATTTTCTTCTTGTCAAAAATATTATTACCAAACTCATGCTCTAAATCTTTAATGAGCTGATCTTTTAATTTTTTGTCTTGCAAGTTCCACCTTTTAAGAAAAAACACAAAATTGTTAGATATAGTAAAAGAAAAGACCCGAATGAAAGGAAAAATAATGTACCAATTAATGATATGAAAAAAAAAAAGTGGAATAAAGTTAGTTCACTTATGATGTTCCACCTTGTACATATGGTGGGTCTGAATATATGCAGTGCAAGGTCATAAAGCGTCCTATAAAATGAATCGTTTCCTGCAAAAACTGTCATGAGATAATCAATCCAAAACTTGTTATGAATAGGTAAATGCATATTACAATATAAAAAATAATTATTTAAAGTACTTGGAAGCTTAGGACATTTTAAAGGCATCGATTCATTATTGTCAATCAACAATAACATCTACATAACTCTCGTGCTAGAAACATGGGTAGATCCAGAAAATGATGGTAAATTATCACCAATACATGTACTCTGATCTATATCTGGCATACCAGATGATGCCGCCGGTGTATCTCCTACTCCAAAAAAATAATCCACTATGTGATGCACCCAAGATTAAAGTACAAATTATCAAATCATAATTAACACAACCAAATATAGCAAAACAAGGATTTACTAGCTGGCATAGACCGTGAAGGCGTCAATGTTTGCATGCCCCTTGTTGCCGACATTGCACTCGGCAATCTCGGATGGACGTCTGTCGACCTCCTAGGAGGAGTCTCCTGCACTTGATGACCTGAAAAATACATTGTTAGCAAAGACATTCTGAAATAATAAAAGTACGAGTTAACTTAAGAAGTTTTTGAATGTTCCAAAGGAAAAATTCCTTGTAACTTGTCAACTAAAGGATTATTTTACCTGAGGCGGCCGGACCTCTGCTAGTACCGACCTCACTGCGTTGTCCTTGACTAGGTTCTAGATCAATTGCCAAAAATTCCTATAACAAGAATACATTACATTATTTTACTTTACAACATAAAAGAGTATAAAATATAAACCTTTATTAAACTTTTGTTATAACTAAAGATTCATTACTGCTTACTTCATAATGACATGCTTGCGCTTTCAATTCAGATAGCCTCTTCAACATCTCCTCGGTTGGAATATTTGCTTCATCCAAAATTCTCATTATTTCTAAATTGATTTTTTTAAATTTTTTCCTCAACATAATTGTTACATTAGGCATTCCTGCGATATCATCATCAGAAGGGGTAGCTATTTCCTCTGTACTTACTGCAGGTTCTTTTCCCCTATCTTGAACATCAAATTATGATAGGAATATCAGTAAAACTACCATAAAAACTCCAAAACCATAAATAAAATAACGTAATAATATAACATTTTTCAACTATCTAATTTGTACAATTTCAATAAGGTTTACCCTTGCTGAAGAATGGGTGGGAGGAGCATCCTCATGGCCTCTATCATGTGTGGGATCCATATCATCCTGTGACAAAGATTAAATATAAAAACTTTAGCGAGCTGAAAGCAATAGACTTAGCAAAAAAAAACTTATTAATAAAATGATATATAGTACTTATCACCCTCATGATAGTAACTTTGTTTGTATCTATGCGATTTAAATGGTAATCTATTAGCACTTCTTCCCCTGCACTTATTTATTTTATCACACATACAAAAACTTGATTCCCCTCACGCGCCTCAAATATGCAATTGGGTTGCTTATTAGTTGAGGAAGGTCGCATACTATTTATAAAACCTGCAATATTACCTGTTGCTTTTGGTCTCCCATCAATGTACATTACAAATATTTTATTTTGATCATTTTCTTTCCATTGTATATAATTAGCTGATAGTGCATATCTACGCATACTTTTTTTATATTGAACAATCCGTATCCAATCGTTGTAATTGTAACATGGACCGACATACTTGAACAATTCAACAACTTTGTTGTAACATACTTTTATCCCATCCATGGAAAATTGGCCCAAACCATGTAATGAGGATGGAGCAATGCAATATATCCTCTCATTAACACAAAAATCAGTGTTAATTGGAGGTAGCTCATTGGGTACCCATTCTTTCTCAATGTGTGTGTACTGAAAGGGTACCTTGATGTCACCTTTGGTCTCATCATCATAAGAACATGACCCCCCATTAGCAAGGAAAAATTGCATGCATTTATCAATTTTTTCTAATCTTTTGACCTTTAGTTGATCTCCCTATTTTAGCTGTACTACATGTAGAACTTTCATCTAGCATTCCCTCATTTCCCTCATTCGATGTAGATAGATCTGACAAGTACCTATTTGGTGGGTCCTGCAATCCATCAAATGAGATATTGTCACTTCCCCGCTTCAAATAGAATTTTGATAATATTTAAATAATATATATAGAATATTCAAGTCATGACCCATACGTACGGTTCTTCTTTATCTATACGTGGGAGATATAAAATGTACTAAGTTGAAAGTGATTATATAATTATATTTATATACGGTTCTTCTTTGTCTATATATACATTATATGATTATATAATATGTCTATTTATAACATATGTGCTCAGTGATAAACAAGAAGAATATAAGAAAATTATGTCTATTTATTGACTTATACTTGCTGATCCATGTCACTGTGCATGATCCACGCCAAAGGGGTTAAATTTTCTGCATATGTTAATCATTTATCTTAAGTTAGCTAAAAATTACATGATACATATGCTGCAAATAACTTAGAAGACAACATGAACAATATGCAACATCGTAAACATGAACAAATTTACCTTATATATGGAATGCAAGATCATCAACAGAAGGAGTGACGATGTCTGTAGTCAATTGCTTGTTTGCAAAAAGGGTGATAATCAAACACAATATATACATGTATCAGCAACAATTAATTGAGCATCGTAAGCAAAACATTGGTAATTATAAATCACATATGTTGTACTAATCATTAGAATTGAACACAATAAATATGTAATCATTACAATTGAAATCAATAAATCATGTCAATCATTTCATTGATCATTTCAATCATGTCATTGATCATCATCATCATCATCATCATCATCATCATCATTATCATCATCATCATCATCATCATCATCATCATCATCATCATCATCATCACCACTATCATCATCGCCATCATCACCATCATCATCGCCATCATCATTGCCATCATCATCATCATCATCATCATCATCATCATCATCATCATCATCATCATCATCATTATCACCACCATCATCTTGATCTTCATCATTTTCTTCTTCATCATCTTCAATATCTTCTTCTTCCATAACATTATACTTTATCGACCTTCTTCTTGGATCATGTCTAACAATAAATGACCAACCCTGTTTATGTGGAACCTCTGAGTAAAACACTTGCTCACATTAGCTTGGAAGAACATAGGGCTCATCTCCAACTGGCTCAAATGACCTTGTATTAATCATTGTAAATCTATTATCATGTTGAATAATAGTTCTATCTGGATCATTTTGATTCAGTCGTAGTGTGCATCATTTGATGATGAATATAACTACTTTGAAGGAGTTAAAGTCGCACTCAATTATATCATCCAAGATGCCATAGTATAGATTTTGAGATTGTTGAGGATGTATGTCGTTTCTAGATGATATATTGGTGACCTCAAAAACTACAGTTATCCCATAATCATAAGTTTTCTTTGTGTCATCCAACTTTTTTATGTGAAATTTGTGGCCATGATAGTACATAGCTTTGTGGTGCTTGACCTACAATTTTTCAAGCGTGTGTAAATTATTTGCATCGTGAGTTGATACCAAACATATGAGTCATGATCATTAATAAATTTGTACGTACCTCTCTACCACTTAAACCATATGCTAGATCAATTACCATTGGCGTAACATTGGAATCTCCATTACAATGAGCTTCTCTAACCAATGAAGCAACACCTTCCCATGTTAATGAGAAACCATTTTGTTGACATCATTTAATCCATACCGTCATCCAATCAAGATTGTTCACAATATACAAATATATTGCATCCCACTCTCGACCAACTGTATAAAAAAAAATACACCAATTATAAATAACTTATATTGAAGATTTATAAGAATTAATTAACTACAATAACATCTTAGATTTACCTCTCACTTTCCTCAATATACCTTTTCCCATCAAGTACTCCCCTTCAAATTTGTTAATGGAGTTGGGATCCCAGATATGATCTACATGGATCTTTGCTACAAACTTAGGAAGATATTCACTAATGTACAACATGATCTGGTATACCATATATCCCTCTACCATAGAACCCTCAGGATGTGCTCTCTGTCGAACAAAGCCTTTCAAAAATTTTAAGTGCCTCTCAACCATCCACATTGACCTAGTTGGTACAGGTCCACACAATTCAATCTCCTCAACTTGATGTATGAGGTAGTGTTCTTGTGCATTGAAAAAAGTTGAAGGTAGACACTTTTGCATTTCACACATAAGAAGATGAATTTTTCTCTTCCAATATTTTATATCTTCTTTATTGATTTCTTTAGATGACAACCACCTCATGTATTTTCCAAGATCATATATAACTTGTTTGACACTGTTGGTGAAGTGGTGTGGGAGAGATAGAGGTAGAACGTACTGCAATATTTGTAAAATGATCTTGTCAATATTTTATAAAAGAATACAATGAAAACTACATGCAGTATACAAATATATAGTGAATAAAAAATAACATGAATTACCTTAATAAATGTATGCCAATCATGTGTTTTCATCCTTAGCCCAAATTCACTTTTCTTTGATATGAGATTGTTTATGTTCGCAGCAAATCCTGTGGGAAATTGTATTTTTTTTATGACTTCTTTTATAACATTGCTCTGCTGCTCCGAAAATAACCAACTAAGGGCACTTGTATCAATCTAGTCTCCATTTTTATTTGATCGAATGACATTTTTCATTGCATGGTTGGATTCTTCAATGTCACTACAAATTTTGACAATTTTTTCTGTCACGCCTTCCATCCAAGATTTTCCATAATGTCTCTGTTACATTCTTTCCAATATGCATATGATCAAACAAATGCACGATTGGGAGTTTCTCATAGTATGACAACCTACTAAATTACCTAGGATAAATTTTTAGTCCTTTTGGAAGTTGGTCATTGATGCCTTGACAACCTTCACAAGCATTAATTACATCATCATTAAACAAAACACAATATCAAAATATAAATTTGAAACAAAAACCATCAGATGGAATGACATTACCTCGACGATTTATTTTATTGTATGTTGACTTCCATAGGCGAGGTGTTATTCTCTGTGGATTTGATGTAGTCTCTTCTTTCCCATTAAAAAGATATTTTTCAGTAATTCGGTACTTATGATTTCTGTGGAGAAAGTGTCTATTCTCATCAAACACCTGCTTTCTTAAACTTTTTGAATGATGAGATTTCATCTTTGGACCACAAACTGGACATGCAAATTTTCCCTTTGTCTGAAGACCTACAAGATCGTGTATAATTGGATTAAATGTGTTAACTTTGTGTTAGCACTATAACATACCAAAAAAGAGGTGTTAAGAAGAGAACATACCACAAAAATGTGTTAGCCCAGGGGCATCATGTATTGTCCATACAAGCATTGCATGGAATTGAAATTGTCTTTGTCCTATTAGTCTAGAAATATCATACATAGTGATCCCATTCCATAACACCATCAACTCGTCGATAAGGGGCTCAATATATACATTCATATCTTTAACTTGGTACTTACCTAGTTGAATGAACAAAAATATTACATAATTATTATGACCATTTTGATGGATTATTTATAATAAATTAATTTAGATGACTATTAAATTAAAAAATACCAGGAACAATCAATGCCAACATTATGTGCTCCCTCTTTATGGACAACCGAGGAGGAATGTTATTGTTGATAACAAAAGCAAGCCAGACTGAGTAAGTAGATCTCATCTCTCCAAACGGATCGACACCATCCGTTGCCAATGAAAGCTTGAGATTACGAGGTTCTTCTTTAAAGTGTGGCCATTTTTCCTCTATTTCCTTAAATGCTGAACCATCAGCAGGTATTCGCATAATGTCATCTTGACTTCTATTGCGTGCATGGTAATCCATAAATTGTGCCAAACTATTGCACCTGAATAATTGTTGCAGACGTGAAATAATGGGAATAAACCGAAGAACCTTGCGAGACACCTTTTTTGTTATTCGATCTGATTGATATCTACTAATATGAAAAATAGGGCATTCTGTTGCAAATTCATGCTGTTTATGATATATAATATGGTCGTTCGGACATGCATGTATTGTTTGATACTCCATTCCAATATCTTTCATAATGGAAAATAATTCTTGGTATGAGCGAGGTAGAATGTTTGATGGTGGTAACAAACACTCACCTATCAACCTACGACCAAAAATATAATTTGTTAATTTAAAGAATATTAATTGCTACATGATTCACCCAATGTTAATTGTAAGGGAATTACGACTAAAATAATGAAAAAAGATGACATACCTTAATAGACATGTTATTGCTACGTTGGATAAACCTTTCATAACCTTCAAGTTTACGAACAAAAATACAATGACAAGAAGAGTTGTTTGGGAGCCCTCATATAGGGGCTCGTGTGCCTTCTCAAGTATAGGTACATCAAGGTTTGCGTCAACATCATCATCATCATCATCATCTTGATCATCGTGATCTTCTTCATCATCGTGGTCTTCTTCCATGGGATCATTACCTTCTACTTCTATATTCACACCTCCATGTTCCCTCATTTGGTAATCCACATTCTCCGGATTGTCATGGTCCATAACATGAAACCTAGGGAGGTTGACCTATATGAAAATGATGAACTTATATTAACCATGACCATGATGTCATTATAAAATCATGTCTTATGTATTTTATAAATTATTAAAATACATACCAATGGACAAAATTTGTTTCCCCCTTCAATGTGACCATGTTGCCTACAATTTTCTTTAGATGTTTTGATTAGATATCTTTGAGTCTTTAAGCCCTTACAAATTTTGCAAGGACAATAACCTTTTCTTTTTAAGTTAGACCACAGTCTAGCAATTGTCTCCCTATTTTTTTGTGCGTTGATATCATCAGACATGGTCTTTCTTGAATGAAATGACTCATTGGTGGAAGAAGGATGATTTGTTTGCAACCTGCAGATACAAATCATTACTGAACAACCATTTTCTCAACTATAATTTTCTCAATGCAAAGGGACATTTATCATACCAAATCAAAGTTTAGAAATGGATGGTTTTGATGCTTTGCCATTACAATAATTGAGCATTCATCATTTGGTATTGTATATTCCATTTAAGTATGTCAACAATGTTCAAAATGCTATCACCAAGTACAGACATAGGAAATAAAAAAGGGACAAAAGACAAGAAATAAGAAAAATCATTACGACTATAGAAAATTTGCATGTTCACAATACTACATGTGCATATAAGAGTCGATCAAAGAAGGTATATGCATAGGTGAAAAAAATGTAGATTTATCAACCAAGCATTATTGGGAGCTCGACCCTGCAACAAATGCACTTGTGATGATATTTCACAATAGTACATGTGTTGCAGGGTAAGCTCCCAGTAGTGCTTATACAAATATGCATGTTCATTACCTGTGCATGTTCATTACACTGAAAAGAAACTCCACGGGATATAGTAAGAAAAGAATGGAGAGGGTAGACCAGTTTCTATCGATAGTGATGTAAAAGACAAGACACAAAATGCAATATATATTTTTATCTGGTGTGTGCCGAAGCCTTGAAACTCTTGTCAATAATTGATGTATATATTCAAGATATACAAATGAATATTTATAATTATATATAGAAACATTATACACATGATACAATAACAAGTAAAATAATTATGAAATGAGTGAGAAACAGTAATAAAATATACAAGTTACTCTTCATAAGGAAGAGATAAGAAAATTTATAAATCAATTGCAATGCTGGTAAGCATTGCGTGACAACAAACAATACTGTAACACATCTATGAGTCTATGAGGTAATAATAATTTATAGAAGGAGTCTATGAGTTAATACTGATTTATAAATCAATTGCAATGCTGGTAACACATCTATGAGTCTATGAGTTAATAGTGATTTATAAATCAATTGCAATGTTGGTAAGCATTTATGTGACAACAAATAATACTATAACACATCTAGTTAGCACTCTACCCTTTCCTTGCTATACGACCTACAAATTAGATTTGTACGGTTGGAAAACAAACTTAGAAATCAATCACAAAACCCTCAAAACTATAATCAAAAGGGATGGCCTCGTACTGGTAAAATGTATGGCCAACATGAGCATTTCCAATGTCATCTAAAACAACATCATCAAAATCTTTAAGTAAAATCTTAGACTCTAATATGAAGCACAACTATGGATTCTAAATTTGTATGTTTACCTTCCAAATTTGTATGTTTTCTAGTAAATGGAAATAAGACTGAAATTCATGACACACCTAAAATTTGTATATATAATTTCCAAAAGGTTAACACCTACATAAATCTTGATATCATCACAATATAACATTATGTCCAACATAATTTCTAATATAACAAGAGTTGAAAACCAAACAGGCCTTACAAGATAGGTTTTTCCTTGCCGTAGCCACAATTCGTACACAACATACAATCATCCAACCCTACCATGGTACCCCTTCTTTCTTCTCATATTATTTTCTTAACAAGTTTATGGTACTCAAGAGGTCAATAAATATCATGAAACCATAATATAAAAATGGTGCAAAAATAAAACTTGGGTCTCAATATGGAAACTAGTTGGGTTCCACTTCAATATGGTTCAATAATATTGTGTATCCCCACTCTTATATAACTTAGTCACGGTCTTAATTATATAAGGATATATACTTACTCTTTTATGACTTACCAAACCCTTAAGTGCACTTAGAGACTTGTCTCACCAAACTTATTCCAAGACTCCTAAGTGGTGTTTTTTATCTAATAGGCTTTTATTAACTTAGATTCAAAGGTTTTTAAGATTCTTAGTCAAACCCATGTTCCCAATATTCCAAATCTTCTTAATCAGTCCCATAGACCTAATTGCAATTCTAGTAGCCCTGCAATAGGATACAAACCCAAATAACTTCACCTTTTCCCAAAGCACTTGACAAAGAAAAAGAATTTATGAATACCCTTTTCCAAGTACTAAAATATATCAGAAACTTACTATGGGCTTCTTTGGACCAAGTTTGACTGTTCCCACATAGTGACCCTTAAATAACATGAAAAACTACCAATTTACAAAGCATCGTCACTCTCCCTTTATCCTTATCACTCCAAACTCTCAACAGTGTTATATAATGGTTAAAAATGAACAAATTTTGAAGGGATAAGACTCAGTCCACTGGGAACCCCCAAAACCCCAATTTGGTACTTCTAAACCCTCAATGCAAGGGTTTCTCAAATCTCCTATCTCCAATTCGTTCTAGGTTCAACAAGTGATTTTTTTACCATGAAATGACCATTATATGATGATCCAAATCATAATATATTCTCCTCCTTCGGATCAATTTGCTACTGTTGCACTGTACCTACAAACTTCATCAAAGAAACCCTCACTATTTCATTACAGTCAATGGTGATTAGCACTGTTCCTGCATAAAAGATGTTAGAATATCATAATACATGTTAGATGAATGCTTCCCATGAAATCTAGGCCCTTGGAATTCATGGGAAGACCATATCTTGGTGAGAACCTAGACTGTTGCAAAAGAAACTCAAAACTTATAGCCTGTCAAGTAACCCCGGGTGTCTAAACAGTTAACACGACATATACAAAATATATCTAGGCCAATAATTGATGACAGTGAACTTATAATTCATCACAATGAATGGAAATAGGCTTCTAGTATATCTCTACACTTCCCACAATGAAAACTTGTTCAAATTTGCAGAGAATCAAAACATTTTATGTTATATTGTGAATGAAAACTTGTTCAAATTTGCAGAGAATCAAAATATGTTATATTGTGATGATAGCAAGATTTATGTAGGTGTTGTCTTATTTCCATATTATATGACCTCAAAATCCATCAATCAATGTTTACAAACTTGTATTAATCACAATGAATATTTGAGCCTTGCAATCTTAGGATAATTCTCAAAGATATGCTCATTATTTTATAATATCCCAATCCCCTCATATTTCTATTTTAAAATAATCTATTTTTAATTCAAGTTTATACTACAATTAAGTATATATCCTTATATAATTAAGACCATGAATAAGTAAAGTTACATAGCATATCCCCACTCTTATATAAACACTTAGCATATATAGAGACAATGAAATATAAGCATACATATTGCACCTATAGCAGCACTTGCAAAGGAAAAATATTGTGAATGGGAGCATAATTTTGGGAAAGGTCTGGGATGGAAAGTAGTTGAATTGATAGGTGAGACTACAACTGATTTGAAGCTATTTGAGAAAGGTCGGATTGTTATAAGTACACCTGAGAAATGGGATGCTTTGTCCCGCAGATGGAAACAACGTAAGCATGTGCAGCAAGTCAGCTTATTTATTGTGGATGAACTTCATTTAATTGGTGGAGAGGGTGGTCCCATCTTGGAAGTAATTGTTTCTAGAATGAGGTATATTTCAAATCAAATTGAAATTGTATTCGAATTTTTGCTCTTTCTACTTCACTTGCAAATGCTAAGGATCTTGGTGAGTGGATTGGAGCTACTACACATGGGCTTTTTAATTTCCCCCTGGTGTCCGTCATGTACCATTAGAGATTCATATTCAGGGTGTTGATATAGCCAAATTTGAAGCTTGAATGCAGGCAATGACCAAGCCAACTAATACATCAATAATTCAACATGTGAAAGGAGGCAAACCAGCTCTAGTGTTTGTGACAACAAGAAAACACGCACGGCTTACTGCCCTTGATTTATTAACTTATTCAAATGTAGATGGTGGGGAAAGATCCCAGTTTCTTCAATTTACTAAAGAAGATTTGAAACCTTTCATTGCCAAAGTGAAAGAACCTACTTTGAGCCATGCATTGTCTAATGGAATTGGGTATTTACATGAAGGTCTAACTTTGGTAGAACGGGAACTTGTAGCTCAGTTGTTCAGTGTAGGGGTGATTTAGGTGTGTGTTGCAAGCAGTTTGATGAGTTGGGGGTTGTCTTTGTCAGCACACTTGGTGGTTGTCATGGGTACACAATATTATAATGGACAGGAAAATGCTCACACAGACTATCCTATTACTGATCTTCTCCAAATGATGGGGCGTGCCAGTAGACCTCTGCTTGATAATGCTGGAAAATGTGTAATTTTATGCCATGCACCTCGTAAAGAATATTATAAAAAATTATTATATGAGCCATTTCCTATTGAGATTCATCTTGATCACTTTCTCCATGATCATATCAATGTTGAAGTTGTCGTGGGCACTATTGAAAGTAAGCAGGGTGCTGTAGACTATCTTACTTGGACATTCTTCTACCAAAGACTCACACAGAATCTAAATTACTATAATCTTCAGGGTTTCAGCCATAGGCATTTGTTGGATCACCTTTCTAAGCTTATAGAGAGCACATTGAGTGATTTGGAATCAAGCAAATGTGTTGCCATATAAGATGATATACAATATCTCCTTTGAACTTAGGGATGATAGCATCTTATTACTACATTAGCTACACCACCATTGAACTCTTTAGCTCATCCTTGACTGCAAAGACAAAGCTAAAAGGGCTTCTTGACATTCTTGCTTTTTCTTTAGAGTATTCATAGCTTCCCATATGGCCAGGTGAAGAAGAAACTATAAGAAAATTGATAAATCATCAAAATTTTGCTATCGACAAACCAAAATATATTGATCCACATGTAAAGGAAAATGCATTGTTGCAAACTCACTTCTCAAGGCATGTTAAAGCTAGCAACCTAGCACTAGATCAACGAGAAGTGCTTCTTTCTGCTAACCGGCTTCTTCAGGCTATGGTGGATGTTATTTCCAGTAATGGCTAGTTGAATCTAGCTCTTGCAGCAATGGAATTGAGCCAAATGGTTACACAAGGTCTCTGGGACCGTGATTCTATCCTGTTACAACTTCCACATTTCACCAAGGAACTTGCTAAGAAGTGCCATGAAAATCTAGGGAAAAGCATTGAAACTATTTTTTATTTAGTTGAGATGGAGGATGATGAAAGGCATGAATTGTTACAGATGATAGATTCACAACTGTTAGACATTAATCATTTTTGTAATTGCTTCCCAAACATTGATCTAGCATATGATATAGTTGAGAGTGATGATGTGAGGGCTAGAGAAAATGTAACAATGCAGGTCACTCTAGAAAGAGATCTTGAAGGTAGACAGGAGTTAGGTTTAGTTGATGCACCGAGGTATCCCAAAGCAAAGGAAGAAGGTTGGTGGCTAGTAATTGGGGATTTAAAGAGAAATCAGTTGCTAGCCATCAAGAGGGTATCACTAATTAAGCACCAAGCAAGTGTTAATGCCCTTGCATGGGCTCCTCATAGCTCTACTCATATTTGTACTGTAGGAGATGACTCGCAAGCTTTAATATGGGACTTATCTTCCATAAAGTAGCCTGTCAAAGGAGGTCTTTATCCAATATTGGCCTACACCGCAACTGCAAAAATCAATCAATTATAGTGGTCTTCCACACAATCAGATTGGGTTGCAATTGCATTTGCAAACAAACTTCAGATATTAAGAGTTTGAAAATGTTTTAGATGCCTTTTGTATTAAAATTGCCCATTGATAGACTTATGGGTTTTCTATTTAAATATTGTATTATCTCATTCTAGAGTCTCAAGGCCTTTATTGGTTTGGATTTCCCATATTATAAAGCAATCTGATCAATCCTATGGTTGTAACATTTGGGACATTTTTCTGCCAAAAGTTTTCTTACCTCATCCTCATGTAGAACATATTTCAAAATCTATTTCGAATTCCTTTTGTTTTCGGTGTCATGCATAAGTGAGATGAGCGACAAGTACTTGTTTATGTTGCATCCTGTGTTTTACTGATTTCACACTTGCCAACCAATTTACAATTTTTCTACTAATAATATTTGGAGAATAAAATAAAAATATGCATTCATGACATTACTGTCAAAGAGAGTTTAGCAGACTTTCAACTGTGTTTTGATTCTTCTGATGGTATTTCGTACAGCCGTGGGCACAAGTGCTTCAACCATGAAATATGAGCCTAAGACATGGCTTGAATAAGGTTGGCGTTCTAGGCAGCTACTTAGGATTTATTTTTATAGGAAGAGGTTATGGATAAAAATAAAAGTGTTATAGGATTAATTGAAATCTTTTTCTGAAAAATAGCAGTACCAATTTTTGAGGATGTCAAATTTGGACAGTAAAAAAGGTAGGCACTAGAAATTAGTAAATTACCCCACCCAACTCTAACCCAACTCCAACCCAACCCAACTGTAGACTTTTTTCCTCACCACTTAACTGCATAATCTTAAGTATTATAGCAACTGGAGGAACTGGTCTGCCCCAAAGATTGTAATGATGAATTACATAATGGTTAAATTGAGTTCCTGCAAACTCTGTAAGATTTTTGAAACTCATCAATAATGAGAAGCTCTAAGCTATGAGACTTATGTAGCCAACAACAAAACTCTGCAATTAGTTATGATCACCTTTTCATGTAAAGATGGAAGAAGCACATGAAAAGGATGAATAGAGTAAGATAATAAAATGAATGTCTAATATTTACAATAGTTAAATGTGTATTTGACTCATTATTGTACAAAATCTCTCTATGTTTTTGTTTTCTTTGTGATTATTTATTGTATTGGTGATTTGGATCGCTGTTAACAGAGATATGATCCTCTGAAACAACGTTATGAAGCATGCCTGTTCTTTTTCATAAGATGCAGAGATCTGAAGGAAAAGAAGTTGAAACTAATTTCCTAAGTTAACTAGTCCATTTGCATTTTTTCTGCAAGATAGCACAAGGGGCTTTTAATGTAGTTTGCAGATCACCATTAATGACAGCTCATAAATATTAAAACTATAATATTATTGAAGTACATATTACAAATATCAACTGGGAAAAGTGAAATAGAATAGAGTAGGCAGTATAATCTCCATTTTTCATCATATTTTACTCTCCGAGTTCTGACCCTACAATATTATTTTCACCATTGATGACCTTAAGTTTATGTTGAGAGCCATTTTATGTTTGGTTGTAATTGTTTTGCTGCGCACAATTCATTTGCTGTGGAAATTGAGGAAGGGAGTGACATGGTTTACAACAATACATATTACCCCTCCCAAGTAGATCCAATAAGATAAAAAATCAAAGCAACTAACACACTGAAGAACAAATTATATTTTTTGTGTGGATTTACTTTTGAAAGTAAATAATTCAAAATACAATATATTGGGATGGAAATTAGCTTAGATTTCTTATAGGAAAAAATGCGGCCTCTAAAACATAGAGGAAGACTAAAGTCAAGCTTGAGTTTATTGCACCTTCAGAGCTTATAGAGAAGACATATACACTATATTTCATGTGTGATTCATATCTTGGGTGTGATCAAGAGTATAATTTTACAATCAATGTGAATGAAGCAGAAGATGAAGAAAATGAAAAGGAATGAATGCTAACTTCACTTCCTAACCTCAAGTGCTGGATATGTTGCTAGCGTAGGGTTTTTGCGTGCTGCAACCAACTCTTCATGATCTTCCGTTCCAGCTCCATTCCAAATATGCTACTAGCGTAGGGTTTTCGTGCGCTGTAACCATCCATATAATTTGCCTGTAAAAATGAAATGAGAATTGAAATGTTTTTTTAAAAGTTATATGCCTGTGTTTGTCGATATTTTGACCAACATGGTATTGGTCAAAATTTTGAACAACACGGGCATGGATTTAAAAAAAAACAACAAAATTTTCCTTCTATAATGCGACCAACTTAAACCTTTTTAATTAATGGTCGATAATTTTCATAGAAAAATGAGGTAAAATGTACTAGTACATATTAAATTTTAATTTTTTTAATTAATATAAATTATATCTTAAATGATATGAATTTCAAACATATATAGGGGTTTAAGTCTGTTATAAAGATGACATTATTTGTTATTAATTCAGCGTGGACTAATAGTTGTTATAGTATAGGTTAATATTATAAGAATAGTAATTGTGAGTTTAAAGCTGTTAGTCTGGGTCACCAATACTAATAATTGAGTGAAATGTATTCCTTAGATTTAAATAGTAGTATTTGTGAAATGTATTCCTTAGATTTAAATAGCTACAAATCATGTGATGTTATATCTGCACACTACTAAAATATGACTTAGTGTAAACTATTAGGATAACACCCCATGCAACTGCTTAGCTTATTTTGGCTACAAGTCATTGCTTAGATTTTTCAAGAATAATTTGTGCAGCTGCTAAAAAAAGAAAAAAATTAGTAACAAATAAAAGAAGGAAATAAATTTGTATAATTTTTTTTTTTTTTTCACAATACTACGTTTCCATGGGAACACTATAACTACTTAAATCTAAGCAAAAAATATATTTAAGTAGCAACATGGGAACATGAGGTTAGTCTAATTTTTTTTGGGATTATTTTAACACCTCAACAAAAACCATGGCACCATATTTGAGGGCATGGACTTTAAATCTTAGCCATAGATAGTGGACTTACTAAGTAAAGTGTTGTAAAAGATAAAAATGATTTAAAATTTACTACATTAGATTTAAAAAGCACAAAATTAGAATACTCAATTATTAAACCTTCTCTTATCTATTGTTTATATACATATTTTATTTAAAAAAACATGCCTCTACCTTATTCAATACATCTCTTTCACTTACAAATTGCTAACTTTATCCTTGTTCCACATGACATGAGTTTCAATCTTAACATATAACACATTGCTTTAAAAAAAATATTTCAATTAATAATGGAAGTCAACCATTTATGACTGATATGGCACAATTAATTTATTTTTTTTTAATTTGCCTTTTGAATTTTTGGACTTGATCTTATTTGTGAAGGGAAATAATATTTAAATTTTATGTAGAAATATTTTTTCTTAAAAGATGATAGATGGATGGTGAAATAATATTTAAAATTCTATGAGAAAATCTATTTTTTTTTTAAGAAAGATGATAAATAAATCTATATGACTTTTTAATATATATTAATACAAACTGTGATCAGATATGGTCTATGAAGGATTATAATTTTTGTTAAATAAATAAAATTCTACTTTAAAGAAGTGCAGTGAAAATATTCTTTGTTCATTCATGGTTGAGTTTATTTTATTTATATTCTATTAATTATAAGATATATCTTGTAAAGTTTACATTTAAAAAAGAGAGTGTATCTTAATTTTAAAGGAAAATAGATATATAATTCTATAATTTAGCTTAGGTTACATGATTTTATGTTTGGGCTCATTTTGACATAATTTTTTAATAAAAAAGAAGTTTGGTGTAATATTAGATAAAAGCTATATGTTATATAATGTAAATATATTAAAAAGGTAAGTTAAATATAATTTTTATATATAATTTTATATGAATTTATATTTAAAACAAAATCAAAAAATAAGTTTAAAGGATGATACATCTCTGATTTTTAAGGCTCATTTCAAATGTAATTTTTTATGAGCTTGTAAACATATTTGTAATTTAATTTATTTTAAGATAATATATTTATATCTAGATGATTTTTTAATAAAATATTATATACAATTAATATACATCATTTTATATCTTCAAAAATGGCTCTGCTCGTGAATAAGGAAATTCATCCCGAGAAGAAGGAAGCTCAGCCCGTGATTAAACAGGGACACTTGCGAAGTTTCACTGACAACAACAAGAATTTTTTCTGCAGCATAGAATCATTGGAAAAGCAAATAGATTTCTTCCGGCAAACAAAATATGCAACATTTTATCATTTTGGCAGTAGAGATAAATTTAGAATTCAATGGAACCCTAGTTCTCTTTCAAAAGGCAAAAAGAATTTTCAAATTTCTCCATCTTCAGAGGATTGGAAACCTGCATTTCTTCAAAACTCCAGAAGAGCAAGAAGAAAGAAGAACCAATTCTTTTTTCCCTCCAACATTGACCACACATTCCAGATCCCTCTTAGAAATCAGTTCAATCACCTACAAAACAATAACCTAGACCAGAGAGTCCATCACCAGAACAAGCCCTTCTATTCTCCACCACATCGGCGCCCAAATCTAGGGCATAAAAATGAGTATAGGGAGAAAACTAATCCCATTCATATCGTTCAGCCTTATACTCCACCTTACAAGAGGAATCAAAATGAAATCAACAAAATCTGCAACCCATTACGCTCAATGGTTTCATCTGATAAATACACACCTCCCCATCAAAGACCTAGTCCGCATAATAGGGAAGGAGCAAAAACCATTAAAGGGCTTCGAATTTTTACGGAAGGGCTATGGAATCAATGCAATACTTTTGGGCTTTTTGGGAAATGGTTCGGCACTAGGAAGGCTTTCACGGGTATTAAGGATTGGCTTCAATCGGCCTGCAAGTCACAAGTAAGTATAACTTTTCTCTTGAATTATTGTTTCTATCTTGAATGTGAGGATTTATCCATTAGACATAAACTTTTAAATGAAGTATAAATTTTCTATCTAAGGCATACAATCAAATTTATAAAATGGATACCCAATTTTACAGAGAATATCTTTAACAACACTGTAACTCTGAAATGGATCAAAATTCCTAATATGCCAGTAGAATTATTACATAGTAGAATCATTTATCAAATTGGGGAAATCTTTGGAGAAGTTATGGGTCTCGAAGAGAATTATATGGACTCCTCAGAGGTGAAAATTTTGATTAAATCCTCTAACTTATCTCTTAAACCAAATGCTATTAACTTCATAAGCAACAAATCCTCTTATCATCTGCTGGTGGAACATTTTAGAGAAGACATTACATAAAACATTCTCTTCTTCTCATAGACAGAATTAGATAGAAAGAAAGTCTTAAATACATCAAATCTTAAAGAAATTCTAGAAAAGGAACCAACAAAATCTCACAAACTGAAGAAAGGTGTGAAATTAAATATAGAAGAAGAAAAGAGCTACCCTAGGTTCCTAGTATCTATAACAGAGCTGCCCAAAATTATGTTCAACAAGGTCTTAGGAGGTTTCTGCTTTATAGACCCCATCAGCAAACAGGCTAAGGAACTTCAAAATAAGAAATGTCCCCCTGTAAAAACAAATGGCAAAGATAGAACAGGAAAAAACAAAGGATGATGAGCTGATATTGGGAGGAAGTGTTTCTTTTGAAGAATTTCAAATTAAAGGAAAGGGATCCGAAATCAACAAAAGCTCAAAAGAAAAATCTCCAGGGGGATCATTAGAAGTTAATAAGTTCTCAGCAACAGACAACGTAAGGAAAAACATGGATTTGGTCCAAGAAAGCATTGATTTCTCACTCTCATCAGATGACGAATCTAGTGACCCTGAACAAAACAATAGAAGAAAAGGCATACTTATTGAAGCATTAATGAAAGAATATACATCCTTATCATTCCATGACATCTTAGAAATGACAACAATACCCCTAGAAAGAGGATATGATAATGTCACAGAATATGAAAACTTAGATGAGGCAGGACTCAAAAAGAACCAAGTCCTGATTTATAATTCGACTCCTTTAAATATCAGAAAACCAGACTTTGAAGAAAACAAGAACCAGGATAAAGTAAGCATCAGTTATGAGGAGGAAAATGAAATCAAGGATTTTTTGGGTTTTAACATAGGAAGTTCAGAGAGGCAGGAGGAAACCAAAGATATAAATCCTGAGTGTATTCCTCAAACCAATGTCATAGTAGCTAAGGAGATGGATGAAACCCCCACAAATAGCCCCTCCATGAGCAAGTTGGTGGTCAACAAATGCTTAGCTCCAAACACCAGGGTAACCCACAATGAGGATCAGTCAGGAAATTCAAAAAACTCAAAATCTGAAAAAGAAAAAATTGAAGAAGAAGTTAATATAATAACAAATTACATAAAGGAAAAATTATCAGAAGAATTGATGGAAGAACTGATGGATGAGATTTGGGACACAGAAGACATTGAGCATCAAGAGAAACTCCTTGAGGAGATCATTAATTTGAACAGTGTTAACTCAGAAATTCCTATAGAAGAATTATTAATTAATTTGGAAAAAAAAGAGATGAAAGAATAGGTTCCCCTAGGCATAGCGCATACTATTGAGAGAAAGACTTCCCCAGATTATGCAAAAAAACCAAAGAGAAGAGGAAGAAGACCCAATGTTGAATTAAGAGGCTTGGCAGGGGAAGTTGTAGGACATGTGAAGATAATGTCTATTCTGAATGCTGGGAAGGGGAAGAGCCTTCCCACAACATCATGAATGTCCTTTCCTAGAATGTTAAGGGTATGAACGCCCCTAACAAGAAACGTTTAATTAAAGGTTGCATCAAAATTCACAACCCAAAAATTTTGTTAATTCAAGAAACTAAGTTGGATAATTTGGAAATAAACAATTTTAAGAAGAAATTAGGATTAAGGGAAATTGAAACCTCGGTGGCTAAAGGAGCATCAAGAGGCCTAGCAATTTTTTGGGATCCTAGAAACATTTCAATAAACATTTTAGAAAGAAGACAATATTGGATGAGTGGAATGATCATAAACTTTAGACTTAATCTAACTTTTAATTTAATAAATGTGTATGGGCCTATTCAAAACAAAGATAAACTTAGGGTTTGGAATGAGATTGGTTCATACCTGGATCAAACAAAGGACACACTTTGCTTTCTAGGAGGGGACTTTAATGTAATAACTAAGATTTATGAGAAAAAAGGTCGAGTAAGTTCCCTTCCAATAGCAGCTAGAGACTTTATACAATGGAGAGACAACAACTCCCTCCTTGAAATTCCAACAGAAGATAAATCCTTCACATGGAATAATAGAAGGCTAGGCTTTTGCAACATTGTAGAGAAATTAGATAGATTCTTCTTTAAAGGGAGCTTATCCAACTATGATATTTCACTTACGGCTAACATCATTCCTTTATCTGGATCATACCATTACCCAATTACTCTCAATATCCTAACACAAACTAGATCGAGAAAAAGTGCCTTTAAATTTGAACAAATATGGCTAAGGGATCCAGAACTCCTAAAACTAATAGAAACCTGGTGGTCAGAACCCCAGATTGAGGGTTCTAAGATATATAGATTAGTAAACAAACTCAAATGGATTAAAAAAAAATTACTGGAATGGAATTCATCTAAGTTTGGCAACATCTTTGAGAAGAAATTAGACCTTGAATCAGAACTAGGTATAATCAACTCCCAGGTTATTAAATATGGGATGAATGATGACCTTTATCATAATGAGAAGGGTTTACTAAAAGATTATGAAGAAATCCTAGCTAGAGAAGAAATCTTTTGGAAACAAAAATCAAGAGAAACTTGGCTAGAAGCAGGGGATAAAAATACTAAATTTTTCCACAATAGCACCAAACAGAGAAGAATTGCTAACAGGATCTCTTGCATCAAGAACAAGGAAGGTGAAATTATTGAAGATCCCAAAGACATAGCAAATGAAGCAGTAAACTACTTTGATAACATTTTAAATAATAGGGAGGCATCAAATCTAGGAAGTCAAAGAGAACTTCTTAGGAATATTCCTAAAGTCATTACTAAACAACACAACCAAATGCTTACTGGCAAATTTATAATGAATGAAATTCATTCAGCTTTAATGCAAATGAATCCAAATAAATCTCGAGGACCGGATGGATTCTCAGCTATTTTCTTTCAGAAATGTTGGCACTTCATAGGTGAAGAAGTCATGGGAGCATTAGAGGGGGTTATAAATTTAGGAAGAATTCTTAAAGAAGTGAACAATACGTTTATCGCTCTTATACCTAAAAAAGAGAAACCTTCGAGTCTTGATGATTTTAGACCTATAGCCTTATGTAACACCTTATATAAACTATTTAATAAAACCAGGGCCCTGAGACTTCAAAAACTTCTCCCCTTGATTATTAGTGAAGAACAGACAGGGTTTGTTCCGGGAAGATCCATCTTTGATGGGATAATCATAGCACAGGAGGCCATTCACTCAATCCTTAAAAATAAAGACCCCAGTATGGTAATCAAATTGGATATTAAGAAAGCATATGATAAGGTAGATTGGAGATTTCTATGTAAATGTATGGAAGCCTTTGGCTTTTCCAAAATCTAGATTAACTTGATTTTCGAATGTATATCTACTCCTAAGATTTCGGTCTTAGTAAATGGAACCCCAGAAGGTTTCTTTGGCATCTCTAGAGGACTTAGACAAGGAGATCCTATCTCCCCTTTCCTCTTTATAATCATGGCCGAAGCTTTAGGTAGGACAGTGTTGGAGGAAAGGAAAAAAAAAAGACAATAGAGGGAATCTCCATCACCAGTGACTTGGAGCCTACTACTCATCAACATTTTGTCGATGACACTCTTTTATACGAAGCAAGCAAAAGAAGGGAGGCCAGATCTTTTAAAAGGATTTTAGAAACTTACTCAATAGCCTCTGGACAACAAATAAACCTAGATAAATCAGAATTATTCTTTTTTCATACTGATACATGAACTAAAAATGACATATGTAGAATCCTCAACTTCAAGGAAGGTAGGCTCCCTTGTAAATAGTTAGGTCTCCCCCTAGTTAAGGATAATAGGGCAACAAATGTATGGGACCCCATTATAGACAAGATTAAAAACAAAATGAGCTCATGGAAAGGAATATGGTTGTCCTCAATTGGCAAAACTACCATGGTAAGATCAGTATTGGTTGCAATACCAATTTATCATTTATTATGTATGCACTTACCTTCAAATAAAAAATCTGAAATCACAAAGCATTTAAGGACATTTTTTTGGCAAGGAAGCAATGAAAATAAGAAAATTCCACTCATATCCTGGGAAAATATTTGTAAGCCTAAAGAGGAGGGAGGAGTGGGCATTAAAAACTTAGGGGATCAAGGGAAGGCCCTAGGGGCCAAATTACTATGGAGGCTCTTTAGAAACCCTGAGGCAAAATGGGCGAAAATACTTATTCACAAATACTTGAAAGATGGCTCACCCATAAATATCTTTAGAGAAATCCATCCCCTAAAAGGATCAAGGATATGAAATTTTATGATGGAATGTAGAATCATTATTTTGGAAAAATTAACTTGGTGCCCGGGTCCGGGGGAGGAGGTACTGTTCTGGGATGACTCATGGGGGGGCTATGAAGTAATATCTAGGAAATTAAATAACCCAACCCTCATAAATTCATTAAAGGAGAAGATTGGTCTCAATCTCAAAGACTACCTCACCCTTAAGGATGGGAATTGGAATTGGAAATCCTTGGAAGAATATGGCATCTCGGCTTCAGATGAATCAACAATCAAGGATATTCTTAAAAATAGGAAAATATCATTAAACAACTCAAAAGATAAATTAGTGTGGGATGGATAAAAAATAGGGGAATACAACACAAAAGATGGATACAGGATCATCTCCCAAAGTTACAATAGACCAAAAACCTCCCTACCAATCCACTTGTGTTGGGGTAAGGAATGCTCCCCAAAAGCAGGCTTTTGCATGTGGTTAGCGATGAATTATAGACTTTTAATAGTTGATCATTTTAAGAAATTAGACTTTTTAGGTCCTAGCAGATGCCCACTATGTGAAGAAGATGAAGAGGATGGTGACCACTTATTTTTGAACTGCCCATTCACAAATCAATGTTGGAATTGGTTGCAAGGGAACTTAGGATGGTCCTCAGCCTTTCCCCAATCTCTTAAAGCCATACTGCAACCATGGCCAATCATCAAACAAAAGAGCATTTTTGCTAACCTATGGTCTCTTTCCCCATCCATATTAATATGGGAAGTTTGGAAAGAACGTAATAGAAGAATCTTTAGAGGAGAAAAAATGGAATGGGAACAACTATGTAATAAAATTGAAGTAGCAATCATAGAAAAGATGAATAGAAATACACTCAAAATCCTGAAAATAGATCTAAGGATGAGTCAGTGGGATGGGAGAATGAGGGGAAAATGGGAAGGTTTAGTCTTACCACCTTTTATAGGGGCTAATCCTCAGATTTCATTGTCAAAAAGGAAGGAATGCATGTGGTAACCTCCAAAGAATGATTGGTACAAACTTAATTTTGATGGAGCTTCCAGAGGAAATTCGGGAATTGCAGTCATCGGATGTAGCATACACAACCATGAAGGCAAGGAAATTGCAGCACTTGCAGCTCCTATAGGAGAAGAAACAAATAATTGGGCAGAACTTTTTTCTTTAATAAAGGGTCTTAAAAAATGTGCTTCCTTGGGATTAAAGCACTTATAAATTGAAGGTGATTCTGCGATAATTATAAATGCACTAAGGAAAAAGGTAACTCCAAATTGGAGATTAAACTCCCTCCTCTCCCAGGCTTTGACACTTTGTGATTCCTTTCTAGAAATATCAATTAATCACATTCATAGAGAAGGTAACAAGAGAGCTGATGAATTAGCTAACTTAGGAGCGAATGGGATCTCTTTGACTTAACTGGAAAATGCAGATATATAAGTTAAATAAGTTACAACCCTAGATGTTTAAAAATCTAGAGTCCTATTTACTAACAAAGTTTGAATCTTAACCAAAAATGGTATTCTCTCAACCTCTTTAAATAGAAAAGTGAAATATTAAGTTTGATCTCTTTTAGTCGGGATTAAGGAAAGCACCTGGCATCCACCTAAGGGTAGTAGGTTTAAAACTAATACAGTAATCTTACTTCCTAAAGCAATCTGAGAATAGTTACTGGGAAAGAATTAGAAATGTAGCCTCTATTGGAATGAATACTGAGAAATTGGGCAGGGATGTATACCTTAATCAAAGGCTCTAAAAAATGATGCTTTCCTAGGATTAGAGAAATTAGAAATAGAAATAGATTTGGAAATCTTTAACTATAATCAAGCACCATTGGTAATAAAACTACCTATTTCAAGCAGTAGATCTAAAGTTCCTTTTCAGAAAGGCCGATCAATCATAATCATTAGGAAGAAGAGAATGAAAGTTAAAGCTAAATTAGTAGGAGAAGGGATTATTATATCATAATTCAAACTTTTATCCTCAGACTAGCATCCACACCATACCTAGTATTCATAGCTATAAAATGTTAACAATATTTATCGATTAGAGTTCAAACCTTTTAAAGATTTCTTAAACATTTAAAATATAATATATTCTAATTAAAACAGACAATCTCCCCTCTTATACTTTGTTCTCAGGGAGAAAAATTAAAATAATATATTTAATTTATTCCCGCATAAAGAAAGCATTCTACTACAGGAATAGGTACTCCACCTCAAGGCCGTCATCTAAGGTAGGAACCTCATTGGATCAACTATTAATGAGAGGCTATCATTACCTGTCGTAGCTTGCAAAACCAAGCAATTTCACCTTAATGCGATTTAGTTGAGATACAACTATCTCCACGAGATGATGTACATATTAATTATGAAACTTCATGGATCATATTTTCACAAGCCTCCAGACTTCACATCAAAATTAAGTTGAATTCAGAGTATTTCTCAGCTTTATTTAGCTTTAAGTGAGGAATTGAAGTTATACCCCCATAAAAAACTTGCCGAAAAATAGAAGGCTCTGCTTAGAATTTCTGCACAAATATGGAATCCTGGATTATCACTTTTCACATCAAGGAAAATAGGCAAATGGCTTTCCGAGGAGCGGTGAAGCCAGAGAGGCTGAATATAATCTTGAAACCTCTTTCAGACATAGTTCGAAGGGCACTGATCAAAGGGCTAGGAGAGGAACACTTTGACTATGATTTTATCATTCGAGTTAATGGGTAGGTTATTGGTCTATTCATATCCTTGGCAATTTTTAATGGTACTGGTAAGGAAAAAGTTATCAAGGAAACAAGAGAAATCTTTGAGGAAGAACTCCTACTTGGTTTGGAGAAGGTGCTACATGGAATAGACAAAAATCTAACCATTCCTTTCCCGGAGCTGTAGATGAAGGAGTTGGAGGCCCTCCCTGCCATACCTAGCTTCCAAAGGCTCCCAATTCTCTTTTTCAAAGATGAAAATAAGTTTGATGAAGTTTGGCCTTCTATGAGGAAGAATCTAGACTTCCTCATAGCCACGGTGCTCAAGGAGGAGGTAGACCTCGATGAAGTTCTCGACAACTGGCGAGTGGAAGGATTCGAGGTTCCATTGGAAATGGACATGGCATCACCAAGTGATATTAGGGTCATATCACCACCAGTCAAAAGATCTTCAAGAGAATACAAAGTAAAGAAGGAATAAATTATCATCGCACACAAGAAGGATGCGGATTGGGACTGCAAAATCATCCGAAAAGACTAGCGGGACATGTTAAAAATTCAGCTTTGACTGTTTCTTTTTTATCTTACGAATGATGTCCATTTAAAACATTTTAGTATGGTTCTCAGAAATTATAATGGTTTAAAATAGAAAGACAATAGCAGGTATGGATTAGTCATGTTATTTTACAGACCTTTAATATATACATAACATAATTATTATATAATTTTATAGTTTGTCCCCTAAGACTTAATTTTCCAAGAATTTAGTCTTTATTTTCCTCTGTATTTATCCGTGTGGGCCCTAGATTTATCAGAATGTTTCTTCATGGCATATATCTTTCATAAATTATGATTTTCATTACTTAATAATACTTCAATTTTACAATTTTTTGTTTCGAAGGCTGGATTAAAATCATCTTATTCCTCTTCCCGTTTTCCACAAGATAGTTTGTTTTCCAAATTTCTTAAGCCCTTTGTTTCCTTCTTATATAGTGTTTATTTTTACTTTATTATTCTTTAATTTTTTCTCTAGGTTTAGCAGTTGGTAAAAATGGTATTTTTTAGTTCTTACTTTAGGCTACAACCGAATCTTCTGATAATAGTCACCTTTAGTCTCATTCTACCTCCCCTTTTCCTTTTTTATGAAGTTTCTTTTGTCCTATAGAGGGCATAGGCTTTTAGGGTAAAGAGAATTTTGTCCTTTAGGTAGGTTAGAAATTTTTCAGACTTTTCATCTCCCTTAAGAATATTAATCGCTTGAGATTCTCAATCCTTCTTCTTAAGGAGCAGACTCTTTAAAAGAGAGCGAGGACAACACAGTTATCATCTTGCAGTCTCTAGTTAGCTAAGTAAGATGTCTTCCCCCATTAAGTTGAGGAGCTTTCATAAACAAATTGCCTTCGATGAGGCTATTTCCTCAAGCAGGATCAGAAAGATATTAATGATTAAGTTGTAGTATTGTTGTCAGAGCAGTTTCTATGATTTTGGGTAGTGAATTTAAGGATAATTCAAATAAATACAGAGTAAATATGGATATCCCAGCAATGTTCCTAGCCTCGGCCCTCCAAGTAGATCCTGATATTGAGACTATTGGAAACCTCTGCAGAAGAATCTTCAAGAGAAGATATCTAAGGGATCTGGATAAAGTCTTAAAAAGCATCATGACAGATTTAACTATTCCAAAACCTAATAGATACGAATGGAGTGTAGTGCCCACTTATCCCATTCTTGAAGTAGAGGATTGGGAAAGATACATTGAAGAAACTCCTTCCATAAGAAGGAATCTGGACTTTTTGTTTTTCTTTACTCATCTTCGTCCTCCCCCGGAAGAAAATTGGATGAATGGTTTTATCGTGGAGGATGGTATAGGGCTCAAACTGGTAAGACAAGATAAACACTCATCAACATCTTCTTGCTTATCTAGCTAGGACAAGAAAAATAATGCTACAGGGACAAGGAAGTCACAATGAAAATTTTCTCATATAAGGAATTAGCCCTATTTTTCTTCAAATGATCAATTAAGAAATGAAGTATTAGCCAAGTCTGTTGATCAAACAAGGAATAAGGTATAAGGAATAAAATTTTCAGTCATCTAGGGCTTTTTTTGAATCTGTTAAATCACTATATACGGCTTATACTCTTACACTAGGAAATAATGTTTATACGATGCTTTAACTTCATGTTCAGCTGGTGAAGTACTTTAAGATGTGAAAAACATGGATATAATAGGAGAATGGTTTTCTTTTAGTCAAATTTTAAATTTTATCTCTCCCTTAAAGTATTTTAGTCTTAATAGTACTGGTGTTATAGGACTGGTAAGCTCAGCCATGACAAGCTTATTTTAACATGGCTTTATCTTTTTCTGTTATGTTATATATATACATCTGCACGGTTATCATCATATATATTCGTATGAATACTCTTTCATATATATATATATATATATATATATATATATATATATATATATATGTTCTTATATTTATTCATTTCCAATTCATCAAATATCTTAGGAATAGGTTCTTTTTAGACCTCCCTGACAAAGCTTTCATGATGACAAATGGGCATCTTTTTGGGTTATTTTCTGACATTTTGCAACAACTCTGTTACAATTTTCACAATTTTAATAGTATCTAGCAAGTTTCTCTTGTAACAATTTTCAGATAAGAGTTTTCTGACAAGAGTTTTTCTGACAGTTAGCAACTACTCTGTAATTCACAGGTTTAGTAGTATCTAGCAGGTTTCTATTATAAGATAACTATGATTCTTTTAAGTACTCTATTACCACTGCTCTACTTTGGATTCAATAAAGGTATGACAGTTCATTTGAGCTTAAATGACTTTCTTATTGTCCCTTTATTAGTTTTAGACTAGAATTACTTGGTAATCATGGTTTCCTTCCTAGCTAAAGTATGAATCCTTAAATGGGCTTGCTTGGTGATCCTTAAGGTTTGATTGAAGGATACAATATTGGGTTTTCACTATTATGTTTGTACACTATTACTAATAGGCATTTGCAGGGAATCGGTGTTACCAAAAGAGAATACAAGGTGTCATTTTGGAACACCAATCTTTAAGATAAAGAACTATGGTCCTCTATTTTTATCCTTTTATCTTTACAAACTCAATAGCTAGTAAAGGCATTTTTTTCTATCATAGGTGGTTTTTGCATATTTCCCAACATACTTACTGCGGAGTTATTTTATACAAGATCCTCCTCTGTGCTTTATGTGTCGACAGTTAGAAATGGAGCAAATATGGACATGTTTACCTGGATAGTCATTAATCTTGAAGTCAGTATATAGGGGTCATATACTGACTTCAGATTAAGGATTATCTGGGTAATTTGATGTTTGAAGATAGCAAGAAGGTTCTGCTCTGGAGAAGACTTTCAGATATCTTTTTCCTCTTTCATATTTGGTGCTAATAGGGGATCTTGATTTCTTTAGGATATTTCATTGTTAAGCCATTACTAATCTGCATTCATTTTTAAGGAGTAAAGTTATGTCATTTCCATATTTTTTATAAAGTTATGTCATTTCTATTCTAAAGCCATAATGCGAACAAGGATTTTGGTGTTTTTTTGACTACTAAATCAAGGTCGAGATAGAATGAATATTGATAGGAATAGGTTACTATAAGCGGTAGGTTTATTATATAGTCTTCTGATCAGACATATTTTGCTATGCTAAAGTAGCTTTTTCCTTTCCACATGCACAACTTCTTTTTCATTTGAGTAGTTTTTGGGGTATCTATTAGTCTAGAAAGAATATAATGTTGTTCTGAGGTATCTATTTCTCTATTTTTATCAAAATAAATCATCAATGGCATAAAGATTAGCAGAGATGAATTTTATTTATGGAAGGGATGTGTCTATATCTTTCCTTTCCTCCCCAATTTTTTTCTTAACAAAATTCTCAAGGTGCTATAATGCAATTCTTGATATACTAACTAGGATTGTAGGCATAGTCAACCTGTATCTAGTATGACAACACTTGCAGAGAATCTAATCTAAGCATGAATCAAATCAAGGCATGACACTAGGAGGGAAGGATATCCAATTCAGTAGACTGGACGGGACACGTCAAAGATTGTAACTCAATATCAGCATAGCGGATTATGTAAATTGTAATATCTTTTTGGATATGTTATGTAAAGGAAGGGGATGCCCTCCTATAAATGATATGTATAAAAACCAGACTATGGTCCCACGCAAGGCTGGAGGGTTTCTCAACCCCGCTCTTCCCTACCAGCGCCTGCACTAAGTGGGGTCTATGTATATGTTTAAATGATTAATAAAATCTTGGCCTCAGCCTTTTACCAAAAATAAAATAAAAATATATACATCATTTTATGATTTAACTTTTATCATGGTAAATTTTAAGAAATGAACAAATTAAAAAAAGTTAATAAATTATTATGTTATCAATACTCTGTGAAATATCTTTCATTTTGGTTATGAAAATCTCTTATCAAATTACGAATATTATTCTATATTCAAAATTTTCCTTGAATTGTTTCCAAGACAACTTGCTTGAATGTATATTTTATGTAGGGCTTTGAAGTCCAATTAATAAAAGCAATAGTAAATTAATTTTCTGCAATGTTTGAAAAAATGATTGCTTTAAATTACACTATTTTTTGTTGTTGCTAGAAATCAATGTTGATGAAATATTATAGAAGTAGAGATCTTTACATCAAATTGTATTTTAGATCTACTTAAAAATTATGTAATTAGTCAATAGACTATATTAGGCGAGCTTTTCCCTTAAACCTATGCCAAGAAATTAAATTTGACCAAAACCAAAATTCAAGTTTTTAATCAAACCTAAAATCAAAACTTAAATAAATATGCAATTATATACATTCACTTTGTCAAACTATATCATTATGTAAACCTAAATTCAAATTTAACCTTGGAGGAAACTCCATGGTTAAGCACGCTTGACTTGGAGCAATACTGGGATGGGTGACCTCTCCAAAAAGTTTAATATCACCAGAAATGGATTCTTGTCAACTACTACTCATGAAACATAAATCAACAAATTTGACTCGAAAATGACATAATTATGATAACAATATCAAAAACTAAATTCCAATTAAAAATTAAAAATCAACAATAATGTCAACAAAATATCCCATCCCTAATATGAACGAATGTTCGACAGTTTAACGTGACTGACACTATTATTTGAAAAAATCTATCACCAATTAACCATGGAAATCTCAGTTCATTTGAAAAACATTCGTTGAACGCCGCCAATGACTTTCCAAGAATGACGCCAGCAATGACATTATGGAGTGCCCAAAAAATAATATAAATATACAGTTTAAGCATTCTTTTCATTAATAGCTTAAGCATGGATAGCTTGAAAGAAGAAAGAGAAGATGTTAAGCTTCTAACAGCTTGGTTCAACCCATATGGCGTGCGAGCTGTGATTGGGCTTGAAGAGAAGGGCATCAATTATGAGTACGTTGAACAAAACATGAGCCCAGGGAACAAGAGTTCCTTCTTGTTGCAGATGAATCCCATACACAAGAAGGTCCCTGTTCTCATCCATAATGGCAGCCCTCTTTCTGAATCTCTCATCATTCTCCAATACATTGACCACGTTTGGAATTCTGATCCTCACACTGCCTTTCTTCCATCTGATCCATATGACCGAGCTATTGCACTCTTCTGGACAAATTTTATAGACAAAAAGGTGAGTTAAATAGGCACTTTAATAGTCTAATTTAGTTTTCAAGATTGCTTTCCATCATATTGGTTTCTTTGAAGGTTTTATGATGAATTCTCCCAATCCTTGTTCAATTTTAATTTAAGGTTGTGGGTGTTCATATTGGTTTCTTTAAAGGTTTTATGATGCATTCTCCCAATCCTTGTTCAATTTTAATTTAAGGTTGTAGGTGATCTATTGTTTTTAAGTGGAGGATTGAGTATTATTCAAGCATTGGGTATTATGTGTTCTATCAAAATTGTTTTTAGGGTACGATTGTTTCATTCTTTTTTTATCATAATCTTAGAGGTTTGAATCTTGATGGATTGTGTAATTAAGTAACAAACTAATATCCTCATCAATTTTGCTCAAGGTTGTAGTTGTTCATTTATTTTTAGTGGAGGATTTTATATGATTTATATACATAAGCGTGAATCTATATTGATGTTTCTTTGGCCGAGAGTCAAGGATTAGACATTATTCACTCTGCCAAAATCGCCTAGGGCACGATTGCCACATCCTTCATATCATGCCTCTAGGGGTTTGAATCTTGTTGGATTATGTAATCAAGGAAAAAACCAATAGCCTCATCAATCTTGCTCAACCAATTGAACTACAATCCTTTAGTGGGGGTTTTTATTTAAATATAATATCATTGAAAAAATCATAATTTGTAAGATTATTTTTCTAGTTATATTGAATATGTTTTTGATTAACTAAGTAGCAAACAAAGGTGGCGACCATTTACAACAAGCAGCCCCAAAGACAAAGAAACACAAGCCAAAAATATGCTACTCGCAACATTCCAAAGGTCATTGACATACCCTTGTACAACAAGTCCCAGGCCATGAACAAACCTCTTACAAAAAACAAACAACCCACATCAAGAGTGGGTGGCACTTTTGCCCACAACTCGAGGAAGAGTTCGTGAAGAGGAAATAGATCTTTCCCATGTGTAAACAATTCAATCAAGTGACCTTTACCATAAAATGTACATATTTTTACCATTAAACACTTAAAAAATCACATTTGATTATTGAATTATCTTCAATTTTGTTTCCCCGTATTTAACCAATACTACATGTATATAATCAAATATTAAGACAACATTAGCTCAAGTTTAATGTATGTGATAAATATATTATATTCATGCTCATGCCAATGTTGTCATGATATGTATGGAAATAACTTTATTATGTATTATACTCATGCTTATGCTAATGTTTTCATAATGACTTTATTTTAGGTTTGCGCCCTTGGAGAACGAGTAGTGAAAACGAAAGGAGAAGTCCAAGAAGTAGCCAAATGTGAATTCATACAAAATTTAGCAATATTAGAAGAAGAGTTGAAAGGAAAAAAATACTTTGGTGGAGATAGGTTTGGATTGGTGGATATAGCGTTTGTTCCTTTTACACTATGGTTCAATGCAATCGAGAGTTTAGGAAGGTTTAAGATTGATTTGGAGGAGAAATTCCCAAATATTTGGGTATGGAAGAAGAGATGTTTGGAAAGAGAGAGTGTGAAGAAGAAACTTCCTTCCCCTGAAAAATTGTTTGCTTTTGTAATTGAACTTAGAAAACTTATATTAGGCGAGATTTAGAAGTTCAAATTAAGATGTAATAATGATAAAGATAAATCATTTCATCTTTTTATATTCATATCTGTACAAGTTCTTTCAATACGACCACAATGAATTTAGAGATCACAATCATATATATTTATCAACCATTCTATTTTCATAAAATTAATATCATGTCCTATCATTGCATTGCAAGTTAATGTTTAAAAAAGTTTCAAGTAATTAATATCATGTTTTATCTTTATAGAGATTTTTATATAAAGAAGCTAAAATGTAATTTTATTTTAAATAAATTTGTGCACGAATGTAAGGTAATTATACGATTTAATAAAAATGTTAGAACAACTTATTCCTTGAGATTCGTTTATTAAGATTATTTTAATTAATCATCAAATTTTAATTAATATCTTTAATTTATTTGTATTTATATAATTTTTTATTCCTACTATGTAATTTCTATTAATTTTATTATATTATAAAATTTTTTTTGTTAAATCTTCAATGGTGAATGCCATTAAAAAACTTTATGAATAATTTCAAATGTCTTGATACTTGTCAATCTTGAGCTTCTTTTAGATGTTTAATGGTTAAAACAAATTAATACTTATTTATAAGGTAAACACCAACAAATATAATTTGTTCACTCATCTCATATCTACTCATCAAACTAAAACTATATAGAGATTTTTTTTAATCAATCAATCAAGAAATTTTATTAGGTTCCCTTCTCTCAGATATGAAACAGTTGAATAGTTTAGTAAAATTTTGCGTCCTTAATTTATAAGGATGAAGCCTCTATGTCTTAATTTCCATTGATTTGAATTAAATTGTCTCCTAAGAAATAGTTAAAACACTTAACCACATTATCATTTATGTCTCTGCAAGTCTTCACTCGATTGTTATCAAAATTTGAAAGACCAAAATTTGAAAGATCCTAGGCCATCTGTTTCAGAGAGGAGAAAGTAAATAGTCTATCAACTATTTTAAAAGTTCCACATTAAAGGTTTGCCCCAATTTTAGTTGTCATATTTAATGATATTTGATATTTTTTCGCTGGACCCGCGTAAAAAGTTTGCGAGCACAGTTTGGCATAATAAAATGAAACATTCTATAGCAAGCTTCATTTATCATATTTAGTAACACTTTTTTTTGTCATATTTAATAATACATTTTTTTTGGGATGTTCATATGAGCTTTGGTTAAAAATTTTGAGGTTCATTTTGGTGAAAATCTTACTTTATCTAATATTTAGTTGATAGGCTTGTTTTTTAAGTTTTCTTGCAACTGGAATTTGATTTGAAAATATAATTTAGATCTGAAAATTTGTTTCGGTTATGCCATGCAATAAAAATATCTAAACTAGCTAGTAGCAAAATAGATAGCCATTAAGTGAACTTTCCATAACCATTATTGCAGTAATTTTTTGACATAGAACAACATATGACAGGTCTGTAAATCATATTCATAACAACAAACTTGACTACAGTCTCACACATCAAACTTCAATACCCAAATCACCAAAAACTATGCCAAAACAATGCTACCTGATATTCTCCAAACTTCTCCAATTGAAATAGTTTGTTCATTAAATGAAAATAATGATACACATGACTGATTACAGACTCAGTAACAACAACATACTGCTGTAGAATGTTCATAAGCCTCGTACAGTAGAAAAATGATAAAACTATGCTTAAAATGCACTCCGAACAATACCCAAAGTAAAAACTTGGAAAATGGATAGAATCAAACAATAATCCACCAAATTTTCTTCAGTCTGAATGCAATCTCTGAGAGAGAATGCCCTCTATGAACAAGGATTTCTGTCCTTTTCTCATACAATGCTCATGGGTTATCTTCCACTGTTCCACAAGCTTTCTCCTTCAATGAGGCTTTGTCCATTGAAGAAGCTTTTTTCAAATTCGCAAATGTAGAGAAGAAACTGATAAACAACCTCTCAAAATTACCAAAATCCTAATATTTGTATCCATCATGCATGTATATCTTATTTGTAAATCTTGTTAATTTAATAATGAAAGTTGCCAAAACTAATCATTGAGTGGAAACTTTTTAAAATTTATTTTGTAGGTACTTTACCTGTTTGGGTTCTAAGGTCTTCTTTTCTATGTCTTTCGATTCTTTCTCTAGCTTAACCTCATCTTTTCTGACATTTATGACTTGTATCTAAAGGCTCTTTCCAAGAAAAACATTGTCTTCTAAGATTATTTTTGCTTGCCATAGGATGTCTCCTTTCTTTTGTATATTTTTTTTTGCTACCCCCTTAGCAACTTCTAATTTTTCTTTCTTTTTACACTATTAATGGTGTGCTGATACTTCCCCTTAAATTTATTCTTCATCTCTTCATAGCCTTTATTCTTGTAATTTCCTTGAACTCTTTTCTGAGGTTCACACTTCCTTGCATGTTCTATATATTTTCTACAAGACATTTCAAATTTGATTTCTTCAAGAAGGGAGTTGCAACTATGAAAAATCTTCTAAACCTAACACTTACTACAGTGAAACACAAAGGCCACTAAGTTAATTAAAGTTTATTCTAATTGAGACAAGATAAAAATTAGTCTAGGTGACATTAGGAGTTAGCTGATTGGGTTTGACCAATATGGGTTAGAAAATCCTAATGTCAACTATGTTGTTTAACTAGAGTGAAATTAAGTGGCTATCTAGGGTTAGCGAGGTTATAAGATGATATCATAGTTAAACTGAACAAAGTTTGATCACTAACAAAGGTCCTATCATTCTAACGACATTTGAATAGTTGACCATCAAAATTAGATTTATTTTAAACCTATTCTACTCAAACATATCAAATTATACAATCATACAATTTTAACTAACTCAATTTATACAATTTATAATATATCAAATACAGATAAATCTAAAAATTCATAGTTACTATCAACTATAAAGGAGTTAAATAAATTAAGCAAATTTAATAATTAAAGGTTATTAAAACCTCAACAACTCTATTTATGTAATTAATTATTTAATTAATCATATCTAACAACTAATCAGTAATAATTAACTAGTTGAAATAATTAATCCTCTAGGGCTTCTAACCTTGAGGCTTATACTAGGTCTTAACTTAAATTTAATTAATACTTAATTTATCTTATCAATCTCAAATAATTAAAATTAATAACAAGCTACTATAATCTTCTAATCAAAAGGGTTCTTAACTACATTTAAATTATAAACCATAAAAATAAAATACTAAATCAAATTTAAGTTAATTTGATGAAATTAAATCTAATTAATAACAATTACATCAAATTCTTAATCCTTATCTACTATGACATCCCCTAATACTTAGTCAACAAAAGTGACTATGAGGAGTTGAAGAAATAACTATTTTTTTTTTCATTCAAATCTAATTTTGCAACATGTTCTAAATAGTTCTAGTTAATTCCAATATCTCGCCAACAAAAACCCACTATATGTTAAAATTTATTTAATGTGAAATCCATCCATTAATTTGAATCTTTTGATTCAACCATGAATTCTATAAGTAGGAGTAAGTTTTTTTTTTTTACAAGAGAAATAACATAGGATTAATCCTTATGTTATTTTATCCTCCTTTTTTTTCATGCTATAGAATATTTTTAACTCTGATTTATTTTATTTATTAAATAAATCTCTGTGTTTTAATGTTAATATTATATTTTTTTGAAACCCTATGCAAGGCGACATGTGAGGAGGGGGCCGACGACACTCTCTTGACACCACCGCGAGTGGTGGTAGCCAACACAATGACGCCACAAGTGCGATGGGCAACATTGTTGCAGACCCACCGAGTGGCTCCCGACGGCTCCTCCACTGTGGGTACCACAATGGTGGTCGGGATGGCCATGGCTGAGCCCGCCACCCACTGTGGTTACCACAGTGGTGGCTCCGTAGCCATTGTGGTGAACTGGTCGGGTAGGGTTTTAACCCTCTCGTCGCTTGAGCCCTTCTACGGGTTTTTCTTAAAAAAATCAACTATGTTTATATTATATTTTGAATTTTGTTTATAACAAAATGCTTTTGGATGAGGATTATAATTATTTTCTTTTTTTATAAAATGGGGTTTTGTTATAATAAAGAATGGTATATTTAAGCATCACTTTTTGAGAGACAAGGTAGCAGAGAAAGAAATAAGGTTGGAATACATTAGCACAAAGGAATAGATAGCAAACATCTTTACAAAATTGTTGCCAAAAGATTCCTTTGAGTATCTTAGAGGTATGCTTGGGGTGCAAACCCCCCTTAGTGAGAATTAAATGATGAAGGGATGCATCGGTCCAGAGGTTTTCAGAGCTCTGATACCAATTGCTAGGAATAGCAGTCTACCAATACAACTAAAAGGGGGGTGAATCAGTTGTATGAGAGATTGTTAAACTTTAAATAGCAGCTACACCAAATCAAATGATATTGTTCACATTATATATATGTCAAGGGAATTGATCGACGAAAAATGTATTTATATTTTTATATTTATATTCTAATATATAAATATATTTATATAATTTAATACTAAGGTGTTTTAACACTATTATGCCAAAATATTTATGATTAAATTATTCTAGTGTAAATTCTGCATTTTTACAATGAAATTTTTTCCATAAATGAATATGTATATATATATATATATATATATATATATATATATATATATATATTCCATTTAATCTAATCAAAAGCAATGAATTTACTAGGGTAAATTGATACAAGAATTCTTTTAAGTTATGCATTTAAGACTTTTTAATTGATAACCATTTTAACAACATATTTTACTCATTTAAAAAAAAAAATTCTAGTTTATTCAAACTCATTCTTAGATGCTTAAATGATATAAAAACTTTACTTTTTATAAATGGTATTAAATTAATCACCTTAAATGGTCATTAGATGCATAAATTTAACAAGGTATGTTATAACTAAAAAGAAATAATTTGCACAAAGGAAAAGATCATAATATTTAATCAACAAAAGATATATTAACTTGCCTTCCATAATTTTATTCAACAATAGAGTAATCAACTTTACAACTTAATACTTTACAAATTACAAAATTTCTTTAATCCTTAAAAGAGCTTTTTATAAGAGAACTATAATAAGAAATAATCTGGAAACAAGTCCTTTAAAGCATGTAAGACCACCATGAGCTCCACCCGAATCCTACAATGAAATCCCATAGGTTAACCATGGAGGCTTACCTTCCAACTTAGGCCTTTTCAAGGCCACCCCTGAGCTAGGGGTTTCAAAAACCAACATGTGACAAGAAGTTCCAAATACATCAACACATCAGACATAAACATTAAGAATTCCCACCCAAGGTTTTACTAGGCCACTAAAAAGGACCTGATACTAGGGGTGCAGAGGGCTCATCACATGTGGAGATAGACAATCCTAAAACAAATGCAATACTTGGAATAGGCCACACATGGGCACTCATTCCATAATTTTGAAACTTCCACAAAAACATTCATGGCTACAAGCCATCAAAACTTTTCCTTATTACCCCAAATGCCCTTGGTATGATTGACATCATGGGGACTTTCCCACCCATGTACATCCATCCACACATGAGAGAATCTACACATCATAGGAAACCACTAATCCTTCACCCCATCAAGGCTACTCTTCCCTCCCAAGGGTGAGTGTACCTTGAAGAAACCCACAAAAATATACAACATAAAAATAACATTTAACTCACATACCTCCATGGAAACCTATAGAGTTTGAACAAACTAACATGGAAACTCCATTAAAGCATCCTAAAGCTTTTACATGCATAAAAATATCTACACTACCTTATGCTAAATAATTCCAACATTAAGTCCAAGCTTAAGGTGAAAATGAAGAATTGAAAGAAACTTTCTCCATTTATGTCTTTCTCCTTCTCCTAATTCTCCTTCCAAATCTAGGTGTCTCTAAGAGTAGAGCGTGGGTGAACAACCTTAACTTTCCTCCCAAATCCTCCTAAAAAGGCTCTAGCCTAAGAATATTTGATTCTAACATTAATGAGGAAGCCTCTAGGGTCTTCCTTTCTCCTTTCAAGTCAAGACCCTCATAAATAGAGTTTATGACTCACATGGGAATGATAAGATACTTTCCCCAAATTCATCGAACTCTCCAATTTTCGCCACTTTGAAGAGATGATATTTTAGGGGTGTCATAAATGAGTTCAAGGGATCTTAATGGGTTAAAAATGACCCCTAACCCCTAAGGTACCAAGTAGGGTGGTCAAAACTAACCTTAACTACCTTTTGGAAGCCTATTTGGTCCTCCTAAACTCCACTTGAAGTTAACCTACGAAATTCAACTCCCTTGACCCAATCTAATCTTCCTTAATCTTAGAGTATGCATGGGTACTATACTAGGTAACCCCTGGGTCATGACTAGGTCTACCCTAGTTACATTTACTAGCCATGTCAACTCACAAGGACATATGTGTCAAGTGACACCACATAATTACATTAGGCATGACCCATTTAACATTTACAAAACTAATTTAAATACAACTATGCAATATACTTTCATGAATAAAATACATTATAATGAGGTCCATGTCTCTTCACATGCACGACCTTAGCATCATGGTGAATACACATAGGTTCATTTCTAAAACCCCATTTTAGTACCATGGTCAACTTCCTGCACACTCATTGCACACATCAATAGGTCCAATAAATCCACATGTAACATAATAAAATACATAATATAACACACACACCACTTATATTTGCATTTAATGACTCAAAGGTAAATTAAACAATATTTGCATCTAGTTCATACACATAAACTTAATTCTTAATTATTCTACATTCTGATATATCCTAACATGTATATCCATCACAATGTATCATTAAACTTAACCATATAGATAAACTGCATAGCTAATCATAGGGTATCACCTGAATAGGTTCATATCAAATCTGTAAGATTTGATGAAAAACAAATCTATTAAGCCCAAGAAACCTGCATGCAAAAATCTGTCACAAGGAAGAAATCCGTAGGAAACAAACAAGGGTTTTGCTCTGACAATATGAAAGTTATTATTATCAGCCAAAAGAATGATACAAATATACAATAGATCAATCCTTATAGAAGGAGATCGAAAAACCTAATGGGAAACCGTAAAAGGTAAATAGGCATTTAATAATTAGATTTAATTATTAAATGACTAATGCAAGTGCATAAAAGGAAATCTTAAGAGGTAGTAAAGTTAATTTAATCAATGTAATTAAATTAATGCTTTACTCTAACACCCCCCTTAAGATGAGCAACAATGCAGCTACAAACAATGCAAGAAAGAAGCAAAGGAACTACAATGCTGAATGCAAATTTGGGTCCTGGCATTGTATACACCTAAAAATGGTCACCTAGACTATTAGCCCCCATTTGATCAAATCCTAGTTCTATCATTTATTTGATTATTTTCTATGGGCTAACCATTTTATCTTGAGTCTTTATTTGATTAAAAGGAATATTCCCTCCCCTTTTAATAAATAAAAAGCCCCCACTTTTCCTCTTATCCTAAGTTGCACAAATAAAGCATTATTCTTATTTTATAAAAAAGGGAAAAGCACTTTTTGTCTCATATGGACACAAAAGTCAACTCCTATTTTCTCATTGGAGGATATTTGTGCACATGGATTGCTCCTCTTTGATGCTCCACCGTTGATTAAATCTTTTGCCTCTTAATCTCCATGGTCCATTCCTTCTCATTTCCTATAAAAGAAGAGCTCTCTTCTTCATTCTAGATCCCCAACTTTTTATGCTAATATTATGCTACAGGTTTTCTAGGTACACTTTGGAGTTTTTGAAGATTTGGAGCATTCTTAGCATCTACATCTCATTCTTGCATTCTACATCTCATTCTTGCATTCTTAGCTTAGCTTCATATTTATGTTTTCTTCGATTAGCTTCATTTCTATGCTCTAGATTAGCTCACATAGATTAATTAGCTTGGGTTGTAACACTTGCATATTTCCTTTCATAGCTTAGCTTGCATTTCCATTTCTAGCATAGCATTGCATTGCATTTTCATTCTTGATTCTTGAGGATATTGGCATTCTTGCCCTTGTCTTCATTGAATCTCCCATTGCATGGTTTACTAGCAAGGTTATAGGCTAAATAGCTCTAGCTGAGAGCATTCTTAAAAGCCCTTGCACTCCATGCCTAGGGAGCAATGGATCGGTTTGTGAGGGCTCATTCTTGAGTTTCCTTGCATGTAATGATCCATAGAAGTGTGACACATTTGTAGCACACATTTTTGGCGCCCACCGTGGGGCAGAGTAGATAGACTTTGTCCTTTAAATTTTGCATTTTCGTCTATTTTCGTCAATTTTTTGGCAAGTTTTTAGCTTAATTTTTAGTCTCTATTTTTTGTCTCAGACTGTCGCGTGATACTTTCTAGAAGTATCGCGTGATATACCTCTGTATGTGCGTGCGATACTTCACCTGTCAGAAGTATCGCCTGGCTATAGTAGAGTATATCGCCTGGTCTCGGGTGAAGTATCGCCTGGTGTCGGGCAAAATATCACGCGGACTGATAAGTATCGCCTGGTGTCGGGTGAAGTATCCCGCGATACTGTGTCTGTACCTGGCAGTGACCTATTTTTGGGCTATTTTATCTATCTTGCAAGTTTCAAGTTCTCTGCTATCTTTTTAACACCTCAACAAAAACCATGGCACCATATTTGAGGGCATGGACTTTAAATCTTAGCCATAGATAGTGGACTTACTAAGTAAAGTGTTGTAAAAGATAAAAATGATTTAAAATTTACTACATTAGATTTAAAAAGCACAAAATTAGAATACTCAATTATTAAACCTTCTCTTATCTATTGTTTACATACATATTTTATTTAAAAAAACATGCCTCTACCTTATTCAATACATCTCTTTCACTTACAAATTGCTAACTTTATCCTTGTTCCACATGACATGAGTTTCAATCTTAACATATAACACATTGCTTTAAAAATAATATTTCAATTAATAACGGAAGTCAACCATTTATGACTGATGTGGCACAATTAATTAATTTTTTTTTTCATTTACCTTTTGAATTTTTGGACTTGATCTTATTTGTGAAGGGAAATAATATTTAATTTTTTTTCTTAAAAGATGATAGATGGATGGTAAAACAATATTTAAAACTCTATGAGAAAATCTTTTTTTTTTAGAAAGATGATAAATAGATCTATATGACTTTTTAATATATACTAACAATCGCACCTTGGTGTGCAATAGGTACGCCGAAGAGATTTTTAAGGTTAAGGGGGAAATTTTTTCTCTTTTTTTTATATACATTTGTGTAGTATGGTGAATTCGTAAACATTTAGAAAATGTTATTATTGATGCAATAATGGTCCCAATAGAGAAGTGTTATCTTTAAATCAACTATCCATGTCTATTTACATGGATACAAACATGAGTGAAACATGACCTATGAATGAAGGATATAACCATGTACCATTATCAATAGATTAATGTTGTATTTGCAATAGCGATAGAGTGAGAAAGGGGAGATGGGGAGATGTAGGAAAGAAAGAGGAAGAGATAGAGGGAGGACTGAGAGAGAGGGGTAAGGATATGGTGGTAGAGATAGAGAAGGAAAAGTATAGGGATATTTATTTATCTTCTGTTTGTTTAGTGGTCACTAGGAATAAGTAATTTGAACATAATAATTTCTTTAGTTATAATTCCTTTTTTTGGTAGATGTCCATATCACATTCCAAGGCGGGAACACGTCTACCAACATATTTACAACAATAATGATGGACATCCATACCCTATTCTAAAGCTCCTATTTTGACAGAGGCCTAGAGAATGCCTGGAAAATATTAGCGTTGAAACTTGTTTGATGCATATGGATTTAATAAAGGTATAGGCGGGAGAAAATAGTTCAAAAATATTTAAAATTTAAGTGGGATTAATAGCTGATGAGAATTGTGAGTGGAAATGGTGAATGAGATGGGCTAAAGGGGCCCACACCAGCCACCGAAGTAGTCAACATTTTGAGTGGGTTTGTAAATCCCAAGCCCTCTTTGTTGCTTTTCCTTTATTCCACTTTTCATAATGCGCAAGACAACGTTTGATGATAAATTTGACAAAATGATGACATTTTTGAAAGAAGGGAGATTTTTACAGAGATGCAACCGATTTGGAACATGTCATCTTTCCATATTTAGAAAAATCACATACATGAGTATGAGGCGATTTGTATGTAGTTGTTCATACTTGGGATTATACGTTTCTCTATTTGAAAGTGTTTGTAGGCAAGCTTCATTGCAAAACCCACAATAAAAAGAAAATTTGTTCAGTGGAGTGTACTGATTCCTTCAAGATCGGTTTGTTCAAGTGTGTGTGTGTGTGTGTGTGTGTGTCTATATATATATATATATATTTGTAGATGCTTATATGTGTGATGATGGTAATTGATTATTAATTGTAGTGTGTGGCTTCTTCACAACAATGGAGGTCTATAAAAAAAGTTCATATTTGTGCACTATTGATCTCCACTTTTAGTTGTCTATGCTTCCACAATTTAGATTATTATCTACCACAACAATCAATTGCAACATCTAATAGTATTCCTCTATCATTTATGCTTTGATGGTTATCTATACCCTGCTCCAGAATTCCCATCTTGGCACAACTGGGGATGATGCTAACAAAGGTTGTGGAATTTGGATTTAGGTGGAATTAAAGTTGATATTAAATGGAATTAATCTCTTATCATTTAACTAATTCATGAGAATCAAATGTTATAGAATGATTAAAGATCGAAGGACAACAATATATCAAGACATTAATTCACTTATGAATCAAACGATCAAAGTAGTGTCTAGCTTAAGACTTGGTTGAAATTTTTTGAAGCCTTTAAACCTATTAGATTTCCACAATCCATACAAATTCTATATATCAATTTCAGGATTCGATTGTGTAGATTTTTTTTTTCATCAACATTGTAGATCATATACTAAGTGATCACTTAGTGTGATTTGAAATGTTGATGACAAAAAATTCTACACAATCGAATCCAGAAACTAATATATAGCTTCTAAAGCCTTTTCAACAAACCCCTTTTGCATATATCTAGTAATCATGGATCATAGGATTCCATGAGACTACATTTATTTGGGGTATCCTGTCACATGGTTCAGGTGCATTGTTTATGCTTCCACATTTTAGATATGTCTACTAAGGTAGATGCAACTACAATATTTGCCAAAATTCCTTCCTTATTTGTCGTGTTCGAGTCCATATTCCATTCCAAAGCTCCTATTTTGGCATAGGCAAGAAGGATGCTAGAAAATATTGTAGATTCACCAATGGACTACACTTGATTGAACATTTCTAAATCCTTTGCAAAAGATGCATTTTGTGCATTTCTTGTAAATCGAGACCACATTTCTCTTACACATCTTGTCAAATAGTTCAGGTGCGTTGTGAATGCAGACAAATTTTGCATACATGTTTGCTAGAGCATTTTATGAGGGATGCCCACACTCTATTCCAAAGCTCCCATGTAGAAGTAAATATGTTTGTGTTTGAAACCTGGATGCTTGGGTAGATATTACAGGTCGGAGAAAAGGGTTTAAAATTTTCTAAATTTGCACGAGCTTCACTTTTCTATATAAATTATAATAAAATAGCTTTTCTAACATAGGAACGAGTTATTCATGAAAATTAAATGTATTTAAATTAAGTAAAAAATCATTTCAAGAGAGACATGTAGATGAAAAATGATTTTAAAATATTAATTTTATATCTTTTCAATATCAAATTGTTTCAATATCCATTAAAACCCCTCCATTCCCAAGAGAAATGTCACATAAGAAACAAAACAAAATAAATGCATATTCACTAGATTAAAGAAGTAATTTCTATAATAGTAAAATTGATAAAAAAATAAAATTGGATGACCGTTTTAAATGTATATATATAAGATAACGTTTATATGTTTCAAAGAAAAATAACTAAAAATTAGTAGAAGTAATAAATAACAATTAAATAAAATAATAAATTTGTATAAATTAATGTTGAAATAAATGAATATTATTTTTTAAATAATATTATATCAAGTAACATATCACAATACTAATATTAATTCAAAATTCATTCAACAATAAAATAAATTAAAATTGTAATATTATATATATAAATCAAACACAAGTAATATATATTATAAATTATTTTTTCTTATTGATATTATAAAAATAAATACCATATAGAAAATAATATTTACTAATCTAAATCATTTTAATTATAATATTTTAAATTTTTTTCATAATTTATAATCTATCTTTTCATTATACATATATTATAGCACAAACTAAAATATTTCATTATGAATATATTCAATTGTAATTAAAAATTAATTTAATTTGAAATCAATCTTTAAAATAAAATTTCTCATAAAACATAATTTTTAAAGTTTGAACTTATAATTTATTTTTTAAAACAAAAATGCAGTCAAAAGTGGGGGATTCCAACTCCGACCAAGCTATGACAATGTATTCATTGTAATGGAGAAATGCACAGTGTTTAAAATAAACTCTGAAAAGTGCAAAACGCAAAGCGGTAAAAAATGCTACTAAGAGAAATGATGGACGGTTCTATACATTGCCGTTTACATTTAAAAAAGCTATAATTATAAGATATATCTTGTAAAGTTTACATTTAAAAAAGAGAATGTATCTTAATTTTAAAGGAAAATAGATATATAATTCTATAATTTAGCTTAGGTTACAAAGTATATACATGATTTTATGTTTCGGTTCATTTTGACATAATTTGACATAATTTTTTAATGAAAAGGAAGTTTGGTGTAATATTAGATAAAAGCTATATGTTATATAATGTAAATATATTAAAAAGGTAAGTTAAATATAATTTTATATATAATTCTATATAAATTTATATTTAAAACAAAATTAAAAAATAAGTCTTAAGGATGATACATCTCTGATTTTTAAGGCTCATTTCAAATGTAATTTTTTATGAGCTTGCAAACATATTTGTAATTTAATTTATTTTAAGATAATATATTTATATCTAGATGATTTTTTAATAAAATATTATATACAATTAATATACATCATTTTATGATTTAACTTTTATCATGGTAAATTTTAAGAAATGGACAAATTAAAAAAAGTTAATAAATCATTATAAAATTATTATGTTATTCAATACTTTGTGAAATATCTTTCATTTTGGTTATGAAAATCTCTTATCAAATTACAAATATTATTCTATATTCAAAATTTTGTCTTGAATTATTTCCAAGACAACTTGCTTGTATGTACATTTTATGTAGGGCTTTGAAGTCCAATTAATAAAAGCAATAGTAAATTAATTTTCTGCAATGTTTGAAAAAATGATTGCTTTAAATTACATTTTTTTTTGCTAGAAATCTATGTTGATGAATTACTATAGAAGTAGAGATCTTTACATCAAATTGTATTTTAGAGCTACTTAAAAATTATGTAATTAGTCAACAGACTATATTAGGTGAGCTTTTCACTTAAACTTGTGCCAAAAAATTAAATTTGACCAAAACCAAAATTCAAGTTTTTAATCAAACCTAAAATCAAAACTTAAATAAATATGCAATTATATACATTCACTTTGTCAAACTATATCATTATGTAAACCTAAATTCAAATTTAACCTTGGAGGAAACTCCATGGTTAAGCACGCTTGACTTGGAGCAATACTGGGATGGGTGACCTCTCCAAAAAGTTCAATATCACCAGAAATGGATTCTTGTCAACCACTACTCGTGAAACATAAATCAACAAATTTGACTCCAAAACGACATAACTATAATAATAATATCAAAAACTAAATTCCAATTTAAAATTAAAAATCAACAATAATGTCAACAAATATCCCATCCCTAATATCAACGAATGTTCGACAGTTTAACGTGACTGACACGATTATTTGAAAAAATCTATCACCAATTAACCATGGAAATCTCACTTCATTTGAAAAACATTCGTTGAACGCCGCCAATGACTTTCCAAGAATGACGCCAGCAATGACGTTATGGAGTGCCCAAAAAACAATATAAATATACAGTTTAAGCATTCTTTTCATTACACAGCTTACGCATGGATAACTTGAAAGAAGATAGAGAAGATGTTAAGCTTCTAACAGCTTGGTTCAGCCCATATGGCCTGCGAGCTGTGATTGGGCTTGAAGAGAAGGGCATCAATTATGATTATGTTGAACAAGACATGAGCCCAGGGAACAAGAGTTCCTTGTTGTTGCAGATGAATCCCATACACAAGAAGGTGCCTGTTCTCATCCATAATGGCAGCCCTCTTTCTGAATCTCTCATCATTCTCCAATACATTGACAATGTTTGGAATTCTCCTCACACTGCATTTCTTCCATCTGATCCATATGACCGAGCTATTGCACTCTTCTGGACAGATTTTGTAGACAAAAAGGTGAGTTAAATAGGCACTTTAATAGTCTGATATAGTTTTCAAGATTGCTTTCCATCATATTGGTTTCTTTGAAGGTTTTATGATGAATTTTTCCAATCCTTGTTCAATTCTAATTTAAGGTTGTGGGTGTTCATATTGGTTTCTTTAAGGGTCTGTTTGGGTGCTGGAATTAGACTGGATATTTCGGAATTAGATTTCCGGATAATGTCAATTTCATGTTTGTGTCCATTCCAAAAATTGGAATTGGAAATTTGAAATTCCAATTTTGCCCCCAAAATGGACATTTCATCTACCACTCAAATAGATGGAATTAGAATTTCGAATTTCAATTCCAATTTTTATAAAACCAAATTTAATATTTCTTGGGATCCGTGACTATAAGGATGTATATTATATTGCTATAAGGATGTATATATATACATGTGTGTATATACATACATGTATGTATATACACACGTGTATATACACACACGTGTGTATATATACATAAATGTGCACGTATATACACACACATGTGTGTATTTATATATATATATACACATGTGTGTATGTGTATACATGTGTGTATACACACACATGTATGTGTATATATATATGTGTGTGTGTGTATGTGTGTATATATACATACATGTATGTGTATATGTGTGTATGTGTGTATACACACACATGTGTGTATGTGTATACATGTGTGTATATACACACATGTATACATATATACACACACATGTGTGTATGTGTATATATACACATGTGTGCATGTGTATATATACAGACATATACACACTATATTTAAAGAAATTAAAATAAAGAATTAAAATTCCTTATGCATCTTCTTAGTCATCTTCCGAGTGAACCAAACGGGTCAGCCCATATTCCGGAAATCATTTTTAGGATTTGTATCTTCCAGAATTGACTAGAATTGGCATTTGGTATTCCAACACCCAAACAGGCCCTAAAGGTTTTATGATGCATTCTCCCAATCCTTGTTCAATTTTAATTTAAGGTTGTAGGTGATCCATTGTTTTTAAGTGGAGGATTGGGCATTATTCAAGTATTGGGTATTATGTATTCTATCAAAATTGTTTAGGGTACTATTGTTTCATTCATTTTTATCATAATTTTAGAGGTTTGAATCTTGATGGATCATGTAATCACGTAACAAACTAATACCCTCATCAATTTTGCTCAAGGTTGTAGGTGTTCATTTATTTTTAGTAGAGGATTTTATATGATTTATATACGGAAACATGAATCTATATTGATGTTTCTTTGGCCGAGAGTCAAGGATTGGACATTATTCATTCTGTCAAAATTGCCTAGGGCACGATTGCCACATCCTTCATATCATGCCTGTAGGGGTTTGAATCTTGTTGGATTATGTAATCAAGGAACAAACCAATATCCTCATCAATCTTGCTCAACCAATTAAACTACAATCCTTTAGTGGGAGTTTTTATTTAAATATAATATCATTGAAAAACTCATAATTTGTAAGATTATTTTTCTCGTTATATTGAATATGTTTTTGATTAACTAAGTAGCAAACAAAGGTGCTGACCATTTACAACAAGCAGCCCCAAAGACAAAGAAACACAAGCCAAAAATATGCCACTCACAACATTCCAAAGGTCATTAACATACCCTTGTACAACAAGTCCCAGGCCATGAACAAACCTCTTACAAAAAACAAACAACCGACATCAAGAGTGGGTGGGACTTTTGCCCACAACTCGAGGAAGAGTTCGTGAAGAGGAAATAGATCTTTCCCATGTGTAAACAATTCAATCAAGTGACCTTTACCATAAAATGCACATATTTTTACCATTAAACACTTAAAAACACACATTTGATTATTGAATTATCTTCAATTTTGTTTCCTCATATTTAACCAATACTACATGTATATAATCAAATATTAAGACAACATTAGCTCAAGTTTAATGTATTTGATAAATATATTATATTCATGCTCATGCCAATGTTGTCATGATATGTATGAAAATGACCTTATTATGTATTATACTCATGCTTATGCTAATGTTGTCATAATGACTTTATTTTAGGTTTGTGCCCTTGGAGAACGAGTAGTGAAAACAAAAGGAGAAGTACAAGAAGCAGCCAAATGTGAATTCATACAAAATTTAGCAATATTAGAAGAAGAGTTGAAAGGAAAAAAATACTTTGGTGGAGATAGGTTTGGATTGGTGGATATAGCATTTGTTCCTTTTACGCTATGGTTCAATGCAGTCGAGAGCTTAGGAAGGTTTATGATTGATTTGGAGGAGAAATTCCCAAATATTTGGGTATGGAAGAAGAGATGTTTGGAAAGAGAGAGTGTGAAGAAGAAACTTCCTTCCCCTGAAAAATTGTTTGCTTTTGCAATTGAACTTAGAAAACTTATATTAGGCGAGATTTAGAAGTTCAAATTAAGATGTAATAATGATAAAAATAAATCATTTCATCTTTTTATATTCATATTTGTACAAGTTCTTTCAATACGACCACAATGAATTTAGAGATCACAATCATATATATTTATCAACCGTTCTATTTTCATAAAAAATAATATCATGTCCTATCATTGCATTGCAAGTTAATGTTTAAAAAAGTTTCAAGTAATTAATATCACGGTTTATCTTTTTAGAGATTTTTATATAAAGAAGTTAAAATGTAATTTTATTTTAAGTAAATTTGTGTGAATATAAGGTAATTATATGATTTAATGAAAATGTTAGAACAACTTATTCCTTGAGATTCACTTATTAAGATTATTTTAATTAATCATCAAATTTTAATTAATATCTTTAATTTATTTGTATTTATATAATTTTTTATTCTTACTATGTAATTTCTATTAATTTTATTATATTATAACATTTTTTTTTGGTTAAATCTTCAATGGTGAATGCCATTGAAAAACTTTATGAGTAATTTCAAATGTCTTGATACTTGTCAATCTTGAGCTTCTTTTATATGTTTAATGGTTAAAACAAATTAATACTTATTTATAAGGTAAACACCAACAAATATAATTTGTTCACTCATCTCATATCTACTCATCAAACTAAAACTATATAGAGATTTTTTTTAATCAATCAATCGAGGAATTTTATTAGGTTCCCTTCTCTCAAATATGATACAATTGAATAGTTTAGTAAAATTTTGCATCCTTAATTTATAAGGATGAAGCCTCTATGTCTTAATTTCCATTGATTTGAATTAAATTGTCTCCTAAGAAATAGTTAAAACACTTAACCACATTATCATTTATGTCTCTACAAGTCTTCACTCGATTGTTACCAAAATTTGAAAGACCAAAATTAGAAAGATCCTAGGCCATTTGTTTCAGAGAGGAGAAAGTAAATAGTCTATCAGCTATTTTAAAAGTGCCACATTAAAGGTTTGCCCCAATTTTAGTTGTCATATTTAATGATATTTGATGTTTTTTTGCTGGACCTGGGTAAAAAGTTTGTGAGCACAATTTGGCATAATAAAATCAAACATTCTATAGCAAGCTTCATTCATCATAATTAGTAACACTTTTTTTGTCATACTTAATAATACATTTTTTTTGGGATGTTCATATGAGTTTTGGTTAAAAATTTTGAGGTTCATTTTGGTGAAAATCTTACTTTATCTAATATTTAGCTGATAGGCTTGTTTTTTGAGTTTGCTTGCAACTGGAATTTGATTTGAAAATATAATTTAGATCTGAAAATTTGTTTCGGTTATGCCATGCAATGAAAACATCTAAACTAGCTAGTAGCAAATAGACAGCCATTAAGTAAACTTTCCATAAACATTATTGCAGTAATTTTCTAACATAGAACAACATATGACAGGTTTGTAAATCATATTCATAACAGCAAACTTGACTACAGTCTCAAACATCAAACTTCAATACCCAAATCACCAAAAACTATACCAAAACAATGCTACCTGATATTGTCCAAGCTTCTCCAATTGAAATAGTTCATTAAATGAAAATAATGATACACATGACTGATTGCAGACTCAGTAACAACAACATACTGCTATAGAATGTTCATAAGCCTCACACAATAGAAAAATCATAAAACTATGCTTAAAATGCACTCTAAACAATACCCAAAGTAAAAACTTGGAAAATGGATAGAATCAAACAACAATCCACCAAATTTTCTTCAGTCTAAATGCAATCTCTGAGTGAGAATGCCCTCTATGAACAAGGATTTCTGTCCTTTGCTCATACAATGCTCATGGCTTATCTTCCACTGTTCCAAAAGCTTTCTCCTTCAATGAGGCTTTGTCCATTGAAGAAGCTTTTTGCAAATCTGCAAATGTAGAGAAGAAACTGATAAACAACCTCTCAAAATTACCAAAATCCTAATATTTGTATCCATCATGCATGTAAAGGTTTTGTTGCCATAATTCAAACTATATCTTGTTTGTAAATCTTGGTAATTTAATAATGAAAGTTGCCAAAACTAATCATTGAGTGGAAACTTTTTAAAATTTATTGTGTAGCTACTTTACCTTTTTGGGTTCTAAGGTCTTCTTTTCTAAGTCTTCTATTCTTTCTCTAGCTTAACCTCATATTTTTTGACATTTATGACTTGTATCTAAAGGCTCTTTGAAAAGAAAAACATTGTCTTCTAAGATTATTTTTGTTGCCTCCTTTTTCACTTGCCATAGGATGTCTCCTTTCTTTTGTATATTTTTCTTTTCTACCCCCTTAGCAACCGCTAATTTTTCTTTCTTTTTACACTATTAATCGTGTGCTGATACTTTCCCTTAAATTTATTCTTTATCTCTTCATTGCCTTTATTCTTGTAATTTCCTTGAACTCTAATCTGAGGTTCACCCTCCCTTGCATGTTCTACATATTCTCTACAAGACATTTCAAATTTGATTTCTTCAAGAAGGGAGTTGCAACTATGAAAAATCTTCTAAACCTAACGCTTACTACAGTGAAACACAAAGGCCACTAAGTTAATTAAAGTTTATTCTAATTGAGACAAGATAAAAATTAGTCTAGGTGACATTAGGAGTTAGTTGATTGGGTTTGACCAATATGGGTTATAAAATCCTAATGTCAACTATGTTGTTTAACTAGAGTGAAACTAAGTGGCTATCTAGGGTTAGTGAGGTTATAAGATGCTATCGTAGTTAAATTGAATGAAGTTTGATCGCTAAAAAGGGTCCTATCATTCTAACGATATTTGAATAGTTGACCATTGAAATTAGATTTATTTTAAACCTATTCTACTCAAACATATCAAACTATACAATCATACAATTTTAACTAACTCATTTTATACAATTTATAATATATCAAATACAAATAAAACTACAAATTCATAGTTACTATCAACTATAAAGGAGTTAAATAAATTAAAGAAAATTTAATAATTAAAGGTTATTAAAACCTCAACAACTCTATTTATGTAATTAATTATTTAATTAATCATATCTAACAACTAATTAGTAATAATTAACTAATTGAAATGATTAATCCTCTAGGGCTTCTAACCTTGAGGCTTATACTAGGTCTTAACTTAAATTTAATTTATACTTAATTTATCTTATCAATCTCAAATAATTAAAATGAAAAACAAGCTACTATAATCTTCTAGCCAAAAGGAATCTTAACTACATTTAAATTATAAACCATAAAAATAAAATACCAAATCAAATTTAAGTTAATTTGATGAAATTATCTAATTAATAACAATTACATCAAATTCCTAATCCTTATCTACTACGACATCCCCTAATACTTAGTCAACAAAAGTGACAATGAGGAGTTGAAGAAATAACTATTTTTTAATTTATTTTTCATTCAAATCTAATTTTGCAACATGTTCTAAATAGTTCTAGTTAATTCCAATTTCTCGTCAACAAAACCCACTATATGTTAAAATTTATTTAATTTGAAATCCATCCATTAATTTGAATCTTTTGATTCAACCATGAATTCTATAAGTAGGAGTAAGTTTTTTTTTACAAGAGAAATAACATAGGATTAACCCTTATGTTTTTTTTAAGCAAAAGTGGACTAAGCACCGTATATATATTTATTTAATAAAAATTGATTCAAAGACTCATCTGGGAAAGAATCATGAAGAAAACTCAGAATCTTCGTCATATACAATCGAAAATTGAGTAATTACATAAGATATACATGAGCTTTACATCAATCTCCATGTAGAGAAACTATCAAAGATTCAAGCATAGTCTACAAAATTATCTCCAAAAATACCAACATCATGTCATCAAGCGCGAAAGATGAAGTCTAGACCAAACTTCCAAAACAAAAGGAGCGGAGGTGTCACGAAGAACCATCACAAAAAATGAACCTGATAGACAAGTTTTCATTCCTCCATGGCTACAAACTCAAAATTGCCATGAACTATGCCAAAACAATGCTACCTAATATTCTCCAAACTTCTCCAACTGAAATAGTTTGTTCATAAAATGAAAATAATGATACACAAGACTGGTTACAGACTCCGTAACAACAACATACTACTGTAGAATGTTCATAAGCCTCTCACATTAGAAAAATCATAAAACTATGCTTAAAATGCACTCCAAACAATACCCAAAGTAAAAACTTGGAAAATTGATAGAATCAAACAACAATCCACCAAATTTTCTTAAGTCTGAATGCAATCTCTGAGTGAGAATGCCCTCAATGAACAAGGATTTATGTCCTTTGCTCAGACAATGCTCATGGGTTATCTCCCACTGTTCCAAAAGCTTTCTCCTTCAATGAGGCTTTGTCCATTGAATAATTTTTTTGCAAATATACAAATGTAGAGAAGAAACTGGTAAACAACCTCTCAAAATTACCAAAATCCTAATATTTGTATCCATCATGCATGTAAAGGTTTTGTTGCCAGAATTCAAACTATATCTTATTTGTAAATCTTGGTAATTTAATAATGAAAGTTGCCAAAACTAATCATTGAGTGGAAACTGTTTAAAATTTATTATGTAGCTACTTTACCTCTTTTTGTTCTAAGGTCTTCTTTTCTATGTCTTCCGATTCTTTCTCTAGCTTAACCTCATATTTTCTGACATTTATGACTTGTATCTAAAGGCTCATTGCAAGAAAAACATTGTCTTCTAAGATTATTTTTGCTGCCTCCTTTTTCACTTGCCATAGGATGTCTCCTTTCTTTTGTATATTTTTCTTTGCTACCCCCCTTAGCAACCACTAATTTTTCTTTCTTTTTACACTATTAATGGTGTGTTGATACTTTCCATTAAATTTATTCTTCATCTCTTCATTGCCTTTATTCTTGTAATTTCCTTGAACTCTTTTCCGAGGTTCACCCTTCCTTGCATGTTCTACATATTCTCTACAAGACATTTCAAATTTGATTTCTTCAAGAAGGGAGTTGCAACTATGAAAAATCTTCTAAACCTAACACTTACTACAGTGAAACACAAAGGCCACTAAGTTAATTAAAGTTTATTCTAATTGAGACAAGATAAAGATTAGTCTAGGTGACATTAGGAGTTAGTTGATTGGGTTTGACCAATATGGGTTAGAAAATCCTAATGTCAACTATGTTGTTTAACTAGAGTGAAACTAAGTGGCTATCTAGGGTTAGCGAGGTTATAAGATGTTATCATAGTTAAATTGAACGAAGTTTGATCGCTAACAAGGGTCCTATCATTCTAATGATATTTGAATAGTTGACCATCAAAATTAGATTTATTTTAAACCTATTCTACTCAAACATATCAAACTATACAATCATACAATTTTAACTAACTCAATTTATACAATTTATAATATATCAAATACAGATAAATCTACAAATTCATAGTTACTATCAACTATAAAGGAGTTAAATAAATTAAAGAAAATTTAATAATTAAAGGTTATTATAACCTCAACAACTCTATTTATGTAATTAATTATTTAATTAATCATATCTAACAACTAATTAGTAATAATTAACTAATTGAAATAATTAATCCTCGAGGACTTCTAACCTAGAGGCTTATACTAGGTCTTAACTTAAATTAAATTTATAATTAATCTATCTTATCAATCTCAAATAATTAAAATTAATAACAAGCTACTATAATCTTCTAGCCAAAAGGAATCTTAACTACATTTAAATTATAAACCATAAAAATAAAATACCAAATCAAATTTAAGTTAATTTGATGAAATTAAATCTAATTAATAACAATTACATCAAATTCTTAATCCTTATCTACTATGACATCCCCTAATACTTAGTCAACAAAAGTGACAATGAGGAGTTGAAGAAATAACTATTTTTTAATTTATTTTTCATTCAAATCTAATTTTGCAACATGTTCTAAATAGTTCTAGTTAATTCCAATTTCTCGTCAACAAAACCCACTATATGTCAAAATTTATTTAATTTGAAATCCATCCATTAATTTGAATCTTTTGATTCAACCATGAATTCTATAAGTAGGAGTAAGTTTTTTTTTACAAGAGAAATAACATAGGATTAACCCTTATGTTTTTTTTAAGCAAAAGTGGACTAAGCACCGTATATATATTTATTTAATAAAAACTGATTCAAAGACTCATTTGGGAAAGAATCATGAAGAAAACCCAGAATCTTTGTCATATATAATCAGAGATTGAGTAATTACATAAGATATACATGAGCTTTACATCAATCTCCATGTAGAGAAACTATCAAAGACTGAAGCATAGAGTCTACAAAATTATCTCCAAAAATACCAACATCATGTCATCAAGCACAAAAGATGAAGTCTAGACCAAACTTCCAAAACAAAAGGAGCGGAGGTGTCACAAAGAACCATCAGAAAATGAACCTGATAGACACATTTTCATTCCTCCATGGCTTGAAGGCGGTAGAGGTGGGAGAAGTGAACGCAGGGAGGAATTGGGGGTACCCAGAAGATCGAACATGGCATTGACATTGCGCCTGATGTTAGCTTCAAGCTCCTTGCCCAAAGTCGAAGCCACAACTTGCAGATTAGCCTTGATAATTCTAAAGTTGTGCCACTCCAGAGCCCGTTTAATGCTGTCGAAGGCCATCATGTGTTCATGTTTAGTCAGCAACAAGTGACGAGAGAACAAGCCACCCACAAGAGCACACCACGACCATAGATCATATTTGTGGAGAGCCAACATGAGCCTGTTATCCGTGATGAATTGTGGGCGTGCCACTTTGTTATTTTATCCTCTCTTTTTTTTTCATGCTATAGAATATTTCAAACTTTGATTTATTATATTTATTAAATAAATCTCTATATTTTAATGTTAATATTATATATTTTTTGAAACCTTATGTAGGTCAACACATGAGGAGGGGGCCGACGACACTCTCCTGACACCACTGTGAGTGGTGGTGGCCAACATAGCGGTGCCACCACTGCGATGGGCAACACCACTGCAGACCCACTGAGTGGCTCCCGACGGCTCCTCCATTGTGGGTACCACAGTGGTGGTCGAGACGGCCATGGCCGAGCCCACCACCCAGTGTGGTTACCACAGTGGTGGCTCCGTAGCCACTATGGTGAATCGATCGGTAGGGTTTTAACCCTCCCATTGCTTGAGCCCTTTTACGGGTTTTTCTTAAAAATAATCAACTATGTTTATATTATATTTTAAATTTCATTTATAACGAAATGCTTTTGGATGAGGATTATAATTATTTTATTTTTTAATAAAACGGGGTTTCGTCATAATAAAGAATGGTATATTTAAGTATCAATTTTTGAGAGACAAGGTAGCAGAGAAAGAAATAAGGTTGGAATACATTAGCACAAAGGAACAAATAGCAGACATCTTTACCAAACCATTGCCAAAAGATACCTTTGAGTATCTTAGAGGTATGCTTGGGGTGCAAGCCCCTCCTAGTGAGAATTAAATGATGAAGGGATGCATCAGTCCAGAGGGTTTTAGAGCTCTGATACCAATTGTTAGGAATAACAGTCTACCAATACAATTGAGAGGGGGGTGAATCAATTGTATGAGAGATTATTAAACTTTAAATAGCAACTACACCAAATCAAATGATAACATAGTATAAGATATAAAAGAAAATACAGAGATAAGATATATATATTTCAAAAAAGAATTAAACCACTAAATGATAATATGATATATATATTTAAAAATAGAAATAAGATGGAATATATATATATAATTAATCACATTAAATGGTCGTTAGATGCATAAATTTAACAAGGTATGTTATAACTAAAAATAAATAATTTACACAAAGGAAAATATCATAATATTTAATCAACAAAAGATATATTTACTTTCCTTCCATGACTTTATTCAACAATAGAGTAATCAACTTTACAACTTAATACTTTACAAATTCCAAACTTTCTTCAATCCTTAAAAGAGCTTTTTACAAGAGAACTATAATAAGAAATAATTTGGAAACAAGTCCTTTAAAGCATGTAAGACCACCATGAGCTCCACCCAAATCCCGCAATGAAATCCCATAGGTTAACCATGGAGGCTCACCTCCCAACTTAGTCCTTTTGAAGGCCACCCTCGAGCTAGGGGTTTCAGAAACCAACATGTGACAAGAAGTTCCAAATACATCAACACAAATAGACATAAACACTAAGAATTCACACCCAAGGTTTTACTAGGCCACTAAAAAGGACCTGATACTAGGGGTGAAGAGGGCTCATTACATGTGGAGATAGACAATCCTAAAAAAAATGCAATACTTGGAATAGGCCACACATGGGCACTCATTCCATAATTTTGAAACATCCACAAAAACATTCATGTCTACAAGCCATCAAAACTTCTCCTTATTACCCCAAATGCCCTTGGTATGATTGACATCCCTCCACACATGAGAGACTCTACACATCATAGGCAGCCACTAATCCTTCGCCCCATCAAGACTACTCTTCCCTCCCAAGGGTGAGTGTACCTTGAATAAACCCACAAAAATATACAACATAAAAATAACATATAACTCACATACCTCCATGGAAACCCATGGAGTTTGAACAAACTAACATGGAAACTCCACTAAAGCTTTTACATGCATAAAAATGTAAACACTACCTTATGCTAAAGAATTCCAACATTAAGTCGAAGCTCAAGGTGAAAAATGAAGAATTGAAAGAAACTTTCTGCATTTATGTCTTTCTCCTTCTCCCAATTCTCCTTCCAAATCTAGGTGTCTCTAAGAGTAGAGAGTGGGTGAACAACCTTAACTTTCCTCCCAAATCCCCTTAAAAAGGCTCTAGCCTAAGAATATCTGATTCTAACATTAATGAGGAAGTCTCTAGGGTCTTCCCTTCTCCTTTCAAGTCAAGACCCTCATAAATAGAGTTTATGACTCACATGTGAAGGATAATATACTTTGCCCAAATTCATTGAACTCTCCAATTTTCGCCACTTTGAAGAGAGGATATTTTAGGGGTGTCATAAATGAGTTCAAGGGATCTTAATGGGTTGAAAATGACCCCTAAACCCTAAGGTACCAAGTAGGGTGGTCAAAACTAACCTTAACTACCTTTTGGAAGCCTATTTGGTCCTCCTAAACTCCATTTGAAGTTAACCTACAAAATTCAACTCCCTTGACCCAATCTAATATTCCTTAACCTTAGGGTATGCATGGGTACTATACTAGGTAACCCCTGGGTCATGACTAGGTCTACCCTAGTTACATTTACTAGTCATGTCAACTCACAAGGACATATGTGTCAAGTGATACCACATAATTACATTAGGCACGACCCATTTAACATTTACAAAACTAATTTAAATACAACTATGCAATATACGTTCACTAATAAAATACATTACAATGAGGTCCATGTCTCTTCACATATAAGACCTTAGCATCATGGTGAATACACATAGGTTCATTTCTGAAACCCCATTTTAGTACCATGGTCAACTTCCTACAAACTCATTGCACACATTATTAGGTCCAATAAATCCACATGTAACATAATAAAATACATAATATAATACACACACCACTTATATCTGCATTTAATGACTCAAAGGTAAATTAAACAATATATGCATCTAGTTCATACACATAAACTTAATTCTTAATTATTTTTCATTTTGATATATCCTAACATGTATATCCATCACAATGTATCATTAAACTTAACCATATAGATAAACTGCATAAATAATCATAGTGTATCACCTGAATAGGTTCACATCAAATCACAATGTACGATAACATGGTACGGGATCTTACAAATCCTAAAAAATAACAAGTGTTTCAAAGAGTCCAAGAGTCTCAATAGTATCAACTAAAAACATAACATGGAAATAAAATGCTAAGCTATGACCGGTTGGGGTAGGCCTCACACATAGCATGTCATGTTGCATTTGTTTAAATGACTTAGCTCTCCCAATTGCTCTAGAATTTTCATACCATTTTACAACTTTTGAAGTTTATAGACTCCAAGTCAATTAAACATTAAAAAATTTCTCCCATAATTCAAATAATCACATGCTAGAAAGATCATGTTATGATACCACTGTAATGTCTTTATCTGAGAAAAAAATAAGAGATATAATTCAGACCTGAAAATTTGATTTCAAAATAGTTATGCCATGCAATGAAAACATCCAAACTAGCTAATTAGTCTTGCAACAAAATAGACAACCATTGAGTGAACTCTCCATGAACATTATTGCATTAATTTTCTGACATGGAACAATATATAATAGGTCTAAAAATTATATTCATAATGGAAAACCTGACTATGGCTTCACACATCAAAACTTCTATACCCAAATCGCCAAACTATGCCAAAACAATGCTACTTGATCTACTCCAAACTTCTCCAATTGAAATAGTTTGTTCATAAAATGAAAATAATGATACACATGATTGATTACAGGCTCAATAAAAATAAAATGTTTTTGTATCATGTTCATAAGCCTCACATAATAGAAAAATCACAAAACCATGCTTAAAATGCACTACAAACAACACCCAAAGTAAACTAGGAAATTGGATAGAAGCAACCAACAGTCCACCAACTATCCTTTAGCCTGAGTGAGAATTCCCTCTATGAACAAGGGTTTATGTCCTCTTCTCATACAATGCTCATGGGTTTATGTCCTTCCATAACTTTATTCAACAATACAGTAATCAACTTTACAACTTAATACTTTACAAATTCCAAACTTTCTTTAATCCTTAAAAGAGATTTTTACAAGAGAACTATAATAAGAAATAATCTGGAAATGAGTCCTTTAAAGCATGTAAGACCACCATAAGCTCCACCTGAATCCTACAATGAAATCCCATAGGTTGACCATGGAGGCTCACCTCCCAACCTAGGCCTTTTCAAGGCCACCCCCGAGCTAGGGGTTTCAAAAACCAACAGATGACAAGGAGTTCCAAATACATCAACACAAATAGACATAAACATTAATAATTCCCACACAAGGTTTTACTAGGCCACTAAAAAGGGCTTGATACTAGGGGTGAAGAGGGCTCATTTCATGTGGAGATAGCCAATCCTAAAACAAATGCAATACTTGGAATAGACCACACATGGGGAACTCATTCCATAATTTCAAAACTTCCACAAAAACATTCATGGCTACAAGCCATCAAAACTCATCCTTATTACCCCAAATTCCCTTATCATGATTGGCATCATGTGGACTTGCCCACCCATGTACATCCCTCCACACATGAGAAACTCTGCACATTATAGGCAACCACTAATCCTTCACCCCATCAAGGCTACTCTTCCCTCCAAAGGGTGAGTGTACCTTGAAGAAACCCACAAAAATATACAACACACAAATAAAACATAACTCACATACCTCCATGGAAACCCATGGAGTTTGAACAAAATAACATGGAAACTCCATTAAAGAATCCTAAATCTTTTACATGCATAAAAATATCTACACTACCTTATGTTAAAGAATTCCAACCTTAAGTCTAAGCTCAAGGTGAAAAATGAAGAATTGAAAGAAGCTTTCTCCCTTTACTCATTTCTCCTTCTCCTAATTCTCCTTCCAAATCTAGGTGTCTCTAAGAGTAGAGAGTGGGTGAACAACCTTCACTTTCCTCCCAAATCCCCCTAAAAAGGCTCTAGTCTAAGAATATCTGATTCTAACATTAATTAGAAAGCCTCTAGGGTCTTCTCTTCTCCTTCCAAGTCAAGACCCTCATAAATGGAGTTTATGACGCATATGGGAAGGATAAGATACTTTGCCCAAATTCATCAAACTCTCCAATTTTCGCCACTTTGAAGAGAGGATATTTTAGGGGTGTCATAAATGAGTTCAAGGGCTCTTAATGGATTGAAAATGATAGCTAATCCCTAAGGTACCAAGTAGGGTGGTCAAAACTAACCTTAACTACTTTCTGGAAGCCTATTTGGTCCTTCTAAACTCCACTTGAAGTTAACCTATGAAATTCAACTCCCTTGACCCAATCTAATCTTCCTTAACCTTAGGGTATGCATGGGTACCATACTAGGTAACCCCTGGGTCATGACTAGGTCTACCCTAGTTACATTTACTAGCCATGCCAACTCACAAGGACATGTGTAAAGTGACACCAAATAATTACATTAGGCATGACGTATTTAACATTTACAAAACTAATTTAAATACAACTATGCAATATACTTTCATGAATAAAATACATTACAATGAGGTCCATGTCTCTTCACATACAGGACCTTAACATCATGGTGAATATGCATAGGTTCATTTTTGAAGCCCCATTTTAGTACCATGGTCAACTTCTTGCACACTCATTGCACACATTAGTAGCTCCAATAAATCTACATGTAACATAATAAAACATGTAATGTAACACACACACCACTTACATTTGCATTTAGTGTCTCAAAGGTAAATTAAACAATATTTGCATCTAGTTCATACACATAAACTTAATTTTTAATTATTCTGCTTCCTGATATATCCTAACATATATATCCATCACAATGCATCATTAAACTTAACCATATAGATAAACTGCATAAATAATCATAGGGTATCAGCTGAATAGGTTCACATCAAATCACAATGTACGATAACATGGTACAAGATCTTGCAAATCCTCAAAAATAACAAGTGTTTCAAAGAGTCCAAGAGTACGTCTCAATAGTATCAACCGAAAACATAATAGGGAAATAAAGTGCTAAGCTATGACAAGCTGGGGTAGGCCTCACACATAGCATGCCATGTTGCATTTTTTTAAATGACTTAGCTCTCCCAATTGCTCTAGAATTTTCATGCCATTTTACAACTTTTGAAGTTTATTCTCCAAGTCAATTAAACATTAAAAAATTTCTCCCATAATTCAAATAATCACATGCTAGAAAGATCATGTTTTGATATCACTGTAATGTCTTTATCCTAAAAAAAATAAGAAATATAATTCAGACTTGAAAATTTGATTTGAAAATAGTTATGCCATGCAATGAAAACATCCAAACTAGCTAACTAGTTTTGTAGGAAAATAGACAACCATTGAGTGAACTCTCCATGAACATTATTGCATTAATTTTCTGACATGGAACAATATATAATAGGTTCATAAGCCTCACATGTTTGTGTATCATGTTCATAAGCCTCACATGTTTATGTATCATGTTCATACCCCTTGATGTAATTACCCCAAGTAAAGATTAAAGGGGAGTGTTAGAATTTAATCTTTCCTTGGTAAATATGTAAGGATAAACCAAGGTATCCTATTGTATTCGTCCTCTAGTCCAAGTGGGAGGACATGTCATATTTGTAATTTCCTTTATTAAGGAAAATAGATATTCCTCCTTATGAGCATGTGCTATTTTTTGCTTAGCTTTCTTTGCTTGTTCTTAAGTCGGCTGATGCTTTGTATTGACATGGCCCCTGTTATTGCCTATGAAGATCCCTGATTTTGCCTGTGGTGGTGCCTTGGCTTCTCCTCTTCTCAAAGGGTTTTTTAAATTGCATGTGTAATCTCCCTTTTTGGTTAAGAACAAAGGTTAGCAGTTTGGTTTTTTTTTTGTCATAAATTTTCTTGCATGCAGATTAGCATGAGTACTATGTTGCTCTACTAGGTTTGTATAGAAAGGAGTGGCATCAACTTTCTCTTTCGCAGAGTTGACATTTTTAGTTTATAGTTTTTTTTAGTTAATAGTTTATTCATAGTATAGTTTTTGGTTAACGTTTAAAAGTTAATAGTTTATAGTTACTTAAAGCGTTTCAGATTTTCTAATCCATGCAAATAACTTATTAAATCGCTTCTTCCATATAGTAACAACATTGTCTTCTCATGCTAGTGAATAGAGATAACTAATTTATAATAAAAAATTGTTCTAATTGGAGGCCTTTCTAATAGCATTTTTTTTAATAAATCTGGTTGTGGTTCATAGTTTTCTCTTTCTTAAGTGCTAAGGGTTTTAGTTAGATTCAAACCTTTGTTATTCCTGATTACTAATCTAAGCATTTTATTTATCCCATTAATATATATTTTTTTGCTAACGTTTTCTTGCAGGTCTGAATATTTTTTATTAACTCTTTTAGTATATCAGTTTCCTAACGTTCTTTGTAGGTTCAAAAATTATGTGTTCTTATGTTTTTTTCTTATTGAATGCAATAAATTTCATTTTCTTTCTCTTTGCATGCAAAAGATCCTTGTGTTATCTATTAATCAATAACAGCTTAACCAAGATTTGTTATCTCCTTTGTGTTCTTTTTTTTCCTCTGGTTTTTGTTTTCTCCTTGCATGTCTCCTTGGCAAAAGCTTTTATAGCTTTCTACTATTGCATGCAAGTATATATATAGTTTCCTTTGCTTGCGTTTGATCTAAGTTTCTTTTCTGAGTTCTGTTAACAGTTCTCATTTATTTATTCAAGTTTAGGTGTTCTTTTCTTTAAATCTTCATAGTTTAACCATGACCACCCTAATGCCAGATATAAAGTTAACTAGTACAAATTATCATGCATGGAAAACGCACATGACCTTCATATTTAGATTTAGACATATTTTAGATATTGCAACTGATGCCAGTTCAAAACCTGCAACCTCTGCTCCTCAAGCTGACCAAACTGCTTGGCAGACTAAAAATGAGGAAGCACTTGGTTTAATATGAATCTCTTTAAGTCCCGAATTGTATGTCTTAATTTTTTATTTGTATAGAAGCCCATCAGGCTTGGGACATCTTGAAAAATACCTATGACAGTGCAGATGAGACTCGAAAAATCCAGCTTTAAGACCAACTTGAAGACCTCAAGTATACCGATTTCAACTCTGTTGATTATTTCTTGCTCAAGTTTGATTCAATTAAAGTTTTACTAACTGGTTTACAAGTTCCTCTTTCTGATTTAAGGATAATCCACATAATTATTCGTAAATGTTTTCCTAGACAGTTCCAACAGTTTATTACTAATATTTATTCTCAGTTAGCTATTCCTTCTTTAGAATCTCAACTAACTTATTTTATTTTTCAAAATATGTTGCGTCAAGAGGAAGCAAAATTAATTCAATTTGGCATACTTAAAACTCACGAACATGCATATGTCTTTCAAAGTCACAATAACAATAGATCTTCTAACACTAATCAAAATAACCAAAACTATCAAAGATCTAACAATACTAATAATTCAAATAATAACTTAGGCCAACAATTTAATGATCATTACAATTCTAGGCCCTCAAATAACTATCATAATAATAAACAGTCAAATAGGCCACATTTCACCTATTGCGGTAAAAATGGTCACTTAATACATAACTCTTTTAAGAAACAAAAGGATGATGAACATAATTCTCAAAACTACTCAAATGAAAAACCTAATGGAAATCAATCTCGTTCTGCTTTTACTATCTATTTTAATGCTTCTAAACCACTTGAATGGATTATTGATAGTGGTGCATCTCAACATGTTACATCTCATAAGGAAGTCTTTGATTCTTTGCGACCTGATTCTATGAATATTCCTATTTCTTTAGCTGATAATCATTGTTGTCAAGTTGAAGGAATTGGTAATGTTTCTGTTCCAAATGGTAAATTACATGATGTGCTTTATGTTCCTGATTTGAAAGATAACCTTATTTCTATTCCTCAATTATGTCAAGATTATAAGGTTGAGTTTCATAAAAATAATTGTCATATCATTGATCCCAATACTGATCAGATAGTTGCTGATGCTAAATTGGATGATGATAATCTCTTTAAATTTTATCAATTTGTCTCTCCTAGATATTCATTACTCACTACTATTGATTTTCACATTTGGTATGAAAGACTAGGACATTTAAATTCTGATTATATCTCTTTAATGCAAAAAGAAAATATGGTAGATGGGCTACCTAAGTTTACTCCTTCTAAGTTTGATTGCAATGGATGTATGAGTGGTAAAATGCATAAAGAATCTTTTCCCCATAAATCATCTTGGAGAGCTAATAATAAGTTAGTACTCATTCATAGTGATCTTTTAGGACCTATGGAAAATACTTCTATTTCAGGCTCTAAATATGCTTTAACCTTTGTTGATGATTATTCTTGTAGAACTTGGATTTATTTCTTACATAGTAAAGATCAAGTCCTTGATATTTTTGCTGAATTTCATGTTTTTGTAGAAAGACAAAGTGGTTGTAAAATCCATATTCTTAAGACTGATAATGGTACTGAATATGTTAATCATGCTTTCCATTCTTATTTAAGATCTTTTGGTATCAAACAATGAGCTTACCATTCCTTATACACCAGAACAAAATGGTGTGGCAGAACGGAAGCATAGAACAATAGTAGAAATGGCTAGTTGTTTTTTACATGCTAGAAATATAGATTATAAATTTTGGGCTGAAGCTATGGCATGTGCCACCTATATTCTTAATAGAACTCCTATTAAGGCCCTACCAAATAAAACTCCTGAAGAAGTTTGGTCAGGAAGGAAACCCAATTTGTCTCATTTACAAATTTTTGGCTCCACTGCTTATGTTCACACACCTAAACAGAAAAGGAAAAAGTTAGATCCTAAATCCTCACCTCACATATTTGTTGTCTATTCTGAGAACACTAAAGGTTATAGAGTTTATGATCCTCTTACTAATAAAGGCCACATAGCTAGAGATGTTTGCATTGCTGAAAATGGTGTCCATGACTGTTCTCAGATTTTAGATTCTAATTTTAGTCACATCAACATAGTTCTTGTGGAGGACCAACCTCCGTCTCTCAACCCTACTCCTAAAATTTCTGCTCCTAATATTTCTGTTCCTTCTGTTTCTGCTCCTAACACTAAGGATAATACTAAGGATAATGATGAACATAAAGATAGTAATGATACTCCTTATAATGATTTTGTTCCTTCTAATAGTAGCAGTGATGATGATGATGATGGTAATAATTTGTTTACTCCTCCTAGTAATATTTCTGTTAATTCTAGGAGAAATCCTAAATGGTTTAAAGATTTACTTAATGAAGGTGATGATTACATTGCTAGAATGGGTGGACTTAAACCTAGAAGGATAAACTACTGTAATTATGCTCTAATGACTTCTCTCTCTAATTCTAATGATCCTAAAATCTTTGCTCAAGCTAAAAATCAACCTCATTGGAAAACTGCTATGCAAGAAGAATATGACTCTTTAATTTCTAATAATACTTGGGATTTAGTTACTTTACCTCATGGTAAAAATTTGGTTTCCTGTAAATGGTTATATAAAACTAAGTTAAATTCCAAAAATGAAATTAGTAAATTTAAGGCTAGATTAGTTGCACGTGGTTTTTCTCAAATTGAAGGAATAGACTATAATGAAACCGTTGCTCCTATTACTAAAATGCCTACCATTAAAGTTTTTCTTGCTTTAGCTGCTAAAATAAATTGGCCTATTCACCAAATGGATGTTAAAAGTGCCTTCTTAAATGGTGATTTGCATGAAGAAATCTATATGTCTCAACCTCCTGGTTTTATTCAACAAGGTAATGAACATTTAGTCTGCAAACTAAAGAAGTCTATTTATGGTTTAAAACAATCTCCTAGAGAGTGGTATTCCAAAATTAATGCTTTCTTTATTTCTCAAGGTTTTGAAAGAAGTCAAAATGATCCTAACTTGTATATCAAGCATATTGAAGATGACATTATTATTATCATTCTGTATGTTGATGATTTGATTCTTACCTCTAGTTCTAACCAGTTAATTTCTGATATTAAGTTCCAACTCAACCAAAAATTTCAAATGACAGATTTAGGTTTTTTACATTATTTCTTAGGAATGCAAATTTGGCAAACCCCTAAGGGTATTTTTATCTCTCAAAGTAAATATGCTAAAGATCTCCTAGATAGATTTCATATGAATGATGCTAATCTTGTTTCAATTCCATGTGATTTAGGAACTAAGTTAATGATAGATATGGAATCTCCTTTCATAGATGCTACTCCTTATAGAGAACTTGTAGTTTAATTTATCTAACCCTCACTAGACCTGATTTATCTTTTATTATTGGTTTAGTTTCAAGATTCATGTCCAAACCTCAACAAACTCACTTCAAAATTGCTAAAAGAATATTACGTTACATTAAAGGTACTATTAACTTAGGATTATTTTATGATGCAAATTTTGATTTTTCTTTAAAAGGCTTTACTGATTCAGATCTAGGTGGAGACCCCAATGATGGGAAATCTACTTTTGGGTATTGTTTTTTTCTTGGTTCAGGTTCTATATCTTGGAAAAGTAAAAAAGAACAATTTGTGTCTCTATGTTCTAATGAAGCTGAATATAAAAGTTGTACTCATGCCTCTAAAGAAGCTCTACGGCTTAGAAGAATACTTGAAGATTTGGGTCTACCTCAACAAGAACCTACACCATTGTATTGTGACAATCAAAGTGCAATAGCCTTGGCAAAGAATCCAGTTTACCATGCAAAGTCAAATCACATTTCTCTCCACCACCACTTCATTAGAGAGCACATTGCAGAAAAGAAAGTTTCCCTCTTCCATTGCAAAGGTGAAGATCAAGTTGCAGATATTTTGACAAAACGTCTTTCTAGAGAGAAATTTGAATTTCATTTTAACAATTTGGGTTTGATACCCCTTGATGTAATTACCCCAAGTAAAGATTAAAGGGGGGTGTTAGAATTTAATCTTTCCTTGGTAAATATGTAAGGATAAACCAAGGTATCCTATTGTATTCGTCCTCTAGTCCAAGTGGGAGGACATGTCATATTTGTAATTTCCTTTATTAAGGAAAATAGATATTCCTCCTTATGAGGAATCCTACACTTGTCTCACACACTAGTGAAATGTGGCATACACAGAAATGGGAGTTACAATGTAACTCCCTTCTCACATCTCTATTAAGAGATGGCTCTCCTTCTCTCATCTCATGAGATTCTTCTTCTTCTTGAACATTGTATGAGCTAAGCTCTCACTCTATCTCTATCTCTCTCTCTCAGTCTTAGGCATTTTTTTCCATTTTCATTATATCATGGGGGTTTTTTTATGCTTTTCCCCCTTCAAAATATTGTATCCTTGTTTCCTTGTGCTTTGGTGAATGCTCCTAGTTTTGCAATTATTCATGGTAAATCTTCTTTTCGTTGCTCATTGATTAAACAATTTCCTAACTCTATATTTTTTTAATATTATTTTAACACTAACTATGGCTTCACACATTAAAACTTATATACCCAAATAGCCAAACTATGCCAAAACAATGCTACTTGATCTACTCCACACTTCTCCAACTGAAATAGTTTGTTCATAAAATGAAAATAATGATACACATGATTGATTACATGATCAATAACAACAACATGTTGTTGTATCATGTTCATAAGATTCACATAATAGAAAAATCACAAAACCATGCTTAAAATGCACTACAAACAACACCCAAAGTAAACTAGGAAATTGGATAGAAGCAACCAACAGTCCACCAAATATCCTTTAGCCTGAATGTAATCTCTAAGTGAGAATTCCCTCTATGAACATGGGTTTATGTCCTTTTCTCATACAATGATCATGGGTTTGTTGATATTATGATAGAAACAATTAAGAGGGGGGTTGAATTAATTGTTACCAATAACTTAAATTTTCAACCCTTAAACCCCAAAACACTTAACTTTGTGTACCCTTAAATCTAATATGAATAAAAAGAATGTAAAATATGGATGCATAAACAAATCAGAAACACATCCACACAAGTTGACACAAGATTTTTATCATCAAAAACTCTGTCAAGGGAAAAAACCATGATGGGGATGGTTACCCACAATAAGTAAATACCTTGTTAGAAGTATAAACTTATTACAATATATGAGAAATGCACCTGCATTCAGACTCATTTCCTAGAGCTCACTACTCAAACAAAAACCCTTAGGCTCCAACCTTGAGGAAGACTCATTGTCTTACAATCTGATCACTAGTATGATCTCAACATTTTGTGAGCTGTGTAAATGACGTCTATCTCATGTTTGATACAACTCCAATATAGCACAATGCATATCATTGTTCAACCTCTTGCTAAACTTGTTATCATCTCCCAATCTATCTCTTCCTCTACTAGCACCCTCTAGCATTCACATCCAAGATTTGTAATTGGATTTTCCCTAATTCATCATGTTTAATCAAGAATTATGTTTACAAACCCTAATCCATCTTCCTTTCTAATCACCACACCAAATCTCTTGATCAAACTCATCTCTAACTGTCAAATCCAAATAATAACACTTATCAATCACCTAGAGATCATAAATCTCTTAGATTTCATGGCTTACCACTTGTGCAACATGATTTACCAACCTAGTCAGCTAAGAGAAAAGATAATAATAAAAATATTCTTATTGACCAAAAATTTGAGTAATTAGATCCTTCTGATCCATGAGTATCACCAAATCATCAAGCACATACTTCAAGAACATTATTAAAAAAACTCATCTATAAAAATCCACCACAACCATTGTATTTGCCAACCCTTTTTCACTTGCTCCTCATGAACACTAACTCTGACCTCTTAGACAATAGAATTATGCCATATGGACCCCTAAAGTATCAACCCTTTAAGTTGAAGAGACTTGAGTAAGTCCCAAATGTACTCCTAAGTGAGGTCTTATATATTCAATGTTGATTTAGCACACCAGACTCTTTTATGCCTTCCTATTGACACTGTCGTTCACTTTGTTTGCCACTCACCAATCCTGACCTTGAATCATATTCAAATATTCATATCTACCTCTGAAACTTGAAGTGAACAAATTATTGACCTTCATCAACTATCTCCCACGTGCGTGACTTCATATCTTCAATATTCAAACCTCTTAACAACCTTTTCGTGTGGCTATCCTACAACAATTTAGTTAATTTTCAACAAATAGATCTTTTAATCTATTCTTCTAAACTTATTTTCCATGTTGACATCCTTCTGATGTGTTGACATCAATGACAACACATCCAACATGCCAATTTCCAATAGGGTTTTCATCCACAAGCTTTCTCCCCTTAACTGGGTTTCGTCTAGTGAAGAAGCTTCCTACAAATCTGTAAATGTAGAGAAGAAAATGATATTCAACCTCTCCCAAAATAACCAAAATCTAAATATTTGTATCTATCACACATGCAAGGATTTGGCGCCTGAATTTGAATCTCCTTTGGAATTCTTGCTAATTTATTAATGAAAGTTGCCAAAATTTATTGTTGAGTAATCAAAGATTCTCCTCCACTTGTAACATGAAAACTTTCTAAAATTTATTATGTAGCAACTTCCCCAAAATGACACAAATATAAATTCAAACTCTCTCCTTTGGAATTCCTTCTAATTTAATTATGACCATTGTAAAAAATTGTCATTGAGTTATCAAAGCTTCTCCTCCACTTATAATGACGAAAACTCTCTAAAATTCATCTTGCAACAACTTCCCCAAAATGACACAAATTCCAACACCCCACTAAGTGATTCTAAAAATTTAACTTAATATTTGAATGTCCTTTTGGTATACAAAATATTTAGAAATTTGTAAATATTAAATTAACTATTTTCCTTAAGCTTGTTCAATTAACCCATGAGAGGATAAATGGATTAATGTTTGTCAAAATCCAATTTTAATAAAAAAGGGACATGACAAACTACTCGCATAGATGTGTGATGGAGTGAGATCAAATCCTAGTAGTTTGTCCATAGAATTATTATGGTAATGGTGAATTATATTTCATGAAAACAAAATCAATTACTACTGAGTCGACTCTCCTATACCACTTTCATGCTCTAGCTGCATGCAAACAAACCAAACATGCATTGGCTAACTAGTGTAGTAGAAACTTCAATCTAAAGAGTATAAAATCAATATATGAATTTTCAAGTGGGCACCCTTTAGGGTGTTGGAATGGAGAGATGAGGTACTGAGAGGGGAGGGGTGAATCAGTGCCCTCTAAAACTTTTAACTTCAAACTTAATCAGCAAACAGTAGTAAGCTAGTCTATCCAACTGAATCCATTGTATGCATCATGCATTCAATTAACTTGTAAATGTAAATTGCATGAAAATAAACAAAAATTCAATCACATAACACAAGTATTTTGGTTACGCAGAAACCCTTGTGAGAAGGTAAAAACTATGGTGGGGATGACACCCACAAATTCTTCACTACTGCAGATAATAAAGTATGCCAGTTAAGGCTACAAGTTGTGATCACTTCTGATGATCTTACTCTGTTAGGAGTAACAATAAGATCGACTAGATCTACCTGGTTAAAGGATTTCAACAACACTACTTGAGTGTGTACTTGGTTAAGAGATTTACAAAAAGACTGTTAGGTCTACTCTGTTAAGAGATTTTGCCAACTCTATTTTTTATAAAGGTAAAAAAAGGTTTTTGAATGGAACCTGAAACCATTTACAATCAAGATCTTAAAATATTCAAATCAGCCCTTACATAAAGCAAACACCTGCTTTACAACTGATAGCAGGACCCTAGGCCACCCAAAAAGAATAGGAAAAAGAAACGACAAACAACTTGCAAAAAAGACAAAAATTGGCACATACACCAGCGACCACCCAACAACCAACCAAAAAGACCTCCTTTATCTTTTTCATAGCCTTCTCCGCCTATTTCTGTAGATCCTCCATCTTCTGAATGGAGTCTTTAAGATCTTTTAGCTCCTTGGGGGTATCAGACAATTTCCTTTTGATGCCACTTTTGGTTCTAGACCCCGGCCCAAATCTCCCAGCATCATCTTCCAGCATTATAGTAGTGTTCTCCATCATATTATTCTCTAGATAGTTATGCAGGGCCTTAAGGTTCATCACAAAGGCCTTAAGGCCCTCATTGTTGTGCTTAAGAACGTCATTAATAATATGCTCATTTTGGTTGGCTTTCTCTGTTAGGTCCTTCAGCTTTTCTTCCACCATAGCTTTGATTTTTTCTATCTTTTCCTCTTTCTCTTTGTTATTTTTTTACCTTCATCAAAAAATCCATCTCCAGCTTTTCCAGCTTTGCAATTAGGGGTTCCATAGTATTCTCCATAGCCTTTAAGTTGCTTTTCATTTCTTGCAGCTCTTGGTTAATGCCATGATCATCCTTTCTTTTTACCTCCTCCAGAGCTCTGTCATCCGAGTCAACACCAGAAGTTGCCTCATTATGACTTTCCCCACCCCCATGGCTATCCTGACCCTTCGGTTCCTCCTTATTACTAGCTTCCCCTTTGCTATCCTCTTGTTTTTCCTCTTCCATTTTCTCTTCCTCCTCTTCCCTCTTTTCATCTTCTTCTTCATTGTCCTTATCTTCCTCTTCTTCTTCCCCTCCAACATTCTCAATCTCATTTTCTTCTTCACCTCCAACAATCTCAGCCTCCTCACTTTCATCATCCTTCTCACTTTCCTCAAAAGTGATGCCCTTGGACTCCATGGCTCCCTCCTCATTCTCAAGCTCCTCCTCAGTATCATCATCCAGAATATTAATCTCCTCTCTTTCCTGAGATAAAGGGTGAGAATCTTCAGGTTTGTCTGCGCTTGCATGGGGCCTCTTATTTTTCTTCCTGCCCTTCTTCTGGGTTTTCTTCTTAATCTCTTCTTCTCCATCAATTTTTCTCTTTCCTGTGACCCTTTTGGGAATGGGTTCTAGAATCATGTCCCTAGCATAGTTTGCAATCAGCAAGATTAAACCCTCATGAAGCATAGGGTTGCTTCCTTTCTTCATGTTCTCAGTAATGTTGTTATTTAGAGAGCTTAAAAGGAAGTAAGGGAAGGAGACCTTCTTACTGTGCCTAAAATGATTAACCAAAACAAAATGTAGATTATAAATATTAGAATAGCGGCCATCTAGAGTGAAATACTCTATCATCACCCTAAGGACTTTCACCCAAATTTTCTTAACCTTCACAATTTCTACATTTTCCCCTGACCCTTTGGTCAGCAAGGCTTCTTCATCAGCAGTTTTAGGAAAAAGTTTGAAAGCTTCAGTCCCTATACGTTTATTATCCCTATAGAAATTCATTCCTTCCAGGGACAAACCAGTAATCTCAGAGTGAGTGAAAAGGATTTTCCCCACAAATTAACTTTACCATTACCCCATCCCTCAGCAAATTTTTTGGTTAGCTTTTTGTCAAAACCGTGAAGCTTCTCCATGTATGGGGTAACACCACCTCTTTTTAGTTTCTTCCAAAAAAATTTCTCCTACCTCCATTTCTCACAGTCCAGGGGTTCCTCCCTTCTCAGGCCACCTCCCATTTTCTTTGTGATGTGATGACATTGGTTTTTCAAAGCTTCAAGGAAAAATAAAATAGTGTTCTTCTAGCTATCGTAAATAGCTTTGTTTAACTTCGCCCACAATCCTTGTGTCATTAACTTTGCAATAATTTTCTCACACCTTACCTGGAAATAATTTGATTTTTCCAACTTTGTTATAATGATTAGAGAATAACAAAAAGTATCTGTAATTGACAACTTATGCTTGTCTGAAATAGATCTATGAAATATCAATATATATCACCTTAATGTGTAGATATTGTTCCTTTGTACTACTCGGTAGCCTTGACTGAATATCTCTGAATATTGCTCAACCTTGTCTGATAACTAATGTCTTGAAGATGACTACTTGCTTCAAGATCTCCTTCTTGTCCTTCATATTCTTATGTCAAAAAATTTTCAAGACTATATGCCAAAATGTCATGAAATACAAATATATAGCATATTGCTATGATTTCCATCACTGCTTAACCTTCATGACCTAATTAGGTTTACATCATTTTAGGAAAATAACCTAAGATCTACGGTATACAAAAATAACCTAGATCTAACAATTACATAAATATCATCATCAAATTTAATGATTACATCTACAATAAATGATCCTCGATCTTGGTAAAACATTTTATGATTCTGTTGTAACCATTTGCATAGATAAATGTGCCAAAACTGATTACAATGTTGTTTCCTGGATTACTTGGTAAACATTATCAATACTATTTGATATCTAGTCTCCTCGGTGTTTACTGATGCTCGGTAAAATTGCTCTGGTGCTTGGTTGAAACTGTTTCCTTTTAGTTCTCGATATTGCCTTGTGACTACTCGGTATGAAGGCTTATATAGTTAACCGACTAGCATATGTAGCTTTTAGTTCTTCCATTTATTGATTGAATAGCATAGGTAACCGACTAATCTTCTTTGATATTGATGACAATACTTAATGCTCAAATAGAGATAACATAGGGGTTTTCCACTTGTCTCTTATTGGATTCCATCTTTGATTTCAAATTGTGGCAATAATGGCTATGCTATAGAGGTGAAGGGTGTTGAGACCAATGGTGTTGCCGCATTGATCCAATGATTTAAGATTGAGTGGTGGGGATGTGGTTATCATTATCTAGAGAGAAGCTAGTCTTGGCTTTGGAGCCATGGAGGGTTCTAGCAGTTGAATCGTAATCATTGGACTCCTTGATGAACTCAAAAGTGTTGAGCCATACTTTTCTTTTCTTCCATGGATATCTAATTTTTGTAAATCTTCCCCATGGTCACTTCCCCATGCCACTAAAATAAGCTTCCTTCATAACCTTGCCCCTTGCTAAAGCCGTGGTTTCTACAAACATTCCCACTACTAGAAAATATCCTCTCCTTTTATTCTTTGAAGACTTCCTCTTCCTTTTTTTTCCTTGGTTTGAGTTTTGTGTCTTCTTTTTAACACCACCAAACGAAGACAACGAATTATTGTTGTCTTATCTTCACAATTGGCCTATAATTCAAGATAGCAATGTAACAACCTTATGTGGTTATTATCCTTGACTTATCTTCAAAATTTCTATGTAATTTTGTAATCTAAATTTTAATGACAAAGCATTCTGTAACTTGGCCTTCTCTTGTCGAAAATCCTTTTTCTACTATGGTTGTTAGAAAATAGAGGGATCTACTCAACAAGAACCAATCCAATGCCTATATTTCTCTCAGAGGATTCAAATTTATGAATAAGATGAGCAATTTTCTCTGGAACTGTGTGGAAGCTTATTTTTCTCACTTTGACTTCTCCCATTGCATCAGTAAGTTTTCTTTCCTCACAAATTTTTATTCCTCTTGGTAGAAACATATTTCTTTCTATTATGTGATCCTTAATATGATGTAATATTAATATGTAGTGAAACATTGGGACATTTCTTGACCCTTGGACCCCTGCATTTTTGGGATGAGGACGTCTCTAGATAGGGGGACAAGGATGAAATATTCTCCTACCACTACCCAAGTGCCATGATTTCACCACCAAGATGTTGAGATGACACAATATCCTTGGAATAGACGTAGGAACACCTAAATGTCCCTTGACTATCTCAGGGATGTCTACCTATCCCTTAGATAATGTCTTTGGATTTACACACAAAAACATTTAAAATGTTACATTTTCAAGGGGATTCAAATGCGTCAATTTTGGAAAATTGGGAAATTGTTTTGATTTTCTATTAGTTGGGTAATATAATTGGTGCTTTGGTGTTCTTAGCATGGATAATGCCAAGTTCTAATCACCTTGCAGTGCTACTTCAGCTACTATACATGTTGTGCTTGTATAATTCAAGACCTGTGTGATTCTTCTTAGAGGCTTTTTTCTCTTTCATAATAATCTTGGATTGTCAAGTATTTGTGGTATAACAATGGCTCTTGGAGAAATGACTATTTATACATACCTTAATCTGCATGAAATCTACAACACACAAATCTATAGGAAATAAAATTCCTCTCAAGCAAAACTCTTTTTCTTCTTTGAAACCCAAAATCAACAAATTTAATATGGATGGCCCCAATGAGAATGGGGGTACAAAATCTGTTTGAAGGAAACTACACTGAAGACATAATTTATAAAAAGATGACAGTGCTTTGGATTACATTCAGAGAATCCCATACCATTTGAGGTGTTAAAAAAAAAACTCTTTCATTGATTTTTCAAAGCTAACATCTGTTACACAAGCTCTATATAGAGTTCAAAAAGTCTTTCCTTTTTAAAATGTATAATTTGGTTCTTTTTTTCCTATCTAACAAAATTCCATCTCCATTTGCAAATAAATTCATTCACAAAAAGGAATTAATTCCATCTTCTGCTAGCCTAACTTTTACAATTGAGAGCCCATTCTACCACAATTATTTTATAGGCTTGGATTGTGCCTCATGAAAGGAACAAAATTGTGAACTATTTTGTAGTGGGAAGAGCTCAAAATTGCTTATTGAAGTAAATTTTAAATTAGTATTCTTTAGTTAATAAGATGGAAAAGAAAAATGTATTCTTCTTATAGACCTCAGTGGAGCTATAAGGAATCCTCATTCAATTATGGTACACAAGAAATGGTTGATGAACTAATTAGACATTATTGTACTTTTGCTACCGAGGTGCAAGGATAAAATTTGTATATTTTTGTCTCAATAGTAAAACATGTATGAATGGCTTAAAAATTGAGAGAAAAAGTCTGGTCTTGAACACAAACTTTTTGAGAGCAATTCAATCAAACATAAAATAATAAAGTTGCAACAGATTGTGAAATCTTTTCATTTTTTATATATGCACTGGGTAAAATAGTAACTAGAGATTATAGGACATTATGAAGAAAAATTATTATATTCTTCCCAATAGAGTTATCATTTTATTGATTCCTCCAGCTAATGTTTGAGATCGCCTAAGGATTTGCCTTCTTGTATAAACATATATCTTGGGCCAGTGGCCAATTGCTCAAGAATTCCTTAGAAATGTGGAATATCTCATTCACTGTGGGCTCTACAAAATCTAGGTGGGTATCCATTTGATGGAATATTGACTAAGATGTCAAATGGTGCTCAATATTGCATATTCTTGTAGATTACTTCCAAGCCTAAGGAAACAAAGTATAAATTGGTCCCTTACAGAGTCAACTCAACTCTGTCATATCTTGCAATTTATAACAATCTAAAAGTCAAGATTTAACTACACATAACCATGTTACAAATAGTCCCAAGAGATAACTGAGAGGGGGGGGGGGGGGGGGGGTGAATCAGTTATCTATAAGTTTCAATTCTTTATCCAATTAAGTATACTTAAACATAAATCATAAACACCATGAAAGAACACTTGAACATAACACAATATTTTGGTTACGGGGAAACCCAAATAGGTAAAACCCTAGTGGGAATTAACACCCACTAATATTATGCACTAGTGTATTGTGATCCTTGTTAGAAGATCCTTAACCCTGTTAGGAGTTGCTTTAAAATATATTTAGTATAGTAGACCTGGTCAAGGGTCAGACCCTGTTAGGAGTCTTTTACAATAGTCCATGTTAGGGGAGAGGACTCACTGTCTGAGAGCACACTGTTCAAAGGGGCAAAGGCTACAACCTTCTGAATAACAGATACACACTATATATGGATCTTGGTGAACTGCGCTTAGACTTGATGTTTGGATCAGTTCCAATGTATAGCACAAACACTTTACTTGGTCACATAGACCTTCTTCTGATGGCTCAAAAATTTGCACACTCTGCTCTGCTCTTTTTAATCAACTATGAACCACACTCAAGCAATCACAAATGACTGCCTACAAATATCTTTCCTCTAAATGATATAATCAAGTCAGCCTATTAGAACCACCTTGAAATCATATTAGAGAATCCATAACAAACTTCAATAATAAATTAGTCATCTCTACTAAGCACGCAACACATTCTGGGACCTGTCTAATAAGATAATTGAGGATGCACACTACACATTGTCGGCTTTACCAAAACAACTAGATCTTTATCCTCAAGCTAAATTACTTCATGTGATCTTAATTGAATATCACTAACTCTTCTTTAAGATTAAATCCAAGGGTGCATACCAAAATGATAGGCGCAACTCCAGAACCAATATAATCTCTGTCAGCTCTTCTGAATAAACACAAGAAACTGTTACTGGTGAATAGTGACTGCATAACTTTACTTCTACTGATCATCAGACTCTACATCCATGAATGTAACATTAATAATATGTCTTCAACATATATCTAAGCGCACAAGGCTCCATGATAACTATACGAACAACCATACATAGAACACTACCTGTTACTCTGTCAGGAACACTGCTGACACAAGTTGCTATATAACTGTTTGTACTAACAGTTAACCTCTACGCCCATGATATCATGCTGATATCATGTCCATGCTACATATACTGAAAGCTTACTGCATAAGTCTTCCATGCATGCTACTTTCTATATGTTGTCATAAATGACAAACATACAGTCAGTACTGGCCTGCTGGCAAATCTCCAACAATCTCCCCCTTTGGCATTGATGACAACATGTGGAATGAAAAACTCCATCAATCCAAATGAATAATTCTTTTATAACATTCTCCATTTCCTCAACTGAACTGTTTTCATAACTGAATACTACTCCCCCTTAGTATATTACTCCTCTTTTTACTTATGTTTTTCATGACTATATATCACTCCCCCTTTGACATCAATGGCAAAGGGCGCCAAATAGTTTAAGCACTAGTACTACTCCAGAAGTAGAGTAGTCAACCATCCATCAGTCCCTTATACCATGCTCTTGGGGCTTGCTTAAGTCCATAGAGGGCCTTCTTCAATCTGCATATCATATCAGGTCTGTCTGATAAGGTGAATCCTTTTGGCTGCTCAATGTATACTTCTTCTTTCAAATCTCCATTTAGGAATGCTGACTTGACATCCATTTGATAAAATTTGAAGTTTTTGACTGTAGCATAAGCTAGAAACAACTTAATAGCTTCTAATATGCTCACAGGTGCAAATGTGTCTGAATAATCAATGCCTTCTCTTTGCGCATATCCCTTACATACTAACCTTTCTTTATTTCTTACTACTGTACCATCTTCATTCATCTTGTTTTTGAATATCCACTTTGTTCCAATCACATTCTTATCACTAGGTCTTGGGACCAGTTCCCAAGTGTCATTCTTAATAATCTGATCAAGTTCTTCTTTCATAGCATCATGCCAATCTGAATCATTACATGCATCTTCAACACTTAAAAGTTCAATTTGAGATAGTAAACATACCACTTCACTGCTAGCTGAGTTCTTTGCTTGTGATCTTGTTAAGACTTTGCCACTTTGATCTCCAATGATGTCTTTCTTGGAATGGTTTCTAGATGTAAACTTTGGAACTTTAGGTGATGCTGACTCATCAGCCTTAGGAGTGTCTTCTTCACTTGTCTCAGGGTCATTGAATAACACATCAATACTATCAAACATTTCTTCAATAACTGTCTCACTAGTGGAGGGTCTAGGTTCTTCTTCAATCATGGGTGAGTAATCATGATATTTTTCTTGAACCATAAACTTTTCATCAATCTTAACATGAGCACTTTCAATGATATTTTTCAATCTTAAATTGAAACATCTATAAGCTTTACTTTTAGTAGAGTAACCAAGGAAAATACTTTCATCAATTCTTGCATCAAACTTTCCTACTGCTTCATCCCTCTTGATGTAGCACTTGCTTCCAAAGATTCTGAAGTATTTTACTATGGGAACATTACCAAACCATAGCTCATATGGTGTTTTGTCAGTGCTAGACCTCAATTGAATTCTATTGATGGTGTAGACTACTGTATTGACCGCATCTCTCCAATAGGTGTGTGCAACTTTTCCTTCAATCATGATGGTGCACTCTATATCAAGGACGATCCCATTCCTTCTCTCTGCAATTCCATTCTACTGAGGGGTTCTAGGTGCACTCAACTGTCTCTTTATGCCATGTTCTTCACAGTACTCATAGAATCTGTCAAAGGTGAATTCTCCTCCTCTATTCGATCTCAAACATTTTATCTTTAGTCCATATTCATTCTCAACCTTAGCTTTGAATATTTTGAATTTCTCAAATGCTTTTGACTTATCTTTCAAGAATTCAACTCACATCATCCTAGTATAATCATCAAAAAACAAAACAAAATACCTTTCACCATAGTGTGATCTTGTTTGAGTTAGACCACATAGGTCTGTATGAATCAAATCCAACTTGTTCTCTGGGTATGTGCAGGATCATGGTATGCCAAACTACGCCCTTAAGTGGCAATGAAAATTCAGAAAATTAGTTTTAGGCAAGTTGACATAAAAAATTGAACAAGCTATAAATATTATATCAAAAATATGTAAGAAGAGAATCTGTAGAAAATTGAATATAGTTTCTAAGATACTAGGCCTTTTTTGAAAAACAATTATTCTATATGTTGAAATTTTCAAATTTCAATGTGGTAGTACAAAAATTTTAGGAAAAAATAAGAAGTAGGTGTATGTCTGACCACCTTAAACACAATCAAATGATAATATTTTTTTACAAGATTCTAGATATAAGTAGAAGACTCATGTCTAGATGTGACACATTTTTTTGTAATTTATTTCCAAGTAAATAATTAATTATGATTTTTCTTCTACAACTTTTCCAGAATACAAAAACTCTCGTGTCTGACCACGTTAACTTAGTCTAAACTTTATCAAATTGAAAAAATTTTAAATTTTTCTTGTAGTAGGAAGTTCATAGAATGTGACACATATTTTGGATTTTAAAAATTTTATACAATTTGAAATTTATAGCTATTTTTCAATAAGTCTATCAATCAGGACTAGAAATATAAAAAGTAGGTGTATGTTTGACCACATTAAACAAAATCAAATGATAATTTTTTTTTATAAGATTATAGATAAAATTATTAGACTCATGTCTAGATGTGATGCATAATTTTTTTCCAAGTAAATAATTAATTATGATTTTTCTGCTACAAATTTTCCTGAATATAAAAACTCTCATATTTGACCACCTTAACTTATTCTAAACTTCATCAAATTGAATTAATTGTTTATTATTATTGTATTAGGTGAAGCATAGAATGTGATGTATATTTCAGATTTAAAAAATGTTATATTGTTTGAAAGTTATAGTTGTTTTTCTAAGAGTCTATCAATCAGGACTTCTTTTTCACATCACCACTTTTTGGCATACCGTGATCCTGCACATACCCCTCTGCTGAATTGTGCTTGCTCCTGAATGAGTTTCTCACATGCTTTCCCATCACACATTCCCTGCATATAGTATCAACTGACTTTGCTATGCTAGGTAGATCTCTTACCGCGTTTACATTGCTTATCTTTACTATGTTATCAAAATTGATATGACATAGTCTTTTATGCCACAACCAACTGTCATCAACTTTAGCAACAAAATAACTTGCTTCTGAATTGAGTTGGAAAACATTACCTCTAGTCTTTGAGCCTGTTGCAATCATAACACCATCCTTGTTGTTAATGATGCATTTGTCATCTTTGAACTCCAGCTGATAACCTTTTCCAAGTAACTGTCTAACACTAAGAAGGTTATGTTTCAAACCATCTACATAGAGAACATCATCAGTACTATTCTTTCCATCCAAAGTTATGGCTCCTCTACCAACTATGGGTTTAGGAGTGTTATCTCCAAATCTAACCATGCCACCATTGTATTGGTCCAGATGAACAAATTTGTTTTTATCACCTGTCATGTGATGTGAACAACCACTATCTATAATCTAGTCTGTCCTTATATCAGGTTGGGAAATCAATGCTAGCTCTTGTCTCTCTTTCTCATCTTCATGATCTGTCTCATTGTTCATTTTCTCTATGATAGCAATAAATCCAATTTCTTCTTCAGCTGAATCATCATCTGAAACTCCATCTCCAACATAGTAACATTCCTTAGAGAATTTAGGTTTGTAGTCATTTTTTAACTTTCTAGCTCTTAAGGGACATTTAGATGCAAAGTGACCAATCTTATTACATGAAAAGCATTTAAATGGCAATTGACCTTCATATTTTCCTTTTCCTTTTTTTTCTCTTTTGGCAATCATAGAAATGAAATCATCTAGTGTTTTCTCTTCATCATTATCATCAAAATTACCATAAGTGTTTGCGGATTTCTTACCATGAACTGTTGCTTTGAAGGCTGTCTCACTTTTAGGTTCTGTCTTCAATCGTGAAATCTCAAAAGCTGAGATTTTGCTGATTAAGGTCTCTCTCTTGAAATTTGATGTAAGCTGCATGGTCTCATCAAGTATGTTGATCTTGTTTTGATATTTTGGAGTGAGAGTAGTTATCAATTTGTCCATAATGTCTTCCTCTGAGATCTCTCCACCATTGTTCCTAATCCCAGCAACCACTTCATTGATCCTTTGATTGTAAGCTCTGATGTTTTCTTCAGGCAACATCTCTAATTCATTGTATCTTTTCTTCCATGTCTTTCTGTGCGCATCCTTTTCTTGTTTGTCTCCTTCAAATATGTCTTCTAGGTACTTCCATATTTTGTGGGCTATATCTACCTTCTTTATTTTTGAAAACTCACTATCAGATAGGGTGCTGATAAGGGATTATTTGGATATTGCATTCTAATGAAATAATTCCTTTTTCTTATCAGTAGCATCATCCTTTGCAAGGTCTTCTAAATTAGGGATCTTGACTACTTTGATAGTTACATCAAAAACTTCAAAAGCAATGCACTGCAAGTGAGTCACCATCTTGTTCTTCAGATCAAGATAATTCTCTCCATCAAACTTCGGACTTTCTTTTCTAAAGAATGCCATCTGATCAACCTCAAGCTATTAAAATTTCTCCCCGAGGCACTTGGCTCTGATACCAATTGTTAGGAATAGTCCCAAGAGATAACTGAGAGGGGGGGGGGGGTGAATCAGTTATCTACAAGTTTCAATTCATTATCCAATTAAGTATACTTAAACATAAAGCATAAACACCATGAAAGAACACTTGAACACACCACAATATTTTGGTTACGGGGAAACCCAAATAGGTAAAAACCCCAGTGGGAATTGACACCCACTAATATTCTACACTAGTGTATTATGATCCTTGTTAGAAGATCCTTAACCCTGTTAGGAGTTTCTTTACAATATATTTAGTATAGTAGACCTGGTCAAGGGTTGGACCCTATTAGGAGTCTTTTACAATAGTCCCTATTAGGGGAGAGGATGCACTGTCCAAGAGCACATTGCTCAAAGGGGTGAAGGCTACAACCTTCTGAATAACCGATACACACCATATCTAGATCTTGGTGAACTGTGCTTAGACCTGCTATTTGGATCAATTCCAATGTATAGCACAAACACTTTACTTGGTCACATAGATCTTCTTCTGATGGCTCAACACTTCATACACTCTACTATGCTCTTCTTAATCAACTATGAACCACACTCAAGCAATCACAAATGACTGCCTATAAATATCTTTCCTCTAAATGATATAATTAAGTCATCCTGTTAGAACCACCTTGAAATCATATTAGAGAAGCCATAAAAAACTTCAATAATAAATCAGTCGGCTCTACTAAGCATGCAACATATTCTGGGACCTGTCTAATAAGATAATTGAGGATGCATGCTACACACTATTGGCTTTGCCAAAACAACTGGATATTTCTCCTCAAGTTGAATTACTTCATGCTCTCTTAACCAAATATCACTAACTCTTCTCTAAGATTAAATCCAAGGGAACATACCAAAATGATAGGTGCAACTCTAGAACCAATATAATCTATGTCGGATCTTTTGAATAAACACAGGAAACTGCTACTGGTGAATAGTGACTGCATAACTTTACTTCTACTGATCATCAGACTTTGCATCCATGAATATAACATTACTAACATGTCTTCAACATATATCCAAGTGCGCAAGGCTCCATGATAATTGTACGGACAACCATACACAGAACACTGCCTGTTACTCTGTTAGGAACACTGCTGACATAAGCTGCTATATAACTATTTGTACTAACAGTTAACCTCTGTGCCCATGATATCATGCTGATATTATGTCCATGCTACATATATTGAAAGCTTACTGCATAAGTCTTCCATGCATGCTACTTTCCATATGTTGTCATAAATGACAAACATACAGTCAGTACTAGCCTATTGGCAAATCTCTAACAAACCATACAACACAAAATAAAATATCTGGGCTGATTTGTTTGTTACTGATAATATAGGTGGCCACACACAAACCAATGCCTAATCCCTTGGGCTATAGAGTCAAATACTAGGTTGTAAAGAATCCTCATAACATTTAAGATAAGAATCATTAGGATTTCATTAAGTTGCAACCTGGAATTAACATATCCTTCTTATGTCGACATGAAACTCTAATTAGATATTTGTGTCATATATTCCAACCACTATTGTTTTCACAAAGCATTTGAATCCATCCTTGACATAGGGCCATTGAATAAATAATACACATTGCAATTAGAATTTGCAAAAAATGAATTCAAAACCCTGAGTTTATTAAATTCATATGGTTCAAAATACATTCAACAAAGGCAACTCCATGGATGAATACCAAATCACAACACAAGAAAAAACATCTATATTCATGAAAGCAATACAACTATGTATTTGATTCTCATACCCTAGAATTTAGTACTTTCTATGTACATGCCATTTTCTGCCCAACTTTTAAGCCCCATTCTCACTAACCTTGGAATCCCTTTTATAAAACAAGGGATGAAAATGCTTTAGGTCAATTATAGATACATAACCTGTTGAACTATTGCCAACCGGTCAGACCAAATTATTCACCTCCTAGAATGATCATCTTTGGGTTTTGTCTTCTAGTGCAGTTATTGGATTGGCTTGATGATGGCCCCAAGGTTAGAGTCCTCCAAAAAGCCTACAAAAATTGTGAGCCTTGCCACCATCACACTTGGACATTCAATATTATAGAGGTGGCCCGATGTGGCATTCTCATCTTTTTCCTTCACAAGGAGAAGGCTCAAATTTTCTTTTCAAGGGGTGCAGAATGACTCCAACACCCCCAACTTCTACTCTCACACCCTAACCTTCTGGAGTAATATTCCCTTGAAGGACAAATTAAGGGGAAACAACAAAGATTATAATGATTTTCAAGCTATGGGAATGACCTTCTCTTTCACTTGATGATTTTAATATCTTTGTGTCTACAAAGAGACATTTTGATACCTTTGTGGCTGCAAGATAATTTGTCCTTCTATTTGTGGCTTTGGTCTTTGTAGACATCCTGCAACATGAACCTACACAATTGCATTCCTCTTCATTTATAACTCCTCATACTACTGGCTTAATCAAATTAATTTTTAAAACTTAAGGAAGACTTTATGAATGCAAGAGTACATCTACAAGGAGGTATTTATCTTTTCTTTCTTAGGGACTAGCTGTTGATTTCAAGCTACCTGAACGATGGTGGCAAAAGGTCTGCAACTCCTGGTAACTCTACACTGAACATACCCTACAAAAGCCTTACAACTAGTTGAGTCTTGGTCGAATCACAATCAAACAGATACTCAAATATATGGAAAATTGGATTAATGACTGTATTGTTGTGACTGATTAGAAAACACCTACAAATGCAACCTCAAGTGTCATCTCTTCTTGGGAATTAGCAAGCTTCAGTTCTACATTCAAATGCTCAGTCAAACTACCTTGACCATGACCCCTTGACAATTCTTTTCTTACATGGTACCACATGTCATCACAAGATTGGTTTAATTGAGGATGAACTGTAATTGAAGTTCATAACTAGACACCCCATTGGTCCGTAAACAATCTTGACATTTTGGGTAAATACTCATAGGAACCTGAGATATGCTTAATACTAGGATATGGACACCCCACACTCCTACTATGCAAATGCCCAAAGCGTGGTACACACAACAAGAAAATGGGGGTGACAGTCTCATTATACTTTCTTTTCATCCAACACTTTCATGCCTCCAAATCTTGAAAACAATTTTATCAAGAGGGAACACAAGGAAGAGAGAGGTTAATGAATTGCCTTTAGTTTTTGAAACCCATCTATATTACAGCCTGCTTCTCCATGCCATTTTGACTCACCTTGATTTGGGTGCCGCGAAGACTTGGTGTGTGTTTCACTTTTTTTTGGAGCAACATGTCTTTTTGGTTACCCTGAGGTTCTATGTGTTACTTAGCCTTCATTGTACAACTATATAAGAATTTCAAGGCCACCTTTCTTTCTTTACCCGACCCATTTCACCACACCTCATTCTTCCACCACTTGATCTCAGCATTCAAGCATATCTTCGTAGGAACCCAGGGAAGAAACAAATTACAGTAGGGGTGTAACCCTATGTATCTGCAACCCTCTTTATATTATTTATTAGGATCTTGTAGGAACACAAGGTATACCTAATAATCAAGGAAAAAACAAAATATTTGTAGACATGGAAGAATTATAAAAAAACTAAGGAAATTGCTAGTGATAAGGACCCAAAATGCAAACTCTCTAGCTCTCATATTTGGCTTAAGAAAGATAATGTCTACCTTTGACACACCCTTGCTCTTGGTACATTTTTCATTTTCTCATTAGGCATGGCCTAAAAATATCGGTCCTAACATAGGGTAGGAGCTATATCGATATTGACTTATCAATGCAGGTAGTGGTATCGATAAGATCCTTTATAGATTACATAGACTACTCAGCTATGCCAATAACCGCTCATCGATAAAATCAGAGGAATGGTATGTGAATGAACTATGTCGATGAAAGTGGTCATATTCATAAGACCTTGGGACACTTCACTGACTACCCAACTCTCACTGAAACTTTCTCATTGGTAAAACAAAAGGAATGTTACATTGACATTATCTTTATCGATGAAGGTCTATATTTTGATAAAGCACTTGAACACTTCATAAACCATTGTATCTACTCTAATAAGTGTCCATCAGAAAAATGGAAACCCATCTCATCGAAACCCATTGTTGCTTCTTTCTTTTTTATATATATTTGAAGCTCCCTCTTTCCCGTCGGGCTCCGACGAGAGTTCTCAAACTTCCAATGAGGCTCTCCTCTATATCCAAAACCATAGAGAATTTTTCACAGTTCTAAATTTTACCCACTTTGCATGACTGACTCCCCTTAAGATGTCAATGCCTTTGGTTCTAATTAAGATGTTAGGTTCTGACACCTATCTTGGAACTAGAAAATTATGCCACTTCCTTTTTCAAACTTACACTTATTTTCTTTCCTCCCTTTCCATGATTCCAAGTGGTGTATCGAGAGTATAGTGGGGTTCTAAAACTCACTTTGGGCTTTGATGCTTGCTTAGGAACCTGAACAAAATTTTGATAAAACATGACCTTTGAAGATGCTACTAAATTTATTCTTCCTCCAACACATATGCTTGTTAATTTTTTGAAAATTTTTCATCTCTATTACGAACTGCATGTTGGGCATGAAGAAAAAAGTTTTAAAAAATTTCAAGGGTTAAAATTATAGGCAACAAAAGTGTCACCAACATATGATTCTTAATTGTTCTGACTAGTCTAAGGATTCAATCCTGTAAATGCAAACATGGTGAACCAAGGAGAGAAGAACAAACAAAAATTTAGCCCATGAAAGGTCTCTCAGATTGGATATCTTTGATGGGCTAACAATGGCAAAAATAGCCAACAACTCCCTTTGCTCTTACAAGGTGTACAACAAGTGGAGATTGTTAGGAAAATGTGTCTTAACCTTGTATTTACATACACTTACTATTTATAATCATTTTTCATTTGAGCATGGATTTTTCCTAACTTCCTTGAAAGCTTCAGATGGGCTGGATAAGCATACCAATAAATTTTTGCTGCAAGATCATGTCTAGTTTTGAAGATGTTAAAGTTTCCATTTTTTAAGTTCCTAAGAAATCTTATGAATTCAATTTTAACCCAGAGTGAGTCCTACACCTATGGTGAAGGCTAAACCTATTCTTATACCCACAATAGATCCTAACACTATACATGTGCCCATTTCTGTGTCACTCCCTTGCATCCCCTCAATGACATCAGTGGAAATACCACATGCTAAACCAAAATTTGTTTAAGCCCATCTCCACCTCCATCTCATCCATCATTTCCACCCCATCCATCTCTCCTAATCTCCTCCTCCTACCTAATCTTGCCTCCTTTTATACCTCCTCCTAGGTGGAGCTAGCATGTCATCCTTCTCATCCTCTAATTAAGGATATAACTCCCCTAACCTTGTCAGACTAGGAAATGGATGGGCTAAAAACTAAGGTGCCATCATAGCATCTACAATGTCTCTCATCAAATCCCATACAATGTATTGAAGTTTATATTGCTACCTCATATGAAGGTTGGCCCACACCATTATCTCTCTTGCATAGTCTGTGTAAAATTTCATGATCCTTAAGGCTCCATTTGTACCTGACCAAACTGTCTAAGTACCATTTTTGACAAGTGTCTCTCAATGACATATGAGATCCTCTTGATCAAACAATGAGTCTTAAAGTAATACAACCCCATGTCATCATTCTCCTAATCATCATAGTCTAGGCACAATCTCCATTTGAGTGTTTCGATCTCATCTATCACATTTTTCTAGTACTCTATCTTTCCCATCTTGGGCATAGATGTGATAGATATATAAATATGTACATAAGGTTGTCCTTCCACCCTAAATCTCATGCAAATTGGCCTGACGATTGCAATGTGCTCCCATGTCCAAGCATGAAGAAGTGTGACCCCTACTAAAAGACTTACCCCATTGAAGTAAACCACATGATGCATATATGATAGAGGTGGGGCAATATGCATGGATCCCATGCAAACTGGGTTTTATCCATAACAATCCTCTCCATAGTCCATTCTAATCTTGTCGATATGCCATGCAACCTTTTTTTCGGATAAATGAACCCTCTGAAATGAACAATGCTCACTATGCCATAACAAAGTTGAAGAAAAAAAAATCCCTAGGTTAGCCTTGATCTTAGGCATAAAGGTGACATACAAAAATCTTGTGGCACCAAGAACTCCAAGCTCCACGTCTGATAGATTTTCCCACCTACGCTATATGGGAGGATATTACACCCTAAACATCAAAATTGGTGTATCTACCTATAATAAACCAAACAATGTCAACATATCATGCACTCAAATTAATCCTAATCAACTACTCAATCTTGCTACAGTTACCAATTAGATCAATTGTATAGTTAAGATTACCAGTTGTGCATTTTTTTTTTATCAAATGTACAACTTCTTATTAGAAGTGCAACATCCCTAATCATTTGTGTAACTTCATCAATTGTACAACATTAGCTATCATTTGTGTAGGTTCTTATCAAATGTGGAATCTTATCAAAAGTGCCAAAATGATTTGCATAGGTGACACCGTGTACACATGCTCAACAATACCTTGTAAATGTGAGTTGTACATCATTTGCATAGATTCTAGTGCCATTTGCACATGAACTACCTTCCTGCGCATATGACTAAATTACTTTCCTACCCTATTAATGACACCATAAATGCTATTTAGGGGCCAAAGTACTAGCTACATATTGGGTCTCCATACTCCTCTGGCTGATTGAATTGTTAGATGTGAGCTCAAACCTATGTGTCTCCAATGTGATCCCCTCACCTTCACACTCACAATGTTCTACTCTACTTTGGACTCTTCTCTTAGAAATGAAGGATGCAAATGAGGATAAATGAACCTGAAACTCCTAGTTATAGGTGTTGTAACCTGAATTGGCCTCAATAAACCATTGTAGACCTTTGTGACCCTAATGGCCTAATTTTAGCCTTATTTTCTCCTAACCAACCCTGATTTTTTGCCCAAACTCAAGGTAACCTTTCCTATCAACCTATTAAGAGATCACCCACATTTAATTTTTTTTTTACCAATCTCTCGAGGGGGCATATCACCTTCTCTATTGGGGCATGTATCAATTAAAATTTTTAATCTTTAAAATAGTGTGATAAAGTGCATTGCCTCAAAGAGGGGCAAAATATAAACACCTAAAAATTTCATCACTTAAATAAATAAATAAATTTATTTAATTATTTTACCATAATTCATTTATTAATTGAAACCTCTTCCTCTCTTATATAAGTAAATAATTGTATTTATTTATTTAATTATCTAATTTCCACTCCTTGTTCTACTATTAATTAAATGAATACTTTTATTTTTTTAAATTAATTTTATTATCTTTTTCTTTCTAATTTTATGCCTCTAACTTGTTCACATGGATCATAATCTTTCATAGGCAAGTGACAAACATCACCCGTCTCTTAATTTATCTTTTCCTTCTCTTTTCCCAACATGTCTAGGTTCATTGTATTCAAAGATGTGTTGTACCAAAAGTCAACATCTCTACCTAACTCTCACTTACCACTCAATCTCATCCCTTAATTCAAAATCAAACTCTTAATCTTATTCACTCACACCTACCATCTTATCTTGCCCATTCATCTTTTAACCTCTTAATCTCCATCCTTGATTCTCTTCAGGACTTATATAAAAGATAATTTTTCCTCATTTTGGCTAATCATGATATTAATCACAACCTAATGCAAACGAATGCGGGTTTTGAGAACAATTGCAATATTTCTACCTACTTGTTATCATCTTACATCATAGCTTCATCAACATTAATCAACCACACTGCAATCCTTTTATGTCATCTTGTGCACATGCTACATAGATGAAGGAAATCACCAATTCTACAAGATCTTAAAGGAGGAGAACAATGGAGTCAAGAAAATCATGAATTTGATGGTATTGCTTTGTTTATTATGTTTTGCATTTCATGCTTTAGAATTCTATTAATTTTTTATTGAATTAGTTTGTAGATCTTAGGCTTGTGGTTGGAATATTTAGGGTTTATAATAGGTTTCAAATTTAGCATACATGGTAACCATTCTTTTACATTATTGATCTTGATAACATCGTTTTATACTTGACATCCACATGTCCTTCATGGGCATTGCTAGAGGCAAATATCACCCATTTTGATACTATTGTGTTTTGTGTTTATTTACGACCAACAATCACTATTGCCTACATCAATCCAAAGTCACATAAGCTCAATTTTAAAGGCATAATTTTAAGCTCGAAAAGATATTTAATTAGATATTCAATATAATGTCTCAACCTTCAAAAAGGTAGTTTTTGTTTTGCCTCATTTTATAAAATAAATTTCAAGCATAGAAGCGTTGCTTGCCTAATCCCTAAAAAAACTTTAACCAACAACCAATACTTACGTTTGTTGCTAATAGATAGAAGCAATAACCATAGGGAAATTGGTTTTGATTTGTGTAGAATCTTGAGGAAATCACTTGCAATGGTTACAAATAATTTTTTTAAAAAAACTTGTCTTCACTAGAATTGATAACTCATTCGATTTGAAGAAACTTATGAATACATAAAATATATGAGCAACCTTCGAATATTTTGTGAATCCAACTAAAATGATCAATATACCAAAGTGTCAAAGCTTAAGTGTTTGTCCTTGGTAGAACTTGGTTTTGGGTTCTACCTTTTGGGTATTATATCCTTGTTAATGAATGCATGAAACAAGGATGAAATAGGTTATATTAATCAAGGATTTCGAAAGAAGCAATGCCCTTTTGAGTCTATAATAGTCATTTAAAACTATTTAAACATAGTAACCTGGGGATGCATCCCACCCAAAAAAAAATCCCTAGCGTTCTCAGATCTGGGACGCGTTGGGTGTGGGGGACATCGTTCCAGCATCCCCGTAGGTGCCACCATCATTCCACCATTCCCGAGGAGATGCGAGGACATCCTGGCATCACCGATGGGGACAGGGGGATGCCCATGTGTCCCTCGACCCCTGAGGGGACGCCCAAACGTCCCCCATCATGACAAGCCAAAAAAAAGTTGTAAGTTTTTAATTTTTTTTTATTGGTATTTAGATTTTTTAATACTCACACATTTGATATCATAATTTAGTAGTTTGCTTTTTTATTATTATTTATATAATAGAACTCTTCCATGTGCTGATTGGAGTATTTAAAATTTAAAATTTATTGTTTAATGTTCAATGTTCAATTATCAATCACAATACAATGTTCAAGGTTCAATGATTTTACATCTTAATGTCTTATATATTGTTATACATCTTTTCATAACTAGCATTTTAAGTACCACATGTATAGTATATACACCCCCGTCCCCAAATTGTGGCCCCTCTATCTCTTTGTCCTAAAAAACTTGTCTCCTCGTTCCCTCATCCCCCCATCCCCGAAGACGGTGCAACTATGATTTAAAATTAAAATTTGTATGTCTATTTTGTTGCCTAACTTTTGGGTTGCATGGACTAGATTCTCTTAATTCTTCTAGCAAGCTTGGCAACCCAAGTTTTCTAACTCTTCTAATATACTTTCACACCTTAGTTTTCTTTTTCTTCTAATAGTTTAGAGGATTTTCTCTTGTGTTTTCTTGTTCTTGTATTTTTCTTTTTTCATCATTTTATTATAAATTGATATTATTATTGTCTAATCTACTCTATTACATCAATCTATGTAGTGATACTCTGTTGTTTGACTTTCGGTCACCCATTTTTTTGGCATTATTGGAGTCATATGGTCATGTCAAGTCAGTCTGGTCATGTAATGTCTAGGTCTAGATTTCCTCTAGGATAGGAAGTCTTTGCCGGGTTCCCCTGCCATTGCCTTCTTGTTTAAGCCGGCTGGTTTGTTATTAAAATCTCATTATTTGGCTAGGTTGTAGATCCTAACCCGGCAGAGACTCATGCTCGTGTTGATGTTCTTTCTAAGATGAAATGATGATTCTGGATCATGATCTCCAGGCACTTGCAAAGCATCGGAAGAAAGTTTTCATGTGACTGATATTATAACAGAATTGGCATTGAAAGATTCAGATTTTATTCTATGTGATAGTGTGTGCATTTAGTTGTTGAGGCTTCTCTTATTCTAAATGAATACATTGATAATAGAGAAGTAGAGATTACAGTGAAGAATTTGATTTATATTAAAAATCTGTAGGTTGAGAGGACCTTAAGACAGTGTCCTAAAAGATTGAAGAATGAGAAATTAAAATTATGGATGTCATCACAGTTGCATCTCACATGATGGTGCTATCCACAGGCTCAAGATATGAAAGGGTGATTCCTTGGGAAGAACACATTGTTGATCCTAATATCAAACATGTGTCAACATGATATCTATTGGTTTGATTCAACTTTAAAGTAGCAGAATTTGGGACATTTCAAAATTGAATTGTGTTTAATCTTGAAGATAAAATCAAATGAAATCATGTAGGCCTCGGTCCCATAACTGTGCCAACATTTATGTTGGGTCTCATCGATCCACAAGAGTTAACTATGATTGTGATGAAGCCGCATCATCTCAAGATATACAATGGTTTTATTTCATAACCAGTGATCATTTAAAGGTGAAATGGTCATCATCTGATTGTATGAATAGTCTTTATGATGTTATGGAGCTCGGTCATAGCATTATAATGCATATTATACAACGTGTTATATACATATGCTGCACTTTTCTACTCTCGAGCCTAATGCAAAAAAATGGCAGAGGCCGCACTTCATCAAAGCACATCCGACGGTCCTCGCAAAATTGTGACCCCTGCCAAATGCTTTTGCAAATTTGTGAGATGCGTACGCGTGGTGGTGGGACCTGAGTCAATGGACTTACCTATGGTGGAACAAAGAAAAGGATCCAACGGCCTTCGCATAATCGCGATCCCTGTCAAATGCTTTTGCGAACTTGTGAGATCTTTCCACGTGTCAGGTGGGGCCAAGAAAAGTTTGTTCGTGGTTATAAGATGCTTAATCGACAGTCATCACTTTCTCGGGATGGTGCCAGATTACCTTTGCGGTTTAGCGAAACACTGCCACGTGGAAAGAGTGGTTGCATGATCGCATAAAGTTAAAAAATGTCTTGCGATCATGCGACAATGTAAGTTGCCAAGTGAAGGTTAAATAAAATATGCTCCACTGGACCCCCATGCACTAATGAGAGAGCGGTCGCATGATCGCATGGAATAAAATAATGCTATGTGATCATGCGACAATGGAGTTTGGGAAAGCCAATGCGCTCTACTGGGACCCACGTATGCCAACAGTGCAAGTGCGACGATGAGATGGTGACGAGTGTGACTGGTCAAATAATTGATGTGGCAACTCCTGATTCATTGTAGTATTTCATGCAGTAAGGTGGGGTCAGATTTTTATGACATCGGCTAAGATTCCAAATCAACGGATGGCGCATGATCTCATAGAATCTTGTGAGCCCATCAGATCACACGCCATCCGTCTGATTCTCCAGATGTAAAGTTAGTAAAAGCAGTGCGTCTGAAATGCTTCACGAGCATATATGGTAGTTTGTGATTGGTCCACGAAGTACTGAGTTGGCGGTTGTTAGCGGGATCTATTTTGCGGGTTGTCAGAAGGGTCCTAACATCTGTAGAGAATCGACGGTGAGTGTGATTTCACATAGGATATGTCAGACGTATAAGCTCTTAAGGTAACAGTTTATTTTACCTTTTCAGAAGCGACAAAGTGTAGGGGGTCCACTGCAGGAGATCTATGGCTGGCGCATGATCGCGAAGAATTTTCTTTCCTCTCACGATCATGTGACCACCGTTCGATGAGAAATTGTCAGGTGGGGCCGATGTTTAAGGAAAATAAAGGGATTAAAAGATGATGTAATCCAATAGAGTTTGTATTCTCGCTTGAGAAGATGATCGGAGATAGGAATTTCAATTGTCACAGTAAGCCATTGCCGTAAAGTGGTATAAGAGTTTTAGTACATCTTAATATCAGACAGAGTCCTATTTCAGTGGTCCAGTAAACTTGGCATTCGTGGATGAAGATAATGTTGTTCGAAGGGTGATTATTGGCGGCCTTTCATTTTATGTTCTAGTTTGAATCTAAAGTAATGAGCAGAGATAATTATGTGACTCCGAAAGCCCAATGGACTCAGCCTGACAGATTTTGATCATGGAGAAGATGAAAGCTTTGAAATGAAGTGTCAACAGTTCTGATATCTTTTCTTATTTTTACATTGGCGATTGGCTTTTCAAATTCTGTCATCGAAGATATTCTTTCTTTGTATTTTGTCTTTTTGTATTTTGGAAGTTAAAACATTCCAGCGGCTGTGAGCTTGTAAATTCTATAAATACTGTCAAACAACTCAGTGAAGGGGTCGGCAAAATTTTATTGGAGCAGAGTAATTCTATTTGCTAAGCTTTATTTCATGTTTGTTGTGCCAGTAGTTGTTCATTTGCATTTGAATAGAAAGAACAGTTATATATGAAGTTGCAATTCCTTATTGGATTCCATTTCATGTAGTGATTGCAGTATAAGTGATTCTATTTACTTTTCATGTATGATTCTTCTCCTATTCATTCAGTAGTTTAGATGCATGCACCTGAATAGAAAGTACAATTGTATATGGAACTGTGATTCTTGCTTGGATTCCATTTCATATTAGTAATTGCAGCATAAGTAATTCCATTTACTGTCCATGTATAATTCTGCTTCTATTCTCCTCAATAGATTATGCATTCTTAGAATAGATAGGTTTAGTTAGAAGATAGTCTTTATGATAATCTGTGATCAACATTCCATTGGGGATTATAGGTTATCCACTTTATCCTTGCCTGAATTGTTTGTGCCTACAAACAATTTGGTTAAAACTCATAGGAGATAATCTGATGATCATTAAGAAACAAATACATTGAAGATTAAACATAATTAGGGAGCTGTACCTGTCAATTCAGAGGGCAGTGATAGATGACTTACACTGACCCATTTGTTGGTGAAAATCCTTTTGTTCTCTCACCTTGGGTGTTAAGAAGAGTCAAAGATTATAAATCTAAAGGGAGGACAAACTGTTAACCAACAATTTTTGGCGACTTTGCTGGGGAAAAGTTTAGGGAAAAGAAGAAAATATTGAAGTTTTTCTCAGAATTTAGTTCATTTCCCCTCTTAGCTTTAATTCAGTCATAGAATACATGATTAGCAATTATGGCCATTCCTTGGGGAAATGCTATTGGACCTTTGAATCTTGCAGCAAGTCATGATTTACCAAAAGGTTTCAGAAAAAACTTTCCAAGATTCAATGGTGATGGCTCAATATCTACAAAACAACATCTGAATGCTTTCCATAAGGCATGTAGTGTGGTAGATTCTCAACATGAAGATGTTGCTATCAGATTGTTTGTAGATAGCCTTATCGGTGATGCTGCAAAATGGTTTCAAGATTTACCTATGGGATGCATTACCGGATGGAATGACATGAAACAAAAGTTTGAAGAAAGGTATAAGACCGTTGAAGATGCTCAATTCTTACTGTTACAACTGGCTCAAATGAAGAAGGAACCATCTACCTCCATGAGAGATTTCAATGCCAGATTTAATAAACTTATTAGAAGAATACCTACTACCAGTGCACCCACTGGAAATAATCTCAAGACATTTTACATTAGTTCTATGCCTCCAGAACTTGCTTATCAATTAAGAAGAACTAATGTAATGGATTTGCAAGCTGCTCAAACACTGGCTAAAGAAATGGAAGATGATATGCTAGCCTCCGGGAGATGGAAGAAGGGATTTCATGATGGATTCACAAGTAGTGTAGTTAGTACTTCAATCAGTACAGAAGATATGTTGCTGAGATTATCTAATGAAATTAATGCATCAAAAAGACAAATTACTGCTTCAGCTCATTCATCTTATCAGCCTTACCAAGAAGGATTAAAACACCAAGGTAGAAATGAGAATTCACAGAGATTGGCTATTGAATCTCCTTCTAAAAAATATAATTCTCATGCCTTTCATCTCAGGCAAGAAGAAAAAGAACAAAACTTTGAATATCCAGGAGATAAAGACTGTCATACTCCTCATGGCCACTCTGTAAACTTTTATTGTGAGTATGAGATAGATTTGGAAGATGGATACAATTGTTTTGTTTTGGAGGAATCTCAGCCAACTATTGAAGATCAAGTCTCTAATGATCAAGATGATGGATTACCTTGGATGAGTCATCAGCATAAAGAAAATGACCAGCAAGGAGAACATTCTCAGCCTAAGAAGATTCTTGAAGATCAAAAAGAAAAGGTAAACAAACTTAAAAAAGAAGATTTATCTATGTTTTCCTTTTCTTGTATTACTGAAAGTTGTAGATTGAATGAGAAGAATGAAGATAAAGTTTCAAATTATTTCTCTTCTGAAGATCATCCTAAGGCTGATGAATTATTAAAAGATGAAACTCCTGAGGTTATTGAAGGATGTAATAAGGTTGATCCTTCGTTCATTATGGTTAATAAAAATTAGATATCAGAAACATTTTGTTTCGAAGATAATATAATGTTAAATGTTCCTGATCAAATATGTATAGATGAAGAGGCTGAAATATGTTCTGACAATTTTCTTGTTGATGAGGAAATTGATGCAACAATAGATTTTGAAGAAGAATTTTTAGTGGCTAATGAAGTACTGCAGCATTATGTAGAAGACAAAGAATTAGATGAAGATCTTCCTAGTCTTAAAAAGGAAATTGATCAAGCCACATGTGAATCTCCTTCCATGGTTAGTCCAAATATTGAAGTTTTGAATTCAGAGGAACATTTTTCAGTTTTGATAAATGCTAGAGATGAAGAAGGTGCTTCAATCTGGATTAACCCCATATGTAATGAAGAATCATCTATTTTCAGTCCTAGTTTGAAATTTGAGATTTCTAAGGACAGTGCTTGCAATCATTTAGATGCTGGTATTTTTGATAAAGGTGATCTTGTTGGTAATGGAATAAATAGATGCAAGTATGTTTCAATATTTTTAGAATCTGGTGAATATCCTCTTCCATCATAGAAAGTTGAATATGCAAGAAAGGATGTATATGGAAGCATAGATGAATCAGAGATCTATAATGAGGCATGGTTGTTTGGAAAGGCCCTATGGATCATCATGTTGCAGTTAACTTTGGGGCTTATTTTCAACAATGAAGGAGTAGCCAGAGGTTACCAATGCTATTTCAAACTGGTGGAACATCTTCCTCTATTCAGGAAAGGTTCATACTTCTCTCTTCCTATAAATGGCCACATATGAATCTTTCTTGGTTTTTGGTCCAGCTGGTGAGGTCTCCTCACCTTTTGTAAATAAGTTTTCTTTCCAATTTTGGTGTGTTTAGTGTAGCCTTTCCTTGCTTAGTTAGTTGTTGTTTTCTCCTGCTTTGTGTCAGTCTGCCCTGCTCCCCTCCACCCTCCCTGTATGCAGCTTCTCATTGTTCTCTTTGGTCTAGACTCCGCAACCCAATGGATAAGGCACTTATCTCACCAGAGAAGCTGAATTCTTCATGCACCTTGCAGTACATGATCCCCCAGTCGGAGCCAGCTATTGTCTGACTTTCGGTCACCCATTTTTTTGGCAATATTGGAGTCATATGGTCATGTCAAGTCAGTCTGGTCATGTAATGTCTAGGTCTAGATTTCCCCTAGGATAGGAAGTCTTTGCCGGGTTCCCCTGCCATTGCCTTCTTGTTTAAGCCGGGAGGTTTGTTATTAAAGTCTCATTATTTGGGTAGGTTGTAGATCCTAACCCGACAGAGACTCATGCTTGTGTTGATGTTCTTTCTAAGATGAAATGATGATTCTGGATCATGATCTCCAGGCACTTGCAAAGCATCGGAAGAAAGTTTTCATGTGACTGATATTATAACAGAATTGGCATTGAAAGATTCAGATTTTATTCTATGTGATAGTGTGTGCATTCAGTTATTGAGGCTTCTCTTATTCTAAATGAATACATTGATAATAGAGAAGTAGAGATTACAATGAAGACTTTGATTTATATTAAAAATCTACAGGTTGAGAGGACCTTAAGACAGTGTCCTAAAAGATTGAAGAATGAGAAATTGAAAGTATGGATGTCATCACAGTTGCATCTCACATGATGGTGCTATCCACAGGCTCAAGATATGAAAGGGTGTTTCCTTGGGAAGAACACATTGTTGATCCTAATATCAAACATGTGTCAACATGATATCTATTGGTTTGATTCAACTTTAAAGTAGCAGAATTTGGGACAGTTCAAAATTGAATTGAGTTTAATCTTGAAGATAAAAGCAAATGAAATCATGTAGGCCTCGGTCCCATAATTGTGCCAACATTTATGTTGGGTCTCATCGATCCACAAGAGTTAACTATGATTGTGATGAAGCCGCAACATCTCAAGATATACAGTGGTTTTATTTCATAACCAGTGATCATTTAAAGGTGAAATGGTTATCATCTGATTGTATGAATAGTCTTTATGATGTTATGGAGCTCGGTCATCGCATTATAATGCATATTATACAATGTGTTATATACATATGCTGCACTTTTCTACTCTCGAGCCTAATACGAAAAAATGGTAGAGGCCGCACTTCATCAAAGTGCATCCGAAGGTCCTCACAAAATCGTGACCCCTGCCAAATGCTTTTGCAAATTTGCGAGATGCGTACATGTGGCGGTGGGACCCAAGTCAATGGACTTACCTATGGTGGAACAAAAAAAAGGATCCAACAGCCCTCGCATAATTGTGATCCCTGTCAAATGCTTTTGCAAACTTGTGAGATCTTTCCACGTGTCAGGTGGGGCCAAGAAAAGTTTGTCCGCGGTTATAAGATGCTTAATCGATGGTCGTCACTTTCCCGGGATGGTGCCAAATTACCTTTGCGGTTTAGCGAAACACTGCCACGTGGAAAGAGTGGTCGCATGATCGCATAAAGTTAAAAAATGTCTTGCGATCATGTGACAATGTAAGTTGCCAAGTGAAGGTTAAATAAAATATGCTCCGCTGGACCCCCGTGCACTAATGAGAGAGCGGTCGCATGATCGCATGGAATAAAATAATGCTATGTGATCATGCGACAATGGAGTTCGGGAAAGCCAATGCGCTCTACTGGGACCCACGTATGCCAACAGTGCAAGTGCGATGATGAGATGGTGACGAGTGTGACTGGTCAAATAATTGATGTGGCAGCGCCTGATTCGTTGTAGTATTTCATGCAGTAAGGTGGGGTCAGATTTTTATGACATCGGCTAAGATTCTAAATCAACGGATGGCGCATGATCTCGTAGAATCTTGTGAGCCCATCAGATCACACACCATTCGTCTGATTCTCCAGATGTAAAGTTAGTAAAAGCGGTGGGTCTGAAATGCTTCACGAGCATATATGGTAGTTTGTGATTGGTCCACGAAGTACTGAGTTGGCGGTTGTTAGCGGGATCTATTTTGCAGGTTGTCAAAAGGGTCCTAACATCCGTAGAGAATCGACGGTGAGCGTGATTTCGCATAGGATATGTCAGACGTATAAGATCTTAAGGTAATCGTTGATTTTACCTTTTCAGAAGTGACAAAGCGTAGGGGGTCCACTGCAGGAGATCTACGACTGGCGCATGATCGTGCGGAATTTTCTTTCCTCTCACGATCATGCGACCACCGTCTGATGAGAAATTTTTAGGTGGGGCCGATGTTTAAGGAAAATAAAGGGATTAAAAGATGATGTAATCCAGTAGAGTTTGTATTCTCGCTTGAGAAGATGATCGGAGATAGGAATTTCAATTGTCATAGTAAGCCATTGCCGTAAAGTGGTATAAGATTTTCAGTACATCTTAATATCAGACAGAGTCCTATTTCAATGGTCTAGTAAACTTGGCATTCGAGGATGAAGACAATGTTGTTCGAAGGGTGATTATTGGTGGCCTTTCATTTTATGTTCTAGTTTGAATCTAAAGTAATGAGTAGAGATAATTATGTGACTCCGAAAGCCCAATGGACTCAGCCTGATAGATGTTGATCATGGAGAAGATGAAAGTTTTGAAATGAAGTGTCAATAGTTCTGATATCTTTTCTTATTTTTACATTAGCGATTGGCTTTTCAAATTCTATCATCGAAGATATTCTTTCTTTGTATTTTGTCTTTTTGTATTTTGGAAGTTAAAACATTCCAGCAGCTGTGAGCTTGTAAATTCTATAAATACTATCAAACAACTCAGTGAAGGGGTCGGTAAACTTGTATTGGAGCAGAGTAATTCTATTTGCTAAGCTTTATTTCATGTTTGTTGTGCCAGTAGTTGTTCATTTGCATTTGAATAGAAAGAACAGTTATATATGAAGCTGCAGTTCCTTATTGGATTCCATTTCATGTAGTGATTGCAGTATAAGTGATTCTATTTACTTTTCATGTATGATTCTTCTCCTATTCATTCAGTAGTTTAGACGCATGCACTTGAATAGAAAGTACAATTGTATATGGAACTGTGATTCCTGCTTGGATTCCATTTCATGTTAGTAATTGCAACATAAGTAATTCCATTTACTGTCCATGTATAATTCTGCTTCTATTCTCCTCAATAGATTATGCATTCTTAGAATAGATAGGTTTAGTTAGAAGATAGTCTTTATGATAATCTGTGATCAACATTCCATTGGGGATTATAGGTTATCCACTTTATCCTTGCCTGAATTGTTTGTGCCTACAAACAATTTGGTTAAAACTCATAGGAGATAATCTGATGATCATTAAGAAACAAATACATTGAAGATTAAACACAATCAGGTAGCTGTACCAATCAATTCAGAGGGCAGTGATAGATGACTTACACTGACCCATTTGTTGGTGAACATCCTTTTGTTCTCTCACCTTGGGTGTTAAGAAGAGTCAAAGATTATAAATCTAAAGGGAAGAAAACTGTTAACCAACATACTCACAAGATTGTTAGTGCTTGTATTGATGGAGAGCTTGTAAATCTTATAATAGTGGTGAGAGAGGGGATTGTTGTTGGCTTTGCTAGACTGTTTGGATACAAAAAGAATGCAGATGGATCCAAATATTTGTGAGTTTTTATTTGTCATGATTCTAGAATATTAGGTGCACCTTGGTGAACAATATTTCTTAACAATATATCATTGCCTTTTGTACATTAAGGACTCATAATAAGAAGTCAAGGCATCAGAGTGTGGGAGCTTGGAATGAACATGAGAGGGCCTTGAGTTCAATGACACATAGGGTTCTAATTGAGAGTTGTTAAGAGTAGAGAATGTAACCCATGAAGGAGGCCTTTTGGGGCTTGACTTGTTGGCCTTAATTTAAGTAAGGGCTACCTCTAGTACCAAAGAAAAACTATTATCTATCACTATCTTCATCTTTTTCACAGTTTGTGTAGTCTAATTTGTCAAAAAAATGGAGAAGCACAATTTCTTGAGTAGGTCATCTCAATCTTCATGGGTGGTAGTGATGGGATGTTTGTCTCCTTGAGTGTGCCATCTCTGTAACAACAAAAAAACCCATAAGAAACACATGAAATAAAAAAATGAAACACAATGACTGTCTCTATCACCAATGAAATAAAACACATGAACACAAGAATTTATAGAAATTGAGATATATATTTTAAAATAAAATTAGATCAAAGGTGCCATAACTTTCACATTGATTGCTATATATATATTTAGAATAAAAATAGATCAAAGATGCCGCTTTCACATTGATGAGCAAATTCCATACGATTTAAAGCTTCAAGATGTATTATGAGAATTTAAGATGAATAGAAAAAAAATTGACAAATGAGAACAACAAAATATTTTACAATTTGAGAGCAACCTAATAGTTATTTCTAAATGCGAGACTTGTTTTCAATTGAAAGCTTACACTGTTGAAAGCTTACAGAGTATATAGCCTAACAACTAATAAGTATAATTTTCATGAATCTCATTAAGTGGTAATTCAACGCATCAAAATAAAAGAAAAAATAATGACAAAAATTCATGAAAGATAATAAATTAAATACATAACCATATAATGCGTATATGACAATGACAAAAATTCATGAAGGATACTAAATTAAGTTCATAATCATATAATGCATATATGACTATGAACTTATAATGAAAGGATACATGATATAAATGATTTTTTTTAATTAGAAAAACATGTGGAAATATATAAACATGATTGATAGTCAATTTAAAAAAACAAGAAGTTATGAATACAAAAATATAATAAAATAAAAGTTTAAATAATATTAAATCTTATAAATTTATCATACTTTAGATTAAAAAACCTTATATTTTCCTCGATCTAATTACAAAGCAACAAATATGATTACAAAATAAAAATAAAATAATTTTACACAAAATAAAATAATTTCAATATTAAAATACATTTGGTTGTATTTATTATTTGATAAAAAATAAAAATACAATACATTTTACATTTTCAATTAGTTAATAAATACACCAGATGTGCATAGTCAATATGGAGAAAAAGTAGACACTAATAACAAAGATAGGGTTCTTTGGAGCAATAATGACACTACATAGGTGAAACAATTTAGTGCCTAAGCAAAGTCCAAATTTCCAATGATTGTGAGAGGAGGTGTTGATTTAATACCTACACTTGTTGATTTAATGTCCAATATTTTTAACAACATTCCACCAATAGTTGTGACTTTAAAGTTGTTATTGTTCATGATGACTACCCATAATTGAATGGAATGTATCCTTAGTTCTAAAAAGTGACCAATCATGATGCTGCCTTGAATCCTTAGTGATAAGTAGGAACTCCTAAGCAAAAAGTTGTTGTGAAGTTAAGATGCTCAACTAGGGGAGAGGACCCAGTAGTTGAGCACCCTAACTTCGGGGTTATCAAAATCCTATGTGGAAATTTCAAATCACTCCCATTTTTTACAGTAGCTTACTTGGTGAGTCCTCTGCTTATAACTAAGGTTTCAGAGCCACATCATCAAATATGATGCCACTTCAGCATGCTTTTTGCCAAGGTGTCCAAAACAGCCCCCCAAAAAGTGAGACCAATCATAGTGAAATAGGGACCCCAATACTTGTGTAGCTGATGTGGCATCACACTATTGGCTACTTTTTAGAACAAAGGGCACATTTCATGCAATTATGGGTAGTCATCATTAACAAAAACAACTTTAAAGTCACAACTATTGGCACAATATTGTCAAAAATATTAGATATTAAATCAACCACTGTAAGTATTAAATTAAGAACTGCTATCACAACCATTTGAACGTGTTCAAGTATAGGTCCTCTCCCTAGTAGATCTTCTAGATGTTGCACATTCAGAAGGACCAAAGTCATAAAAGAAAGATAAAGAAGATGCCTCCCTACTTCTTTGTCACATATTTCCCCCGGCAAATGGTATCCACCCATTCTCTCCTCATTTTTCTTTTTACTTTCCTCTTTGTTTTCATACCTATAGCGACGCCTTACTCCCCTGCTTTCCTGCCCTTTTCCCCAACAAATGTTATCCACTCATTCTCTGCTACGCCTTTTCTCGCTATTTTCCTCTTTGTTTTTATATAACTCTGTCTGGGCTGTGTCATTACCACTACCATTCCATTAGATTTGCCTTTGGTTTTTCAACCATTCTGCATCAACCCAGACATATCTATTCTCCTGGTTTTTATTCGCCTCAATTTATATAGAAAACCCTCAGCCCTAGACTGTCAAGCATTTCAAATAGATAGCCGCTTTTACCGGCATTTTTCTTTGTTTCAATTTTGATCTAATCATCATAATGGCAGCCCCTTTTGATGGTCTAATAATCGCCAATGCTCCTGCTGAATCCTCCTCACAACTGCCCTATGATGTCTTTATAAATCATCATGGAGGTGATGTGAAACACGGTCTGGTCACCACTATCTACCATAAGTTAGATGCCATTGGACTCAGAGTCTTTTTGGACAAATTTGAACTGCAGTTTGGGGATTTCTTCCCTGGAACCCTGAAAGAAGCAATGTGTAGTTCTTCGCTTCACATAGCTATTTTCTCTAAGAATTATGCACAATCTCCATGGTGTTTGGCTGAGCTAGAATTTATACTGCAATTACCCCACATCAAATTTATCCACATTTTCTACCATGTTGAGCCCTCTGTTCTAAGATGGGCGATTGAAGGAAAAGAAATTTATGCAGATGCCTTCGACAAATATGAAATGAAGGGTAGGTAAACGTCAAATACTGTTCCTCTGTATTGTCTGCCGGATTCTCGTTTGACCCTAAATCTTAATTAATTAATATCAGAATTATATTATTACCCTATGTCCTCAATTATTATTATTTTCTTCTTTTTATTTGTCATATATAAGAGTTTATTTAAGATTGTCCCACTGTGCTTGTATGCTGTTCCACCTGTGCAGATACAGCTCAGAAATGCTTCAAAGATGGAAGTTGGCACTCCATAAAGCTTCCTTCTACACCAGCGAGATAATTAATTATCAAAGGTTAGTACAAAATAACCTTTCTCCTTCATTTAGCTTATCAAATCTTCCTTGCTGCTTTTATTTATGTGGGGTGTTCTTTTTTGGTTGGTCTATTATTTGTGTCAGCGTTTAGTTTGTAGTTGTGGCCACATAAACATGATACCCTAACCCTAATGCACTAGAAAGTCAACATAGTTATCTAGGTAGCTTGTCATGCTGAGCCAATTATACTATGCATTCCACACAAATTGTATATAAGTTTGTGTATAGATAACCAACATAAATGTTAAATAAATCTAACTTTTCACATTGATTTTATTTTAGAATTAATATAAATTATATTTTATATATAGTAGATTATAACTTTCTGTAATAAGTCTAATGTGTGCGCTCTAAAACACAAACTAGTTTTTAGAGATCTTTATACAATATCTAAATCATCAATACATATTATTGTGAATTTAGTTTGAATTCCAACAATGATTTTTTTATTTTGATTTAAAAAATAAATTAATTGAAAGTGTTTTTTTTTATATTAACTATAAGGGGGTCACAAAAAAAAGAACCAATTCAATTGCAGCGGAATGTACAGAAAAGAGGCCCGACCTCACAAAAAGAGATTACATCGGAATGTACATGTTATAAAGTCCTAAACAAAAGTAAAGTAAGTAGAACAAAGAACTAATGTAAGATATCTTCATGGGTGTCAACCCAGGCAGTCCACCCCATAAAACCCTCCATCCACACAATACTTTTCCTTTCTTGGATTTACGACAGCATGAGGGTCTGGTCCTTTTTGGACTTAATGTTCTTTTTAAGCTCCTGGTTAAGCTTCTTGCAAGTCCTCTCAAACATCTGCAGGTCATCCATATTTCTTCTCCATTCATAGCCATGCTTCAACTCATAGACGAAGAAGGTGCCATAACCAGTCTTTAGGAACCCTTTAAGCTTGTCCTTGTCAATCATCATAATAGTGTGAACTTGCATGAAAATTTTAAAATAAGTGAGTTTTCGAAAGGACTCAGTAAGAACTCTGGGGTTGTTTTGATACCTTTCCTCGTTCTTACATTTCCAAATCTGCCAAAGAACATTAGAAGAGAGAATGTTCCAAAATAGATTAGTATCTTTTTTAAGACCATTAATGTACCCAGTGATAATTTCAAGGATATTCACATTCATTGGATAAGTGATACCAAACATATTCCAAATTTCCTTAGCAAAAATGCAATAAAAAAGAATGTGCCTACTAGACTTAGGAAGTCTGCACAAGCTGCAATGGTCAGTCATGGAATTATCTTTTCTAATCGGGAGTCTGTCAAGAATAACCAACCATTTAAAACATTTTATTTTAGGTTCAATAGTTCCTTTCCATAAAGTATCAAAATACTTCTTCCAAGAGCAGATGTCAAGGGTGGAGTACCAAACAGAGTTCACATGGTCAATGATGGCCTCATTATATCCAATAACATTGTAAATATTTTTAGCTTTGATTTTGGATATAATGATCCCATTCGGCCATTTACATTTTAAGCATCTATGAGAATCCACATGACAAGCAGTAGGCAAGTCCTTTGAAGCTTTAAGAATCATATCATAGGTCTTCTTCTGGGAGGCCGGGATATCAAATTTGTTCCTAAGATCATCCCAGCTGATAATCTTGTCATGCTCAAAGAGGTCAGCCAATTGAGAGATGCCCATATTAGACCAGTGCCTAGCAGAGCATCCTTTGGAGAGGGCAAGGGGTTTGCCAGATAAGTGTAAGTTCCACCAAATGGATCTTTCACCATAAAGATGATTACCATCATGGAAGGCCTTGTTGGTAATATGCTTTCTGACATGGTCCCAGGCTTTCCATATGGATCTAAAAACAACAGAACCTTGAACAATAATAGGAAAGTTGCCAATAATCAGATCATTAAAAGGAAGATTTTTTCAAGTTTTAGCATTTTTAGGGAATCCCCTTTCTATATTATGCCTAACAAGGATCTTCCATGGATCGTTACCATCCATAGAGTGAAAAATCCATTTGGCGGCAAGGGCAGTCCCTTGGAGTTTAAGATCCTTCAAACCCAATCCCCCAAGGAGTTTATCAGTATGACACCAATCCCATTTAACACCATGCATCTTTTTATTACCTTTACCATCAGACCAAAGAAAATTCCTGACAACTTTTTGAATTTCCAAGATTTGGTAGTTACTGAACATCCAGGCAGAGGAATAGTGTATATTATAGGAAGAAAGAATTTTTTGGCAGACTTGAATCCTGCCAGCTAAAGATAAGGATCTATTGTGCCACTTATCTAGCTTCTTGGTAATTTTATCTTTAACCCAAGACCACATATCCTTGAGGGAGGGCTCAATAGAGAAAGGTATGCCCAGATATCTTACAATTTTATGAGATCCTCCCCATTGAAAGTCATATTTCTTGAACCACTTAGGGGGCTAATCCTCCCTTCCAAGACATATTGATATAGATTGAGATAAATGAGCACCAGAAATAGTGCAAAAAAGATTGAGTTTGATTTGTAAAACTTCAAAGTTGTCAGCATTGGCTTCAAAGAAAATGGTAGTATCATCAGCAAATTGGCAGTTGATAAGCTCTTCATTATTAGGGAGAGATATACCTTTAACAGTAGGAGACATATAATTATCTCTAAGAATGTAGTACAAGGCTTCTGAGGCAATAACAAAAAGGGCAGGGGCCAAAGGGCAGCCTTGCTTGATGGATCTACCAAGGGGGAAGGAATCAGAAAGGGAGCCATTAACATCCACCTGTGCAAAAGTGTCATTAAGCAACATATTAACCGAATTGCAGAAAGTACTAGGAAACCAAAAGCCTCAAGCATCATGGAGATAAAGCTCCATTCCACTTTGTCATAAGCTTTTTCAAAATTCAGGAGAAACATGGCAGAATTTTGTTAAGAGTAATTAGCCCAATTCATGACTTCCCAACTGGTGATCAGATTCTCAAGAATATATCTACCTTTAATGAAGCCAGACTGGGTAGAGCAAACAAATTTGGGCAGGATATTCTCATGTCTCAGAGCCAGGATCTTGGCAAAATTTTTATAAAAAACATTGAGGAGAGTGATAGGTCTCCAGTTCATGATGAGAGCTTTATCCCCATCTTTGGGAATCAGCTTAATGATACCTCTATTGAGAGTAGTCCCAAGGGAGCCACTGGCAAGGGCTTCCACATAGATATCTTGAAGATCTTTGCATATCCAACTAATGTAAGCTTTGTAGAATTTCATAGGGAGGCCATTCGGCCTAGGGGCCTTGTCATTATTAAGAGAGTTAATAGTTTTTTCAACTTCTTCCAAAGAGATATCCTTAGACAACAGGTCAGCATCAGCAATGGATTTTTTTTTGGGTTAAGAGGTTCACACCAGTTTCTAAGGGCAGTGGCCTCCTTTGAATCCTTAGAGGTGAAGAGGTTTTTGTAGTAGTCAGCAAAAGCTTCTTTGATGTTATCAGGATCAGTAATGTCTTGATTATTCACTAAAATCTTTTCTATAGTTTCATTGGACTGTTTATGCTTGATGAGGTTAAAGAAAAATTTAGAGCCGTGATCACCAAATTGAAGCCAATGAGCACGGGATCTAATTTTGGTGCCTCTAATCTTAATTTGCTGGTGCTTTCTGAGGGCTTCTTTAGCAAAGATCACATGAGAGATGAGATCACCGTCGGAGGGATTAACTTGGATGTTAGCTTCAACTCTCTAGAGGTCAGAGGAGAGATGTTTTTCGGTGAACCTATAGTCTTTGGCCCTTTTTTGGCCAATGGTTTTTAACAGGTTTTGCCAGGCTAGAAGGTTCACATTCCATCTATCCGTGTGGGAGCAGGTGGGAGAGTAGTTCTTGTTGATATGATGAATGATGTGGATGGCAGCTAGGATGTCCTCATCTTTGAGAAGACTAGTGTTCAGGATAAACTTAGGATTGGAGCCTCTACTGTGCATGGGAGAATTGCTAATACTAATGCAGGTGGATATAGGATGGTGATCGGATAGGGCAGTGGAGGTGACAAGGACAAAGTTGCCCTGGTTATCGGGTAAGAAAGAAAAGAAATTTTTATTCGCATAAAAATGGTAAAGTCTAGAGTAAATTCTAGAGGGACCTTGCTGAAAATTACACCAAGTATGCCATAAGCCAGGAATAGTGTCTTTATTACCAGCTAAAGGGTCAAAAAGATGTTTATAATTTTTCATCTTATTCCAATGGATTTTTTCCTGATCTTTCCAAGCAAACGGGAGGCCCCCAACTTTGTCTTCTTGAGTTTCAACCATATTGAAATCCCCTCCCACAAGCCACAGGATATTGGGGAGAGCCGCCAGCCAATCCCATAGGCTCGCTCTCTCCCTAGAGTCATTCGGGGCATAGATAGAGCATATGCCAAAGACATTATTGTTGTAATTAATAGTAATCCAAATTGCTCTGTTGCAAGGGGAGAGGCCATTGCCAGTGATATAATTCCCCCATTTGGAGTTAACAAGTAACACAACACCACCCCTGCCTCTGGGGTGAATGGTATAGTACTTGAGCGCAACCTTTTAGAGTAAGTTAAGGTTGGACTCAAGGACAAAACCGACAGCTTTAATTTCTTGTAACATCAGAAAATCCATGGACTTACAAGTATTAAGGAACCGCTTAATAACAAACTTCTTGTCAGGGGATTCAAGACCCCTTACATTCCAAGAGATGCAATTCATGAGGAAACATGTGGAAGGGTAGAGCACTGGTCTGTAGCCCCCTCAATGGGTGTCATAGCAACAAGAGAGATATCCCCATTCTTTTTACCAGAGGAGTTCTTGTTTTTGGAGCCCAAAGGCATCCCTCGCCGTTTAGATGTAGGGAGGTCACCTTTGAATTCATCATCATTGTTTGAGACAATAGGGGACTGGGTATCCACATCCATGGAGTGTTTTGGAGGGATGGGCACGGAATCAGAGGGGGACTTATAGATAGGGATAACCTCAAGCAAACAGTCGTCACTAAGCTCTCTAAAAACCTTGTGAGGGAATTTCCAAGAAGGGCCAGAGCCGATGCAATTGTCAGAAGGGTCAATGCTGATCACTTCCAAGAGGAGGGAATTAACTTGGGTTCCCTGCGAGATAGGATTACTCAAGTTGGAGGGTAGCAGAGGTTTAACGGGCTGGGGATCAACCACAGATGTGTTCTCAAGTTTATTGGCCCTTCTTTTACGTTTTTTGGTCACGGTTTGGAAACCGTCATTTTGGGTCACATTTTCAACAGAAACTGAGACGACCGAGAAAGAAATAGGGGATAGGATGGTAGGGAAGGATGGTGAGTTGGAGGTCAAATCGGGGAAAGGATTAGAGGGCACCTCAACCTGAGGGGCTTTGCTAACTGAGGATTCCAAAGTAGGGTTAGCAGAATTAGTGGGGTTTTGGGGAGGCGAGGTTTTAGCAGGAACCAATTTTTTTTTAAGGATGGGGCAATCTTTCCTTAGATTCCCTTCTTTTCTACACAAGAAACATGTGTTCAAACCCCCAAGGATTTCAATGGGACAGGAGTAAATGTCCTCAGAAATATTAATGCACATATTAGGCAAAATTTCTTTACCGGGAGTCAACGAAATAAGAACCTTTGCATCCATATGAGGGCCCAATCTAACCGTGTCATCCATACGAATGACTTTACCCAGCGGTTCGAGCAATTGAGGGAGAAATCGCCACAAGAAAGAAGGGATTTGTTTAACCAAGATCCACCGAGGGGATGAGAGGGCAAGAACTTCCTCATGAACGGCCTCAGGAGACCAAGCTAGGGCACGAAAAGAGGTAGAACCCACGGACCAGTATTGTTTTTTAAGAACTTCGGCCTGGGATTCATTGTTAGCAAAGAAGATCACATATAAACCTTTCTGTATTTGCCTACAAAACAAAATATGAAAACCAAGCTTCAAGTTCCAAAAATTATGAAACCAATCATCTAAAAATTTCCTGGGAGGGCATTTATCATCTTCAACAACAGAGAAAAAAATAGCAATATTCCTTAATCTATTCTTTTACTTCACAATTTTAACAAGCATTTTTGGATTTGGAGCAACGGAGAAAGGTATAGGAACAACCTCAGGGTTCTTATTGGGATTGGAGGCGCCATGAGTATTAGCCAAACTAAACCTTGTGCTTGCATCAATGGCAATGCCAGAGTTAGCAACCGCCTCGGAAAAGGATTTGGGTCTTGCAGGAGGCATAGGGTTGGTTTTAGAGGGAGTAATATTGCTAGGCATGTTAGTTTCCATTGAAACCCTAGGCGTAAATGCATGGGAGATGGGGGGTACGACCTTTGCTGAACGACAGAGGGAGGATGGAGAGAAACCACTCATTTTAGAAGCATTAAAAGAAGAGTATGGAGTGACCACACTTGTCACATTGCCGTCGCCGGGAAAACTCAGCTGTTGCTCGCCGCCTCGGAGATCTCTACCATTTTTCACCACCTCTGCCAATTTTCGCTACCTTCTTCTCCTCAAATGTGGGATATCAAATTGATCCTGTTCCAATTGAAAGTGTTTTTAAATTATATTATGTAATAATATTTAAATATTTATATTTTAGATCATACTTCATAATTTCTTATAATATACTTATCTTTGAATTTTCTATGTAAAAGATATCAACAAATGTCTTTATCAAGAGGTCTTTTCTGTCTATAAATGACATTTTTGTTGAAAAATAGATATAATAGAATAGGTAAATGAGGCACATTAATAACTCTAGCCTTGTTTGCTTCCCCTGCCTTCGTTGTACCTTCCTCAAACCACTCTAGTGTCCCTATTAATGTACATGTAGTCCCAACATTTTGACATGAATTTGTACTTTATGTTCATTATATTTTTAAAAATAAAATAAAAAAGAATTATTGAAATTAAAATTATTCTTTTCTTAAAAAGTAATTTTGAAATTTATATGAAAATTAAATTAATTCTTCAAATAAAATTAAAATAAATGATATAATATAATAAATTAAAAAATAAATTAAATTTAATATATCATATAATATAAACATAATCTTAAAATAAATAAATAAGTAAAAAAAGAAGATGTATTTCATACAGTATATATTGAATTTTAAGTTTTACTGCTTATGTTTGTAGGAGCACATTCCAAACCATTCAGTTCTATGAAGGGCAACAGTCTTTTTAAATTTACTTCAAAATCTCAATAAAATAATTGCTTGACAAGGACTGGTTGCGCTTATATAAGAAGTTCAGCTCACAATCTTTTATAGTTTTTAAATCTTCATTTTGTTCCAAATGTTGATTGTTCAGTGACGAGGAGAAGGAAGTGATGAATGTGGTGAATCGTGTATTGAAAGAACTGAAGAAGGTGAGCTTAGATGTTGCCAAGAATGCCGTGGGTTTGGATGAAGTTCAACAAGACTTTCATAATAAAATTGCACTTCAACCTGCTGCTGGACCAACACAAATTGTGGGCATCTGGGGAATGGGTGGTGTGGGAAAAACCACCCTTGCAAAACAACTCTATAACACGAAATGCTCCACTATGAAGAGGTCAAGTTTCCTTTTCGATGTTTGGGAAGCTGCAAGGAAAGAACGATTGCATAAGAAACAAAAAGAGCTTCTGAAGGACCTTGACCTTGAAAGGAAAGATATTAAAAATGTAGACCAAGGCAAAGAGATTCTAAGAAGCCGTTTGAGATCTGTTTCTGTGCTTATCGTTTTAGATGACGTGGATCACACAAACCAACTGGATGCTCTGCTGCCAGCAAGAGACAGTCTTGGCCAGGGAAGTCTGATTATTGTTACCACACGTGACTGGCGTGTTCTTAAAGCGCGGGGCATCTCAGCTATATATAAAATCACAACACTCAATCCCGCCCATGCCCACCAGCTTTTTTGTTGGCATGCGTTTGGGCAACCCTCTCCATTGTTGGGATTCGAGGAACTTGCTCAAAAGTTTGTAGACACTTGCCGTGGTCTGCCTTTGTCCCTTGTGGTCTTAGGGAGTCTGCTCTATGGGGAGTCTAGCGAGGCTTATTGGCAGTCTCAGTTAGACAAATTGTCCAGAATAATGCCAGATGACATCAAATTGAGTCTCAAAATAAGCTACGATGCTCTAGATAAAGAAGAGAATGAGATGTTTTTGGATATAGCATGTTTCTTCTTTGAATGCTCAAGTAGTACGGCCATTGCAGTATGGGACGGATCAGGGTGGAATGGTCTGCACGGTTTGCAAAGGCTTGTGAATAAATGTCTTGTTGAATTAGACGAGGTGAATTATATCAGAATGCATGATAATTTGAAAGATTTAGGAAGGGAGATTGCAAATCAACGCTCCCCCTATTGTCTTTGGTCTGGAGAGCAGATTATCGAGATTAAGCCTCGACAGGTGAACTCGGTGTTTTCTTTCACGGCATTCTTAATCATGTGCTTTCTTTCATTGCTTTATTAATCCTGGCATGTGAACCGGCTCCTCCACGACCCTGCCCTCTAATCAATTCTTTTGCTTTAAAATATTTCTTATTTTTAATTTTGACTTGCAGAAAGCAATACGAATCCGAGGAATGGCAGATGCATTTGGTGACAATTGTTACCTGCTGGAAGGAAAGATCATATTAAACACAAGCCAAGGAGCGCATATCCTCGAACCCGGCTCGCTTGGACTGAAGATTTTTTCTGGCAATGGAGATTTTATTAATGAGGAACGTAGCAAATTATCAACAGAACTGCTCTTCCTTCAATGTGATAGATTTGAGCACAAAAGATTTCCATCGTGGCATTCATTGAAAAAATTAAGAGTTTTAGATCTTAATGAATCTCAAAGATTAGAAGATTTGTGGGAACCTGATGTGGATGTAAGTATCTTGCATTGCAAACTGAAATATTTTTTAATTTATGTTAAGTATGTTAATTTGTATCGAAAATTGGTTGCAGGTTCCTTTGTAGTTAAAAGAGTTTTACATTAGTAAAGTGTATAAATTGGAGAAGATAGAAAGTTTAGAAAGCCTGAGGTCATTGGAGACACTCATAATAGAAGACTGTACAGAATTGAACACCCTTCCAAGTCTTGCAGAGGCAACTTCTCTAAAGTTGTTTGAATTGATAGGCTGCAACAAATTGGAGAAGATAGAAAGTCTAGGAAATTTGAGGTTATTGGAGACACTCAGAATATATGACTGTACAGAATTGAACACCCTGCCAAGTCTTGCAGAGGCAACTTGTCTAAAGATGTTTGATTTGAGACGCTGCAACAAATTGGAGAAGATGGAAAGTTTAGAAAACCTGAGGTCATTGGAGACACTCTTAATAGAAGACTGTACAGAATTGAACACCCTTCCAAGTCTTGCAGAGGCAACTTCTCTAAAGTTGTTTGAATTGACAGGCTGCAACAAATTGGAGAAGATAGAAAGTCTAGGAAGTTTGAGGTTATTGGAGACACTCATAATATATGACTGTACAGAATTGAACACCCTTCCAAGTCTTGCAGAGACAACTTCTCTAAAGAAGTTTGATTTGAGATGCCGCAACAAATTGGAGAAGATAGAAAGTCTAGGAAGTTTGAGGTCATTGGAGACACTCATAATAGAAGACTGTACAAAATTGAACACCCTGCCAAGTCTTGCAGAGGCAACTTGTCTAAAGATGTTTGATTTGAGATGCTGCAACAAATTGGAGAAGATAGACAGTCTAGGAAGTTTGAGGTTATTGGAGACACTCATAATATATGACTGTACAGAATTGAACACCCTTCGAAGTCTTGCAGAGGCAACTTCTCTAAAGTTGTTTGAATTGACAAGCTGCAACAAATTGGAGAAGATAGAAAGTCTAGGAAGTTTGAGGTTATTGGAAACACTCATAATATATGACTGTACAGAATTGAACACCCTTCCAAGTCTTGCAGAGACAACTTCTCTAAAGAAGTTTGCTTTGAGACGCTGCAACAAATTGGAGAAGATAGAAAGTCTAGGAAGTTTGAGGTCACTGGAGATACTCATAATAGAAGACTGTACAGAATTGAACACCCTGCCAAGTCTTGCAGAGGGAAGTGATAATATGCACAAGGGTAGTGATTGATGTGGAATCGCTGAAAAACTTTTTTACGCCTTTCCCTCTGGAAAACATAGTCGAATATGGGTCATCTGGAATCGTAGCATTGAGTATGCCGGAGATTGCCGCCAATGCCATTCTGATATGCTTTGTTATAGATTATGTTCATCCCGACTTAGTCTTCCATATATCTACGGACAGGGACAATCATTTTTACACCGTAATGAGTAATGGAAAATGGCTATGGATGGGCATTTTCCCGCAAGGTTCAAATTGGCTTCACTCTAAACGATACCAGATTCAGGCATTCTGCTCGGACGCAGAAGTAGAAGTGAAAGATGCATGGTTATTGACGGGCAATGAGCAGAGCATACTAGAGTCTTTCCATCAGCTTTCCCAAAGGTAACGTGTGCGCAACTAACTTTATATAAAATATTAAAAAGCAATTGTAAATAGGTGCCTTTTGTTTTTGAGATTGTAGTATTTTTCTCAGCTTTCCCAAAGGTAAATCTTTTTCGCAAAAATAATATTTTTTAATCATCTTTGGCCGTAAAAGGAAGAATTCTAGTTTAAGAGGGATAGATGCAATGGGAACACAACGTAATTTAGCCGTTTCTGAATCAGTTAGAGATGGATAAATCAAGGAAGTGAACAATAGAAATCATGATTAAATTATAAATAGTAACAAATGTATGATAGATCATTTTATTTAATAATAAATAATGATTCTCTTTAGATAATAATGAATATATTGTATATTTTGAAGTTTGAATTTGTATTAGATTTCTTTTTATAATTTTGGTTTTCAAAACAGTTATCTACAATGTTAAACATCACATTTAAAATCATAGATGTGGATGAATATCAATATAAGGTGATGAGAGGAAGGCATGATTAGACCATTAAATTTCTCCTCAAATTGATAGTTATGGAAGATTTTAAAGTTTTCGTTGTAACAAATTCTTGGCTAGTTTGAAAGAGAAGGCATTGCCATTGGAAAGCTGTTACTGTCTGCAAGCTCCAAGGATCTCATTTACTAAGCTGTGAACTTTTTTCCTCAGATTATTTTGTAATGGATACATCTGATCTTGTTTGCTTCTTCTACAGGAAGCATGAAGTAGATGCTTATGAAAAAACATCCGAAGATCAGTTCATGGCTGTGCAAAATAATGCAGCAGCAGATTTTAAAAGGAACCGTTGTGCAATCTTTTGAATCCAGAAATAAAAGAAAGCTTGAAGACGATTTGGAAGTTAGCAGGCGTCAGAACCTTTTGCCTGCGTCAGATCCTAACAAAAGAAGAAAACTGATCAAAGTTCTTGGGGAAGATGGACTGGAGCAGGGAGGAATTGTTGCTGACCACAAGGCCGATATTGGTAAATATGTATGTATAGAAGATGAGACCTAAACTGCTTATCACAGCGTTTCACTGTTTTTAAACTCCCTTTGAAGACTGCTATTTGATTTTCCAGTTTCTGGTCAAGTTTTATCCATAAATTTTTATGTAGATCAGTTAGGAGTTGAATTTGGAACTCAATTTATTTGTTGGATATTCTACTACTGACTATCAACCTTCTTTTCTTAATAAAAGGGTTTATTTTCCAACATCAGAATTACTTGAATGTCTGAACAAGAGTTATTTATTCCACTTATATATGCTAATCCCTTACTAGATTCATCAAATAAAATTCCGTTTATTTAGGCCTTTGACAATATTCCTATGGGCATTTACAACTATTGCCTATGATTGCAGGGCCCCAAAATATTGATCAGCAAAAAGATTTCGACTAAGGATTTCATCCCAATTTCTGGTCGCAGTGTTTCTGGGTAGTTGCTCAGCACCGACGGATATTTGATCTCTCATCTGAATAATATCAGGGGAGCTAATGGGTAAGCAATTACATTGTAAGAAGTTTTTTCTTTTCAGACTACAAATTGCATTTACTTGCACTCTACCTATAACATCTGCTCTCCCAATAATGAGAAAGATTTTTAACTTCTTCTGTCCAATTTAGGCGAGTTCAATTGGAAGGCAAACAGGGGAGCTTGGTCAACTAAGGATCCCCTATTCAAGCAAAGGGATCTGCTTGAATGTTAGATGATTTTAAGCGCCAGAATCTATCTTTGCAAATGGGGACATGGAGAAATCAGTCTGGGAATCCTTGCCCTATCTAGAAATTAATAGAAAGGAAATGGTTATGGCAAATTCTATATTTATGGCTTGAGGAATTGGAATTGGTGTCATGAAGCCTTCAATGGATATGGGAAGAGGAGGCGGACATTGAAAATTCTACTCCAGAATGGGATTTCTATTGGCAGCAGTGGAAGAGATGGATATGTTGCTATATTTTTTATGATATTGAGGACTACCATCAGAAAAGGCTTGTGGAATACCTCTTCAATTATCTCTTTATGCTCAGTTTCTGTATAAGGTTAATGAAAAGTTACTGTCAGAGATTGTGAGTTTTTCATGTGCATGTACATGAAGTGTTAGGATTGGAGTTGTATGATTATTTACAGATACTGTTATCTTATCAGATTTATTCTGAAAATCACTATTTGTGTATTCTTGGAAGAAACTTGCTCTGCAATATTTACTATAATATATTGAAAAGACTTTTGTAGTGGGGTTTTTTTTCGAAAGAGTTTTCCCTACATACATCTTTGTGTTGTGAGCATTTATCTGTGCGATATTTTTGTATTTTTTGTATTGTACAATTTCTTCAAAGTAATTGTTAAAAGATTTAAAAAAATTGCACAATCTTTTCTCAGTACATTGGTGTAGGAAGCATTTCTACACACTTGACTTCTGCTCAAATTTGAAAATGTGAATTCAAAGACTTCACTTCAATAATTCTCTACTCTTTTATGAGTTAATCTCTAAAATTAACTGTTTTACTCTTTGATATTGATTCCATTCTAATTGCAACTAAGTGCAAGAGAAACAACACCAACTCTAGCAATGGTGAAAGTCTTGTATTGTAACCTTTTTGTCCAGCGCAAGATTTGTATGCCTTGCCCAATTGGACCAAATGCCTACAAGTAATGGGAAAACATGTGTTTTTTCCATCATAATCTAGGGGAAAGTACCTATTAGTTGAGAGCATTATAATAATTGTTATAACACTTGTGGGTCTAATTTTCAATATTTTTTATAACATTGTACCAATAGTTGTGACTTTAAAGTTGATAGTGTTGGTGATAACCACACATGACCAAATGAAATGTATTTCTTAGATCTAAAATGTAGCCAATCATGTGATGCCACATCAGTGCACCAATAAAACATGACTTATTGCACAAGAATGGGTCTCACTCTTTTTGGGGGCCTTTTTTGACACCTTGGTAAAAACCATGTTGATGTGGCACCATATTTGATGATGTGCCCCTAAAATCTTAGTTATAAGTAAGGTAGTTGCCAAGTATGCTTTTGTAAAAAGTTGTGAGTGATTTGAAATTCCCACAAAGGATTTAGTGAAGCACAAAATTAGGGTGCTCAACCGCTGGATCCTCTCCCCTAAATGTAGATGGTGTGTCTAGTTTAACAATTAATATCCATTCACATGTAAATAGATTGTGCCAGATTTTATTAGATACAAGTACACTACTATATGGAATTTTTAAGGAGCATCAAATGATAGGCTTGCAAATATGTTTTTAGTATTTGATAAATTTGCCCATTTAGTTTGGACTGTATTATTTTTTTGTATTCAATTTTAAGGGTTCAAAATTTTCTACAATACAATTTTGTACTTATTTTTTAAAAGAAAAAAATCATGGCAAACAATTGTCTTGCATAGTTATCATTACATTTTGTTTGACAAAACTTGGGTCCCCTCTTTTCTGTTTCCTTTTCCATATTTTTTTCTTTGTTTTCTTTCGCTTGATTTTCCATTTGAGATCCCAGACTTGAGAGTATCCAAGGGTTTCCCTAGGTTCCTTCAGAATCTTGGGCCTTGGAATTTCCCTTCATTCCCTTTGGGATTTCAGACTTTGGGATCCTAGGAGATCCAAGCATGTTCAGTTCCTACATTTCTCGCAACCCTTAAACCCCAAAATTTCAATTTCCTGTGTATGTCAGAGTTCCAAACCCCATGACCATCCAAGGTGCATTTATTGCACCCAAAAATGTGGCTTACAAAAAGCCCAATAGGGCTCATTTTACACCCACCTTGCATTCAAAGAGCTTTTTTGTGAACCCTTGCAACTGAGCTTCCTTGCAACCATTTGTGCGATCGTATTGTGCAATTGAAGCTTTTTCGTTCATGGATTCAGTGCCTGTGTGCTTTTCCCTCATGTTTGCAAATTTGGAGTGAGGTCCTTGCCTTCTTTCATGTATTTTTGTTGGTTTTTACGTTGAACGTTCTTGCTTTTGTATGTAGGCTTTCTCACTTTCATAGAGTAGGAATAAGTTGATCTCCCTACAAGATTCAACATTTGTTTGACCTCAAAACCAATTTGTGCCCTAGGTTTGCAAGTTGTGCAACCTTAGAAACACATTGTATCTTCAAATCATAAAATCTAGCCTCATTTTAGGGATTGTCTTGTACCTCGGCTACATGCTCTAAGTCCGTACAAACAATAGGGTTCATTCTTAAAATCTCATTAGTCTGAGATTGTGGACTTAGTAAACCTTGAAAACCCCAGGTTAAACCCTACCAATGCTAAAATTTACTAAGTCATATCTTAGATCGGAGTATTGGACTTTGGGGTTCAGTGCCACTAAAGAATGCAAACAAACCTACGAAATCCCAAATTCTTAGGATCTCATTTGACAAGTCTCCAAAATTCAACCTCTTTGAAATTCCAAACTTCGTGGTTCTAGTCGAACCTTTACCAATTAGAAAAGAGCAAATCCTACCCCTGAACCCAAAAATCCAAATTTAATTAAGGAAAAACCCTTCGGAAGTTTGGACTTTGGGGTTCCCTTTCAACCCTTGTCCAAAACAAACATCATCAAACAATCATACATGACCCCAAAACTCAAGATCTGAAATTACAATGCAAAAGACACTTTTGGGATTTTGAACTTCAAGGTTCGTGTGTAACCTCTATCAAAATGGTCCTTGTTTTCCCATACCCCTAAACCTGAAGTCCAAAGCAATATTATGAAGAAAGCTTATTGCTGGATCTCAAAATCTCAGAGAACAAAGACAACACCCAAACTTCCAAGACTCATAACTTGAGCATATGAACTTTTTAGATCTCCAAACTTTACCAATAGACTTATCAATGCAATTTCTTGGAACACAAAGCTTCCCAACCTTATTTGTGTAAACAAAGGGTTCCCTGGAACCCCAAACCTTGAAGTTCTTGAAACCCAAAAACTCTGTAGTAAGCTAAAAAATTTGTTCGTGATTTTTATAAAGTGGTTTGAAAATTTGGAGATACATCTTTAGCCTAGGCCAATTTAAATGATTTCTTACAAAGGGGCAAAAATCCCACAGATTCCTCCATGATGCAAAAGATTGTAGACAGTGGTCTCAAAGAAGCCAATGCTTTTCCAATAGTTGTGACATGTCCAGAACTGGTTTGGGAATGTATGGATTGATATGATGCATAAAATAGGTGTATCCGGTCTTCAGATGGTAGAGTATTGTTGAGCATCAATAGAAAAACCATTATGGTTGTGATGAAAATTCCACACAAGGAACTCTATGTCAACTGACCATAGAAACATCATATTATGCCTTTTCTAAAAAGAAGACAAAATATAGATGTGTAATCACATGAAATTGGCTTTGGAAGCTACAAAAAGGTGGTTCAAGGCTGCCAAGGCCACTAACTAGGGAACACTTTATTACAAAAATTAGGGATATCGTGATTTTGCTGAGTAGGCTTAAGGAGAACCAACATTCATTTTATTGGGAAGACTGTACATACTTTTTCATACAATTTTTTCTTGGAGGACAACAACATTTGGATTGGGCCAAGATTATTGTTGAAAGATTGCATGAAGGTCTGCGTAATTTCATTGGAAATAAAAATTTATATATGTCCTCCTACCTTTTCAATTTCTTAGCATGTACGAGACAATGGAAGGGTCTGTATCATGAACCATTGGTGGATGGAATGAACATTTATGAATGTTACCCCTATTTACAATCTCAAAGATGTGAAAATTTTAGAAGCGTGAATGATGTGTTTACTGGTAGATTGATCTATGAATAGTAGGGAAATGTTAACAGAAGGATGTCAGATGAATCTATGCAGTTGGTAACCACACATGACAGCTACTTCACCCACTTTCCTAGGTTCACATATATTAGAATCGACTATTTAGAAGGTGATCCATTCATATTACCAAGGTATGCCCTTGATCGATATGTACTGATTGAAGTCTATATATAACTAGCACATATTGATAAGAAATTAGGAGAAAAGAAAAGTTCTAGAGTATCATTCCCTATTGAGTTTCGGGCTATCTTATTTGTAAAGTTGTCTCAGATGCCTTGAACCTAGAAATAGAATTGAAAAAGTTGAACTTGCAGCATTGTACAACTAGGATAGAAGTATGGTAGTAGAGGTTATGCACAAGCTCACTTGAATATAAGCGCATAATTATCCCATGTCCCTCAATTAGAAGATTATTGGGAAAATTGTTGTAATGAATTTGAGGTGAGAAAGAGGATGTGGTCATGATTCAATTTGAACCAAATAATTACTCTCAATTTGGAAATGAATGTTATCGGAGTAAGCGATGATGAAGAAAATGTCTGACTCACAATATTATGAAAAATTACAGGGGTAACCCATCCTAAAAATTGACAAGAATAAATACGAAGAAGATCACATTCAGGCCATAACCTTCGCTATGATCAGAAGAAATGCAAAATGGTTGAGGAATGAGAGATTTGGGAAATTTGTGATCCGTGACATAGAAACCCTTGTGAGTATAGATGTTACTACTTCCTCACAGGCCCATGTTATTTTTTCTAATAAGTTTGCTACTACTTGTGTTGCAAGTACTCTTAAGATTAAACCTAAAGATTCTAGTTTTAAAAAGTCAAATAAATATTCTTTGAACCATTCCCCTAATCACACTACAAAATCTAAAAGTACGAGCAAGAATAAGAAAAGTCTAGACAGATTTGTGTTTGTGGATCTAGATCCTATTCAAGAAACTACTGATACAATGCCCGATCAAGATTCTAGGATTCCCATGATAGAAGAGGGTGACACTAAGAAGAAGCCATTAGAGGACACCTTTGATCCTTTAAGCACCATAGTTGTATTGAATGCGACACCAACCCATCCTCCTCTATAAAAGAATGATTCAATTAGCACACTATAGTGGTTGGAGACTTCCATTAGTAAAAAGAGGAATGTAGTTCTAATGTCTGTTCTTGTTGAACATATGGTAATCACATGTTTAGGAAAAACACCCCAAATACAAAAGGATGAAGACTACTTCAAGGATAAATTATGATCCAGATACTCATAATTGGGTTGTGGAGGTAGCACATCCACTAGTACATAAAGTGGTGGATAATTCTATAGCCAACTAACTTTCAACAGAAAAGGTTGATCTTGGATTTTCTGCAAGAGCCGCAGATGCACATCTCTTACAAGCCTCAACCAAGAAGATGGCTGATAGGTCACATAAAGATGAAAAAGAGAGTTTGTGGATGATGGATGAATACATTGAAGCCATTCACAATCCCAGTCCACAACTATTATCACAATTGCCTTTGTCATTCGACCCAAAATACCTATTAATAAAAAATTACTAGATCAAATTCAAAGAAGCAAGATCATAGACAAAGTCTTTTACGATTGGCTAGAAGGGGTAATCAAAGGAGGCTCTAGATATATTACTAACTTGAGAAAAGTATATGAGGATGATGTGACTATTATCAAAGTACTGGAGTTAGAAGTTTCTATATTGCATAAAAATGACATAAAAGAAATAAACTTAAATAAACTAAGCTTATCTTAACATGTCCTATGCATACCTCAAAATATTGAAGTAAACATGCATATATGAAGAAATGAAGTAAGAAATAAGATTAAACTATTTAAACATAATAACACATGCAAACCTCCCAAGATGAAGAAGTGTTGATTTGTTGAAGATGGGTGGAATGTAGTTGCTCACAAATCCTGCACCATGACAATGTGTAAAAATGGCTTATTGAATGAGGAAAATTACTCTCAATTAATAGGAATTTGATGGAAATGGACAGTTGAGATTGAAAGTTGGATGAAGGGTCAAGATTGCACATGATTGATGAGGTGGCCATGAGGTGGAGGCCAAATAGATTCCATGTAGATGGCATGTGGATTAGGGTTTAACCATTCAAAGGGGGAAATATTCTCACACGTGTGAGAAACCTTTGAAAGTGACATGTCCATGACAATGTGTAAGAGGGTGTACGGAGGTGTAAGAGGGCCAAACTTTCTCACACATGTGTGATCAACTTGAGAAAGTGATGGCTCAATGAAAAAGGTCAAGATATGTAAGAGGATGGGAGAACCAAGGTTGCTCACATGTGTGAGCAAATTTGGAAAATGACATGTCAATGACATGAGTTAAAAGGTGGAAGGGAAAGAGAGAACCAAGGTTTGGAAAGTGACATGTCAATGACATGTGGGAGACAAGTGTAAAAGGGTGTGTAAGAGGGCCAAAATTTCTCACACATGTGTGAGAAACTTGAAAAAGCGATGGCTCAATGACAAAGGTCAAGATATGTAAGAGGATGGGAGAACCAAGGTTGCTCACACATGTGTGAGAAACTTTAGAAAATGACATGTCAATGACATGGGTTAAAAGGTGGAAGAGAAAGAGAGAACCAAAGTTTGGAAAGTGACATATCAATGACATGTGGGAGACAAGTGTGTAAGGGTGTGTAAGAGTCACATGTGACTTGGGTTTGGGTTTGGGTTAGGATTTCTTAATCCTTAGATTAAGGTTGTGCAAATGATTAGGATGAGATTAGGTGGGAGATTAAGATTAATTAGTGGCAAAGTGGGTTGACTTGGGTTAGAAGGATGAGTTAGGTTAGGGAAGTGAGACTAGGTGAGGGTTAAAGTTAGGAACCATGTGCTCAAATAGAATTAAGTATAATATTTAATTCTAGGTGGGTTAAAAAGGGATTAATTAAATAAACTAGGTCATTTAATTAAATGGAGGATTATGATGAGAGAAAATGAGATAAGATAAAATTAAATAAATATAAATTTATTTAATCAAGGATATGATAAAAAGCTAAAATTAAATAAATTTAAATTTATTTAATTAGGGATAGGGGGTAAAGAGGATTGTAATTAAATAAATATGAATTTATTTAATTAAAGGTAGGATAATGCTAATTATTAAATAAATAATTAATATCTATTTAATTAGGTGGGATAAGGGTAATTGTTAGGACAAGTTTTGGTGTCTACACTTTGCCCCTCTTTGATGTAGCATCATAAAGTGACGTTAGATCAAGAAAGATTAAAATATAGTGGATAAAAGGGATGAGACTAGTAGCATGATGCCCCAGTCATGAAAGGATGAGGAAGGATGATGAGGAGGGATTGCTATGCCCCCTCGAGAGGACATGCGGGTTGGGAGAACACGGGTGTGCTCTCAAAATGGATAGGGGTATGGAAGGAAAGGAAAAAGTGATGGATGATGAATGAAGAATAGATAAAGCTATGCTGTAATGGTGTGAGCAACCTAAGTTTGATATTGTATTTGATACTACACACCAAGGTATGAGGAACCAAGATGACAATGTGTCAAGTACGTGATAAATTAGGGGTTCAAATGCAACCATATGCCTATGACACCATGATATGGAAGGTCGTGATGCCACTATGACAATAGGATGCAAAGACCAGGATAAATGAAAAAAATAATAATATAGACAAGACATAAGTAAGCATGCACAACAAACCAAAATTTTGCCCCTAGTCAAGTTGAAGACCAATTGATGGATTGATTGATGATGATTAATTGAGGATGACAACGTTAACGATAAGAACAATGCATATCCAAAGGATTGGGAAGGAGACATCCCATGATGATGATTTGATTAAAATTGGGATCAATGGATTATCAACTGAGCTGGGTCAAGATGATGGGTTGATTAAGGATCGATGTAAAAGATTACAAGATTGTATTGATTGGATTAGTATTGATTGCACTAGATTGGACTAATTTGGGATATATATATTTTTCTTTGTTTTTGATTTTATGGATTTTTTTGATTAATTTGTGAGTGGATTGAATAGAATGGAAGTGAAGGGAAAGATGATTTGGATTGGAGTGAGAGACTTGGATAAGATAATAGAAGTAGAAAGGATTTGGATTGAAGAGGATAGGAAGAAGGAAAGTTAATTGGATTAGAAGATAAATGAAGTTGATATGAAAGAAGTAGAAGAAGGGAAATTGATTAGATTACAAGATAGATGAATTTGATTTAGTGGAATTGGAAGATAAAATAATTTGATTGAAGAATATAGGAAGAAGGGAAATTGATTATAGTGGAAGGGAAATGGATTGGATATGAAAGGAGTGGATTAAGGGATTGAATTGAAAGATAGATAAGGAATAGAAGGGGAATAAATGGATTGGATTAATAGATAAATAAATTTGATAGAATAAGATTAGAAAACAAGGTGGATTGAATAGGATATAAGAAAGAGAAATGGATTAGATATGAGGGGGAAAGGACAAATGGATGTTATGGGGTGAAGTTGGAAGATGGATAAGAGGAGTGAAGGGATCAGGACCAATGACAAGGGAGGACCAAGGAAGGATAGAGGAAAGGGGGATGGGGATATTTTATGGATGGAGGATAGAGGGATGGGATGAATGAATGGATGATAGGATATGGGGGATTAAAAAGTGGGGAAAAAGGGGATGCGGATCCAAGGATCGTATTGCAAAGGAGTCAAATGCCCCATGCTAGAGGTAGGGGAATGAATGAAAAGATGACAGCGAAAGGATGTATGAAATGGATGGAATGATATGAATAGGCATGGAGGGAATGAAGGAATGTATGATCCAAAGCATGCATGGATAGTATTATTTTTTTGTTGTTTTAGTGCTGCTAGGTTTATGAAGGGAAAGAGATGAAAGTGCGAGGTGGATGGATAGGATGAGGGGTATGAATAAGATAGAGGATAATGATAAGGAGGATATTGATGGAAAATGATAATGTATAATGTAGGGAGGATATGGATAGAAGCATACAATGGAATTGAGGGAATGCATGGGATAATCAAGATCAAAGGCATGAAAAGGAGGATGGAGCTTTATAGGATTATGGATGAAAGATGGAGGATGTGAATATGAAAAGGAATAGGGGATGTAGGATATGGATAGGATGTCAAGATCAAATACACACAAGTGGATGGATGTATGTAGGATAACAATGAGTAAGGAACATGGATGGTGCATGTGGATGGATGAAATGAATAGGATAGTCAAGATCAAAGATAGGAAAGGATGAGGATGGACTTAGATAGGATGATGGATGGTGGATAGGGAATGTGGAAGGTATGTATAGGATCATAGGATGGATGGAGTTAGCCACCAAGTGTAGAGTACAAGGGGGTGAGGATAAGTGAATGGATGGAAGATGTGAATTTTAGAAGTTAATGAATATGTGGTAGGAAAATGGAGGGAATGACTCAAGCATCTAGACTTTCATGATATGTCTTTATTTATTTTGTATCAAGGAATTTTGGATATGTGCTCATTGATGTTGGTAGGATGATTAGATGGTAGAGAAAACGGACTGGGGGAAGGAGAATGAGGATGTATGCAAAAGATGGGATTAAAGGGGGTGGATGAGTATGGAAGGATATGGGGATAATGGATGGGAGGGTGGAAGACTTTTGAATAAATGGATGATGGAGGTGGAAAGATCATCATTGGCACACATCTTGAGAGGTGGTGGAGTAGTGGAGGAGGAGATTTTGAAGGCGATAGAGGAAAAAATGTGGATTTTGGGATATACGTACCCAAAATAGATGAAGGAGGTAATGGAGTTGGAAAGTAGAGGAGTTTTGGAGGGAGGATTAGAGGACTTATGAGTGGAGGAAGCTTTTGGATTAGCAAGGTTAGATGTCAATTTGGATTTTTATTTGAGATGCATTTTGTCATTGAGTAGCTTTGGAATCCACATGATTTTTTCATTTTTCATTTTGAGGCCTTTGTGGCGTTTTGAACTTTGTGTCCTTTTGGATCATATTTTACTTTTCTTGAACATGTCTTTTATATGGGACATGTTGATCCTTCTATTTTTGTGTGGAGTTTTGGCTTGATGCATCTTTTTTTTTTGTTTGGAATCCAAATTGATTCCATTAGCCATGGTAGGGGTGCATAAGGATAAATGGTTTAAAGGTTTTATGGATGGAATTACAGAGGATGAACGTGGGAAAGAATTCAAGTATGTGTGCATTTGTGGATCTTTCTTAGGGAGGTGAGGTGAACTTGGATATGACGAATGGATGTATGTAAGGACCTAAAATGGAGGGAAGGGATGAAGGACTAGGTTTTGGAACATAAGGACCCAAAATGGATGTGTTTGAGGAAGGGAGGGAGTTTTGGACATAGGGGCTCAAAATGGATTTGGAGGGTGGGGGGATGGAAGTTTGGACATAAGGGCCCAAAAGGGATTTGGAATACGAGTGAGAGGAATATTTAAGCTTATATTTGGATGGAGGAATTTGGGATTTGGAAGGACTGGAAGGTCTACCAACATCTTGAGACATTCTTTCTTCAATGAGATACTTAGTAGTTGCAAGACAAGATGTGAGTCCAGGTGTATGGGGTTCATGGATGGATTGGATAGGTGTGATGAGATTTTGTGGAAGATTAGGATCATGAGGGGGATTAGGGGGAGGATAGGATATTGAGATGGATTATGAGGGATAATAAGAGCTTGAGATGGATTAGGATCATGACATGGAGATGACAAGGTACTTTGATCTTGACTTTGGAGAGGATTAGGTGGTGGAGTAAAAGGGATAATGGGATCTTGAGATGGAAGAAGATCATGCAATGGAATGGAGAGGAAGGAATCATGAGATGGAGTGATTTGATCTTGAAATGGATGGTAATTAGTGGATTGGAGAGAAGGAATATCTTAATGAAGTGGAGGGTAAGTGGATGTTAAGGCTTGAGATGGAAGGGGATCATTGGGTGGGGTAGAGGGGATGGGTTCATGAGATAGAGTAGAGTCATTAATGGATGGGATAATAGGGATGTATTGATCTTGATTAGGAATTGGATCATGAAGTGGATTAAGAGGGATAAATGGATCTTGAGATGGATTGGAAGCATGGATTTTGAGATCTAGAGGAGGAGAAGAATCCATAGTAGCATGCTTTGGAACAGGGTCTTGACATGGTTGGACTTGGGAGGGTGATGGGATGGAGGGAGTGGAAGCTTCAACTTGAGTGGATGGAGGGATGAAAGACTCATGAGACTTAGAGGATTTAGGTGTGTCTTGACTTGGAGGGAATGATGGTGAGTGCATGACTTGTGGAGATTGGGTAGCTTGATTTAGAGGTGGGGATCTATACTTCTCTGTTATCTTGTCGAGCCATGCAAGGAAAAACATGGTTTTGGATGAGGGATGAGGATTATGGATTTGGGTAAATGTGGGAGGATGAGATTGATTTCCCTTGTCAAAGGTAGAGGAAGGATAAGAAATGTGGGATGGATTGGGGTTGGATATGGAATGTTGAGGTGGAATAGGTGGGGATATGAGATTGTCTTGGTAAATGGGAGTTGGATTTTTTTGGTGAATGTATGAGTTGGATGAATATGAGATTGGATTTGTGCGAATCCAATCTTTATCCATGATGTTTGAATGCAGGTTTGGATTTGGATTAGAAGAAGATGTGGATGAAGATTGGAATTAAGAATGGATGAACTGAAAGATTTGAGAATGGATGAAATATGAACTTAGGACTAGGAGCATGTTTGGACTTATTCTTGATTTAAGAGGGAAGGGACTCAAGGATTTTGATTTGATTTGATTAAGAGGGCAAGGCCTCAAGGATTAGATTAGATTTTATTTGTTTGTGATTTGGATTGATTAAGAGGGAAGTGACTTAAGGATTTGATTTATTTGATTTGGATTTGAAGGTTTGAGACAAACCTAGGTGGAACAAGACCCGATGATGGTGCAAACAAATGATTGATTTGGATGATGATCTTCTTCTACTTGGAGATGGACTTGTGATCCCAAGAAAATTAGGATAGGATTAATGGAATTAATTACTTGAGACACACTAATGTTCTCAAAGCAAAAACTCGATTAGATGTGTTTTCTAATGATGAGGGTCTATGTAACACTTTTGATTAAAATCTTTCAACCTAAGATTGATTAAGGAATGAAAGATGAGATTTGGTTTGATTAATCTTGATTATGCTTGGATATGGGTCAATCAAGACAAGATTTGATTAAAGTCCAAATAATGATTTTTCTCCTAAGTTCAAAGTAGAAGATTTGATGAAAATTTGGATTAGAAGGTGATGTGGATATAGATTGAAATTTAGAATGAAAGGAATTTAGAAGATAAATGAGGGATATTGGAAGACAATTGAATGGATAAATGGGTGATTGATTTAGATGAAGAGGATAAATAGATTGAATTAGGATTTGATTGGAATGAATTTGACAAGGGGATTATATTAGAAAGGTAATGATGTGATTAGATTAGAAGGAAAATGAATGATTAAATTGGATTAAGAAAGTAAATGTGATTTATGAAGGATTACCAAGATGAAGATTATGACCTTGATGGAATGATTGATAAAAGGATAAAGATGACTTAGAAGAATGATTAGATTAGAAGAATGATAAAGTTGACTTAGAAGAAGTGATTAGGAGGATTAGAAGAAGTGATTAGGATGATAATAATAGAATAGGAATGACTTGGAAGAATTGATTAGGGTTCTTAAGATGATTAAGAGATGAAGAAGAAGGATGAGTAGGATATGGAGGAATGTTTAAGGATTTAGAGGAATGATTTGGCTGATTGAATTGGAATAGGAATATGACTAAGGTTGTTATGGATGATTAGGAGGTGATGAATAGGATGATTAGAATAGAGTAATGAATAGGATGATTAAGAGAGATTACGATTGGAGGAATGAGTTGGAGTGATTAAGAAGTTGATTAGGATAAGAAGTATGAATAAGGTGATGGAGTTGATAGATGGAAAATGTGATGTGGAGATGATGTGGAAAGCTTGACTAAGTGGACTTAAAACAAGACTTGTTTTTTTTTGTTTTGAAATATTTTGATTTTTTTGAGTTTTTTGAGTTTTAAATCTTTATATAGTTTTTTGGATTTTGAAGTTTTTGAATTTCAAAAGTTTATGATTTTTCTTGATTTTTGAAATTTTATGATTTTTTTGAATTTTTGATTTTAAAATGTAAAGAAAACAAATGAAATTATATACAAACATAATTTCTAAGGCTTAATTTGGATGGCGTGTCCCCTTTTGGCTGCAAATGGGGAGGGTTTTAAACATTCAAGAACATCAAACACACCAAAAATCCTATTGAGGCTTCAACTAGGATATACAAGCTCAACTAGGGGAATGTCCTTGATATACACAAGGTACACGAGGCCCAAATCCATAGATGAAAGAGAATAATGCTACACAACCGGGAGGACATGGTAACCCAAATCTCCACCTTCACTTCCCAAATGTGTAAATTTATTTGGGGCTTAGCCAAGAGTGACAAGATTCTACTTTCAAGAGAGGTGTCTTTGGATTCACCTTCCACTATTTATACTCCGCTGGAACACACGAGTTGAGGTCGTTCCTTAAGGTGATCAAATCTCCAAGAAGGCCTCCTAGAAAAAAACAAGACCACATATTTATTGTGCACTCAAGATCACCCAAAGGTGCGAGAGGAGAGAATACATACATGGCCTTGAGGTTTAAAAGACACTTGTTCTTTTTAATTCCAAACCCAAATGTGAAAGGTTTATTTTAAGCCCAATTTTCAAATGTGTGGAAAGCACTTCAAATAGATTGTATAAGGCTAAAAATTATTGCGAAATCAGATTTCTTACATTTTTCTAATAATTTTTTTATAAAAATCATTGAAAAATGTTTCATATGCAAGAGTTATGATCATTTTAAGATTACAAAGCATGGCTGACTTTGAACGCATTCACCTGATTTTCAGAGTGGAATATTATAAATTTATTTGTAGATATGGATAGATCTTTGAACTAGCTTTTTGGCGCTTCTTGAATCGTCAAAATTCGAGTTGATTTGCAAAAGTTATATCCATTTTAGTGAAGGTGTCTCTTTATGGGTTGCAAGGATGAAAGAGGCTTAAATTCAGCCCCTGGCGGCCAGTGCCCGGGTCCCACATGACCACAAGCTACAAAAAGGGGGCTGGAAGTTTAGCAGATCCCCTCGTCACCCATATGACCAGGGGCTAAACCCTTGCAAAATAAAATAATAAATAAAAATTAAAATCAAAACTATAATAAACTAGCAAATTTCAAATCTCATTAAAACAACCAAAATAAGTAAATTTAATATTATGAGAAGGCGCAATTTTTTTGTGTTTTTTTTTAATTTTGTTTTTATTGTTTTGATTTTTTTTTCGTTATATTTTGGAGGTCATGGAAAACATAGTCCTTTGTGGACTGTGTAACCACAACCTGCAATGGACTGTGGTTACACAACCTCAAGGGCTGTGAGTCCCATGTGGACTATGCAACATAGTCTGCGGGCTATGAGACACAATCTGCTCGGGACTCGTTTTCTACTTTTTTTTTAGTTTTAGTTTTTTTATATTATTTTTTAATTTTGATTTTTATTTATTTTCTATTTTTACTATTTATTTTTTATTTTTTTTAATACAAATATGTATATTTGTATAGATACACACACACACACACACACACACACATCTCAATTTTTTTAAAATTTTTGAAATATATATTTATGTATATTGAATATATATAAAATGTACATATATTTAATATATATATATATATTTTTCTAATAACAATAAAATGAAAGACTAGTATAAACAAGAAATATTTTTAGTTTCTATTTTTACTTTTATTTACTAATGTAGATATACAAATAAAGATAAATACATATACAATGTAAATATTTGCTACAAGTTAGAAATAGCAAAAAAAGAGGAAAGTAAAGAGAGTGATATGTCAAAATTTCTCTCTCGATTTCCCCAAGCACAATAGTGGAGCCATTTTCATGATTTGAGGCTCCTTATGAAACTTGATCTTGAAATGCTCCTTTAACCTACAAGCTCCAAAAACTCAAGAAACACTCAAAAACACATTAGATAATTAGTATAGAACCCGTGAAGTGGCTCCCTCCCACCGAGCGTGCCAAAATGTATTGCATAAAAATGACATAAAATAAATAAACTTAAATAAACTAAGCTTATCCTAACATGTCCTATGCATACCTCAAAATATTGAAATAAACATGCATATATGAATAAATGAAGTAATAAATAAGATTAAGCTATTTCAACATAATAACACATGCAAACCTCCCAAGATGAAGAAGTGTTGATTTGTTGAAGATGGGTGGTGTGTAGTGTTAGAATAACTAAGAGGGGGGTGAATCAGTTATCAAGTGTCCCAATTCAATATGTATAATCCAAAACAATTCTACTGCTTCTGCTAGTTGGTAAACATAAAATACTTTCACTGTCTGTGTATTTACCGATTGTCAATCTAAACTTTGTAATAATTACCGATTAAATCTAACATGTAATATGCAAAGTATGATAACAAATAAATATCACAATCAACACATAACACAAGAGATTTAATGTGGAAACCCTATGAAGGGAAAAACCACCTGGGACCGGCAACCCAAAATTGTTCACTCTTTTGAAGTGAGGTCAGTGAAGACCCAACCCTATTAAAGGTTACAAACACACTGTTAGGTGTGACATTGTTAGAGGATTTTAGACTAGAAGTTATTGTCCAACCAACAGTCACTCTGGGGTGGACAAGATAACAATGTTCACTCTATGAATGAAACATCAAAAGACTTTCATAGTCCACTTGGTTAAGAGATTTGATTGTGTAAAATGGTTAAATATGTAACAATAGATGATCTGCCTAAATACAACTTCAGTTTGCAGTTTACAGATCGATGTTCAGCTCATTCAAATATTTCTGATCAATATAACACTTCAGATTCAATACTATATCAACTTACTATCCATCGGTAATAACTCTTTGTAGCTCGGTAACTGTTCTGCAGCTCAGTTCTTATTAACCAGTATGATCAGAATGCATGAAAACTTCTCCATGTGATAATTCTGCAGTATCTTCTTCTTCCAGCATGTTTCATAATGAAACCAATGTCTCTTATATAGATGAGTAAATCGATTTCTTTTCCTCCATCAGATTTTGCTACTTTAAGCTCCCTCGGCTGATGTGTCAGTAACATGTTTCAATTTGCTCCATTAGATCCCTTTTGATTTATGTTAGCCGTCAATCTTCATAACAAACATTATCTGTTACCTCGATTTCATACACTTTACAACTCATCACTTTAACGACTAAACTGATCATTTAATTCCTTTCTATTTTGCTTGGTTAACAAAGAAATGCGTCGGTGAACATAGGCTCGATTAATACTGCGCTCGGTATACACTACACTTCATCGGTGTATACTGAAATGCTTTATTTATCGACAACACTACTTTGTGTCTTTCGGCTCTATTCTTCATCATAGATGAATGCAACATAATAAAGTCAATTTTATCAAGTCATAGACTCATCAACAAGTTACTCAGTGTATTCCTTATCGTCATCTATCATATACATCTTCCTCATGTAGATATTTCTGTTCTTCATCTCTTTCATCTTCCTTCAGATGTGTCGGTATAGGAACTTACAAGATAAGTATTGTCAAGCTAGTTGACATCAATGACAACATAATACTGATTTAATCATCTTGCATATCTAATCATCAAATCCTCAGTAATCTCAAATTCTGGTTCTAAATCAGTTGTAGTTCATCAATCTCTCCCTTTGGCATTGATGGCAACTCAATTAATATGAAATGTACCATACACATACCAAACATGTATTCTACAACTCTGTGATCAAATGCTGTGTAGTGTAAGCTCTCCCTAGCTTAATATGTTTAATCACTACATTACTAAAACAACATTATAAAATATAGCTTTGTCATTCTGTAGATATAACCTTTTCAGTTCTCAATTTCCTTTCAGATTATCTCTCCCTTAGATAGTTCTCATCGGTGTATATCTCCTTTTCTTTTCATATTATTTATCTCTCCCTTTGACAACAATGCCAAAGAAACAAATAAATAATCAGCTTTGTAGTAGCTAAGTAACTCTTTGTTGTCCATTACTTCCTCTGTATCTTAGTATACTAATATCCCAATATGTTTTAGTTCTTCAAACTTAATCACAACCTTGAACAAAATCCAAAGTGTGAACTATTCTGCATCAACATGAATGATCTTCTGATAAGATTAGACTGATGCAACATCCAGATCACATTAGTGACCGATAGATAGGGGACGAACCCCAAGTCTAGTCCTCAAATATTCAAAAGTGTCCTTCGATAGAGGCTTTGTAAAAATTTCTGCAAGTTGTTCTTTAGATGTAACAAATTCTAACTTTACTTGCTTCTCTTGCACTTGTTCTCTTAAGTAGTGATACTTAATTGATATATGCTTTGTCTTTGAGTGCATCACAAGATTCTTTGAAATATTAATAGCACTTGTGTTGTCACAGTATATGATCACCGGGTCAGTGATTACCTCATTCATTCCTTCCAACACTTGCTTGATATATGCAATGTTTGAGCAATTAGTAGCAACAACAACATACTCTGCTTCAGCTGTAGACTGATAAATACAAGCCTACTTTTTACTTGTCCAGGTTACAAGTCTTTCACCAAAGAAAAATGCTCCTCCGGTGGTACTTTTTCTGTCATCCACATTTCCAGCCCAATCAGCATTAGTATAAACCTTCAACTCAAACTTACCTTCCTTAGGATACCATAATCCATAATCCTCTATCTTTTTCAGATATCTTAAGATTATTTTAGTAGTAATCATGTGTGATTCTCTAGGATTAGCAGAATATCTAGTAACAATTCCCACAACATGTGTTATATCTGGTCTACTGTGAACTACATACATGAGCTTATGAATCATGGATCGGTAAAGTGTCTAGTTTACCTCTGTAGTTTCATCTTCCTTTGTCAATTTACTTCCAGTAGCCATCAGTGTTCCCATAGGTTTAGCATCTTCCATGCCAAATGTCTTCAAGACTTCCTTTATGTACTTGGACTGTGTGATGAATATCCCATCACTCTGTTGTATCACTTGTAATCCGAGAAAGAATTTAATCTCTCCGAACATAGACATTTCAAACTCATTCCTCATGTCATCATCAAAAGATTTACATACATGATCTTGACCTCCAAAAATAATATCATCAACAAAAATTTCAGCAATAATAATAGTGTCATCAGTATCACCTTTCATGTACAAATTTTTGTTCTCACTAGTTCTTACAAATCCAATGCTTAACAAGTAAGTATGTAGTCTTTCATACCATGCTCTCGGTGCTTGCTTCAAACCATATAAAGATTTGTGTAATCTACATACCATGTTTCTATTGTCTAGATCAATGAATCCTTCAAGTTATTCTATGTAGACCTCTTCTTCAAGTATACCATTCAGAAATGCTGATTTCACATCCATTTGATAAACCTTAAATTTTTTGTGTGAAGCATATGCAAGTAACATTCTAACTCCTTCCAATCTAGCAACAGGTGCAAATGTTTCACCATAATCAATGCCTTCTTCCTATGCATATCCCTTGCATACCAATCTCGCTTTATTTCTTGTCACTTCACCATTTTCATTCATTTTGTTTCTGAATATCCATTTAGTACCGATAACATTCTTATCTTTAGGTTGGGGTGCTAAGGACCAAGTTTTGTTTTTCTCTATTTGTTCTATTTCCTCTTTCATTGCATTAACCCATTCTTCATTTTCTAATGCAACTTTCACATTTTTTGGTTCAAATTCACAAACTAGATATGTACGTTGTCTTGTTTTGCTTCTTGTCTGCATTCCAGCTCGTCTGTTTCTAATAATTTGTGTCTCAGGATGATGTCTTCTCACAAAACTAGCCAGTATTCAATTTCTTCTTTCTTGTTCATCGTGTTCAGGTTTATTTGCTTGCTCGGTAGCACCATCTTATTCGTCGGTTTCCCTTTCCCGTTCCTCGGGGTTATTTTCCTGCTGACTGGTTATCACAAGTTGTGACTTCGGTAGATAGTTAGGAAGTTCAATGTAAGTGAATCTACCATAGTCTTCCAGTTCCTTTCTTTCTTTTGTGTTTATGTCATCATACTCATCAACACGAACATTAGTACTTTCAATCATCTTATTTGTAACCTTATTCAGACATTTGTATGCTTTACTCTTGGTAGAATATCCTATGAATATTCCTTCATCACCTTTAGAATCAAATTTCCCATTTCTCTCATCTTTCAAAATAAAACATTTACTTCCAAAATTTTTGAAATAACTTATAGTAGGTTTGTGTCCAAACCATAGCTCATAAGGTGTCCGGTTGGTGTCCTTCTTCAGTTGTACTTGGTTAAGCACATATACACCTGTGCTGACAGCTTCCCTCCAATATGTCTGAGAAACATTCTTTTGTAGCATTAGTGTTCTAGCACAATCAATGATTGACCTATTCCTTCTTTCAGCAATTGCAGTTTGCTGAGGTGTTCTCGGTGCAGAGACCTGTCTCTTAATACCATTCTCATTACAGAAATTAGTAAATTCATCAGAGATAAATTCACCTCCTTTATCAGATCTTAAGAATTTAATTTATTTTCTAGTCTCTTTTTCTACCTTAGCCTTATACCATTTAAACAACTTAAAAGCTTCAGATTTATCTTTCAGGAACATAACAGTCATCAGTCTAGTATAGTCATCAACAAAAAGAATAAAGTATCTATCACCATAATAGCTCTGAGTATAGGACCACATAGGTCGGTATGAACTAATTCAAGTATCTTCTTTGTTGAGTAGTCTTTTCTTTTAAAACTGGACTTAGTCATCTTACCTTTCTAACATTCATGACACATAGCATGATCCGGTTTTGACAAGTTAGGCAATACTCTGACTCTTTTCTTCTTACTAATCTTGACCATGTTATCAAAATTTACATGACATAACCTCTTATGCCATAACCATGCATCTTCATCTTTCATTAATAAACAAGAAGATTGATCAATATCAAGATAAAATAGATTGTGTACTGGTTCCAACAAGTCTTCCTCCATCATCACAGATTCTTACCTTTCTGCTCTCAAAAGCAAGTCGGTGACCTAAGTTGTTCAGCTGTGCCACACTTATCAAATTATAGTTCAGTCCATCTACCCAGTATGCATTCTCACATTTTATTCTGTCATTAATCATCAGTGAACCTTTACCTCTCACCATACAAGGTGCATCATTTCCCATTCTAATAGATCCACCATCGTATTCATCGATTAGATCAAATTTCTCTATATCACCAGTCATATGATGTGTGCAACCACTATCTATGATCCATGTATCATTTTTTCTTACTTTAGAGATCAGTGCTATCTCTTCATCTTTCTCTTCTTCTTCTGAATCATCCTTCATAGCAACAAATACTACTTCTACATCATCATTAGTGTCAGATTCAGATTCAAATTCTTTAGCTATGTAACATACCTTTTTCCCTTTGTCATAGCTATCTCGGTTGTCTCTGTTGTTGTGTTGATAGCCTCTATTGGCTCTTCTCCCATAGCTTCCTTCGAATCAGTCTTTGGATCTATCATCATCTTTCTTATTCGAACATCTAGCAGCGATGTGGCCAACTTCTTTACAATTAAAACATGCTAGAGGTAACTTGCCTCTATATCTTCCCTTACCTTTGGGCAATCTTCTGGCCATAAGAGCTTCAAGCTCATCAAGTTCATCATCGGTATTACTGTCACTGTCATTATTCTTATCATTCTTGCTACTAGACTTACCAATCTTCAAAGAGGACATGAAAGTAGATTCAACAAAAGGTACAACACTGTTGTCAAAGTTATTCAATTCAAAGGTTGTAAGCTTACCGTTCAGAGTGTCAAGGGTGAGGTTGGATGTAGCCCTTGTTTCATGAATTGTAGAGATCCTAATCGCATAAACTGGCAGCAAAGTTCTAAGAATCTTGCTTATCACTGTTTCATCATCAATAAATCTGCCATATGCTCTAATAGCATGTACTACCTCTTTTAGTCTGTTTGTGTATTGCACAATGTTCTCACCTTCTTTCATCTTCATATCATCAAATCGACCTCTTAGGCTTTCTACTCTGGCTCTCTTGACATTTGCATCTCCACTGTATATTAGAGTTAGCTTGTTCCACATCTTCTTAGCAGTATCACATTCTTTGATGTCATTAAATTCGACATCGATACAGGCAGCAACAAGTTCCATCATAGTAATATTGTGTTCATGCCTATCCTTCAGTTGATCAAGAGTTAGGGGACCTAGTGTCAGTTCAATGTAGCCATTCTCCATCAATTCTAGTGCAGAATTCCCAATTCCAGATATGTGCAACTTCATCCGGCTTTGCCATACTATGAAGTTATCTTTGTTCAGCTTTGGCACTTCCCTCTTATACATCTTGAGACCTTTGTGCTGAAGTCCTTAAAACTATGTTCTAAGCAACCACAACTCTGATACCAATTGTTATAATAATTGAGAGGGGGGTGAATCAGTTATCCAGTGTCCCAATTCAATATGTATAATCCAAAACAAATCTACTGCTTCTGCTAGTTGGTAAACATAAAATACTTTCACTGTCTGTGTATTTACCGATTGTCAGTCTAAACTTTGTAATAATTACCAATTAAATCTAACATGTAATATGCAAAGTATGATAACAAATAAATATCACAATCAACACATAACACAAGAGATTTAATATGGAAACACTGTAAAGGGAAAAACCACCTGGGACCGACAACCCAAAATTGTTCACTCTTCTGAAGTGAGGTCGGTGAAGACCCAACCCTGTTAAAGGTTACAAACACACTGTTATGTGTGACCTTGTTAGAGGATTTTAGACCAGAGGTTATCGTCCAACCAGTAGTCACTCTGGGGTTGACAGGATAACAATGTTCACTCTATGAATGAAACATCAAAAGACTTTCATAGTCCACTCGGTTAAGAGATTTGACTGTGTACAATGGTTAAATATGTAACATTAGATGATATGCCTAAATACAACTTCAGTTTGTAGTTTACATATCAATGTTCAGCTCATTCAAATATTTCTGATCAATATAACACTTTAGCTTCAATAATATATCAACTTACTATCCGTCGGTAATAACTCTTTGTAGCTCGGTAATTGTTCTATAGCTCAGTTCTTATTAACTAGTATGATCAGAATGCATGAAAACTTCTCCATGCGATAATTCTGTAGTATCTTCTTCTTCCAATATGTTTCATAATGAAACCAATGTCTCTTATATATACGAGTAAATCATTTTCTTTTCCTCCATCAGATTTTGCCGCTTAATCATATTCATAGATTTTTCCGCTTTAAGCTCCCTCAGTTGATGTGTCAGTACCACATTTCAATTTGCTCCATTAGATCCCTTTTGATTTATGTTAGTCGTCGATCTTCATAACAAACATTATTTGTTACCTCAATTTCATACACTTTACAACTCATCACTTTAACGACTAAACAGATCATTTAATTCATTTTTGTTTTTCTTGGTTAACAAAGAAATACGTCGGTGAACACAGGCTCGGTTAATACTGTGCTTGATATACACTACACTTTGTCGGTGTATACTGAAATGCTTTATTTACCGACAACACTGCTTTGTGTCTTTCAGCTCTATTCTTCATCATAGATGAATGCAACATAATAAAGTCAATTTCATCAAGTCATAGACTCATCAACAAGTTACTCAGTATATTCCTTATCCTCATCTGTCATATACATCTTCCTCATGTAGGTATTTCTATTCTTCATCTCTTTCACCTTCCTTTAGATGTGTCGGTATAGTAACTTACAAGATAAGTATTGTCAAGCTAGTTGACATCAATGACAACATAATATTGATTTAATCATCTTGCATATCTGATGAAGGGTGCTCCCCTTAATACCACAAACACATAATAGAAATAGAGAAACAAAAACAATATGCAAGAACAAAAAATTGGCTTCTTATTATCTCCACAAATGTGGAATTACAAACTTTCAAAATTACAATATGAAAAGCCACATGGGCATTCCCTTACAATATTCTATAGGACAAAGCCTCGAATCAATACCCAGATCTACTATCCAAAACTGCCCTAGACAACACTACGGGCCTTCTTTATAGAGGCATTTTCCACCGCCCGAGAAGGTTCTAGAAATTTAGCCCTTAGGGCCGACCAAACTTAGAATTATTTTATTGTTCAATTTATTACATCAAAAGTCAGCTCAAAATAACTTTTGAAACCCGAACAAAAATTTTGAAGGAAAATTATTTTCTGCCATTTCAGGTGGCCCGACTTCCAAAGACCATAAGTCATCACTAGTTGACCCGATTGACTATTATAACCCCATTTCAGAAAGGCCACAAAGTGATCTACAGGCTTGACTTGTGCAAGAGCTTGTCACCCAAATTTTCAACCTCATTCGAGGCCTCTAAAGCCTTCACAATTGAGTTCAAAGTTTCTGTACCCTGTTGCCAATACTGAAAATCTTCAACATCTTCAAAACTAGACTTGATCTAGCCATGAAACTTTACTGGCAGGCTGATATGACTGAGATGAACCTCCACATGTAAAATTAGAACATTCTGAGATCATATGACCAACTTACTAAAAATAGCAATTTCCCATAAATAGCAGCTCTGCACAAGATAGCCCTTATTGAATACAAAAATAGAAATATTTTTGGGTGATGCAAGATTTCTCTTACACCTAGGATGCTCTTGCATCAATATCTAATAATCAACTCTTCAGTAATCTCAAATTATAGATTCTTCATTCTGGTTCTAAATCAGTTGTAGTTCATCATGTAGTTGCTCACAAATCCTGCAACATGACAATGTGTGAAAAAGGCTTATTGAATGAGGAAGATGACTCTCAATTTATATGAATTTGAAGGAAATGGACGGTTGAGATTGAAAGTTGGATGAAGGGTCAAGATTGCACATGATTGATGAGGTGGCCATGAGGTGGAGGCCAAGTAGATGCCATGTAGATGACATGTGGATTAGGGTTTGACCATTCAAAAGGAGAAAGATTCTCACACGTGTGTGAAACCTTTGAAAGTGACATGTCCATGACAATATTTTAGAGGGTGTAAGAAGGTGTAAGAGGGCCAAACTTGCTTACACATGTGTCAGAAACTTGAGAAAGTGATGGCTCAATGACAAAGGCCAAGATATGTAAGAGGATGAAAGAACCAAGGTTGCTCACACATGTGTGAGCAAATTTGGAAAATGACATGGGTCAAAAAGTGGAACAGAAAGAGAGGACCAAGGTTTGGAAAGTGACATGTCAATGACATGTGGGAGACAAGTGTGTAAGGGTGTGTAAGAGGGCCAAACTTGCTCACACATGTGTGAGAAACTTTGGAAAATGACATGTCAATGACATGGGTCAAAATGTGGAAGAGAAAGAGAGAACCAAGGTTTGGAAAGTGACATGTCAATGACATGTGGGAGACAAGTGTGTAAGGGTGTGTAAGAGTCACATGTGACTAAAGTCACATGCGACTTGAGTTTGAGTTAGGACTTCTTAATTCTTATATTAAGGTTGTGCAAATGATTAGGATGGGATTAGGTGGGAGATTAAGATTAATTAGTGGAAAAGTGGGTTGACTTGGGTTAGAAGGATGGGTTAGGTTAGGGAAGTGAGGTTAGGTGAGGGTTAAAGTTAGGAGCCATGTGTTCAAATAGAATTAAGTATAATATTTAATTCCAAGTGGGTTAAAAGGGGATTAATTAAATAAACTAGGTCATTTACTTAATTAAATGGAGGATTAGGATGAGGGAAAATGAGATACGATAAAATTAAATAAATGTAAATTTATTTAATCAAGGATAGGATAAAAGTCTAAAATTAAATAAATGTAAATTTATTGAATTAGGGATAGCGGTAAAGAGGATTATAATTAAATAAATGTGAATTTATTTAATTAAAAGTAGAATAAGGTTAACTATTAAATAAATAATTAATATCTATTTAATTAGGTAGGATAAGGGTAATTGTTCGGATAATTTTTGGTGTCTACAGTTTCCTCCTAGGAGAAAGAGGAAACCAAATGGATGACATTAATTGCACAAATGAATGATGTTGATAAGTATGGGGCAATTAAGTTCCTAGTTGAAAAGACCGTGGTAGGTCTTGATGACTACATCCTATATATTTGCAAGAAGAGTATCAAGTGGAGGAATTCAATTGTAAAAGAGGGCCATGAGGAATTTTGTAGGCTACTAAAGGAAATAATTGAGCTTACCCAATCAATGCAGAATGATCTTAAATTTATTGATGTGAAGTACTTAAGAGATGATGGTAAAACTATAGAGGCCATTGATGTTGTGATAAAACATTTCAAGGAGAAAATTGAATTTGTGAAAGAAACCAAATCTTTAACGACTGAATATTTCACTATAGAGGTCAAGATCGAGTCCCTACTATTTCTCTGCAATGATCAATTGGACACTCATGCAAAAAATATTGCACAAGTCAGGATGGATACAAAAGTGTGAAACAACAGATTGCTCACATTGGACTCCCCAACTTCTAGATTAATCATAATTTTTCTTTGTCTCACCTAGAGTGGAAGAAACAACATGTCACTATTGTATGGAAAAGCCAACCATCTAGCTCCATGATGCCACCTCATCCTTGATCATATTACTAGACTCCAATTTTTATTTTAATCTCTTTAAATGTGGTTTAGTTTGGCAAGTTTAATATGTGTGGATTTATTCTTCAGTGTGATAGTTATATGATTCTTTTGAAATTCATCATGTCTTGAAATGGATTTAGTTGGTTTATAACTTCATGTTAATTAATTTTGTCAGAAGTTAAGTAGAGTCTGTGTCCTCTTTTCATTAAGATTGATTATATTAAAATCCACATTCATAACATGTTCATGTATGAATGATAGTCTAACTTTGATACTTTCTAGTTAAAAGTACGATCTTGATTTTATTTTCAGAATAATTATTCATTGAATATCATTGAAAGGGAGTGATACCTCAATTTAGAGGGCTAATAATCTTTATTTTCCCAACTGTTGGTTACAAATTTTATTCTTAAAAAGGGCATAGAGTTAGATATATGTCTATAATATTGTAAGGACAAATCTGTTAACCAATATATTTTTGGCAACTTTGCTGGGGAGAACCAAATAAATTTATTAAGATTGGTCACCTATAGACGGGGGAGAATGGTACTACCCCATGAGAATATCTTCCCTATTTTACAACCTAATTTGGGATTTTAAGATGAATAGGAAGATATAATCAGTCAATTGAACACTTTAGCTTAGCGTACATGAAGAATCCCTAAAGACTATATTATGGAAAACCAAGTGTTATAAAGGGAAGAATATTTAGCTGCCAAATTGAGATTTTTATTTTTAAGGCAAATAAGAAGACAATAACTAAACACAATCAGGAATCAAATAGAAAATCAAGTCCCTGAAGTTCCAAGAAATGAAGGACAACCCAGGGACCTATAGATAATTGAATCTTTATAAGTTTAGCACATTGGAGTCTATAAGGTTCAAAAGATCCCAAAGGAGAGAAGAAGTGATTGATTCCATTTTTGAAGCATTAAAAAATTTAAGCTTTTCACCTAATCTTTCTCATACTAGGTGATCAAGAAGTAGACCCCTTCCCCTCCAAAAACCTCTACATCACCCATCTACCAAGCCTTAACTTTTCAAGGTAGCATCTTTCATATTACCATAAATCTCGTGCACCTTTGATTACTCCAATGGATGAACCTTGGGGATAAAATATAAGACCTTTGAACTTGGGAGCCAATATGAATTCTTTACCTAAAGGAGCAAGGGAAAACTTACCAAAGTTAAATGAAGATGGAAACAAAATTGATAGATGAGTAGTAAATGATTTAATGTAGCATGTGTTGTACTTGGTGTTCAAAACCAATATGTATCTATAAGACTCTTTGAACAAACTCTGACTAACGTTGTCGTGGAATGGTTTTATCTTCTGCATAATACTTCAATTTTAGATTGGAATGATATGAGAAATACATTTGAGAATAGGTTCAAAAGTGTTGAGGATGAACATTCTCTCTTGGCCCAATTGACTCAACTAAAAAAAGAAATACGTGAACCTATGAGAGATTTTGTAGCAAAATACAAGAAGACTGTTAACAAGATCCTAGCCACTAAAAGATCTAATGATGAAAAATAAAAAATGTTTCTTTCTCAATTCCATGTCACCTGATATTAGTTTTCATCTTAGAAGGAACATGGTGGTATATTTAGTGACAACACAAACACAAGCAGTTAAACTAGAAGATGACCTCATCATGGCTGGGAAGTGGAAGAAAGAAGTTTAAACACCCCATGTACAAACTTTATCTTCTTCTGATCTTGTTCTTCAAAGGTTGGAAAATGAAATCATTTCTATCAAAAGACAACTACTTAAAACCAACACATCTTACCCAAATACATATCAATACATGTCTAGGAGAAAATGTTGGTAATAAAACATTACAACATCCTCGTACACAACAAAGGTTGGCTATTGAACCTCCTGGGGGAAAAGGAAATATGTGTATATTTCATTTGATAGATGATCATGATGGACTATCCTACCCAAAGATGGTGCATTATGTACAGACGAATAGCTCAAAAGAAATAGAGGAAGAGATTTTAGAAGATAAGGAGATTCCCAAGTAGCTTGGTGACTCTATAATCCACTTCCTAGAGTATGAATCAAAATCAGAAAGAGGAGGTGATATTTTGGTCACTTTGGAAGATCCCTTGTGTATAGTTCTAACTAGAAATCAACGCAATCTCAAAATATTTGGTTATGCAACTTCTCCAAAAAAGTCGACCAAAGGTAAGGAACTTTTAACTCGAACCCCTGTCAATGGTTCAAAATATCTTGAAGTTAAATTATTAAAGAGTTTTGACCTTGAAACCTCATTTGATATTGTTAAATTTTACAAATCCTCTAGAATTCAAATATCTCTTGCTAAATATCTAAAATTGAATCTGAACAAGTTAGATAAGGTAGTAAAGTATGTTAAGGGTGATAGTCCTCAAGTCGGGTCTAGCAGTAAGTAATTTATTAAAACTCAATCTTCCAATGTTGTACCTTCTACTTCATTACTTGAACCAATAGTGTGTGAACCCGAATTAACTGCCAGTACATATATTGACCCCACCTAAATCTTGATTTAAAACTTGATTCATTCTATGTATCTTTGTTTATATATGGTCATAAGCTTAATAATTGCATCATATATTCAGGTGCATCTGATCACATCATGATTTATTCTATTGATAAAGCTTTAGGTATATCCCTTACAAAGACATTTAGAAGATGTTACTCTATGGAATCCAAATAAGTCCCTCTGCTAGGTCAAGTCAAAGATGCACATGTTTTTCTAGCAGCCCATCCTAGTAAAAGATTGAAATTAACCATTCCAATGGTTGATATTCCTGCCAGTTATGACATGCTATTGAGAAGAAAATATTGTAAGGATCTAGGCAGAGAGATCAAAATGGATTGTTCATAACCAACTATTCCAGTATGGAAACAAAAGGTGATGAACTACAACTGATTGAGAACCTGATTGAAGAACTTCAAGTGATTAGAGATCACCAAACATTGAACTATTATGTAAGATAATTGAATCAATTTTATGTTGTCATTGATGTCAACTAGCTTTGACAATACTTATCATGGAGTTGCAAACATCTAACACATCTGTTGAAGAGAATAGAAAGATGAAGAATCGATATATCTACATTGAGAAAGATAGATATGACAGATGGGGATAAGGATTACTCTTGGTAACTTATTGATGAGTCTATGACTTCATATTGTTGACTTGATTATGTTACATTAATATTTTATGAAGTTGGGAGCAAAATGTTACAAAGCAGTGTTGTGAGTTAATGAAGCATTCCAATATATAGTAAGCAATGTAGTGTATACCGAGCATAGTATAAACCAAGCTTGTGTTCACCAACACATTTCTTTGTTAACCGAGAATGAACAAAAGAACAAAATGATTTGTTTAGCCGACAAAAGTTGATGAGCTGTAAAGTGTATGATCATGGAGTAAAAGATAAAGTTTGTTACGAGATCAACAGATACCTAAATTCAAGGAAGATCTAAATGATAGATTTGAAACGTGTTACTAAAACATCAACTGAGGAAGGTTTAAGCGGCAAAACCAATGAAGGAGATTAAGCAGAAAAATCTGATGGACGAAAAGAAAATGGTTTACTTGTCTATTTAAGAGACTAGGGTTTCACTATGAAACTTATGTCAGAGGAAAGGATACTGTAGAGATATCACATGAACAAGCTTCATGCATGCCTGATCAAACTGGTTAAGGAGAACCGAACTGCAGAGATTACTGAGTGTCAGAAAGCTATAATCGAGAGACAGTAAGTTACTAAATATTGTTGAACAGAATTGATATATTGATTAGAGGATTTGAATGAGCATAATATATATTTGTACATCTGCAAATCAAGTTATATTGTAATCAGATCAACTGTTGTTACAGTTTAACCATTGTAATCAGATAAATCTCTTAACTGAGTAGACTTGAAAGTCTTGTAATGTCATTCATAGAATGCACATTTGTTATCCTGTCAAACCCATAGTGAATGTTGGTTGGACAATAACAGTTAGTGTTAAATCCTCTAACAAGATCACACCTTACAATGTGTTTTGTAACCTTTAATAGGGTTGGGTCTTCACCGACCTCACTTCAGAAGAGTGAACAATTTTTGGGTTGCCGGTCCCAGGTGGTTTTTCCCTTTACAGGGTTTCCATGTTAAATCTCTTGTGTTATGTGTTGATTGTGGTGATTATCTGTTATCATACTTTACATGTTGCATATTAGATTTGATTGGTAGTTACTATTTGTTATTGACTGGTAATCGGTAAAAGCATAGACAGTTTAGTATTATATGTTACTGAGCTGCATAAATTTGTCTAAATTGTTTTTGGATATACATTTTATATTTAGGATAGTGGATAACTGATTCACCACCCTCTCAGTTATTCTAACAATTGGTATCAGAGCGTATTGGTTTCTTGGAACAAAGTTTTGAGGACTTCAGCATAAAGATCACAAAATGTATAAGAGGGATGTGCCAAAGCTGAACAAGGACAACTTTACAATATGGCAAAGCTGAATGAAACTACATATATCTCGAATTGAGAATTCTGCCTTCACACTATTAGAGAATGGCTACATTGCACTGCCCACTGGACCTTTGACTCTAGATCAACTAAGAGATAGAATGAGCATAACATTACTATGATGGAGATTGTTGCTGCTCTGACAGATGCCGAGTTTGAAGATATTAAAGATTGCACTACTACTAAAGAGATGTGGGATAAACTTGCTCAAGTTTATAGTGGTGATACAAATGCCAAGAGAGCCAGAGCCGAAAGCTTAAGAGGAAGATTCAATGATATGAAGATGAAAGAAGGAGAAAACATTGTGCAAGGCACAAACAAAATAAAAGAGGTAGTTCATGCTATTAGAGCATCTGATGGAGTTATTAATGAAGACACTATGGTAAGAAAAATTCTAAGAACTTTATTGCTTATTTATGCCATCAGAATATCTACAATTCATGAAAATAGGTCAGCACCTAACAGTACTCTCACTCTTGATAATCTGATTGGAAAGCTAACAACATTTGAACTAAACTACTATGATAATAGTGTTGTACCAACTATTGAATCTACTTTTATGACTTCTTTGAAGATTGGTAAGTCTAGAAGTAGAAATAATAAGAATGATAGTGATAGCAATACTGATGATGAACTTGATGAGCTTGAAGCTCTTATGGCCAGGAGATTACCTAAAGGAAAACATAGATATAAAGGCAAATTACCTTTAGCATGTTTTAACTACAAAGAAGTTGGTCATATTGCTTCTAGATGTCCAAACAGGAAGGAAGATGACAGAAACAAGGACCGATCTGGTGAAGGAAGCTATGGGAGAAGAGGAAACAGAAGTTACCGACACTACAATAGAGACAACCAAGACAACAGTGATAAAGACAAAAATGTATGTTACTTTGTAGAAGAAAATGAATCTGAATCTGATTTAGATGATGATGTAGAGGTAGTATTTGTTGCTATGAAGGATGATTCTGAGGAAGAAGAAAAGTATGTAGAAACAACACTGATTTCTAAGGTTAATAAAAATGATACATGGATTATAGATAGTGGCTGTACACATCACATGACTGGTGATGAAGAAAAAATTAACTATCTTGAGCAATATAATGGTGGATCTATAAAAATGGGTAATGATACACCTTGCATGGTTAGAGGAAAGGGATCCTTTCTGATAAATGATAGAATCCAATGTGATAATGCTTATTGGGTAGAAGGACTAAACTATAATTTGCTAAGTGTGGCACAACTGAACAATTCAGGTCACCGGGTTGCTTTTGAGAGAAAGAAACTAAAAATATTTGATGATGGAGGAAGACATGTTGGAATAGGAGCACAATCGAAAGGTAACTTGTTTTATCTTAAAAATGATGAGTCTTCTTGCTTAATGATGAAAAATGAAGATGCTTGGTTATGGCATAAAAGGTTATGCCATGTAAACTTTGATAACATGATTAAGATTAGTAAAATGAAAAAGGTTAGAGGTCTGCCTAACTTATCTAAGCCTAATCATGTTATGTGTCATGAGTGTCAGAAAGGTAAAATGAAAAAATCTAGTTTCAAAAGAAAAGATTATTCAACAAAGAAAATACTTGAGTTATTTCACACTGACCTGTGTGGTCCCATGAGAACTCAGATTTATTATGGTGATAGATATTTCATTCTTTTTTTTGATGACTATATTAGATTGATGACTGTCATGTTCTTGAAAGAAAAATCAGAGGCATTTAAGATGTTCAAGTGGTATAAAGCAAAAGTAGAGAAAGAGACTAGTAAAGAATTGAAATGCTTAAGATCTGACAGAGGAGGTGAATTTATTTCTGATGAATTTACTAATTTTTGTAATGAGCATGGTATTAAAAGATAGGTCTTTTCACCGAGGACACCTTAGTAGAATGGAATTTCTAAAAGGAGGAATAGGTCAATAGTTGACTATGCAAGAACACTAATGATAGAGAAAAATGTTGCACAGACATACTAGAGAGAGGCAGTTAGCACAATTGTTTATGTTTTGAACCGAGTATAGTTGAAGGACACTAACAGAACACCCTTTGAGTTATGGTTTGGACACAAACATACTGTAAGTTATTTTAGAAATTTTGGAACTAAATGCTTTATTCTGAAAGATGAAAGAAATGGAAAGTTTGACTCAAAAGGTGATGAAGGGATATTTCTTGGATATTCCACTAAAAGCAAAGCATATAAGTGTCTAAATAAAGTTACTAATAAAATGATAGAAAGTGCTAATGTCAGGGTTGATGAGTTTGATGACAAGAATGCAGAAGAAAGCATAAAGGAACCTGAAGACTACGGTAGATTCACATACATCAAACATCTAGAATATCTACCGATGCCGTAGATAGTGACAACCGGTCAGGAGGAAAACAACACCAAGGAACATGAAAGAGAAACCGACGAGCAGGAAGGACCTACCGAGAAAGAAAATGAACTTGAACAGGATGAACAAGAAAGAAGAGATTAGATACTGGAAAGATTTATCAAAAGAAACCATCCTGAGAACCAAATTATTGGTGACAAGCAAGCTGGCCTACAAACCAGAAGTAAGTCAAGATAAGGTACATGCTTAGTTTGTGAATATGAACCGAAGAATGTTAAAGTTGCATTAGAGAATGAAGAATGGGTTAATGCAACGAATGAAGAGATTGAACAGATAGAGAAAAAAAAACATGGACCTTAGTACCTAGACCTAAGGATAAGAATGTTATCGGTACTAAGTGGATCTTCAGAAACAAGCTAAATGAAAATGGAGAGGTTACAAGGAATAAAGACAGACTAGTTTGCAAGGGGTATGCACAGGAGGAAGGAATTGACTATGGTGAGACCTTTGCACCTGTTGCTAGACTAGAAGGAGTCAAAATGTTACTGGCTTATGCAACACATAATAAATTTAAAGTTTATCAAATGGACGTTAAGTCTGCATTTCTGAATGGGATACTTGAAGAAGAAGTCTATATAGAACAACTAGAAGGGTTCATTGATCCAGACAAGAAAGACATGGTATGTAGATTACATAAAGCTTTGTATGGTTTGAAGCAAGCATCGAGAGCCTGGTATGAAAGGCTGCATACTTATTTGTTAAGTATTGGATTTGTTAGAACTAGTGAGAACAATAATTTGTACATGAAAGGAGATAGTGATGATACTATTCTAATTGCTGAAATATTTGTGGATGATATTATCTTTGGAGGTCAAGATTGCATATGTAAATCCTTTGCTGATGAGATGAGAAAAGAGTTCAAAATATCTATGTTTGGAGAGATTAAGTTCTTTCTAGGACTATAGGTTATTCAGTAGAGTGATGGGATATTCATCACACAATCCAAGTATGTAAAGGAAGTACTGAAAACATTTGGCATGGAAGATGATAAACCAGTTGGAACACCAATGGTCACAAGCTGCAAATTAACTAAAGAGGATGAAACTACAGAGGTGAACCAGACACTGTAATGATCAATGATTGATAAGTTAATGTATGTAGTACATAGTAGATCAGATATAGCACATGCTGTGGGGATTGTTGCAAGATTTTTTGCAAATCCTAAGGAGTCACACATGATTTCTACAAATAGAATCTTAAGATACCTAAAGAAAATAGAGGACTATGGGTTATGGTATCCTAAGGAAGGCAAGTTTGAACTTAAAGTATACACCGACGCTGATTGGGCTGGAAATGTGGATGACAGAAAAAGCACAACCAAAGGAGCATTTTTCTTCGATGAAAGACTTGTTACCTAGACAAGTAAGAAGTAGTCTTGTATTTCCTAGTCTACAGCTGAAGTAGAGTATGTTGCTGCTGCTACAAACTATTCAAATATTGCATATATCAAGCAAGTGTTAGAAGGAATGAATGAGATAATCACTGAGCTAGTGATTATATACTGTGATAACACTAGTGCTATAAACATTTCAAAAAATCTAGTGACGCACTCTAAAACAAAGCACATATCTATCAAGTATCACTACTTAAGAGAACAAGTGCAAGAGAAGCAAGTGAAGCTAGAATTTGTTACATCTAAAGAGAAACTTGCATACATATTTACAAAGCCTCTACCGAAAGATACATTTGAATACTTGAGGACTAGACTTGGGGTCCATCCCCTGTCTACCGGTCACTAATGTGATCTAGAGGTTGCATTAGCCTAATCTTATCAGAAGATCATTCTTGTTGATGCAGCATAGTTCACACTTTGGATTTCTATCTAAAGTTGTGATAATTGTGAAGAACTGGACTAGATTTGCATAATCAGTATACATAGATACAATGAATGCACCAGACAATAGAGAGTTACATGGATACTATAGAGCTATATGGTTTATTTGTTTCTTTGGCATTGTTGTCAAAGGGAGTGATAAACAATATGATAACCGAGGAGAATACAAGAAAATCTATCTAAGGGAGAGACAATCTGAAAAGATACAGGGAGAGATAAATAGAAGGAACCTGAGAGCTACTATAGATCATATCTGTAGAAGACAGTTTGCACATTGCAATGCTGTTATGTAATGTAGTGATTAAACATATTAAGCTAAGGGAGAGCTTACCGAGCTACAACATTTGTTTACAGAGTTGTAGAATACATGTTTGGTATGTGTATGGTATACTTCATATTGCTTGAGTTGCCATCAATGCCAAAGGGAGAGATTGATGAACTACAACTGATTGAGAACCTGATTAAAGAACTTCAAGTGATTAGAGATCACCGAACACTGAACTATTATGTAAGATAATTGAATCAATTTTATGTTGTCATTGATGTCAACTAGCTTTGACAGTACTTATCATGGAGTTGCAAACATCTAACACATCTGTAGAAGAGAAGAGAAAGATGAAGAACCGAGATATCTACATTGAGAAAGATGGATATGACAAATGAGAATAAGGATTACTCTTGGTAACTTATTGATGAGTCTATGACTTCATATTGTTGACTTGATTATGTTACATTAATCTTTTATGAAGTTGGGAGAAAAATTTTACAAAGCAGTGTTTTCGGTTAATGAAGAATTCCAATATACACCGAGCAGTGTAGTGTATACTGAGCACAGTATAAACTGAGCATGTGTTCACTGACACATTTCTTTGTTAATCGAGAATGAACAAAAGAACAAAATGATTTGTTTAGCTGACAGAAGTTGATGAGTTGTAAAGTGTATGATCACGGAGTAAAAGATAAAGTTTGTTACGAGATCAACGACTAGAAAAATTCAAGGAAGATCTAAATGACAGATTTGAAATGTGTTACTGACACATCAGCTGAGGAAGGTTTAAGTGACAAAACCAACGAAGGAGATTAAGCGGCAAAATCTGATGGACAAAAAGAAAATAGTTTACTTGTCTATTTAAGAGACTAGGGTTTCACTGTGATACTTATGCCGAAGGAAAGGATACTACAGAGATATCACATGAACAAGCTTCATGCATGCCTGATCAAACTAGTTAAGGAGAACTGAACTGCAGAGATTACCGAGCATTAGAAAGCTATAACTGAGAGACAATAAGTTACTGAATATTGTTGAACATAATTGATATATTGATAAAAGGATTTGAATGAGCATAATATAGATCTAGACATCTTCAAATCAAGTTGTATTGTAATGAGATCAACTGCTGTTACAGTTTAACCATTGTAATCAGATAAATCTCTTAACCGAGTAGACTTGAAAGTCTTGTAATGTCATTCATAGAATGCACATTTTTATCCTGTCAACCCCATAGTGAATGTTGGTTGGATGATAATGGTTAGTGTTAAATCCTCTAACAAGGTCACACCTTACAGTGTGTTTTGTAACCTTTAACAAGGTTGGGTCTTCACCGACCTCACTTCAGAAGAGTGAACAATTTTTGGGTTGTCGGTCCCAGGTGGTTTTTCCCTTTACAGGGTTTCCACGTTAAATCTCTTGTGTTATGTGTTGATTGTGGTGATTGTCTATTATCATACGTTACATATTGCATATTAGATTTTATCAGTAGTTACTATTTTTTATTGACTGGTAATTGGTAAAAGCACAAATAGTTTAGTATTATATGTTACCGAGCTGCAAAAATTTATCTAAATTATTTTTGGATGTACATTTTGTATTTGGGACTATGGATAACTGATTCACCCCCCTCTCAGTTATTATAACAAAAGGTAGTGATAGAATCTGAAGAAAAATCTAAATTCACAACGTTCCCTTTGGATGATCCTAAAGCACAAATACTGTATCAAGCATGTAAATTTGGGAATTATATGATCTTTTCTGGAGATGAAGAGGAAAGACTAGTACATGAACCTAATTTCTTTGAAGATCTTTGGACCATGGAGTTTGATGGGGAGATTTTCATCAACTGGTTCTAGAGAAGGAGTGGTTCTAATATATCCTAGTGGTGACAAGATTCCTTTTTCTTTCAAGTTGGAGTTCAAAAATACTAATAATATGGTGAAGTATGAAGCCCTTATATTGTGATTAGAGGAGGCTAAGAGAAAGGGAATAAAAATGTTGAAGGTGAAGGGTGATGTAGAACTAATTGTTAAGCATGTAAGAAATATCTTTACTATAAAGAATGCAAGACTAAAACATTATAGGAAGATAGTCTGGGACAAGATTGAAGGTTTTGATGCATTACCAATTGAGGCCATTCCTAGAGATTTGAATACCAGTGTAGATTCATTAGCTGTGCCAGCTTCTCTTTTGTTTCCTCACCATGATTTTAAAGAAGAAACATATAGGGTAGAGGTAATGTTGTAGACAATTCCAAGTTTTGGCAAGTCTTTGAAAGTGACAAACAAATTAAGAAATTTTTAGAGAATGTAGAAATGCTCATGAAAACCTTTTTTGAAGGTTCTGAAGCCAACTGTAATGAATTTTGACCTGATCCAGGGGATGATCTAGGCAAAAATGTAATTCAATTGAAGGGGAACAAAATTTTGAAAGGATTGGTGTCCCTTGAACATTTGTTTGATAGACATGACATGTACATGTTAAAGATAAAAATACTCCAATCGCTAGTAATCCAAGGGATTATGAGAAAGTTAATATTGGGGATGAAGTCGACCCAAAGTTCATTAACTTGGGTAAATGTTGTACACCTGAATAAAAACTTAGGTTTGTTTATCTTTTGAGGAACTATAAAGATATTTTTTATTGGTGCTATGATGCTTAGAATTTTTTAAGAGAAGGATAGTTCCAACATCATATTCCTTTAAAGCCAAGGGAAACTCCTTTTAGGTAGGACTTAGAAATTATAATCCTAAACTAGCAGATGCTATCTTTAAATAAGTACATAAGATTCTAAAAGCCATGATTATATATCCAATTCACCATTCAACCTGGGTGGCTAACATTGTTCCTATGTGTAAGAAGAATGGGGAAATATGAATCTGTGTTAACTTTAGGAACCTAAACCAAGAAAGTTTGAAGGACAATTATCCCCTACCTGTCATGGATCATATCCTACAAATAGTATTTGAATCCAAAATGATATTTATGTTGGATGGATTTTGAAGTTACAGTTAGATAAGTGTAGATGAAAAAGACCAGCATAAAACTACCTTTATCACTCAGTAGGGTACCTTTGCATATAATTAATGTTGGTGAAAAATTTTAGAGAGTGATGAACATGTCTTTTAGTCTTGAAGGATAAGATAATCATCATATATCTGGATGAATTAACGATCTTCTCTAAAAGAAGGAAAAATCATTTGAAGGATTTAAAAAAAGTATTATAGAGATTTAGAGACCATGGAAATTCTCTAAAGTTGAAAACACATTTCTTCTTTGTCATTGAGGGTAAGTTGTTGGGGCATTTAGTTTCAAAGGATGGAATAAAAATCAACCTAGACAGAGTGAGGTCTATTAAAAAATTAAGCTTACCATCTAATAGGAGTGGAGTCAAATCCTTCTTTGGTTAGGTGAACTTCCTTAGAAGGTTCACGCCAAATTTTCTGAGACTACACAACATATTATTGGATAGATGAGTGAGAAAAAAAGTGTTTAAATGGAGTGAAGAGGCAAAGAAATCCTTTGAGGCTATCAATGAAGAAATAACACATGCACCCACCTTAGTAAATCAAGAGTTCCATAATAATTTATCATTTATTGCTATATTTCAGAGCATACCATGTCTAGTATCTTACTACAAAAGAATGATCAAGATGTAGAAGGTCCTATAGCTTTTATGAGAGTTCTACTGAATTAGAAGCATGAACTTAAATATTCATTGATAGAAAAACAAGTATTTTCCATGGTTAAGGTTGCTAAAGAGTTTAAGTACTATATCCTGTATTCCCACTCTATTGTTTTTGTACCTAACCCATCCTTGAAAAGTATCTTGATGCAACAAGATATTAGATTGAATAATCATGCTAATTAGGTATCTAAAATTAAAGAATTTGATTTAGACATTAAGACAACCAAATTAGTCCAGGACCAAGGCTTATGTCGACTTGTAGCAGAGAATAAAGATGATGGAAATGAAAAAATTTCAATTTCTTTATTGGTAAATCTATAGGATCCGTGGTTCATGAATGTAGCCTATTACTTGACATACGAGAAGTGCCTTGATCATTTGTCTCTAAGGGAGAAAATGAACCTAATCTTAAAGGAAATGAAGTATGTAATTTTTGATGATGTAAATTATATAAGAAAGGTTTGGATGGAACTTTCCTGAGGTGTGTGGATAAAGAGTAGCAGGAGAAACTTTGGAGAGCATTCCATAACAAGGCTTGTGGTGGTCATTTTTATTCTACAGTCACAACCTTTAAGATCCCTAGAAATTTTTATTACTGTCCAAACATGTTCAAGGATGCATAAAAATGGGTATTGTGAGAAATGTAAATTGTTCTCTGGAAAACCAAAAATTGTCAGCATTACCACTATGACAAGGTGTTATAGAGGAGCCATTTAAACATCGGGGCATAGATTTTATTGGACTACTCTCACCCCCTTCAAGTGATGGAAACAACCATATTTTGACATCCATAGACTATTTTACAAAATGGGTAGAAGCCATCCTAGTAAAGAAGACAACATTTGAAGTTGTGTGCAATTTCCTTAAGGAACACATTTTGGTGCACTTTGGAGTTCCCCAAAAGATAGTTGCAAACAATGCCACAAATTTATCTTCATTTGAGCTAGCCATATTTTGTTATGATCATGGAATCTCACTATCCCACTCATCATCCTATTATCCCTAGGGGAATGGACAAGATGAGTCCAGTAATAATAATTTAATATCTATAACGAGGAAACTAGTACATGACAATTCAAAATATTGGCACAAGAAAGTTGATGAGATACTTTGGACTGATAGGAATCACCTAAGAGAGCAATAGGTATGGTGCCTTTTAAAATTGTGTATGGGATCGAAGCTTGGTTATTGCTTCCTCTAGAGTTGTCCAAAAAAAACTTGCAAAAGGTAATTACGAATCAATACTTCTAAGATTCTTTGGAGAAATGAGTGATGTATTTAACAAAAATAGAAGAAAGGAATGAACTAGTAGAACATATCACAACCCATCAGGCTCATGTAAAAAAAAATCATTGATCAAAAGACCAGACTAAGGAAGTTCATGCAAGGAGAACAAGTGTTACTATGGGATAGGAGAAGAGAACCAAAAGGAGCCCATGGTAAATTTGACTCTCTTTGGAAGGGAACATTCAATATTCACCAGGTATTAGGCCCTAACTCATTTAAACTTGAATATCTGGATGGTACAATTCTTCCCTTGTCATATAATGGGAAGGATCTTAGGTTTATCAATTGTAAAATATGAGTCCCTTGTTCATGTGCATAGTAGTTTGATAGGTTTAGCGTAGTTATCAATTTTTTGTGTGACCAAAATCAAATGCACGAGTTGACCTCCAAAATAAACCACTCGATGAGAAAGATTATCGAGAAACAAAAAAACCAACTTGGTGAAAAATCAAGCCAACTCGGTGAAAGAAGGAACAAAGCAGCAACTGAGCCCCGTCAGTGGAAACAAGAATACATCATCGAGAGCCCAAAAGTAGCTACCAAGCACAACTAACAACTCTAAATTGTTTTTGGTGATACAAGATTTCCAAGAACTAGAGATGCTCCTACATCAGACACCTGGGGTTATTTTGAGATGATTCTATGAATCATGCAACATGTACAACCCGAGCTGAATCCAACTCATATTGTGTAATCCATGAACTATCTTCAACTACTATGTTCTTCCACTTTACCAAATATTTGGTGTACTCTTTTCCTCTTGTGCTTCTGCCAACTCTTTTTTCTAAAATATTCTCAACTTCTTCTGTCTTCTTCTTAGGATAATCTTTCGGTACTGTCATTTCTTCATCAAATTCATGATACTCATACAAGTATGCAATGTTGAATATAGGTGATATATCCATGTCATCAGGTAACTCAATCTCATAAGAATTTCCACTGTTAAACTTCCTCAATATCTTATAGGGACCAAATTTCTTCATCTTCAACTTTCCATAGGTTCCAACAGGAAATATGTCTTTCTTTAAATGAACCATTACCTCATCCCCAACTACAAAAGTCTTATGTCTTCTTGATCTATCTTCTCTGTTCTTGTATTTATGATTACTATGTTCCAACTTATGCTTCACTTCCTCATGCAATGTCTTCATGAATTCAAAAAATTCTTCTCCTTCAACACTTCTCTTTTCTTCACCAGCAACGTTCTTCAAATCTGATATACCTCTCGATTGTGTGCCATTAACAATCTCAAAAGGTGTCTTTCTAGTACTCCTATTCATTGAATTATTGTATGCAAACTTTGCTTGTGCCAACATAGAATCCCAATTACTCAGTTTATCTCCAACTAAGCATCTCAAAAGATTACCCAAACTTCTATTTACAACCTATGTCTGTCCATTAGTCTCTGGGTGAAATGTAGAACTATACCTCAACTTGGTACCCAAATTTTTCCATAGTCTTCCAAAAGTAACCAACAAACTTATTATCTTGGTTAGAGATGATACTCCTTGGTAATCCATGAAATCTGATAGTTTCGTTAAAAAAAGATTTGCTATATGCACTACATTTGATATTTTTCTACAAGGTATGAAATGTGTCATCTTAGAAAATCTATCCATAAAAACAAATATAGAATCATTACCTCTTACTGTCCTCGGTAATCCAAGAAAAAAATCCATGCTGATATCAATCCAAGGTTTCTCAGGAATAGAAATTGGTGTATACAATCTAGTATTCCGACTTAATCCCTTTGCAACTTGACAAACTCCACAACTTTTCACAAATTTCTGAACATCCTTATACAACTGTGGCCAAAAGTATCTCTCCTTAAGAAAATTCAATGTTTTATCAATGCCAAAATATCCAGCCAAACCACTACTATGTTTCTCTTTTATCAAATTAGTTCTCATTGATCCTCTTGGTATACACAACTGAATACCTTTAAACAACATATCTTCTTGAATGAAATAGTCTTCCCATTTAGTACTCGATTGATCTTGAAGAGGTGCTCTGCACTTTCTCCATGACTTAGAAAAATCAAGGTCAGTTTCATACAAATATTTCATGTCATCAAAATCAAGAACTTCAATTCTCATTTCAGTCATCAAAGATCTTCTTCTAGTCAATGCATCAACAACTCGGTTAGTGACTCTACTCTTATGTTTTATCACAAATATATAACTCTTTAAATACTCAACCCATTTCATATGTCTCTGACTCAACTTATTATGACTACCCAAATATTGTAAATCCTTACGATCAATATGCAACACAAATTCATTCGGTATCAAATAATATTTCCATTTCTTTAGGGCTTGAAAAATAGCATAGAACTCTTGATTGTACACAAAATATTTCCTTTTTGCATCATTTAATTTCTCACTAAATAAAGCAACATGTTTACCTTCTTGACTCAAAAAATCTCCTATTGCGCTATCACTTGCATCACAGTCAACTTGGAATACCTTATTGAAAGTAGGTAAAGCTAACACAGACAATTTGACAACTTTCTGCTTCAAGGTCTCAAAACTTTATTAGCTCCATGTGTCCACTTGAATTCTCTTTTATCTCCTCTCATAGTCTCAGTCATAGCATTACAAATTGAACTGAAATTTCTCATGATAGAATTTTGGTAAAAAATTGCAAAACCATGAAATGATCTTTACCTCAGTAGCATTTTTAGGTGTAGGCCAATTCAAAATAGCTTCAACCTTCTCAGGATCCATTTTCAAACCATCAGCTAAAATCACAAATCCCAAGTATACAATCTCTTCTTTTATGAAAGAACACTTTTTCAAATTAATCAACAACTTTTCTTCTTTCAATTTCTGCAATACCTATTTAATGTGCAAAAAATGTTCTTCTCTGGTCTTACTGAATATCGGAATGTCATCTAGGTATACAATCATAAATTTACTCAAGAATTTCTTCAAAACCTCTTTCATTAATCTCATAAAAGAACTTGGTGCATTAGTTAAACCAAAAGGCATAACCAATCACTCATACAAATATTCTCTTGTCTTGAAAGCAATCTTCCATTCATCACCTTCTCTGATTTTGATATGATGATATCCACTCTTCAAATCAATTTTGGTGAAGTATTTTTCCCCACTCAAGCTATCCATTATGTCATCCATTCTTTGTATAGGAAACTGATATTTCACTTTTATCTTGTTGATTGCTCTAGAATTAGTACACATTCATCACTCTCCATTCTTCTTAGGTTCCAATACACTGGGTACAACACATGGACTCAAACTTTCTCAGATCAAAATTTTTTGCAACAATTCTTGGATTTGTTGGTTAAGGTCCTCATTCTCGGTAGGTGTCAACCGATGTGGTGCTTTATTTGGTAAACTAGCTCCAGGAATAAGATCCATACAATGGTCAATGCTCCTTTTTGGTGGTAAACCATTAGGTACATTATAAAAAATGATCTCCTTATACTCGGTGAGTACCTTATCAACCTGTTCAGGGAAACTACCCACTATTTTCTCACTTGGTTTGTTAGGAATCACATCAAAACATACATCATTATTCTTCAAATCCTTAACAAACTTTCTTCCTTCCATCAAACAAACTTTCACAAATGTGCAAACATTACCAACAGATTCTTTAATCAAAGGTAACAAGATTTTCCTTCTCCCATCAGCCCAAATAGTATATTTATGCAATCTTCCATCATATATAGCATGTCTATCATATTGCCAAGGTCTACCCAACAAAATATGACAATAGTCCATAGGCCTGATATCACATAACACCTTATCATAGTACTTGCCAATTTTCAAATTCACATAACATTGTTCACTTACCAACAATGTGTGTTCATCCTTGATCCATGAAAGTTGATAAGGCTTCGTGTGTTTCAACCTTTCAAACTGAAAATTTGCAACTATTTCCTTAGATGCCAGATTCTCTAAGCTTCCACTGTCAATGATTACCTTCCACACTTTATCAGAAACTCTACATCTAGTCTTGAACAAACCTTTCCTTACCCGATCTTCCTTATTACTTTCACTCCATAGTGCTCTTCTGACCATCAAGTTACTTTCCTTCTCTGGTTCATTCGGTGAGTCTTCTTGTCCAAAATCATTTCTGCTGCTACCAACCTTCTTGCTTGCATGTGTACACTCAAATGAACTATGTCCTTCTCTGCCACAATTGTAACAAGTTCCTTGGAATCCACCTCTGCTGTAGCCACCTCATTAGTTACTTCTTTTTCCTCTAGAAGAACTTTCACCTTTCCACTTGGTCTTGCCTTTATCCTGATTTGTTTTGTATTGATTAGATCTAATGTTTTCACCATAAGATCTACCTCTTCCTCTAGAGAATCTACCACCTCTTCCTCTTTGTCTTTGCTCAAGTCTCTTGTTCAATTTCTCCTTAGCTTTTAGGGAAAACTGATAAGCTTCTTCAATACTTTCCAACTTGACCAAACTGATTTCCTCTTGAAACTCTTAACCCATTCAGGTATCTAGCAATTATTTATACCTCGTCCTCAATATATCTAGATCTAATGTCTAATCTATATAATTCCTCAGTATAATCTTTTATCAAGCTATCTTTTTGTTAGAGTATTATTTCCTTTTACTCTAGTTGCTTAAGCGTCTCTTAGGTGCATTATTAATTAATTCTTAATTAATAATGTGCAACCTAGTATTTCCCTTTTAGGGTTTCATTCACCTTTTTAAGGTTGAACTTTGTAATTGTTGGGTGGCAATTCAGTTGATAATTTTGCTCTCACATTTTGAGTAAACATTTGAGTTTTCCTTTTTTGTCTTTGTGCTTCTACTTTGTATCAGGTTCTTGCATGCAGGTGTATTCCGGGTCTGTGGATTTGCATGTTTGTCAAATCCTACATGGTATCAGAGCCGCCCTGTTGCTGCCTGATCAAAGTTTTTTGAAGCCACGATTCGAAGGCGTCATCTGCAGCTTCTCTGGGGTTTTCTGTCACTTTGAAGGAGGCACGAGCTTCTGGAGTAGATTGAGCAGAAACGGACTCCGCCATTGCGTCCAGAAGGCCCGGGAGAGTCGAAATCACATAAAACTCGACCTCTTTTGGCCTCCGTGACCATAGGGAAAAAATTTTTGCCCTACCAGGGCCGTACGGCTCAAAAACCGAGGCAAAAGCTCGAAAAAAAACAAAAAAAATTGCATTTTCTTTAAAAAAATGGCAGGCCGCCACCGCGCCGCCCGCGCTTAGCTAGCTCGCCGCCAGCAGCGGCTGCAGGGTAGCGCGCCACCAGCGCGTCCCCGCCGCACCGCCGCGGCCAGCCGCCGCCCGGCCACCGCCCAGCCGCCACCCGCGCCCGGCCCAGGCCCCGCCCCCGCTCCGCCAGGGAGCCACCATAGCCGGTGGAGCCGCTACCCGGCCACCGGCCCGCCGCCGCCAGCTCTGCCGCGTGCACAGTGCTGACGTCATCCTGACGTCAGCGGCCGGCAAAATTTTCCGGCAGTGTTTTTCAATTTTTCGGCAGCTTCCAAATTTTTTGGGATGACGTCATGCTGATGTCAGCGACAGGCCCGTGACGGTCATACGGCCATCAACTTTTTTGCCGTCACTGGTTTTTTCCAGAGAGCTTGCATTTTGGGGGTACTTGGGCATTTTTGCTCCTACAGGGCTCATACGGAAGCAAAAATCAACATATGATATATCGCCGGAAAGCTCTTTCTGAGACGGACGCAATGGTGCTGGTTTTTTTGTTGATTCCACCATTTGAGCACCTGTTTTCAGTGTTGAAGTAGAGGCTTCATTTTCCCTCCTACTCTGCATCCGGCATTCCAGGTTTTTCTCTAGTTTTTTTGTCGTTTCAGTGGTTGATTACTTGCTGTACGGGGGTTAGAATCCTACTTTGTGGGGGGGTGCATTTCCTTTCTGTCATTTACTTCAGAACAGACCCTTCTACTTCTATCTTCTTCTTCTCTCAATGTCGGATCCCTCTGTGGCCCGGCTAACACCGCATAATTACCACACATGGAAAGCACACATGACCAGGCTGCTCATGTCACGTGGCTTATGGTCATGTCTGGATGAACACCAACCTGTCCTGCAATGTCCCTTTGAGGTTCTTCAGCACAGGAACAAAATGGATGAAGCCATGGGTTTGATTGCACTGAACATCTCTGACAGTCTCTTATTTCACCTGGAAGGTTTGACCACTCCTAGGGCTATTTGGAGCAAGTTTTCAACCTTGTTTGGTACAGTCAACAAATTCCGGTAGCTTCAGATTGATGCAGAGTTGACCTCTTTGACTCCTAATTTTTCCACTATAGAGGACTTCTTGATGAAGTTCAAGTCTTTGCGTACAGTTTTGCAGGGATGTGGAAAAATCAAGACAGATGATGAGTGTATCTATTTGATACTCTCAAAGTTGCGAGGACAGTACCAGATCTTTTCTTCCACTTTCTACTCCACCATGGATGCTTTGGGTACCAGACATGTTATGCCCTCTTTTGAGAATTTCTGTGACAGGTTGACTCATGAGCAGTCCAAGATCACTCAGATGGATTCACTTGCAGGTTCACAGTCACAGGCATTGCTTGCCAAGTCATCTCAGGACACACAGAAGCCGAAGCCGAAGCAGATATCTGACTCCTCCTCTCAGCACTCTACTGACACACCATCTTCTTCTAAGAAGGAGAATCAGAAGACTCAGATCCCCACATGTTCCTATTGTCAGAAGAGAAACCATGATGAGTCACAGTGTTTTCAGAAGAGATGTGATGGTTATGAGAAACAGATTGTAGATTTGCAAGCTCTCCTTCAGAAGTGCACTATTTCCTCTCCATCCTCTTCCACCTCACAGGGGTCTACTTTTCATTCTTCTGCATCTTCTTCGACATCTGGATAGGATTTTGGACAGGGTCATGCATTACGGGCATCTGTTGCATCCCCTTTACAGGTCCCTTGGATACTGGATTCCGGTGCTTCTCACCATATGGCATCTTCTCAGGAGTTGTTTTCTTCTTTTGAGACTTCTCCTATTCCTCATATTTTCATGGGGAATAACACTGTACAGACAGTCTGTGGGACAGGTTCAGTCAGCATTCAGGATGGCACATTCAATGATGTATTGTATGTTCCATCTCTCTCTGCAAACCTTCTCTCCATTTATCAGATTACTCGCAGTGGGTCAGGGAAGACAGTTGAGTTCACGGCCGATTCAGCCTTCATCAGGGATAGTGTGACAGGAGGCATTATTGCTACAGGGACAGTTGATCATTCCTCCCGTCTCTACATCTTTTCTCATTTTGGTCCACCATCTCCATTGTCGGAGCTCAGCTCTCCTCTTTCACAAGAGCATCATGTGGTGCAGTCAGGTAGCTTGAACCTCTGTGTTGTTCCTGAGACCCGTGTTGTGACTGCTACACCACATCCTGAGGAGTACCTTTCTCTTCAGCCGGATTCTTCTTCAGCACTGCTTGATCCTCCAGCTCCATTCATCGAGCCATCAGGTGCAGTTGTTGAGGATTCTTCAGAGGACACTCATCTCCTCTCTCATGACAGTGTCAGCACACCTGTCATACCACTTGCATTGGGGATTCCCTTTCAGGATCCTCGTGTCTTCTCATTTGAGCATCAGCTCGGCCTTCCATGACACCTCATCCTTCGAGGTCTCCTCTTCAGCACCCACTGACCTTCACTCCTCTGCATTGGAGTCACAGTGGTTTGCTCATTGCTCCAGGGGTTCTTTCATTCTGGGGGGCTTTGGAGCATCGACCCTCTCTCTCGGGGGGGGGGGGTTAGCAGCACGCATTGTACTACTGGCTTTGAGAGAGTCTCTTGAAGTCATGCCTTTTGTCTTTGCTTGCTTTTATATCTCTTTTTGGAGAGGGGTTTTTCCCACTGGGTTTTCTCCTTTGTCTCCGGTTTACAGAGATTTCCTTGTACTGGGTACCTAATCAGGCCTTGTTGCCGGGACCCATTTTCTACTTTCTTAGTCTTGCTAGGTCTGCTTTCTCCCTGCGTTCAGCTTAAGGGGGGGTGTTAGAGTATTATTTCCTTTTACTCTAGTTGCTTAAGCGTCTCTTAGGTGCATTATTAATTAATTCTTAATTAATAATGTGCAACCTAGTATTTCCCTTTTAGGGTTTCATTCACCTTTTTAAGGTTGAACTTTGTAATTGTTGGGTGGCAATTCAGTTGATAATTTTGCTCTCACATTTTGAGTAAACATCTGAGTTCTCCTTTTTTGTCTTTGTGCTTCTACTTTGTATCAGGTTCTTGCATGTAGGTGTATTCGGGGTCTGTGGATTTGCATGTTTGTCAAATCCTACACTTTTTGCCTCAAACTTTGCATTCTCTTAACTAGGTTAATCTGATAATCACAGGGTAAAAACTTGCGTTTCAACTTATTCACCATCTTGTTCCATACCTTGATTTTGTCTTTGCCTTTCCTTTTTCTAACCAATTACAGATGCTCCCACCATAAGGATGCATGACTTTTCAATTTTGTACTTGCAATTTTCACCTTCTTTTCCTTAGGGACATTTTCATATTCAAAATACTTTTCCATCTTAGTTATCCAATCCATCAAGTCATCTGGATCCATCCTTCCACTATATTCGGGAGGATTGAAGTACGGTGTAGACTTCAAATTTGTTAATGCCTTCAAAATCATTTCTTCACCTTGATCCATCACAGGTGTGGGTTCTTCTTCGCCTTGTTCATCTTTGACTTATTCATCACTAACATCCACAAGATGTCTTCCTTGACGCTGGGCTATCTCAACAAATTTTAACCTAGCAAAAATTTGTTGTAGTATATCAGCTAAGCCTGGATTTGCATCTTGCCTCCCACAAACCATCTTGAAAACCTCTTCAATTGCAATTCAGATCACAATCTACCACCCCACAACAAATACCAACTAGGAATTACAAAAGGAACCCTCAACCAAAGACCTAGATTCACAAATCTAGATCAAGATCTAACCTCGCTCTGATACCACCTGATGTAAGGAGGGTAGGAAGATGGGGCCAAAGGCACACCCAACTACCAACCTCCTATGAAATCAACATGCGAAAGCAACACCACAATAATAGGGAGAGAGAGAATGCAAAGATCTCAAATATTAATCACCATAGAAAGATTCAAACATGTCGGGCTATAAGGCCTTCCTGGTTACAACCATATACAATAAAAAGTCGATTAAAACCAGTCCTCATACATCAAGGATTCAACATCTAGATTCTATCTTCTATTCCAAAACTAACTAACTCTGTCTCCCCTAAGAACTACAACATATTACTTTATTTATACAAGAGGCTACCGAAACAAGTCATCCTTCATATCCAACATTGGAGAAGGGAACAAACAGATTTAGATCCACATGCTTCCCAATGATTGATGCCAACATTAACTCCTTAACCAAAATCAAATGCATGAGTTGACCTCCAAAATAAACCACTCGGTGGGAAAGATTATCGAGAAACATAAAAACAAACTCGGTGAACAATCGAGCCAACTCAGTGAAAGAAGGAGCCGATCAACAACCGAGCCCCATCGGTAGAAACAAGAATACATCATCGAGAGCCCAAAAGTAGCTACTGAGCATAACTAAAAAATCTAACTTGTTTTTGGTGATATAGGATTGCCAAGAACCTGAGATGCTCCTACATCAATAAAGTTTAACAGTTTTCAGATCAAAGTTCATCCTTTGTATGTGTGTGTTTCTAGATTTTGTTAGAATAATTAGATTTGTGTAAAAGGGAATCCTGTAGGTGAAAAAACTTGAACCTTTGAACCTTTCCATCTTGGTTCAAAAGTTCAAAGTTAAAAGTGTTGGTGTAATTAAGTATTTACTAATTACACTTTACTTAAGTTTACTTAGGATAATGCATTTGCATAATTAGTTGTCTTTGAGACACCTAAGAGTTTGCATTTCTTTTTAGCACATGGTTAGGAGGATGTCCACTTTAGGTGGTCATAGTTGTCTTCTCATACCTCTTTGTGTGTGAGATCCACCTTTAGTGATCTTATCACATTATCATCCTCTCATTGTTGCACATGTTGCACATGCTTTGATGAACAATGGAGGATGATCCACCTTTGGTGGACATGTGATTCCACCATGTCTAGTTGTGATCTTATCACTTACATATCTTCTAGATATTATGCATTGCCTATATATTGAGGCATCTACATTGTGTGTAATCAATCAATTATCCATCATTTGATCAGTTGATCATATCATATTTTGTCTCTCTTGTGCTATCTCTTGAGCTTCTAGATCTTGGTTTCTATTATTTGCCTTAGAAAAATTCTTACATGGTATCAGAGTGATATCAAAATTCTTACATGGTATCAGAGCCAAAGGAGTCTTCATTGCATAGCCATTGGAGAGCGTTTGATTGCTTCAACTTTTGGACGGCCACGAACCAAATTTGGGATCAGCATTTTGTGGGAGCATTTTGAGCAAGATCGGACCTCACCATTGCATTTGGGTGGCTGTTTCCATAAATTTTGACTATAAATTTGCCTATATTGGGCAAAAGTCAAATTTGAGGCAATTTTTTTTTGCAAATCGGACCCCTAAGGCCGATCTGCAAAAATTGGAGCATTTTGGGCTAGATCTGACAGTTCCATTCCGATCAGAATGGCCAAAAACCTTAAGATCGACTGTTCATTCGCCCAGATCGGACACCATTGGTCTCAGAAAAATATTTTCCCTCTCTGCTTATCATACGGATTTCCACAGTGCGCATGTACGAATTTATTTTTTTAATATTTTCATTTTTTTATTATCATTTCATTTTATTAAAAAAATCAAAATATTAAAATTATTTTCGTGAAGGGGTCTGGATTTTCATTTTGAAAAGTTTTGAAAAAAATAAAAATAAAAAAATATAAATTTGTTTTAAAGCCCACAGGCTGTGTGTTGACCGCACCACAGCGAGGTACTGCACTACAGTGCGGTACGCACTGATAGTGCAGTTGCACTGCAGTGCGTACCCGCACTGCAGCACGGGCCCCCGTAAGGGGTATTTTATTTTGTTTAAATTTTTTTTTTAAAGTTTTTAATAAAAGTTTATTAATATGTTTTTTTTTAATAAATAAAAAAACTTTCATAAAGTTTTTTTAATATGTTTTTTTAAATTAGTTTTTTTTAATAAGTTTTTTTAAATAAAAACTTTGTGTTTAATAAAATAATGTATGTTTTTCTTTATTAATTTTTATTTAATAAAGTTTTTTTAAAACCAAAAAAATCTAAAAAAAATGTGTGTTTTTTATTTATTTTTAATAAAGTTTTTTTGGCTTTTTAATAAATATTTTTCTTAAACTCATTGGGTTTTTGAAAAATAAAATATTAATAAATAAGCAAAATTGGGAACACTATTTTTTTCTTTGCCACTTGTATACTTGTTTTGCAGCGTCATCCAACCGGCAGTAGGGGGGGAGGCCAATATTGTCCCAAAGACTTCCTAGCACAAGGCCAACAGGAGGACATTCTTTCTGCAGCATTTGATAGGGTATCATTGGTGGCTTCATGTTCTACATGTTTCCAACTTTGCATTGTATTTGATGTTGTATGCTCTTGCATGAGCAATGTTGTACACGCACTATCATAAAGTGCCACATTTTTTTGGTATCTTGTCATTGATGACACATTTGATGTAATCCCTATGTTAGTAGATTAGGATTATCATGGGACTTGGTTCTTGAAAGTTATGCTCCAACTTATCAATGGATGCACGACACAAGTTCAAGTATACCAACTTGTCAGTTGAGTAACCAGTTGGTGCTTGCAGGTGTCTCCATGCCTATCTCTATCATATCTTAATGGGCATTCCGTCGGTCATTCTACATCGACATTGGTACCTGATTTTGTCACACTTTGACATTCTTGGTGCAGCATTGACTCTATTTTCTTCCTATGGAGGAGTATTGGTCAACATCTTGGACCATCTTTGTAGGAGATTCAACATTGAGGGGGGGCTACTTTGTCTCTCTTCCACTACTTCTATCTTATGGGGGGGATATTTTCCTCACATGAGGTCTTCTCTCTCATATTCTATTATTGTATTCATCTCTCTTTTTGGGGGAGTGTTTTTCCCATGAGGTTTTCCCTCTTTCTCCACTTTATGAGAGATTGCATTATCTATTGCTCTTGCATATTGTACATGGGTACCTAACATGGCCTAGTAGCTAGGACCCATCTTGCATTGTGAGCTTAAGTGCATTCCCCTAAAGTTTCAGTTAAGGGGGGGTGTTGGTGTAATTAAGTATTTACTAATTACACTTTACTTAAGTTTACTTAGGATAATGCATTTGCATAATTAGTTGTCTTTGAGACACCTAGGAGTTTGCATTTCTTTTTAGCACATGGTTAGGAGAATCTCCACTTTAGGTGGTCATAGTTGTCTTCTCATACCTCTTTGTGTGTGAGATCCACCTTTAGTGATCTTATCACATTATCATCCTTTCATTGTTGCACATGTTGCACATACTTTGATGAACAATGGAGGATGATCCACCTTTGGTGGACATGCGATTCCACCATGTCTAGTTGTGATCTTATCACTTACATATCTTCTAGATATTATGCATTGCCTATATATTGAGGCATCTGCATTGTATGTAATCAATCATTCAATCAATCAATTATCCATCATTTGATCATTATTGAATTCTTCATTTGATCATATTGTCTTGTCTCTCTTGTTTGTGCTATCTCTTGAGCTTCTAGATCTTGGCTTGTATTCTTTGCCTTAAGCAAATTCTTACAAAAAGGTATATCGGTCTAAGTTTATCTCATATCTATATGTTGTCATCCTCATGTCCTATTTGAAAGTGAATGTGAAAAGTGTTAAGCGACATCGGTATTATGTTGAACTTGAACTTTTGAAACTTGTTCTTTTGGTTCAAGGTTCAAGGTTCCTTGTACATTGAAAAAGAATTGCGAGAAAGTGGTAAAGGGAAGTGATAAAATGAGTGTAGGAAAGGAAAATTTTGAGCATCTCCAAAGTTTCAAGTTTTAAAAAGGAGCTCTCATGGGTGGTAGATAATTATTATTTGATAAGGCCTTGTGTGGAAATGACTTATAATTAATGTGGGTTTTAGATTTACGTCTCTCCAAGGTTAACTCCACATGCAAAAATTAGTGGTTCACAACATGGGAATCTATCACCAGAATTTTGTGCTCTTAAATATACACAAGGTGAGCTATTTATTTATTAAGAAGATAAAATTACTAAGTGAAGAAAATGACGCTAGAGGTAAATGAACTCTCTTGTTTTGAGCTAGCAAGAAATCTAGTGTCCATGACAGGTGAGTTTTGAAACTTCTTAATATCATCATTGTTTCTTTTTTGTGGAAGAAAAGTGTTAGAATTTTTTGCATTTCCTATCTTAGTACACTACTTTGTTTAGATAAATATGTTTGAAGTTGTTGCCATGAGGCCAATCTGTCCAAAATCAGGGTCAAATTATGGTCTTGTTAGTTCCCTACTCAAATTTGGAGATATATCTTTAGCCCATACCAATTTAAATGATTTCTTAGAAAGGGCCAAAAATCTCATAGATTCCTCTATGATGCAAAAAATTATAGACAATAGTCTAATAGAAGTCGTTGCTTCTCCAATAGCCGTGCCATGTCCATAATTGGTTTGGGAATGTATGAATTGACATGATGCAAACAATAGGTGTATCCGGTCTTCAAATGGCAGTGTATTGTTGAGCAGCAATAGGGAAATAATTATGGTTGTGATGAAAATTCCACACAAGGAAATCTATGTCGACTAGACCATAGCCACATCATATTGCATCTTTTCTGAAAAGAATACTGAATATAGGAGTATAATTTCTAAAAATGGCTTTTGAAGCTGCAAAAGGGTCATTCAAGGTTTCCAAGGCCACTAACCAGGGAACATCATATTACAAAAACTAGCCCGATATTGTGATTTTGTAAAATAGACTTAAGGGGAACCAACATTCATTTTATTGGGAAGATTGGATGCGCTTTTTCATACAAATTTTTCTTGGAGGAAAACAATATTTGGATTGGGCCAATATTATTGGTGTAAGGTTGCACAAAGGTCTAATTAATTTTGAATTGGAAATAATTTTTTTTATGTCATCCTATCTTTTCTATTATTTAGCATGTATGAGACAATAGCAGGGTCAGTGCCATGAACCATGGGTGGAAGGAATGATGATTTATGAATATTACTCCCATTTGCAGTCACAAAGATGTGAAAATTTTCTAAGGGTGAATGATGTGTTTACTGACAGATTGGTCTATGAATTGGAGGGAATTGTTAACAAAAGGATGTCTGATGAAGCTATGGAGTTGGTAAGCACATATGACAGCTACTTCATCCAGTTTCCTAGGTTCACATTTATTAGAATTGGTGTTTTTTAAGGTGAGTCATTTAGATTACCGATGTATGACCTTGATTGCTATATAATGATTGAAGTCTGTAGACAACTAGCACATATTGATAAGAAATTAGGAGCAAATAAAAGTTTTGGAGTATCATTCTGTATTGAATTGGGCTAATCTTATTTGTAAAACTATCTAAAACACCTTGAGCCTAGAAACAAAATTGAAAAAGTTAAACTTGCATTATTATACATCCAGGCCTAAGTTTGATGATAGAGGTTACACACAAGCTCACTTGAATATAAGTGCAAAATTCTCCCATGTCCCTTAATTATAAGATTATTGGGAAAAATTATTGTGGTGAATTTTAGGTGAGAAAGAGGATATGGTCAAGATTAACATTGAACCAAATAATTACTCTCAATTTGGAAATGAATGTTACCGGAGTAAGCGACGATGAAGAAAATGTCTTAGACTAACAAAATGATGAAAAAGTACATGGGTGACCCATCTCATAAATTGACTAGAATAAAGATGAAGAATATCAAATTTAGGCTAGAACCTTCCCTGTGATTAGAAGAATTGAGAAATGGTTGAGGAATTAGAGATTTGGGAAATTTATGATCCGTGACATAGAAACCCTTGTGAGTATAGATGCTACTACTTCCTCCTAGGCCCATGCTATTTCTGCTAATATGTCTGATGCTACTTGTGTTGGAGGTACTCTTAAGGTTTAAATTGAAGGTTCTAGCATTAAAAAGTGAAAGAAATATTCTTTGAACCATTCCCTTACTTGCACTACTAGATCTAAAAGTAGGAGCAATAATAAGAATAGTCCAGACATAAAAGTGTTTGTGGATTTGGACCATATTAAAGAAGCTACTGATACAATGGCTGATCAAGATTTTGGGATTCCCATGATAGAAGAGGGTGATACTGAGAAGAAACCACAAGACACATTTGATCCTTTAAGCACCATGGTTGTATTGAATGCAATATCTGTTAACCTACAACTGATTGAATATCTTGATGAAGATTTAGGAGGTTACCGAGCTGTTAAAGTGATATGTAAGATGATTAAATCAGTCAATATGTTGTCATTGATGTCAACTAGTTTTGACTATAATTATCATGATAGTTACAAACATTTGAACATCTGTAGAAGGAAGAAATGGTGAAGAAATGAGATATCTACATAAGGACAAGATGGATATGACAAATATGGATATGGTATACATTAGGTAACTTATTGATGAGTTTATGGATTTATATTGTTGACTTGAGCATGTCACAATATTCTATTATGAAGAAGAGATTAGAATTGAACAAGTTAATGTGGTCGGTAATTGAAGATTTTTGTATACACCGAGTCAATCTTGTGTATACCAAGTGATAGTATTAACCAAGTTAGTATTCATTGACGCATTTTGTATTGACCGAGTAAAGGAGAAACAAAGGATTATAACAATCGACTGAAATTGATGAGCTGACAGATGCTTATGATTTTGAGGTAAGAGATAGAGTTTTTATGAAGATCAAACGATTGACAAAGTTTAGAGATGATCAAAGGGATGAGACTGAAACATGTTATTGATATAATTGCCAAGGAAGCTTGAAGCGGCAAAACGGATGATGGAGATAAAGATGCAAAATCTAATGGCTGAGCTGAAAATGGCTTACACGTCTATTTAAGAGACATGAGATTCATTGTTGAATATGCCAGATGAATAGAGACTGCAGGAGAATTCATGTGAAGACAATTTTCATGCACTACTAATCAAACAGGTTACATACATAACTGAGTTGAACTGCAGGCATAATCGAGCATCAGAGATATATACACCGAGTGAAGTAAGTTGGAGGATATGATGGAGTGAAATTGATTATTGATCAGAAGAGTTTTATTGAGCTTAGCATAAATCTAAATACTTGCAAATTGAGTTGTATTTGAATCAGATCACTACTGTATCAGTTTAACCATTGATACAACTAAATCTCTTAACCGAGTGGACGTAACAGTATTTTATATTTCAATATGATATTCAAGGAATGTTAATTGTTTTCTTGTTGACCCCATAGTGAATGCTAGTAGAAGGAGAATTGTTAGTGATAAATCCTCTAACAAGGTCACACCTTACAGTGTGTTTTGTAACCTTTAATAGGGTTGGCTCCTAACTGAACTCACTTCAGAAGAGTGAAATATTTTGGGTTACCAGTCCTGGGTGGTTTTTCCCTTAGCGGGGTTTCCACGTTAAATCTTTGTGTTATGTGTTATTTGTTATGATTATTTTGCTATCATACTTTACATATTTCATATTTGATTAATTGGTAAACACAATTTTGGTAATTATTGGCAATCGATAATTATTGGTAGTTGGTAAATGAACATAAAGTTATTGATTAACATCTTACCGAGTTGATTGTTTTTTTGAAAAAGTTTGAAAAAGTACATCTGAGATTTTGGGACTATAGGATAACTGATTTAACTGACTCACGCCCCTCTAAGTTATCTAACAATACCAGCCCATCCTCTTCTAGAAAAGAATGATTCAATTAGCACACCATAGTGGATGGAGACTTCCATCAGTAAAAAGAGGAATGTAGTTCCAATCTTCGTGCCCGTCGAAGATATGGTAAGAAAGTGTTTAGGAAAAATGTCAAAATCCAAATGGCTGAAGACTACTTGAAGGATAAATTATGATCCAGTTATAGATAATTGGGTTGCAGAGGTAGCGCGTCCTCTGGTAGATAAAGAGGTGGAGAATTATACAACCAAAGTATTTTTAGTAGAAAAGGTCGATCTTGGATTTGCCACAAGAGCTGTAGATGTGCATCTCTTACAAGCCTCAACCAAGAAGATGGTTGATAGGCCAGGGAAAGATGAGAAAGACAAGAAGAAGTTAAAGAAAATTGTACAGATGATAGCTGAATACATTGAATCCATTTGCAATCCCAGTCCATAGCCATTATCACAAATGCCCCTATCATTTGACCCAAAATCCTCTGTTGATGAAAAACTACAAGATCAAATTCAAAAAAGCTATCTCATAGCCAAATTTTTTTATTATTGGCTAGAAGGGGTAATGCAAGGAGGCTCTAGATATATTACCAACTTGAGTAAAGTATATGAGCATGTCACGACTGTAATCAAAGAACTAGAGTTAGAATTCACCTCCTGGAAGAAAGAGGAAACCAAATGGATGACAATGATTGTATAGATGAACGAGGTTCAAAAGTATGGGGTAAATTAAGTTCCTAGATAAAAATATTGTGGAAGGTCTTGATGACAACGTCCTATATGTTTGCAAGAAGAGTATCAAGTGAAGGAATTCAATTGTAAAAGAGAGCCATGAGGAATTTTCTAAGCTACTTAAGGAATTAACATAGCTTACCCTATCAATGAAAAATGATCTTAAATGTATTGATGTCAAGTACTTAAAAGATGATGGTAAAATGGTAGAGGCCACTAATGTTGTGATTAAATCTTTCAAGGAGAACATTGAATTTGTGAAAGAAACCAAATCCTTAATGACCAAAGATTTCACTAAAGTGGCCAAGATCGAGTACCTACTATTTCTCTACATTGATCAATTGGAAACTCATGTGAACAAGGTGACACAAGTCAGGAGGGATAAAGAAGTGTGGAAACAACAAATTGCTCACATTAGACTCCCCAACTTCTAGATTATTCACAATATCTCTGTGGCTCACCTGGAGTGGAAGAAAAAATGTATCACTCTTGTAAGGAAAAACCAACCATCAAGCTCCAAGGTGCCACCTCAACCTTGATCCCGTTCCTGGATTCTAATTTTTCATATTTTACAGGGTGTTTTGAAAAGACTTTTTAATCTATGAATGAAATGAATAGATGAATATTATCAATTCAAATCTGTGTGTTTGAATTGATGAAAATAAGTCTTTGTGTGGATTTATTCTTTAGTGTGATAATTATTTGATTCTTTGTAAATTCATCATGTATTGAAATGGATTTAGTTGGTTTATGAGTTCATAGTAATTAATTTTATTGGAAGTTAAGAAGAGTTTGTGTGCTTTGTTCATTAAGATTGATTATATTAAAATCCACATTCATAACAATTTTATGTATGAATGATAGTCTGCCTTGTATACTTTCTAGTATGCAATCTACACATCAAATGAACCCAAATTGCCCTTCGATAAGAACAGTGCCAGAGACTAGGTTTTCATTGCATTGAGGAAATTGCTCGAGGTGTTCAAATATGAGAGCCAAGACACCAATATTTTAATACTTTCCTATTTTCAATCTCCAAGTTCTTCCTGACAAGAAGAAGAATATAGAGCATACTAAACATATTATTGTAGCAACACATTGCCACCACTTGACATCGTCTGAGTAAGAGGAGAAAATCGTCAGATCCATTGCCATCAAATATTTTGCAAACAAATCACTTGTAGGAAATGGTCTTGTTGAAAACAAATCAAATTAATTTGGGAATAGAGAGAAGAAAATGCAATAATTTCATTTAAAGAGAGCTATGGTAAAGACGAAACATATGCTGTAGTTACAAAACTGTTGGCCCTCCGCCACATGAGATGGTAGGACTTTTTGAATTCTATACATTTTGAATTTATTATGCTATAGTAATTGATTGACTCTTTGAATTTTATATATTATAAATGACTGTAATTGTCATTTCCTTTTTAAGAAAGTAAAATGAACATTAATTTTTTTAAAAAATTAAATGCTTACAATCAAATTTTCTCCCATTGTAGGAAGCTATCTTAACAAGAGTATTTTTTAAATGAGTAAAATGAATATTAATTTTTAAAAAAAATTAAATGTTTACAATCAAATTTTCTCCCATTGTAGGAAGCTATCTTTGTTGTCTATTTTTAATGATTTCAAATAAATTAATGAGTTATTTTTAAAAAAATTCTTTCAACGATTTTTTTTTTCAAATTTGTTGCCACCTTTCTTCTTCAACTTACCATTAAACTGAGCGCTTTTCTATTTAAACTCTCCAAAAACCCAAATTGGGGTGCATGTGGGATAAACCCACATGCACACCCTCTCACATTTTCTTTCCTTCTCATGGCTGCCTGTAGCACGCACCAGATCTCTTCTAAAATTTTGTGTTTCCTTCTTACCTTGCACGTTCAAATGCTCGTAAACTGGTGCTGTCACACAACCCTTCATTATTTATCTAGCACATTCCTTACTTTACATGCACACATACTGGTCTGGCATGCACTAGAACTTAAATTCATGCACCATGATAGCAAACTTAGTGCATTCCTTTAAATTGTATGTTGCATTGTATTTTGGTGTGTTGCATTCTTTAGCACATGCACCTCCATTTTGGCTCCCTCTTCTAACTGATTTCTCCCTCCAACGCTGGTGTGGTGTGCATAGCAACATATGTGCTTCCTTTGCATTACATACAACCCCTTCATGTTTACATATCATCAAATCTTTGTAGCCTTTGTTTACGTTGCCTTCCTCAAACATTTCAGGCAACTTCATAGTGGTGCGTTCTAGTTTGGAGGCTCACGCACCATTAGCTTGATACACTCCTACGCACTAGTCTTGTTTAAGAACTCACACACCATTTAAAATGACTGGCAGCCTTGTGTTACACACCCTCTGTCTTGGCATGTACAAGTGCTGCAAGGAAAAGCCTTGGATGCCACTTCCCAACCAAGTGCATGCCCAACAAATGACATGCACATCCTTTGCTTTGGTGCGCATCCTACAACCAACAACTTGGTTTGACTGGCACACACCCCTTGCTGCCATTATTTGGTGCTCTCCATGCATTACCATCCATTTTGTTTAGTTTATTTGCTGAGTAAGTGCTGGCACATGTGGCTAGCATCCTCACCATTCCAAACATCACACATCACACAACCCTTTGGTTTTTCTTGCATGTGCACCAGTCTCTTCAAACTCTTATGCACTTCCCTTTTCAAAAGCTAGCCACCACTTCCAATTTGTGAGTTTCCTTTTGTTCATGTGCGTAAACACCAACCCCTTTGCATTGCAAAACATACCTCCATTTTCCTTGCCTTGTACTAGCACACACACAACATTCATACAACTCATCAACACAAAACAAGTGTGCAACCTTTGCAAACTAGGTAGGCACATCCCCAAAGTGCTTTCACAATGCAACTTAAAAGAATGTACAACCCCCTTCAAGCGTGCATACTAAAAGTCATGCCAACAATTAGATGATATGTCAATATCAAAGAAGAAATGCGCAATTTTTTACATGGCATGTCTTACATTGACAAACAAAGCATGCCTAGAACGAAAGTCATGGAAACACTAATGAGGATTGAAACCCTTTTAAAACTCCACATGACCCTCCTCATACCAAGATGGAGATGCTTGGTGAATGCAAACCATGGTGCATCAGATATTTTAATCTCATCATTCAGTTCACTACATTTCTGCAAAACTATCCACCAACACCAACTAGCCTTTGGAAGTGGTTTCAAAAACTGACCCGAAGACCTCACATAAACACACCAACTGGAACTTAAGATCACTTCCAACATATGAGTATACATGCCAGAGAAATTTGCATGAGAATATTTGAGCCAAAAGATATTAATGACCAAATAGGGCCCTTCACAACACTGACTCTGTCCGTATTGCCAAATCTATACAAGTCACCTTCAGAACTAGCTTTGAAAACTCACCAGCTGAGACCTTCAAGATTTGAAATCTTGGATAATAATTCACTCCCATTCAAGGAAAATGAATCCAAAAAAAGATCCCTCAGAAGATCAAAAGGCGAAATACCATTGAACACAAAATTTAGCTTGTTAGAAATATTCTGGATTAAAATAGTGAAATGTGCAGAAACTGAGTTTGGAATTGGCTTAGGAAAGTGACTAGACAGATTGGTAGAGATCCAAAAATCTTCGGGGTAAGTAACTCCTAGGTATACAATATAGAAAAATTTTCAATTATACTTGACCTTGAACCGGGTGCAAACTACAACACCCCAAAGCATGCCATTTAGAAATCTGGACTATGCACATTTAGAGATATTTAGCAAATTGCAAATGGAATGACACTGGCAAAGAGGTCAAACAAGCTCACGAGGAGCTAAAAATAGACATGGAGACTCAATCCCATGCCTAAAACATGATGCAACAACCCTCATGCTAATACCATTCAATGGTCATAAGATACAATCCTCTAAAAAGGGCAACTTTGTAAAATTTTGGACAAACACAAAATGCTGATTTTTGGAAACACTCCTAAAAGGCCACTTTCGAAACATGCCAAAACTAAAATATGAAACCTCAAACCCATTACATATGTCAAACGATAGGTGATGAACACCCTATCCAAGTGATTCCTGATAAAAATCAACAGGCCCCTATCACCTATGCACTCAAACAAGACTTCTCACAATGATTTTCAAAGGCACAGATTCACACTTAAAGAAAATTTTAGAAAATGGACTCAAAATCACACTCTGAATATTTGAGCTCCAACAGGGGCCCTCCCACTTGATCCACATACACAAGGGCGCCAAAGTCACCAAAGAAAGCCCACTAAAGCCAAGCATGAAATCAAGCAGATAGGACTGTTAACATTTGTCTCCCATGGAAATATAGATAGTCAAGAGATGGACCTTGACATCAACTGATGGTTGTACAGAGATCCATCACCACCTGGCACTCAACTCCTCAGCTACTTCAAAGAGAAATATCCAGCATCACACAAATATGCCACTGAACAATAGAAATATCAAGGCGGTGGCTTAGGACCACAAGAAGGTGGAAGCAAAGACCCAATCAAAGCATCAAAGAATCAAAAGCATCAAGGTCTTGGCTTTAATACCCCTCACCTGCGTATATAAGAGCCCAATACTGCAACTAGGGGCACCAACACGACCAACTTTCCCTTCTTGAATAAATAGGATGACCTCGTAGAATCGAAGACATCTCTGATGAGGAAGAAAAGAAATCTTATGATGACATCTTTGACGATGATACCCTCATGCGCACTTATGTCCTCCATCAACTCACCATTAATGTCATAGAACTCACCCTCCTCCACCCCGAACTCATACACTATGACCAACCAAGCGTCACACATATGGATGAGTTCCAAAGCACATAAGTGCTCCTAAGGTTCATGGGAGCATTAGGCCAACAAACATATCAAGAATGAGGATCAGCTCACGTCTGCAAGCTTGACCCTAAAGGATATTTTGGGGAAGAGGCAAGCTTTAGTTGCAAAATTGAAAAAGAAAAATAAAAGAATGAGTCCTTATGTGAAAACCCCTCTGGGGCACATTCCAATTCTAAAAAAGAGAAAATAATGGGCGTATCTTCTAGTGAAAACCTTTTTGAGGTGCTAGAAGATGAACACTTTCCTCTTCCTCCCATCCAGGATTACAAACTAGAAACCAAGCCAATCAACTTGGCCACAGAAGAATATCTAAGAATCACCTACATTGCAACATCTTTAACATAGGGTGAAGAAATGGCTTTCACTACACTTCTCCAAGAAGCCACTACCAACTTTGCATGGGCATACACACACATGCCCAGGCTTGATCCAGATCTTACTGTACACAATCTTGCAGTGGACCCTAATGCCAAGATAATAAAGTAGAAGCTATGTAAGATGCACCCTAAGGTAGCCCTATTGGTAAAAATAGAGTTGGAGAAGCTCCTCCAAAAAGATCATCAGAGCCATTGATTATTCAGAGTGGATCTCCAACATGGTTCCTGTCACCAAAATTTTGGGTGAAATAAGAATCTGCACAAACTTCAGGGACTTAAACAAAGCATGTCCCAAGGATGACTTCCCACTACCTAACATCGACATGATCGTAGATCTCACAACGGGCCATGAGATGTTGTCACTCATGGATGGCTTCTCAGGATACAATCAGATCCACATAGCAGAAGAAGATCAACACAAAACAACATTCACCATGCCATGGGGAACCTTCTGCTACAACATGATGCCATTCAGGCTAAAGAATGCAAGAGGCACATATCAGCGAGCAATGACATCCATCTTCCATGATATGATCCACAGAACCCTCGAAGACTATGTGGACAATATACTTGCAAAATCTAAGACACGATGTGAACACCTAGACATTCTTGAGAGTGTGTTTGATCATTTGCATCATTATGGCTTGAAGCTCAATCCAAAGAAATGTGTCTTTGGTGTAACATTTGGAAAGCTTCTAGGATTCATCATATCACGATGCGACATAGAGATTGATCCCAAAAAGGTCAAGGCCATTACGGAAATGCCTCCTCCTAGAACACTCAAATAGCTTAGGAGCCTACAAGGAAAGCTCCAATCAGTGTGTTGATTCATCTCACAGTTGGAAGACAAGTGCCAACCCTTCACGCATCTGCTCTGCAAGGACACAAGCTTCAAATAGGATCCTATCTGTCAGAGAAGATTTGAGAAGCTAAAGGAATATCTAGCTAACTCTCCCATCCTTGTACTGCCAGTTTCAAGATGCCCTCTTATACTCTACATCTCGACAACCACTACAACATTGGGGGCACTCTTATCTCAGCATGACGACAATAACACAAAGAGAGATATTTACTATATAAGTCAAACTCTTGTCAGCTATGAGCTCAATTACTCACCAATGGAGAAATCATACCTTGCAGTGGTCTTTGCAACTCAAAATCTCAAACATTACATGCTTAGCCGCAAAATAAAGCTCATATCAAAGGTGGACCCTCTCAAGTATCTATTATCAAGGACAACTCTCATAGGATGTATGTAAAAATGGGTCATGCTACTTAGCGAGTTTGACATCTAGTACATAGACCGTAAAACAATCAAAGGGAAAGTAATTACCAATCAGCTAGTAGAAGCACCTCTGGTGGATGCATATCCCCTAATCATGGAATTCCCTAATGAGCACCTATGTATGATCGAAGAACAACCCATGTGGAAGTTATACTTTGATGGCTCCTACACATTGCATGGATCAGGGGCAGGAATCCTATTCATGACACCTCAAGGTGACTATATTCTAAAATCATTCAAATTGGGATTCCCATGTACTAACAACATTTTAGAATATGAGGCCCTCATCTCCGGCCTCAAAACAACCATCCAGTGGAATATTATAGAACTGCAAGTGTTTGGAGATTTGCAACTGATTATCAAGTAAGTCCTGGATGAATTTAAAACAAAGGATGATAAGCTACTACCCTACAAGGAACTGGTGGATAGACTGAAAGAGCATTTCCTGAGCCTACATTTCACACAGATACCAAGGCTTCAGAACAAAGCATCTGACGCAATGGAAACCATTGGATCCTTATTGGAAATCCCTCGCGATTCATCGCAGTATGAATTCTTAGTCAAGTAGCTACACATGCCTGCTTATGAGAATGCTGATGCAAAAATGATGTGTGTCTTGGTTGGTCCTCAATCCCCATGGTACCATAAAATCCATGCATATCTAAAAAATGGTATCATATCTCCTCATCTCACCAACAACCAACGCCAAAACCTAATTCGCAGAGCTTCTCGCTACACTCTTGTAGCAAACACCCTTTATCGTCGAGGATATCATAACATCCTCTCTAGGTGTTTAGATTCAAACGAGACTATCCTAGCTTTACAAGAGGTCCACACTGAAATTTGTAGTGCCCACACTAGTGGCATGGTCCTAGCAAAGTAGTTGCTCCGATTAGGGTATTATTGGCCAGCCATGGAACATGATGCTTGTGAATTTGTCAGGAAATATCTACCATGTCAGCAACATGCAAATCTGATTCATGCTCCAACACAAGACTTGCAGCCCATTGCGCTAGCTTGGTCATTTTCATGTTGGGGCTTGGACCTCGTTGGGTTAATCACCCCCCTTTCCTCAGATGGACACAAATACATCATAACTGCCATAGAGTACTTCAAAAAATAGGTTGAAGAAATTCCACTCACCCTTACTACTGACATCCAAATATCCACGTTCATCTTGTACCACATCATTTGCCACTTTGACATACCATCTACCATATTCACAAATCACGACACACCTTTTGAAAACTAGCATGTGGATGATCTATGTGACAGGATCCACATCCACCACTATTTCTCTAGTCCATACTTCCCTCAAGGAAATGGCCAAGCTGAGGTAGCTAATAAAACCATCCTAAAAATCCTCAAGAAGGTTGTCAATGATTCTGGTCGTGAATGGAACCTCCAAATAAATCCCCCCCTCTGGGCCTATCGTACTTCTTATCACACTATCACAGGCACCACCCCATATTCCCTTGTATATGGTGCCAAAGCCATTCTACCCATCAAGGTTTAGCTCTCATCATTACATATCTCCATGAAGAAATACCACAGACAAAGACTATAGCGTGACATGCCTCACACAACTGGACCTATTAGATGAGAAGAGGAAACACACATATGATCACCTGGTTGCATACCATAATTGACACAAAAGGAGTTATAACAAGAAGGTCCATCCAAGACAATTCCAAGTGGGCAACATGGTCCTAAAGAAAAATTAGAAAGTGCAAGCACATCGAGAGAAAAAGGGCAAGTTTGAGCCTACTTGGTTGGGCCCCTTTGTTGTCACATCATGCTTTGGCTTCGGAGCCTATCAACTATCTACACCAGAAGGTGAGCCCATCAATGATCCAATCAACATCATACATCTGAAGAGGTTCTATGCTTGAACCAAATCCTACATATTCCATAAAATCCATAAAAATTAGAAAAAGCAGAAAAATACAAAAAAATAAAAAAAAGCAAAAAAGTAAAGAAAAATAAGCATCCAATGGTGAAAACTTGGCAATTCAAGCGCCTTGGTCAAGTATGTTGGTGAAAACCTAGAAATAGGCACCATACATAGTGGACTGAGTCATTATCTATCAAACTCCCATCCCCATCACCCACCCAAATCCCAGTCCTCTTTATCCACTCCCCATCCCCATCACTAGCCCATCCCTCTCAAGGTGTTCTATCCCCAAGCCTATCTAATGCCGCACTCTAGTCCTAATCTTGTACATATCCTGTATATATCTTGTAACATATCCTATATAGTGAGATCTTCCTGTCCCAAATCTTGAGCTTCTGTACATATCTGCTGTCAATATCTCCTCGTATGTTGTACATATCGTCGTGTTTTGTTGTACATATCCTCGTCAATCCTGCAACAATATTTGATCAGATAACTTGTCCCACCCACCCTTGTACTTTAGCAACATCTTTTGTCAATTATCCTTGATCATAGTGATTATCTTTGAACCTCATCATTTGCCAATCAAAAACACAACATTCTCTCATCAATCAGTGGGTCCTTAAGGATGTATCCTTCCTCACGTTCAGACCAATCTTCCCCCCATCAATCACATCAATCTCTCTCCTTGGAAAAGGATGTCTTTTGGAGTTATCATTTTGGTCTTGGATCTTGTTAATATTTTACGGCTTCTCGTTGTTCCTCTCCTCAAAGTCGCCATGATTCTTTATATCATGGTGCGTTGCGAATGAGGGCAATCTGGGGCAAGGTCTTTTGATCTTTTTCTTCTGCCTGTGAGTCAGTCAGACATGATCCTTGCACAGTTCACATGTGATCTTCTAGGTTACATGGTGCACTTGGGAAATTTCATTTGTTTGTGGTTTCTCTAGCCTCGTTTCTACCATGATTCCTCTTTGGTTCATGCGTGATGCTGGGGCAACCTTGCATGTCTTTTTCGCATCAGTCCTATGCAACGCTGGTGACAAGGCCTTGTGATCCCAGTATCCTTGTCAGGTCACTAGCATAGCTATATCAAACTAGGTTGTGCTCTCCACGTTTGCACTTGGCGCTCCCCAAATCGCCCTCATCCTGCATCATATAGATTAATCTTGCATCTTGCATCTTTGCATATAGCTTCATCCTGCATTCTGCATTCCACTTCATATTGCATTCCTCCATCTTTGCTCTTGGAAGCTTGGTTATTTATCCTCCCTTCTTCCTTCCTCCTTTCCTTCCCTTCTATGTTCTTTTCGAGAAAATTCCACAATGTTTACTCTTTGTGTTATTTTCTTGAGGGGGCACAACCCCTTATTCCTCTAAATTCTATCCTCGGGCATCTTATTTTCTTGTCTTTGATGCCGCACCACTTGCGGCATCACATCAAAGAGGGGAAAAATGTAGACACCTAAAAATCCATTGGTAAATGAAAATATTTTTTATTTTCCAAAAACCCCTGATGACATTATCATTTGTTAATTAATTAATTAATTTGTTTTTATGCTATTAATTCCTCCTATTTTAATTAAACACATTTAATTAAAGAATCTCTCCCCCAATCATTTAAATCAAATTTGAGTGATTTTCCCCCATTTGTTGAATCATTATTTGATAAATGATATCACATTCCCTAAATAAATGAAATATTTATTTAATCCCTCAAAACCCTAGAATCTTCTAGACTTTCCTAAACCCTTCCAATCTTTCCTAAACTTTCTAAACCTTTCCTAAACCTATTTAGGAGGTGTTTCCTACCTTTCTTAGCCTAATCTAATCTTCTTTGACTTTTGGTCAAACCCCTCCATTAATGAGCCTTACAGACTCATTAATAGACTCTTATATCATCTTTAAGTCTCTTACAAGCCTCATAATGAAGCCCATGTCTCCTCTTTCCTCTTGGTCCCCTAGGCACACTTCCCTAGTGTTGCTCACAGATGGGTGAGCAACCTTAACCCTTGTCCCTTTGACCATACCCCAAAATCAACCTCAGACTCTACCCCAAGTCCTGACTTTGACCCTAACTCCTCTTCCTAACCCAAGCCCTTCCTCAAATCCTATAAATACCCTCATTTCTTAGGGAAAAGGAGGCAATTCATCTTTCATTTCATAGTAGTGTTATAATGCTAGTTTAATTCTAAATCTTAGTCTTTTGATAATATTGTTAGTTTACTTCATTTTCACGCTTTCTAACTCACATTAGCATAGCATAATGGATTAGCCTAGCTTCTTTCATTGTATTTTCACATCATCTTCATCAATACCACACTTCATTTGGATTAAAATCAATCTTAGATTAATCATTTGTAGCTAAGTTTTCATTTCATCCTCATTAGGATCCTTAAGGCCTTAGGGGCAAATCAGGTGAACTATACTTGATTTTGTGCCACTATGGGGTTCTTATGGTCCCTAATCATCCCTATTCTTTCCTAATATGCATTAGGGAATTTCTCCAAGTGTTTTGAGAGCACAACCACATCCCTAAATCAAGAGCAACTCAAACGGTGACAGGGTGCTCCTGTTTTAGCTCTATTTGAATGTCTTTGCGAATAGTTTTTTCTATATGTTTAGGAATATGCTGTTAAACTTTGATTAACTAATGTTTGAATGTTTGCACCTGTTCTGAACATGTTAGGTTCACTCTGCACACAAATATTACCAGAGTAAGAAATGATAAAGAAAGTGTCTTAGACTCACAATATTATGAAAAAGTACAGGGGTAACCCATCCTAGAAATTGATTGGAATAAAGACAAAAAAGATCAGATTCAGGCCAAAACCTTCCCTATGATCAGAAGAATTGAGAAATGGTTGAGGAATCGAAGATTTGAGAAATTTGTGATCTGTGACGTAGAAACCCTTGCGAGTATAGATGCTACTACTTGCTCATATGCCCATTTTATTTTGCTAATAAGTTTGTTGCTGCTTGTTTTGCAAGTACTCTTAAGCTTAAAATAGAAAGTTCCAGAGTTAAAAAGTCAAAGAAATCTTCTTTGAACCATTCACCTCCTTGCACTACTAGATCTAAAAGTAGGAGAAAGAATAAGAAAAGTCCGAACAAAAAAGTGTTTGTGGATCTAGATCATATTGAAGAAACTACTGATACAATAGATGATCAAGATTCTGGGATACCCATGATAGAAGTTGGTGACACTGAGAAGCAGTTAGAGGACACCTCTGATCCTTTAAGCACCATAGTTTTATTGAATGCAAAACCAACCCATCCTCCTCTAGAAAATAATGATTCAATTAGCACACCACAATGGATGGAGACTTTCATTTGTAAAAAGAGGAATGTAGTTCCAATCTCTGTGCCTGTCAAAGATATGGCAAGCAAGTGTTTAGGGAAAATGCCCAAATCCAAAGACTAAAGACTACTTGAAGGATAAATTATGATCCAAATACAAATAATTGGTTGCAGAGGTAGCATGTCCTCTGGCAGATAAAGAGGTGGAGAATTCTACAACCAAAGACTTTTCAGTAGAAAAGGTCAATCTTGGATTTGCCACAAGAGTAACAAATCTTACAAGGCTCAACCAAGAAGATGGTTGACAGGTCATGGAAAGATGAGAAATACAAGGAGTTAAAGAAAAATATGCAGATGATGGATGAATACATTGAAGCCATTCGCAATCCCAATCTGCATCCATTATCACAACTGCCTCTGTGATTTGACCCAAAATTCCCTGTTAATGAAAAATTACTAAATCAAATTCAAAGAAGCAAGCTCATAGCCAAAGTCTTTTACGATTGGATAGAAGGGGTAATGCAAGGAGGCTCTAGGTATATTACTAACTTGAGAAAAGTATATGAGGATGTCGTGACTGTAATCAAAGAACGTTAGAAGTTGCCTCCTAGAAGAAAGAGGAAACCAAATAATGGCAGTGATTGCATAGATGAATAAGGTTCATAAGTATGGGGTAATTAAGTTCCTAGTTGAAAAGATCGTGGAAGGTCTTGATGACAATGTCCTATATGTTTGCAAGAAGAGTATCAAGTGGAGGAATTCAATTGTAAAATAGGGCCACGAGGAATTCGGTAAGCTACTAAAGGAATTAATAGAGCTTACCCACTCAATGCAGAATGATGTTAAATGTATTGATGTCAAGTACTTAAAAGATGATGGTAAAACGGTAGAGACCACTAATATTGGGATAAAATATTTCAAGGAGAAAATTAAATTTATGAAAGAAACCAAATCCTTAACGACCAAAGATTTCACTAAAGTGGCGAAGATTGAGTCCCTACTATTTCTCTGCATTGATCAATTGGAAACTCATGTGAACAAGATGACATGAGTCAGGAGGGATAAAGAAGTGTGGAAACACCAGATTGCTCACATCGGACTCCCTAACTTCTAGATTAGTCACAATTTCTCTTTGGCTCACCTAGAGTGGAAGCAAAAATGTGTCACTGTTGTAGGGCAATGCCAACCATCGACCTCCACAACGCCACCTCAGCCTTGATCGTGTTACTGGATTTCAATTGTTATTTTAATCTCTTTAAACTTGGCTTAGTTTAGCTAGTTTTAGTTACATAAAAACTGAAAGACAATTGGCCCTATGTGGCTATATATGTTTTGAAAAGACTCTAAAAAGGTCCAAGAATTTTTGGTGTGTGGCTTATAGACTTAATTTAATATTTTACAAGGTGTTTTGAAAAAGACTTTTTATCTGTGAATGAAATGAATAGATGAATATTACTGGTTCAAATCTATGTGTTTGAATTGATGAAAATAAGTCTATGTGTGGATTTATTCTTCAATGTGATAATTATCCGATTATTTGGAAATTCATCCTCTATTGAAATGGATTTAGTTGGTTTATGAGTTCATAGTAAGTAATTTTATCAAAAGTTAAGCAGAGTTTGTGTGCTTTGTTCATTAAGATTGATTATATTAAAATCCACATTCATAACAATTTTACGTATGAATGATAGCCTTCCTTTGATACTTTCTGGTATGCAATCTACACATCAGATGATCCCAAATTGTTCTTCCTGGCAAGAAGAATACAGAGCATACTAAACATATTATTGTAGCAACACATTGCCACCACTTGACATCGTCTGAGTAAGAGGAGAAAATCATCAGATCCACTGCCATCAAATATTTTGCAAACAAATCACTTGCAGAACATGGTCTTGTTGCAAAACAAATCAAATTAATTTGGGAATAGAGAGAAACGAATGCAATAATTTCATTTAAAGAGAGCTATGGTAAAGATGAAACAGATGTTGCAGTTACAAAACTATTGGCCTTCCACCACATGAGATGGTAGGACTTTTTTAATTCCATACATTTCGAATTTAATATGCTATTGTAATTGATTGACTCTTTCAATTTTATATATTATAAATGATTGTAATTGTCATTTCTCTTTTAAGAAAGTAAAAATGAATGTTAATTTTTTTTAAAAAATAAATGTTTACCACCAAATTTTCTCCCATTGTAGGAACCTAGCGTAATAAGAATATTTTTTAAATGATTTCATTGTAGTCCATTTTTAATGATTTCAAATAAATTAATGAGTTATTTTTTTAATTCTTTCAACAATTTTTTCCAAATATGTTGCAACTTCTTGATCACAATCATATTCAAGTTAGATCTATGTTACCAAGTAAAAAAAAATGATCTTTTGAACCATGAGATATCACTCCAAATTTTGTATCCAACAAAATCACTCATTTTTTTTTTAAAACAAAGTTGTATGAAGTTATTCTTACAAATATTTTTTTTGGTAATTAATATGTTTATACTAGTGAAGAAATGTAAGTTTAATAAGCTATTAAAAAAAACTATAATAAACATATTAGTAATTTCAATTGCAATGATATGATATAATGTATGATGTCGATTAACATATGAGAGATGGGTTCTTTTGAACCACTACTTATGAAACATGAATCAATGAGTTTGACACAAAAACTAGAGAGTTGAATCCTAATAGTTCATAACACTTGCTAAAGGTTTTGTAAATGGGGTTGCAAGCAAAGTGGGCTTAACCATGAAAGAAACTTTGTAGTTAAGCATGTAAGTGCCCATGTTTCACCTGCAAAACTTTATTCTTAACAATGACATCATTGTAGAAAAGTTCTAATAGTAAAATATTAAGTTTGTCCAACATTTATGAATTTTTAAACTTATAAATATTATCTTTTATTAACTATTGTGATTACATTACATAATGTCCAATCTTATTAATAACATGTATTATTTAATAATTAAAAATAATTCTATTCTTAAATATATCTATAAAGAATCATTATTAAATAATTATAAAGCAACTCGCCATTAAAATAAAAATATGACACAGAAGTATCACTAAATTTTAATTTATATATATATATATATATATATATATATATATATATATATAATATTGTTTTACCAAAGTTGAGGCGTCAACAATGACTTCATAACACAAAATCCCAAGTTATGAACCAATTTGCAGGAATTGATTAGTAATAACTTTCTAACAATGAGGCCAGCAATGATGTTGCAGGAAATAGCACAAACACTTGAAAAGAAATATACTTATTAGTTCCTGCTCTGGCAGAGCTTAAAAAAATAGTATACTTATTAGTTCCTGCCCTGGCAGAGCCTTAAACAGTGTTTAAACTGAGCTTCAGCAGCCAATCACGATTCAGTTTCTTAAAAAAATGTTTTCTCCTTCAAAGTTGAGCTGGTTAAGTTGCTAAAAAGGAATCATAATATGGATGCAGTTTCACAAGAAGCTACAGGTGATGAAAGCCACAGCACAATCTCATGAGCATAAGTCCGTGCATCTAGATGTGATCCCGAATTCTCTTTTGGGGGAATTGGATTTCACAGATTTGAGAACTCTCCAGAGATTTCCTGAACGGCTTGATCATTCAATTGCCTTCAAGGTTTTGATATTAGATGAATGGGATACAATGCAAGAAGTTTTCTGAGCAGGTATGTGAGCTCTAATTCTTTGAGTATCTGTGGTGGCAAGTCTTTGAAGAATCTGCCAGAATCATTTGGCCAATTGGGTTGTTTAGAGTTATTGATCTTAACAAGTTGCAAGCAATTGAAAAAATTGCCCAAAAGTTTTGAACCAACACATGGGATTGAAGTGGTAGGGCAGAAATTCCACCTAAAATGTCTAGTATTTTAGGCAATGGCCCTGCAATCCTGTTGGATCCAAAAATGTTCCCTGTGTTGAATGGAAATTTTTTAATAGACTTTTCTTCTCCTAAAGAATATGTAAATGGTCGTTTTTTATGCATTCCATGCGATCAATAATTGTGGGTCAAATTCTTGAGGCTTGGATAGACGATTTCTCCAAGTTATTTGAATCTATTAATTAAGCCGGCTTATTAAAACTAAAATCAGTTGTATTATGATTTACTAGTACCTTCATGATTTTCTTGTTTGCAAAGTCTATCTTATTCAGTTATTCCCTTTTAAAGGTTGTGTTATTGACATCATGATTGTAAGTCTTAATTCCAATACTATGACTCTGCTAATAATTCCAATAATTCCTCTTCAACCACTTCAAATTCAACAGTTTCTATCTTCACACTCCCAAAAATGAGCGAGGCTTCTAAAATTTGGGCTCTATATTTTTATGTTTGGCAATATTTCAAGATTTTGTAATATTTTTGTTAGCAACATTTCAGAACATACTCTTATGATCTATTATTTTTTTTTATATTTCGTCCTGAATGATTCAGGATATTGATGATAAAAAATATTACATAGTCAAATCTAGAAGCAGTGTAAACTGATCTGTATTATGGGCTCGATATTTTTTATTTATTTTTCAATCTTCTAGCTTATGCATGAATGTTTCTTAAATGACCTCTGAATCTCTGTCCAGTCTCAATAAGGTACTCATTACCTCCTTATGTGATGATCCAGGCTTGTTGCAGCGAAATATATGATCTAGCGAAAAAATGATAATTCTTTAAGTACATCCTACACAATCTAATTCACCACTATCTCAATCTTTTAAAGCTTATCAGAGACCTTATGGAACTGGACTTTGAGCAGTTTCCCAAAATAATTGCCCAATTTTATAAAATGAGAGTGGCAAAACAGAATTCATGTATTACTCTGCTACCACTCCTTTATTTCTGCCAAAGTTCCAATGGCAGCTTTTTTGGCCTCCCACAATAGACTACACACATTTGAGCTTTACAGGTTTAAAGTAGGTGTCAGCTACAAACATTGCAGGCTGAAGTTCCAAGCAGAAATGATAGCTATTTTCTGATTTGAAACTTAGTATTTTATATCTGTTGATTTGTATTCCAAGTTGAATGATTAAGTTTGTGATGAACAAAAGCTTGTTTTGCTCCTCAGGTGGATGACTAAATTACTGGTAGCTTATGCATGAGAAATTTAAGGCCCAGTTGCAAAATAGGTGACGTGAATCATGTTTCTTGTATTTTGAACAATCTTCGACTCAGTAGCTTAAATTTAGTCTTCTGTCAATAATATTATCTGATTGTTGGTAATGCTTGTTCAACAACTATATCCCTTAAAGGATTCATAGGAGACATGGCAAAAGCATATGCAAGAGCAAGCATGGTAGCAGGGGAAGTAGTTAGCAATATACAAACTATAGCTGCCTTCAATGGTGAGAAAAAAATTCTCAATCTTTTTTGCAAGAAACTGAGATTACCTCAAAACCAAAATCTAAATCGGGGTCAGTTAGCCGACATCCTCTTTGGAATCTTACAACTCACATTATATGGATCATTCTTTTTGTTGCAGCGGAGAAGCATGAAATCTAGAAAGGCAATAATATTGCCAAATTGCAATTGAAACAGAGAACTTGATTGATATAGTAATGCTAAATATTTGTTATATTATAATGTATTTGATTCTTTTTGAGGCTTCTGACAGGAAGCCCAAAACAATGAAACACCAACTTGATTGCTAATCAATCAAAATATCTCTGGTATCCATGTTTTTCTTTGTTTTCTAATGGGTTTAAAAATTCAGTGTATAAAGCCTGTGATAGCCTAATATCTTTTCTTTTGATGCTTTCTTGTCTGAATCATTCGATAATTGAATATTATAATAGGCAATATACTTCTATGGCTATTCAAATGTAGAAGGTTAGGTTTCTGAAGTTATTCATTTTACAAAGAAATCAGTGCAATATCACTTTCTTTATGGTGCCAATATTCTGCAATATAGCATTCATTATTCTACTTACTATAGCTCACGTTTGATCGAATCTTTTATTCTAGATAAATCAAGTCTAAAAGCTAACATGTTTTAAGATTAAAAGTGGACTCAATTTTATGTGCGAGTGGAAGAAAAGAAGGGCATGATTTTAAATGTGTGCCTCTTGGGGCGGAAAGCTAGATTGTTCATGTTGTTTTTAAAAAAACTGAAGCAATGCCAAAGTAGCTGAATTGAAGCACTAACATGCTCTTCAAGGTGTTTACTGTATTCCATCCAATCATAGTAACATTAAATAGCTTATAAGCTCACAAAATTCAAAGCACGTATTGTAAATGTTTTAGTATTAGTGTAGCCAATACTGGTACATAGTGGAATTGTTTTTTAAATCTGTTTGTACTATTCCTTATAATGAGTTGGTATAACTTTTATGGTAATTCTTTAAGTTTTTTTTAATGTTATATTCACCTGTGTCAGACCAATTTGATAGTGAAAACAATTAAACTCATTTTATTTTTCTTTTGTTGATCAGGAAACAGAATTGCACCGCCCTGGCAACTTTTGGCAGGAACTAGGCTGCCCCTACAGCCCTTGTTATATAGACCTTAAGTACTCTTTTCAATAGATAGCTTAAGCATGGATAGATTGAAAGAAGATAGAGAAGATGTTAAGCTTCTGACAACTTGGTCAGCCCCTATGGCATTCGAGCTATGATTGGTCTTGAAGAGAAGGGCATCAATTATGGATATGTGGAAGAAAACCTACGGAAAAAGGGTCCCAGGTTGCTGCAAATGAATCCCTTACATAAGAAGATACCTATTCTCATCCATAATGGCAGCCCTCTTTCTGAATCTCTCATCATTCTCCAATACATTGACAATGTTTGGAATTCTCCTCACACTGCCTTTCTTCCCTCTAATCCATATGACCGAGCTATTGCACTCTTCTGGACAGATTTTGCAGACAAAAAGGTGAGTTAAATAGGAACTCTACTTATCTAATTTAGTTTGGAATTCTGATCCTCACACGTACTTATCTAAATAGGAACATTGACCATGTTTGGAATTCTGATCCTCACACTGCCTTTCTTCCCTCTGATCCATATGACCGAGCTATTGCACTCTTCTGGACAGATTTTGTAGGCAAAAAGGTGAGTCAAACATGCACTCTACTAGTCTGATTTGATTTTCAAGATTGTTTTGCATAAATAAACAGATAATAATCAATTCTTCAAGCAATTTTAGCACAAAATTGATGACATTATTGTTATGTTTCTGCTCATGCTCATGTTGTTCTCATTTGTATAGCAATGACTTTAATTAGGTTTGTTTTCCTGGAGCGGAGATAATTAGAATCAAAGGAGAAGCACAAGAAGCGGTTAAGTGTGAATTCTTGTCGAATTAGTATTATTAGAAGGAGAGTTGGAAGGAAAAAATAATTTTGGTAGAGATAAGTTTGTGATGTAGCACAACACATTCTGTTAATAATAAATTCGATCACAAGACAAATAACATAGATTTGAAACCTTCAATATTTCTCATTCATCACTGACTGCCTTTACAATTTGCTGCAAACTCTTAAGTAACCAAAAAATTAGAAAAAACAAGAAATCCAAAAATTACCTTTTTTGGCAATTTTTTTCCACAGGTGTTTTTTGCCATTTTTGGTAATTTTCGAAACAACACCTAAAAAATTGAGATTTTCCCTAAACATGCCCTCGACTAAATTAGAATGAATTGCCAACTAATATCCCAGATTTGATAACATAAACTCAAATTTATTACAAAATAAAACTTTTTAAAAACTAGAGAAAAAATACTAAAAATTGATTTCGGAGCCCGACATGAAACTTTTAGCTCCCGAAAATGTGCTAAAACAGACTCCAATCAATCTGAGATCCATTGACAAAATAAATGTCACCACCTGAAGCACGCACCCGAAAAATTTCAGCAAAAACCCAGACCTGAGTCAAAAGTTATGACCTTCGAAAGTTTCTGTATGAGATTATGACCTACGGAGGGCCCTGCATCATTCTCCCCTTCTTTAAAGGAACACAGCTCCTGCAAGTGGCTATCTATGAATTGCTGCAACTTTGTGGGGTCCAATTTCATCACTTCCCATTCTGAGATCCAGGTGCTATCTATTGCTGGTAATCCCTCCCACTGAATCAGGTACCTATTATAATGACCATTTCGGGTGACTGTAGACTACTTGTCCAGAATGTGGGCAATCTTTTCCTTCTTTTTGCTTGGAAGGTGGTGATGCCAATCCACCTCATCTGTACTGGCTGGCTCAGGTAGTTCTCCATGAAATGCATATAAATCAGAAACATTAAAGACAAGAGAAATATCCAGATCATCTGGTAGACAAACCTCATAAGCATTATCATTGATCTTCTTCAAAATTTGGCAAGGACCTATCTTTTTGTATTTCATCTTATGATATGTGCCAGTGGGAAATTGCTCACGCCTCAAGTACACCATCACCAAATCACCTGCATTAAATACCCATCTCCTTCTACTGGCATTTGCAGCAGCCTTATATCGCTCATTGCTATCTTGTAATTTACTCCTCACATCTTGTTGAAGTTGTTGAAGGTGTTCAGCAAATGCTTCCCCATCATCGCTAATTCTATCTTGCACAGGGAGTTGTACAAGGTCCAAAACACCCTGAGGATTCTTACCATATACGATTTGAAAAGGAGATTTTCTAGTTGATCTGTTAACAGAACTGTTGTAAGCAAACTTTGCTTGAGGCAATGCTAAGTCCCACTGCTTGGGCTTTTCACCAACAATACAGCGTAATAGATTTTCCAAACTTCGATTGACTACCTCAATTTGCCCATCAGTTTGGGGATGATAGGCACTGCTGAACTGCAACTGTGTTCCCATCTTCTTCCATAAGGTCCTCCAGAAATGACTCAAAAACTTGGTATCCTTGTCAGAAGTGATAGTCTTTGGAATGCCATGGAGTCTAACAACTTCTGAGAAAAATAAGTTGGCTATCCTTGTGGCATCATTAGTTTTTTTACAAGCAATAAAATGAGCCATCTTAGAGAATCTATCAACAACTACAAAGATAGAATCTGTACCTCGTTGGGTGTGGGGAAGCCCCAATACAAAATCCATACTCACATCTATCCATGGCTCGATGGGTACAGGTAGAGGTGTATACAATCCTGTGTTTTGGGAGTGACCCTTAGCCACTTGACAGATTCTGCACCTTGCCACGTACTTAGTAATGTCCCTTTTCAGTTTTGGCCAGTAGTACTTGTCTTCAACCAAGGCTATTGTCTTGTCCTTCCCAAAGTGACCAGCCAAACCACCACTATGAAATTCTCGAATAATATTTTCCCTCATGGAACTAGCTGGTATACAAAGTTGTTTCCCTTTAAAGAGGTAACCATCCTACATAAAGTATTCTCCTCTCATGCGATCCAAAGATTAGTTCCTGGTTCTTTAATCTTCTCTATAATTTTCCAAAAATCATCATCAGCCTCATACAAAACTTTAATAGCATCAAAACCAATGACCTCTGATTCCATTGTAGTTATGAGTGTAACACGTTGACTTAGGGCATCAACAACCTGATTCTGCTTTCTAGACTTATGCTTCAAAACAAAATTATACCCTTGCAAGAAAGACACCCATTTAGCATGCCTACTATTCAATTTCTTTTGTGTGTTCACATATTTCAGGGCCAAATGATCTGTAAACAGTACAAATTCTTGTGGGACTAGATAATGCTTCCAATGCCTTAAGGCTTGAACAATAGCATAAAATTCTAAATCATAGGTAGAATAGTTCTTCCTTGCATCATTTAACTTTTCACTAAAAAAGGCTATTGGTTTACCTGTCTGGCTAAGAACAACACCTATCCCAACATGGGAAGCATCACACTCTACTTCAAATACTTTATCAAAATTTGGAAGTGCCAATATAGGAGCTTCAGTTACCTTTTTCTTCAAGAATTGGAAACTCTGTTCAGCATCTGTTGTCCATGTGAATTCCCTTCCTTTTGTACAATCTGTGATGGGCACTACAATACTGCTAAAATTCTGAATGAACTTTCTATAGAAGGTTGCCAATTGTTGAAAACTCCTTACCCCTGTTATGCTGGATGGACTAGGCCATTCTAGTATTGCCTTGACCTTTTCTAGGTCCATCTAAACACCATCTTCACAAATGATGAAGCCCAGAAAAGTCAAACTGTTTTGCATGAATCTGTACTTCTTTAAATTTGCACAGAGCTTCTCTTTCCTCATTACACTCAGGATGATCCTCAAGTGTTGTAGGTGGTCTCCTTTGTTTTTGCTATAAATTAGGATATCATCAAAATAAACTACAACAAACTTACCAATGTAGGGTCATAAGATAGTATTCATCAATCTCATGAATGTACTTGGTGCATTAGAAAGCCCAAATGGCATAACCATCCATTCATACAAGCCATCCCTGGTCTTAAAAGTTGTCTTCCACTCATCTCCTTCACGAATTTGAATTTGGTGGTATCCACTTCGTAGATCAATCTTGCTGAAGTATTTGGCCCCTGCTAATTCATCCATCATATCCTCTATACGAGGAATAGGAAACCGATACTTGATAGTAATCTTATTAATTGCTCTACTGTCAGTACACATCCTCCATGTTCCATCCTTATTTGGGGTCAACAATGCCGGCACAACACATGGGCTCATGCTTTCTCTAACCAAGCCTTTCTCAACTAGTTCTATTACTTGTTTGTTGAGCTCTGCATGTTGTGTTGGGTTCAATCGATAAGCTGCTTGATTAGGAAGATTTGCTCTGGGAATCAGGTCAATGTGGTGTTGTATATCCCTTTTTGGTGGGAGACCGTCAGGTAGCTCATTTGGAATAACATCAACAAATTCTTCTAGTATCTTTACTGCATCATGTGGTATTATGCCTTCTAGTTCTTCTCCTCTTTTTACTACCAATGCATAGTAGCAACCTGTCACCTTCATCTCTTTGACAACATCCTTTGCAGACAACATGGTCTCATTCTTCCTTTCATGCTTGAGTGGTAAGAGAGTCACTTTAGAGCCATCCTTCCAGAAGGTATATGTATTTTTCTCTCCATTGTGCATGATCTTCCTATCATATTGCCATGGCATTCCCAACAAAATATGACAAGCATCCATAGGAATAACATCACACCATATCTCATCCTTATAGATTTTTCCTATAGTAAATAAACCTAACCAAATATCTTTTATCAATAGTAACCTCATTTCCTTTCTTAAACCATGCAATACGGTAAGGACGAGGATGTTTCTCACATTGCAGATTTAATTTCTCTACCATTTCCTTAGCTACCATATTTTCACAACTACCCCCATCAATAATAAATTGGCATACCTTTTTGCCTGAGGTGCATCTAGTTCTGAAGATGTTGGTTCAAAGCAACGATTCATCAGAGCTCTTTGCAGGGACTTCTTCCTTCTCTAGAATGATCATGGATCTCCTCATCATGAGAGTTTCTCCCATGTCTGGTAGGACTTCTTGCTCTGTTCCTGCTTCTATGAATTCTGGCTGAACTAGGTTCACTCTAGGTTGTCCTCCTTGATTTCTTTCTGGTGCATTATAATTTGAACATTCAAAGGCTTTGTGTCCTTCTTCTCCACATCTAAAACAAGTGAAAGGCCTTCTCTGATTTTCCCAGCCTCTTTCGCTTCTGTAGCCTCGTCCTCTTTGGAACCCCCTTCCTCTTTCTTGATTTGGAGGATCTTGCCTGGTGTCTATATTTTTTTTGAATCCTTGAAAGGAATCTCCCCGACCATTATTAGAACCTCCTCGAAATGGAGTTGAGGTACCCCTTCGACCACCTCTATTCCTCTAGATATATTGCCTATTCTACTTTTCTTCAGCCTTTAGGGCTAATTGGCAGGCTTCTTCCATACTGTTGACACGATGCATGCTCAACTCATCTTGGATGGAGAATTTTAGGTCATTCATATATCTAGCAGCCATCTACTCATTATTTTCTTGATGCTCTATGCGCATGGATAGCTTGTAGAATTCATTTGTATAGTCTTGCATTGAAGACAAGTTCTATTTCAAATTCTGGAACCTGCGAAAGAGGGTTTGTGAATAATCCATGGGTAAGAATTTTTTTTTCAGCTTTTTCTCCATCTTGCTCCATGTCTTAATCTTTTCTTTTCCTTTTCTAGTTCGTTCCTTTTGGAGATGATCCCACCATATCATTGCATGTCCTTTTAGTTTTGTGCATGCAAACTTCATCTTCTTTTCTTCTGTCATAGGCTTCCATTCAAAAAATTTTCCCATCTCGTTTAGCCAGTCTATTAATTCTTCTAGCTTAAGGCTACCAGCATAGTTTGAAACATCAATCTTGATTGATTCACTCCTTCCTTCCAAAGCCCTGAGAACTCTATCTTCATAGCTCAATTGTTCCAACCTCTCTCCTATATATTCTTCATTTTGGTCAGCACCTCTTTGGTTTCCCTCTTCATCAGATTCATTCCCTCCTTGTATCCCTTGATTATCCATTCGTTCACTGAGTCGTTCAATCTGTCTTTGCATATCCAACATCAATCTTTGCATCGATGTTACACCTCCTCTTCCTCTTCCTCTTCCTCTTCCTCTCCCAGCCATCTTCCTGCTCTGATACCAAATGATGTAGCACAACACACTCTGTTAACAATAAATTCAATCACAAGACAAATAACACAAATTTGAAACCTTCAATATTTCTCATTCATCACTGAATGCCTCTACAATTTTCTGCAAACTCTTAAGTAACCAAAAAATTAGAAAAAACAAGAAATCTAAAAATTACCCTTTTTGGTAGTTTTTTTCACAGGTGTTTTTTGTCATTTTTGGTAATTTTTGAAACAACACCTAAAAAGCTGAGATTTTCCCTAAACATGCCCTCGACTAAGTTAGAATGAATTGCCAACTAATATCTGAGATTTGATAACATAAACTCAAATTTATTACAAAATAGAACTTTCTAAAAACTAGAGAAAAAATACTAAAAGTTGATTTCAGAGCCCAAGATGAAACTTTCAGCTCCCGAAAATGTGCTAAAATGGACTCCAATCGATTTGAGATAATTGGCAAAATAAATGCCACCACTTGAGGCACGCATCCAAAAAATTTCAGCAAAAACCTAGACCTGAGTCAAAAGTTATGACCTCCGGAAGTTTCTGTATGAGATTATGACCTACGAAGGGCTCTGCATCAGTTTGGATTTGTAGATATAGCATTAGTTTCTTTTATTTCATGGTTTGATGCATTTGAGAGTTTGGGAAGGTTAAAGGTTCATTTGGAGGAGAAATTTCCAAAAATTTGGGAATGGAAAGAGAGATGTTTGGAAAGGTAGAGTGTGAAAAAGGCACTTCCTCTCTCTGGAAAAGTGGTGGTTTTTTCAATTGAACTTAGAAAAATTCTTTTAGGTAAGAATTAAAAGTTTTACTAAAGAAATTATAATAGTTTAAAGAATACATTTAGAAATTACGATTTCTTGTATTTATTAAGCAGTCCATTTCAAATGTTATAATTTGTTATATGTAATCAGATTAAAGACCCTTTCCTTGTGTATCTTAATAAACAAAACCTGAACCCAAGGAACAAGAGTCACATGTTGCAAATGAATCCCATACTCAAGAAGGAACTTGTTCTCATCCATGTAATGGAAACCCTCTTTCTAAATCTCTCATCATTCTCCAATACATTGACTACATTGGAAGTCCCCTCACACTGCCTGCCTTCCATCTCTTCCATATGACCGAGCTAATGCCCTCTTCTCGACAAATTTTTGTAGATAAAAGGGTAAGTGCATAGGCATTCTACTAATATGATCTAGTTTCAAGACTGTTTCCCACCATATTGGTTTCTTTCCAGGCTTTTATGATGAACTCTACCCATCTTTGTTGTTTTTAAGTTTGAGATTAATGGTTTTCATTCATTTTTAAGGGAGGATTTTATATTTTTCTTGAGTTTGTTTTGTTATTCATATAGAAGTATGAATCTATGTTGATATATTTTTGGCTGATGGTCTAAGATTAAGTATTATCTATTCCACTAAAATAATCTAAGACATGATCATTGCCTCATTCTTTATATCATATTCTAAAGAGCGTTTGAATCTAGATAGATAGTATCATCAAAGAACATACTGATATTCTCATCGACCATGCTCTACCATTTGAACTGCACTCCTTTAGTATAGATTTTTATTAAACAATAATACTGAGAAACCCATAATCTATAACATTGCATTTCTATTTATGTTATATATGCTATTTTTTATATCATACTCCTCAAACAATTCAGTCAAGTGATCTCTACTATAAAATATAGATATTTTTACCATCAACTACTTAAAAACTTACCCTTATTATTGGAGTATCCTCAACTTTGTTTCCCAATGATTTATTTTTATAAATAAATGAATAAAATGCATGTATGTAATCAGAACAAGAGACAACCTTAGTTCTAGATAAATATGTTATGCTCATGTTAGTATTGCCCTTATGTGTAGACTATGATTTTTTTATATATTATGTTCATGCTCATGTTAATGTTGTCCTTATATGTATGACAATGACTTTATTATATATTATGTTCATGTTCATGCTCATGCTAATAATGTTCTTATATGTATGACAATGACTTTATTTAGGTTTGTACTCTCCCAGGGCAAAAGTTTAGAACCAAGGGAGAAGTACAAGAAATAGCCAAATGTGAATTCCTACAAAACTTAGCAATATTAGAAGTGGACTTGAAAGGAAAAAATGTACTTCGATGGAGATAGGTTAGATTGATGGATATAACATTTGTTCCTTTTATTTCATGGTTTGATGCAATTGTGAACATAGGAAGGTTTAAGATTGATTTGAAGCAGATGTTTAGAAAGGGAGTGTGAAAAAGACACTTCCTCCACTTGAAAAAGTGTTGCTTGTTGGAATTGAACTTAGAAAAGCTATATTGGACAAGAATTTAAAAGTTTAATTCGAGATATTGCAATAATTAAAAAATGATTTGATCATTGTATATTCATATTTTTACAAGTGGCATTCTTCGAATATAATTACAATGAAATTATTAAGTATTCTATTTTTATAACATTAATAGTAAAAGTGTTATGCCATGTTGTATTGTAAGATAATATTTAAACAAATCTCAAGAAAATAATATTAATTTATATAATGAAAATTTAAAATTAATTTTATATTAAATAAATTGATGTGATTAAAATAATAATATGATTTCATTTAATAATTATAGTCTTACTTACATTATTCAAAAAATTGAAGGGTAATATTATTGAGAATATATGAATATTTTTTATTTCTTTTATATGCATGAGGAGGAAATAAATTAATACTTATGTATAAGGTAAACACCTAGAAATATAATTATTCATTTATTTCATAATGACTCGTCTAAATTAAAAAAAAATAGACATTTTCTTAATTAAATATTAATTGGGGATTTCTATTAGGTTCCTTGCCCTTTGATTTGATAAAATTGAATAGTTTTATAAACCTTAGTGTACAATAATGACAATAATCATCTCACAAGAGAGAACACCAAAATACCATGTCAATTATACAAAAGTTCTAACAACCAAAGAACTATCTAACTACATTGCTAAAACCTAATACCTTGAATATGAAGTTATATGACCATAATAAGATAAAATAAATTAACTATGAGCTCAAAAATAAACCCAATCATTCATCTTGAATTAACCTCAAATCAAATAATTTAATATGAAAGACACTTGCCTACTTTCCCACTTTCATGTAAGATACTTGTGACGACAATTCAAGAGAGAAAAAATATCACCATAGAAATTCTCTTGTATATGTTATACTCTATGAATGTGGTTTCTATAGTAAGAAAGTGTTGAACACAATCCAGTGTTGAGAGGGGGGTGAATCAATACAGTTTAAATTTTAACAATAAGATCCTAGATCTTAAATAACTTAATTAATGATCAGCATAAGATAGAGTAACAAAAACAATTAGGAACACTAGATTTATGTGGATCCAAGATAGGAAAAACCATGGTGAGAAATATAATCTCCATATGATTAAACTCTATTAAAAAATTTAGACCACGGTTTAAAGAGTAAACTATCATAGTACAAAATAAGGCCCACTACCTTTTATACACTCAACAATTTCTAGCAACTAAACAAAGTAGATTTGTTGCAATAGATGTCACAAAAGGATTAAAAAAAACTTGATTATAGTACATCTCTATAGAGAATCAATCATCACTTTAGCTTGTCTCTCAATTGTTGCTCTTTCTTTCCTTGAATTATCCTCCTATAATAATCCTTTTCTTCATATGTTAGCACAATATCATCGTCATTGTTGTCATGATCATGATCACTACTATATATCATCTTCTTTTTGGAGAGAACTCCAGTAATTATATCCATTTACAATACATTGTGTCAGTGATAGAAAAGTGGAATAGTCAAACCCCCCCCCCCAAAAAAAAAAACAAAAAAAAAAACTTAATTAAATAGAAAAGGGAAAGGATAATAAAAATCAATAAAATATATGTTGACACAAACTTCATGGAACCCATAGTTATCTCCAAAATCATTACATACTACTGACCTAGATCAGATTCAAATAGGTGACCCACCTAGATACTCAAACATGAAGAAGCTCTTCCTATATGTTGTAACTATTTAAAAACACCAAACTTGAGAGAATATGCCATGATAATTAGACCTTTACCTTCCAACATCATCCAAGTTCTAGACCACAATAGTAGATGTACCATTTCTAAAAAATGGGGAACAAAGAAATATCATTCAACAATCTCTAGACACAAGAAGTATATTATACATTTGCAAAACCTTCAAAGAAAACCAAAGACTTTAAGAAATGTGCCTTATTCAAACAAGTCCATCAATCTTCAAATCATTGTATAAGCTGATCCTATTTTCACTGCTATTTAACAAACATTGATCCATAAAGATCTATGACAATAGTGCCTAGAGTTCACTACTCAATAAGCCTTGGGCTACAACCCTAAGGAAGACTTTCACCTCACAAACGCAAATCAGACTACAATCTAGGAATTCATGAACTATATAATGTCTCCTAGTTATGCATTGGTCAGTTCCGTTTCAGTACAATCAGAACTCTTTTGCAATTCTCTCCAACTCCTTCAGATGAGAAATTCAACCTCAATAGATTTGTAAAAATGATTCATTAGAAATTCCTAGCATCCGATCAAACCTTCACATTCTTAACCACATCTGTACTTAGAATTTTTCCCTAAAATCTTAAATAGTTTATCAACCAAAGTCGACAAAACCTAACTTTCAAATTTCATCTGACAATGCCAAAATCAACGATCCTAATCCAAGTATTTTCCCCAAACATAACTTAGATCCATCATAATCACCTTGAGATTATAATCACCGCCATAAAACGTGTTACTGATTGCCCATACAATGTTTTACCAATTTTCTTGGCATATCGACCAACAACACGAAAACACCTCCTATAACTAGGAAAATCCTTCAAATCTCATCACCTCGATCAATGTGAACTACCAACTCAACATACACAATCTAACAACATCCTTAGACATCATGAAGAATCAAATAAACATATGACCCTTTGACATCATCAAATTCTATCAGCATTACTTTCCACCCATCAAGAACACTGACCTCTTCAACTGAAACACTTATAAATGCCTTGTGGACCTTCAGAATCACTTCCCCTTTGAACATAAGACACATCTCCATGTTCTTAACATAACCCAAACTACAAAATGAAAGATCTCATCTTGAGCACGTGCGCGAAATCAATCTCTACAACTTTGCTACATTGGCAGACAGTAAAGTAGCCAGTTACCATATGTGATCTCATAACTTACTCAGATCATCATATCAACACTTGTGCTTTGACATGGACCTACTAAACAACTTATACATCATTCTACGAGGTGTGCAAAACTTCATCTTTAGTATCCTTTCCTTTCCATACAACTGAACATACTGTTCTATAGCGAAATTGCATAACAAACATGTTGACAACAACACCAACACATCAAACTTCCCAATAGTTTGTAGGATGATATTGTTTTGGTAGATTTGGCTGAGGAGGTCTTGGAATATGGTAGAGGAAGAGGGTATTCTCAAACTTTGATTTTTCAACAAAGGCCCCTTAAGAGAGGTTCTTTTGATAATTCTTCGAAATGTGGTTGCAAAAAGGATCAGGAGAAGATTAAATTAGTTGGGGAACTATTGGTGAAATATGGGTCTGTTAAGCCCATCGAGGCTCATGCCTCCCAATCTCTTCAACAATTATTCTCTCTTGGAATGTTAGGGGGTTAAATAGAACCCCTTGACAAAAGGATATTCATGATTTGGTTGCGGTTCATTCTCTGAGCATCTTCTATATTCTTGAGAGACTAAGCTTTCTGCTGACTCCATGCTTCAATGTGCCTCTAGTATTTGGTGTTTTGGTTGGGATGTTAGTTCATTAGTTCTCTATTTTTTATGGAGTTCTGGATCTCTTTTAGAGCTCGAGAAAGATCAAGTTCTACTCTGGTGGATCTCTAGCCTCCCTTCTCTTTCAATGGTTGCCTCTAGGTTAGAATCTAGAGAAATTATTTTGGTTACTAATGTGTATGCCTTGATCAATTTTTTGGAAACTTTTTTATTTAGTCTCATATAAGGTATGTTGGATCATGCACTCCTTTTACTCCTTGGGTTGTAGTTGGCGATTTCAATTCAATGTTAAGTTTGGAGGAGAAAAGGACTGGGAAGGCTCAGTTGGGTCCTTCCTCAAATCTCTTTTGTGAGAATGTGGACCTCCTGAATTCAATTGATGTCAAACTGTCTAATGGGGTCTTTACTTGGAATAATAGAAGGTGTGGAGAAGATTCTATATTTGAATGTTTGGATAGGTTTCTTGCTTTCTATTTTTGGGTCAATGATAGCTTGAGTACCACTTCTAAAATTCTTGATTGGAGGGGTTTTGATCATTGGCTTATAAAATTTTGAGCTGCTTCTATTTGAATTATTAAAAATCATCATTTTAAGTTCTACCTTATGTGTCATCATGACTCTTCCATTCACGATTTAATGGATTAGTGGTGGAGAGATGATGGCCCCACTTATGATACTGCTATGTATTCCTTTGTTAATAAATTGTAGTTTTTCAAAATGTAGCTTAAAAAATGGAACATGTTATGCTTTGATAACCTTCATGCTATGAAGAAGAATGTTTAGAGACACCTTGATGTTATCACTCATCAAATTTGGGATCATGGTTTCTCAAAGGATTTGGGTAGAGTGGAGTCCTAGGTTGTGAGAGAATTGGAGGAGTGGTAACTTCGAGAGGAGATTTTTTGGAAGTAGTCTGTCCATATTGAATGGCTTCAAGAAGGTGACAAGAATACAATTTTTTTTCATAATTTGATGCAAGCTCACCATAATAGGAGTTATATATCCTCTTTAGTGAATTTAGAAGGAATTATGTTATCATCTCTACAAGATTTGTCTTATGAGGATACTCAATACTATTCTACTCTCTTTTTTGAAGACTCGCCTCCTACTAAAAATGAGGAGAATATGATATTTTATTTTATCCCCTCTCTAGTCAACAAAATGATGAATGATTTCCTCATGCGTATGATATCTCCGTCTAAATTAGAGAAGGTTGTTTTTGGGGTGCGTAAGGGTAAATCTCTAGGTCCAGATGGTTTTCTTGTAATTTTTTTTTAGGAATTCTGGGATACTATTAATTTGGATTTGATGGAGGTGGTCCAAGAATCTCATGGTAGAAAACAAATGCTTTGGGCCTTGAATTCTACTTTTCTTGTTCTTATTTCTAAAAAGGAAGGTGCCAATTGTCTGGATTTTTTAGGCCCATTTCTCTGTATAATGTGGTCTACAAAATTATTACTAAATTGATTGTAGAGAGGCTCAAAACCTAGCTCCCTACTTTGATCTCACATGACCAAGGGGGTTTTGTGGAAGGTAGATAAATTCTAGATGGGGTGGTATTTGATTCTAAAGCTATTCACTCTATGGTGGTGTCTAAGGAAAAACTTATGTTCATCAAGCACGATATGGCCAAAGCTTATGATAGAGCTAAGTGCCACTTTTTGCAACAAATTCTCATCACTTTTGGTTTTAGTCAGGAGTGAGTCTGCTGGATGATGAGCTATGTTACTTCTTCATCTTTTTATGTTATTATCAATGTTGACTCGTTTGAGTTATTTGGAGCTTTAAGGGGTCTTTTCCAAGTGGTTCCCCTTTCTCCCTATTTATTTATTCTTATGGCAGAGGGCTTGAGAAGATTTATTAAGTTTTGGGTTTCCCATGGCTTGAATTGCTACAAGTAGTAGTTATCGTTGCACCAAAAGATCGACCTATTAATGCCTGATACAACCACTAGACTTATAGAAGATACAGGAGGTGGTTAAGCCATGTCACAAATCCCGAGGGGAGCGTTGACCATTTTTCCAACAATCTCCCCCTCAGTGTTACCCAAGGAGATTCAAACCTGTGACCAAGCTCTGATACCACTTGTTAAAAGTAGTTGTTGCCGTTGCACCAAAAGACTGGCCTGTTAATGCCCGATACAACCACTAGACTTATAGAAGACACAGGAGGTGGTTAAGCCATGTCACAAATCCCGAGGAAAGTGCTGACCATTTTTCCAACATGAATTAGGGTTGGAGCTGGGGTAATGAGCTGCCTAAGTTTTCTCACCTTTAGTTTGTGGATGATACTACTCTTATGGGGGTTGGTTGTGTTCAAGAGGTTGAATCTTTCAAACAAACATTAGATCTTTATTTGGCTACTTCAAACAAAAAAGTCAATGAGCATAAATCTTCTATCTACTTCTTCAATACTCTTGAGGTTATTCAGATAATGATTGCCAATATTTTCAGGTTTCAAATTGGCCCTCTTCCCTTACTCTATTTGGGTATCCTTCCTTCTATTGGTAGGCTGTCTAGACCATGCTAGCAAGATTTTTTGGATAAGTTGTGTTAGAAGGTCAATCACTAGTCTCATCGATGGTTGTCTGCAACTGCTAGGGTGAGTTTTTTTCAGTATGTGATCCAAGCTCTCCCTATCTATAGGTGTTTTGTTTAGATGACCCCAATGTATTTTCTTAAGGAATTTGATGCTTTCTCTCACCGATTCCTTTGGATTGGTAATTTGCATACTCATAAATGGGGCTTAGTTAAGTGGGACTCTGTGTAAGGCAAAGGAGGGGGGTCTTGGTCTTTGTTATTCTCTCTTAAATTAGAAATCTCTTGGCGCTAAATTATATTGGTGTTGGTGTACCTGTCAAAATTAAGTTTCATCTCACATTCTCATGCATAAGTATCAAAAAAGAGTTAACTTTCTAGATGTTCCTCACTATCGTTTAGAAGGAAGGGGATCTCTGATTTGGTGCACTTTGAAAGTTGGGGATCAACTAGTTAAGAGTGGTCTCTTTTGGATATGTAATAAGGGCTCATAAGCTCTCTTTTGGTTGGATTCATGGGGTGGCAATCCTCCTATCCTCTCTATAATACTTTTATTGCAACAGTTGTGAAAATGTTTCACACTATAAGACTGCTAAGAATTTAGGGTTGGTTGATATTTATGGATGGAAGGTTGCTCATGAAAGTCTACCAGGTTGATCAAAGGAGGCTCATTAGGTGTTGGCTCAGATTCTTTCTTCTTGTGAGTGTAATTCACTCATGGGGCAGGATGCACTAGCCTGGGGCATATACTTTTTTTAAAGTATTATGTTGTTATTGGGTATTTGGAGCTTATTAGACAATTGTTTGGAGGTGTAGAAGTGCCTTGGTGGAAACATGTGTGGAGTAAATTTTCTTGGCCTAACCACAACTTTTTCATGTGGCTGGTGGTCCAAAATCAATGTCTTACTTGGGATGATTTCTATAAGTAGTTCTTCAGGGTCCCTCTATGTATGTTTCGTGTTGCAATATTGAGGAGTGTTTTTCTCACATATTCTTTCAATGCTCCTTCTGTAGGGAGATTTGACACTTTTGGTAGGGTATTTGGAATTAGGTTTGTTGAGATGTTTCCTCTTTGACTGGATTTTGAGCCCTCTTGGGTAATCCCCCTATTGAAACCTCTTTTCTCTAGGTTGCCTAGGATCTAGGACCCACTTTCATTATTTGTCATATTTGGTTTGAAAGAAATTTAGGATTTTTCTTGATGCTAAGATGGTTGTTCAACACTTGTGGTGAAAAATTGTCCATTCTCTTTGTGGTAGTGTCTTGGAAAAGTGTGACTTTGATGGAGGAGTGAATCATGGGGATGTTGATATTTGTAATCAATTCAGTTTTTCTCTTTAGGGAGGTGTTCTTTCTCTTGTGAGGAGGTGTTCTAGGTAGATCATGTGTAATAGATGCTGACATCCTTTGCAAAAGATAAATAGGGAGGGTCATTGGTCCCCTCCTCCTCAGGGAGTTTTGAAAATCAACACTGATGGTTCATCTCGAAGGAATCTTGATCATGCTGGTATTGGTGGAGTAGGTTGTGATAGCTCTAGAGATATTCAATTCATTTTCTCAATTTATAAGAGTCTTCTTACCAATAATTTAATGGATGGTCTTGCCATTTTGTATGTGGTGGAGCGTGGTTGTGTTCTTGGCTAGACAAGGATTATTTGTGACTCGGATTCTTAGGTGGTGGTGACTTTGTTGAACGTGCAGCGATTAGATGATATTAGGCAACACATATCTATGGTGATCAAATAGAGTCTTTGGTTGTGTGGCTCCTTGGAATCTATTACTTTTAGTGACATTCCTAGAGAGTTGAATGAAGTTGCAAATTTTTTGGCCAAATGAGCTTCTCACTATGTGTTGGATTGGAATATAGTGGATAGAGGGCAATTATCTCAGATATGTCCCATTTGTTGGAAAACTTAGTGGAAATTAATAGGATTGTGTAATGTTTGTTTTTTAGCATGTGACCCTTCTTGCTTTGTATCTCTTTCTCTGATTGAATAATTTTTTACCTCTCTTTAACTAAAAGTGTTTAATGATAAAAATATGCATATTTCACAATATAAACAAATTGATTGAGTTGTTTGAATAAGATTATGAAGAATAAAACATATAAAATAAATATAAAAAAAATCTTACAAATAACGAGTTTCTCAATGATATTTCATTTAAATAAAGACTTGCACTAAAAGATTGCAGTTCAATCGATGCATTATAAATTCATGGTTGACATCCAATTCTAAGTTTATTATTTCCTGCCTTATTAAACCAGTAAAAAAGAAGAAAGAACATGTTCTAATAGAATTTGTCAATTTGTTTAAAAAAAATAAATATCAAACAGGGATACAACGTATTAAACTGCACGATTATCTTCAGATATTTCCAGTATTATTATTTTTCCAGCTGCTGTGAATTTTTGATAGAAGACGAGATCGTCGGTGTGGTAATTCGTTTTATAAAAATTATAATTAAAATGGTTTTGAGAGGGCGGCTGCCGTCCAGAAAGAATCAGATTCGCAAGTCAATTTAACAATGACAACAGCCATGACGTTTCTTTCACTCATATTCTGACAAAAATTGTATGGTTAAAAGTGATGTTCATGGTTTAATATGATTATGTTGGATTCAATGTGTATGTTTTTTTAATTAATTGGGAATAGTTCTAATGTATTATAGTGTCAAATTATTAAAAAAAAATAAAAATTTGAAGATCAAGCTAATATAGCATCAGATATCGAAGTCTATGAACAGTATATGTAGAAAATATTTAACTTAAAAGTCCAGAGACAACAACTCAGAACAAGAAGAAAAAAACAAAAGAGTAGCACTAAAAGCAGGAGACACTAAGAAATGCAATCCCAGTCCTCTAGCATTTCTTTGGTTTGAATTATATATAAAATGTATATTGGCATTGGGTTTAAATTAAGGTCTAACTTTTCTTCCTGTCATGCATCTAAGGAGATTTATTGTAGCATTTGGAAAGACAAGAGTTAGGTAATTTATATTTCTTGCTTTATATTAAAGCTATGATTTCTTCAAAAGTATTTATATTGATTTATATTTTCTCATCTCTAAGTTCTTTTAGACTATTGGATTGATTATCTTTGTTTAGTTTTTACAGTGTCATTTCTTATTATCTCCCCACCAAGGGCACTAGACTCATAGCATAGATGTGGATGTAGTAAGTCCATCAAAAGAGATCATGGCTTCTAGTCATATGAATTTCAATTGCCTTTGAGGCAGCTCAAGAATCGTGTTGCTTATGTGTGGTCTCGACCTCCTTGCCTATTTTCATCCTCTTCACTTGAGCAAGGTGCATCTAAGCGGCTAGATTATGACAACTTTTCTCCATTACAATTGATAATTTCTCCTATTTGTTGCAACCAACTTGCAAATGAAGATCAAGAAGGGGAGGGTGCTCTTACTAGTTGGGAATTGATTCTTGATGGTTTTTTCATTGCTGATGTATGGAGAAATTAAACTAGATTATCATGATCCCTCCCTGATTGTATAGCTTTCATTGTATAGCAACTTTGTTGGTTCTTGCTGTTTGGACATACCCCATAAACTTTGTTTTGATTTTTTAAATATTGCTTAAACTTGACTTATAACCTTTTTTTTTTTAATAATATATTTTTCTCTTAAAATATGTAAAAACTATAATATCATTGTTCATTAAAAATGAAACATCAAATTGAATTAAAAAATAATATGAATATACAAGTTTTATCTTGACAGAATCTTTCTAAAACAATTTCGATAGGCTGAAACAGAAATATGATCAGTCCAATAGACAAAAATATGGTGGACAGAATCTATTGGACTGATGCTTAGTTGAAGACAATTTCGATAGGCTGAAACAGAAGCATGATACATTATAAAATGATGAAATTGTACATGGGAAACAACTGTAACAGAACACTTTCAATTCCATTGATATCTGGAGAGAAGAAAATAGTGTCATGGAGAATGTGGGTAGGAAAAAGTTGGGGAAGCAGGGACTTTGTGTGGCTGAACAGGGTTTGGGATGTATGGGTATGTCCTTTTTGTATGGCCCTCCCAAACCTGAACAAGAGATGATAGATCTCATTCACTATGCTGTGGCCAGAGGTGTCACTTTTCTTGATACTTCAGACTTTTATGGACCAGAAACCAATGAAATTCTTCTAGGAAAGGTCAGTTCTGTTACCAAATCAGACACCTCCATGGCTTTGAAAAACTACCTACAAGCTTTACAAATAGTTGATTTGGGACAAACTGTATAAACCAAAATCATTGATGAAAAAAATGTTGTCCATAGTCTCTTCCACAAGTATATCTTGTTCTCACTTCTTAAGCTATCTTTTTTGCAATACTTAATCTGTTACATGTATGAAGTTGAAGTATTTTCTTATTGTTCTAACTTCATGCATTATGCCTCTATTGTTCCTAAATAGGCTCTGAAAGGCATCAGAGAGAAGGTGCAGATTGCTTCTAAATTTGGATTGACTTGGGCCAATGGAGAATTCGGTGTGAAGGGAGATCCTGCATATGTCAGGGCTGCCTGTGAAGCAAGCCTCAAGAGGCTTGATATAGACTGCATTGATCTTTATTACCAGCACAGGGTGGATACTACTGTGCCCATAGAAGCTACTGTAAGTCTTCAGATTTCAAGCCCTGTAATTTTGTACCAAAACATTTTTTAGTCAAGCTTGTAAGTATTAAGATTTCAACCTTGGAATATTGTCACAAATTTGTTTTTTAAGCTAATATAATTTTCAGACTTGTTAAGAATGTGAAGATAAACTATCATCTGAAAATTTCTTTTAAGCTACTATATTTCTCAAGATTGTGAAGAATGTGAACTCCACCAATCATCTGACCATTCCTTTCATTTTCTTTGTTGTTTCTTCATATTTGAAAAGTCAAATATTTGTATAAAAAGGATGAGTGCATACATATGTATGGTGTGTGGAACATTGAAGACATTGTCCAACTTTCTGATGGATATAGTCTTTAATAGCGAACCACATAACTCACTGTGTTATGTGACTATTTCTAATTCTCTTTATCTACTTTTTTAAACTAAACGAAGATTTCAAAGCTAATCTGACTGCAAAATGTTCTCTTATAAAGCTATTATAATGTAAGAATCATCAAGGTTGTATGGCTTTGGACGACAATAATGTATGCCTTTGTATCTTTACTGAGGTCTAGCAAAACAAAAGAAGTCTGATAAGAAGCATTTGATTTCGCCTTTTATACAGATGGGTGAACTGAAGAAGCTGGTAGAAGAGGGAAAGATAAAATATGTGGGTCTGTCCGAAGCCTCTGCTTCAACAATCCGTAGAGCTCATGCAGTGCATCCAATCTCTGCTGTCCAGCTTGAATGGTCTCTTTGGACTAGGGATTCTGAGGCCCAAATTATTCCCACCTGCAGGTACATAGTGTGACAGTACAATATCAATGATTCCATTTTTACTTCATTTAGACAGAGAACTTGGAACAAACATGTGTAATTAGGGTTTATACCAAAAGTTAAATCGGAGATTCGGATAAGGAACTTTTGAGAATTCAAAGTATTAGTTTTCTATAATTTATAATGAATTATGCTGAATTCGATTGTATATTTTATTGCATCAATGTTTTGGATCACATTCTATAAATAATCATTTTTACAACTTAAGCTCTCTAATAAACACACAATTGATTTACAAACAACAAGAAGAAACTTTTAAAATTAAATCAGTTATGTGAGATGCTAATTAATTTAATTTTGTTTTCCCTTTTCTCAGGGAGTTGGGGATTGGGATTGTTGCATACAGCCCTTTAGGCAGGGGTTTCTTTGCCTCAGGAGCAAAACTTCTTGAAAGTGTGACTGATAATGACTTTCGTAAGGTGAAGAATATGATTTTTCTTTTTGGTATGTAGGATCAAGTTCAAACAATTAGATTGATAGACCTAAATTAAATCTGAACAAACATTATCAGTATTGGCGTATATTGATAGTTAAAGTTGAGATATTGTTGTTTTTGCAATTACAAGTCAAATCTTATAAGATGCTATTGGTGAATATTTAAGCGAAGATGAAGTTTCTTATTTGTAACTTTATTAATTCATAGTTCTAAATCAAAGGCATTTACCCCTCTTTAAAAAATATAAGTATCTGACCATAAATCTATAAAAGATGAAAAGAAAGAATCAAAGGTCACATTAACTTTCATTTGATTTTCTGGTTTTAGGATACCCCAGATCATATAATTGATTTTGTTAAACAGAGGAATCATGGAGAACTGAAGCTGACAAGTACTTTCAATTGATTTTATGAGTGTAGATTAACCCAGATCATACAACTGATTTGTTAAACAGGGGAGTCCGAGGCTTCAAAGTGAGAATCTTGAGCACAACCAAGCTCTATTCCAAAAGCTAAGTGAGATCAGTGTACGAAAAGGTTGCAGCCCAAGCCAGGTTGCTCTTGCATGGGTTCAGCACCAGGGGAATGATGTTGTGCCCATACCCGGAACCACCAAGATTAAGAACCTGGACAACAATATATTCTCCCTCTCTGTAAATCTGACTGCAGATGACATGAAGGAAATTGAGGCCATTTTTCCTGTAGATGCTGCAGCTGGAGCACGAAACAGGGCAGAGAATCTGAAATTGAGCGGGATGAATTCAGAAACACCGCCTTACAATACTCTCCATTGAATTAAAAGCACATAAGTTTTTGTATGGTATTGAGTTTGCACTGCAATACCTGCTTGAGATAAAGGCCTATGAAGAATTCGAAACATACAAAAATGTTCTATGTAAAAGGTTTTTAATATTCTTGTTCTATATCAGTGGACAGAGGTGTCACACATAAGCAAGAAATGATACACCTCATTCTATGTTGTGGACAAAGGTGTCACTTTTCTCAAAACTTCAGAAATCAATGAAATCCTTGGAGGAAAGTTCAGTTATGTTACTAAGTCTAATATGACAGCTCCATGATACTCGAAAACAAGATGACTTTCAAAAACTGCCTGCAAGCTTTACAAATAGTTGATTTGGGACAAAATGATGCAGAAGTAGGTCTGGTGGAAGGACTGAATGATGGATTTGAAGGATAAAATTTTGAGTGGATTAGGCACTAGCGAATAACCCCTAAGGCCTAAATGCACCAAGGTGAACCCAAATGAACACACCTTCACCAAATGCTAATATGGATGTAAATGACCTATATTAGTTGAATTTCACAAGATTTTACAGGTTATAAGGTTTATAAACAAACCCAACATCTCAAACACCGAAATAGACAAACAGGCCTAATAGCCCTTCCTTGTAGCCCTCCAGTTGTACAAAAAGGCAAATAACTCCAGATATTTCCAAGACACTAGGAAAAAACATTATCTTTTCAAATACCCTTTTGGATGAAAAAAAACATATCAAGAATTGGACAGATTCAACGGTCTTTAGAAAGCACCAAATAAGGTAATTTAACAAAGGAACTATAAGTTTTATACATTACTCGACTTCAAGACTTTCAGAAGTCTTTCCATATGTTCTCAAACCTCCAAATATGCAATCAATTTGGGCCTTGGATGCTTCAAGCGTTAAAGCCTCAAATTGCTCCCAAATAACCCTCTAAGCTAGGGCTCTTCAATAGAATGTCTTCCAATCACTTCTAGGACCAACCAAGGGTGAATCCACTATAAATAAGGTGTATCTAGACACCACAAGACATAAAAAGTATATCTCCTTCAGTCAGATCTCTCACTGCTGCTCCCAACACTAGTACATTTGACCTTATTTTTCGACCAAACAATTTGACCATCAAATAAAAAGGTTTAGGTTGGTCGGATTATAGAAGGAAATTTTTTTTTTTTTTAATACATGCCCGTGTTGGTCAAAAGTTAGATGAACATCGTGTTGGTCAAAATTTCGACCAACACGAGCATAACTTAAAGTAAAAAAAAGGGTTTCAAACCTCATTTCATTATTAGATAATTGCAGTGCGCGCGAAGGAGGAATAGCTAGAAGTTGGAACAGGTTTAAGACTTGAACAAGAGGTATGTCATGAATTACTCTCCATTAAAAGCTCTCATCGTTGGGTTTAGATGTAATTTTTGGCTCTAATCAATAAAATTGAAACCATTTCTTGCAACTTTTGAAGTAACAATGGATTGGCATGCATTGGTGCAAAGGTTTGGGATTGAGAAACCGATAGATTTAGGTAGTCTCAAGTCTTATTCCTTAGGCATGATACCGGGGTTATCTAAACTATTGAGCATAACCCGCACCTCCACCATGGGTATCTGCTAGCCACACGATGCTCTTTGTGATCATGCGGGTTTGGATCATCAAAAAGTTGGGAGATGGAAGCCGCGCGATGCCCTAGGAGGACTGGTTTAATAGACCAAGTGTCCACCCTTCACCTATGACCTTAGCCACTAAACCCTCACTCCTAGAGGCCCACTTCCTAGGGTCTGTTGAACCAGTCCTCTAAACTCATTCCCAAATTAAAACAACTGCATAAACACTTCATAAATGCTCCCCCCTTAAATACTTCATCACCAAAACTCTTCATCCTTAAAGCAAACCAGTTTCCATTTGACTGGTGTCAAACCGGGCATGTTCTCTGTCTAACTCATGGATTTTCTCTATTTCTCTTTTCTTGAAGATATCTTTATGTGGTTTGGAAGTTGTGCTCACATACCTTAGAAGATAATATATATCAAAAGTTTCATTTCATGATTTATTTTGTTGAAAAGTTAGAGATGATTGAGCACCAAACTAGGTTGTTGATAGTGTAATGGGTTTTAAGAAGAAACTAGAATGCTCTACATTTCTAAGAATTTTAGAATTTCCTCTTACAACTTGGGGAATATTCTCATATTTTCTACAAATTACTTCCCTTCAAGTTTTATATTCTCAACTTAACAACAACAACTATGACTCTAATTGATAGGCATCTCAAAGACTGGTTGATTAGTTGCATATGGTCATAGAATTCTTAGTTTCAATACGTTTGTACTAGCCTAATTAATGTGACACTGTGTTGATGGTGTTGAAGGAATGTTTAATATCATATGATATTCCTTTATGGTCAAGATGACATCTTTATTCCATTCTGGTACTATTTGATGATTGAACTAAATAATTAAGAGGATAAGAGGTTTGTTTGCATGAACTAAACTGATTGTAGATCTGTTTTGAAGTTTACAATAGCTTTGAGAAGTGTGTCAATATGTTTTGGGCTTCATTTATCTATAGGGTAGGTTATCTTTCACTTTCCCTTCATTGTATAAGTTTTTGGGGCCAACATATTTGGTCATCTTACATTTCATGTTCATACATTTTAATGTGGCTGACTTGGAAAAGTCTATTTGAGCATGCAAAGGACATAATGAAAGATCAAATCATTTAGAATGTGAGAAATTTTTGGAAGTGTGTTTGATTGTGAAGTGTGTGAGAAAAATGCCAAATGATTATTGGAAGAAATGAGCTAAAGGTATCTACATTCAAAAGTGTTTGAAGTTTCAAGTAGTGTGATAAAGGCTGCTAATGGTACACATTTGTTGTGGTGGATATTTTTTTTTGTTCTTCATGTAATATTTTAAGGTTGTAGCCTCGTCTAAATTTTATTATTAAAATTGAGTACTAAAATATCTTTGGTATAACCATAAAGCCATTATTTCAGGGAGTAGTTTCTTCCTTGTGTTTTAGATGTAAAATAATTTATGTAAATTATTCTATATTGTGGATTTTCTCACAGTGGTTCTTCCCTAGCTAGGTTTCCATATAAATCTAGTGTTCACTTGTGCAATTGTGTAGAATTCGTTATTCTTTCATTGTTACATTGTTGTTGATTCATGAAGTAAATATTTTGACATATGAAGTAGTAAAAAATTTAAGGTTTTATCATACAATTTATTCAACTCCCCCCACTTTGTTGTCTTGTGTGCTCAAAAATAAAGAAATACTACAAGAAGATCAAAAGAGAGCTTGACAAGTGTCCATATTATAATGAATGAGACAACACATGTTGAATAAAACTCAATCTAAATTGCACTCCTATGTTCAAAGAATAAATGAATAAAGAACCTTTATATAACTAATTAGATAATTTGTCCTAATTACCCCCAACATATTTTATTATTTTGGCTAGCCTCATACTTTACCTACATTATTTTATGATATGCTATGATATTCCATAAACTATTGATCATGCATTTACCATTATCTAGATACAAGGATGAATTAGGGAGTCTTTTGGGTTTCATTGCTCACAACAAAGTTATGTGGAATGATTATATGGATATTTTGACTAGAAAACATACATGAATATCAAAACTTAATATATTGGACTAATTTTTGTGGTAGTAGAGATTATTGATTGAAGTTTATTACGAAACTTGGTCAAGTAAATCTATATTATTTTTTATTCAATGGAAAGATATGTTGTGGTGGAAACAAATTTGGAAGGTTGACATTCCTTTTAAAATGACATTTTTTTGTGTCTCTCTCTTAATCGTAAAGTCTTAACTTTGGATTCACTTCAAAGAAGTGGATGGTAGAGCTCTCATAGGTATATTCTAGAATGTAGAGGTTATATAGAAACTATTGAACATCTACTTCAAGATTTCTCATGATAGTCAAATTTTGGAGTAAATTGATTTCAAAATTTACTAGTTGGAAGTATGGTGGTAAATGTGAAGTGATCCGGTTGAACCCCTATTCACTGAATTTGTTGAAAAAGTTTCAGTGCTTTTCGAGGATAACCATGTCTTTTGTAAGTTGCGATGATCAAATTCCATGAGAAGACATGTTGGGTCATGTGGATAACTATTGTAATTAGTTATATTAGATGATAATTAGGCCTTTATAGGGATTACACATCCATTATGTTTCTAGGAGAAGGATTATATAAAGGAGATGGCTAACATTGTAAGGCTAGCTATTTATTGTAATGTCATGATGTGGATTATTTGGAGATATAACATGGACCAAGATTGGATGTAGATCGTATTTGGGTTCCCACTTTAAGCTTCAACCCCCCATAAGATAGACTTGTCATCCTTCATTATTGGACCAAGATTGGTACCTATCCTAGTACGTCATTATGAGACAGTGCATCATCCATCCTAGAGTAATTGTTGAATCTTGTATTCAGGGTTGGGAATGGTAGTTAATATCCTAATTAAACATAAGAATCTACTTGTGAATAGGATACAAAAGAGAACCATTTAAGAAATAGTCATTTTCACACAAACAAAAGATATTAGTTGTTATGATCATGTGGTCTTTCCCATTCTAAGAATATATAATTTTTTTATTAGTATAGATATGATATTATATGTTCCTATAAACATCCACAATTTTAACAATATCATTGAACTTATGGAAGTTGCATCATTACCACTATTTTGTGAAACAATCTACAAATTTAAAGTTATATTTTAGTTAAATGTAAGTAATATTAAAATAACACTTCAAATATTTATCAATATCAAATAAGTATTCTCAGTTCACATCATGTGGCCAATTTGAAACAATTAAATACTTTTCAAACATAATATTGTTTGCATTTAATTTTTATTTTTATGATAATTTATTCATAGTTATTTATTTATCCTCAATCTTTATTTGAGAGGTCACAATACTTAGTCATTGTTTTGGCATCTTTTTAAATCATGAATTGTTACACTTATCGTCACCTCAGCAAGCCTATTTGACAGTCAACCTTGTCTATAACTAAGAACTCAAAAGTGTTGTTTGTCATTGGGACTAATCTTTGCTTACAAATTTGATCACCATTTATTGACATCCTTTTGATAGTCACCTCTCAAGACTCTTGGATGCATTTTTTTCTTTCGTTCTTACTATTCCTTCATAGGACTGATCATCTTTTGTGCTCACTATCATGAGGAACTCTATGACACTCTAAAAGTGCCATTCCAACTTCATCAACATTGTCTTTTCCATTTGCAGTGTATACCACTGCTTTTGATGCATGTTGAATGCCCTCCCATTTAGCTAGTGTCTCCTCTAATAGTCATCTTTGAATTTTGGCCTTTTCTCTCTACTTTTGTAGACAATGCCATTCTTTGCCTTATCATCTATGTCTACTCTTTGCTTTGAAATACATTCTTGGAAGTTACTTTGAATGTGGTGGATCATGTGTTCTACATAGTAGCATTGCCCGCTCTTCTCTTTTATAGTGACTGTCACTGTTCTTCACAAGAGTGCTTTTGTCACTTGCCATGACTGCCAGAGACCTAAGAATTCAAAACTCTTAGAAACCCTCCTCAAAATAGTAGAGATTTTATTTTCACAAAACAAAAGATGTATCTCCCTGTGAACATTTTAATGAAAACTACTTCTCTTTCTTTGACATCTGCCATTCCTTGTTACTTCCTTCAACAATTTACTCTTTTTCTATGTCTGAAACATGCATTTGAATGTCCAAAGAATGCTGCTATTCTTTACATGAAATCTACATGCATACTTCTCTCCACCAGTTATAGCCTAATCTGTCTGATGATTATAATAGTCGCCAACTTGTGAAAACAATATTGTGTCTCAACGTGTAATGTAGTCCTCTCCAACTCATGCTTGAGGAGCTTATATAATAATCAACTGATTAATGTTTTTGGTTTTGATGTAGTCCTCTCCAACTCATGCTTGAGGAGCTTATATAATAATCAACTGATTAATGTTTTTGGTTTTGATGTAGTCCTCTCCAACTCATGCTTGAGGAGCTTATATAATAATCAACTGATTAATGATTTGAGGGACGTTTTAATTGCCTATTCTAATCACTGATTTGAGGAACAATGACTGTGACTGTGAATGAAGACTGTATTCTTATTGTTTTGAAATTTTATGAGGGGTTTTATGTAATCTTAGGTTGGAATCAAATCCACACAACCAGGGTGTCTTGGTAGAGGAAAAAAATTACATCAGATGTTTTGAAAGACATTTATTATAGCTGTTCAATATCGGGTTCTAACAGTCCACTGTCCCTGTTATCCTTGTGACAATTTGAAGTTTCCTTTATAATCATAGATCATTCCATGGATTCAGAGGCCTAGACTCCATGGAATGCTTCTTCACTAACCTTATATTGTTTTCTATAACCATGCATTTGCAGAGATTTGTTTGAAGGTGGTTACCATAGTATACTTCCTTTGTTAAATTGGTCTTTCTTATACACTAAAACAAAGCATCAGTCATGAATAGGGATGTTGGTCCAAAATGACCATATGAAATATTTTGGTATGTTATAGTACTTGGAAAAGGGTATCAATAATTGTTTTCATCTTGTCAAGTGTTTTGGAAAAAAATCAACTTATTAGAGTTTAAAGTCTGTTGTAGGGCTACTAGATTGACAATTAGGTCTCTGGCAGATTAGTAGGATTTTGAAGAATGGGAAGATAGAATTTGGTCTAGAACCTTAAAAGTCCTTAAATCCAAGTTTGAGTAAAGCCTATAAAACCAACAACATCACTTAGGATTGCAAGCCAAACTTCATTCAATGGTACATTCAAACATGAAACAAACCATTCTTAAACTAGATTAAACTAGTAAACCAAAGGACATACTGATTATAAGTAAACTAGTAAACCAAAGGACATGCTTTTACTACTAAGTCTTTATTTGTTGGGCATACTGATTATAAGTACTTGGCAGGATGATTACGCCTATCCTGAAAAAAGACTGTCAAATCATTATGCTTTCGAATCAATTACCTATCGATGTATCCCTTGCGAGGTAGAGAAGCCAAACACATAAAGAACATGCACATAAACACGACAACTGAAAAACTTAAATGGAATACACCAAGAAGTACCAAATGATGAATGCTCAATTGTTGTAATGGCAAAGCAATATCAGAACCATCCATTTCTAGAACTTAATTTTTCTATAGTCCAAATGATTTTTCTTATTTCTTGTCTGTGCTTGGTGACAATTTTTTGAACATTGTTGACATACTTAAATGAAATACACAATAACAAATGATGAATGCTCAATTGTTGTAATGGCAAAGCATCAGAATTGTCCATTTCTAAAATTTGATTTTGTATAGTCTTAATTATTTTTCTATAGTCCTAATGATTTTGAAAATTGTTGACAAAGAGTGTTTCTTTTTTTTATTATAGTATAAATGATTTTTCTATAGTCGTAATGATTTTTCTTATTTCTTGTCTTTTGTCCCTTTTTTATTTCCTATGTCTGTGCTTCGTGACAGGACTTTGTCACCTTTTTTCGATGGTATATTTCATTCACTCTATGTGGAATACTATTTTGTTCACTATTTTATTTCAGCTTCATATTTCTTTCATTTTTCATATACACAGAGACTACACATGTTGATAAAAAAATGAGTTATTTGATTTAGGTTTACTTTTCATTATTGTAAATGGTTAATATTTCTGATGGTACTCCTTGGTGTATTTCATATAAAAATAATAAATGTAGTAACGATGGTGCGGTGCATTATTGATATAGGTTCGATGACTCTTGTCAATGTGCCAAACTGTCAATGTGATGGTGGGCAGTGTGTGTTGAAGACTTCACGGACACCGAACAACCCTGGACGACAATTTTGGTGCTGCCCAAATAGAAAAAAGGTTGCTAATGTGTATATATTTAAAGTTTCTAATGTAAATACTATTCATTATAATATAAGAACTAATGTAGACTGGGTATCACAGGGAAATAAGGGCTGTGGATACTTTAGTTGGGTCGATGACAACTCATCTGCATCTATCCATCCATCTCCACTTATCTGTGATGAAGGATTTGAGTGCAAAATGTGTCAGGCTAGGGCAAATTCTAAAATTATATTTTTATGATGCCTTCTTTGTATTGTAATCGCATATCTTTATTGCGACCACATGTAGAGATGAACTCAGGAATTAGTTAGTTTAGTATTTTCATATTGTAACTAATATTTTAATATTGATGTGACATAACTTCTCTTTGCCTCAAGTGTGCATATATATGGTTGACATCTTTTTTTAGAATAATTCTTCATGTTTATGGCTCAAGTGAGCCCCAATCTTCTATCAATCACATGATTTAACGTAGTGTTTTCTTGGTTATTCCATTTGTTCCTTGACCTTGATGATGGATTGAATATCATTTTCAAGCTTGAGCGAGGCTTCGTACCATGCAGCGTCCACAAATTTGTACGCAACACTAATTTATGTTGGAGGTAAACTGCATGTGTCATGTTAACAACATGGTTGAATGCAATCTCTTTTGCATGTTTTCAAGAGTTTTCCCACCAATACAAGCGTAAATAACGCATTGAACGTAATCTACAAATGTTGTGTGGTATGAAGTCTCGCTAAAGTCTGAGCGTAGCGTGGTATGAAGTCTCCCTTTATTCCAGTGAGGGATTGGAATGAGTTCATTTTGGATGCAAAGGAGAATGGGGATACTCAAAGAGGTATTACACCAGCAAATGAGAGAAGGTATAAACATGACAGTTGAGAAACATAAATGCATATTTCACAATAGCTGAGAAACATAATTGTAGGCATTACGGTCACAATTTTTTGGAGACAATGTAATTGAGTTGTATACCCAAGTGATGGAGTGCAACTTCTGCACCTCCAATTCCAAGTTGACACTACAGGATACAAAGACCATAGATAAGGAATAAATTTAGAGAGTAGAGGAGGTCCATAATGACCAAAATAATATAGGATGAGCCTCAAGTTAAATGAGGCAACTGCAAACATTTTAATAGATTTTTATTATTAAATAATGAAATTTACATATACTAGTGTTCTAAGCCCCCTCATTACATGATTTATTATTGTAAGCCCCCTCTAACTTACGCATCTAGAAAATGAAACTACAACCTATTGGGATTGAGACAAACCTTATAGAACAACAACAGCTAGGAATGATCGCTTTCCAACATCTGTTGAATACATCTTTTGAATACAACTATAGCTCATGAATTCAAGGTGTAGCTCATGAATACAAGGTCCTCCAATAGATGTATTCAACAGATGTTGGAAAGTGGTCCTTCCTAGCTGCTGTTGTTCTATAAGGTTTGTCTCAATCCCAATAGGTTGTAGTTTCATTTTCTAGATGCGTAAGTTAGAGGGGGCTTACAATAATAAATCATGTAATGAGGGGGCTTAGAACACTAGTATATGCAAATTTCATTATTTAATAATAAAAATCTATTAAAATGTTTGCAGTTGCCTCATTTAACTTGAGGTTTGTCCTATATTATTTTTGTCCTTATGGCCCTCCTCCGCTCTCTAAATTTATTCCTTATCTATGGTCATTGAATCCCGCAGTGTCAATTTGGAATCGAAGGTGCCGAAGTTGCACTCCATCACTTGGGTATACAACTCAATTACATTATCTCCAAAAAGATGTGACCATGATGCCTACAATTATGTTTCTCAGTTGTTGTGTCCCAAGACCCCTTATGACCCTTTACGACCATTTACAACCTCTAAGAATATATCTTAGAGGTCTTAAAATGTTGTAAAGGGTCATAAGAGGCTCCTAGGAGGGGCCATATGAGCTTCCACCTTCACGTGGTTGGCCTTGTTAAGTAGAGAATGTTAATTACACTATTCTCAAAACAAAGAGAAGCTCAATAATTTAAGGTCTCAGTCCACAGACAAATTAAATTAGACTTACTAAGCCTCTTATTGTAGTTTGTAATAAGATTGATTTGCAACCACTAGAGACTACTCTACAAGCTTGAAGAAGCAATATATTTTGGAAAACGAAGAGCGGAAAGAAGATGATATTCCTGAGATCATGGATGGACACAATGTTGTAGACTTTATTGATCCAGATATCTTGTAGAGGCTTGAAGAACTAGAGAGGGAAGAAGGGCTTAGGATGGCAGCTAAGGGTGATGAGGATTTCACAATAGTTGACAAACATAATTGTAGGCATCATGGGGTAAGTGCACAAAGATGGGGGACCAAAAAGGGGGTATAAGATGCCACTTTTTTCCTAAAATTAAAAAACTCCGAACTTCAACAAGAAATTGAAGATAGTTAGACTCAAAATTTTAAGATGCGACGAAAACAAGAGTTGTCATACTCTGAATCTAGTTCCTAAACTACTAACTTATTTTGAAAATGGTGTAGATTAAGGCCCTCAAAAAGGGGGAGCACAAAAAGTGGTCCTATTTTTTGTCCAAAAACATAACATAGCGTCTGGTGTGCTCCCCCTAAAATGTTAAAAAAAATTTTGAATTTTTTTAATCACTCTGGTGAGAAGTTAGCTAAAACCATGTAGTTTATCCCGGATGTTTTTGGTAATTTTTTTATGAACGTATATTTTTTGATGAATTTACAAAGTGCACACATCCTAAAAACATGAAATTTATGTGTGCTCCCCCTAGAAATCATTTAAAACTAATCAAAAATTAAATTTTCTTTTTAAAAAAAAAGTGTGGACAATGGAGCCTAGTTTCTAAAAATGTAACTTATTGCAAAATTCGATGAACGAGCCAAAATCTATGCCCAAAATACTACATGTTGGTTTTTTACAAAAAATGGACATACACACAAAATAAATTAGAGTTGAATAACTTAACATAATCAGAATTCAAAATAAATTATATGCTTAGATAGCTAACAGAGAGATCTGCAATATCACGTCATCTAATTTTTACGTTCTTAAGCCATGAGTAAACCTGACGAGGAGCACACAAAAAAAGATGTCATTTTTTTGTGTCTACTGGAAAACACGTCTCAGGCCTATTTCAGTCATCCAAGCCTTTGGGTTGGATCTCCAAGCCTTAGGATTGGTAAATTCAAATACTTTACAAAGTGGGCACGCCCTATAGGGCGTGCACACTATGTAAATTTATGATTTCCATAGCACACACGCCCTATGAAAATCATAAATTTACATAGGGCGTGTGCCCTATGTAAGATATAGATTCACATAGTGATGAGAAATATTCAAAGTGGGAGGAAGAGAGAGAGAGAGAGAGAGAGAGAGAGAGCTCTTTTTCTCTCTCCCTCTCTCCCCCATATCACTCTCCCTCTCTCTCCCTCTCTCCCCTTATCACGCTCTCTCTCACCTTCTCACTCTGACCTTCTGTATCTCTCTCTCTCTCTCTCTCCCCTTCTCTCTCTCTCTCTCTCCCCTTACCCTTCTCTCCTATCTCTATTCTCTCTCCCTCTCCCCTTATCTCTCTCCTTAACCTTCTCTCCTTACCCTTCTCCCTTTTTCTTGTTTTACATAGGGCGTATGCCCTATAGGGCACACGCCCTATTTAAGACTATGCATAACATATTTTTTGTTTTGTATAGGGCATACACCCTATAGCGCGCTCGCACTATGTAAAAATAGAAGAAACGACCTTATTTTCCAAGGATCTCATGAAAGAGGCCCACTTTTTCTTATGCTGTTTGAATTCTGCATTTTCTCCAACAAGTTTTTGCTTTTCATGGTGTTGATAGTGACAAATCAACATCATTTTGCACCATAGTGACAAGTTTTCTCTTTGCACCATCGTGAAAGTCAATTATTGGAATCAAAAAGACAAAAAGAGATTGAGGTAAGTTTTTTATTTTTTTACATGTCAAATGTGAATAAAGAGTGTTTTGGTTTATAATTGGTATGATATAGACTTGTTCAATACATAATTTGATATAAGTGTAATAAATTTATATTATAATTTGTCATATTGTAAGAGGTTTATATTATAATTTGACATATTGGTTTACAATTATATTATATTTTTAAAATTATAATCAATTGATATGTAGAAATCATCATCATGCCAAGAAAATGAGAAAAGAATTTAACACCAGAAGAGCATGAAAGAGACAAAGAGAAGAAAAGGGAAAGAATGAGACAACTTTGTGAACAAAAAAAATTAGATACCATAAAAGAAGATTTTTCTTTGGATGAGGAACATGAAACATCAATACAAAGTAAGAGAGAATTGGAATTGGGATAAAAAAGACAACGAATGAGAAACTTGCGTGCAACGAGACAATTGAATTATGAAGATGCGGGGACATCATCTATGAGTTCCCAAGTTCAAGAGACATCATCATCCAATGTTTGAGGCACACCAATGTATCATGTTGAAGGCACACCATTTTCTACTTTCAAAGGTGGAGGCACACCATTGTCTACTTTCGAAGGTGTGGGCACACTCTTCTATCATGTTGAAGGCACTCAAGATAGTATGCAATTCACACATAATGTTTTTAATGCTCCTAGAATTATTAAATATAGAAAACCAAAATATTTGATTGATATTGATACTAACATTTTGCAAGCAATGCCTGACAAGATTCCCAAGCGTACTTGTCAAAGAAATGTTAATCGTATTTGGAGATCTTTTTTTGAGAATTTAAACATGACAAGAAGATGTCAACTATTTGTTGAAATGATGAGAAATCTAAAATTTAGGCCCATCATGAAGATTGGGTAAGAATGATGGACGAGTCAAGTGAAAAATATATTGTAAAGAATCTAATGACTGCATATGAGAGTGTGGGTTCTACATCATGCATGAAAGATAGTAATGTCACATGATGTGTACTTAAATCAATGATAGTAATCACTCAAATGAAGAAATCTCGACTCATTAGAAAGACAAGAAAAACATTGAAAATAAGTAGAAAGTCTCTAATGAGAGCCCTGGGAAGGCGTCAAAGAGTGGAAGATCCAAATAGCAATGAGTTATGGGCATTTTCCAGTAGACTACCGTGAAAAGATAAAGCAATTGTTGAAGCTTTGAAATCCTTGATTGAAGAATTTTGGAAGAATAATACACAGGTATCTCCTAATCAAAGAGATGTTGTAAGAAGGAGGATTGGTAGTCGAATTCATGTTCCATATCCAAAACATTTTTTGGATTCAACTCAGACACAATTATTTGAAAAATTTATGCATACGTATCCTCCAATTAAAATTAGTCAGAGATATTTTGAAATGTGTAAACCTTTTTATGTCAAGATAAATCACACGCGCACAACTTGTTGTTGTAGGGTACATATTGAATTTTCTAACCATTTTGAAGTTTATAGTATATGTGTAGGTTTGCACTCTAACAATGTTTTGCAAGATTGTAACATAAATGTCCCATCTAGATCTTCAAGGGAATTAATATCTACCATTTTATGTGAAAGAGTGGATGGTCAACAATTTTACAAGCTCTCATGCTTGAATGGTACATGCATAGATTGCGGAGGTTTGTGACGTTTGCCAATTTGTCAACATATGGAGAGTACGCATGCAATTAGTAACGAAATAGTGGAATTTGGAAAATATAAGACCATGACATACAATCTAAAAGATGGAAAAGAGGCTAAAAGATGTGATTTAGTCATTGAAAAAATTCTAGTGTATCAGTTTATGGACATATTTTGTAAAAAAATTATTTATGAGTATGCAAGGCATACACATAGAGCGCGATGGTTGGATATGCAATTCAAGTTGTGCAAGGACACATTCCCACTTGATACCATTGTTTCAGTTGTGGACTTTGTAGAGAACTACACACTACAACCACAGAATGAGGTGCAAGCAAAGTATTACAGCTCTCAACAGGTTGTTATATTTGTTCATATAGCATTCATGCATGCACCAGACAGTATAGAGGAGAACATGAAGATATTGAGGGAGTATCATTTTTATATCAGTGATGATCACTCACATTCTACAGAGTTTGTACATGGTTGCTTTCAACTATTTTATGGTTATTTGGCAAACAAGGGCATAAAATATCATCGACATATCATTTGGTCAGATAATTGTGCATCCGAATTCAAGAATTCATAGATGTTTTATTGGTTGTGCAGAATGCATAAGATTAATGGAATTCAATATATGTGGAATTTCATAGAGGCTGGTCATGGAAAGGGAGAGCACGATGGCGCAGGTTCATGTATTAAAAGAGCCTTAGCACGTGAAGAATTAAAGTACAAAGAGAAAGAAACATTGTCAGATGCGAGATGTATTGTCCAATGGTGTAATGCTACAATGGGTCTAGGTAATGAAGGTGAGTCTACGATTCATAGATTTTTTTGGTCGATGGATGAAACTAACATTGCACCATATGAGGATTGTTGTAGATTGACAGGATCGAGTGAGCTACACTCTTTTAGAAGTTGTAATGCAGGTTCATGGAGTATCCACACATGACATATGGCGTGCTTTTGTTCATCATGTGTAGTTGAAGATTGGGATGGGTGTGAGTCAAAGAAATGGGTTGATGAATGGTATACACGTATTTTGAGTCCACTTGCCTCCTATCATCCCCATGAATCACTACAACCGACAGAAATGGAATCATCCATTGAATTTGATTGTTTATCTAATCTATTACAACCAGGTCTGTATTTTCCACATACAAATAATCTCAAATTTAGTACTTTATCATGAATATTTTGTAAACTAATGTCCTCATTATGTTTATATCATTACAGGCCATGTTTTTGCTGTTATTGCACTTGAAGACAATGAAGAAGGGATAAATTATTATTTGTGTCATTGTGTAGAGGTAAAAAAGAAATTGGATCACTCGGTTATCGATGGTGAAGAATTAGAATACCCTATAGGAGTAGTGGTTGTAACTGGTACATGGCTTAGACGGTATGCTATGAAGAACCCTAGGTTGTGGTTGTTCGAGGATTGGGAGACACACAAAAAGATTCTTCATTATTCAAACCTTGTCATTGCATCAAATGTCCACTTGATCAGATATGGGGGAAGACCGAATAATAAAACTCTTTGGAAGGTTCGCGTGTCAAACCACGGGGCAATACTTGGGACAATCAAGGGTAGGGCAGACCCAATTGGTTCATTGGACTAAATGGAGATACAAAATATCGTAACATGTCAAATTTATATAGCACTGTAAATTAGGTGGACTATAAATTGCTCATGCATTACCCCGTATGTATAACAGAAAGTTTGTAACATTTAATGACAACCTTTCTCTTTTATTTTTTGGGACAATACCGAAAGGTTTTCTCTGCTCAGCTCTTTCCTCTGGTGCTCCTATTGAGCTGAGTTGTAAAAATATTTCTCATTATTAATAAAAAAAACTTTATAATAGAAATCTTATAGTTCAGATATTTTTCACAGCATACATAACATAATTCATATATTCTTTACATACACTAAGATCCCAGTTCAGCATTAACTTCCACACATAAACCCAAGCCAAAACCAACTTCTAAAAAAGCTTGCCCTAAACACCACATACTGATCTCAAGGTACTGACAAGTGGAGAGCTTCTCAAGGTACTGATCTCTTTCATAGAGAAGTTCCTGCTTCATCTCAAGGTTCTTGTTTAGGTGACCAACTCCTTGGAGGTCCATAAATAGACCCATTAATTTCCTAAATTGGTTCGTTAGTAGGAAAAGAATTTGGTCATGCACTTCATTCTAGCACCACAAATATTTCTATTAGAAATGACTATTTGCCAATGGCCTTGCATTTACAGGACTTGGGCATTATCCTTGAAATGTAACTTCATTACCACCTTTGGCAAGGCAATCTCACTCCTCATTTTACAACAAAGGGCAGCCATCTATGGTCCAAGGTTTTAATTCAACTGAAAAGTGGAGAGTTTCTCAAGGTACTGATCTCTTTCGTAGAGAAGTTCCTGCTTCATCTTAGGGTTCTCGTTTAGGTGACCAACTCCTTGGAGGTCCATAAATAGACCCATTAATTTCCCAAATTGGTTCGTTAGCAGGCAAAGAATTTGGTCATGCACTTCATTCTAGCACCACAAATATTTCTATTAGAAATGACTATTCGTCAATGACCTTGCATTTACGGGACTTGGGAATTATCCTTGAAATGTAACTTCATTGCCACCTTTGGCAAGGCAGTCTCACTCCTCATTTTACAACAAAGGGTAGCCATCTATGGTCCAAGGTTTTAATTCAACTGACAAGTGGAGAGCTTCTCAAGGTACTAATCTCTTTCGTAGAGAAGTTCCAGCTTCATCTCAAGGTTCTCGTTTAGGTGACCAACTCCTTGGAGGTCCACAAATAGACCCATTAATTTCCCAAATTGGTTCATTAGTAGGCAAAGAATTTGGTCATGCACTTCATTCTAGCACCACAAATATTTCTATTAGAAATGACTATTTGTCAATGGCCTTGTATTTACGGGACTTGGGCATTATCCTTGAAATGTAACTTCATTGCCACCTTTGGCAAGGCAGTCTCACTCCTCATTTTACAACAAAGGGAAGCCATCTATGGTCCAAGGTTTTAATTCAACTGACAAGTGGAGAGCTTCTCAAGGTACTGATCTCTTTCATAGAGAAGTTCCTGCTTCATCTCAAGGTTCTTGTTTAGGTGACCAACTCCTTGGAGGTCTGCAAATAGACCCATTAATTTCCCAAATTGGTTCGTTAGCAGGCAAAGAATTTGGTCATGCACTTCATTCTAGCACCAAAAATATTTCTATTAGAAATGACTATTCGTCAATGGCCTTGCATTTATGAGACTTGGGCATTATCCTTGAAATGTAACTTCATTACCACCTTTGGCAAGGTAGTCTCACTCCTCATTTTACAACAGATAGACCCATTAATTTCCCAAATTGGTAAAAGGGTAGATGCAATTTTGGAAAGAGTATCCCAATTGAAGAGTAATGGAAATTCCAATGAGCATGAAGTTATTGCAGATCCAATGGGTGTATCTCCTCCACTGACAAATATAACTACTTCCAAAGAGTTGAGTTTAAATGGAGACTGTCTGTTCCCAAACATGCCCTAGTCGAGCAGATGAACGAGATGTTTCTTGAGTAAAGAAGATAGTGGTTTATTAAAGCATTTGCATTATCCCACTTGCTATCAGTTACTACTTTTTGAGTGGCTTGCCAGCTGCTTCTATGCCAAATTTTTGTGACATATAATGTCCTCATGTGAGAACAATTAACGCACAGTCGTTTGATCACCATTGACGATTCCATGCTGAAGTGTCCCTCAAGGTCCCTTGAGCATGAAATCAACAATCTTTGCAGGGTTGTATCTCAGAGCTCATGCAAGGTAGCATGGATTCGTCAATTGCTATGGGACCGTGTTGCTGAGGCCTATAAAAGCCTATCTCAATTTTTGGAGATTCAACTTCATTTAAAATCAGCAACACATTCTCGGTCAGTGTCAGAACTCAAGGTGTTCCTCAGCTGAAATGGCCAACGTTGCGTATCTTTCCAACCATCGATCATAGCATCAAACCGTCTATTCCAACAGCTCTAGATGGCTAGGTAAACGCTAGTGGCAACCTCGTTCACCATGCACAGTTGTTCGATCACCGCCGACGACTCTGTGTTGAAGTGTCCCTCAAGGTCCCTTAAGCATGGAATTGTGGATCTTTGCGGGGTCGTATCTCGGAGCTCATATGAGGTAGCATGGATTCGTTAATTGCTATGGGACTATGTTGTCAGGGCCTACAAATGCCTATCTCAGTTTTTGGAGATTTAACTTTGTTTAAAATCGGCAACACATTCTCGGTCGGTGTCAGAACTCATGGTGTTCCTCAACTGAAATGACCAACATTGTGTATCTTTCCAACCATTGGTCATAGCATCAAACCATCTATTCCAATAGCTCTGAATGGCCAGGTAAATGCTAGTGGAAACCTCGTTTGCCATGCATAGTCATTTGATTGGCGCCGACGACTCCATGTTGAAGTGTCCCTCAAGGTCCCTTAAGCATGAAATCATAAATATTTTTTGGGTAGTATCTCGGAGCTCGTGCGAGGTAGCATAGATCTATCAATTTCTACAGGACTGTGTTATCGGGGCCTACAAAAGCCTATCTCAGTTTTTGGAGATTCAACTTCATTTAAAATCGGCAACACATTCTCGGTCTGTGTCAGAACTCAAGGTGTTCCTCAGTTGAAATGACCAATGTTGTGTATCTTTTCAACCATCGGTCGTAGAATCAAACTGTCTATTCCAACAGCTCCAAATGGCTAGGTAAACGCTAGTGGCAACCTCTTTCACCACACACAGTCGTTCGATCCTCACTAATGACTCTGTGCTAAAGTGTCCCTCAAGGTCCCTTAAGCATGGAATCTTTTCTCTTTGGGGCATCCTATTTCGGAGCTCGTGCAAGGTAGAATCAATCCATTAGGTGCTACAAGACGGTATTGCTAGGGCCTACAAAAGCCTGTCTCAGTTTTCAGAGATTCAACTTCGTTTAAATTTGGCAACACATTCTCGGTCGGTGTCAGAACTCAAGGTGTTCCTCAGCTGAAACAACCAATGTTGCGTATCTTTCCAACTGTCGGTCATAGAATCAAACCATCTATTCCAATAGCTCTGAATGGCCAGGTAAACGCTAGTGGCAACCTCATTCACCATGCACAGTCGTTCAATCCCCGCAGATGACTCTGTGCTGAAGTGTCCCTCAAGGTCTCTTAAGCATGGAATCGACACTCTTTGCGGCATCCTATCTCAGAGATTGTGCGAGGTAGAATCAATCCGTCAAGTGCTATAGGACCGTGTTGCTAGGGCCTATGAAAGCCTGTCTTGGTTTTCAGAGATTCAACTTCATTTAAATTTGGCAACACATTCTCAGTCGGTGTCAGAACTTAAGGTGTTCCTCAGCTAAAACGGCCAACATTGCGTATCTTTCCAACCATCAATCGTAGAATCAAACTGTCTATTCCAACAGCTCTAGATGGCTGGGTAAACATTAGTGGCAACCTCATTCACCATGCACAGTTGTTCGATCCCCGCCGATGACTTCATGCTAAAGTGTCCCTCAAGGTCTCTTAAGCATGAAATCAATGATCTTTGTGGGGTCATATCTCAGAGATCGTGTGAGATAGAATCGATCTATTAGGTGCTACGGGACCATGTTGCCAGGGGCTACAAAAGCCTATCTCGATTTTTGGAGATTCAAATTTGTTTAAATTTGGCAACACATTCTTGATCGGTGTCAGAACTCAAGGTGTTCCTCAGCTAAAATGGCCAACGTTGCATATCTTTCCAACCGTTGGTCATAGAATCAAACCATATTTTCCAATAGCTCTGGATGGCCAGGTAAATTCTAGTGGCAACCTCGTTCGCCACATAGTTTTTCAATCCCTGCCGTTGACTCCGTGTTGAAGTGTCCCTCAAGGTCCCTTAAGCATGGAATTGACAATCTTTGTGGGGTCGTATCTTAGAGCTCGTGAGAGGTAGAATGGATCTGTCAGTTGCTATGGGACCCTGTTTCCGGGGCCTACAAAATCTTGTCTCACTTTTTGGAGATTCAACTTCATTTAAAATCGGCAACACATTCTCAGTTAGTGTCAGAACTCAAAGTGTTCCTCTACTGAAATGGCCAACGTTGCGTATCTTTCGAGTTGTCGGTCATAGTATCAAACCGTTTGTTCCAATAGCTCTAGATGGCTGGGTAAACGCTAGTGACAACCCTTTTTACCACGCACAGTCCTTCGGTCCCCGTCGACGACTCCGTTCTGAAGTGTCCCTCAAGGTCCCTTAAGCATGGAATCAGTGATTTTTGCGAGGTCATATCTCGGAGCTCGTGCGAGGTAGAATGGATCTATCAATTGCTACGGGACCATGTTTTTGGGGCCTACATAAGTCTATCTCAATTTTTGGAGATTCAACTTCATTTAAAATCGACAACACATCCTCAGTCGGTGTCAAAACTTAAAGTGTTCCTTAGCTAAAACGACCAACATTACGTATCTTTCCAACCGTCGATCGTAGCATCGAACCGTCTATTTGAACAACTCTGGATGGCTGGGTAAATGCTAGTGGAAACCTTGTTTGCCACGCATAGTTGTTCATTCCCTGTTGATGACTCTGTGCTGAAGTGTCCCTCAAGGTCCCTTAAGCATAGAATCAATGATATTTGTGGGGTCATATCTTGGAGCTTGTGCAAGGTAGAATTGATCTGTCAGTTGCTACGGGACCATGTTGTCAGGGCCTACAAAAGCCTATCTTAGTTTTTAGAGATTCAACTTTGTTTAAATTTGGCAACACATTCTCGGTCGGTGTCAGAACTCAAAGTGTTCCTTAGTTGAAATGGTCAATGTTGTGTATCTTTCCAACCGTTGGTCGTAGCATCGAACTGTCAGTTCCAACAGCTCCAAATGGTTGGGTAAACGCTACTGGCAACCTCGTTCGGCACCCACAGTCGTTTGAACCCCACCGACGACTCCGTGCTGAAGTGTCCCTCAAGGTTTCTTAAGCATGAAATCAGTGATCTTTGCGGGGTCATATCTCAGAGTTCGTGTGAGGTAGAATCGATCAGTCAGGTGCTACAGGACCGTGTTGTCGAGGTGTACAAAAACCTACCTCAATTTTTAGATATTTGACTTCTTTTAAATTCGGCAACACATTCTCAATCACTGTCAGAACTCAAAGTGTTCCTCAGTTCAAATAGCCAACGTTGCGTATCTTTCAAACCATCGGTGATAGCATTGAACCGTTAGTTCCAACAGCTCCAAATGGTCGGGTAAATGCTAGGGGAAAGCTCATTAACCACACACAATCGTTTGAACCCCGTCGATGACTCCAGGCCGAAGTGTCCCTTAAGGTCTCTTAAGCATGAATTTAGTGATCTTTGCGGGGTCATATCTTGGAGCTCGTGCGAGGTAGGATCAATCCATTAGGTGCTATGGGACCATGTTATCAGGGCCTACAAAAGCCTATCGATGTTTTTAGAGATTCAACTTCTTTTAAATTCGGCAACACATTTTCAGTCGGTGTCGGAACTCAAAGTGTTCCTCAGTTCAAACAGCCAACGTTGCATATCTTTCAAACTGTTGATCATAGCATCGAACCATCAGTTCCAAAAGCTCTGAATGGTCAGGTAAATGCTAGGGGCAACCTCATTCACCACAGATAGTCATTCAAACCCCGTTGATGACTCCGGGCCGAAGTGTCCCTCAAGGTTTCTTAAGCATGAAATCAGTGATCTTTGTGGGGTCATATCTCGGAGCTCGTGCAAGGTAGAATTGATCTGTTAGGTGCTACAGGACTATGTTGTCGAGGCCTACAAAAGCCTGTCTCAATTTTTAGAGATTCAACTTCTTTTAAATTTGGCAACACATTTTGGGTCGATGTCAGAACTCAAAGTGTTCCTCAGTTCAAACGACCAACGTTGCGTATCTTTCAAACCGTCAGTTGTAGCATCAAACCATCAGTTCCAACAGCTCTGAATGTTTGGGTAAATGCTAGGGGAAACCTCATTCACCACACACAGTTGTTCGAACCCTGCCGACGACTCCGGGCCGATGTGTCCCTCAAGGTCTCTTAAGCATGAAATCAGCGATCTTTGCAGGGTCATATCTCAAAGCTCGTGCAAGGTAGAATCAATCCATTAGGTGCTACAAGACCATGTTGTTGGGGCCTACAAAAGCCTATCTCGGTTTTCAGAGATTCAACTTCTTTTAGATTCAGCAACACATTTTCGGTCGATGTCAGAACTCAAAGTGTTCCTTAGTTCAAACGACCAACGTTGTGTATCTTTCAAACCGTTGGTCGTAGCATCAAACCGTCAGTTCCAATCGCTTTGAATGGTTGGGTAAACACTAGGGGCAACCTCGTTCACCATGTACAGTCGTTCGAACCCTGCCAATGACTCCGGGCTGAAGTGTCCCTCAAGGCTCTTAAGCATGAAATCAATGATCTTTGCGGGGTCATATCTCGAAGCTCGTGCTAGGTAGAATCAATCCATCAAGTGCTACGAGACCATGTTGCCAGGGCCTACAAAAGCCTACCTTAGTTTTTAGAGATTTGACTTCTTTTAAATTCGGCAACACATTCTCGGTCGGTGTCAAAACTCAAAGTGTTCCTCAGTTCAAATGGCCAACATTGCGTATCTTTCAAACCATCAATCGTAGCATCGAATCGTTAATTCCAATAGCTCTGAATGGTCAGGTAAACACTAGGGGAAACCTTGTTCACCACACACAGTCGTTCGAACCCTGCCGATGACTCCAGGCCAAAGTGTCTTGCAAGGTCTCTTAAGCATGAAATCAACAATCTTTGTGGGGTCATATCTCGGAGCTTGTGTGAGGTAGAATTGATCCATCAGGTGCTACAAGACCATGTTGCCAAGGCATGCAAAATCATGTCTCAATTTTTAGAGATTTGACTTCTTTTAAATTCGGCAACACATTCTTGGTCAGTGTCAGAACTCAAAGTGTTCCTCAGTTCAAATGGCCAACGTTGTGTATCTTTCAAACTGTCAGTTGTAGCATCGAACCGTCAGTTCCAACAGCTTTGAATGGTCGGGTAAATGCTAGGGGAAACCTCATTCACCATGCATAGTCGTTCAAAGCCCGCCGATGACTCCAGGTCAAAGTGTCCCTCAAGGTCTCTTAAGCATGAAATCAACAATCTTTGCATGTCATATCTTGGAGCTCATACGAGGTAGAATTGATCTATCAGGTGCTACGAGACCGTGTTGTCGGGACCTACAAAAGCCTGTCTCAATTTTTAGAGATTCAACTTCTTTTAAATTTGGCAACACATTCTCGGTCGGTGTCAGAACTCAAAGTGTTCCTCAGTTCAAACGGCTAACGTTGTGTATCTTTCAAACTGTCGGTCGTAGCATCGAACCGTTTGTTCCAACAACTTTGAATGGTCGAATAAATGCTATTGACAACCTTTTTTGGCACACATGGTCATTCGAATGACACCGACGACTCTGGGGTGAGCAGTAGGATGAGTGCAAATATGTATTCTAATGTTTGTCATTAACAATCAGTCAGTTAGGGGAAAATTAGAAGTTAGTTTTTAAAAGCATAAGGTTTCACATCCACATTTGCTGTAGTAATCTTATTAATAAAAGAACTCTTGCCAACATTCGGGTACCCCAATAATCCTTACATTATATTTATACATTTATGCATTCATTTCATTACTTTTGTTATTATTACAGTTAAGGAATTGACTGTTATTGAGGACAGTGACTGGCATTTGTAGCACACATACATCGATAACTATAAGGCATGAGAAATTTACAAGCAAAGACATGAACATAAACATAATTTAGTATACATCAATACACGAAACAAATGAATTGCATACCTAAAACATAAAAAATATATATTCGTAGGGCATGAAGTCAAATATATATGTCCAATAATGTCATACATTGAATATATTTAATATAGTAAAATTGGCTTCCTCAAAGCCAAATGGATGTACAATGTATCACTAATACAATAGACAAAAAATATGTCCACTAATGCCATATAGACATACAATCCATATCCCTAATCTAGTCCTTTCTCGCTAGGGGAAGAAAACAAATCCTGAGCTATCTTTGATTGTCGCGTCGATGGAGATGGAGTGGATGCCATAGTCTTCCGAGTGCGCTCACTCATCCTCCTGTCTAGACTCTTCTGTAGCTCGACTTGATAAAAAAAAAATAGATAGAGATAACTAATATACATCAAAATTGAATTATACAATGACATAAATTGAATATTGGCTTACCGCTAGAAAATAGTCACTATGTTCATCCACCAAAGGTGCATGCTAGTGATCTAGAGTCATAAGTTCCTACAACAATGATCATAATAATAATTAAAATACATACATGGATATCATTATAAAATTCAATACAAACTATTAAAATAATAATTAAAGCTAAGTGATCTCTTTCATACCTCAGTTAGTGCTTCAAAACTAGCTATTGCTATAGCTACTCCATGATCCAAAGTATCATGGACAGAAGGAGGAGTCTTTGATGTCAAAAGCTGAAAATGAAACAAAAAAAGTAAATTATGTAGTTATCAAGATTACATATATTTTTTACAACCCTACTAATGAGTAAATGATACCTCTGTGAAGGTTCCACTGCGTCCTCCGGTGTGTGGTGTCAAAGTTGAAGCTCCAACATTCAACTAGTGCACATGTACATGGAAAATTATAAGATAACCATTCATATAAGATTGTACTACTGACATGTTAATTATAATGCATTATTACATGTATACTTGTGGACTCAATGGTGACCTCACAAACCCAGGTGAAAGAATGTAATCATCGTGCCTCTGGATTTTGATCATAATTTGTCTAGTAATTTACTCATTCATTCATTAATTAAATATGATCAAGTAAATCCAATTAATATGCAAATAAAGATACCTCAAGGAAATTTGCACGATGCCCTTCGTTGTCTGTTGTGAACGTCGATGGTCCACTAGTGCACATCTAATGCACATGCACAATAAGTTAGGATACAATTATTCATATAATTACATAATAATCAAATATGTTAATTAAATGTTTTATTCAATACATACTTGTGGAATTGATGACGATGTGTAAAAGGTGACATTAGGATCATTGCCACCACTTCCGCCACTGACGCTCTTGCCTTGAATTTTCATCATAAACAATAGATACTAAATTAAATAGTTATTCTTTTATAAATGAAATATGATCAAAGAAATTTAATGAACTTGGAAATATTTACCTATGTGTCAATGCCAAATTTCATATTTAGAAAGCTATCAATCATCAATCCAAAATCCTCTTCCTCTCTCTCGCCAGTACCAAATGTGTACAAGCATCCACATGACCGACAAATATGCCCCCTTGAGGATTGACCATAGTCACCCTCAACTAAAGGAGTGGCACACTGAATGAGAGTATGTGTCAGAACACTAATTGTGCCTAGTGTGTCTGCCTCTACATGTTCCTTCACAATGGAAGGAATACTAACATGATCCAACTGTGGCTTGCCAATAGCAGCCCTAGGTGCGTTAGGGTCATGGTGTGCCCCTGCTCAATCAAATGATGAGCCCCCTCCTCTACCTTGAGAATTCAGAATGTCAAAATAATTTGGCACCTCCTTGAGTACAAACTCGCAATAGAGTTTCCTCAAGAAATATGTAGGAACCTCATGATTGTTACAAGGAGGCGAATCAAAGACCATCCACCATCTCTCCCAAAAATTATTTTTAATGTCTTCATTTATGCACCAATGAATTGGGAACCTCCTTTTTGTAGTTCTAAGAGTATTTGTGTCCCTTGGTTTTTTAAATAGCTGGCAAATGTCATCTTTTGTGATTTTTTTCTTTTGTATGTCCGGATAAGATAATTTATTTGCATAATATTGTTTTTGTTCTTCTCTTTTATCTTGCCATAAATTAATTTGCCCACTAACTACGCTTACATGGGTCAAGATTGCTTCCAATGACTTTGCAAGTCTTTCCCTTCCGGGATTTGTACCACTAGAATCTTTTAACCTATTAATTAAAGATTCTAATCCTTTTTTCCCTCTTTCAAATTGGTTCATAAAATCATGTTGTGTTCCAGGAGGAGGTTTCTCAATTGGTGGAGGCAATTGAGGTTCATTTTCTTCATTTGTTTCTTCATTTGTTTCTTCATTCGGTTCTTCATTTGGTTCTTCATGAGGAGACAGAGGGTTTGGTGGAGGGAGATCATTTCTTCCTGGCAATTATAAAAACTACATTTAAAAATCTTCATTACACAACAAATTTAAACAAAAAAAATTTAAACAAAATTTTTTTTTAACAAAACAAATTGCAACAAAATTGAAATTTTAAAACAAATAAGAGGCATGATAAGTTGTAAAAACACTTACCTCTTCTTTCGGATCGAACTTGATGATGCCATGGAGACATTTGATCGATGGATGAACAAAAATAATCGGTTCACAAGCAAATATAAGAGGGCATGCGCGCTTTAGAATCTCTTCTTACTTGAAAACGCGGGTTTGAGAAAGCAAAATGAGCTTCCAAACTCACATGCAACAAACTTTATAATAGTTTTTTAAAAGGGTGTGCGCCCTATAGGGTGCACGCACTTTGGAAAACACTAAGGGCATGCACCCTATAGGGTGTACACCCTTTGGAAAATACTTAGTGTTTTCCAAAGCACGTGCGCCCTATAGGGTGCATGCACTTTGGCTTGGATTGCCATAGGGCGTGCGCCCTTCAGTGCATGCGCACTATGCGCAATGGGGGGCCAAAAAGAAAAGTGGCATCTTTTTGGTCCCCCATCTTTGTGCACTTACCCCATGGTCACAATTTTTTGGAGACAACATAATTGAGTTGTATACCCAGATGAAGTGCAACTTATGCTCCTCTACGGGATGGAGAACAACTTGGAACTGGAGGTGTAGAAGTTGCTCTCCATCATCTAGGTATACCACTCAATTACATTGTCTCCAAAAAAATGTGACCATGATGCCTACAATTATGTTTCTTAGAGAATGTTAAACTATTCTCGAAACAAAGAGAAGCTCAATAATTTAAGGTCTCAGTACAAGCACTAGAATTGAGTTTTTTGGCATGGGCTAGGAAATTTTTGTATATCAACATGCAATAGAGTTTGGGAAAAAAACTCTATCGCATGTTGATATAGAAAAATTTCCCAGCCGTGTCGAAAAACTCAATTCTAGTGCTTGTACTACATGACTAGTGCCAAAACAGGGCTCTCCCAATCACTGACTGTGACCCGTTAGCAACAAGCAATAGAACGAGTGTGGACACCTGAAGATAAATATCAAATAGGGGAAAAGCACTTGCAACAACAAAGGCAATAGTTGTAGATACAGATGAGGATATCCCAAATCCCTAATATAACAATTATTACCATTTTGGAAGATGCAAATCCAACCGAGGAGATGTTGAAGAGGACAGAGGAATTGATGGTGTGAGCATGTCATTTTGAAGTAAGTAGTATTTATTAAATTAGGGATTTTTGGGATATTGTCTATTGTATCTACAACTATTGCCTTTGTTGTTGCAGGTGCTTTTCCCTATCCTGAACATCAAATTGTGACAAAAATATCAGTAAAACTATCATAATAACTCCATGAATGTTGTTTTAAGTAATTATCTATGAATGTTGTGTATTAATATTGAATTATATGTCATGTTAATGAATACTGTTATGTGTTAATGGGGAATTTGGATTGATGTTAGGGGGAGGGGGGGTGAGGCCAGATGAGCTTCCACCTTCACGTGGTTGGCCTTGTTAAGTAGAGAATATTAAAGTATTCTCAAAACCAAGTGAAGCTCAAACTAACATACCTTCATTATTTAATCAATTTCATTCATTCTAGGTCTTTTCTCATAAGTGCATTTTGAATGTGTCATTGTCAGGCAACTATCGAATAAAAAACTAGAAGGGCCAATAGTCAACTTCTCATTGTCATTGTTTGGCATGATTCAACTTCATTTTGTGTAAGTATTCTCGTATTGAATGCGTCAACCTGTCTTGGCCTAATGTGGATTATTTCATTGGTTTGTGTTTTTGAGTAGGTGAAGTGTTAAATTAGTTCCTATATTCTATTCTTAATTCATTCAAACTGCAAGAGGGCCTGATAGATATACTCAACATAGAATCAACTACTAGCTTGGGCAATTGAACACACTGAGTCTTTGGCTTGAGAGAAAGAGTTGGGTAATGTTGTTTCTGGAGACCTGTGCAATTGTCCTTGGTGGCCTCTTTTTTTTTAACAGGTATTTTTATATATATGTAGTGTCCATGTTTTTTTTTAATACAGATTCTTTTGTGTATATGCTAGTGCTATGGAACCTAAATAAACAATTATAAATGTAATAGATAATGTCTTCAATGAAGGAATTGATGTACCACATGTAAACCAAAATCCATGCTTAATGCCATTTTGTGCAAAATGAGTTTGTCTATTAGCATATCAGATTTTGTTACACCCTTCATGACTGTAATGTTTAAGTTAAGTATTGATGCAATTTTCTAAAGTAGCAAGTTCTGTTGTCATTATTTTTTTCTAGTGGTTATGAGGAGATCAAGAATTATCAAGGAAAGATATTGAAGTGGAAAGGAAAATTTTCTGAGAGGTTACAAATATTGAGTCATCGATCAGGTTCATTTTTTATTAAATATCTTCTTTGATTCAGTTCAGTTATTTGCTTCTTTTTTAAAATAGAAAATTTGATTCAGTTATCTGCTTCATAATCTGAAGGACTTCTACCTCGAACTATCAATTTCATTCAACATCATCACAAGCCCTTGTAAAGTACCTTTCCATTTGAGCATGGGTGATTTCAACCATTATAAACTTATTCCTATTATTTCTTTTAGAAATTTCTTTTGGTCATGTTGAATGAACTTATCAAGTAATCTTCATTACTCTTTCTTTTACACATAAATTAGTATTTAATTTTATTGGAGCAAAGTTAAGTAATCTACATCTTTAAAATAGCACTAATTAATAGCCATTCTCTTTGTCTATTATGTGGTTTACCTTTCTAAGGGTTTGTAGGCAATCTCAATAGTATAAGCTGGTCCATTCAAAAACCAAATCTATCTTCTCCTCCATTTAGATAAGTAGACTGTCTTTTGTTATTTGATATATTTGGAATTATAGGAGGATGGATATTTTTTATGTTTCACAAAATTAGATATTACAATATATGAGATGTTATTGTTATTGATAGTTTGGCACATCCTTTGATTGAATTGAATTTCATTCATGAGCAATGACTAGTAAAAGTTTCTCTCAATTCTAATAGGAGTGTCGAATTAATTGACTCTATTGCTTTTGGAGTGGGTGAAATGACACATGAAGGAGATCTATATTCAAAAATTCAAACAAGGGTGAATAATGTCATTTATAAATATTAGGATACACATTCTTTTAGTATGCTTTAGTTAGTATCAATCTCTTATATCTATCCTAATAAGTACTATTTTTGTATGTTCCTAATCTTATATTGCCTCAAACAGGTTACACAAATGGGTTGGTCTGAAGGTGAATCAAAGGGAAAAGCAGGATGGTTCTCATCTGCTTATGTGGATCGATGCAAGAAAGCTCTAGTGAGTAAAATAGGTAAGGTTACTAAGTCTTACTAAGTCTTATGGAATGAAGTATGGATAGGGAAGGTAGATACAAGCACCCCACTAGGTTAATATATTAGATGTAGCCATACATTAAGTTAATAATCAAATGACTATTGAATGAAGAATAGAGATGCATGGTAAAAAATGTCAAAGAGACAAATACTTGGGAACCAATGAAAATTGAACTTTAGTATATGTTGTTATAGAAAAATCGGTTAGAAACGCATTGAAAAAAAATAATATTTTTTTTAACCAAAAATTATTATTGGTCTATTTTTCGACATTTCAACTATAGTTGTTTCGATGAGAATGCTATGTGTTCAACGTCGATTCTGACCAACGTTAGTCAAAATTTTGATGAAATTTGGTCACATAGATAGAAGGTTTGATCTACAATTCTTCTAGGTTGATGTGACTACTTCAACGAAGATTCGGTCGATAATACAACCACTACGGAGGTCAAAATTTTGACGATGGGTTTTCTTGTCGTATAATCAATGAGAAAAGTTCAAAAATAGTTTTGGTCATCTGTTTGACCAATGGGTGTCAAAAATTTGACTAATCCTCGTCGAAAAATAGGCTAAAATTTACTAGTGCAACCAACAACTTCCATTAACCCTTCAACACTCTTTCTCAGTGATCACCATCAAACAAATTCTTATCTACACATTATATTGTTAGATTTGTATTTCACATACCAAGGATACATCACTCCATGAGAATCAAGTTTATATCATTTATGGAATGATGATCCATTCATTGGATTAGTTCAAACTTGCAAGAAAAACACTGAATTCTTTGACAATCAACCCTGTTCTGATAAACCAGTCAATTAAATGAACTTAAAAAATATATATGTATTGAAGACAATTAAATAAGGTTCTTGTCCAAGTTATAACAACAAATGATCAAACTAATGTAAGAACAACATCAAACTTGTAGCAAATTATAAGTTTTATTGATTCTTGGACACAGTCCATACACCAGTAAATTCCCTCACATTCCCCCTTGTCGTACAATGCTCAAAATCTATTTAAATAACTCCCTTATAACTCCCTCAACCATTTCCAATTGGTTGCATTGCTTGTTTAATCACTAAACTCTCAAAAACTAATTTCCCAACAAATCTCACCTAGTCATTGGGATTCAAATATTTGAATCTACCAACTTACACATTATTGAATAAAACAAAAAATTGACCTATCAAACTTTCTTAGAGGATACTTAAGAGCTCATTAAAAATTTCTAAACCTTTCTAAGATTCCTAAGGATCCATTTACATAATTTTTATCATTTTGCTCACATTTCCCATTTAGGATCCTAAGGTCCTTAATAGGCCCTTTAGGATCTAATACAATTTTATTATTTTTATTGCTCCTATAGCCTTCAAAGGCCATTATTGGGTTTAAAAAATGCTAATTCACTTCCTTGAACTCCATCTTGTCTTCTTTGTGTCCTTTATTTTCTTGAGACATCTTTGCATGCCCTAATGCTCTTGCATCAACCCTCCTCCAAAGAAACTCTTGTCCCAAGAGTTGGTCCAAATCTTTCTTGCATCATGTTTCTGATTAGGATTCATGAAATCTCCAAGGGTAACTTGCCTAGACCACCTCTCCAACCTGTTATCACATACAAAAAATTATTAAAAATAAAACTCTTCTCTATGTGTCCCTGCCCTAGGCAGTATTGTTGTTGTTGCTACATCCTTGACTGTTATTGCTTGTGTTTTATCTGTTTTCTTAATTCCATCTTCCTCATTGGTTTCCTTTGTAACTTCTCCTTGTCTCCATGCTTCCTCTAATTCACAATAGGACAATTGATTGATCCTATTTGCATACTCTTTACATCACAAAGTCCTTTAGCATTAGGACTGTCCCTATTTTCAGAATTCTCCATCTTCCAACCAATATCATCTTTCTTGTCAAATATCTGATTGCCAAAACATATGACAATGTTTTCTTTCTCACTCTCCAAAGGTAAAGGATTCATTTTGTATTTCTTTCCATCCTTATGCACTAAGTAAGTATTCTCAAAACCATCATGAATAGTCTTCCTACTATGTTGTCATGGTCTACCAAGAATTAAATTCCCACATGTCATAGGAATAACATCACAAAGAACTTTGTCCTGATAGGAACCAATAGAAAAATTCACATAATCCTTTTGAGTAATCACTACATGTTGTTGTTGGGTAATCCAAGTGGCCTTGTAAGGATTAGGATGATCAAATGGTACAATTCCTAACTTAGTAACCATATCAAGTGAAACAAGATTGCAATGTGATCCAGAATCCACAATCAATCTACATATATTTCCTTTACATAAATAATTAGTCTTGAAAATATGTACCTTTGGTTCTAAAAGTCTCTCACCTTGTCTTACCATTAAAAATTCACCAACCTCAGGCTCTATAAATATGTACCAACATCTTGAACATCTTGAATGCTTCCTCATTGTTCTCTTGAACATCTTGCCCACAAATATGGACCCATTATATACTTGAGATTGGGCTCTTTTCCTACACTCATTGTCTCTTCTTCAGAGATGGCCAAAGATTTATTAACAACCCATGATTTAGCTTTTGTAGGTAAGCCTTCAATGGCTGCATATTTTGCTTATAATCAGAAGCCCATGTCACTTGCTCCATATAGAGATCACTTCAGGTGTGTAAAAAAGATATGGGTGATTCGGTTGCTCAGTGCCAAAATATTTGAGTCATTCAGATGTGTTATAGAGGAAGAGATTTCAAAAGCCGTGCATTCTATTTGGGAGCAGAGCAAAGAGGGAACTGTTGTTGTTAATGTTAGCCAGGCTTTAATCTCGCTTACAAGAACTTTAATTTGGAAAATGCTAACTGGTAGCATATATTATGTTGAGCATGAAGAAAAGGATTGGTGTGTAATAAATAAATTGTTAATATGGTGGAGAAGGTGATTGAATCCATTAATGCAATTAACATTGGAGACTGTGTTCCTCTCCTTGGCTGGCTCGATATGCAAGGTGTAAAGAAGAAGATGTGGGAGGCAAATGATTTGTTTGACAGACTTGTTCAGAATGTGATTAATGAACATGCTGCTGTTAAGAGCACTCATAAGTCCAATGTGAAGGATGACATTGATTCCCTTCTGGAGATGGTTGAGGCTTATGATGCTCTTGACATCAAAGCAATAATCTTTGTGAGTGCCCTATTTTCCATTTCAATTTAACATATATTGTGATTGTTGAGTTTTTCATGGATCAATTAGGATTCAAATCTAAGACCTTTCATCTATTGTTGGAGTGTCTGGTCTCTTTTGTATGTGTAATTTATTTTCAATAATGATCTAACATGTAAGTTAAGTGGGGAGCCAACCCAGACAGCCCTGAGAATTTAAGTGCTTTGTTGGAAATAAGTGAGACTCATTTACTATAAAAATTATTAGATTATAGTTGTTAGGTTTTTTAGGGATTAGTTATAAGTTGAATTTCAGATTAGGATCTTTCATTTTCTGCTGGAGTGCTTTACCACTGAGCAACTGAGCTCTTTAAAATCAGTTTATCTTTCATTCAGATGAGCCTCATTTTAGGAAGTGATCTGAAATGTAAGCTAAGTGGGGTCTAAACTGCATTTTCTTGAATATAGACCTCAATACATTTAAACATAATTTCTTTGACATCTTTGAACTCACCTTATTATCAACTACCAATTTTTCTCAAAGTTTTTCTCTCTTAGAGAATCTATTTTTCAATCATTAATATAGGCCTTGAATATTATTTCACCAAGCATGACCTCAAGATGAGTTGATGATCCCCTAAGAACCGTGCAATCTATAGCCTTTTCATGTATTTTAATTTCAATAAGTATCTAACATTTCCAAGGAAAACACATTCCAAATCAAGGCACGCCTTTAAATGCATGTTAATAGATGCATGCAGACCAATGTAATCCAATATTGTTTATTGTTTATTGGGTAAAGTATGCATGTTGATCAAATAGTTGAATGAATATCCTGGCTTAAATGTATATTTTTCCTTTGGAGAAAAGGAATATATAATTTTAAGTATCATATTACTTATTCACTTTTATCACTATCTATGGCATTATTAATTTCATCTTCATTTATGTTGATATCCTTGATATTTTGTATTTCTTCGGTAATGATCACAACATATATGTTTTTGTAAACCTCAGATTTTAATTTTGCATTGTCTATCATTTATGAATTTCTTTTGCATGACTGAAAGTAGTTTTTTATTGTTCACAGGCTATTGATCACATCATAAATTCTATAGCCAAGTCAAATTATATTACTGCAGGCCAAGTTTTCATGCCCATTGTTTTTCGAGGACCAAATGGAGCTGCTGTTGGAGTTGGTGCTCAGCACTCTCAGGTTTGATATTGGTCATTTTTGTGCCCATGTTCAGAAATCAAAAGTGATCAATTTCTTCCAGCTCAAAGAAATCATATACATAACTAGTGCACTTTTTTATGCTCACTAAAATTGAATGGTGTACTCTGTGAATTGTCTTACTTTCATGTGGTTGTTTATTAATGCAATTGTAATACACCATCAAGTTCATGTCATCTTTCTTAAGAACAACTATTGAATTGTTTATGTATAGTTTCTATTTGTTTTCAAATTTGAATCTTATGGATATTAAAAATTTGGAACTTCAACAATGTAAATGAATTGCTTAATATTTGACCCACTTTGTTGTGCTTAATACAATTTAAAATATAACTCAAACATATGTGCCTAAATTGTTTCTAGATTTTTCTTTCAATTTCTCTTATGTCCTTAATATCATATGGGATGGCAGTACAAGAACCCTTGGAAAATATTTATACTAGTTTCTTGCATTTGCATTGCAAATTCTGGGAGCATTATGTATTGTAGAACTTTCTTGATTTAAATCAGAGAATTTTTCATGTCTCATGATAGGGATGCAGCCTTCATAACACAGAGTTCTTATTTGGTGTTATAATTTTCACCTAGGACATGAAACGAAGGTAAAAATTTTCCATCTTGAAAGTGAACTAAGAATTTATCCGTTCACTTAATTGATAGTTGTCTTCAAACAATTTATTCTTTGAAACTTTAGGTTCTGTGTGAGTTTATTGTTGCAGGTTATGATGAATAGCATGAGAGTTCCTTCTAAAAGAAGTACTTTAGAGCATAAGAGTGACACACTTATATTGATTCTTTTTGGTGTCCTTTTCTCAATGTGCTTTATTGTTTCCATTGGAAGGTTTGTTCTCATTCTTATTGAGTATATTTTGCATCATATTTTTGGCGTGTTAAGGACATTAATAGAAATACTATGCAAATTAATCAATTGGTAGGAGTTCACTAGTTTAAGGTATAGGTCATTTATATGATCTAGGTAGATAATGTTGGGTATTCATTTATCCTCTTTAATCTATTAAGAGGAATTGCATTCTCATTAAAAGTACTTATTTCTAAGAAATTGCTTTTTTTTGTTAGGTGCACTTTGTCAATGTCTCAATGTCTCAACCAAGGCTTTGCAAAGGTTTTATGTACTTCATTTAGCTACCTAATAGGAGAGTATTATTGTGGAATGGAATCCCATCATAGGGGTACGCCACTCTAGTAAACAATAAAGAAACTATAAATAGGAACGTCTGAGGTGTTGGCTAGTAGTTGCATTGGCTTAAATCTCCTATGTTTGTGAATGTGATCTGTCTCCTACACAAAAATCCAGGTGCCATTTTAAGGCCTTGAATCCAACTACATCCAGGCATATTTTTAGTTCTTCTCTTTCATCAATCTTCTTATTATTTGAATCTCACACACCTACCCACTTTCACATAAATGTTTTAATGAAACACATAATGTGCAGCATTTTTAGGATCCACTATAAAAGTATTGCTGGAAAAACTCAATTAAATTCATATATGATCTACAGTCACCAATAAAATACATTCACACAACCATAATATATCTAACTGGTATCTTAATTATGAGGTTTAGGGTGTCTACAAGATAGCCAACATGGGCACTACAAAAACCTACTGATCAATAATGTATTTAATGCAATATGGGTGAATCATGTGATTGATGTATAATCCTCATCCACTAAACCTTTATGGCTATGTGCACCCAAAGCACAAACAAAGCTTATCATGTTAGGATGTGTTCTATAGTGCTTCATTAATTTAAAGCATTTTGAGAGCTTCATTGCAAAATCCTTTTTGTGCACTTCCAACAATCATTTCATTCTTTGAGATGGAATATCTCTAAGGGATTCTGCCAAACAATTCAGCTCCTTTTTCTATGATTCGACATATTACATGCATGTCTACTATATCTTATCTAACTATAATATCTAACAAAAATCCCCATACCATTATGATTTGGTGCATATGCATACCATATTCTGAGGCTCCCATTTTATCATGGACATGTAGGATGCTGGAAAAAGTTGTTGAGTTAGGCTTTACACCTGCTTGCATTTTCTTTTGAATATCTAAAGCCTTTTCAATAAATCCAATCTATGCATATCTTGCGATCATTACAATCCATGAGACCACATTTTTCTTAGGGATATTTCCATTGGTTGTCTGTAGTTTTGATGGATGACCATATCCTATTTCAAAGCTTCCATTTTGATGCAATCAAGGAAGATGTTGGAAAAGGTCAGGATTGAATCAAACACTAATAATCCTGGTTTTGTTTTGTCAAATATGACTATTTCAACACCTTAAACGATTTCAACCTACCCAAAATAACCCAAAATATTTTTTGAACTCACCCTTTTATTGACCTTCAACACCGAAATGATCAAAACCCAACCAAGGCTAGTGTCCCTCCAATCGGGATAGTTTACCTAACTTGATCAATTTGACCCTTAAGATGGAAAGATGATTTTTTATGGAAAAAATGAAAGTTGTAGGTAACCCTTATTACCAAAATTTTTAGGATCCTATGACGCCATTTGACCCCTCAACCATTAATATTTTAGATTGGTTAATTCTAGACACTTCTCCAACACTAAAGGACAGTCACTCCTATGCATTATATGTCCTATTACCTTCTTCACTAAGGCTTAAGACAACTTATACTACATTCCAAAAATTTTTTCACTCACATACCATCTTCATTTGATCCATTAAATGCATCTTGAAATAAATAAAACACAAACTACCTACTTGCTGCCCTGCATTTACAGTCAAGGTATACCTCTGCAAACACTTTAACTTGACCCTCTCCTTTGGCTATCTTCCACTACCAAGACATTAAAAAGATCATACACTCTCCCGAATACACCTCCGTAGGATCCCATGGCCATAACCTTCTATTCTCTTGGTGAACAAAGCCTTATTCTTGCACTGTTACAGTCAGGCCTGCATTAGATTGTCAACAGTGACCTTTCCTCTCCTTGAACCACAATACAATTTAATCATTTTTGTTTTATATATAAAATAATTTACAATCATACTAATATTGAACATTACAATGACTTGACTTAGAGACTGGTTCAGGTTAACTCCAAAAAGGGGTTCTCACAATTCACAATCTCTGTGACATGATATAAGCATGAGTTAACTAACTACTCAGTTAATAACTTATCTTGGAAGCTCTCATAAGTTGCTGATATGAGACAAGAAAACAAAAAATGTGAGGAACCCTCTCTCCAATTAGTAGGGGAAGCTACCTATTCAATCAAATCCTAAAACATGACCATGAAAACTAGATTGCTACTTATGCAAGCTACAATTTATCTTCTAGGGGTTTTACACAGAAACAAAATATTGAAAAACAATCTAAACCTATCTTTTTTATCCTAGAGTTAGGAACACAAAGTTGGAGGTACTCTATCTTACCATGAGTTTTTCCTTTTATGGAAGACATCAACAATATTATCCAACTGATCGAAGTAGAGTTGAACAAATTCATATTAACCTAAAGTATTGGATTTCAGATATGGAAACAATATCAATGATAACAATGAATGATGTAAATAATCTAGAAGCATGAAAAGCTACTTTGGAGGATAGAAGATGGATGCCATGCAAAGTTAAACACCTTTTTTATTGATCACAAACTCTCACCACTACAATACAATAAACCTATGTTACCGTGTATTGCAACCCAAGCCTGGGTCTGGGTACGGCCATATGGGCATGGCCTTGGGTACAACTTGGGTCCTTCCTAGGTGCTAGGGTTTGCTTTGAAGGAACCACAATGAACCTAGGCACCCAGGGAGTACTAAGGGTCATACACAAGCATTGTTTCATACATTAAAACCTCAATTTCACTCTTAATAACTTTGAGACAGCATTTTATATCAGAATATGCCAACAATCAAGCAATTAAATATCATTTCAATTGCATTTGTTAGCTATACCTGTGTACACAGGGTTAGTAAACTTTATATCAGCATTAATGGGATTGATTTCAACTGTTTGTTTATGTTTTTATGAAATCACCTTCCTTGATTTGTTTATGATTTGGCATTTTGTCAAATGTTTGAAAAATGAAATGAAACCAGCTTCTACACTTGATAGAGCTACTGGGAGTGGCTATCCAATTGATTGTGGTTCAAATGAAACTGAACCAAATGTTGATATTGACATCAATGCTTCTGATGAAGAAGAATATGAATATCAAATATCGATTGGAATTTGAATCTTCATTGTGTGATGACATTTTGAGGCTTGAGTATTTTCATTTTTACAAATAATGAATATGAGGTATCTAAATATTTTCTTTTTGGCAATTATGAGTGTCACTGTTCTTTATGATTTATATTTTTTAACTTAATATATTTGTATTTGTATATGTATATCATATGTACATGTATGTGTTTTTTTGTGTGTATTCTGCACCCATACCCAAGCGGGAGAAAATTGCTTGTAATACTATATCAAGTTCCTATTCCCATGCTTGCATCTGTACCGGAATCAACAACTTAGCAACAAACTAGCTTTTCAATTTGATTGAAAGCTTCTATGTTATAAGCTTGGCAAAAACTCTTATTGTCTTTTATATGTGCCTAAGACACTTATTTATAAGCTCTTTAAGAGAAGCTTCTAGGGAAAATTAATAAAATAGTCTATCAAAGGTGCTTTTAAATTAGCCGTATCTCTAGCTTTCTAAAAAGAATCAATAAACCTTATAAGTAGTTTTAGATGGACTTTTCTTTTCTTTAAGATTTGCTTTCTTTCTTTAATCTAGGCACTTAATTCAATTAATGGCTATGTGTTGCTTTATTAATGTAAAATGCTTACTTTCCCCTTGATCAAGTTGCCTAGGTGAAGGGCTATTCATGACTGGGCACTTTTTGCTTTGAAACCATCTTTGATGTTGATGTGGTTTTTAGATGATTTACTCACCTAGTTGTGTTTTTTTTCCACCATTGTCACCTTAGTTGCCTTTCTTTATTGGCATTTTTGTGAAATGTGCAATTTTAAGGTTTGTTTTAACTCTTAAGACTTGCTTTTAGCTAGTTCTGCTTTTCTACCCCCATCCCTAGCATTTTCACCCTTCTAGAATGGCTTTTCCACTGAGAAAGTGTGGAATGACTTAAGTGTTTTAAACTTTTAAGTGCCTTTTCACTTTTTCATGCTTTTTCACCTTCATTGCTAGTTGGGTTGTATTTCTAGAGTGGCACTGCCAATGCTAGGGATGAAGTGCAACATTCCACTAGAAACTTGCACTTGTACATGTTGATCATGACTTTACATCCACTTAGCCACTTAAATAACAATTCGTCTTTGGTATGGCCAACATAAAAGGTGTGACTTACTTTTGTCTTGGAATTCTCCTTAATTGGTCATGGATTTCCAACCACTCGACCACTTAAATTATGCTTTTGGATTGGTTATGCCACCTAAAAGGTGAAACTTAGTATCTACTTTAACTTGTTCTTATGCTAGTTGCATTTTCACCTAATGAAAGCCTCTTGAATTGATCATTTTTGTTAGATTAGGTGAAATACTAATCTCCCAAGAACACCTGCATGCATAACCCTGTCACATGGAAGAAGCAAAGAATAGAAGCAAGAAAAATCTATGGAGGCCAAAAAGCCAGAGACATCTTATGGACATGTAAAGAGAAAATTGTATTCCAAGATTATCTAAAAAGAATGTACAAAGGGTTCAACCATATAGGTGAACAATAAAACCCTAAAGCTATAAAGCAAAAAATAAAGCTAGGTTGCACATTATAATTAATAAATATATTAATTATAATGCACCTAAAAGATAGCTTAAGTAAATAGAGTAATAAATGACTTAATTAATTAAACCAAAGTGATTTAATTAATAAGCATAAAGTATGATTACTCTAACACCCCCCCTTAAGCGTAGCTCAAGAGGGAAGCTAACCTAGCACAGCTATGAAAGCAAAAATGCAAGAAAGAGCAATGGGTCCCGGCAACAAGGCCTGATCAGGTACCCAAGTACAAGAAATAAAATAGATGAAGGAAACAAAGCCTCCAATCTAGGGAATGTCCCAAAGAAAGGAACAAGAAAGAGCATGAAGCATCTCCGAAGCATGAAACTGCAAACACTGTCAGAAGAATACTACTGGAACCCCCACTGAAATAGTGCATGACCAGGTAGAGAAGACAAAGTCTGAAGAGCTGATCAATCAAAGAGGTGACCTCCAAAATAGGAATGAATGAGTGTCTATATAGTAGATGAACCATCTCACCGAAATGCATAGGTGCCTAGCCACTGCATCCGCCTAGTACATAGGAACAAAAATTGAATACGTAGATCACTCAACCAAACCAAGGAATCAATAGAGCCAACAGGTGAACCCCCCCATAATGCTGAACAGAGAGAGGGGTGACAGGAACATTGAAATGCAATGCCAGAAACATCTGCAAGAAGAAGAATCAGGAACACCAACAGTGCAACAGAAGTACACGCACAGGATAAAGGGCGGTGTTGAAGAAGAAGAATAGATCTTTTGGACACACAACATGGGCTAATGTCATGGAAGGTACACTCACTTGACAAAGGTGGATGAGCACAAAAGTCAAAACATCATAACCCCCCATGGCACTTTATAACTGAGTGCGAGTACAAGCAAACACAAGGTGTACAAGATCCCAGATATGCAAAAGTAGGCACTTTATCTCAGTGCGTTTATAGAAAAAAGAATGCAACAGAAGAGAAGCATACAATGCTCAGAAGTCAGAAAGAAGAGTGAGCCAGAAGAACAGAAGAAGAGATCCCAGGACCTGTAGAACCCAAGTAATCCGCCAGAGTGCGAAAGTGCAAAACTCAAAGGAGAGAAAACCTGGAACAAAATTTGGATAAAATACCCCTGCAACTGAATAACTCACAAAGCCAGCTTTCCGATGATATATGGTGAGCCCAAAAATGAGTCCGGATGAGCGAGATATGGCTCCCGGAAGGCAAAAAATAAACATCACCTTTGATAAAAAAAAACATGGTCAAAATAGTAGATCCAAAAATTCTAACCTCCATAATCAGAAAGAGCTCGAAAAGAGCTTTCCGATGATATAAAGAAGTCCAAAAAAGACCTCCGTATGCTCCAAATATTGCAAAAAAGGCCCAGGTACCCTAAAAAGGCTTCAAAATTTTTTTTTAAAGCCCCTGGGGCTGGAAATGCAAAGCCCCTGGGTGCATGGCGCACGCAAGGGGCTGGAGGCGGAGCTCCTGGTCACCTATGTGACCACTGCTAGGGCCCGCGGGGCTTAAAACCCTGTCGGGCGGCCCAGGCGGCGGCGCGGCCAGTGGAGCGGTGCGGGGGCCGTCGGAGCGGAGCGCGTAGTGCGGCGGAGCCGGGAGGAGCTGGCGGAGGCCGCGAAGGAGCCGTTGGCGGGGGCCGCGAAGGAGCTGAGCGGCGGAGCTGGCGGAGCGGTGGCCAGGCCGGTGGCGGGGGACGCTGCGGGCTGCGGCAGAGCTGAGCGGGGGCCGTCGGAAGCGCTGCCGGAGGAGCCGGGGAAGCCCGATGGAGGCGCTGCGGTGGAGGCCGCTTGGCGGCTCTATGGTGGCCGCTGGGTGGCGATTAAAAAAAACATTGCATGCGTTAATTTGAACGCAAAAAACAACCAAAAAAATGATTTTTTAAATATTTTTTTCTCGATTTTCGTGCCCGTACAGCACTGAAAACTAAAATTTTTGCCTCAGAGCCACGTTGTCCAAAATGGACAAGTTTTATATGGATTTAGGGGTTCTTGGGCCTTCTGGACACAATGGTGGTGTCCATTTTTGCCCAAGGTGAGACAAATTTTGGCTCCCCCCAGATCCACAAAAAAACTTTTGAAACCCTTGAAAACCTCCTGCTTCTGAAACACTTCAACAAAACATGAACAGTGAGCAGCAAGATGGCTCTGATACCATGTTAGATTAGGTGAAATACTAATCTCCCAAGAACACCTGCATGCATAACCCTGTCACATGGAAGAAGAAAAGAACAGAAGCAAGAAAAATCTATGGAGGCCAAAAAGCCAGAGACATCTTATGGACATGTAAAGAGAAAATTGTATTCCAAGATTATCTAAAAAGAATGTACAAAGGGTTCAACCATATAGGTGAACAATAAAACCCTAAAGCTATAAAGCAAAAAATAAAGCTAGGTTGCACATTATAATTAATAAATATATTAATTATAATGCACCTAAAAGATAGCTTAAGTAAATAGAGTAATAAATGACTTAATTAATTAAACCAAAGTGATTTAATTAATAAGCATAAAGTATGATTACTCTAACAGTTTTCACTAGCTCATCCACTGAAAAGTGTGACAAGATGACATTCTTCTTTGTTGGCATGGTTTTGGGTTACTCTTGCCACTTTGATTGGAGCTTTAGACAGGCTATGCCACTTAAGAAAGGTTCCTCATGTTATTAAAATTATCTTCTCATTGTAGGCCACAAATAACTTAAGTTTCTACCACTTGCTTCATTTTTTAGCATGATTTTGTGACCTTCCTGCCACCCTTAATTAGCTTGACATAGTTCACTTACTCTTTATTCATTCCAAGTGCAATTTTAGTCTAGCCTAGCTACTTAAATATAGTAAAATTTTGTTTATTTTTAGGCACCTCTCTTATGGTATTATTCACTAACAACACTGCCATAATTTTACAACTCCCTCTAAGGCTTAACACTCCACTAAGTGTGTCATAGTCTTTAATCACATTTTTTCAATCGAGATACTAATCTCATCATTGTATGATGGTACAAGTAACTCTTTGGATTTCATTTTTTTGATGGTCATTGTCTTGTGACATTTTGTGAAATGCCTCTATCTAACACTATCATAAATGACACTAACCCTCATTTTTAGATAGTTATATACTATGCTACTTCATGCTTGTATACCTTTTCATTTTAATAAAAAAGTGCCTTTGTCTTATTGCAGTCCTTCACTGCATTTGAGTTGTTCATTCTTCCTTTTCCAGTGGATGTGCTTTGTTATATTCTACTATCCATAAGACTATCTTATCACTATATTTCTCATTGAGATTTTATTGAAGAAAGTTGATTGTTTGCCTCTACAGGCATTGTGGTAGCTGTTATGGATGATTCCCTCTACAGGCATTGTGGTAGCTGTTATGGATGATTCCCTCAAAGGCTACTGTAGCTCAAAAGTCCATTCTATTTGAATCAACTCAAAAAAGATTTTCATTACAATCTATTCAAGAGAAAGTCAGCACAGTAGCAGTGGAACTCCTAGGACATGTCTTTTTAACCTTGAACTATGTATTTAAATTGCATGTTTCTTTCCTGATTTAGTTGGTTTAGCTTGCTATCTTTTAATTATATGAATTTTACATTTTTCTTTTTTGGTTTGATTATATGGTTTTTTGGTTTGATTACTTTGAAAATGACTGGCAATTGGTTTTGGTTGCAAGATTTTCTGAGCGAAACAAAAATATAACAGTTTTGATTGAGAAGTGTACAAAGTTACATCACCAAATCAGAGAATAAGAATGTTCAAAATATGCAATTTATCTAGCATTTAGAATACTATAATGTCATTTAAGGAAAATTTTAAAAATCAGATATAATACAACTTACAAGAATTTGACATATCCTAGTCTTGAGTTTGGCCGTACAACCTTTTGAGGAATAGAAAATTCAATAACAAATGAGGACCAAATATGGTGTGATCCCTTTCCTAATTGGTACAGCTACATCTACAATATAGTGCATCTATGAAAGTGAAAAAATAAAACCTTGGAAGACTGTGAAAAAATAAAACCTTAGAAGAAAATTGAAAAGAAAAGAAATAAAAAGCTAAACAAGCTTCCAAGGATAGATGGGAAACATAATAAGAGGGCAACCTGATGTCCGCTCTCATTCAGTAAATCAGGATTTGCAGACTTGGTCTCAACAGGCCTTGAAACTTGATTGTTCTTTTTTCGGCCAAAACTCTCAATAGATTTTGCTCTAAGAATATCTTGTTTATGAGTCATGTGAATGAGGACTGTTCTTGAAGGTCACCTTCCATTGGCATGCCATAGTTGGGGCAAGGTGGGACCATTAGACATCGCAACCTTGCCAGTTTTAAACAGCCCATATGGAAGGCCATTGGGCTTCATTTGTAGACAGTAAAGATTTTCAAGGCCATATTAAGACTCATAACCTTGGCAATTTTTTCTACGGCACCCACATAGTTCCAAACCAAAAATATATAGACCTGAATGGTGTGGTTTTGGAGAAGTTCATGATCAAAAGCCGATTGGTGAGGAGTGTGCACACAGTCAATAGTATCTCCATCTGGACTCTGCAGGATAGAAAAACATTAGAACTCAAAGGAACCCATCATAGAATCAACAAAGGAAAATCAACAACACTGATTTCTTAAGATCCTTGATGAGCTTTTTCAACACACACCATGTCAAAGTTGAAAAGGACATCTGAAGTATTAAATTGAAATTGATATGTTGTTGATAATTATGTTTCTATTTCTACTGGTTTCTTTGTCACGTTCAATAAAATATTTTCTACATCTTCAACATTCTTTGGTTTCTTCTAATATCGCTGAATTTATAGTTGTAACTGTTCTCTCTTGAATCCTTATGATAAGTGTTATCTTGTGTTTTTGAAATTCAAGATTCATTAGATTTCAAATGTTGCATTATATCTTTTTACTTCTACTTCCCTTATCAGTTGGTCCTCACAATGTTGTCGTATATGCTTTTTCTTGCTTCTTGTTGCCCACTCATATGGCTTTGCTAATCAAGATAGTGATTAGTCAAAAATTGAAGCTTATTCATTATGTTCTTAATGTACTCTTTCCACTAGATAGATGGTAGATTTGTTTGTTTAGAATTGTGGAGAGCATAGGAGCTCACAACTAGATGCTATAGAAAATCATATTCTTGTCTTAAGTTGCCCTCTTAACCTCACTTAATTTGACTTCATATTCTATCAATATTTTCCCCTTTCCTCTTCTGGATTTTTGGTGTTTTTGTTAGTGGTGATTCTGAGAAATGTGAGTAAATATATACTAGAGTATTTTCTTGAGGTATTGCTATTTTGTGAAGGATGACAGTGGGTGATGATAAATTAAGTAAAAATTGACATGGGACTAGAAGTGGAAATGGCACTCGTGTATATTAGTTGTATAGAAAACATATAATTTAATGATATCTAACAACATTATACACAAACAATACAAAGCTATCTAGGATATATCATAGTTATTATCATAATATACAAGAGACATATAAGTCAAAATCTGGTTAACAGATGAACCATTTCCAGGATGATATATTTACAATTGGCTTAAGTGAAGTTTGTGATAATTATCATGCTGATAGTTTCACGTCTGGTAGATGATAACTATTCTCATGTTTCTTTGGCATTGTTCACAAGTTGCTTTAAAGTTGTGGATAACGCGCTTCAATATTTTTTGTTTGAATACAAGTCTTAACTTTTGCACAACTTTTTTTTGTAGAACTCAATGTGTCTAGCTGATATAAAAGAATAAGTTTCAATTTTTATCATAATTATATATTTAATTATGGGATATAAAACCCATTCTTTCTTAGTGCTGAATGAGTTTGTTGCAGGAATATGTTTTTCTTGTCTCTATCTGCTTGCTGGTCCTCAAATGATGCTTTGAACTTACCATCCTTAGTGTACTTTCCTCATCATCTTGTTGTCCTCAGAATTAGCTATACAAAGAAACTAAATTCTGTACTATCAATTACAACATTTTTGTTACTTTGGCAATACAAATTATTGTTTTCATGTGCTTGTAATGTCAACATGATATGCTTGGAATGCTCTCACCCACTTAGGTTGCTGCTCGTTGTGATTACTTTGTAATAGAAAGTATGTCAAGCTATTATGTCATTCATTTCAATGAATCTGAGACAAACTAGATACTGATTTAGCAAATGCATTTATTATTGCAAGAATTCTCTTTTCACGAATAGATAACAACTCACCCTTGTTTCACTTGGGTCTCTCAAAGGAGGCAAGAGTAACTTGCTCCATATGATCAAGAGTAACGAGTGTGATTCCCCATATACACTTCTTATATTGATCTTCTTTCTGTTCATTTAGGTACACTCAAACACTATGAAGGATCTCCACATTCTTTGAGAATAACATCAATGATTTTTCAACAATATAAATTCACCTTTCAACGGATCAACAATATAATAACCATATTTGTCTGAAATTTGTCTAAAAAATTCAATATTCAATAATGGGCAATATTTTTTACCATCTATTGAGAGTTTAGAATGAAATATTTAATCTTAACTAATAAGTTTTTATTGAAAAAGGTTATCTTTTTACCTTATTGCTATGCTCAAGTGTGCATCATTCACTTCATTCTTATATTGCACATTGAATAACTTCACCATTGAGTTTAAAGTATCACTAGTCATCCTCCCCTTAGGCTTTTCTACCCTTGAACTATAGATGGAAAAACTTGAAATCATGTTTAATGGAAAGTACTAGTATACATGGTATGATTATTCTTTAAAGGGTACTAGCTCAATGGAAGAGCACCTACTTTACAAGTAGGAGGACGATGGTTCGATTCCATCGTGCCCCAATATGACTAAATAAATGATCAAATAAACAACCAAATAAATGACTAAATAAATGACCAAATAAATGACCAAATAAATGATCAAATAAATGATCAAATAAACGACCAAATAAATGACCAAATAAATGACCAAATAAATGACTAAATATATGACCAAATCAACGATCAAATAAATGACTAAAATAGTTTAGTCATAAATTTGGTCGCGAGATAAATGACCGGCAATAAACTACCACTGGTCACATGACCAAAATTGGTCATTTATCTAAAATTTTTGGTAGTTTATTTGGTCATATATTGCTATTTTTGTACTAGTGCATGGTCTTTATTCTCTCCCAATTCGATATCTTGTTCAACCCTCTTGCTAACCTTTCATTCCTGAATGCTAGTCCACCATGTAAGTGTTGTACCTCTCAACCTTTCCTTTTCTATCTTCACCTTCTTCTCTTCTTCTACATCATCCAAATCAAAGTAGTTTTCAAGTGCCTCTAACCATCCAAGAACTTCTTTAGTATCCATATTTCCTTGGTAGATGGGTAAATCTACATTGCTCTTGCTTCCAGTACCTTGTACTTCCTTTATCAATTTGATAAACCTCCTCTCCTTGGGATAATCTCTTTCCCCATGACCCCTATTATCTTGTCCTCCATGGAACTCTCCTTGTTCTTCATGGTTTTCCTCATGAACCTCTTCCCTTCTAGGTTATATTATCTCTCTTTCTAAGGCTTCTATCCTCTCTATGAATTGAATTCTTTCTATCCTCATCTTCCTCTCTTCTCTTTCCTTTGCTGCCTCTAGTTCTCTATACTCTCTATCCTTTTTCTCAAGTGTTGCCTTCAAATATTCTATTTCTCTAGCCATCTGATTCTTAGGTGCCATGAATCTTCAGACTTCTACCCAAACCTTTCCCTAATGATCTGATACCACATGATGTAGAGGAGGTCTAGTGGAAGGACTAAATGATGGATTTGAAGGATAAACCTTTGAGTGGATTAGGCACTAGCTAATAACCCCTAAGGCCTATATACACTAAAGTGAACCCAAATGAACACACCTTTACCAAATGGATAATATGGATGCAACTAACCTATATTAGTTGGATTTCACAAGATTTTATAGGTTATAAGGTTTAGAAACAAACCCAACATCCCAAACACCCAAATAGACAAACATGCCTAATAGCCCTTCCTTGTAGCCCTCCAGCGGTACAAAAATGAAAACAACTCTAGATCTTTCCTAGACATGAGGAAAACACATTAGATTTTCAAATACCCTTTTGGATGAAAAAAAAACACATTAAAAATTGGACATATTTTATTTTGGACAGATTCAAGGGTCTTTAACCTGTACCCTGCCAACAAGCACCAAATAAGGTAATTTAACAAAGGAACTATAAGTTTTATACATTCCATGACTTAAAGACTTTTAACAGTCTTTCCATATGTTCTCAAACCTCCAAATATGCAACCAATTTGGGTCGTGGATGCTTCCAAGTGTTAAAGCCCCAAATTACTCCCAAATAACCCTCTAAACTAGGACTCTTTAATAAAATGCCTTCTAATCACTTCTAGGACCAACCAAGGGTGGATCCACTATAGATAGGGTGTATTTAGACACCAAAAAAAATAAAAAGTATATCTCCTTCAATCAGATCTCTCACTGCTGCTCCCAACCAACAACTTCCATTAACCCTTCAATGCTCTTTCTCGACAATCACCATCAAACAACTTATCTACACATTATATTGTTGCATTTGGCTAAGGAGGTCTTGGAATATGGTAGAGGAAGAGGGTATTCTCAAACTTTGGTTTTTTCAACAAAGGCCCCTTAAGAGAGATTCTTTTGATAATTCTTCAAAATGTGGTTGCAAAAAGGATCAAGAGAAGATTAAATTAGTTGGGGAACTATTTGTGAAATATGGGTCTGTTAAGCCCATCGAGGCTCATGCCTCCCAATCTCTTCAACAATTATTCTCTCTTGGAATGTTAGGGGGTTAAATAGAACCCCTCAACAAAATGATATTCATGATTTGGTTGCAGTTCATTCTCTCAACATCTTATATATTCTTGAGAGACTAAGCTTTCCATTGACTCCATGCTTCAATGTGCCTCTAGCATTTTGTGTTTTGGTTGGGATGTTAGTGCATTAGTTCTCTATTTTTTTATGGAGTTCTGGATCTCTTTTAGAACTCAAGAAAGATCAAGTTCTACTCTGGTGGATCTCTAGCCTCCCTTCTCTTTCAATGGTTGCCTCTAGTTTAGAATCTAGAAAGATTATTTTGGTTACTAATGTGTATGCCTTGATCAATTTTTTTGGAAATTTTTTATTTAGTCTCATATAAGGTATGTTGGATCATGCACTCCTTTTACTCCTTGGGTTGTATTTGGCGATTTCAATTCAATGTTAAGTTTGGGGGAGAAAAGGACTGGGAAGGCTCAGTTGGGTCCTTCCTCGAATCTCTTTTGTGAGAATGTGGACCTCCTGAATTCAATTGATGTCAAACTATCTAATGGGGTCTTTACTTGGAATAATAGAAGGTGTGAAGAAGATTCTATATTTGAATGTTTGGATAGGTTTCTTTCTTTCTATTTTTGGGTCAATGATAGCTTGAGTACCACTTTTGAAATTCTTGATTGGAGGGGTTTTGATCATTGGCCTATAAAATCTTGTGCTGCTTCTATTGAAATTCTTAAAAATAATCCTTTTAAGTTCTACCTTATGTGTCATCACGACTCTTCCCTTCATGATTTAATTGCTTAGTGGTGGAGAGATGATGGCCCCGCTTATGATACTACTATGTATTCCTTTGTTAATCAATTGTATCTTAAGAAATGGAACATGTTATGCTTTGATAAACTTCATGCTATGAAGAAGAATGTTTAAACACACCTTGATGTTATTACTCATCAAATTTGGAATCATGGTTTCTCAAAGGATTTGGGTAGAGTGAAGTCCCAGGTTGTGAGAGAATTGGAGTGGGAACTTTGAGAGGAGATTTTTTGGAAGTAGAAGGTCTATATTGAATGGCTTCAAGAAGGTGACAATAATACAATTTTTTATCATAATTTGGTGCAAGCTCACCATAATAGCAGTTATATATCCTCTTTAGTGAATTTAGAAGGAATTATGTTATCATCTCTACAAGATTTGTCTTGTGAGGATACTCAATACTATTCTACTCTCATTTTTGAAGACTCGCCTCCTACTAAAAATGAGGAGAATATGATCTTTTCTTTTATCCCCTCTCTAGTCAACAAAGTGATGAATGATTTCTTCATGCGTCTGATAGCTCCGTCTGAATTAGAGAAGGTTGTTTTTGGGGTGCGTAAGGGTAAAGCTCTAGGTCCGGCTGGTTTTCTTGTAATTTTTTTTAAGGAATTCTGGGATACTATTAATTTGGATTTGATGGAGGTGGTCCAAGAATCTCATGGTAGAAAACAAATGCTTTGGGACTTGAATTCTACTTTTCTTGTTCTTATTTCTAAAAAGGAAGGTGCCAATTGTCTAGATTTTTTAGGCCCATTTCTCTGTATAATGTGGTCTACAAAATTGTTGCTAAACTGATTGTAGAGAGGCTCAAAACCTAGCTCCTGACTTTGATCTCACATGAGCAAGGGGGTTTTGTGGCAGGTAGATAAATTCTAGATGGGGTGGTGTTTGATTCTAAAGCTATTCACTCTATGGTGGTGTCTAAGGAGAAACTTATGTTCATCAAGCACGATATGGCCAAAGCTTATGATAAAGCTAAGTGCCACTTTTTACAACAAATTCTCATCACTTTTGGTTTTAGTGAGGAGTGAGTCTGTTGGATGATGAGCTATGCTACTTCTTCATCTTTTTATGTTATTATCAATGTTGACTCGTTTGAGTTATTTGGAGCTTTAAGGGGTCTTTGCCAAGCGGTTCCTCTTTCTCCCTATTTGTTTATTCTTATGGCAGAGGGCTTGAGAAGATTTATTAAGTTTTGGGTTTCCCATGGCTTGAATTAGGGTTGGAGTTGGGGTAATGAGATGCCTAAGTTTTCTCACCTTTAGTTTTGTGGATGATACTACTCTTATGGGGGTTGCTTGTCTTCAAGAGGTTGAATCTTTCAGACAAACATTAGATCTTTATTTGGCTACTTCAAACCAAAAATTCAATGAGCATAAATCTTCTATCTACTTCTTCAATACTCTTGAGGTTATTCAAAGAATGATTTCCAATATTTTGAGGTTTCAAATTGGCTCTCTTCCCTTACTCTATTTGGGTATCCTTCCTTCTATTGGTAGGCTGCCTAGACCATGCTAGCAAGATTTGTTGGATAAGTTGTGTTAGAAGGTCAATCACTAGTCTCATCGATGGTTGTCCGCAACTGTTAGGGTGAGTTTTTTTCAGTATGTGATACAGGCTCTCCCTATCTATAGGTGTTTTGTTTAGATGACCCTAGTGTATTTTCTTAAGGAATTTGATGCTTTCTCTCACCAATTCCTTTGGATTGGTAATTTGCATGTACTTATAAATGGAGCTTAGTTAAGTGGGATTCTATGTAAGCCAAAGGAGGGGGGTCATCGTCTTTGTTATGCTCTCTTAAATTGGGAATCTCTTGGTGCTAAATTATATTGGTGTTGGTGTACCTGTCAAAATTAAGTTTCATCTAACATTCTCATGCATAAGTATCAAAAAAGAGTTAACTTTCTAGATGTTCCTCACTATCGTTTAGAACGAAGGGGATCTCTGATTTGGTGCACTTTGAAAGTTTGGGATCAACTAGTTAAGAGTGGTCTCTTTTGGATATATAGTAAGGGCTCATAAGCTCTCTTTTGGTTGGATTCAAGGGGTGGCAATCCTCCTATCCTCTCTATGTATCCACATCTCCACCTCTCTATAATACTTTTATTGCAACAGGTTGTGAAAATGTTTCACACTATAAGACTGCTAAGAATTAGGGTTGGTTGATGGTTATGGATGGAAGGTTTCTCATGAAAGTATACCAAGTTGATCAAAGGAGGTTCATTAGGTGTTGGCTCAGATTCTTGCTTCTTGTGATTGTAATTCACTCATGGGGCAGGATGCACTAGCCTGGGGCAGAGACTTTTTTTTAAGTATTATGTTGTTATTGGGTATTTGGAGCTTATTAGACAATTGTTTGGAGGTGTAGAAGTGCCTTGGTGGAAACATGTGTGGAGTGAATTTTCTTGACCTAAGCACAACTTTTTCATGTGGCTGGTGGTGCAAAATCGATGTCTTACTTGGGATGATTTTTGTAAGTAGTTCTTCCAGGGTCCCTCTATGTATGTTTTGTGTTGCAATATTGAGGAGTGTTTTTCTCACATCTTCTTTCAATGCTCCTTCTGTACCTAGAGATTTGACACTTCTGGTAGGGTATTTGGAATCAGGTTTGCTGACATGTTTCCTCTTTGACTGAATTTTGAGCCCTCTTTGGTAAGCCCCCTATTGAAACCTCTTTTCTCTAGGTTGCCTAGGATCTAGGACCCACTTTCATTATCTGTCATATTTGGTAGGAAAGAAATTGTAGGATTTTTCTTGATGCTAAGATGGTTGTTCAACACTTGTGGTGAAAAATTGTCCATTCTCTTCATGGTAGTGTCTTGGAAAAGTGTGACTTTGATGGAGGAGTGAATCATGGGGATGTTGATATTTGTAATCGATTCAATTTTTCTCTTTAGGGAGGTGTTCTTTCTCTTGTGAGGAGGTGTTCTAGGTAGATCATGCATAATAGATGCTGACATCCTTTGCAAAAGATAAATAGGGAGGGTCGTTGGTCCCCTCCTCCTCAGGGAGTTTTGAAAATCAGCACTGATGGTTCATCTCGAAGGAATCTTGATCATGTCGGTACTGGTGGAGTAGGTCGTGATAGCTCTGGAGATATTCAATTCATTTTCTCAATTTATAAGAGTCTTCATACCAATAATTTAATGGATGGTCTTGTCATTTTGTATGTGGTGGAGCATGGTTGTGTTCTTGGCTAGAAAAGGATTATTTGTGACTTGGATTTTTAGGTGGTGGTGACTTTGTTGAATGTGCAACGATTAGATGATATTAGTCAGCACATATCTATGGTGATCCAACAGATTCTTTGGTTGTGTGGCTCCTTGGAAGCTGTTACTTTTAGTGACATTCCTAGAGAGTTGAATGAAGTTGCAAATTTTTTGGCCAAATGAGCTTCTCATTATGTGTTGGATTGGAATATAGTGGATAGAGGGCAATTATCTCGGATATGTCCCATTTGTTGGAACACTTAGTGGAAATTAATAGGGTTGTGTAATGTTCATTTTTTTAGCATGTGACCCTTCTTGCTTTGTATCTCTTTCTCTGATTGAATAAATTTTTACCTCTCTTTAACTAGAAGTGTTTAAAGATAAAAATATGCATGTTCCACAATATAAACAAATTGATTGAGTTGTTTGAATAAGATTATGAAGAATAAAATATATAAAATAAATATAAAAACAATCTTAGAGATTACGAGTTTCTCAATGATATTTCATTTAAATAAAGGCTTGCACTAAAAGATTGTAGTTCAATCGATGCCTAATAAATTCATGGTTGACATCCAATTATAAGTTTATTATTTCCTGTCTTATTAAATCAGTAAAAAATAATAAATAACATATTTTAATAGAATTTGTCAATTTGCTTTTAATTTTTTTAATCAAACAGGGATACAACATATTAAACTGCACGATTATCGTCAGATATTTCCAGTATTATTATTTTTCAAGCTGCTGTGAATTTTTGATAGAAGACGAGCTCCTCAATTCCTTGTTAATCTTATGTAAATCATCGGTGTAGTAAAGATTATAATTAAAATGTTTTTGAGAGGGCGGCTGCCGTCCAGAAAGAATCAGATTCGCAAGTGAATATGTTCAGCGAGCAGTCAATTTAACAATGACAACAGCCATGACGTTTCTTTCACTCATATTCTGACAAAAAATGTTTGGTAAAAAGTGATGTTCATGGTTTAATATGATTATGTTGGATTCAATGTGTGTGTTTTTTTAATTAATTGGGAATAGTTCTAATCTATTATAGTGTCAAATTAAAAAACTTTAAGATCAAGCTAATATAGCATCAGAAATAGAAGTCTATGAACAGTATATGTAGAAAATATTTAACTTAAAAGTCCAGAGACAACAACTCAGAACAAGAAGAAAAAAATAGAGTAGCACTAAACTCATAACATAGATGCGGATGTAGTGAGCCCACCAAGGGCATTAGACCCATAACATAGATGCGGATGTAGTGAGCCCACCAAAAAAGATCATGACTCCTAGTCATGTGAATTTCAATTGCCTTCGAGGTAACCCAAGAATCATGTTGCTTATGTGTGGTCATGTGTCATGAGCCATAATCAATGTATGTACAAATATATTATTATCTAATGTGTATGTATAATTGATGCAAATGTCATCTTAAATAGGTGTCATATATATTAATGCATATATAATTAATATAATTGTTAGAAATAATGATATAATGTATTATTAGACTAATTAAATAAATTAATAAATAATTTATGTATTAAAATAATAATAATAATTTAATTTTAAATTAATAATTAAATGTGTCTCTTATATTATCTCCTATTAACATTAATTATATTAATAAATGATTAGATTCCCTATATTAATAATTAAAATAGATTCCTAATTAATAAATAATTAATATTAAAGTCTCCTACATTGTAAATAAGGGAAATGTTATAATTTACTAATATCACCTATGAGTAATTATAATCGATAATGTGTACAAGTAAATGTACCTTCATAGAATTAGGGTTAATCATCAACAATAAATGAAATAGTAACTAAATACAACCACAATTGAGCAACTATTTAACAAAATCAATGATTAATTAAGCATCCTATGGCTTTCTAACTAAGATGTTAATGAGTGAGCTCTCAGCAAGCTCTCATTAATGACAGTCCTAGAATGAGAATTGATAAAGATAAACAATAAGCTAAAGCTAACAATTATCAAAGATAAAAGCTAAAATGCTCTTAAATGCCTTTCTAAACTCAAATTGCAAGAGGTTCAATACAATTCTCAGATGTGTGGTTGATGATAATGAAGAATTTTAGCCTCCCTTTTATAGATTTCCCAATAGTAGGGGGTGTAGTTGCCTTTGATCATGATTGAGTTGGGGTTAAGTCCTTGGTTCCACCTTTTGGGGACAATGCAAAGTTTGTGTCCTCAAAGCTTGGGACAAGAAGACAAAATCAATGGATGAGATTCTCTTTTCACTTTGAGTGAATGAGATTCAATTTTGGCTTGATCCATGTGAAGATGTTTCCTTAAATCTCATTGGTTGCCCATATTTCCTCTCATTTTAGTTTGTTGAGAGTAATTGAGATTTATTAATTGATTTAATTGATTTATTTTAGCCATGTACCCTTTGAATGGGTTGAATTTAATTTAATCTAAAACTATACAATTAATTGATTTAATTGTATTTTGATTTGATTACACTTGATTAAAATATTCTTAATTTTGATTGATCTTGATTAAATATTTGATTTTTGTTTTGATTGGCTAATTATGCATTATGATCTCATTAATTCAATTATATCCTTGATTTGCTTTGATTTGACTTGATTTGCTTTGATTTAATCTGATTTATCATTAAATTATCTTTGTCAATTTTTAGGTGATTACAAATGCCCCTCTTTGAGTTGACGTGCGAAACATGTCGATTCAAAGAATACTCTAATCTTGCTTGATTGATAGGTCTCGATTCACTGATGATCATTCTTTGATGTTCATTTGATGTCTTGCGATGATCGATCCTTTGATTCCTGATATGGATTTGATGTGGATATGATTGATATGAAGCTCTCTCGATAAATGATATGGTTCTCTGATGATCGTTCCTGATATGATGATTGATTTGATGATGGTTCTCGATATGATGCTTGATTCGATATGTTGATTCTCGATATGATGTTTGATTTTAGATGCAATGCCCCATTCATTTGATTACGAAATTTTTTTTGATAAAAGCTTTCGCTTTGATTCGATGATCGGTTCCTTGATTTTCGATGATGTTACTACTATTTTTTATTATGATATGATTGCATGCCCCCTCGGGAAATGAATCGAAATGATTTTGGATGATTTGGTTGAGATTGGGAAATTTTGATTTATTTCCTGATAAAATTGATTTCAAAATGCCCCAATGATGAGAGAAGATTTGATTGATAAGAAGAGATAGATTGATGTTGGTTTGGTATCATTTGATGTCAGTCAGAATCACTTGGTTGATATTGATGTCAATTTGATAGGATAAGTTGATGGGTTGATATTTCGCTCTCAAGATCTAGAGAGACAAAACAATGATGTTTCTTCCTCACGATATAGAGTTAGGAGACTTGATGTGCTCAAGATGAGCAAATGGATGATAGGATAACTTGATTGACGTTAGATGATCAATTGGATGATTTGACTGATTGATATTTGATACATGATATGATTTAGATGATATAGAATTATGGATTGATAGAAGAGAAGGTGATGAACAGGATTAGGTTGCCCCTATTTGATTAGCATGATTGATTATTGATGATTTACTTGATGAAGCATGGATCATTTTGATGAATCAAACATTTGAAGATGTATCTTGATGACATTGATGTACCTTTGATGATCAGATTGAACATGATTTTTGATGATGGATACTTTAGGCATTGATGATGTTAATCAGGACTTTGATTATATTGATGGACATTGGATGATGTAGATTTCAAGCCATTTGATGATGTACCATTGATGATATCATTGATTATTTGATGTATCTTGATTTGGTCTTTTGATGATGATAACTACACCCCCTTTAGCTTTCCTCTTGCAAATTAAGCTAAGATAGGCCAAATACATACAATGCATTTAATCTAAGATGTATGCAACTAATTGTCATTATTCAAAATTGAGAGCTTATTTTCATCATTGAGCTTTTGGAACATGAAATTGGTACATTCCTCACTGGTTCAACCATGATGATGTGAATACCTCTTTCCTCGGATTTTAACAATTGCAAGTAAACAATCAAAGAATTGATCCCTTTCATATACAAATGTCCTCAATGATTCTTTGATGATCATGTCATTAGACGGATTCGCATACTGCTATGAATCAACTTGGCAAGAACTCAAGTAGAAATCAAGAAAATATCATGTCTTCATCATCGTTGATCTAGTCCAAGACTTCATCAATTTGCTGAAAAGACATGGTTCCAAAAATTTAGTAACACTTTGAACATTTTTGCTTTTGTTTGTAGATCCATATTTCAAAAACTTCATCCCCTTTGATCCTTAGTTATGTTTAAACCTTTTTAGATTTTGATCTGATTTGATTAAGCTTTTTAGATTTTGATATGATTTTTCAAATTTTGTCATTTAAATCAAGTATTTGGATGTTTGAAATGTGATATTGATCAATAAGTTCAAGTGTAGCAATTTTCTGATTTTGATGCAATAATTTGAGCCAATTGATGTCTTCTTTACAAAATCTCATTGAATTTGGATTGGTGCCCCCAGTTTGATTGAGCAAAGATCATGCTTTGTTAGGCAATGCAACTTTTGAGTGTTTACTTTTGCAATTTTTCGATTTTTTTGGAATTTTTTGATTTTTGATGTTTTTGGAATTTTTAGAGATTTTTGATGTTTTTGAATTTTTAAAGATTTTTGATGTTTTTGGATTTTAGAAATATTTTTGATTTTTTTGGATTTTAGAGATATATTTTTTTTTTTTTTTTTTTAAAGATTTTACGATTTTTTCACTTTTTTTGAATTTTTAAAGATTACTAGTTCTCAAGAAAGACCACATTGAATTTCCCCGATGTCTAGCAAGTTATAGGATTTGCAAATTGATGGATGATGGATGAAGCAAGTATGTTACCCATAGGACCATCTCCTCAAGATTATCCAAGCTAGGAAAAATAATATCTCAATATAGGCCAATGATGTGGTGTTGGATAGCATATGGAATAATGACCTGGTGTCATGACAATGGTCCAAAAGAATGGACATATCAAGAGACTTTTGATAGCATTTTTCTTTTTTCATTTTTTTTATCTTTCATTTGGATCAAGATTAAGGGATCAATGTGGATAGGATCACACAATCATGATAAGGGGTGATGAAGACTATGAGTGAATGGTTTGGGATTATGGGAAGGCTTCTTAGGAATAAGAAAGGTGTCTTTAGGATAAGAAAGATCATGATAAGGTAGTGTGAATGAAACAAGTGAACAGGCTGATGGATAGGATAACTCATGTCAAGATACTTAATCTCATGGATATGTTCAACCTTGTCAAGATCAAAGGTGAAAAATAAAGTACGGATGCAAGTGAGATAAATGGTAGAAAGATGGAGGATATGATGGATGAAACTTGCCCCCAAGTGTAGAGAGTGCAAGAGAGAGGAATTATGCATGACACCTGTTTTCCAGGTTTTCATCATGGTACTTATCCAAGATGCCAAAAGAAGTGGTTTTCACCATAGGATGGATTTTTTTTTTTCTTCTTTTTTTTTTTTTCAATTTTCTCTTTTTGGATGAACTCAAGCTTCATGCTTTTTGGATATTCCTTGAAAAGGTATGATATGATGGGCCAAGACCACTGAAAGTTATGCTCAAAGATATTGATAGGGTGATGGAAAGGTGATATGATGGATAAGGTAAAGGGTGGCTAAAGATTTATGCAATGGATTGGATAAGGGAAATGGAAGGATGATGAATGAGAGGATAATAAGTCTTTCCACATGTGAGTGGCAAAAAGGGAATGGAAGGATAATGAATAGGAGGATAAGAAGTATTATCAAGATCAAGATTGATACAAACCTTGAAGGGTAGTGGAATGATGGAGGAAAAATGGGTGAAATAGCTTGAGATTTTGATGTAAGAGAGGATATGGATCTTGAGCCACAAAGACTAAAAATGGATAGATGAGATGGAATACGTTTGGGAGAATGTCGAGTGGAAGTCTTTGGAAGCTTGAATGTCAACTTTGATTTCTCTTTCATGTGTAAGTCCTTCAAAAGTGACTTGGGAATCCACACTTTCTTTGATTTGTCTTTCCTTTTGGATGCTTTAAGATGCATTTCTTCAATGAGGAATTTAGGAACCCACATTTTCTTTGATTTTTCTTTTTGCTTGATGGACCTTTGTGGTCTCTTGAAAATTTCTTTTTTTCTTTCTTTCACATGTCGATTAGATGGGACATGGTTCTCTTCATACATAAGTGGATTCTTGGATTTCTGATTTTTATGTTGCACATTCAAACTGCTTCCAAAAGACTTGGGATTGATGGATGAATAAGGTTGGTATGAATGGTTCATATGGATGGTTTGATATGGAGGGTTCGTATGGATGGGTGTTTGGTTTCTCAAGTATGTATGTCTTTTTTGATCTTGATATGGTATAGGGTAAGTGGATTGTGGGATAGGGATGGTAGGAAAGGTTGATGGAGGGATATAGGGACCCAATATAGATGGAAGATGTGAAGGTTTCAACTTTGGGATATAGGGACCAAGGATGGATTTGGAGGATGTATAAGGAATATGAGTATGCACAAATGAAGGTAAATGGGATGTGGGAGGGATATCAACATCTTTATTTTGAACTACATGGCCAAGGCTTTCGTCTTTCGGATTTATCTTTGTACCAATAGGCTTATATGTAGCTTTGATAGGAGTGACTTTGATATGAGAAATTGAAGCTTGAGATAGATATGGAGCCTTATGAAAAGTGGATGTTGGGATACTTTGATCTTGACAAGGATCTTTTGATAGCCTAGGAAGAATACTTTTCTTTTGATTTTCAATAATTTCATTAGAGATGGAAGGTATATCTTGATCTTGCTTAGGATATGGGTATGATATAGGAGATGAAGGAATATGGGATATATGAGATAGAAGGGTATCTTCTTGAAAGAAATGGAAGGGTATGAAGGGTTCATCATGGAATTCTTGGGATATGGGACTTTGGTCAACTATAGGATAAGGAGTGATAATAGCTTGATCTTGATCCTTAATAAGACTTGTTTCTTTGCACTCTTGATTAGTCTCTTGATATGGAGCCACTTCTAAGGACAATGTAGGAGTTTGAATTTTCACATGGGATTCTTGAAGGGATGATGGATGTTCATTTGAAATAGGAATGATAGGCATTGTAGCACATGAAAGCTTGAGGTCTATAACCTTTGAATCATGAAAGAAGTTTGTAGCAAGATGTAGGTTAGCTTGGATCTCTTTTAGAGGTAGCCCTTGAGGATATACATAGTCATTATGAAAACTGTTTGGATCTTTGTTTGATGGAGGAATATTGGATAGCTTTGCTTCAATATTAAATGGAGGAATAGTGGAATAGGTGAAAGCTATAAGAGGACCACTACTAGACATGTGTTCATAAGTTTTATCTTGCTTGAGAGTAGTATCATCATTAGATGAGTCATTAGGATTTTCAATTTCAATTATGTCATCATCAATAAGATTTTGGATTTTATGCTTCAACTCCATGTAATCTGAAGTTTCATGCTCATTATGTCTATGATATGCACAATAGTTGCTCAAAAAGATAAAACCACATGAAGTGATTTGAGGCAACGTGATGAGATCATTTTCAAGGAGTTTTTCTAAAGCTGATTCGTATGAACTTCCAAAAGGAGTAAATGATCTATCCCAAGGATATTTGGATGTATTTAAATATTGTTGAGATGGGACTAATTCCTCTTGATTTCCTTGATCAAATATGAGATTCTCTTGATATTTTGAAATAGGTTCTTCATCAAATATTGGTTTTATCATTATGATATTCTTGATCAAATATAGGATTTTCATGATATTCTTTTTTATCAAATTTTGAATTATCAAATATATGATGTTCATAATGTTCTTCTTGATCATAGAGGTAAGGAAACAATGTTCTTAATGAAGATTTGTTGGATAATGTTTCCATTTCTTTTTCAATTTCTTGAATTCTTGTAAATAGAATATTCTTTTGAATCTTTATTGTTAATTGATTTTTGGATCTTAATGAATGTTTTCTTTTTGTAATCAAAGATCTTCAAGCATAACACAATGATTTTATCAATTATCACAAGAAATTCTTCCAAGCAACCTACCTAAGGTCAAATTTGGCTTTTAAATGACTCTAATGAGGTAGGCTTGCTAATTGATCAAGGATTTAGTATGGATTCCATTCAAAATGGACTTTAATCTCTCATCCCCCAAGTATGTTAAGGGGCTTCCCACATGCACCAAGGTATGATTTTGTGCAATCCATGAGGATTACTAGAGGAAGTTCAAAAAATTAAGATCCTTTTGTCATGCACCCCATTAAGGATACATGCATTTTGTTTTAGAGTTGGTTGGATCCCCGTGGTAAAAGTGAGCGTATCCCACTTTGGGCTATCCCTCTCACCAGCCTCGTTAAGGCAAACTTGGGAGGCGAGCCCACTAAAGTTCTAGCATGTTCATTTTGAAAGCAATGAAAATGGAATTAAAGTTAAGCTTTTGGGAATTTGGTTCACCAAGAAGGTGAAGAGCATATCCCTAACTTTCCCCTTAGTTCCCAAACACAATTGACAATATCCAATTGATTTCACCCACTAACTATAGGGATTTGAGTATTTCTACTCTTCCACAAACAAGGGGCTTTGATTTATGTCTTTGATTCTTTAATCCTTCTTAATTACTAGATTTTAAATGCACCAAATGCCACAAGCTAAGGGAAAATATTGACTAGTTTAGGCTTACCTCTTTCTTTGTAGCTAACCAAAGTTAGGGGCATTTTTTAGTGATTTCCATGATTTTATGCTTACCTTGGCTATAGTTTCTTTCCAATGTGTTTTTTCTCCAACAAGTTAGTCAACAAAGCCAACCAAAGTGAAGAAACCAAAGATCAATTTGAAGAAACAAAGACAAATTGAATTTTATGCCTTACCTGTCAAAGCTTTGCCTTCTCTTTTGAATCTGCTCTCTAGATTTTGAACTTTTCTATGTTGTTAGCAAGCGACACTTAAAAGTGCATAGGTGACACATAAAAGTGCACAAGCGACACTAAAAAGTGCACAGGTGACACATAAAAGTGCACAGGTGACACTAAAAAGTGCACAGGTGACACTTAAAAGTGCACATGCGACACAGGAAAGTGCACAAGCGACACTTCTCAGCTAGCAGACGTGACTTTATGAGGCAAAGGCAAGCTAACTTTATCGTAGAGGCGCAATTCTTTGGTTTGCAGGCGACAAGAGAGAATGTGAGAGCGAATTGTAGTTATTAACCAGGCGCAAAAGTCCAACACATAAGCGTAAATGCAGAGATAATAGGTGACATCAAAACGTCTGTAGGCAAATTGTTTGTAGGTGACACTTCACCTATTTTCTGCAGAATAAACATGGAAAATAGCAAATACAAGCATACAAAAATAATCCAAATGATGAGATTAGATACAATGAGGCTTAGGGCCCCATGGTGGACACCATTTTGTGTACAAGTAGATGTACCTTCATAGAATTAGGGTTAATCATCAACAATAAATGAAATAGTAACTAAATGCAACCACAATTGAGCAACTATTTAACAAAATCAATGATTAATTTAGCATCCTATGGCTCTCTAACTAAGATGTTAATGAGTGAGCTCTCAGCAAGCTCTCATTAATGACAGTCCTAGAATGAGAATTGATAAAGATAAACAATAAGCTAAAGCTAACAATTATCAAAGATAAAAGCTAAAATGCTCTCAAATGCCTTTCTAAACTCAAATTGCAAGAGGTTCAATGCAATTCTCAGATGTGTGGTTGATGATAATGAAGGATTTTAGCCTCCCTTTTATAGATTTCCCAATGGTAGGGGGTGTAGTTGCCTTTGATCATGATTGAGTTGGGGTTAAGTCCTTGGTTCCACCTTTTGGGGACAATGCAAAGTTTGTGTCCTCAAAGCTTGGGACAAGAAGACAAAATCAATGGATGAGATTCTCTTTTCACTTTGAGTGAATGAGATTCAATTTTGGCTTGATCCATGTGAAGATGTTTCCTTAAATCTCATTGGTTGCCCAGATTTCCTCTCATTTTGGTTTGTTGAGAGTAATTGAGATTTATTAATTGATTTAATTGATTTATTTTAGCCATGTACCCCTTGAATGGGTTGAATTTAATTTAATCCAATACTATACAATTAATTGATTTAATTGTATTTTGATTTGATTACACTTGATTAAAATGTTCTCAATTTTGATTGATCTTGATTGAATATTTGATTTTTGTTTTGATTGGCTAATTATGCATTATGATCTCATTAATTCAATTAAATATATTTAAAGCAAAGTTTATATATATTGAATATGTTTAATTATTAATAATCATAATTCTATATAGATTTTATTATTGATAATCAAAATTATATATACAGTTTATATATATTAATAAGAATGAAATTATATATCGGTTGTGTTATATATATATATATATATATATATATATATATATATATATTTATTTATTTATATTTTTATAATATAAATGATTTATATATACAAGTTGTCAATTCCTTAATAACTCACTAATCACTGTTAAAGGGATAGGGAGTGTATAGGAAGAGGCGGTTAAATCGTTCACATGATGGAAAGATCCTGAGATAGGTAGAACCTTGAGAGAATCCACTTGTAGATTGTGCATGTGTCCTAACACAATAAATCTACCATCTTTATTAAGATCTGTGGTTAGAAGTGAAGTAAGGAATTAGAGTTTAAGTATATATTATGATTTAGAGATTATTATTAACATAATATGATTTGAATGCTTAATGATGCATGATAGTTGTTGATTACAATCTCTAAGTATGATTCAAACCCAAAAAGGGAATTTTAGAACAAATCAAGAAAGGGTCCAAAAAGGGATCATTACAAGTGGTATCAGAGCATAATCCTACCATCTTGTGGAAATTTAGTTCATGCAAACCCATTAACGAACTAGAGGAAGTGCTTCCATGGAAGAACAAGTTACCAGTTAACATCGTAGAACAATACAAACAAAGAGAGATATTAATGTTAAACTAATATATCCAGTATAGATCAGACGAACTCATTTCTTCCATCCTGCTAAGGCATCTTGATGGAGAAGGTTGTCGATGGTAGAGGTGGGGTAATTTCAGGCACATGATAGTTATCCCAATATTAGGGTTAGGCCTTGAGGGAAACCACGTGTAGTCTGTTCCACGTGACCTAGGCCCTATAACTCTTCCACTCTTGATGTCCTTAGAGGGAGAGAGAGAGAGAGAGAGAGAGAGAGAGAGAGAGAGAGAGAGAGGGTTCTCCATGATCCATACGAAAGATATTTTTTATTCATACAAATTATGTTGTTCACTTAATCCATGGTTGGTTGTTAAACTGATATGTTCGGTATGGATTTTATGAAATCATCTCTTTAACTCCGTTAAGACATCTTGAGTGTGGAGGTTGTGGATGGTAGAGGTGGAGTAATTTCGGGCACATGATGGTTATCTCAATATTGGGGTTAGGCCTTGAGGGAAGCCACTTGTAGTCTGTTTCATGCGACCTAGGCCCTGTAACTCTTCCACTTTCGATTGCCTTGGAGAGAGAGAGAGAAGGATTCCTCCACGATCCATACGAGAGATATTTTGATATTCATACAAATTATGTTACTCCATGGTTGGTGTCAAACTAATATACCCTGTAAAGATTATACTAATTCTTCTCTTTTATTCCGCTAAGACATCTTGAGTGTGGAGGTTGTGGATGGTAGAGGCGAAGTAATTTTGGGCACATGATGGTTATCCCAATATTAGGGTTAGGCCTTGAGGGAAGCCACTTGTAGTCTGTTTCACGCGACCCGAGCCCTGTAACTCTTCCACTCTAGATGACCTTAGGAAAATAGAGAGAAGGGTTTCCCTATAATCTCTACAGGAGATATTTTATACACATACAAATTACATTTATATCATTACCGATTTATCTTCCGTTTAAAAAGTTGTGCATAACCTCAGATAATATAGGATGAAATGTAGGATAAGGAATAGTCCTAATAGAAGCTTCCTAATTGGCACCATTTGATGTATTTGGATAGTGCCTAGAGATTGGGGTCGTTACAAATGATATTAATTCATAATCGATTAGGAAAAACATGTTAGGACACTCGTCAATAAGGATGAACCTAATAAGACGTATTACGTATACTTTGTTTCTTCATGCATCAGTGTGTATGCTTCGTGTTTTCAACGTGTATACTTTGTGTCTTCATGCATCAATGTGTATGCTTCATGTATACTTTGTGTCTTCACATATTGATGCATATGTTTCAAGTATGATTCTGTTTAGTTTATTTCTTGAATTTGAGGCATGCTATCAAAAGTGGTTTTGGGAAAAACTCAATTAGGCGCCATTATGAGATAGCCTAAAAATATTTTCCCTAAAAGATGAGAGGAAACATGTCTTGAGTTCAGTTGCTCATTTTTATTAAATGTAAATAGAATAGTTGCTTGAGGACAAGCAAATTTGGGAGGGGCGGACTATCATGAGCCATAATCAATGTATGTACAAATATATTATTATCTAATGTGTATGTATAATTGATGCAAATGTCATCTTAAATAGGTGTCATATATATTAATCCATATATAATTAATATAATTGTTAGAAATAATGATATAATGTATTATTAGACTAATTAGATAAATTAATAAATAATTTATGTATTAAAATAATTATTATTATTTAATTTTAAATTAATAATTAAATGTGTATCTTATATTATCTCCTATTAACATTAATTATATTAATAAATGATTAGATTCCCTATATTAATAATTAAAATAGATTCCTAATTAATAAATAATTAATATTAAAGTCTCCTACATTGTAAATAAGGGAAAAGTTATAATTTACTAATATCACCTATGAATAATTATAATTGATAATAATACCACCAATAAAGAGTTTTATAATAATAAAATACAAATTGTTAATACTAATACTATAATTCAAAAGACATGACTAGTCATGTTTATATATATATTGAATGGGCAAAGACATTATATCACAGAGGAAAAATGAGAAAATATAGGAGAAAATAAAGGAGAAAAATAAAGAGGAAATGTTGGAGAAACTCAAGGGAAGAAAATAAATAAATATATTCCAAGAAAAGATGAATAGTCATGAAATAATATGGAGGGGGTAGATTTATATACATAGATATTAAAATGATACAATTATTTATGTTGTATAATAAATATATTTAAAGGAAAGTTTATATATATTGAATATGTTTAATTATTAATAATCATAATTCTATATATATTTTATTATTGATAATCAAAATTATATATACAGTTTATATATATTAATAAGAATGAAATTATATATCGGTTGTGTTATATATATATATATATATATATATATATTGATGAAGGGTGCTCCCCTTAATACCACAAACACATAACAGAAATAGAGAAACAACAACAATATGCAAGAACAGAAAATTGGCTTCTTATTATCTCCACAAATGTGGAATTACAAACTTTCAGAATTACAATATGCAAAGCCACATGGGCATTCCCTTACAATATTCTGTAGGACAAAGCCTCGAATCAATACCCAGATCTACTACCCAGAACTATTCTGAACTGCCTAAGACAATAACACAGCCTTCCTTATATAGGCAATTATCCACCGCCTGGGAAGGTTCCAGAATTTTAGCCACTAAGGCCGACCAAACTTAGAATTATTTTATTTTACATTTTATTACATCATAGTCGGCTCAAGATAACCTTTGAAACCCGAACAGAAATTTTGAAGAAAATTATTTTTCGCCATTTCAGGTGGCCCAACTTCCGAAGACCATAAGTCATCACCAGTTGACCCGATCGGCTATTATAACCCCATTTCGGAAACGCCACGAAGCGCTCTACAACGCCTGAATCAAGCAAGCTTCATTCAGCCCAAAATTCGACCTCATCCGGGGCCTCTAAAGCCTTCAAAACTGAGTTCGAAGTTTCTGTACCCTGCTGCCAATACCGAAAATCTTCAATATCTTCCAATATACACTTGATCTGGCAATGAAACTTTACTGGCAGACTTATATGACCAAAATGAACCTCCAAGAAAGAAATCAGATCATTCTGAGCACATACAAAAATTACCAAAAATAGTAACTTTCCATAAATAGCAGCTCTGCACAAAATAGCCCTTATTGAATACAAAAATAGAAATATTTTTGGGTGATGCAAGATTGCTCTTACACCCAGGATGCTCCTGCATCAGACACCCGGGGTAATTTGAGAAGTGACCCTGTCACGACTCAGGTGTGCAGAGGAAAACCAAGACGGCTAATCTCCTCCTTTGTCAGCCATGATGAATCTTCAACAGGTCGTCCTTTCCACTTGACCAGATATTCTTCATATATCCTGTTCCTTGTGCTTCTGCCAATACGACTGTCCAGTATATCTTCGATCTCCTTAGTGTCTGAACTAGTTGCTGGAATACTCCACTGTGCTGCCGTGATCTCATCTTCAACACCTCCTTCATGATACTCTGTCAGGTCTGAAATGTTAAACACTGGTGAAATATTTAGCTCAGTAGGCAGTTCTACCTCATACGCGTTTCCTGAATCATGTTTCTTCAGTATCCTACATGGTCCAAACTTCTTCATTTTCAGCTTGTTATATGTACCAACTGGAAACCGCTCCTTCCGCAAATGAACCATGACTTCATCACCAACTTGAAATTCCTTATACCTCCTTTTCTCATCTGCCTTAGCCTTATACTGTGCGTTCATCTTGGTAATATGCTTCCTCACCTCCTCGTGGATGTTCTTCAAGTGTTCTGCAAAATCCTCAGCTTCAGCACTACTTATTTCTCCTTTATCTATCTTCCTCAATTCAGATGCATTTCTTGGACTACTTCCATATACAATCTGGAATGGTGATTTACCAGTGCTCCTGTTGACAGAATTATTGTATGCAAATTCTGCCTGTGGTAAAATCAAATCCCATCCTGTTGGCTTATCTCCAACCAAACATCTCAGCAAATTTCCCAAACTCCTATTCACCACCTCTGTTTGTCCATCAGTCTGTGGATGATGTGATGAACTGAACTTCAAATCTGTCTTTAACTTCTTCCACAATGTACGCCAGAAATATCCAACAAACTTAGTGTCCCGATCTGAAACTATGGTCTTTGGCAAACCATGAAGTCTCACTACTTCTCTGAAAAACAATTCTGCTACATGAACAGCATCATTAGTCTTCTTGCAGGAAATGAAATGTGCCATCTTTGAAAATCTGTCAACCACCACAAAAATTGAATCATGCCCCCGCTGAGTCCTCGGTAGACCAAGAACAAAGTCCATGCTGATATCCTCCCAAGGCTTCCCTGGTACAGGTAATGGATGATACAATCCTGTATTCTGCTTCACTCCTTTCGCCATCTGACATACTCTGCAACTCTGCACAAACTTCTTCACATCTTGCTGCAACTGTGGCCAATAGTAATTCTCACTAACCAAAGAAAGGGTTTTGTCACGACCAAAATGTCCAGCCAATCCTCCGCTATGCTTCTCCTTGATGAGATTCTCCCTCATAGAACTTCGTGGAATGCACAATTGACTCCCTTTGAATAGCATATCGTCCTGGATGATGAAATCCAGCCATTTCGTCCTGTCTAGAGTAACAGGTTCTGTACAAGCTTTCCAAGCTTCACCAAAATCAGGATCCTCTGGATACAAATTCTTGAGTTCCTTGAACCCAACCACTTCAATCTGCATTTCTGTCAGCAATAGTTGCCTTCTGCTAAGAGCATCTGCAACCCTATTAGACTTTCCACTCCTGTGTTTCAAAACAAATGTATAACTTTGCAAAAACTCAACCCATTTCAAATGCCTCTGGTTCAACTTTCCTTGACTATTCAAATATTGCAAAGCTTGATGATCAGTATACAAAACAAACTCCTTAGGAAGCAGATAATGTCTCCACTTCTTTAATGCCTGAACTATAGCATAAAATTTCTGATCATAAACAGAATATTTTCTCTTGGCATCATTTAATTTCTCACTGAAATAAGCAACAGGTTTACCTTCTTGGCTCATAACAGCTCCTATTGCAGTACCACTAGCATCACAATCTACTTGAAACACCTTATTAAAATCTGGAAGTGCTAAAACGGGTTGTTCTGTAACTTTTTGTTTCAACAATTGAAAACTCTTTTCTGCCCCATTAGTCCACTTAAATTCTTTTCTATCCCCTCTCATTGTTTCAGTCAAGGGCCCACAAATACTGCTAAAATTTCGGATAAACTTTCTGTAAAAGCTAGCCAAACCATGAAAAGATCTTACCTCAGTAGCACTCCTTGGAGTAGGCCATTCAAGGATAGCCTGTACCTTCTCTGGGTCCATTTTTAGACCTTCTGCTGAAATTACAAATCCCAAATACACTAACTCTTTCTTCACAAAACTGCACTTCTTCAAATTAATCAACAATTTCTCTTCTCTCAACTTCTCAAATACCATACGAATATGCATCATATGCTCATCCAATGTCTTACTAAAGATCAAAATATCATCTAGGTAAACAATGACAAACTTACCCAGAAATTCTTTCAGAACCTCGTTCATGAGCCGCATGAAAGTGCTCGGTGCATTGGTTAGCCCAAAAGGCATGACTAACCACTCATACAGTCCTTCCTTTGTCTTGAAGGCAGTCTTCCATTCGTCTCCTTCTCTGATCCGAATCTGATGATATCCACTTTTCAGATCTATCTTTGAAAAATACACAGCTCCACTCAAACAGTCCATAATATCATCCATTCGTGGCAATGGAAACCTGTACTTGATTGTGATCTTGTTTATTGCCCTAGAATCTGTACACATCCTCCACTCTCCATTCTTCTTTGGTGCTAATACCGCTGGTACAGCACAGGGACTCAGACTCTCACGGATCAATCCTTTATGTAGCAGTTCATGTACTTGTCTGTTCAACTCCTCACTTTCTGCTGGTGTCATTCTGTGTGCTGCCTTATTCGGCAAACTCGCTCCTGGGATCAAATCCATTTGATGACTGATCTTCCTGACTGGTGGTAATCCATCAGGCACGTTATCGGATACAATATCCTGAAACTCATTCAACAAATCTGCAACTTCTACAGGGACATCTTCTACTTCCTCTTTACCAGCTTTTGGAATTAAAGCAAAACATACATGCTCATGCCTCATACCATCTAGAAAATTTCTTCCATCAACAAAAGTTATCCTTGCATTACCACATACCTTTTCTTCAGTCTCCTTCAATGGTTTTAGCTTATGTCGCACTCCATCCTTTGTCAGGGAATAGGTATTTGCACGACCATCATGTACAGCACATCTGTCAAACTGCCATGGTCTACCCAACAACATATGACATGCATCCATAGATATGATATCACACAATACCTCATCTTGGTATCCGCCAATCTTGAACTTCACTAGGCATTGTTCATTGACCATGACCTTGTGGTCATCCTGTACCCAGGCAATCCGATATGGATGTGGGTGTTTCTGTCTCTTGAGCTTCAACTTTGTCACCATCTCTTCTGACACCAAATTGTCAGTGCTTCCACTATCAATAATCACATCACAACATTTACCTTCACACTTGCACCTGGTGCGAAACAGGCTCCTCCTTTGCTCAGGTTCATTCTCACCACTCAACAGGACTCTTCTGTTAATCAACGTTTCTCCTCTTTCAGCATCTTCAGAATTCGATGATCTGGCATCTTCATCTACATGTGCAACTCTGGCCTGGCCTTCATTTCTCCTGTCCGTTCTGCCTTGGCGCTGAGGACATTCAAATGCCCTATGACCTTCTTCTCCACAGTGAAAACATGTTCCACGGAAGCCACCTCTTCCAGATCCTTGTCCTCTTCCTCTTCCTCTCTGATCTCTATTATTCTGATCCTGGAAGCGATTGGAATTATTTCCTCGCTGATTTTGACTGCTACTGGCCTCATCCTTCTTTTTCGGATCTTCATTTCGGCCACCATATGACCGTCCACCAGATCGTCCACCGCGACCTCTTCCATTTTGTCTGCTCTCGAACTTCTTGTTCAGCTTTTCCTCTACTTTTAGGGCAAATTGATATGCCTCCTCAATACTGTTCATTCGAACCAGATTCAACTCCTCCTGAATGCTTGGCCTTAACCCATTAAGGTATCGGGCAACTTTCTCCTTATCAGCTTCGGCATGGCCTGTTCTGATGAGGAGTCGATAGAACTCCTCTGTATACTCCTGAACAGATTTTCCTGCTTGCTTCAAACTTTGCATTTTCTTCAGTAGGTCAAGCTCATAATCCACAGGAATGAACTGTCGCTTCAATTTTTCCACCATCCGATCCCATCTTGTGATTTTATCTTTCCCTCTTCTATTTCGCTCCAATTGAATTTCTTGCCACCAGATCTTCGCATGACCTTTCAGTCTGGCCTTCGCAAATTTGACCCTGTCAGGATCCTCAACATCTTCATACTCAAAATATTCCTCACATTCATTGATCCAGTCGATCAATTCCTCTGGGTTAAGATTTCCAGAAAATGTAGGAACCTCAATCTTAGGTCTTTTCCCAATCTTGGAAATCGCCCGAAAAAGTCTTTCTTCCTCATGGTTCACAATTTCAACTTCTCCTTCTTGATATTCTTCTTCGGCTTCATCCTCGCTTTCGTCTCTGACATTAAGATTCATTCCTCTGCGAATCTCTTCTTGCAATGCTCGCACTTGTCTCTGCAGCTCTCTAACCTCAGGTGTTACAACACCAGCTCTTCCGCCACGTTCCCTTCGCGGAGGCATTTTCGCGATGCGCGCTGAAACCCTAGCCACGGTCCTGGTGCAAACTGCCTCACAGTCGGCGATCTGTTTACACACTCAAGAACTCCTGCTCTGATACCACTTGATGAAGGGTGCTCCCCTTAATACCACAAACACATAACAGAAATAGAGAAACAACAACAATATGCAAGAACAGAAAATTGGCTTCTTATTATCTCCACAAATGTGGAATTACAAACTTTCAGAATTACAATATGCAAAGCCACATGGGCATTCCCTTACAATATTCTGTAGGACAAAGCCTCGAATCAATACCCAGATCTACTACCCAGAACTATTCTGAACTGCCTAAGACAATAACACAGCCTTCCTTATATAGGCAATTATCCACCGCCTGGGAAGGTTCCAGAATTTTAGCCACTAAGGCCGACCAAACTTAGAATTATTTTATTTTACATTTTATTACATCATAGTCGGCTCAAGATAACCTTTGAAACCCGAACAGAAATTTTGAAGAAAATTATTTTTCGCCATTTCAGGTGGCCCAACTTCCGAAGACCATAAGTCATCACCAGTTGACCCGATCGGCTATTATAACCCCATTTCGGAAACGCCACGAAGCGCTCTACAACGCCTGAATCAAGCAAGCTTCATTCAGCCCAAAATTCGACCTCATCCGGGGCCTCTAAAGCCTTCAAAACTGAGTTCGAAGTTTCTGTACCCTGCTGCCAATACCGAAAATCTTCAATATCTTCCAATATACACTTGATCTGGCAATGAAACTTTACTGGCAGACTTATATGACCAAAATGAACCTCCAAGAAAGAAATCAGATCATTCTGAGCACATACAAAAATTACCAAAAATAGTAACTTTCCATAAATAGCAGCTCTGCACAAAATAGCCCTTATTGAATACAAAAATAGAAATATTTTTGGGTGATGCAAGATTGCTCTTACACCCAGGATGCTCCTGGATCAATAACTGTTGTTGAAATTTTTTCATTGATTATTTGACACATAAAATTGTTGTAAAAAATGCAACCTCTATAGTGGTTGAATTATTGACGGATCTGCCGTTGAAATAATCACTTCAACCTGGAAGAATTATCGGGCATACCTTTCATCTATTCGACCAATGTTGATTGAAATTGCGAGGACTTATGGTCAGAATTGTTAGAGTAGTCATATTATAGCTAATAATTAATTTATTTAATTATTAGTCTATTATTCTCTACACTTAAGTTAGACTTAGGCATCTCATTATAGCTTTAGGGTTTTATTGTTCACCTATATGGTTGAACCCTTTGTACATTCTTTTTATATAATTCACTTATTGGATCATAATAGCATTTTCTCTTTGCATGTCCATAAGATGTCTCTGGCTTTTTGGCCTCCATGATTTTTCTTGCTTATGTGCTTTGCTTCTTCCATTTGACAGGGTTATGCATGCAGGTGTTCTTGGGAGATTATTATTTCACCTAATCTAACATGGTATCAGAGCCATCTTGCTGCTCGTTGTTCGTGTTTTGTTGAAGTGTTTCAGAAGCAGGCGGTTTTCAAGGGTTTCAAGAGTTTTTTTTGTGGATCTGGGGGGGAGCCAAAATTTGGCTCACCTTGGGCAAAAACGGACACCACCATTGTGTCCGGAAGGTCCAAGAACCCTTAAATCCATATAAAACTTGTCCATTTTGGACACAGTGGCATCTGAGGCAAAAAAATTTTGCATACCAAGGCCGTACGGCCCTGGCACGCACTCCGAGACGACGATTTTCAAAAAAAAATTATTAAATTTTTTTTTAAGGGGCGGCCTCCCGGGCGCCACCCCACGGCCTCCGCCGAGCCGCTAGCAGCTGCAGAGCCGCCGCTGGCTCCTCCGCCGCCCCGCTGGCCTCCTCAGCCAGCCCCGCTCCGCGGCCCGTCCAGCCGCCGCCCGTGCCCGCCGCCCGCGCCCGCGCCCTCCGCTCCGCCGGCCCGCCCACCGCCGGCACCAGCACCAGCCCCTGGTCCCCGACATGACCCGGGGTTTCCTGATTCAGCCCCCAGGCCCTCTGCTGACGTCAGCAGACATGCTTTTTAATTTTTTTAAAAAAAATTGCATGTTTTTTTAGGGCTCTGTTTTTAATGGTAATTGGGCCTTTTTTGCCATATCTTCTTCATCTGGAGGCGTATTTGGGAGTTTTTTATATCATCGGAAAGCTCTTTCCGAGACGAATGCAATTATAGAGGTTTCTTTTCGAGTTTTTTGCCTCGTTTTTCATACCATGCCTTCGAAGGTAGGACTACTTTTTTGCCTTCCTGGAGCACCTGATGCTTTTTTTGGCATAACTTGCTCATACGGAGGAGTTAGTGGGCAAACGAGACATCATCGGAAAGATGATTCTGAGATGGTCGTTTTATATGAAGAGCTTTTTTCCAGATTCTTCTTCCATTTTTCGCACCAGGCTGTTGAATTCAGAGGTTTTCTTTTTCAGGTGCCTGCCAGAGCACCTGTCACTGTTTTTGCCGTAACTTGAGCATACGATGGCATTTTTTGCCAAACGAGATATCGACGGAAAGCTGGTTCCGAGACCTTTCTGTTTTTTTCAGTTTGGTTGTTTGATTTTGCCGTTTGCAGGAGTTTTCTTCCAGTCAAAGTCACGGGTACTTTTTGCATTCCGGACACTATATCTCTCACATCCGGGCTCAGTTTTCAGCAAACTTGGTATTTTCGAAAAGATGGTTCAGTGTGCTATTCAGTGGCAGAGGTTATTTTTCCAGATTCTACTCCAGGTTTTCACTCCTCCACGTTTGGCCGTTTATGCCCTCTGGTGGAGTGCTTGGTTCTACAGGTCCGGGGATCTCTTCTTCTGAGTTCATAGCTCACTCTTCTTTCTGTCTTTTGAGCATTGTATGCTTCTCTTCTGTTGCATTCTTTTTTCTGTAAACGCACTGAGATAAAGTGCCTGCTTTTGCATTTTGGGATCTTGAACACTATGTGTTTGTTTGTATACGCACTCAGTTATAAAGTGCCATGGGGGGATTCTGATGCATTTGCCACTATAGGCGCATCCACTCTTGTCAAGTGAGCATACCTTCCACGACATTAGCCCATGTAGACTGTGTCTATGACACCGCCCTTTATCCTGTGCTTGTACCTTCTTTTGCACATAGGTGTTCCTGTTTCTTCTTCTTGCAGATGTTTCTGGCATTGCATTTCAGTGTTCCTGTCACCCCGTTCAACATTATGGGGGGGTTCACCTGTTGGCTCTATTGCTTCCTTGGTTCGGTTGAGTGATCTACGTATTCAATTTTTGTTCCTATGTACTAGGCGGATGCAGTGGCTAGGCACCTATGCATTTCGGTGAGATGGATCATCTACTATATAGACACTCATTCATTCCTATTTTGGAGGTCACCTCTTTGATTGATCAGCTCTTCAGACTTTGTCTTCTCTACCTGGTCATGCACTATTTCAGTGGGGGTTCCAGCAGTATTCTTCTGACAGTGTTTGCAGCTTCATGCTTCGGAGATGCTTCATGCTCTTTCTTGTTCCTTTCTTTGGGACATTCCCTAGATTGGAGGCTTTGTTTCCTTCATCTAGTTTATTTTCTTGTACTTGGGTACCTGATCAGGCCTTGTTGCCGGGACCCATAGCTCTTTCATGCATTTTTTTTTTCATGCATCTTTTAGTCCTTAATTGTTTAGCTTCTCCCTAAGTTACACTTAAGGGGGGGTGTTAGAGTAGTCATATTATAGCTAATAATTAATTTATTTAATTATTAGTCTATTATTCTCTACACTTAAGTTAGACTTAGGCATCTCATTATAGCTTTAGGGTTTTATTGTTCACCTATATGGTTGAACCCTTTGTACATTCTTTTTAGATAATTCACTTATTGGATCATAATAGCATTTTCTCTTTGCATGTCCATAAGATGTCTCTGGCTTTTTGGCCTCCATGATTTTTCTTGCTTCTGTGCTTTGCTTCTTCCATGTGACAGGGTTATGCATGCAGGTGTTCTTGGGAGATTAGTATTTCACCTAATCTAACAAGAATAGTCATCGAGTGTGTAGTATTCTCGTCGAAATGACAAAACAATGTTGGTCGAAATTGCGACGAGGGGTGGTCAGAATAGTTGTCAAGTATATAACATTCTCATCGAAATGACAAAACAATGTTGGTCAAAATTACGATGAGGGGTGGTCAGAATAGTTGTCAAGTATATAGCATTCTCGTTGAAAGTATAATTTTTTACTGTCAAAAAAGTGACAACAAATTCAAATTTGTTTTTAAAAAATAAAATATATTATCAAATCTATTAATAAATTATAGTGATTGGAATTGATTGGAATTCAAAATTGAATGGATGTCCTAGCCTACATTATGCTTAGTAGACACCTACAACACCATCCTCCTCCTCTAATCAGTATTGGAACCGATAAAGACATACAAGTATAATAATAAACCCAACCGATTCTTATAGGTTCCTTTATATTTCATTATATCATGATATAGAACAGTTCTACATATTAGATATTCCATTTCTAGGATTTGATAAAATTATGAATGAAAATAAACTTGTCAGTACCAAAAGCATAGTATATAGACTTGTTTAGCATGGCCACATTCTTGTTTTGAAGGTTATGTGTTATGCTAGATACTCAGTATTTTAAAATAGCGATTTAGATGGAGAGGTAAATGGAAAATTGAATAGTGAGTGATGATTAAATTCTTGCTTTCTTAAGATACACGAAACATTCCCTTCTTCTATGCCATTATACTTACCTGCTAAAAGGGTAATTGTATTCTTGTTGATGGCATTATGTATAGATGAATTTCTGAGTTGAAGTTTCTTGGTTATATGCTTGCCTAGAATATTAACCTAGAATTAAATTCTGCAATATATTTTCCTACTTAAATTTCATCAAGAGATTTGTTTGTCTAAGGTTTAAACAACGGTATTCATCTCTATATCTCTTCTATTAATGCTACCAATACACCCCCCATCCCACCATCCACACCCATCCAGTCATGTCAAGATCTTGTCCAAAATCATGTTGAAATATCCATTTACCTAAATCAAGATCCTTCCCTCTCACTTCCTTTGTTACATAATCACTATTGGAGTATATTATAAAGTCCTTGAATCCAATAAAATATAATTCAATAACACCAAATATATCACCTAAACTCACCAAGACTCTTCACAAGACTTCTAAGTGATATATTTGGTGTTATTGACTTACATTTGCTTGGATTCAAGGACTTTAGAATATACTCCAAAATTGAATATGTAATGAAGGAAGTGAGAGGGAAGGATCTTGATTTAGGTCAATGGATATTTCAACATGATTTTGGAAAAGATCTTGACATTAGTGGATGGGTGTGAATGGTGGGATGGGGGATGTATTGGTGTAGGGCACCTGGGCCATTTAGTTTTGCCTTGGGACTTGAGTTCTATATTTTGTTTTGTTTTGTAATAAAGCATGTCTTCTAAATTCCCAGACCATCCTATGGTTTGGTTTTATTCCTTCTTATGTGGAGGTGTGTATGGTTGAAGAAGACAATGTAATGAACTACCAAGCAATAAACTTTTAATTCTTTAAAAATAGTCACTTCTCTGCTCATGAAGACACAGTCTAGTGTTTATATTATTAAACTCTCTATTCAATGCAACATTGATAGGAAAATCATTCATTGATTGGTATTATAAGTTTAGATCCTTCCATGTACTGATTATATTATTTTGAAGTCTTAAAATCAAATAATTTCAGTCCTTTTATTGACTGTTCATGTATAGTGCTTGGTGTGCAAACAATCTTTGTCTTGAAGAACCAATGATTTCCTAGGATCTCCCACTTTCCGTGTTTAATGTGACTTGTGGGAGAAGGCTTGCCTTGTATTACCTAGGCCTATAAGTGTTTATGCAGGGAAGGTGAAAGGAGGCAAGGAGCAATGACTATCTTCTAACTTTTAAATTACATTTTTATTGCACTACTAATGTTGTTGAATATGAAACCTTCATTCCAAGTTTGTAATTTGGTGTTAACAAGGGAAAATAGTAACTGCAGCATCACTACCAAGATATTACAACAAACTTGAAATTTTTTTCAAGTATAGCTTACAAACATTAGAAGTCTTGTGAAGAGTCTTGGTGAGTTTAAGCGCCCTTTTGAAGCACTTTAGAAATATTGAATACATCATTGCTTTGTCAAATAGTCTTGGTCTAATAGAACTCCCAACAATTCTTAAACATACTTTATCTGATATGATGAATTCTTAAACAATTAAGGTTGGGGTAGACATAGTTATCACATAGTTTTTTGTGTGGTACAAGGAAGATTTGGCTAGGTCAAATCTTCCTTCATGCTAGCAGTCTATAGAACTAGACCTTTATTAAGAATTCATCATATCAAATAAAGTAATTCCAACCAACACAGGAATAGAAGTAAAAAAAAAAGGTCAAATTTTATACATATATCCCGCCTACCGGTACATTTCATTTTGGCTTAGTCTGTGAGAAAAGGAGTGATGAAGGAGGTGGTATAAGGTGGGAAGCTGCACTAGGTCGATACCGCATGATTATATCCAAGTAAGTTCGAACTAGTGGTTGAATATCATGGAAGTGCAGACAGGTGAGCAATAAAAGCTTCATTTTAAATCTTAACTAATAGATTAAGCATATTATTACTATGCTTAATGTTCCATTTAAATGCATTTAACACAAAAAAAATTTACAAAACTGAAGCAATGGCATGTTTACAACAAAGGTCTAATAGAACTCCCAACAATTCTTAAACATACTTTATCTGATATGATGAATTCTTAAACAATTAAGGTTCGAGTAGACATAGTTATCACATAGTTTTTGTGTGGTACAAGGATGATTTGGCTAGGTCAAATCTGCCTTCTTGCTAGAAGTCTACATAATTAGACCTTTATTAAGAATTTGTCATATCAGATAAAGTATGTTTAAGAATTGTTGGGACTAGTCCTTTGGCGTGTATTAAACAGAATAGAATTTTTAGTATATTATTATCATTCTATTTCTTTGTTGTAAACATGCCATTGGTTCAATTTTGTACTTTTTTTTTGTATTAAATACATTTAAAATAAAGGTCTAATTTTGTAGACAGCTAGCACGAAGGAAGATTTCACCTAGCCAAATAAAGGTCTAATTCTATAGACTATTGGTCAGACAAATCTTCATTGTCTTCTGATTGTCTTCTTTATATATCAACATTTAAATGGAACATTAAGCATAGTAATAATATGCTTAATCTATCAGTAATAATATTCTTAATCTATTAGCAATTATCTCCATTTAATTTGTCAATTACTAATAGTTTTGTACTACACATGCAACGTATTTTTAGTTTGAAGATAGTCCATGCCATGTGTGATGGTTAAGTAATGGGAAAGTTATGATGATTTGATTGTAGAACTACTAGTCCCTTGAAACATTAAAAAAAAAAATCCCAAAAGATGCACTCTCATGGAATACGATGACTTCAAGTTATGCACAAAATGGATCTATCTTCTATCACTATGCTCTTATCCTATGTCAAAATGCGAGATTTATGACATGATATAGATTTATGAGGTCACTTGAGTGATCAAAGGATTTATGCAAGGGTAAAGGACCTATAGGTATATCTAAGTTTTTTATATGGCCACTGATGCCATTATTATCATGTAAATGCACTTCAAAGTGCAAAGATGCCAAAAAGATGTAAAATTGCATTTTTATGCAATTATGGCCTAAAGGGCTAAATGAGGGTTTATTACAGGTTTAGGGAGTTTAGGGGATTAGGATAGGAACCTAAAACCTTTTGAAAGGTTAAAGATGATGCAAGAAAGATTAAAGTGGTCAAAGTTGACAACTAGATAACAATGCAAATGAATAACTAACTGTAACAGTTATATAACTGACTGTGTAGGTTAAGAAGTGTACACACTAAAATGGTGCACTTCTATGAACCATTACATGAAAAGTTGCTCAAGAATGAGGCCTCACAAAGTGGCTCATAGCTCTCTATGCATGGAGTTGCAAGGTTGAAAATTGCTCTCAGCTAGAGCTACAAACTTGTGACCTTGCTAGTCAACCACACAATGAGAGATTCACAATGGAGACAAGGGCAACAATGCCAATATCTCCAAGAATCCAATATGTAATGAAATGCAATGTAAGTTATATGAGAATGCAATCTAAACTATGAAAGGAAAGTACAAACTATGCTATGAAAGGAAAGAACAAGTATTACCAAGCCTTCCTATTTAGACTATGTGAGCTTATTCTATTGCATAAAAGGAAATCTACACTAAGGATGCCATTATTATGCAACTATGAAAGCAAATATGCAACTATAATGAAATGCAACAAGTCTTCAATGTCTTCAAACTCCAAATGCACCTAAAACCTGCAGCATAACATTACCATAAAACAAGTGGATGCAAATGAAGGAGAGAGCTCTCCTTTTATAAGAAATGAGGTGAAATGGACCATGGAGATTAAGAGGCAAAAAGTCTTAATCAGCGGTGAAGCTTGAAAGAGGAGCAATCCATGTGCACACATATCCTCCAATAGGAAAATAAGAGTTGACTTTATGTCCATATGAGACAAAAAGTGTTTTTCTCCTTTTTATAAAATATGAATAATACTTTATTTGTGCAACTTAGGATAAGAGGAAAGTGGGGGCTTTTTATTCAATCAAAAGGGGAGGAAATATTCCTTTTAAATAAATAAAGACTTAGGATAAATGGTTAGCCCAAGGATAAAAATTCAATATATGATCGAAATTAAGACTTGATCAGGAAATTGATAATGTTGAAAATATTGATTATTGATAAAAATGATTCAAGATTGATAAATTGAATAAATGGGGCCCAAAGTCTAGGCGACCATTTTTGGGTGCATACATTTGCCCCTCTTTGACTAATGTGTGATCGATTTGGGAACACATGTAGTCAAAGAAGAATTGAAGTGTGAGATCGATCTGGGATCACAAAACAATTCAGATGTGAGGTCGATTCGGGATCGCATCCGGACAAAACATAAACAAAGGCCTTTGAACATGAGGTCGATTTGGGATCACATTCAAAGTAAGAGATAAGAATCTCAAATTTGAGCAAAAGCTCACAAAAGATGTCTAAATCGGGAAAATCAAGGACATCAGGGATGAGAATCCCATAGGTACTGCCTCCTCAGAATTGAAATCGAAATCAGGTAGAGAGGAGAACAGTGAATTGATAAGGATTTGATCAAATCAAAATGAAATCACAATCGAAGGTAAGGGTCAAATAGGTTAACCATTAGGCAATAAAACATGCCCCAGCCTGATTGAAAAGATGTAGTCAAACGTGAGAAATAAGGGAATGGAATGAATATGAATGAAAGACTAGAAGTTTGGAAGACATGGAAATGAAGAAATGACGATGCCCCAACAAAGATCGAAGGATTAGGCCTCAAAAGATTAGTCAACTGCGTAGAAGGGGGGGAAGATTTTGAAACGCAATTTTGACTATCAAGATGACCTCTAATTTTGATTTTGAGTCCGAAAATAGATCCAGGACGTCGAAATTAGCTAAGGGTGCAATTTTTGCGCAATTCTGAGGTGTTTGGAAAATGAGGTCAAAAAGTCAAAAGGCTATAAAAGGGGTCAAAATGTCATTTTCAAAAATCATTTATCTTTTAGCGATTTGAGAATTTCAGAGCTTTAGAGAGAGAAAATGGCCAAGCAAGCAGGAGTTCCCAGCCATAGGCATCGATTCGAGCGTGCTCGGTTGCACAACCGGCCACCACACTATCCTGCCCCGGTATGTTTTCAAAAAACTCAAACTTTTTGAGTCATTTTTTGCATTTAATAGCTTATTTTAGCACGTTTTTCAAATTTTGAAATTTCAAAAAATTTTGCTAGGCGAAATATCGCGCGATACTTTAGAAGTATCGCGCACTTTGGGGAGAAGTATCGCGCGATACTTCACGGGTCCCCAAAGTATCGCGCAACCTAAGGCACCAGTATCGCACGATACTGGGTGAAGTATCACGCGGTATAAGGTTTATCACCCCGCTATAGGGAGAAGTATCGCGCGATACTTCTCTAAAAAAAGAATATCGCCCAGTATAAAATTTTGATTTTTAATGCATTTTTTAGCAAAAATGACATGGGTCTAGACAATGTTACATTTTTGGGATGTTTTATACTGAGTTTTTAGACATCCATCATGATATGTGTTAACAACTGGCTTGGTTTTGGCTTGCAGGAGGTCTTTCCGGCGCTCATCATCAGAGCACCGAAGGTGACAGGATTGCGGTGTGTCCGAGATCTGGATGATCCGGGCAATGCCGACATCAGAGTGATGGGATTCAGATATCTGCTGAGATACCCATATATCCGAGTGGACCATGGGTTGTTGACTGCTCTTGCCGAGAGATGGCATAGTGAGCACAACACCTTCCATCTGCCTACTAGAGAAGCGTCGATCACTTTAGAGGATGTCTATAGGATCTTACGTGTGCCATGCCATGGCGAGACGGTGAGTATAATCATGTTTTAAGATCTAATCATAAATATAATATTTCCATATGATGAAAACTAACATGATTCATTTGTTGGCACAGGTGTACTATGATCAGGATGCTATTGAGGGGCGCCGACTAGTGCAGGAGATGTTCCAAGATGTCACTATTCTGGATAGGCATATCAGCTGGGAGAGGCTGATAGATGATTTTGGCAGAGACTACCCAGTGCCATGTATAGTGGCATCTATTATCTCGCAGATCCTGATGACTGATCGCAGTCAGAAGGGTTTCCCTCTCGGATGGGCTCGACTATTGGTGGACTTGGTCGGCAGGCCGCGACGGATGACATGGGGTCCTACCATATTGGTAGAGATGTACCATGAGCTGCACGAGATCATCTACAGAGACGGTCAGACATGGGCATGTGGTGCCATCCTGGCACAGGTATGGGCATGGGAGCACATCGCTGTGGTGTGCCCCAGGGTTTAGCCGAGGGAGAGGAGGTACCCCTACATCTACAGGTACCTCGGGTTTATATCACATGCCCATTCTGGAGATGTGACATATTACAGAAAAATTCTAAATGAGATAGCCTCTTTCACATGGAGGCCCTACAGGGAGGTTGAGGTTTGGGGAGATGCAGCCGATGAGCTGAGTTATATGCTGTGCAGTCGGCCACTGGTAGGTCGGTATGCAGAGATAGTTGAGAGATTCTGCATCACTCGGGTATGGTGGCAGTTCGGGAGGCAACAGCGAGTCTCGACAGAGACTACCACATATGCCAGGGCCAGAGACGAGGAGGGTCATGGGTGGCTACCCATGTTGGATTATCAGCAGGCTGTCGCGGAGACAACAGGTATTAGGAGCGAGCCCTGGGAGTATTTCTAAGATATGGCAGATGTAGGGGCTGATGGAGCCTACAGAGCAGAGCGGCAGAGGGTGCCATTCCCTCGGTTTACAGTACCAGATGCACAGGTACCAGTGCTAGGAGGAGATGAAGGGGGTGACGGGGGAGATGGAGGAGACGGAGGGGACGGGGGAGAGGGAGGGGGAGAGGGAGGGGATGGAGGAGATGGTAGGAGGGGGAGAGGGAGGAGGATGGAGAGAGGAGAGGGGTCAAGATCAGGTGGCCGGAAATGGTCACGGGGACAGTGATCAGCGACACCCGAGGAGGAGGTGAGACCAGCTCGCCGGCAGGCGGAGGCACAACAGGATCAGCCTGTGGGGGGAGAGGATCTGAGAGCCCAGATACAGGCTCGGGAGGCAGAGATACAGTGGCTCCGGACTACTATAGCCGTGAGAGATTAGCAGCTACTAGATTTGAGGGCAGAGCAGGATCAACAAATATTGGATCTTAGGGCAGAGATAGCACGCCGTGAGGCGATGGCACAAGCTGAGGCATTGGAGCTCTGACGAGAGTCAGCGAGAGCAGCTTATTATCATGGGCTATATCTGCAAGCCGTCCCAGAGGGTGAGAGAGCACCATCATACTCTCAGCGGGCAGGGGTATCAGATGTGGTACTCGATAGGAGAGCTATGCCTCCTCCACCACCATGAGCTCCTCACGAGGGTGGTAGCGAGTCTTAGGTTTTAGATATTTTGGACATATTTTGAGACTTTTGATCCAGATTTTAGGATCTCATATTGTATTGTATATCATGACATTGTTATAGATTTATGAGATTACTGGATATTCGATGTATCATGTGTATTTGTCTCACTTGTGATGGATGTATCAGTTTATGTATATTGTCTTGTCATTTTGCTCAAAATGCTTATGTATGTGCTTATGTATGTTCTCTTTCATAGATGTATGTTTAATTCTTATGTGTATGATATAGACTCATGTTTCTTGAAAATGACAATTGTGATATAGATATGATGATATGATGAACCCCTTGTGATGAACAGGAACAGGTTCGAGATGAAAAGGACAAGGAGTGAAAGACATGATCGAGAAGAAGAAAAGGTGAGCGCAGTCAACTGACAGGTCCACGTAAGATGAAAATGAGAGCTCTCTCCATATGCAAGATGCAAAAACTAAACTATGATGAACCTAAGAATGCAAGCTACTATGAAAGTGGTTGACTTGCAAGGTCACAATGCCTATAAACATCTAATTATCATCATCGAGCGTTATTGGTAGCGTCGTAAGATCATACAATGCACACTAGTGTAACTATGTGGATATGAATATGATCTTTATTAGATAGAAATGTGAGAATCCCACCTAGGCATCAAAGACGTATAGGTCAAGATGACTAATGCAGTGGGATCACCTAAGTTTGATATGGCGAGATTATGCTTGTATCAGGACACATGAAAGTCAGGATAGCTAAAAGCATGCACTCGCAAAATAGTCAAGGATAATACCTTGTTAATCCATAGTGTCAAGTAGGACCAGCATAAATGCTCATGACAGTTAGGATCAACAAAATATACCCACAAGCAGATAAAGAAAGAAAACATGTTCTCATTCCCTCAGTCTTCTAGCTATGCATCATCGAAAACTTCTCAGGGAGAGATCACTCATCAAAGAAATCCTCATAGATAGCACACAAAGAAAAATAAAGTCATCATATCGTCATCGAGTTAATTGTTTAAGTGTGTGTGTGTTGGTCATAGAATCAGACTCTGAGTATCGCATCTGCACATGAGCACTATCGCATTATACTTAGACTATAGGCAAGACATCTAATAAGTGTTAAGAAACACTCGACGCAAGGGTAGTGTTGAAAAACACTGTTTGGGGTGGTGTTGAAAAACACCTGTTATGAAATGCCCCAAGAGACGAATGCACCTAAAAGACCAATGCTAACAGTTATGCCCCCTAGACAAAAACAAAGACCAATTTCAGACTAAGCCAAATAAGGTCAAGGTATGATGGGAAGTGGCTAAGTGTCGAGGACGCATGCTAACAAATAGGAGTGCAAAGGCCTCAAGTAGCGCCTATTTCCAGGTTTTCACCACTTGGAATCTTTTTTCATTTTTTCATTTTTTTAAAAATTTTTTCTACCAAGGCGCCTATTGCTAGGTTTTCACCAAGGCACTTTTTTCTTCTTCTTCTTTTTTTTTTTTTTTTTTAATTTTATTTTTATTTTTATTTTTTTCAAGACTTTTTATGCTTTTTAGGATTTTTTCAGCATCATATATCAATTTTTTTAGTTTTTTTTCAGGATCATAAAATATGTACAAAGGATGCCCCCAGACAGACTGGGCATCAAGGATAGAACTTCTTGAGGTGCATAATATTGATGGGATCAGGGAGCTGTTCTCCATTAGGATCTGACAGTAAATACGCACCAGTACCAAAAGCAGCTGTGATGACATATGATCCAAGCTAGTTAGGTTTAAACTTGCCCTTTTGCTCTTTGTTTTGTTGGTTCTTAGGGTTCTCTCACAAAAAAAGATCACCTATTTGAAATTCTCTAGGGTGAACCTTCTTGTTGAATACCTTGGACATACGCTTCTGATACACTCTCATATGATCAAAGGAAGCCTTACGCTTCTCATCTAGAAGTTCTAGCTCCTGTAACCTCATGGCGCGGTAATCCTCATCTGTAATCAAACCTTTGAGTGAGACTCTAAGTGATGGTATCTTGACTTCTAAAGCCAATACTGCTTCAGCGCCATAGGTGAGAGAGAAAGGAGTGGCTCCTGTAGGTGTGCGAATGCTTGTTCTGTAAGCCCATAGTGCTGGATTGATTTGTAAGTGCCAATCCCTACCATTCTTGTGTACTGTCCTATGAAGAATCTTAAGAATGGTTTTGTTAGAGGCTTCTGCCTGTCCGTTTCCCTGTGGAAAATAGATGGAGGACCAATGTTGCTTGATTTTAAATTTTTTGCATAGGTGCTTTAGGTCCTTATTCTTAAATTGACCTCCATTGTCAGTAATGATCTCAGAAGGCACTCCAAATTGGCAAATGATATGATTCAAGATGAACAAAGAAATGGTCCTCCTTGAAGCAATAGAAAGTGGCACAGCTTCCACCCATTTTGTGAAGTAGTCAGTGGCAGTAATAATGAACTTGTGTCCACCTGATGAGTTGGGATGAATCTGCCCAACCAGATCAAAGGCCCAGCGCTGAAATGGCCAATGAGAAATAGAAGGGATCAGCTCCCTACCTGGAGCATGAATCAGGTTGCCATGTTTCTGACATTTTTCACATGACTTAGCAAAGGTGACTGTGTCTGTCTGCATTATGGGCCAATAATATCCCACCCTAAGCAACCTTCGGGCTATGGAAAGACCATTAGAATGTCCACCACAAATGCCCTCGTGGATGTCAGCTAACGCTTGGTTGGATTCCTCCTTTTCTAAGCACCTAAGGAGCGTCCCATCTAAACCCCTCCTATATAAATCACCAGAGATGAGGGTGTGGCGAGAGGCATTACAGATGAGGTTTCATCGTTCAGAGTGGTTGAATGTGTCAGGGATGATGCCATCACGAAGATATGAATAGATAGCACCATATCGGGAAGACTCGTGTGTGACAATGGTACAAATGACATGGCTTTCAGATGAGTCAAAGATGGGATGGTGTAGCTCTTCCACCAAGAATTCAAATCTGGATTCATGTGTCTCCAACTGAAGAAGTGAAGCTAATGTGGCCATGGCATCTGCAGCTTTGTTCTCTGTCCTAGGGATCTGTTGAAATGTTACAAAGGTGAAGTAGCATCTCAAAGAATCAACCATCTTTTTATAGGGTATCAATTTATCATCCTTGGTTTGATACTCTTCATTGACTTGGTTGATGATTAATTGGGAATCCCCAAAGACATGTAACTTTGTGATGTTCCATTCTATAGCCATTCTCAAGCCATTAGTTAAAGCTTCATATTCTGTAATATTATTGGTACATGGGAATAATAGTTTGTAAGACTTCAAAATGTTGCACCCATGTGGAGAAACAAATAACACTCCAGCACCTGATCCGTTTTGCATGCGGGAACCATCAAAGAACATTGTCCAAGTGCGAGTAGTTGTATACAAGATGTGTTCATCTGGGAATTCCACTTGTACCGGCATACTATCCTGGATTGGAAAATCAGCTAATTGGTCGGCAATAGCTTGCCCTTTTATTGCCTTCCTTTCAATGTACTCTATGTCAAATTCAGTTAGGACCATCATCCATTTAGCGAGTCTACCCGTCAGGGCAGCCTTACTAAGCAAGTATTTAAGGGGATCAATTTTGGCAACCAAATGTATGGTATGAGCAAGCATGTAGTGGCGCAACTTTTGAGAAGCGAACACCGCTGCCAGACAAGACTTCTCAATATTATTGTAATTGATCTCATAGGAGACGAGAGTACGGCTGATATAGTATATGGCTCTGTCTTTCCCAGTATCATCTGATTGAGCCAATAATGCCCCCAGGGAAGTGTCTATAGCTGAAATATATAAGATTAATGGTTTCCCTGGAATAGGAGGCATTAGAATCGGAGGATTAGCCAACTATTGTTTGATCTGATCTAGGCTCTTTTGACAATCCTCGTTCCAAACACAAGAAGCACCCTTATGCAATGTCTTGTTAAAGGGTTGTGCCCTATCTGCAAGTTGAGAAATAAACCTCCTAATTGATTGAAGACGTCCCTAAAGACTTCTCATTTGGCTGATATTTCGAGGAGGTGGCATATCTAGGATTGCTTGGACCTTTTCGGGGTCAACCTCGATACCTTTTGCTAATATTATGAATCCTAAAAGTTTGCCTGAGGTGACGCCAAATGTGCACTTCTTTGGATTCAATCTGAGTTGAAATTGTTCCATACGATCTAGAATTACTTCCAGATCATCGAGGTGTGTGTCCCTTTTTCTTGATTTTGCCAGGGTATCATCCACATAATCTTCCATATTTTTGTGCATCATATCATGAAAGATAGTCGTCATAGCTCTTTGGTAGGTTGCTCCTACATTCTTTAATCCGAATGGCATGACGTTCCAGCAATAGGTTCCCCATGCACATGTGAATGCTATTTTCTCTTGGTCTTCAGGAGCTATTTTGATTTGATTATACCCCGAGAAACCATCCATTAGAGAGTATATGTCATAGCCCGTCGTCATGTCCACTATCATGTCAATGTTTGGAAGTGGAAAATCATCCTTTGGGCATGCTTTGTTTAAATCTCTAAAATCTGTGCAGACATGAATGGACCCATCATGTTTGGAGACAGGTACTATGTTTGAGATCCATTCTGCATAATCGATGGCTCTAATAAATCCAGCTCTCAAAAGTTTTTCTAATTCCCCTTTGACAAGTAGAGCTACATGTGGATGCATTTTTCTTAATCTCTGTTTTACTGGCTTGACTCCTGGAGCTATGGATAAGTGATGCATTATGAGATTCGTGTCAAGCCCTGGCATGTCTGCATAGGTCCATGCAAAATTAATTTTATTTTTCTGTAAAAACTGTACATATGCCTTGGTCTCTTCCTTTGATAAAGACTGAGCAAGATGGACTATCTGAGGATTTTCTTCTGTGTTTAAATTGACTGGCTTTGTTGGTTCAATCAATATTGATGATCTATCCTGGAAATAACTCGGCAAGTTATTAAGTACCCCATCCTTAGGTGCCTCAAAGAGGTTTTCACCCTCGGATGCGTCATTTCCTTTTACTATTTTTGGTTCTGACACCGCCACAAAGTGGTTTTCACCATTAGACCTTTTTTTCTTTTTTTCTTTTATTTTGAGACTGAGGTACTTAATATCAGGCTCTGTCATGCTGGTTGTTGGTTCACTGGTGGAAGCAGCCACGGGTTCAAGAGCATTCAGATAGGAGGCAATTTCATAATCATTGTGGAAGGTGAGGAATGTGGGCTCTTGATGGCGCTGAGACCAATCAATTAGGTCAAAGTGAACAAGGGGTAAGTCAATGGCGGGTTCGATGTTGTTTATGCGAAAGGTGTCATCTCTAGTGACCATATAATCAGAGTTCATCAAGTCTTCTCCTAAGATACCCAAATTAGGACTCATCCTATCAAACAAAGCGTCGTCCACTAAGGTGATTTGAGGAGTGCAATCCTCTAGTCCTACACTAGGATCGTTAGTCGCATCGGGTTGGGTACTATAAGCATGGACAATATCTACGTCCAGATCAACTGTTGCATCTGAAAGTGAGTCCCATTCATATTCATGGGAGTCTGTCTCTGAGTCATCATTTAGGCCTCATGATGTAGAAGCCTCAAGGTTAGAAAGGGTTTCCCCCTCTCTAGTGCTAGTATTGGTACTATCCGTCGCAACTAGGACAGTAACACTTTCCTTTGTCGATCTAGCAGTCACACAGTCACTATCTGTCGCAGCTGGGATAGTAGGACTATCAAGTATCAAATCTATGGAATCTCCCCAAAGGAGATTCGTTGAGGGCACCCAATCATCAGACACATCTTGTTGATTGGAAAGATCAAGCGTATAATCTGAGTCACTGTCACTGTCCGTCGCAGCTGGGACAGGGACACCTTTCTTCTTCTTATTCTCAAAACCTAAGCCAACTGTGGACTTATTCTTTCATCCAAAAAGAGCATGATCAAGAGGCTCAGCTTTAGCATCCAGCCTATGACTAAGGGGACCATATCCCGGATATCCCATATTTTTAACCAGTGTATACCCTTTCCCATAAGCTTCAGGTGAAGGAGCAAAATTCTCGTTATGTTTGTATTTCTCCTCGTGATAGATCTAGTCCCTTACAACAACTTCCTCTTTCTCTTCTTGAATGGGGACCGAAGAATAAACAAATTTCCCAAATAATGTCATTGCTGATGACGAAGGCTTCACATTTGGGGATGGTCTCCCATAAGACCTAGGAGAGATTGGCATGTTTGTAAAAGAATCTATTTTATAATCTCCCATCCCAAGATTGATGGTCTTTAACTTCTGCTTGTATTGTTCAAGTGAACTACTAGGACTGTCAGCTTCCCTATTCAAAGGTACATGTGATCCTGCAGAAATGTTATTAACTGATAAAGCACTATCTCTAGGGATGCAAATTTCTACACCGTTATGGGGAAACTTAACACACTGGTGATATGTTGATGGGACTGCTTGCATTTCGTGAATCCATGGCCTACCTAGAAAAATGTTGTAGGCTAGAGGTCCAACATCAACAATTTGAAATAATATATCTTTTTCTACGGGACCAATGCGAATAGGCAAAACAGCCAATCCCTTAGAACTTCTTTCTGCTTCGTCATATGCTTTGATTGTGATCCTTTTCTTTGTGTCAATGACATTCTCGGAATATCCTAGAGCCAGCAACAAACTCAGGGTACAAATATTGAGCCCCGCACCCCCATCTATCAGTACACGCCTAACACGAGTTTTATGAATCATGACTTCAATGTGTAAGGCCAAGTTATGTGGGTGACTGATGGATTTGTCATCTTCTTCGGAGAAGGTGAGGTAATGAGGGCTAGCCAAATGGTTGACCATGTTTTGGAATTGATCAATATCTAAGTTGTTAGGGACGTTGGCTGCTCGCAAAGCATCTTCAAGGACGTGCTTGTGCTTAGGAGACAATTCTAAAAGCTCAAAGATGGATATCTGCGCGAGTGTACGTTGTAGCTGGTCAATAAGATTATAATTGGAATCAAGACCAATGGCAGATTTGGGAGGAGCACCTTTGGACATGGGCTGCTTAGACTTGCTAGTGCTAGGACCTCTAATGATAATGGGCGCTTGGGCCTGTCCCCTAGTGACAGCATTGAGGGACTGGGGCATTCTTTGTGAGTGAGGACCTCTTATCACCACAGCGGGTCTTTCATCAGTCATAGGAGTTAAGTCCACATTATGTCCATAGGGATCTTTCCCTCTCATCATGTTGACACTATCATCCACAACTTCAAGCATGTTAATAACGTTCTCCGCGTTTGTGTAGGTGTAGTTGATAGCCACCTTGCCATTCTTATTGTTAGAATTCTCTCCTTTCTCATATTTAGGCAAGGGCTCTTTAAAGGCTTTATGATCTGCATTAGTAGTTAACCCATCCACTTGTAATTGTCCTTTCTCAATAAGGTCTTGGACAAGATGCTTGAGTTTAAAACAATTTTCTATGTCATGTCCAATCCCATTATGGAAAATGCAAAAAGCCTTAGCATCCCACCAATGAGGTAAAGGATTCGGTATGCGATGTTTTGTAAGATCCTGTGGGTGTGCCAAATTATGAGCAACTAATGTCTTAAAAACATATGCATAAGATTCTCCCAATTTGGTAAATTGTCTTTTCTCTGTTTTAGATCTCTTTTGATACTTAGGTTTGTCTTGTTGTGTTGAAGACGTTTGCAGCTTCATAGCTTGAACTGCATGAGAGAGGTTAAGAACTCCTTCATTTTTTACCTGAGATGAGTCAACAACTCCGTCGTTGACCACTTGCTTATTTTTGTTCCAATAGGAGTTCTTTTTGTCCTTGTTACCATTAGTATTGTTATTTTGGCTATTGTTGTTATTTGTTGGTTTAGCCAAAATTCCTTGTTCTTTTAGGACATCCTCAATGCGACATGCCACCTCTACCATAGTATCAAAGGAATTAAATGGGATTTTCTTGACTTCATATCTGAGTTCTGGTATTAGATTGCTCACAATGATATCAATTCTCTTCTCTTCAGGGATTGTCCTTAGGTATTTCGAACACAATTGCCTCCATCGTTGTAAAAATGTGACAAAAGATTCCCCTTGATTTTGCTTAAGTTTACACAAATCAAGCATTGTGACCGACCTCGATAAGTTGTAAGTAAAATGCTAAACAAATCTTTGGACAAGTTCTTTAAATGTCTTTATTGGCGGGGAAAGGTTGGTGAACCACTCCATGGCTTGACCTTTTAAACTCCTTGGGAATAATCTCATCAAGTAGGAGTCTTCATGGTGAAAGGAAAAGCTCATTATGTAGAACTATCAAACATGGTCGTGAGGGTCACCAGTGCCATCATATTTGTCGTATGTTGGGAACTCAACTTTCTTAGGGAATTCTACCATCACCACACTTTTGTCAATGGGGTTAGGACATATGGAGTCCAAATGAAACGTGCTCTTGGGAGCCTTCATCCCGTCTATATCCTTTTGCATTTGTAAGATCACCTCATCAGTTGAAGGGCTCTGTTTCTTAATCTTTTGGTGAACATCAAAATTATATGGAACTTTAGCACTTTTTTTGATAAGACTTTCCAAGAATTGGTCTTTGTTTTGTTCCACATATTGCTCCACATATGCTTGAAAGGATGGTTCTTGTTGCATAGTCATGAAGTCCATATGATCAATTTTAGCATAACTTCCTTCATGCTGTGAGCCATGATGTGCTCGTTGGGAGGGTTGCTTTGAATGTCTATGAGATGACTGTCTCCTATGATGGTCATATCTTGAAGCCCTTCTTCCTCTAGGACTCGGGGACCGTGAGGGTGTCCTTGATCTTCTTCTAGGGCTAGGGGAAGGGGTAGATGGGGGTGAGTTGGTCCCACTATTGGCTCCCCTCCCATTAAATCGGCTTTGGAGTTGTTGTGCATAGAGTCTATCTTCTTCTTCTTGGGCGACTCTTTTCTGTATATCCAACAATGCACGTTCCTCTTCCTCTAGTTGTCTGAATTTTTCCTTTTTAGCAACCTATTCATCTAAGTAGGCTTGCTTCTCTCTCTCAATGCTTCTCAATCTTGTATTTGCATATCGAGAGGTGTCTTTAAGTGGGGAGGATTGTCTTGACTATCTTATTGCATTGGCTGCGTTTATGTGGTGATCACTAGATTCATTATTCTAGTCTTCGTGTTGTGACCCTGAATCTGAGTGAACTTGCTTATGATGTCTTTCAGCTCATTGATGAGCATCAAAATACCTCGCGTTGTTGGGAGGTGACCCGGGTGGACTAGCATGAGAAGAACCACCATACTCTCTTCTGTGTCATTGGAAGATATCCTCGAGAGTTTGATTCATGGCTTCTTTTTATTGTCGGGTAAAAGTGTAACTCATGTCCATGCTTGATGAGAGTGGTATGAAAGAGGTGCTCACTTCACTAGGATTAGCTCCCGGATTAAAATAAACCTCAGATTCACTCTTAGGAGATTGATCAAAAAGGGGACCTTTTCCCTTAGGTTGTCGATGAGTCTTGACAGGTGGTAACTAGCTAAAGGCAACAGGGGGTCGCTTCCCTTGATTGACTTGGTACCTTGTCATAACTGACATGAAAGAAAGATACTCTCAATGAAAAGGTGACCTCCCAAAGTGTCAACGCCAAACTAGGATAATCAAAGTCCTCTATTGTCCAAAAAAAAGAAACGAGAAGAAAAAAAGGGCTTTACCAACACTGTCAAAGAGGTGCTTCAAATCAAAGGGTGACTACCCTTGCACTTTTGAATCAGGAGGTTGGACTAGGCCAAAAGATAATTGAAATTGAGATTTAAATGAAAGCGATTTGGACAATAAGAGTACTAAAATTTTCCAAGAATGTAGCTAACAATCTTAAAGATGAACCTTGGCACTAAGAATGGCCTTCTAACTTGACAATTATTCCAAAGTGATTTCGTAAATCAAATGATGCTATCCCGGAGGACTAAAAACCAAAAATTTGGAGTCAAGACAGGTCTCAAACGTCAGGGTGAGAAGCCTACTCTAAGACCTAGCCTGATTAACAGCAACTGAAACTGACCAAAATTTAAGCATGGCAGAAATAAACCAGGTGATATACTCCTGGCTACTGGGGCGATAAACCTATAACTGCGCGATACTTCACCCAAAGCCAGGTGATATACCTCAACACTGGCGGGCGATATACTCTAGGTGGGTCGGGCGATAGTCCGTTAGGGGTGAACTATCGCGCGATATTTCTCTTCAAAGCAGGCGATATTTCTAGCAAGCGCGAAGTATCGCGCGATACTTCACTTTACAATGTGCGATACTGTTGCAGATTTGTTTAACTCTTGACTAGAATTGTGTGAAATTTGCATTTTTGGGTCTGTTTGGTCAAAATTTCCAGTCTGAGGGTTGATGTTTTCAATTTCAGTCACAATATCAGCAGAATTTTGGTAGGTTTGCAAACAGTAAGGGATTAAAACATGGTCTCAAACACTTGAAACAAGGGCAAAAACAACCTTGCCAAGACAAACGCTTGTGATATCAGAATTGAAACAACACCCTATGAATGCTACCGATTATTTGTATGTAAGAACATTTGCACTGGTATCACACAACTGAAGACAATTCAATCAAATCTATCCTAAAAAGTCAAGGCTCAATACTTACCAACTTAGCCCACAACTTGATGCCCCCTCGCCTCACACCAAGTGGTTACCCACAAGAGATGTTGGCTTTGTCATGGAAATGTCAAATGACACAACCAAAGGGACACATATGGTGAGTATCTTAAGGTGATCTGGGTAAACCACTTGGATCAATCCTTGCACTAAGAAGATAAGTGGCTAAAATAAGGTGGCTTCTATCTAATGGTTCTTAATAAGGATTTCTGTTCACAACACCCCTCTTGCTCCTCATAAAGGACTAGGACCTCATAGCCTCAAGAGTACCTTAAGCATTCTTGTTCAATGTTTTCCCCATGGTCGCAATCCCATGAGCTACTCACATCAAACGAAGACAAGTGTTATGTCTACCAAGGTTTTTGGTGTCCTTGATAGCCTTGAGATTATAGTGAGTTGGAATCACTTGCCACCAAGGAAAATGATGACAAGGTTATCCCCACTTGAGTCGTTCCTCTTGATTGCTCAAGAGCAGGCCCGCTAAAGGATCCTAAACTAAATAAAGAATAGATCAACTCTTGAGGTTCAAGGTTTTTGGTTCACCACAAAGGTGAAGAGCATACTCCCCTATCTCAAGAATCTCTCCCAAACACACCAAGCAAAGAGGTTCAATTACTCCCTTGCTTCCAAAACCTTAAGATGGGTCAAGATTTTCTGGTTCACCTAAAGGTGAAGAGCATACTTCTCCTACCACCTCAAGATCCCTTTCACAAGATATTAAGATTCCTACTACAATTAGTGAATGCCACACTTGAAAAGAAAACAAACAAACAAGCAAGAAATTTTATTTTATTTTTTGTTTTTTTATGCTTGGGCAGCCCTGCAAAAATGGTTAGTAGCCCTCTATAACATGCATTTTTAGCAATTTCAAGCAAATGAGAGCTCCTACAAACACAACTTGTTAGACCCACAAGGTTAGCAAAATCAAAATCCAAATGTAAACATGCAATAAACTCCTAGATTTAAGCTAAAAGATGCAGGTTAGACCTATCTAAACACAACAAAATAAAACAGCAAGCTAAAATAATCAAATTCGGATGAGAAAACTGGAAATGCAAGTCTCTGTCAGACCAGGTGATATTTCTCAGACTTCACCAGTATCGCGCGACATAGTTTCCTATAGTCGCGTGATATTTCTCAGTCACGTGATATTTCTCAGTCGCGCGATACTTCTCACTATGGGCGGGCGATACTTCACCCGATAACAGGCGATATTTCTCAGTACTGGCGGGCGATTCTTCTCTCGCGCGAAGTGTCGCACCGCTATACAAAGGTATATCGTGTGATATTTCTGAGAAGTATCACGCGATACTCTGAGACTGAAAACCAGAGACTGAAAACCAAGCCAAAAATTGATGAAAAATGCAGAATTAAAGGGACAAAGCTAATCTACTCAGCCCCACAGTGGGCGCCAGAAATGTACACACTAAAATGGTGCACTTATATGAACCATTACATGCAAGGTTGCTCAAGAATGAGGCCTCACAAAGCGGCTCATAGCTCTCTATGCATGGAGTTGCAAAGTTGAAAATTGCTCTCAGCTAGAGCTACAAACTTGTGACCTTGCTAGTCAACCACACAATGAGAGATTCACAATGGAGACAAGGGCAACAATGCCAATATATCCAAGAATCCAATATGTAATGCAATGCAATGTAAGCTATATAAGAATGCAATCTAAACTATGAAAGGAAAGTACAAACTATGCTATGAAAGGAAAGAACAAGTATTACCAAGCCTTCCTATTTAGACTATGTGAGCTTATTCTATTGCATAAAAGGAAATCTACACTAAGGATGCCATTATTATGCAACTATGAAAGCAAATATGCAACTATAATGAAATGCAACAAGTCTTCAATGTCTTCAAACTCCAAATGCACCTAAAACCTGCAGCATAACATTACCATAAAACAAGTGGATGCAAATGAAGGAGAGAGCTCTCCTTTTATAAGAAATGAGGTGAAATGGACCATGGAGATTAAGAGGCAAAAAGTCTTAATCAGCGGTGGAGCTTGAAAGAGGAGCAATCCATGTGCACACATATCCTCCAATAGGAAAATAAGAGTTGACTTTATGTCCATATGAGACAAAAAGTGTTTTTCTCTTTTTTTATAAAATATGAATAATACTTTATTTGTGCAACTTAGGATAAGAGGAAAGTGGGGGCTTTTTATTTAATCAAAAGGGGAGGAAATATTCCTTTTAAATAAATAAAGACTTAGGATAAATGGTTAGCCCAAGGATAAAAATTCAATATATGATCGAAATTAAGACTTGATCAGGAGATTGATAATGTTGAAAATATTGATTATTGATAAAAATGATTCAGGATTGATAAATTGAATAAATGGGGCCCAAAGTCTAGGCAACCATTTTTGGGTGCATACAAGAAGAAGTTGAAAATTAGTTTGTAAGGAGATTTTGGTCAGTTTTGTATGTGAGTTTTATGGGAGAGGAGCCTTAGAAGTTTTGGGGAAGTGTGTATGCTCGAAGAAGACAATGTAATGAACTACCAAGCAATAAACTTTTAATTCTTTACAATAAATCATTGCTTTGTAAAATAGTTGGCAAGAAATAATGTACTCAATATTTCTAAAGTGCTTCAAAAGGCTTTAACTCACCAAGTCTATTCACCAATACACCCCCCATCCCACCATCCACACCCATCCACTCATGTCAAGATCTTGTCCAAAATCATGTTGAAATATCCATTGACCAAAATCAAGATACTTCCCTCTCACTTCATTTGTTACATAATCACTTTTGGAGTATATTCTAAAGTCCTTGAATCCAAGAAAATGTAATTAAATAACACCAAAATTAATCACTTAAACTCACCAAGACTCTTCGCAAGACTTCTAAGTGGTATATTTGGTGTTATTGACTTACATTTGCTTAGATTCAAGAACTTTAGAATATACTCCAAAATTGATTATGTATCGAAGGAAGTGAGAGGGAAGGATCTTGATTTAGGTCAATGGATATTTCAACATGATTTTGGAAATGATCTTGACATGAGTGGATGGGTGTGGATGGTGGGATGGGGGGCATATTGGTGCAGGATACCTAGGCCATTCAGTTTTGCTTTGGGACTTGAGTTCTATATTTTGTTTTGCTTTGTAATAAAGGATGTCTTCTAAATTCCTAGACCATCCCATGGTTTGGTTTTAGTCCTTCTTGTGTGGAGGTGTGTATGGTCGAAGAAGACAATGTAATGAACTACAAAGCAATAAAGTTTTAATTATTTACAAACAGTCACTTCTCTGCTCGTGAAGACACAGTCTGGTGTTTATATTATTAAACTCTCTATTCAATGCAACATTGATAGGAAAATCATTCATTGATTGGTATTATAAGTTTTGATCATTCCATGTACTGATTATATTTTTTTGAAGTTTTAAAATCAAACAATTTCAGTCCTTTTATTGACTATTCTTGTACAATGTTTGGCGTGCAAACAATCTTTGTCTTGAAGAACCAATGATTTCCTAGGCTCTCCCACTTTCTGTGTTTAATGTGACTTGTGGGAGAAGCCTTGCCTTGTATTACCTGGACCTATAAGTATTTATGCAGGGAAGGTGAAAGGAGGCAAGGAATAGTGACTGTCTTCCAACTTTTAAATTACATTTCTATTATACTACTAATGTTGTTGAATTTGAAACCTCCAGTCCAAGTTTGTAATTTGGTGTTAACAAGGGAAAATAGTAACTGCAACAACACTACCAAGATATTACAACAAACTTGCAATTTTTTTCAAGTATAGCTTACAAACATTAGAAGTCTTGTGAAGATTCTTGGTGAGCTTAAGTGCCCTTTTGAAGCACTTTAGAAATATTGAATACATCATTTCTTTGTCAAATAGTCTTGGTCTAATAGAACTCCCAACAATTCTTAAACATACTTTACCTGATATGATGAATTCTTGAACAATTAAGGTTGGGGTAGACATAGTTATCACACAGTTTTTTGTGTGGTACAAGGAAGATTTGGCTGGGTCAAATCTTCCTTCATGGTAGCAGTCTACAGAATTAGACCTTTATTAAGAATTCATCATATCAGATAAAGTAATTCCGACCAACACAAGAATATAAGTAAAAAAAAAAGATCATATTTTATACATATATCCCGCCTACCGACACATTTCATTTTATTTCATTTTGGCATAGTCTGCGAGAAAAGGAGTGCTGAAGGAGGCGGTATAAGGTGGGAAACTGCACTAGGTGGACATCGCATGCCTATATGCAAGTAAGTTCGAACCAGTGGTTCGAACTAATAGATGAAGCATATTATTACTATGCTTAATGTTCCATTTAAATGCATTTAACACACAAAACAATAACAAAATTGAACCAATGACATATTTTTTAGAATAATTGAGAGGCGGGTGAATCAATTATCTAGTGTCCCAATACCAAAAATGTATAATCCAAAATAATTTCTTCTATTTCTGCTCATCGGTAAGCAATAATAACTCTTACTGTCTATGCTTTTACCGATTACCAGTCTAATACTTATAATTGTTTACCGATCAAATCTAATATGTAACTTGCAAAGTATGATAACAAACAAATATCACAATCAATACATAACACAAGAGATTTAACGTGGAAACCCTGTAAAGAGAAAAACCACCTGGGACTGGCAACCCAAAATTGTTCACTCTTTTGAAGTGAGGTCGGTTAAGACCCAACCCTGTTAAAGGTTACAAACACACTGTCAGGTGTGACCTTGTTAGAGGATTTTAGACTAGAAGTTATCATCCAACCAGCATTCACTATGGGGTTGATAGGATAACAATGTTCATTCTATGAATGATACATCATAAGACTTTCAGAGTCCACTCGGTTAAGAGATTTAGTTTGTATACAATGGTTAAATATGTAACAGTAAAATGACCTACCTTAATACAACTTCAATTGCAGATTTCAGATCAATATTTGGTTCATTCAAATCCTTCTGATCAATAATTCACTTCAGATTCAAAACTATATCAACTTACTATCCATCGGTAACTGCTCTTTGTAGCTCGGTAATTGCTCTGCAGCTTGGTTCTCACTAACCAGTATGATCAGAATGCATGAAGCCTTATTCACGCAATAATCCTACAGCTTCTTCTTATTCTCAACATTTTCATAAAGAGATTATGTTCTCTTATATAGACGAGTAAATCATTTCGTTCTCCACCATCAAATTTTGCCGCTTAATCATATTCATAGATTTTGCCGCTTAAACTTTCTTGGTACTTGTGTCAATAACATGTTTCAATCTGCTTCATTAGATCTTCTTTGAATTTTGTCAGTAGTTGATCTGCGTAACAAACATTATATGTTACCTCGATGTTATACTCTTGCCAGCTCATCAATCTTATCGGCCAAACTAAACATTTAATTCATTTTGTTCTACTCGGTTAACAAAGAAATGCGTAGGTGAACACTGCTCGGTTAATACTACGGTCGGTATACAACACTTCGTTGGTGTATACTAGAAATGCATCATTTACCGACAACACTGCTTTGTGTCTTTCAGCTCTATACTCCAATATAGATGAATGCAACATAATGAAGTCAATATCATCAAGTCATAGACTCCTCAAAAAGTTACTCAATGTGTTCCTTATCCTCATTTTTCATGTACATCTTTCCTCATGTAGATTTCTCTACTCTTCATCTCTTTTCCACTTTTCTCTAGATGTCTCGGTGTAGTAACTTACAAGATAAGTGTTGTCAAACTAGTTGACATCAATGACAACATAATACTAATTTAATCATATTACATATCTAATCAACAACTTCTTAGTGATCTTGTAATCATAGATCCTTCAATCAGATTCCAAATCAGTTGTAGTCCAACAATCTCTCCCTTTGGCATTGATGGCAACTTCAAATAATATGAAATGTACCATACACATAACAAACATACATTCTACAACTTTGTAAACAAATGTTTTAAGTCGAATAGACTTAATATATTTAATCACTACGTTACTAAACCAGCATTGAGTAATACAACTTTACCTTTCTGTAGGTTTGATCTTTTCAGTTCTCATGTTCCTGCTTCTGTTCTTTGTAACTAATCTTCAATACTCTCCCTTAGATAATTGTCATCGGTGCTTGTTTCATTTCATTTCATATGTATATCTCTCCCCTTTTCATTTCATATGTTTATCTCTCCCTTTGACAACAATGTCAAAGAAACAAATAAACAATCAGCTCTATAGTAGCCAAGTAACTCTTTGTGGTGTTTAGTACTTCCTTTGTATCTCTGTATACTGATTTCTCATTAGTTCAAGTTATCAAACTTAATCACAACCTTGAACATGATTCAAAGTGTGAACTATGTTGCATAAACATGAATGATCTTTTGATAAAAATTGGCTCATGCAACATCCAGATCACCTCAGTGACCGATAGACAGGGGACGGACCCCAAGTCTAGTCCTCAAGTATTCAAATGTGTCCTTCGGTAGGGGCTTTGTAAAAATATCTGCAAGTTATTCTTTAGATGTGACAAATTTTAACTTTACTTGTTTCTCTTGCAATTTTTCTCTTAAGTAATGATACTTAATAGATATATGCTTTGTCTTAGAGTGCATCACAAGATTCTTTGAAATATTAATTGCACTAGTGTTGTCACAATATATAATCATCGGGTCAGTGATTACATCATTCATTCCTTCCAACACTTGTTTGATATATGCAATGTTTGAATAGTTGGTAGCAGCAACAACATACTCTGCTTCAGCTATAGACTGAGAAATACAAGCCTGCTTTTACTTGTCCAGGTTAAAAGTCTTTCACCAAAGAAAAATGCTCCTCTGGTGGTGCTTTTTCTATCATCCACATTTCCAGCCCAATCAGCATCGGTGTAAACTTTCAGTTCAAACTTCCCTTCCTTAGAATACCATAATCCATAATTTTCTATTTTCTTCAAGTATCTTAAGATCCTTTTTGTAGCTATCATGTGTGATTCTCTAGGATTAGCAAAAAATCTTGCAACAATTCCCACAGCATGTGCTATATTTGGCCTACTGTGAACTACATACATTAACTTGCCAATCATAGATCGGTAAAGTGTCTAATTTACTTCAGTAGTTTCATTTTCCTTTGTTAATTTGCATCTAGTAGCCATCGATGTTCCCACAGGTTTAGCATCTTCCATGCCAAATGTCTTCAGTACTTCCTTTATGTATTTAGATTGTGTGATGAATATGCCATCACTCTACTGAATCACTTGACGTCCAAGAAAGAACTTAATCTCTCCGAACATAGACATTTCAAATTCCTTTTGCATTTCATCAGCATATGCCTTGTAGACAAGATCTGAGCCACCAAAGATAATATCATCAACAAAAATTTTAGCAATGATAATAGTATCATCAGTATCACCTTTCACATATAGATTGTTGTTTTCACTTGTTCTAACAAATCCAATACTTAACAAGTAAGCATGCAGTCTTTCATACCATGCTCTTGGTGCTTGCTTTAGTCCATATAAGGCTTTATGTAATCTACATACCATGTCTTTGTTGTCGGGATCAATAAATCCTTCAAGTTGTTCAATGTAGACTTCTTCTTCAAGTATACCATTCAAAAATGCTGACTTCACATCCATTTGATAGACTTTGAATTTCTTATGTGCAACATATGCAAGTAGCATTATGACTCCTTCTAATCTAGCAAATGGTGCAAATGTCTCACCATAGTCAATGCCTTCTTCTTGTGCATATCCCTTGCATACTAATCTAGCTTTATTTCTTGTGACGTCACCATTTTCATTCAATTTATTCCTGTATATCCACTTAGTACCGATAACATTCTTATCTATTGGTCGGGGTACTAAGGACCAGGTTTTGTTCTTTTCTATTTGCTCTATTTCCTCCTTCATTGCATTAACCCATTCTTCATTCTCTAATGCAACTTTCACATTTTTAGGTTCAAATTCACAAATTAGACATGTACCTTATCTTGTTTTGCTTTTGGTTTGCATTCCAGCATGTCTGTCTCCAATGATTTGTGTTTCAGGATGATGTCTCCTGACAAAACTAGCCAAAACTTGATTTCTCCTTTCTTGTTCATCCTGCTCAGGGTCATTTCCTTGCTCGGTAGCTTCTTCATGTTCATCGATTTGTGGTGTTTGTTGTACTGCATTATTTCTCTGCTGACCAGTTGATACAACTTGCGATGTCAGTAGATACTCTGGATGTTCAATGTAGGTGAATCTACCATAGTCTTCCAGTTCCTTTGTATTTTCCTCCTTGTCATCAAACTCATCAACACAAACATTAGTACTTTCAACAATTTTATTTGTAGCCTTATTAAACATTTGTATGCTTTACTTGTAGTAGAATATCCCAGAAATATTCCTTCATCTCCTTTAGAGTCAAATTTGCCATTTCTCTCATCTTTCAAGATAAAGCATTTACTTCCAAAATTTTTGAAATAACTCACAGTAGGTTTGTGTCCAAATTATAGTTCATAAGGTGTTCACTTGGAGTCCTTCTTCAGTTGTACTCGGTTAAGAACATATACAGTTGTGCTGACAGCTTCCCTCCAATATGTTTGAGCAACATTCTTCTGTATCATCAAAGTTCTAGCATAGTCAATTATAGACCTATTCCTTCTTTCAGCAATGCCATTTTGCTGAGGTGTCCTCAGTGCAGATACCTGCCTCTTGATTCCATGCTCATTGCAAAATTTAGTAAATTCATTAGAGATAAATTCACCTCCTCTATCAAATCTTAAGCACTTTATTTCCTTACCGGTTTCTTTTTCTACCTTAGTTTTATACCACTTAAACATTTTGAAAGCTTCATATTTCTCTTTGAAGAACATAATAGTCATCAGTCTAGTATAATCATCAACAAAAAGAATAAAATATCTATCACCAGAATAGCTCTGAGTTCTCATAGGACCACACAGGTCGGTATGAACCAACTCAAGTATCTTCTTTATTGAATAGTCCTTGCTTTTGAAACTAGACTTAGTCATCTTGCCTTTCTGACATTCATGGCACATGGCATGATTAGGTTTTGTCAAGTTAGGCAATCATCTAACTCTTTTCTTTCTACTAATCTTGATCATGTTGTCAAAGTTCACATGGCATAACCTTCGGTGCCACAACCAAGCATCTTCATCCTTTATTAACAAACAAGAAGAATGATCTATATCAAGATAGAATAGATTACCTATGGATTGTGTACCAATTCTGACCAGTCTTCCTCCATCATCATAAATCTTCACCTTTTTGCTCTCAAAAGCTAGTTGGTGGCTTGAATTGTTCAGCTGAGCCACACTTATCAGATTATAGTTCAGTCCATCTACCCAATATGCATTTTCACATTGCAATTTGTCATTGATCATCAGTGATCCTTTACCTCTTACCATACAAGGTGCATCATTTCCCATTCTCATAGATCCTCCATTATATTCAACAACATGATCAAACTTCTCTACATCACCGGTCATATGATGTGTGCAGCCACTGTCTATGATCCATGTATCATTTCTGCTTATTTTAGAGATCAGTGCTGTCTCTTCATGTTTCTCTTCCTCTTCTGAGTCATCTTTCATAGCAACAAATACAACTTCTATATCATCATCAGAATCAGATTCAGTTTCAATATCTTCAGCTATGTAACATACCTTTTTGCCTTTTTCATCTCGGTTGTCTCTATTGTTGTGTCGGTAACCTCTATTGACTCTTCTTTGATAGCTTCCTTCAGATCGGTCCTTGGATCTATCATCATCTTTCTTCTATGGATATCTAGCAGCAATGTGACTGACTTCCTTACAATTGAAGCATGCTAAAGGTAGCTTACCTCTATACCTTCCTTTTCCTTTGGGCAATCTTCTGGCCATAAGTGCTTCAAGCTCATCAAGTTCATCATCAGTATTGTCATCACTATCACAATTCTTACTATTCTTGCTAGACTTTCCAATCTTCAGAGAAGACATGAAAGTGGATTCAATAGAAGGAACAACACTACTATCAAAATTATTTAATTCAAAGGTTGTAAGTTTACCAATCAGAGTGTCAAGAGTGAGGTTGGATGTAGCTCTTGTTTCATGAATTACAAAAATCCTGATTGCATAAACTAGTAGCAAAGTTCTGAGAATCTTGCTTATCATTGTTTCATCATCAATTACTCTATCAGATGCTCTAATAACATATACCACTTCTTTGAGTCTATTTGAATATTGGACAATGTTCTCACCTTCTTTCATTCTCATTTCATCAAATCTGCCTCTCAAACTTTCAGCTCAGGCTCTTTTGACATTCAAATATCCACTGTAGATTTGTGATAACTTATCCCACATTCCTTTGGTAGTTGTGCATGTCTTGATATCTTCAAATTCAGTGTCAGTATAGGCAGCAACAAGTTCCATCATAGTAACATTGTGTTCATGCTTATCCTTCAGTTGATCAATAGTTAGGGGACCAGTGGGTGGTTGTATGTAGCCATTTTGCATCAGATCTAGTGCTGAGTTCCCAATTCTAGATATGTGTAGCTTCATTCTACTTTTCCATACTACGAAGTTCTCTTTATTCAGTTTCGGTACTTCCCTCTTATACATCTTGAGACCTTTATGCTTAAGTCTTTAAAACTCTATTCTAAGAAACTGAGCTCTGATACCAATTGTTAGAATAAATGAGAGGGGGATGAATCAGTTATCTAGTGTCCCAATACCAAAAATGTATAATCCAAAATAATTTCTTCTATTTCTGCTCGTCGGTAAGCAATAATAACTCTTACTGTCTGTGCTTTTACCGATTACCAATCTAATACTTATAACTATTTACTAATCAAATCTAGTATGTAACTTGCAAAGTATGGTAACAAACAAATATCACAATCAACACATAACATAAGAGATTTAATGTGGAAACCCTGTAAAGGGAAAAACCACCTGGGACCGGCAACCCAAAATTGTTCACTCTTTTGAAGTGAGGTCGGTTAAGACCCAACCCTATTAAAGGTTACAAACACACTGTCAAGTGTGACCTTGTTAGAGGATTTTAGACTAGAAGTTATCATCCAACCAGCATTCACTATGGGGTTGACAAGATAACAATGTTCATTCTATGAATGATACATCATAAGACTTTCAGAGTCCACTTGGTTCAGAGATTTAGTCTGTATACAATGGTTAAATATGTAACAGTAAAATGACCTGCCTTAATACAACTTCAATTGCAGATTTCAGATCAATATTTGGTTCATTCAAATCCTTCTAATCAATAATTCACTTCAGATTCAATACTAAATCAACTTATTGTCCATCGGTAACTGCTCTCTATAGCTTGGTAATTGCTAAATGCAACTCAGTTCTTACTAACCAGTATGATCAAAATGCATGAAACCTTATTCATGCGATAATCCTGCAGCTTCTTCTTCTTCTCAACATTTTCATAAAGAGATTATGTTCTCTTATATAGACGAGTAAATCATTTTCTTCTCCACCATCAGATTTTGCCACTTAATCATATTCATAGATTTTGCCACTTAAACTTTCTCGGTACTTGTGTCAATAACATGTTTCAATATGCTTCGTTAGATCTTCTTTGAATTTTGTCAGTCGTTGACCTGCGTAACAAACATTATCTGTTACCTCGATGTTATACTCTTGCCAGCTCATCAATCTTATCAGCTAAACTAAACATTTAATTCATTTTGTTCCACTCGATTAATAAAGAAATGCGTCGGTGGACATTGCTCAGTTAATACTACGGTCAGTATACAACACTTTGTCGGTGTATACTAGAAATGCATCATTTACCGACAACACTACTTTGTGTCTTTCAGCTCTATACTCCAATATAGATGAATGCAACATAATGAAGTCAATATCATCAAGTCATAGACTCATCAAAAAGTTACTCAATGTGTTCCTTATCTTCATCTGTCATGTACATCTTTCCTCATGTAGATTTCTTTGTTCTTCATCTCTTTTCCACTTTTTTCCAAATGTCTCGGTGTAGTAACTTACAAGATAAGTGCTGTCAAAATAGTTGACATCAATGACAACATAATACTGATTTAATCATATTACATATCTAATTAGCAACTTCTTAGTGATCTTGTAATCACAGATCCTTCAATCAGATTCCAAATCAGTTGTAGTCCAACAATGTTTACAACAAAGGTCTAATAGAACTACCAACAATTCTTAAACATACTTTATCTGATATGACAAAGTCTTAAACAATTAAGGTTGGAGTAGACATAGTTATCACATAGTTTCTTGTGTGGTACAAGGAAGATTTGGCTAGGTAAAATCTTCCTTTGTGCTAGCATTATACATAATTATACCTTTATTAAGAATTCATCATATCAGATAAAGTATGTTTAAGAATTGTTGGGACTTGTCCTTTGGCGTGTATTAAACAGAATAGAATTTTAAGCATATTATTATGATTCTATTTTTTTGTTGTAAACATGCCATTGGTTTAGTTTTGTACTTTTTTTTTTGTGTTAAATACATTTAAAATAAAGATCTAATTCTGTAGACTGCTAGCACAAAGGAAGATTTGACCTAGCCAAATAAAGGTCTAATTCTATAGACTATTGGTCAGACAAATCTTCATTATCTTCTGATTGTCTTCTTTATATACTAGCATTTAAATGGAACATTAAGCATAGTAATAATATGCTTAATCTATCAGTAATTATTTGCATTTAATCTACCGATTACTAATAGTTTTGCACTACACATGCAAGGTATTGTAAGTTTGAAGATAGTTCGTGCCATGTGTCATGGTTAAGTAATTGGAAAGTTATGATGATTTAATTGTAGAACTATTGGTCCCTTGAAATGTTCAAAAAATAATTCTCAAAAGATGCACTCTCATGGAATACGATGACTTCAGGTTATGTACAAAATGGATCTATCTTCCATCACTATGCTCTTATCCTATGTCAAAATGGGAGATTTATGACACAATATAGATTTATGGGGTCACTTGATTGATCCAAGGATTTATGTAAGGTTCAAGGACCTATAGGTATATCTAAGTTTGTTATATGGCCATTGATGCCATTATTATCATGTAATTGCACTTCAAAGTGCAAAGATGCCAAAAAGACGTAAAATTGCATTTTTATGCAATTAGGTCCTAAAGGGCTAAATGAGGGTTTAGTAGAGGTTTAGGGAGTTTAGGGGATTATTATAGGAACCTAAAACCTTTTGAAAGGTTAAAGATGATGCAAGAAAGATTAAAGTGGTCGAAGTTGACAACTAGTTGTCAACTAGACAACAATGCAAATGAATAACTAATTGTAACATTCATATAACTGACTGTGCAGGTTAAGAAGAAGTTGAAAATTAGTTTGTAAGAGGATTTTGGTCAGTTTTGTATGTGATTTTTATGGGAGAGGAGTCTTATAAGTTGTGGGGAGGTGTGTATGGTCGAAGAAGACAATGTAATGAACTACCAAGCAATAAACTTATATTTCTTTACAACCAGTCCCTACCAAGCAATAAACTTTTAATTCTTTACAATACATCATTGCTTTGTCAAATAGTTGGCAAGAAATAATCTATTCAATATTTCTAAAGTGCTTCAAAAGCCTTAAACTCACCAAGTCTATTCACTAATACACCCCCCATCCCCCCATCCACACCCATCCACTCATGTCAAGATCTTGTCCAAAATCATGTTGAAATATCCACCGACCTAAATAAGGATCCTTTCCTCTCACTTCCATCATTACATAATCACTTTTGGAGTATATTTTAGAGCCCTTGAATCCAAGAAAATGTAAGTCAATAACACAAAATATATCACCTAAACTCACCAAGACTCTTCACAAGACTTCTAAGTGATATATTTGGTGTTATTGACTTACATTTGCTTGGATTCAAGGACTTTAGAATATACTCCAAAATTGATTATGTAACGAAGGAAGTGAGAGGGAAGGATCTTGTTTTAGGTCAATGGATATTTCAAAATGATTTTGGAAAAGATCTTGACATGAGTGGATGTTGTGGATGGTGGGATGGGGGGTGTATTGGTTGAGGGCACCTAGGCCATTCAATTTTTCTTTGGGACTTGAGTTCTATATTTTGTTTTTCTTTGTAATAAAGTATGTATTCTAAATTCCTAGACCATCCTATGGTTTGGTTTTAGTCATTATTGTGTGAAGGTGTGTATGGTCGAAGAAGACAATGCAATGAACAATGAACTACCAAGCAATAAACTTTTGATTCTTTACAAACAGTCACTTCTCTGCTCGTGAAGACACAATCTGGTGTTTATAATATTAAACTCTCTATTCAATGCAACATTGATAGGAAAAGCATTCATTGACTGGTATTATAAGTTTTGATCATTCCATGTACTAATTATATTGTTTTGAAGTCTTAAAATCAAAGAATTTTAGTCCTTTTATTAACTGTTCTTGTACAGTGCTTGGCGTGCAAATAATATTTGTCTTGAAGAATCAATGATTTTCTAGGCTCTCCCACTTTCTATGTTTAATATGACTTGTGGGATAAGTCTTTCCTTGTATTACTTGGGCCTATAAGTGTTTATGTAGGGAAGGTGAAAGGATGCAAGGAATAGTGAATGTCTTCCAACTTTTAAATTACATTTCTATTGCACTACTAATGTTGTTGAATATGGAACCTTCATTCCAAGTTTGTAATTTGGTGTTAACAAGGGAAAATAGTAACTGCAACATCACTACCAAGATATTACAACAAACTTGCATTTTTTTTCAAGTATAGCTTACAAACATTAGAATTCTTGTGAAGAGTCTTGGTGAGTTTAAACACCCTTTTGAAGCACTTTAGAAATATTGAATACATCATTGCTTTGTCAAATAGTCTTGGTCTAATAGAACTCCCAACAATTCTTAATCATACTTTATCTGATATGATGAATTCTTAAACAATTAAGGTTGGCGTAGACATAGTTATCACACAGTTTTTTGTGTGGTACAAGGAAGATTTGGCTAGGTCAAATCTTCCTTCATGCTAGTAGTCTACATAATTAGACCTTTATTAAAAATTCATCATATCAGATAAAGTAATTGCAACCAACACATGAATAGAAGTAATAAAAAAGGTCAAATTTTATACATATATCCCGCCTACCGACACATTTCATTTTATTTCATTTTGGCATAGTCTGCGAGCAAAGGAGTGTTGAAGGAGGTGATATAAGGTGGGAAGCTACACTAGGTCGATACCGCCCACCTATATGCAAGTAAGTTCGAACCAGTGATTGAATATCACGGAAGTGCGAAACGATGAGTAATAAAATCTTCATTTTAAATCTTAACTAATAGATTAAGCATATTACTACTATGCTTAATGTTTCGTTTAAATGCATTTAACACAAAAAAATAAAAATTACAAAACTGAACCAATGGCATGTTTACAACAAAGGTCTAATAGAACTCCCAACAATTCTTAAACATACTTTATCTGATATGATGAATTCTTAAACAATTAAGGTTGGAGTAGACATAGTTATCACACAGTTTTTTATGTGGTACAAGGAAGATTTGGCTAGGTCAAATCTTTCGTTGTGCTAGCAGTCTAAAGAATTAAACCTTTATCAAGAATTCATCATATTAGATAAAGTATGTTTAAGAATTGTTGGGACTGGTCCTTTTGCGTGTATTAAACATACTAGAATTTTCAGCATATTATTATCATTCTATTTCTTTGTTGTAAACATGCCATTGGTTTAGTTTTGTACTTTTTTTGTGTGTGTTAAATACATTTAAAATAAAGGTCTAATTTTGTAGACTACTAGCATGAAGGAATATTTGACCTAGCCAAATAAAGGTCTAATTTTGTAGACTATTGATCAGACAAATCTTCATTGTATTTTGATTGTCTTCTTCATATACTAGCATTTAAATGGAACATTAAGCATAGTAATAATATGCTTAATCTATTAGTAATTATCTACATTTAATCTGCCAATTACTAATAGTTTTATACTACACATGCAACGTATTGTCAATTTGAAGATAGGTTGTGCCATGTGTGATGGTTAAGTAATGGGAAAGTTATGATGATTTAAATGTAGAACTACTGGTCCCTTGAAACGTTCAAAATAATTCTCAAAAGATGCACTCTCATGGAATACAATGACTTCAGGTTATGCACAAAATGGATCTATCTTCTATCACTATGCTCTTATCCTATGTCAAAATGGGAGATTTATGACATGGTATAGATTTATGAGGCCACTTGAGTTATCCAAGGATTTATGTAAGGGTCAAGGACCTATAGCTATATCTAAGTTTGTTATATGGTCATTGATGCCATTATTATCATGTAATTGCACTTCAAAGTGCAAAGATGCCAAAAAGATGTAAAATTACATTTTTATGCATTTATGGCCTAAAGGGCTAAATGAGGGATTAGTAGAGGTTTAGGGAGTTTAGGGGATTAGGATAGGAACCTAAAACCTTTTGAAAGGTTAAATATGATGCAAGAAAGATTAAAGTGGTTGAGGTTGACAACTAGTTGTCAAGTAGAGAACAATGCAAATGAATAACTAACAGTAACAGTCATAGAACTGACTGTGCAGGTTAAGAAGTTAAAAAATAGTCTTTAAGGGGATTTTGGTTAGTTTTGTACATGAGTTTTATGGGAGAGGAGTCTTAGAAGTTATGGGGAGGTGTGTATGGTCGAAGAAGACAATGTAATGAACTACCGAGCAATAAACTTTTAATTTCTAAAGTGCTTCAAAACACTTAAACTCACCAAGACTCTTCACCAATACACCCACCATTCACACCCATCCACTCATGTCAAGATCTTGTCCAAAATCATGTTGAAATATACATTGAAATAAATCAAGATCCTTCCCTCTCACTTCCTTTGTTACATAATCACTTTTGGAGTATATTCTAAAGTCCTTGAATCCAAGCAAATGTAAGTCAATAACACCAAATCTATCACTTAAACTCATCAAGACTCTTCACAAGAATTCTAAGTGATATATTTAGTGTTATTGACTTACATTTGCTTTGATTCAAGGACTTTAGAATATACTCCAAAATTGATTATGTAACGAAGGAAGTGAGAGGGAAGGACTTGATTTAAGTCAATGGATATTTCAACATGATTTTGTAAAAGATCTTGACATGAGTGGATGGGTGTGGATGGTGGGATGGGAGGTGTATTGGTGCAGGACACCTAGGCCATTTAGTTTTGCTTTGGGACTTGAGTTCTATATTTTATTTTGCTTTGTAATAAAGGATGTCTTCTAAATTCTTAGACCATACTATGGTTTGGTTTTAGTCCTTCTTGTATGGAGGTGTGTATGGTCAAATAAGATGATGTAATGAACTACCAAGCATGATTCTAGGGTTTCTTCCTGATTCTTCCACGAATGAGTCCTTGAATTAGTTTTTATTAATATAATTATGGTGGCTTGTCCACTTTGGCTTAAAAATAAATAAAAATGAACTACCAAGCAATAAACTTTTAATTCTTTACAATCAGTCACTTCTCTACTCGTGAATACACATTTTGGTGTTCATATTATTAAACTCTCTATTCAATGCAACATTGATAGGAAAAGCATTCATTGATTGGTATTATAAGTTTTCATCATTCCATGTACTAATTATATTGTTTTGAAGTCTTAAAATCAAAGAATTTCAGTCCTTTTATTGATTGTTCCTGTATAGTGCTTGGCGTGCAAACAATCTTTGTCTTAAAGAACCAATAATTTCCTAGGCTCTCCCACTTTCTGTGTGTTTAATGTGACTTGTGGGAGAAGCCTTGTATTACCTGGGCCTATAAGTTTTTATGAAGGGAAGGTGAAAGGAGGCAAGGAACAGTGATTGTCTTCCAACTTTTAAATTACATTTCTATTGCACTACTAATGTTGTTGAATATGAAACCTTCATTCCAAGTTTTTAATTTGGTGTTGAGAAGGGAAAATAGTAACTGCAACATCACTACCAAGATATTACAACAAACTTGCAATTTTTTTCAAGTATAGCTTACAAACATTAGAAGTCTTGTGAAGAGTCTTGGTGAGTTTAAGCGCCCTTTTGAAGCACTTTAGAAATATTGAATACATCATTGCTTTGTCAAATATTCTTGGTCTAATAGAACTCCCAACAATTCTTAAACATACTTTATCTGATATGATGAATTCTTAAATAATTAAGGTTGGAGTCGACATAGTTATCACATAGTTTTTTGTGTGGTACAAGGAAGATTTGGCTAGGTCAAATCTTCCTTCATGCTAGCAATCTACAAAATTAGACCTTTATTAGGAATTCATCATATAAGATAAAGTAATTGCAACCAATACAGGAATAGAAGTAAAAAAAAAGGGTCAAATTTGATACATATATCCCGCCTACTAGAAAATTTCATTTTGGCATAGTCCGCAAGAAAAGGATTGCTGAAGGAGATGGTATAAGGTGGGAAGTTGCACTAGGTCAACACCGTGCGCCTATATGCAAGTAAGTTCAAACTAGTGGTTGAATATCACGGAAGTGCGGACCGGTGAGCAATAAAATCTTCATTTTAAATCTTAATTAATAGATTAAGCATATTATTACTATGCTTAATGTTCCATTTAAATGCATTTAACACAAAAAATAAACTTACAAAACTGAACCAATGACATGTTTACAACAAAGGTCTAATAGAGCTCCCAACAATTCTTAAACATACTTTATCTGATATGATGAATTTTTAAACAATTAAGGTTGGAGTAAACATAGTTATCACATAGTTTTTTTGTATCTTCCTTCGTGCTAGTAGTCTACAAAATTAGACCTTTATTAGGAATTCATCATATTAGATAAAGTATGTTTAAGAATTGTTGGGACTGGTCCTTTGGCATGTATTAAACATAATAGAATTTTCAGCATATTATTATCATTCTATTTCTCTGTTGTAAACATGCCATTGGTTCAATTTTGTACTTCTTCTTTTTTTGTGTTAAATACATTTAAAATAAAGGTTTAATTCTGTAGACTGCTAGCACGAAGGAAGATTTGACCTATCCAAATAAAGGTCTAATTCTGTAGACTATTGGTCAGACAAATATTCATTGTCTTTTTTATATACTAGCATTTAAATGGAACATTAAGCATAGTAATAATATGCTTAATCTATTAGTAATTATCTTCATTTAATCTACCAATTACTAATAGTTTTGTACTACACATGCAACGTATTGCCAGTTTGAAGATAGTCTGGGCCATGTGTGATGGTTAAGTAATGGGAAAGTTATGATGATTTAATTGTAGAACTACTGGTCCCTTGAAACGTTAAAAAAAAATTTCTCAAAAGATGCACTCTCATGTAATACAATGACTTTAGGTTATGCACAAAATGGATCTATCTTCTATCACTATGCTCTTATCCTATGTCAAAATGTGAGATTTATGACTTGGTATAGATTTATGGGGTCACTTGAGTGATCCAAGGATTTATGTAAGGGTCAAGGACCTATAGGTATATCTAAGTTTGTTATATGGCCATTGATGTCGTTGTTATCATGTAATTGCACTTCAAAGTGCAAAGATGCCAAAAAGATGTAAAATTGCATTTTTATGCAATTATGGCCTAAAGGGCTAAATGAGGGTTTAGTAGAGGTTTAGGGAGTTTAGGGGATTAGGAAAGGAACCTAAAACCTTTTGAAAGGTTAAATATGATGCAAGAAAGATTAAAGTGGTTGAAGTTGACAACTAGTTGTCAACTAGACAACAATGCAAACGAATAACTAACTGTAGCAATCATATAATTGACTGTGCAGGTTAAGAAGAAGTTGAAAATTAGTTTGTAAGGGGATTTTGGTCAGTTTTGTATGTTAGTTTTATGGGAGAGGATTCTTATAAGCTATGGGGAAGTGTGTATGGTCGAAGAAGACAATGTAATGAACTACCAAGCAATAAACTTTTAATTCTTTAAAATACTTCATTGCTTTGTCAAATAGTTGGAAAGCAATGATGTATTCAATATTTATAAAGTGCTTCAAAAGGATTAAACTCAACAAGACTATTCACCAATACACCCCCCATCCCACCATCCACACCCATCCACTCATGTCAAGATCTTGTCCAAAATCATGTTGAAATATCCATTGACCTAAATCAAGATCCTTCCCTCTCACTTCCTTCGTTACATAATCACTTTTGGATTATATTCTAAATTCCTTGAATCTAAGTAAATGTAAGTCAATAACACCAAATATATCACTTAAACTCACCAAGACTCTTCACAAGACTTCTAAGTGATATATTTGGTGTTATTGACTTACATTTGCTTGGATTCAAGGACTTTAGAATATACTCCAAAATTGATTATGTAACGAAGGAAGTGAGATGGAAGGATCTTGATTTAGGTTAATGGATATTTCAACATGATTTTGGAAAAGATCTTGACATGAGTGGATGGGTGTGGATGGTGGGATGGGGGGTGTATTGGTTGAGGGAACCTAGGCCATTCGGTTTTGCTTTGGGACTTGAGTTCTATATTTTGTTTTACTTTGTAATAAATGATGTCTTCTAAATTCCTGGACCATCCTATGGTTTGGTTTTAATCCTTCTTGTGTGGATTTGTGTATGGTCGATGAAGAAAATGTAATGAACTACGAAGCAATAAACTTTTAATTCTTTACAAACAGTCACTTCTCTGCTCGTGAAGACAGAGTCTGGTGTTTATATTATTAAACTCTCTATTCAATTCAACATTGATAGGAAAAGCATTCATTGATTGGTATTATAAGTTTTTATCATTCCATGTACTGATTATATTGTTTTGAAGTGTTAAAATCAAAGAATTTCAATCTTTTTAGTGACTGTTCCTGTATAGTGCTTAGCATGCAAACAATCTTTATCTTGAAGAACCAATGATCTCCTAGGCTCTCCCACTTTTTGTGTTTAATGTGACTTGTTGGAGAAGCCTTTCCTTGTATTACCTGGGTGTATAAGTGTTTATGAAGGGAAGGTGAAAGGAGGCAAGGAACAATGACTGTCTTACAACTTTTAAATTACATTTCTATTGCACTACTAATGTTGTTGAATATGAAACCTTCATTCCAAGTTTGTAATTTGGTGTTAACAAGGGAAAATAGTAACTGCAACATCACTACCAAGATATTACAACAAACTTGAAATTTTTTCAAGTATAGCTTACAAACATTAGAAGTCTTGTGAAGAGTCGTGGTGAGTTTAAGCGCCCTTTTAAAGTACTTTAGAAATATTGAATGCATCATTGCTTTGTTAAATAGTTGGCAAGAAATGATGTATTCAATATTTCTAAAGTGCTTCAAAAGGCTTAAACTCACCAAGACTCTTCACAAGACTTCTAAGTGATATATTTGGTGTTATTGACTTACATTTTCTTGGATTCAAGGACTTTAGAATATACTCCAAAAGTGATTATGTAACAAAGGAAGTGAGAGAGAAGGATCTTGATTTAGGTCAATAGATTTTTTAACATGAATTTGGACAAGATCTTGACATGATTGGATGGGTGTGGATGGTGGGATGGGGGGTGTATTGGTGCAGAGCACCTAGGCCATTTAGTTTTGCTTTGGGACTTGAGTTCTATATTTTGTTTTGCTCTGTAATAAAGGATGTTTTCTAAATTCCTAGACAATCCTATGGTTTGGTTTTAGTCCTTCTTGTGTGAAGGTGTGTATGGTCAAAGAAGACAATGTAATGAACTACCAAGCAATAAACTTTTAATTCTTTACAAACAACCACTTTTTTGCTCGTGAAGACACAATTTGGTATTTATATTATTAAACTCTCTATTCAATGCAACATTGATGGGAAAAGCATTCATTGATTGTTATTATAAGTTTTTATCATTCTATGTATTGATTATATTGTTTTGAAGTCTTAAAATCAAAGAATTTCAGTCCTTTTATTGACTGTTCCTGTACATTGCTTGGCATGAAAATAATCTTTGTTAGAAGATGTGGCCCAAACTCACATTTTCACTATTGGGATTCAATGCCACTGTGTGAAAGGTGAGTTAAGGAAATTCTTTATAAGAGTTCAAAAGCTCAGAGTTGGGAATGTTAGTTTTCTTTTTGAAGAATGATGCCCTAGGTTGAATATTTCATATGTATTCAACTAGACAAGATGAAACTCGACTGCAACTATAGACAAAAAATGTGTGGGATCAAGTTGGATGAATTGGGCCCTTAGAGTTCATGGGATTGCCATATATTAACAAAAACTTAAGACTGTTACAATCGAATAAACATAAGAATTAACACCAGGAGTACAAATTTTAAAAGCAAAGTACATTTTCAAAGAATAAACACAAGTAAAACTTGCTAACTCATTAACACACCAAACCAAGCAATGAAATAGTAGAAAATGAAGATTTTATTGCTCATCGATCTACACTTCCATGATATTCAACCACTGGTTCGAACTTACTTGCATATACATGCGTAGTGTCGATGTAGTGCAGCTTCCCACCTTATACTGCCTCCTTCAACACTCCTTTACTCACGGACTATGCCAAAATGAAATAAAATGAAATGTGCCAGTAGGCAGGATATATGTATAAAATTTGACCTTTTTTTTTAAAACTTCTATTCACATGTTGGTCAGAATTATGACCACTCTTTAGGTTCGTATCTATGACCAACATAGGAATATATTTTAAAAAAATTCAAATTTTTCTTCTATAAACCGACCATGGAAAATCATTTTATAGCTTGGTCGGAAATGTTGGTCTAAAAAGTGGGTCAAATGTACTAGTGCTATCTCTTTCTATTAGTTTGTCCATGAATTCAAGAAATTCGATGTCTTGAGCTGCCCTATTGGCTTTATCTTCGAGTGTTTCTTTAGGCCCTTGATTGGCATGATTAATATTTTCATTATTTCCTCCATGGATGTAATTGTGAAATGCAGAGTTTCTATCCATTGGATTAGTTCCCTTTTCAAAAAGATTTGGGAGACTATCCCCTTGGTTGTGATTTATGAAAGAGTTTTGAGATTCAAATTTGGGGACCTCTTTTGCGATGCAGGTGTTGTCTTCTTGTAAAGATAGTTTGAGTCTATGAGATCGTGTAGAAACTGACATTCAACAAGGTTTGATTTCGAATTGTTTTCCCCAAACTTAGTAATTGTTTGATGTTTATGAAGAGATTAAAAATATAAGATGAATTTTCAAAATGGATATCTCTTACTTTTTGTATGTATTTTTCAAACAAAGCAATCACAAATACACTTGTTCTTTTTAACCCTCTACATAAAAAGTGTTTGAATTTGTAAGGATGTTATCATGGGTTTTTCACAAAAAGCACTTCAAGAAATCTACCTATTTCAGAAGTTGGTTCATAAACATGGCTCTACAAGGTAGGCTTTGCTAATTTAACAAGGTATTTAATCAAGATTTCAATCAAAATAGACATTAAGTTTTCATCCCCAAAATTAGGAGGCTTCCCACCACTGGTATATTAGAGTTTTGCACAATCCCAAAGGACTACTCAAGGAAATTCGAAAGATTAATAAGGATGCATGCATTATATTTTACAGTGGGTTGAATTTTTGCAGCAAAGGAAAATTGATGTAGGAGCATCTCGGGTCCTTGGCAATCTTGTGTCACCAAAAAGAATTTTGAGCTTTGTCTATGTTGCTCGGTTTCTTCTTCAACTAAGTTGGTTGGTTTCCTTTGCTTAACAAGTGTCATCGGTTATCTCCTGGGCGGTCGATTAATTCACTGGCGCTCGACGTTGCCTGTCTGCTGCTTGATTATCTTGCTTACTGACGGGTCTAGTTTTGTTTCCAGTTGTGGCCGACTTGTGCATTTATATTAGATCATGGAATTAATGATAGAATCCATCATTGGGAAGCGTATGGTCCTAGATTTGACCATTACTTCTGTTAATTATGGATCTGAAGGCCGACTCAACTTGGTAGCTTCTTGTATAAATGTAGATGTTTGGTGGTAGTTTAGGAGCAGGGGAGAGTGCTAGGAAGAGTTAGAAGATAGTAGACATTAGAGTTGAGATTGTAATAGATCCTCACATGTTTGAGGACTTTTGAATTGTATTGTAATATCAGGTTGTAACTGAGAAGGCCTTATAGCCTGGCATGTATGATTCCTATTGATGAAAGTTAATGAAAGATATAGCATTCTCTCTCTCACTTTTGTTGTGTTGCTTCCGTGTGTGTGTCACAAGCTTGGAACATTAGCATGAGCCATCCTTTGGCCCCTCTTGATCCTTACCTTGTGTCAGGTGGTATCAAAGCGAGGTTAGATATTGATCTAGGTTTGCGGATCTAGGTTTGTTGGTTCCTCTCGAAGCCCTAGTGGATTGTTGTGGGGTAGCAGATTGCGATCTGACCTACAACTGTAGAGAGTTGTCAAGATGGTTCATGGGAGATGAGATGCAGATCTAGGATTGGAAAATATGCTAAGACAGATTATTGCTAGGTTAGAAGCAATTGAGACAGCCCAAAGAAGAGGCAGACATCTTGAAGATGTTAGTGATGATGAAATTGAAGAAGAACAGGCGTATGCAAAACCTGCTCCTATTATGGATCAAGGTGAGGAAAGATTTTTGAAGGATTTGACAAGTCTGAAGTCAACACCACATTTCAATCCTCCTGAGTATGGTGAAAAGTTGGATTCTGATGAATTGGTGGACTGGATCACTGAGATGGAAAAGTATTTCGAATATGAGAGTATCCCTAAGGATAAGACGGTAAAGATTGCAAGCACCAAGTTGAAAAGTCATGCATCCTTATGGTGGGAACATCTACAATTGGATAGAAAAAGGAAAGGTAAAGACAAAATCAAGGTATGGAACAAGATGGTAAATAAATTGAAAGGAAAGTTCTTACTCTGTGATTATCAGATTAACCTAGTTCGGCGAATGCAAAGTTTGAGACAAAAGGATAGCTCAGTAAAAGAGTATACTAAGGAATTCTATAGATTGGATATCAGATTTGGACATGATGAAGATGATGTGGAAAGAATCGACAGATACTTGAATGGTTTGAGAGTTTCCATCCAAAAGGAAATTAGTATGGTCAAGTTAGAGAGTATTAAAGAGGCTTATCAATTTGCTTTCAAAGCTGAGGAGAAATTGAACAAGAGACATGAACAGAGATAGAAAGGTCAAGGTGGTAGATCCCCTAGAGGAAAAGGTAGATCTAATGGTGAAATTGGTAGATCCAAACCAGAAAAGACAAATCTAGACAAAGGTAAGACCGAGTGGAAAGGTGAAAGTTCATCTAGAGGCAAAGGCAGTAACTACCAAGGTGGTTATAGCAGAGGAAGTTTCTGAGGAACTTGTTACAATTGTGGAGAAGAAGGACATAGGTCATTTGAATGTACACAAGCAAGTAAGAAGGTTGGTAGCAGTAGGAATGTTGTAGTGCAAGAAGAACCATTGAATGAACTTGAAAGGGAGAATAACCTGATGGCAAGGAGAGCATTGTGGAATGAAAGAAATAAGGAAGATCCGATAAGGAAAAGTTTGTTCAAGACCAGATGTAGAGTTTCTGACAAAATTTGGAAGGTAATCATTGACAGTGGTAGCTCGGAGAACCTGGCATCTAAAGAGATGGTCACAAATTTGTAGTTGAGAAGGTTAGTACATCCGAAGCCCTATCAGATTTCATGTATCAAGGATGAGCATACACTCCTAGTAAGTGAACAATGTTATGTGAATTTGAAGATTGGAAAATACTATGTTAAGGTGTTATGTGATATCATGCCTATGGGTTGTTGTCATATTTTGTTGGGTAGACCTTGGCAATATGATAGACATGCTATATATGATGGGAGATTGCATAAGTATACTATTGTGGCTGATGGAAAGAAACAAATCTTGTTACCATTGATGGAAGAACCTGTTAGTAATGTTTGCACATCTGTAAAAGTTTGCTTGATGGAAGGAAGGAAGTTTGTTAACTCTTTGAAGAGGGATGATGTATGTTTTGCTATGATTCCTAATAAACCAAGTAAGAAAATAGGAGATAATGTCCCTGAGGAGATTGATAAGTTACTCACTGAGTACAGTGATATCATTTTTGATAATGTACCTGATGGTTTGCTGCTGAAAAGAAGTATTGATCATTGTATGGATCTAATTCATGGAGCTAGTTTACTGAATAAGGCACCTCATCGGTTGACACCTATTGAGAATCAGGAATTGAACCAACAGATTCAAGAATTGCTGGAGAAAGGTTTGATCAAAGAAAGTTTGAGTCCTTGTGTAGTACTTGTTGTATTAGCACCGAAGGAGAATGGGGAATGGAGAATGTGTATTGATTCCAGAGCAATCAATAAGATAACAATGAAGTATAGGTTTCCTATACCGAGAATGGATGATATAATGGATAGTTTGACTGGAGCAAAGTATTTCACAAAGATTGATTTGAAAAGTGGGTATCATCAGATCAGAATCAGAGAAGGTGATGAATGGAAGACTACTTTCAAGACAAAGGAAGGTTTGTATGAGTGGTTGGTTATGCCTTTTGGTTTAACTAATGCACCGAGTACTTTTATGAGGTTGATGAATGAAGTTTTGAAGAAATTCTTGGGTAAGTTTGTGATTGTATATCTTGATGATATTCTGATATTCAGTAAGACCAGAGAAGAACATTTGTTGCATGTAACACAAGTTTTACAGAGACTAAAAGAAGAAAAGTTGCTGATAAATCTGAAAAAGTGTTCATTCATGAAAGAAGAGATTGTGTATTTGGGATTTGTTATTTCAGCTGATGGTTTGAAAATGGATCCTAAAAAGGTTGAAGCTATTTTAAATTGGCCTACACCTATGAATGCTACTGAGGTAAGATCATTTCATGGTTTGGTAAGTTTTTACCAGAAGTTCATAAGGAATTTTAGTTCAATTTGTAATGATATGACTAAGACTATGAGAGGAGACAAAAGAGAATTCAAGTGGACACATGGAGCTGATAAAAGTTTTGAGAATCTGAAGCAGAAGGTTGCTAAATTACTTGTTTTGGCATTACCTAATTTCAATAAAGTATTTCCAATAGAATGTGATGCAAGTGGAAGTGCAATTGGAGCTGTGTTGAGTCAAGAAGGTAAACCTGTTGCTTTCTTTAGTGAAAAGTTGAATGATGCTAGAAGGAAATATTTTGTGTATGATCAAGAGTTCTATGCTATTGTTCAAGCATTGAAGAAATGGAGACATTATTTGATACCGAGTGAATTTGTGTTATATACTGATCATAAGGCTTTATAGTATTTGGGTAGTCAGAATAAGTTGAATCAAAGACATATGAAATGGGTTGAGTATTTGCAAAGTTATACATTTGTGATAAAGCATAAGAGTGGAGTCACTAACCAAGTTGCTGATGCATTAAGTAGAAGAAGATCTTTGATGACCGAGATGAAAATTCAAGTTCTTGGTTTTGATGAGATGAAAGAGCTGTATGAAAATGACCCTGATTTTTCTGAGTCATGGAGAAAGTGCAGAGCACCTCTACAAGATCAACAAGATACTAAATGGGATGAATATTTCATTCAGGAAGGTATGTTGTTTAAAGGTATTCAGTTGTGTATACCGAGAGGAGTAATGAGAACTAATTTTATAAAGGAGAAACATAGTAGTGGTTTGGCTGGACACTTTGGCATTGATAAAACATGGAATTTGTTGAAGGAAAAGTACTTTTGGCCGCAGTTGTATAGAGATGTTTAGAAATTTATGAAAAGTTGTGGTATTTGTCAAGTTGCAAAAGGAGTAAGTTAGAATACTAGATTGTATACATCGATTGCTGTACTTGAGAAACCTTGGATTGATATCAGTATGGATTTTATTCTTGGCTTACCGAAGACAGTGAGAGGTAATGATTCTATATTTGTTGTTGTGGATAGATTTTCTAAGATGGCACATTTTATACCATGTAGAAAGACATCATATGCAGTAAATGTAGAAGATCTTTTCTTTAAGGAAATTGTGAGATTACATGGGTTACCAAGGAGTATTATCTCTGACCAAGACAATAAATTTGTTGGTTATTTTTGGAAAACACTTTGGAAGAAATTTGGCACTGAGTATATAGTTCTACATTTCACCCACAAACCGATGGACAAACTAAACTTGTGAACAGAAGTTTGGGAAATCTTTTGAGATGTTTAGTTGGAGACACACCGAGTAATTGGGATTCTGTGTTAGCACAAGCAGAGTTTATATACAATAATTCAATAAATAGAAGTACTAGAAAGACACCATTTGAGATTGTGAATGGCACACAACCGAGAAGAATATCTGATTTGAGAGACATTGATGATGAAAATAAAAGAAGAGTTGAAGGAGTAAAATTTGCTGAATACATGAAGACATTGCATGAAGATGTGAAGATAAAATTGGAAGATAGTAATCAAAAATATAAAGACAGAGCTGATAAATCAAGGAGATACAAGAGTTTTGATGTTGGTAATGAAGTGATGGTTCATCTGAAAAAAGGTTAGTTTCCTATTGGAACATATGGAAAGCTGAAAATGAAGAAGTTTGGACCTTGCAAAATTTTGAAGAAATTTGACAGTGGAAATGCATATCAGATTGAGTTACCTGATGACATGGACATATCACCGATTTTCAACATTATTGATTTATATGAGTATCATGAACCTGATGAAGAAGTGACAGTATTGACAAAATATCCTAAGAAGCAAAATGATGAAGTGGAACAGATTTTGAAGGAAAGAGTCGGCAAAAGTACAAGAGGGAAACAGTACTTGGAATATTTGGTCAAGTGGAAGAATAGACCGATGGAGGATAGTTCTTGGATTTCACAGTCTAATTTGGATGCAACTCGGACCAAACCTACCAAATGATTATGAGAATCATTTCTAAATAACCACAGGTGTCTGATGCAGGAGCATCTCGGGTCCTTGGCAATCCTGTGTCACCAAAAAGAATTTTGAGCTTTGTTTGTGTTGCTTGATTTCTTCTTCAACCGAGTTGGTTGGTAGTTGGTCGGTTTCCTTTGGTTACCGAGTGTCGTCGGTTATCTCTTGGGCGGTCGGTTAATTCACTGGCACTCGATGTTGCCTATTTGCTGCTTGGTTATCTTGCTTACCGATGGGTCTAGTTTTGTTTCTTGTTATGACCGACTTGTACATTTATATTGGATCATAGAATTAATGCTGGAATCCATCATTGGAAAGTGTATAGTCCTAGATTTGACCGTTACTTCCGTTAATTATGGATCTGAAGGCTGACTCATCTCGGTAGCTTCTTGTATAAATGTAGATGTTTGGTGGTAGTTTAGGAGCAAGGGAGAGTGCTAGGAAGAGTTAGAAGATAGTAGACATTAGAGTTGAGATTGTAACAGATCCTCGCATGTTTGAGGACTTCTGAATTGTATTGTAATATTAGGTCGTAACTAGGAAGGCCTTACAGCCCGACATGTATGATTCCTATTGATGAAAGTTAATGAAAGATCTGGCATTCTCTCTCTCACTTTTATTATTTGTTGCTTCTGTGTGTGTGTCGCAGGCTTGGAACATTAGGGTGAGCCATCCTTTGGCCCCTCTTGCTCCCTACCTTGTGTAAAAAATGTATCCCACTTTGGGTTGCCCTCTCACCGACCTCGTTAAGGCAATTCTCGGGAGGCAAGCCCACTAAAGATTTAACATGTTCATATTGAAAGCGATAAAAATGAAATTAAGAGATAGGTTTTGGGAGTATGATTCACCAAAAGGTGAAGAGCATATCCCTATTTATTCTTGCTTCCCAAACACTATTAACAATGTTCAATTTCCAAAACCCACTAACTAATGGGAATTGAGTATTTCTACTCTTTTCCACAAACAAGGGGTTGTTTGATTTAGTGTTTGATTTTATCCTTTAATCTATTTACTTACTAGATTTGAACAAAAATCACAAGGCCATAATTTAAAGAAAAATTGACCAAATTTAGGCTTACCTTCAATCGAAGCTAGCAAAGGCTAGGGGCATTTTTGATGATTTTTCATGATTTAGGCTCACCTAGTGGCAATCATTCCTTCCTTTTTGCCTCTCCTCCAACAAGTTAGTCAACACAAATAAGAAAAATGAAGAAAAATAAGAATAAAATTGAAATCTAATCTTATTTATCAAATTTGAATCAAATTGATTAAGGCAAGTAAATCCAATTTAATGAAGCAAATTTAGATTGGTAGGCTTCTACAATCTTCAAATATTTTTCATATACCTTAGTTTCTTGCTATGAGTTCTCCAAAACCAGCTTGATATTTGTTATGTTCTCCTCCTTGATATTTTTAGCCAATGCTTTTCCTTCGCTATTGAATCTGGTCTCTCGCTTTTTGATTTTTTATGACCAGTCATCCTGCAGACATAGACAAATCATTTTCTGAATGTTAGATTCTAGAAATTTGCAATTTAATCAAATGCGCGGTAGAATCTATTAAATGTGTTGTTTAAATGATTGAAAGCACTGCTAAAACTTTCAAATGTGCTGCAAGAAAAACTTGAAAGTGCAGAAACAAAATTTAAAAGCATTGTTTAAGTAAGCAAAGGCATTAAAATAAATCCTCAAATGCACTGCAGAATAGATTGAACGTGCTCCGGAGTCAGGGCACATACGCTGAAAGAATTTAGACAAGAAGATAGAAGTATTAAATGTGTTGAAAGCTTGTGCAAAGGAGCACAACTTTTCTATAGAAGCGATGTTTTAGACCTTGTATGCGCTATAGAAATAGGTGTACGCACTTCAAAAACTGGCAAAAGTGCTGAAAAACCTGTAAAATAGAGACCAATAGAAAGATATGCTAGAAAAAAAAATGATTTCTCTGAATTTAAAAATTAGTGAGGCCTAATGCCCCACGGTGGGTGCCATTTTGTGTACTTGGATTAGTACCTTCATAGGGTTAGTATCATCAATAACTCAAAATAACAATTAAATTACCCCAACTAGCAATCTAATTAAGCAAAATTAAAGACGATTGATCACTTTATGGCTCTCTAATTAGGGATGTTAATGAGAAGCTCTTAGCAAGATTCCATTAGCGACAGTCCTAATATGAGAAAATATGATAAACAAAGCTAAAACAATTAATTCCAAAAGAAATTAGTCTAATTAGCTCCTAGATTTTCCTTTCTAGCTTAAAATTGCAAGAGGTTTGATGCTATCCAAATAATTGTGGATGATTTGTTCTTCAATTATGCCTTGCTTTTATAGATTTTGGCAAGGGTAGGAGGTAGAGTTGATTTGATCATGGTTGAGTTAGGCTTAGGTCCATGGTTCCACCTTTGGAGACCATTTAAATATTTTATCCTCAAAGCTTGGGACAAGAGGACAAAATGGGTGGACAAGATGCTCTCTTCTTATGGGTGGTGGAGATTCGATGTGAGCTTGATCCATGTGAGCTTGTTTCTCAAATCCTATTGGTTGATGCATTTTCCTCCCATTTGGTGGTTGAGGGAAACTAGGATTTATTAATTGAATTGAATTAATATGTTTAGCCATGTGTGCCCCTAGAATGGGTTGATTTGATTTAAATGAACTATGCAATTAATTAGATTAATTGCACAATTAATTTATTTTATTTTATTTAAATTGATTTTATGGCTTTTGATTTTCAATTAAATTTGGATTATGACTTGATTGCAATTTAACTTGATTTGATTTTATTGCTTTGATTTTGCCTTGATTGCTCACTTAATTGATCTTGTCCATTTTTAGGTGATTACATATAGTATTAATTAAACACCTTTATTTAATTGAGGATTTAATTATATAGTATTAATTAAATACCTATATTTAATTAATGATTTAATTAAAAAGCCCAATTATAATAATTAGAGATTTAATTAATATTAAATCAAGATTGAGTTAAAAATGCATAATTGAGTTAAGTGAAACTTTGATATTCACTTATATTTTTAAGTTGCATATTTTAATTATGCTATGAATATAAATTATATAATTTTAATGCACTTTTGAATGCGCAAGTTTTGATAAAAATAAAGTTGAACTCAAATCAAGACTTCATTTGTGCAAACTTTAGTGAAGTTAAAATTAAATTAAGAGATTTTATTAATTTGATTTTGAGCTAAGTTTGATTTATTTTAGGGTTTCTCTATTCAAACCCTAGGTTTTGGATTGTCTTTAAATTGGTTGAGATTGTCAATTTTGGGGTTCATTATTTTTAGGTGGAAGAATTTTTTGGAATTTGGGAGTCAAAAAAATTGTTTTCAAAGCTAGAGTTTTAGGTTGGAAATTGTGTCTTCTCTTCTCCTCAAGTTGTTCTTGGATTTGAGGTAAGGTTTTGGAACCTTTGTAATTTCAATTGGAAAAGCTTGTCTTCTTCATGCCTTTTTTTGTGTGTGTGATTCTTGCGTGTCTTCTTCAAGATTTTAATTTGATAACTAGGGTTATTTTGAAAACTCTATAAGAAGGTTGAATAAGTGAGATTCTTTAGTATGGTTACATTTTGCATGCTTGACCTTGGGATATTTTCTATGTTAAGGCATCCCATTATTTTGGGTAAATTTTAAATAAGAAAATCAGTCTTAGGGTTTTGACAAATTTCTCTCTCCTTTAGGGTTGTCCTTTCTATATTTGGATTCTTTTAACTTATAGATTTTTCCTTGAAAGAAAACCTAAATGCTTTAAAAGAAAAGATTATTATATAAATATAAATATATATTCTAACGTGCATGTCCTTTTTTAGAATACATGAGATAAATTTATTGTTGGAATTGGTTTTGTAATATGTGTTGACCCTCATTTTTTGTCATTGTTGTCAATATATGTTTTAAATGAAGGCAGACAAATTGGTTAACAATGATATATGGATGACTGACAAAAGTGTATGGATGTTTCAAAGCATGCAAAGATAATAATATGCATAGGGATGATTAGTGACCTTATGTCTAAGGTCACTTGGCTTAATATTGCAGATGGAGTGAGTTACAATTGTTTTAAAGTGAAGGCTAGTTATTGGACTGTAACAATGCATAGTAACAGAGTTAGTCTTTGTATTTATGAGATGACTCTTATGTGAGCATGAATTGTAACCTATGAGCTTAAGGCATGATAGAAGACATATTGGAGAATATTATTTTTGATTATGGAGTTTTTGTGTTCATGGTGATGTCAGCTGAAGTGTGTGGTCCTACGAAGACCTTTTTGGAGCCAACTGAAGATGTGTAACGTGTTGTGAAAATGGCAAGCATGGATTTCAAAACCTAGAGTATATTTGATGTATTGCAACTATTGTATACGTGTGTAAGGTACCATGTATATCTTAGCAAGGGTCTATTTAATCATTTTTTTATTGGAGAAGTCTTAATTGGCCGACCTAATTGATTATTGTAATAGGGTATAAAGAAGAGTTATTTTTTGGAGAATAAAGTGTGGTGGATGTATGTAAGTTGTGAGCTTATATTTGTAAAGTCTTCTAGATGTAGACTAGAGGTTGTGACTTAGGAGCTTCATTAGAACTAATCAAGCAAAGATAGTTGCCAGAAGTCAGTTCATTAGATTGTATATCTTCTATACAATTGTATTTCAGATAGCGAGTCTTGGAGGTGGATTTAACCTTCTTTAAGCAGTGTGCCTGGGCAGTGAGCCTACCATTCTTCTTGAATCCTAACAAGGTTTGTCCTTTAATAGGGACTATGTACTATATGCATTAATAAGCTCCTATCAGGGCTAAATCTCTTAGCAAGGATACTATACTTTCAATACATCATTTGTGGGTGCTAATCCCCACCAGGGTTTTGCTTTTAATATGGTTTCCTCAAAAATAATATATTGTGTTATGGTGTTGCATTCATTGTGTTGATATTATGATTAAGTGTTATGGTTTATAAATATTAAAGTGTAATATTCTGTGTCACAACTAATTCACCCCCCCCCCCCTCTCAATTGTGTTGGTGGACTATTATTCCTAACAATTGGTATCAGAGCTTATGGTCCTCAGATAGAAAGCTTAATAGCTTGAGGTGATCTTGGAGATGGCATTATATAAGCAGGAAAGTCTGAAGTTTGATCCTAATAATTTTGACGGTTGGAAGAATAACATGAGAACTCATCTATTGTGTTTGGGCATTGACTAATAGATGATAACAAAGAAATAAGAGAAGATCAAGCCTGAAGATGAATTGGACAGTGTCGTTGAGGAGGAGAAGAAGATGTTCTCGTGTAACATGGTTGCAACATAAGCATTTATTAGCGCACTCTCTGAGGTGAATTTACTGAGGTTAAGGACTTGGATTCAACATATAAAATTTGGTCGAGATTGGAAGCACTAAATGAAGGAGATAGATTTACTAAACAAGAGAAGTTGCAGAATTGGAAGACAAAGATGAACTCTTTGAGAATGAGAGATGATAAAAATGTTAGATCTTATGTATAAATGGTTACAAAGGTTATTATTGGCATTAGAAATTTTGGAGACATATATAGTGAAGAAGAAGTGATTGTAAAGATTCTTATATCTTTGACACCTGTGTATAAGACTAAAGTGAAAGCGATTGAGGAGATCATACCTTTGACTGTGAACTTTAACAAAGAGACGTTGATTGCTAAATTAACTACCTTTGAGGCCGCAGAACTTGGAGATTCATTACCTAAGCCTAAATCAACATTTAAGGTGACTGTGCATAATGACAAAAGGAATTTATCAAGTCTAGCGAGCAATAGCAGAAATGATTTGTGAGAAGAGCTTGGTGAGTATGTTGATGAATGGGAAAAGATATACAAAGAAGAAGAAAAGTTATATGAGATTGTGGCCCTGATCGCAATAAGAGAAAAGAGAGGTAAAGGTAAGTTTGAAGGAAAGCTACCCCTAAAATGTTTTTCATGTAATACGATTGGTCATTTTGCATCTAGATGTCCTACAAGGGTTCCTAAGCACAAACCTAAGTTTCATAGACCTAATTACTCAAAGGATAAAGAATGTTACAATGCTAGTGAAGGTGTTTCTGATGATGATGAAATAAACTATGATGAGATTGGATTTATTGATATTAAAGATGATGAACCTATTCATTAAGAAAAAACCCTAGTTTCACATGTTAAGAAGAAATCATAATGGATCATATGACTAGTGATAAAAATAAGTTTGTCAATCTAACAAAGTATGATGGTGATGGTTAGATTTGATGATAATGTTACTAATTTTATCATTGGAGTAGGATCAATTTATCTGGATGGTAAGCCTAATACTGATGATGTACTACTTGTTGATGGACTTAAGCATAATTTTTTAAGTGTTGAACAACTTGTAGACAAGGGTTATCAACTGGAGTTCATTAATGGGAGATGTTCTATCAGAAGCAAGTCAGAAGATTTGATTGCAACTAGTACTAAATCAAGAGGTAATGTATTTGAGTTGAACACATCTGAGGTTTCTTGTTTTGTTGAAAATATTAATGATAGTTAGTTATGGCACATAAGATTTTGTCATGTGAATTTTGATAATACTACGAAAGCAAGTATGACAAATGTTTTTAGAGACCTACCGAAGATTGTAAAACCATCTAGCACCATGTGTAGAGAATGTGTAATGGGGAAACAAACTAAAAGCAACTTTCAAGGAAAATCTTACTCAGCTAAAGGGAAGTTAGATCTTATTATGGTGAGAGATATTTTATACTTTTTGATGATGATTTCTCTAGGATGATGTGGTTGCATTTCTTAGAGAAAAGTCTAAGGCTTTTGACAAATTTAAGATTTTTAAAGCAAAAGTTGAGAATGAATCTGGTTTAAAGATAAAATGTTTGAGATTAGGAAAAGGTGGAGAATTTAATTCAAATATGTTTAATAACTACTTTGAAGAGCATGGCATATATAGACAAATTTCAACTCCTAGGAATCTACAACAGAATGAGATTGTAGAGTGAAGAAATAGAACAATTTTAGATGTTGTTAGAACTATGTTGTTGGAAGGAAAAATGTCACATATTCATTGGAGAGAAGTTTTTGGTGCTGTTGTTTATACTTTGAAAATAATTAAAATTAGAGAAGGTAAAAGTAAGACTCCTTATGAATTGTGGTTTAATCATACTCCTACTGTGAAATATTTTAGAATATTTGGTACTAAATTCTATATCAAAAGAGATGATGACATAGAAAAATTTGACGCTAGAAGTGATGAAGGGATCTTTCTTGGTTATTTACTAAGAGAAAGACTAACAAATGTTTTAATCTGAGATTGAGAAAGATGATTGAAAGTGCTAATGTGAGAATTGATGAGAAGTTTCAGATTAAGGAAAGAGTTTATGATTACTGTCAGAATTTAGATAATAGAGAAGTTGTGGACCTTTTGAAGATAATCCTAAGATGGAAATATGTTTGAATGAACTGATATTCAAAAGACACAAAGTTATGTAAAGAAGAACCACCTTGAGAATCAAATAATTGGTGATGCTAATAAAGGGATGTTAACAAGGTCTAGATTAAGGAATGAATTTTGTTTGATTTCTCAAGTTGAACATAAAAATAATGATGAAGTTTGTAAGGATGAATGTTGGACTAAAGCAATGTAGGAAGAATTGGATAAGATAAAGAAAACTAATACTTGGGAATTGGTTCCTAGGCCCAAAGAGAAGAATGTGATAGGAACTAAATGGGTTTTTAAAAATAAGATGAATGAAGAAGGGACAATTGTAAGAAATAAAGCAAGACTTGTTTATAAAGTATACTCTCAGTAAGAAGGCATGGATTTTGAAGAAACATTATATCTTGTTGCTAGGTTGGAGGTAGTAAGACTATTTCTTGCTTATGTTGCACATAAAGACTTCAAAGTATATTAGATGGATGTTAAATCTGCATTTCTGAATGGTGATCTTGAGGAAGAAGTTTACATTGAGAAACCTTATGGATTTCCTTTGACAGTGAATGAGGATATGGTATGTAAATTGAAAAAGGCATTGTATGGACTGAAACAAGCATCTAGAGCATGGTATGCAAGATTGGATAAGTATCTACATGAGTCTTGGTTTCAAAAAAGGTAATGCTGACAAAAATTTATATTTGAGAACTAGTAAAGAAGGAATTCTAATAGTTGAAGTTTTTTGTGGATGACATTATTTTTGGAGGCAATGATGAGATGAGTAAGAAGTTCTCTAAGGAAATGGAAAATGAATTTGAGATGTCAACGATAGTTGAAATGAAATTCTTCCTTGGATTATAAATTAATTAGAACAAAGATGGAATTTTCATTTCTCAAAGAAAGTATCTTAAAGAGATGTTAAAGAAATTTGGAATGGAAGATTGTAAACCGATTGGAACACCCATGGTTACTAGTTATAAACTTAGCAATACTGATGAAAGTGCAAGTGTTTTTTAGACAAAGTACAAATCAATTATTGAAGGCCTACAATATCTTACCCATACCAGACCTGGCATAGCTAATTTTGTTGGAATTGTGGTGATATATCAAGCAAATCCTAAAGAGACTCACCTCATTGTTATGAAAAGGATATTTAGATACTTGAAGGGAACACTTGAGTATGGATTATGGTATGAAAATCCTAATGATTTTGTGTTACATGCTTATACTGATGTTGATTGGGTAGGAAGTGTGGATGAAAAATAAAAGTAGTAGTGGAGGTGCATTTTTCCTTGGGAAACGATTGGTTTTACGACCAAGTAAAAAATAAGACTATATAGCTCAGTCTACTATTGAATCAAAATATGTTGTTGTTGCTATAAAATGCACTCAAATTGTTTGGATGAATCAGATGATGAAAGACATTGGAATAATGTTTGAAGAACATGTGGTTATACATTGTGATAACACTAGCACAGTGAATATGTTGAAGAATCCAGTTATGCTTTCTAAAACAAAGCATATATCAATAAAGTATCATTTCTTAAGAGACAAGGTAGTAGAGAAAGGGACCAAATTGGATTTTATCAACACAAAGGAACAAATAATAGACATATTTACAAAACCTTTTCCAAAAGATACCTTTGAATATCTTAGAGGTATGCTAGGGGTGAGAGCCCCTCCTTGTGAGAATTAATTGATGTAGAAATGCATCAATCCAGTAGTTTTCAGAGCTATATCACTTCTGGACTTGATGCTTGGATCTACTCCTCAATGGGAGTGATCGCATGAACAGAACATAGCATATTTGGTTGATCTTGCACCTGAGATGAGATAATAAGAGATTGGATAATGACACCATTTTCCATTGATGTCAAAGGGGGAGAGATTCAATTAAAATCCCTTACTATTTTAGGGGAGAGGATATTAAGAAGATTGTAAAGAGCCCTACTATTTTAGGGGAGAGGCTATTGAGAATATTGTAAAGAGGACACTGAGAAAGTTGTACTTTTGGGTTGATGGATTTTCTCATATGTTTCCATTAATGCCAAAAGGGGAGATTTTTGGAATTGGCTCTATAATACATGTTGACTCTCATTGTTTGTCATTGTTGTCAACATATGTTTCAAATGAAGGCAGACATACTGGTTAACAGTGATATATGGATGACTGACATAAGTGTACGGGTACAATATGGTTGTTTCTGAGCATTCAAAGATAGGAATATGTATAGGTATGAGTTGTGACCTTATGTCTAAGGTCCCTTGGCTTAATATTGTAGATGGAGTGAGTTACAGTTGTTTTAGTGAAGACTGGTTACTAGTTGACTGCGATAGTGGACAACAATAAATTTAGTCTATGTATTTATGAGATAACTCTTATGCGAGCATGATTTGTAACCTGCAAGATTAAGGCATGATAGAATACATATTAGAAAAAAATATTTGTGATTATGGAGTTGTTGTGTTCATGGTGACGTCAGCTAAAGCATGTGGTCTTGTGAAGACCTATTTGGAGCTGACTGGAGATGTGTAATGTGTTGTGAAGATGACGAGCATGGATTTCAGATCCTAGAGTGTATTTGATGTATTGTAACTATTGTATACTTGTGTAAGGTACTGTGTGCATCTTATCAAGGGTCTATTTAATTATTTCTTCATTGAGGAAGTCTTAATTATCAACCTAATTGATTATTGTAATGGGGTATAAAGAAGAGTTATTTTTGGAGAATAAAGTGTGGTGGATGTATGTAAGTCATGAGCTTGTATTTGTGAAGTCTGCTAGATGTAGAGCAAAGATTGTGATTGAGGAGCTTCATTGGAACTGATCAAGTGAAGATAATTGCTAGCAAATAGTTCATTGGATTGTATATATTCTATACAATTATAATTCAGACAATGAGTCTTGAAGGTGGATTTAACCTTCTTTAGGTAGTGTTCCTAGGCAATGAGCCTACCATTCTTCTTGACTCCTAACAGGGTCTATCCTTTAACAGGTACTATGTATTGTATGCATTAATAAGCTCCTATCAGGGCTAAATCTTTTAGCAAGGATACTATACTTTTAGTACATCATTTGTGGGTGCTAATTCCCACTAGGGTTTTACCTTTAACATGGTTTCCTCAACAATAAAATATTGTATTATGTTGTTGCATTCATTGTATTGATATTTTGATTAAGTGTCTTGATTTATAAAGATTAAAGTGTAGCATTCTATCTCACAACTGATTCACCTCCTCTTAGTTGTGTTGGTGGAATATTATTCCTAACATTTATATGTTATATATATAATATATATATATACACTTAACAATAATAAAATAATAAAAAGGCTCAACAGATTATATCTATTCAAACAAGGATAACAAGTCAAATAGAGCTTAATGATGGAGGACCTACAATTACAATGGTCATGGAGGTCGAGGGTGGGAAACCATTTTTAGTTTCACAATGGAGGCAGGAAGGAAGGTTTTTGATGGCAGAATCGATGGCCCTTCAATCAAAGGGGACAATATTCTTACAGAAGTGTGATTAAGGATCAAAATGGTGGGAACCAGGGGCTTCAAGAGAGATCTTTTAGGTATGGAAGTAGATGGGGGAAGAGTAGTAGTTTTTGAAGGGGTTTTTAGGGCACCATGCTGATAGATAATGATTTTAAGTTTAAAAGGATAGAGGATAATTTTTGGAGGAAAAAACTAGGAGGAGGTTTGGATTTGATTCGGGGGCATGGTCAAGATGAGACTCCTAATCCCCCTACGGATGGTAATATCATTGTGGCTACTTCATATGCAATAGTGGTCCTCAATAACCCACAATGGATGGAGGAAAGAGCGATGTCGGAGGATAAGGCTCTGGTAATGAAATGGCTTGGTCCATGGCCCTATTACACTAAAATAAAAACTTGGTGCGAAAGAAACTGGCAATGCTCTTTCATTTCCTTGAAGACTTTGAACAATGGTTTCTAATTAACCATGTGTACATCAAAGGAAGATAGAGACTTGATTTTGGGAAATGGACCCTTTTTCATAGAGGGTAAAGGGTTCTATATGAAGAAATGGATAGTTAAATTTGATCTAGAAAAGGAAATAGTAAAGGAAACACCTATTTGGTTCAAGTTGGAAAACCTACCATAGGAATATAGAGGTGAGGAAACCATGAAGATCTTGGTTGAATCCCTAGGAAATTTTTTTAGATGGGAAGAAGGGATCAACCAGGTAAATTTTGTTATCATGCTTAAGGTTTTGGTCTAGAGGCAAACCTATTTTGAACTCCCCTCTCACATCATTAATCACACTGACAAAGGGGAATGGAGGCAACCATTGGTGGCTGAAGTTGATGACAATGATGGGGTTGATCTGTCTAAGGATTTTCCTGATTGCTCCAAGAGAGGAAAATATACTGATGACTCTAAAATGATTCAATGCCTTCTTCAGATGATAGAGAGGGACTAGATGTTAAGGGAGCCTCCTTTAAAAAGTATATCCCCTTTTGGGGTTTGGGATAATGATGTAAGGGAGGTCATCTATGAGGAAAGATATGTGTTGAAGGAAATAGACAAGATCATGACTCAAGCTTTTGAACCTGATCAGAGCTCAGTTTAGGATGAAATCTCTACCCAAAAAGTAAGTGAAACCCCTCTCTCAGCTTGGCATAAAAATGGGGAATCTCATGCTCTAGAAAATCAGTTTGTTCCCTTTCAGGGCTATATGATTCCTAATTTGGAGTGTGGGGACATTTCTCAAGATTTGGTTATTAAAGATGTTAGTCCTTCGATTATCAATAGAGGGGATAAGAAGGATTTAGATGGTCTTTTTCTTTCAGAGTTGGTAGTTGAAAACAAGAGCTCTTCAGATGACAATAGAGGGGATCATCCAAGGGAGGATGATATCCCTATCAGTGAGGAGTCTAATAGGAGGTCTGATAGAAGGGATTCCTTATCGATAATGAGAAGGGAAGCTAATGATGGTAAAATCTCTCCTATTAGGAACTTGGAGGGTTTATTTGCAGATGTTAGAGACAGTGGAGGGGATTTAATTGTTGCGAACAACTCATATCACTCTTAGAGTGAGGATGAGGAAGAGGATGAACTAGACCTTTTTGAAACCCCAAATATTTTGAGCCTAAGAGGGATTGAATAGACAGATTCTAACTTTAAAAGCCCTAGATTGGGGGAGAAGAAAAAGAGAGGAGCTCGATCCAATAAGGAAAAAGTTGAGTTGGCAAGTTATGTAGCAAACCAAACAAAATTATTGAGATCAAGAAAGGGATATGCCCTTTCACAACAACAATGAGACTCCTTTCGTGGAATATCAGGGGTTGCAATGCCCCTGACAAGATTTGTTTGATCAAGTGTGGTCTTGATCAAGCGAGAGCTGATTTAATTTTACTTCAGGAGACTAAATTGAAAGAAGGTGATGATGTTTCTTTTAAGCTTTGGTTTAGGAGAAAGGAATGTGTTTTTTCCTTTTCTAATGGGGCCTCAGGTGGGCTTTGTGCAATGTGGGATCTGGATGTGGTTGATGTTCACCTTGTCTACCAGACTAATAATTTGCAGTGGCTTGAGGTGGTTTCTAAGCAATTGATGTCAACTTTTTATGTTTAGAATGTTTATGGCCCTAATAACCCTAGCGAGAAAAGGGTTTTGCGGGGTGCTATTAGTGAGATTCTAAATTCAAAGCAAGATGTTTTGTTTCTTCTAGGTGGATATTTTAATGTGATCTTAAGCCCTATGGAGAAAAAATGAGGAAAAGGTTGGGAGGAGAAGTCAAAGGGATTTTTTTTATTTTGTTTGGAATAATGGTCTCAGGGAGATTGATTTCAAAATAGGGGATTTTACCTAGACTAATAGAAGGAGTGAATTTTTAAATATTGTAGAGAAGCTAGACATATTCTTCTTTTATGGTAGTGGGATCAACTTAAGTGGTTAGACAGTGCTGATATTTTGCCTATTTCAGGTTCTAATCACTTCCCCATCTACTGTAACATTCAGAAGGATGTGACCCCTGAATGCTCCCCCTTTAAATTTGAAGCAATGTGGTTTAGAGACCAAAATTTGGTCTCTAATATAGCTGATTGGTGGAGATGAGCCTCGAAGTTGGAAGGTAATCTAGCTTTCAAAATTTTTAAACATTTGCAATTTGTTAAGGATCAATTGAAAATTTGGAATAGGGAATCCTTTAAAAATATCTTTGTGGAAAATTTGTTTTTATTGTGAATGAAAGAGTGATAGAAGTAGGGATGGATGAAATGGGATTTTTAGAAGAAAAAGAATTGAGCATAAGATATAAGGAAATTCTGGCAAGAGAAGAGGTTTTTTGGAAATAGAAGTCTAGGGAAACTTGGTTAAGGAGTGGAGACCGTAATACTAAATTCTTCCATAACTCTGTTAAAGGAAGACATGCATGGAATAGAATTTTCTCTATTTCTGATGGGCAAGGGAGGCTTTTATCCAATGCAGATCAGATTAACAAGGAGGCAATGTCTTTTTTTAAGGATATGTTTTCAGATAACTCTATCCTCTTAGAAGGTTCTAAGGAGTTACTAGATAGAATCCATAAAATTTTATCAGATGGATAGAATTCAAGATTAATGCTCCCCGTCTCTAAAGAGGACGTGAGAACTACTCTTTTCAACCTTGGGGGGATAAGGCCCTGAGGCCAGATGGTTTTCCATCCCTCTTTTTTTAGAAGATGTGGGATGTTGTCAACAATGATCAGTGGGAGGTGGTGGAGGAATCTAGGAGTGGTGGCTTTATCCTAAAATATTTCAACAATACTTTTATTTTCTTGATTCCTAAGAAAGGTGTTTGTCTTTCTTTTGAAGACTTTAGGCCTATTGCCTTGTGTAATACAGTTTATAAGGTTATTACTAAGGTGATGGTGAATAGGCTTAAACCTTTGTTGAATTGTCTTATTTCCCCTAAACAAAGTGGCTTTTCTCTGAATAAATCTAATTTTGAAGGTATTATTATGGCTCATGAAGCTATCCATACAGTTCGTAAAGCTAAAGTGGCCAAAATGATGATTAAGCTTGACATCAAGAAGGCCTATGATCATTTCAATAGTACTTTTCTTATTGAAGTTCTAAAGAAATTTGTTTTTTGTGGGGCTTGGTTAAAATGGATTGAAAGTTGTATTAACTCTCCAAGGATCTTGGTTCTTGTTAATGGAAGCCCTCAAGGCTTCTTTGAAACCTCTAGAGTTTTAAGATCCAATATCTCCTTTTCTCTTTATTGTAATGGTAAAAGCTTTAGGGAGATTGATCACTTGGAAAAGGCAAACTGGTGCTTGGAAAGGTATTGCTATTATGGAGGGTGTTAATCCAACTACCCACTTATAATTTGTGGATGATAAATTTCTTATGGGTAATGCCTCAGTCAGGGAAGCAAGGGTTATTAAAGCCATTGTAGACTCTATTTCTAAGGCTTTTGGACAGTGTGTTAATTGGAAAAAATCAGATATATTCTTTTTTAATACTAGTGCTTTGGTGAGAAGATAACTAGATGTCTGATTTTGGGTATGAAACAGGGTTCTCTTCCTGGCAAGTTTCTTGGTGTCCCTTTATTTGAGGGTGTTTGCAAGCCAAATTTGTGGAATGATTTGATAGATCACTATTTTAAAAGGATGGAAAGTTGGAAAGGTAGATGGTTGTCTTCTGTTGGTCAATTTTTACTTCTTAAGACTGTTATTTCGGCCATTCCTATTTATTCAATGAGCTGCCTTAAGATCCCTGAGAAAGTCTTGGATAATATTGAAAAAGGGATGAGAAATTTTTTTGGGTGTGGAAATCAAGAGGATGAAAAATGACCTCTTATTTATTGGGACAAAATCTGTAGCTCCAAGATGAAGGGTGGTGTTGGACTCAAGGTTTGGAGGAATATGAATCATGCTCTTGGTGCTAAACTGGTGTGGAATATTTTTAATGATCCATCTAAGTTATAGGTTAAAATTATTAGAGAAAAATATCTAGGTTCTTTAGAAGATGAGGGTATTTTGAAAATAAGAAATCCTCCAAAAGGCTTGGCTGTGTGGAATTTTATTCTAGATTGTAGGAATGTAATCAAAGACCATATTACTTGGAATATAGGTAATGGTAGGAAGGCTTTGTTTTGGAAGTACTCATGGAATGGATATGCCCTTGTGCTTTGTGAGGATAAGTATAGAGATTTAAGCAAAACTATGACTACCCATTGGGGTGATAAGGTGGCAGATTATGTGGTTCTAGAGGATTCTTGTGTATGTCCATTTTGGACCTGGAGAAATATAGACAACTTGGATCTTAATGAACAATAGAAAGGTTTAATGTTGGAGCTTTTTTAGGCCAGAAAAGTGTTCATAACCTTGGTTGATGATAGAATTATCTGGTGTGTTTCTTCCTCTGGCTCTTACTTGGTGAAATTAGGCTAACAGGCCTTGGATATTCATGTAAAATTAAATGGTTGGCCAATGAACTTATGTTGGAATAATTCATGTTTACCTAAGGCAGGCTCCCTTGCATGGTTAGCAGTTAATGGGAGGATTTTCACGAGTGGGAGAAGAAAAAGGTTTAGTCTTTAGGGTCCCATAAAGTTTGTTATTTGCAATTCTTCTTCTAAAGATGTGGATCATTTACTGCTTCACTGTCCTTATGATTATGAATGTTGGAATTTTATTAGATCCAAACTGAATTGGATAGGCCCTATCCCAACTCCATAAGGAAAACCTTTGAGTGCTGGCCTATTTTGAAGCTCAAATCTGTGATGGCTTCTCTATGGTTTATTTGCCCCTCCATTATTATTTGGGAGTTATGGAAGGAGAGAAATAGGAGGTTCTTTCAAGATAAGGCTGAATCAATGGCTAAATTGAAAGTGATAATTTTTATCTCTATTGAGGAAGTGATGAAAGTTGCTATACTCTCTCAACAAAGTTCACTAGTTTACACTGCAAAGGATATAAATTTGCATGCAAAATGGCCTTGTTTAAGGTTGAATAAGGGTGAGCTTTTAAAGCATTGTATTTCTTCAAAAGATGCAATGGAAGTCAAGTGGACTTCACCGAAGGAAGGTTGGTTGAAGATTAATTTTGATGGGGCTTCAAGGGGTAACCCTGGGACTTTTGGTGCTGGTGTTGCTAAAGATTGGAAAGGTAATATTGTTGCCTTTGCTAGTCAAAAACTAAATTTTGGGACAAACAATGAAGCTAAAATGCGAGCAACACTCCTTGCCGTGTGTTTGGGGCTTAAGTTGAAGGTTAAGAAACTTCATCTGGAAGGTGATTCTCAGATTATAGTTATTGCTTTAAGCAACCAAGAGATGAATGCTTGGCACCTAAAAAACTATGTGCAGGAGATCAATGCTAAACTGGTCTCTTTTAAAGATTTTAAATTAAGTCATATCAGGAGGGAAGGGAACTGTGAGGGTGATGTGTTATCAAAGTGGCAATTAGCTTGGAGACAATGAATGAAATATATTTGGAAAATTTTGAAGGTTGGGGGTGTGGTTGTAATTATTGATTGGTCTCCCTACCTTTTTGTGGTTTGATTTTTTAGTTTCTATGATGCCTTTTGTTGTTCAGGGGTGATGTCAGCATATGCCTGCGATTTCCCTTTTCTTTTTTTTTTTCATGCATGGATGGTTGTGCTCCTTTATGATTAAACCTAGCGTCTCTTTGAGAGGTTGGTGACACTTTAAGTTTTGGAATAAAAGGTGGCATATGTGAAGTGATAGACACTTGGTGATGGGAAGTTTGCATTAAATGAGCTTCAATTTTAAGTTTGTTGTGTGTTGTTTCTTGTTGCTCTTTGTTGCTTCTTGTGCAGGTCTTTAGGTGGTTTCTTCTACTGCGAATACTATGGAGGCTACCTTTTCGGTGGGCACCAAGAAACAATAGAAGTCATTTGAAGGCCCGGTTAGTAAAGAATGAATGTTGAGCATATTGAATATTAAAGATGGTAGAGTGGCCATGGAAACAATTGATGTTTTGGGAGAAAAATTTCAGGAAAGGAGGTGAAAATAGAGGTCTAACATTGATGTGGTGTCTATGGTGATTGCATGAGCTCTACAATTGGGAGAGTCAGAACAGGTCATGAAGAGGGTAATTGAGGACCTTTTCGATAAGGACATGCTGGACTGGCTTGATTCTATCCTGGAATGGACTTATCCATGCATAGGTTTAAATTACATAGAGTTTTTTGAGGATGAAGTTGATGGGCATCGATATGGAAGAGTCCCTTTCTTGAGGTGGTGGGGAAAAGTGGACAAAGAAGCCTACAATGCGAATATTGGTAGCAAATGGGGGTGTTTGAAGACTGAACTAGGTAGAGCTTTGGATGTGGCTCATGGCATTAATAGGGCAATTTATGTGAATGTGCCTAGAAGGAAAAGAGGCCAGCGAAGGAGAAAAATAAGCTCAGGTGGGGGATGCTCATCAAAATGACAAACAATGTGGTAGATTTGAAAGTTTTGTGACCCTAATTTTTGGCTGTAGCAGGATTATGGTTTTTATGGCTTCGAAGGACACTAGGATTTTTTGTGTTTTCTCTTATGATAGAGGCTACTTATCAGGATTTTGGTTGATTTTCTATTTCCTAAGCCTAATTTGAAAATTCAAAAGGGGAAAATGAGATAGTGAAGTTTTTGGTTACGCACCGATTTTTGTCTGGGGATCCCACATAATGGTGTCATCTGGTGGATTGCAGAGGTTTTTGGTTTCTCTACAGGTAAAGCATGGAGGTGCTTAGAATTGGCCCGTGCCCGATAGATGACTCTTGCTTATAGGTGTTTTTATTATGATCTATGTATTGTCTAAAATTATTTTGGACTATTTTATTTAGTTGTAGTTGGCTCCTGGGTATTTGTAATAGTTGAAATCCGTAGATGGATTTACTATGATGCTTGAAAATCTTTGTAATATATCCTATTATTATTAATAAAATATTCCTGTTATAGATTAAAAAAAAATGGCTTGCAACACAAGGCAGTGCAAAAACCAGAACACAAAAATAAATCCTAGCCTGGGATCTAACAACAACAAGCGAAGTTTGGAAGGATTCTAAGGTGGACGGTCTTCGATGCATAAATGTAACTATGTGTATTAATTATGGTAAAGCTAACTACAAGACTTCAATAAACCATTAAACTGAGAAATTGATCAAATTACCTAGAATTGATCTATTGCTTCCTATATAAAGTGAGTATGATTCTATGAAAGATTCTCTTAGATGGCATGCATGAGAATCAGTGACTAGATGAATTCATAATGGAAGATTCATGGAGAATTGAGATGCAAGACTACATTCAACAATCTGAATCTAGTTATGAGAAACTCAAAAAATATAAATCTAATGTTTATTCTAGCATGATATTATATTATTCTAAGTATTGAAAGTTGCAAGCTAACATGCAAATTAAGATTTAAAGAAATTGAAATTAACAAAACTAAGCATATAGTTCTAAGAGAAAAACAACATAATGCATTTACTTAACAAAATTATGATCCCTTTGAATGAGCCAAGAAGTATGTTTATATAGAAATCTAGAAATGAACATGCAGTTGAGATTCATCCTGTTGAGTGGTCAAGATTCTCTTTTGTTTTTAGAAATTTCACATTATTGGATGAGACTAAAAGAAGGATGACAACTTCCATTCGTTCACTCTCTTTTTGAAATAGAAAATTTTATGTTCATGAGTTGAAGAGGTTGGTTTATTTAATTAAAATAATTTGGAAGATTTTTTAAATAACCTTTTAATCTCAATCAATTGATTTAATTATGCAAGACAATTAATTTAATTACTTACATAATTGTGTCTAGCATGTTTGTTTGAATTAATTAATTGAAACTAGGGACACTTAGTTAGCTAGACTATTTTTAGGTGATTACATTTACCCCTCTTTGAATTGATGTGTGGGCAGCACATTGATTCAAATAAATTTTAATGTTGAATCAGCAAATAGCTCGATGCGGGTTGTTGAAACTATTCATGATTGCAAGAGATCAATTCCAAACTTGATTGAAAAAAAGTTGTCGGAGATTCCTAGTTATCAGTTCCAAACTTGATTGGACAGAAATTGATTGAAGATCCAAAAGATATCGATCTGAACTTGATTGAACAAGAACCAACCATACTAACTTTGAACTTGATTAAATGAAGACTGATAGAAAGATCAAGGCATCGATTCTGAATTTGATTGAACAAGAACTGATCATATTGACTTTGAACTTGAACAAAGACTAATAAAAAGATCAAGACATCAATTCTGAACTTGATTGAACAAGAAAAAATCATACCAACTCTGAGCTTGATTGGATGAAGATCAATAAAATAGACCAAGACATTGATTCTGAACTTGATTGAACAAGAACTGATCATACTGACTTTGAGCTTGATGTGATGCGATGAAAATGATCACCTTTTTGGTTTGATGATGATAACTAATCAACTTGAGTTGAAGTGATGAAATTGATTAAAGTAAAAAATAATCTTAAATCAAAATATTGATTTGAACAAATAACTAACTTGGTGAAGTGCGATGAAATTGATTACTATTAAGAGACTGATTTTGAAGACACTATCAGATTGATGTGGTGTGATGAAACTGATATGCCCCTAGAGATTTGATTGTTTCAGGTACCTACCTTGAGTAACTTGATGTGGTGTGATGAAATCACTTATGCATAAAGATTAAAGAGTCTCAACTTTATGTGAGTCTTGATGAAGTTGAGATTCCCCTAGCGATGAGGTATTTCTTGAATTTGCAGGTTTAAACTCAATTGATTTGATTGATGATATAGTATTTTTGCCCCCTCAAGATCAAAATCAAAATATGGGAAGAAATAACATTGATGAAAAACATTGATTTTGGGAGTGGAATTGATGTTCGATTGATGTAATCGTATTGTATATGAGTGAGAACAAATTAAGAGCAAATTTGAGGTCATTTGGAGTGATTTGACCATACTTTGACCTAGGTTTGACTTTTTTTGACCAAGTTTCATTTGAGTTGACCAAGTTTGTATTGAGTTGACCAAATTTTGACCAATATAGAAATTTAAGGATTTTAGTCTTGATGACAAATCTGAGATTGAATGACCAATTTGTTGGATAGATATCGTGATGATAAACTTGATTTGACTTAGCGATGAACTGCGTTTGACCAAAATTTTGATTTGTAATTTTGAGCATGATGTTGATATTAGATTTTGATTTTGATCCCAAAAATGGATTCAGGTCGCCAAAATTAGGCAAGGGTGCAAATTTTGCATCAATCAAAGCATTTTGAAAATTAGGTTAAAAAGTGTAAAAGGGGCTCAAGTGGTCATTTTCATCAATTGACTTTTGACTTTTGAGAGCCATTTGATGGAAACTATGTGTTTTCCCACGTGAACCCATTGATTTGAGCATTAGAGGACGCACAACTAGCCGCAAAACTATGATCCACTAGTAAGTATTCAATCTCCTAGCTTGAATTCTTGAATTTCATGTCATTTTTTGAAAATTTACAACATTTTTAGGGCTTAAACCCCTGTTTACAGTGCAATAAAAATTGCCTAATGTATGAGTCAATGAATTTTATCATATGATAAATCACATTAAATCTTGTATCATATGTAGACATATATTTTATCATACGATACATACCCATGCATCGTACGATCAAAGAAACTTTATCATAACAAATCTTTCATCACACCCCTTATAGAGTTTCATCGTACGATAATATGGTGAATTTTCTTTTAATGCACAACTTAAATCCAATATTTTCTTCAATTTGTCAAGATCGATTCTGAACATGGATTTTTTCATAGATTTCTTAATGTCTGAATTCTCTATTTTTGATATGATTTTCTCAATCATGATTAGATACTGATACTTTTCTTATGTCTTGTGATATAGGAGCGACCGCTTGCCACACAATTTTGATGTGTCTACTCTCAAGCACTAAGATTAGTATACTTTTTATCTAATCAAGATCAGTAAGTAGTTGAGAAGTGTGGTTTGGAGAGGCCCCTTATGATTCCTGATATCCATGTGAATCACAGATTGCTCAAATCTCTTGCAGAGCACTTCCATTGTGAGCATAATACTTTTTACTTGCTGACTAGGGAGATTATAGTTATTATTGAGGATTGTTACTAGATCTTGCAACTATCTTTCACTGGTGATCATGTATATTATGATCAGGATCCCAGTCAGGGTATTGCTACTACGAGACAAATGTTTGGCAATGATACCATATGAAACATTGAGCCAGTAGGGTTTCTTATATGGATGGGGTCATATACTTTTAGAGATGATTACCCAAACACAATTTTTTCCCTGGGGATCTTGTTTATTATGCCATATGTACTAGGAGGTGCATGAGATAGTGTATTGGAATGTGAGGAGTATGGTTACATGTGTCATTGCATTACAGATCTGGGTGTGGGAGCATATCTTGATAGCGTGACTAGTAGAAAATGGCATGAGAGGCCTTGGTATGTTGTATATGTATTGTTATAATATATATATATATATATATATATATATATATATATATATATATATATATATATATATTCATCAGCCCAATTTGGCCAAGACAACCTGTTGGAGGACATGATTGGATGACATGACAATAATAGTCTAGAGACCTTATGTTCAAATAAAGAGATGGTTAGACTCTAGGAGGGAGTTAGCATATATATTTTCTAGTAGGTAACTATTAGGTCAATATTATCCTATTGTTTAGAGGTTTTGTATTACTCATGTATGGAGACAATTCGGGCATCGACATGACATCAGTATGGAGTTTATCATGTATGCTCACTTCCTAGATGAGGAGGATGATTGGGGTCCAAGACCATATTTTGATTTATCATCATAGGAGCTAGGAGATTTACAAGGAGAACAATGGAATTATCTTCCCGAGGCTTTGGATGCTAGGATCACACCAACTTACAAGCAACATCTAATCACACATCCTTTCCCCTGATTCACAAATCCATCAAAGAGAGTACCTCACCTAGATGAGGATGATGAGTCACTAGCATGAGCACTAAATGGAGGTCAGGGTAGACAACAAAGGGGTGTTAGGTAGAGAGATTATTCCCCTAGGATAGGAGGTAGAGGTGATGTAGATGCTAGCAACATTAGGGGTCCTACTCTTGGACCACAGTGATGCATAGGTGAGATGGGTACCCTAGGAGCCATTAGAGTTGTTGTAGCTGCAGAGGAGGATGCACCAAAGGATGAAGGGGAGATACTGGTTCAACGATGTGTTGATAGGGGACATATGAGATGTAGGGACATATAGGATCATCTTCTGGATGAGGAGGAGGAGGAGGTCCCAAGAGAGGCACTAGCAAGGGAGACAATTGCAGAGGACACATCAACCAGGGAGGCACCCACATAGGGTCATACAGATATGATACATGCACTCAGAGGTTGAGTCAAAGAGTTGCTATGATGGCTTGCAGAGTGGGATAGGACCATTAATGAGCAGGACAGGGACATAGCTGAGTGGGTTCGACACATTGCAGATTTGATAACAGAGAGAGACTAGAGGATCTAGGAGCACGATCAAGATTAGTATACTATATCGTATTAGTGTTAGGGATGTATACTATTATGCCCTTTATATATCAGTGGTTCTTGTAGATCAGTGTGTGCCTACCTATTCTATCTTCACTTCTCATTCTAAGGGCGTCATTCTTGTACCACTCATGAGGCCTAATGTTTCACTTCCTCCCCCTCCTCCTGGTCACGAGGGCAGGATGAGTCATGACTATCTTTCTATCATATTTATTCTCATTTTGTACTAATCCTTGATAGAGACATTTTGATTTACTCCCCATTTTTTATACACTACTTCTTTTTGGATATCTCATTGTATACTATTTTTTTATACTTTCATGATATATGAGATATATATGATTTGATGGTCATTCGATATATGCTGTTCTTTCTTGTGTATCATGTATTGTTTTTCCTTGCTTCATTTATACGCTTCATGTGAATATATATAATCTCATTTGTTGGTCATGAAAATTATGAATGTTATCTTTCTGCTTAACTTTTAGATGATGTATATCTTGCTCCATTATTTACTTCATTTAGCATTATGAAAATTTGATTGTAGTATACTCTCTCTATATAATATTATGATCTTGATATGAAAATTTAGCACAAGTTCTTTTATATATCAGATGATGTGATGAGATATGGTTCTAACCTTTTTCTTGCAGGTGATGCAATATGGTGTTGAATGCAGATGTCTAATTAAAAAGGTGATGATATTTTTAGTTGACTCCTTAGATAAAGATGATTTCAAATTTCCTGGATTTTGAGATGTGGATGATCATAGCTAATTCAAAGAATCAGGCAGACTAAAATGCAAACCTAGGATGAATGCAAGACTAGGACTATAGTCACTAATCTCCGTAGCTAATTTATTATCATTAAGCATTATGGGACATCATAACTGATACAATTCTCACTAGTGCCATTATGACCATGAGAATATGAATATAGCATGTATCAAATAAACTATGGAAAACAAACACAAGCATCAGGGCATAAAAATCAAGATGACCTTAGCATCGTTTTCAATTGATATTACAAGGTTACACTATCATCGAGGCAATTAGAGCTAAGATGACCACAAGTGCAATCTTGTTTGAATAAGCACACTAACAAATAAGGAGATAGTTCCGACCTCATTGTAGTGTCCAGATAAAATAAGTCGAGGTATGTGCGACATTCCAATCAAGATGGAGGCTCTTACCATAGACACCCATTTTAATGGATAGCTTAGGGTCATTGGGACCACACCAACAAGCAAAAGTCAAAGAAAATGATTATGCCACTAGTTTAGGTTCCTCTAGTCATTTTAGACATCATCAAGTTATTTAGAAAAGGGACAATCAATATAGTCAAATGATAACAAACAACATACCAAGAAACATCACAACCTTTATTGTTTATCTAGTCTTTTAGAGATCGTTGAGTTACAACAAAGATGAGATCAACATCAATTGAATAGGTTTTTGGGTGTTGTTTGTGTTTGTTTGTGTATGATATTTTGATTCATCTAAGTGTATAGTGTTAATAAACATTGGTGAATGTTTAAATCTGTAATTTATTTATTTGGATTGTGTTTTAATTTTATTCAATAAGTGTTGAGAAATAGTTTTTTTTTATGTCCTCACATTGTGGGGTGTTGAGAAACACCGTCATGTTTCGGTGATGAATATTTCAGTGGTTTTTGGAAAATTGTCTCTAATTCATTTTTTATGTTGATCCCACTGACTATTGTGATAGGAAATTCCCCCCTAGCAAGACTTGAATGTCCTAGGACAGAGATAAAGATCGATTCCAATTTATGACAGTGTTGCGTGGAACAACTAATGTATCGCAAAAATTACTTAAGCTATATACAAGTTGAAAAGAAAGATTGAATCCCATGCAAACATGATAGCTAAGTTATGCATTGATAGACGTAGTATTTGGTTTACAAGCGACGCCTATTTACCAAGTTTTCACCACTTGGTAGTTATTCTATTTTTGCTATCGAGGCACTTGTTTACCAAGTTCTCACCAAGGCACTTTTTCCACTTTTTTCATTTTTTTGGGTTGATGCATCAAAGCACCTGTTTACCAGGTTTTCACCCCAAGGTCATTTTTTTATGACTTTTTCATTTTTTTTGTTCAAGACTTTTTCCATAGTTTTTGGTAATTTTTCAAGAACATTTCTCTGTACAAGATCAATGATCTGAGAATGTCGATTGTAGAATTTCTTCAGATGCATTGCATTGATCAGAATGTCAGTTGTAGAATGTCAGTTGTAGGATTTTTTCTCCTTCAGTAGTTGAGAGTTGATAAGAACCTAAACCAAAAGATGTTGTGATTAAGGGACCAACCAGTTGGGTTCAAATTTCCCCTTTTGTTCACATTTCTTCTATTTTTTAGGATTTTATCTCAATACAAGATCACCAACTTAAAATTCTCTATGGATTTTTTTTTATATCCTCTTGACATTCTCTTTTGATACACCCGAAGGTTATCAAAAGCGGATTGTCTGTGTTCATCCAATAATTCAAGTTCTTGGACTCTTGATATTCTATAGTCCTCGTCAGTTACTAGTCCTCTCAAAGGTACTTGTATGGGAGGTCTTTCTACCTCAATTGGTATAATTGCTTATGTCCCTTACACCAAGGTAAAATAAGTAGCTTTTGTTGGTGTTCAGATACTCATTCTATAAGCTCATAAGGTTGGGTTAAGTTGTAGATTCCACTCTCATCCTGATGTACCCATTATTTTGTGCAAGATTTTGAGAAAGGTTTTATTTGATGCTACAACCTATCCATTACCTTGAGGGTATTACATGGAACAACAATGATGTTTGATTCTAAACTTGTCATAGAGCGCATCTATATTCTTGTTTTTAAATTTTACACCATTGTTAGTTACAATCAAGGAGTGGATCCCATATTTACAAATAATGTAGTTAAGGATGAACATAGACACCTATTTTCCAATCGCCTTGATTAGTAGAACTTCTTTGAACCACTTTGTGAAGTAATTTTTGGTCATGATGATGTACTTGTGTCCATTTAATGAATTAAGATATATTTGGCCAATAAGGTCAAATGCCCACTACTGGAAGGGCCAGTGAGTGATAAAGGGTAGAAGTTCCCTAGGTGGAGCATGTATTAGGTTGTCATGTAGTTGACATTTTTTGTATGACATCGCAAATTTAGAAGCATCTTTTTCCATGTTTGACCAATAGTAGCTAGCTCTTAGTAGTTTCTGAGACAACATGAGCCCATTTGAATGGGATCCACACACACCCCCATGGACTTTGATTAACACACACCTAGGCTCCTCTCATTCTAAGCCCCTCAAAAAAGTACCATCTAAGCCTCTCCTATACAGGTCATTAGAAATGATGACATACTATGAGGAATTTTAGATAAGATGTCTTTTTTCATTTTTGGTTAAGTAATCAGGGATAACTTGGTCTCAGAGGTAAGAGTAGACATGGACATATCATGAGGAGTCTTACCTTAGATGGCACAGATTATCTGGGAATCAGGGGAGTGATAGGTTGGGTAAGGTAATTCTTCCACTAGGAACTCATAGCATAATTCATGTTCATGTACTTGTAAAATTGATGCCAATGTAGCCATTACATCAGTCGCCTTGTTTTTTGTTCTTGAAATTTTTTGAAACGTGACAAAAATAAAATACTTTTTTTAGATCATCAACCATCCATTTGTAGGGCATGAGCTTCTCATCCCAAGTTTGATACTCATCATTGATTTGATTAATAATCATCTAAGAGTCATCATAGATGTGTAGTTCCATGATTTTCCACTCAATTGCCATTTTGATACTGAATAAGGTGAAATAGTATCCACCTTAGGATGTATGTAAGGGGAAATATGAGATCCACTTCTAAATCCAAATTCCCAAAGGAGAGATCCAAATTGATCAACCAAAAGGTTAATGCATAATCGAATCAAGCTATGGAGAATATGAAAGAGGAAGAAAACCTTATATTTCCCTATAATGGAATATGTGCTTGAAATATGAAATAATTGAAAGGCAAATACTAACCTCAAAATAGGGAAAATCTAGAAAGTGCCAATTTTTGATGTATGTGTGTAGTTTCAGGCAATTCTACAACTTGTTTTGGATTGGAAATGCCGAGACAAAGAAAACCCAGAAAACTTTTATCTTTATGATAGCAGGTAGTCTTTGACCCCGATAAAAGGTCAAAGGCTACATTAATATTCTGAAGTTCGACTTTGATTTTGTTCACAGATCTCAAAAGTTCACCGAAAAGGGTATCCAAATCCAAGCTTAGATCCAAAGTTCTGCACCTGTACCTACAAGAAAAAGAGGGTTTTGTTATTTGTATGGGGGGTTTGCCTTGGTCAAACCCCAATTTAGGAATTAACCTTGAAATTGAATTGAAATTGTAATGTGCATAAACAAAGCAAATGAAACAATTCTCCTTGCTTATGTTGAAGTCCTTGTAGAGGATTCAAATCCTCGAATCCATAAGTAGGGATGCTCCAATGGATGTTGAATGAATGTAGGATGTCTGAAATCAATGGAATTTGATCTTCAACACCAATCTTGAATGGATCTTTGCATATGAGGAGGCTTGGATGAATGTAGAAGGATGGATCTTCAAGGGGGCTCCAAAGAGATTGAATCCTTCAATGGCTAACAGTGGATCTCCTTGATGGATGAATGCTTTAACACTTGAATGCTTGAATTCACTTGCTTGCACTTGAGAGCTTGCTCATGAAATTGCTTGATTGTGGATGTGAAAATGAGAGAGGAAGGCCTCCTTTTATAGTGAACTAGGGCACAAACCTCTAGAGAAGGCTGACATTGGGGAATTAAATCCCAATTAACCTTAACCCCTAGAAATGGACCCATATTAAATGCAATTTAAGGATTTACCATTCTGAAACCCGAAATGGCCGACCCGGAGGCGGGAAAAAGAATCTTTCTGAAACTTGATACCCGAAAATCAGAAAAACTTGAAATTTGAACTGTGGGTCAAAGTTGAGGTTGACCTTGACCTAGGTTAGAATTGAGGTCAATTTTGACCCTCAAGGTCGACTTTGACCTTGAGGTCAAAGACCTCAGGACCTCAGCCCAGAATGCCAGGAAATGCAGACAGGAAGAGGAAAATAGGTGCAGAGAGAAGCAGAACGGGGGAAAAAGCCAAATACATGCAAAGACCCAATCAAGGCACTTAAAATGACCCCAGACCACTTACTCGAATGGCTAAACACTCTTATCATGGAAGTGCTTCCATTTTAAGATGATACATATACCATTCACCAAAGCTTCATATTCAACAATATTTTTGGTACAAGGAAATAAGAGCTTGGATGCTTTGGGAAGGGTGTATCTCTAAGGTGTTATGAAAATAACTCCATTACCAGAACCATTATGAGTAAATGATACATTAGAGAACATAGTCCATGAGCATTCAGTGAGACGCATAATGGACTCGTTAGAGAATTCTATAGTTAGTGGTTGATTATCTCATAGAGAAAAGTCAACTAGTTGATCTGCAATTAACTTTCTTTTGATTGATTTTCTATCTACATACTCAATGTCAAACTCATGCAGTATCATCATCCATTTGGAAAGTCTACCTATTAGTGTAGCCTTATTGAGAATATACTTTAATGGATCAATTTAACCACTAGCTTGATTGAATGTGCTAGCATATAATGCTGCAATTTCTGGGATGCAAAGACTACTGCCAAGCAAGCTTTTTCTATGTTGTTGTAATTGAGATCATAAGACACCAATATTCTACTGATATAGTAGATGGATCTTTCTTTGTTCATGTCATCTTGTTGTGCTAGGAGAGTTCCAAACAAAGTGTCTATTGCAAAGATGTAAAGTATTAGAGGTTTTCCTTGAATAGGTGACATAAGTATCGATGAATTAGCTAGGTATTCCTTTATTTGCATGAAATTGTTATCACATGCTTCATATCATTTATATACCACACCTCTATGCAAAGTTTTTGTGAAAGGCTGAGCATTGTCAACTAGTTGAGATATGAATTGCCCAATGGATTGGATCTTTCCATGTAAATATCTCATCTGAGTGATATTCTGAGGAGGTTGCATTTCTATTATAACTTTCACCTTTGTAGGGTCTACTTCTATACCTTTTGCTGAAATAATGTATCCAATAATTTTTTCTAATGTAACCTTGAATGCACATTTCTTAGGATTGAGTCTAAGTTTGAATTGTTCCATTTTGTCCATGATTGTGTTAAGGTCCTCCAAGTGAGTAGATTGTTCCATTGACTTAGCCAGAGTGTCATCCACATAATCTTCCATATTTGTGTGCATCATATCATGGAAAATAGTTGTCATAGCACTTTGATATGTGGCCCCTACATTCTTTAAACCAAAAGTTGTGTCATTTTAGAAAAATGTGCCCCAAGCACAAGTAAATACAATTTTATCTTGGTCTTAAGGTGCAATTTTTATCTGGTTATATCCAGAAAATCCATCCATCAGTGAGTACATCTTATATCCTGCATTGCGATCAATAATCATGTTAATGTTGGGTAGTGGAAAATCATCTTTAGGACAAGCCTTGTTTAGATCTTTGAAGTCTGTGCACACTTAGATTGACTTGTCTAGTTTAGATATAGGCACAATGTTTGAGATCCACTTCGCGTAATCAATAGCTCAGATGAATCCAATCTTCAATAATTTCTCCAACTCAGATTTGATTAATAATGCAACATGAGGATACATTTTTCTAAGTTTATGCTTGACAAGTTTGACACCATGTGCAATGGATAAGTGATGCATTATTAGGACTTGATCCAACCTGGGCATATCTAAATATGTCCATGCAAAGTTAATTTTCTTTTCTTTGAAGAAGTCTATGAATTGTTGTTTCTCATATTTTGAGAAAGATTGGGCCAAGTGTATGATTTGAGGATTTTCCACTATTCCCATATTGACTATCTATGTAGGCTCAATCAATACTAATGATATTTCCTGGAAATGACTGGGCAAGATATCAAGTACCCCATCTTCATTTGCCTCAATGAGGTTTTCACCTTTAGATTCATCTTTTCTTTTTACTTTTTTTGGTGGACATCATGGGAGCATGTCATTTGCAACTACAGAGATAAACAACAACATGCATTGCTAAAAATAGGTAACAATAATGGCCAATATGAATAAAAATAGTGATATTTATAACTTGATGATATATGAAGGTACCCAAGAAAGCATCATAATAAGATAGAGAGGCTACCACGAAAGAAACACAAATGATATAAACACATCAAAAGCTATACAATTAATCATAAGCCATTCAATATGAAAAGAATAGTGCTATATAAAGCACATTTATACATCATTAATGAATTATAAGGATCTATTAAGTAGACAACATTGCATAGCTACATGATAATATTACATCAATGATAAAGAGCATGGAAGTGAAGCAATGTTAAATAATGTTCATGACAGTAAATTCAATGATAGAATTTTCTTAACTATTATCAAAGTTGTTCTAGCATGAAGGATGATATGGTTAACAATGAAGATGTGCATTCCTTACCTAAGATACAATGTTTATTAGGCACAAACAACAATGCAATGTTGTTTAGGAACAGTCCAAACAGTGAACAAAGGATAACCAAGATACACTTACAAGACAGTGAGTGGCTCTTACAAGATGGAAAATAACAGTCAATGATGAATCAAATATACAAAAACTATTTCCATAGAATTATATAGCTATAAAAATGAGGTTACTGATGCCATGAATTCTCATGCAAAGTTAATGAATTAACAACAAATAAAAGAGGGAAGAAGCCCTCATAGTCGTTGTTAAAGGAAACAAAGATGACTAGCATTTTTTCTTTATTTTTCTTGACATTGCCTTATTTTTACAAAGACACATAAGGGTTCCTAACATTAGATCATGACTTTCATAAGATTTCAGAACCATCGGTGGAAAATGTATAGATAATATCTTGCACCCTTGTCTGATACAAATAACACTATGAAGTGGTAAGAAACAGGGCTCGGCAAGGTCACAAAGCACACTTACCTAGTAAAAGCTAAGAATCTACAATGAAATTTGTAAGAGAACTCCAATTTTGCAGTCAAACCCTCGCATAAACCCTAGTGTCAACACCTTGGAAGAGACCCTTCGAGAAGCAAATGAAGAATTACAAATGAAAACAAAAATCATGTTTTAGGGATTTTTTATATTAGGTTTTTGTACCATAAGTATCACTAAGGATAGTCATGAGGGTTTTTGGCCTTAGTTAAAAAGAGATATGATATTGTGATATACCTGTGGGCTATAAATTTAATAAAGCCTTAAAATAAATTAATATTTACATCTTGTTTGAAATAATACCTATTATTTCATAAACTTATAATTGAATGAATATTATTAAAAGTGATATTCATTATGTTATAAGTCTATGATTTAATAAATATTTTTTTCTGATAGAATGTAAATATTAGTTTATTTTATTGCATTATTAATTTGTAATTAATATTTATTTAAAATAGTGAATTATAAGGTATTATAATAAATACTAGTTTTGGAGATGCAATAATGTCAAGGGAATTGCATGAGATATTTAGCTTGGATTTTGTGAGGAGATTGCATGTGGGAGTTGATTTCAAATTAGTGAGAAAGGAGTTTTTTCTCAGTCTTGCATGTTCTTGGTGAGGGAATCTCTTATTTTCTTGCATGGTTAAGGTAATTCATGGAGCACTTTTGGACAACTATGGGAAGTTTGAGGGTAGTTTTGGTTCTACATGGATTTTGGGTGTTCTTTGAGCAGTTATCTCCATGATACTATTAGTTAGGCCCCTTGAATTAAGGGATTTTCTTTTGCATATGACCCATTCAGATTTGCATGATTTATGGGACTTTGGAGTTAGTTTGGAGTAGTTTTTCATGATTTTAGAGAGTCACATGGACATATTATTAGTTTAGAGGAGTTTTTAGCTTGTCAACTACATGTTTTTTAATAGTTTGACCCTTCTTTCTGCTTATTTATCTCATTAGATTAACCCTTGGATGTTTCTTGGTCTATATCTTGTTTGTTGACCTCATTATTGGAGGTTCTTTCTTTTGGCCAATTTTTTGCATCTTGCAAATTTTGGTAGGTTGTATTGGTCATATTCTAATATTCTAGTAGATCTTCATGGTTACTGAATAATGATTTAGGATCCTTCCCAATTTTGCGGTGTTGAGTATTGATTGTGGGTAATTGATTAAATATTGTGTTATATCTTTATTTTATCAAGCCCTTTTTAGTGTTAGACACAAGAATTAATATACTTAAGTGTAGGTTTATGATTGTGTCCTCCATTTTGTTGCTAGAAATTAAGAAAACACCATTTTTTCCCTTTCAATTCACCATAATACTAGGGCTTTTTCATAAGAATCTTTTTTGCATGAAGTAGTTGATTGAGTTTGTGAGATTTTTAAGTATATTTTGAAGGTAGTTTTGTGAGGTTTATCTAGCTTCATGTTTAATCTTTCATTTGGTGCATCACTCATTTAATTTCAGGAGTTCATTTCACAAGATTTTTTTCTATCCCTTTTCTCATCATCATTTAGTATAGGTGAGTGTCATTAAGGAACCAACCTCATAATCTAAAATATTCACTCTCACCATAGGTCACCCATAGTTTAAGACTATTTCCATGTTTCAACAGGATAGTCAAATTCATATTTGCTAAGGGTGCAATCCTGATTGATAACAACACCACACATTCATCCATCTCCAAAGAATTTTTGCTAACATATATCCATCACAACACAAAATAACATCCATTATGTCAGAATAATAAGATGTAGCATGTAATGCATAAACCATAAACTCTAAAGACATTATCCAAGACATGCAAAAGGGAAAAAAAACATATGAAACATCATGTCATGTTGGCACACCTTCTTCTAGATCTTAAATCATTTTCGTAATCATTGCACACTACCGCAAGAACTAAAAATACTTCATTCAGCCTCAAAGGATAATTTTTTTACACTTGTTGACCAAATGAACACAAATGATAGTGTAGTCCTCCAAACAAACTATGGATGTATTTAATAGAATCACCAACACCCACATATTTATATTAACTAACCACAATGTAGAATCACTTGAAGGTGGAGAAATGTAGAACATTTTTGCAAACTGTTACTCTCTCTTTGTTAAGCCAAAACCTAGAACATAATATATCTTGTTGTGGATCGAATAAGATCACGAGACTTGAGAAGTGCAACATTCACATACCATACTTATTAACTCCTGAACAACTAGCTATCAAATTCTTATGTGGAGGAATGCAAGCCATTCTCCCACAAGGACTTCAAATACTCTTTCCTGCATATTCCAAATTCCCATATTTTTGTCTTCTAGATACACCATATACTAACTCATTATCATCACTAGACATCAAAAATAAATTTGATCACTCATTTATAGAATTCTACGATCTCCCACACATCAAGAAACACTACTCTTCAATCGATTGACATCAATGTACAAAATAATTCAACAATAACAATATTGAATCCATGTTGCTAATAATATCCCCCTTTATTGATGACAAAAAAAATGACACACACACACACACACACACATAAATGATATCTTTCTCTTTGTCTATCGACACAACACTGAACTCTCAACTATCTACCTTAGTAATCAACAAGATTAGCATCAATGACAATACAACATAGAACTGCCAACAATCTACCACTTTGTCATTAATGAAAAATACTTTTATGAACTCTTCCTTGTGCCATATTTATCCCCCCCCATTTGACATTAAGGATTGTACCATCCTAAATTGTAAGAACGTATAATTAGATGCTTAATTTAGCCCTATTTTAGCAAGTATGGGCTCCCGCATTAATTTTTGATACTTCAGCCCCACTTTGGCTACATTTTTGGCTTTCTCTCTGAATTCCTGACCCCCAAGATAAGTTTCACCACTTTTGGGGGGGAATAGGTCTCCCATGTTGACCTCTTCCTTATTTTTCCCCCAAAATTACAAATTGGGGGCACATGTCATTAGTTAAGCAACAATATAGAATCTCGTCATCCTCCTTCGAGTTTTGAGCATCAAAATATTCTGAGAGGTATAAAAACAACCTATCTCTCCTCAATTGATCATTACAACACAAGAATTCAAGCTCTCTCTTATAAATTCACATCTGAAGAAAGATCTCAAGCATTATAATAGGCTTCAAGGAAATCTTCTCTATGGATCAAGATTCTTTCCCTTATTAAAGGCCAAGAAAAGGAGTCTGTCGTCAAGGAATAAGATCATAGTACGAGCATCCATCCACATACATCCAAGAATTCAAGCATTCATTCGAGTCTTAAACTCTTAAACTCATTCTTCTTCTTTCCATCAAGCGTTATGCAAAACTACAACATCCCTTGTGCAAGGGTTGTATTTCATGATTTTCTTTTTGGTTTTTTTGTGGATTCAAAGCTATTGCATTAACACTTATGATTACATCTAAAGAAGCATTGCACCATCAAGATATATAGTAATTTATGATTCAAATCCAGCTTCTATTTCATATAAAAAATCTTTCCTTTCAAGCACTATCTATCAAATTTTTGGCATTTTCTCTGCACTATCTATCAAACCTTCACACCTACCTATGAAGATAGGAATTCTCCATAGCACCTCAAGTTTTGGGATCCATATCATGCCCTTGTAAAATGTTGTAAGGTTCTTTAATCAAATCCATATGTTGTCATCCAACACAAGCAGTCTTTGAGATATGTTAATAAAAATTCCTTTTGACCCACTGGTAACAATAGGCTTCAAATTATTTATTCTTAGATAAGCCCTTCATTTTAATGCATAGATTATTACATCTTTGGAACCCTTATTTTACACCTAAAATAATCCATCATTCTTTGACTAGATTTTGCCTCCAATTATTTATCCTCGACTACCTTAATAAGTTGTCTAACTTATTAAAAAATAATCCAAGAGAACTTAGATGGAGTTGGCACATGTGATAATAGAAAATATCAAAGATTTAATATTTTAGTATTTTCTAAGTTTCATTAAATTCCAATTTCAGAGGTCTTTGAAACAAAATTTGGGTTTGGAACTTTTGACGACTGCTTAACTTGATTATCAAAAGCATGGTGTTAAGGGATTGAAACTAAAGGTCTTAGAGATAATTCAAATGATGTAACTAGTTTGCGATTTCAAGCACAAGCAAAAATTTATGACTCTTTGAAGTTGGACTAAAAATGTATATAATATTTTGATAACTTTTCATTTTTTTATACTAAATATCATCCAAATTGCTCATTTTGAATTCCAAGGGGCTCTAGTGATCCTTGGGATCTCTTGAAAATTATATTAACTAGTTTTTTAAATGAAACTAATGAATTTTTGGATTGCATACATCTGTTTCAAACTTATTGTTCTTGAAAGAGGTCCACAATACCACATGTTAACACCAAACATTGTATTCTAAATCCATAATTTGGATCAGTGGTATCAGAGCTTGTTATCTCTTGTATGTCATAGTGTACATGATTTGCTTACCAAAGGCTTGGGTTGAAAACAAGGGATCCTTCAAATTACCTTCCTATGAGATGCACATGATTGAAAATGGTGAGACAACAAACTATTGTATTAGAAGAACCATTCAAAATGTTTATAGAGGAAACATTAAACACACAATGTGAGGAAATGATGGAACAATTTTATTAGATGCTTGAAAATTGAGGTTCATGAATAAACACCACAAACTCAACATTTGTTGGATTCACCTTATTCAAAGTGCATGTGAATTTTGACATTCCAAAATTTCAAGAGAAAAATGTTGTAGATGTTATTAATGATTGGTTATCCAAGCTAGAAAGGTATTTTTCTTTTAATAATTTCTCAGATGTAGAAAGATCACCTTTGCCCTCCTTAAAGCTGAGAATAATGTGAAATTGGCATGGGAAGTTAAATCGATATCCAAGGAAGCCTAAGATGGAAAATAATTTGATATAGTTTTTGATGGCAAACCTACGTGGGGAGAATTTGTGGAGCACATAAAAGAGGAACAATTTCAAGTGGATGCTTATGAATAGAAATACATGTAATGACAATTACTTTGATAAAAGAAAGACTGAATAGTTCTGGATTATACCAACACATTTCATGCACTCTTGGAAAAACTTGGCATCAAATATTGAGGAATATCAAGTCTTGAAATATCAGAGTGGACTTCATAAGTATATACAAACCAAGATGAACTTCTTAAATATAGAAACATTATCTAGTGCTTTCAATTATACTTAAAAAAAATGATGAAAAATTCAAGCAAAAAGGAAGGAGAGATTATTTAATGAACATCTAATTAAAAGGTGAAAGTAGGAAATATGTAGGAAAACAAGTAACCAAAGAGTCATTTTATAGTACACAACAAAGAAGGCATGGGTTGAGAATAAAAAATAGCAAGATACAGGTATGTGGTGTGAAGTTCATAAAAGTGTCTCTCATAACTCTAAAGATTGTATAAATATAAGGAATCTAATGATGGAGACACATGGAGAAGATGTTAAGCTTGAAACAATAGACTCTTACAAGAAAAAATATAGTGAATAGGTCATTGAGGTAAAACCATTTGGCATGATTACCACTACAAAAATATTGCCTCGTGAAGATGAGGAGAGATTGTTCTATTCACATATGTGGGTTAGATGAAAGACTGCACACTTTATTGTTGATAGTGGTAGCAAAAGAATTGAACTTCTACTGAGATCATGAAAAGATTAAATTTGAAGACAAAAAAACACCCACAACCCTACTCTATGGATGGGTAATCCAAGGGTAAAATATTCAAGTGAACAAGCAATGTCGTCTTCCATATTCCATCAAGTCATTTAAAGATGAGGTAGTTTGTGATGCTACTCCTCTATATGTTTGTGATGTTTTGTTAAGACAACCATACATGTATCAACATCGTGTTATATATGAAACTTGACCATGTAGTATGAAAATCAAACTTGGTGAACATAAGTACCATATACTAGAAGTGAGTCTTACACATTCTGCATGTTTAATTAGCACAACTCAATATAGAAGAATGAGTGACCAAACTCAAACATTTGTATTACTTATGATTTGTCTTGAGGAAGAAAAAAAATTGTGTGTAACTCACATGCCATAGTGATCACTATTAAAAAAATAAAGATCAATGGATCAAATATTGAAAAAATATCATAATGTATTTGAGTTACCAGATGGGGTTCCATCACATTACCAGGTTAAGCATTCTATTGATTTGATACTAGGAACACCATTGCCTAACGAGACAATGTATAGAAGATCAACATTAGAAAATGATGAAATCAAAAGATAGATACAAGAGTTAATTCAAAAAGGACATATATGTCCAAGTGCATCACCATGTGGCAACCCAATTATTCTTGTAAAGAAAAAGGATGGAACATAGAGACTTTGTATTACTTTCTCAACATTGAATAAAATCACTTTGAAAAATAGGTATCCCATGCCTTAGGTAGATGATCTTTTAGACCAACTCAGAGGGGCTAATTTTTTCACCAAAATAAATTTGTGTAGTGTCATAAATTATATGCCCTACTTAAGTGTGTCCGATTCCATGCTTGTACATTGCCCATTTTAGTGTGTATTCATTCTTCTATGCATTATAGGACCTTTGCTATGCATTTAAGTCCTTCATCCATTTAATTAAATTGGGTCCTTAATTATAACTTGTGTGCCCCCTTTAAAATTCATTCAACCATCATCTCTTGTATAATTAGGCCCTATTACCATGTGTGGCTTATTTCACACATTTTTGTTTATCACACGTTGACTTGGCACACAGTTTTGGAATCCTCATATTAAAATTGATCCAGAATTAAAGTTTGAGCTTTTTTTGCCTCATAAAGGGTGACTTGGGATGTATAGGGAAACTCAAGTCACCCCCCAAATAGGGAGGTGCCCATTACACACTAACCTAGGCACAAATTTGAATCGAAGGTCAATATTTTGATTTTGGGTAGGATTTCAAATTCTTGTTGGCCTCCTTTGAATTTTGTGTCCCAAAATGACCTGGAGAGGTATAAAATAAATGTATCTCTCCCATTTAGATACACATATAGACATAGACACACACATACAAGGTAAGAAGGAGATAAGCGAGAAATCAAGAAAACAAACATCTTTGGTATCTCATCTCTATCAAGCATTCAAGGAGAAATTAAGTATATTAAAGAATTATTCTCTTCATGGTGGCAAGCCTAGAAATAACTATTGAAGCATGTCTTTTGTGACGTTCTTTTAGGTCTTTGTGGAGTCATGTTATTGCATCAATGCTTGTGATCTCATTTCAAGAAGCACTTGCATTGCTAAGGTATAAGACAATTTTCAAGCATCAACTAAACTTTCTTTCCTTTCAAGCAATTTCAATTCATTTGAAGGTTAATTCCTTAATAGATGTTTGGTTAAGGAAAACCCCTTTCTTCAAACACTTTTCTTGTTTTTTGTGTGCAGATGATGGGTGGCAGAATTTTGGATTTGGTTATAGAAAATCTTGGTAGTTGACTTTAGATCCTTAGCTTTGTCATCATTTTCTGGCATGTCAAGGGTGTCTCCCACAAGTAGGGGCAAGTCTAGTCACTCCATATAGCTTAGTTCATCCTTGGAAAACATTTTGGGATAAGATTTTATGGACATGTAAGTCTTTGTATTGCCTTCTTAGATTTGGTTCTAGAATTTGGTATTTTAGTCTATTGTTTTCTCTACATATTAGAAAACCCTCCTTGCTCTTTATCTTGCATATTATTCATTACTCTTGCACAATCACCAATCCATATAGCAAAAGAAAACCCTTATACCTATTAAACACTTGAGTCTTTCTTAATCCTAATGGGTTGTTTTCCTTCCTAATGTATTGATTTGAAAATAGGTCTAAGTTTCCTAGTTTTCCCATACAAGCTAGTGAACCCTAATTTTCACCTAAAAAATTGAAATCTAGGTACCATCAAGTACCAATTGATCCAAGAGATCTGGGAAGATTGCTTTCAAATCTAAGAAAGGATTTTTTGAATGGTTGGTGATGAATTTTTGCCTAATGAATGCTCTTGCCACTTTTATGGGGTTAATGAATGATGTACTTAAGCCATTCACTGATTCTTTTGTAATTGTATATTTGGATGATATACTAATATTCAACTAAACATGGGAGGAGCATCTACAACATGTGGAACAAGTACTCTCAACCTCACAAGACCATAAACTCTATGCAAACAAAGAAAAGTGTTCATTTGGTATGCAGACTATTAAATATTTGAGATATGTTATTGACAATGAGGGTGTTCATGTTGATCCTAAGAAGATACAAGTGATTAAGGATTGGCCTTCTCTAAGAAACCTCATTGAGCTATGTAGCTTCCTAGGGATGCCAAGTTTTTATTGTAAATATATGTTTGGATTCTCACATTTGGCTTGGCTTTTAAATCAGTCATTGCAAGGATGAGTGCAACTAAAATTCAAGTGGACATGTATTCAACAATAAACATTCAAGGAGTTAAAATAAAGGTTATGTTCATTACTAGTTTATCTCTTCTAGATTTACAATAGTCTTTTGAAATACAAACTGATGCAACAAAATATATCCTTAGAGTGATCCTTATGCAATGTGGACATCCGATTGCATACCATAGTGAAATATTTTTGGGTACAATGCATAATTTTCCCACCTATGACAAGGAGTTATATGTCAGTATTTAAGCCTATAAGTAATATATATACTATAGTTTAGGCAAGGAAACAATCATCCACACAGATCACAAGCTTCTTTAATTTTTGCAAACATAAGGAAAATTACAAGAATGATAGGCATCAAATATGGTCAACCTATCTTCAACAATTTCATCTCAGCATTCAACATAAGAAGTGAAACACTAACAAAGTAGCGGATTATTTGAGCATGCCTCCAATCACAATTATAAGTATGGTATTAGAATCATGTGGTCACTAAATAGAATTTGGACTCATTTGTACGGTAAATAATAATAAATTTGCTAAAATTTACAACTAGCTTGTGGAAGGTAAACATGTTCATAATTTATATTTTCAAGATGGAATGCTTTGCCACCTTGGCCAAAATTGTGTGACCATTGTAGAACACAATAAGTTGATATGGGAAGCTCACTAAAAAAATGTTGCAGGTCATTTTGGAATAGGTAAGATTAATTCTATACTTTAGAGACATTTTTATTGGCCAAAGATGAAACACAATGTAATTTCATACATTCAAGCTTCAACAACATGTGCTATTGCAAAGCCTGCAAATCATATGTTGGGTTTATATTTACCTTTTCCAATTTTGGATAAACCATGGCATTCAGTTTATATGGATTTTATGTTTGGTCTTCCTACTACTAGATAAGGGCATGATTGTGTGTATGTTGTGGTAGATAGATTTTTAGAAATGACAATCATAGTGGCTTGTAAAGAGGCCATTTTTGTAGAAGAAATTATAAAGCTATTTTTTTAGCATGTTTGGGTTTATTTTGATCTGCCACAAATCATTATTTTAGATGCACATAGTATATTTATGAATAAGTTTTGGTCTTCATTATGGGCAAATATGGACATGAAATTGAACAAGTGTATTGCATTTCATACTCAAACAGATGACCAAACCGAGGTAGCCAATAGAATGATCATCCAAATTCTATGAATGTATCATTCCAAACATCCCCACAAATGGGATGAAAGTCTTCCATATGTTCAACAGAGCTATGGTAGGACAACTCAAAGTTCTATAAGCCACAATCCATTTGAACTTTGTCTTGGCTACAAGCCATTGGCACCCATGAATGTTGCCATACCAATCATTCAACCTGATTTGGTACCACGTTTGGATAAAGAAAAGGAAAAAATAATAAAATTTATTGACAAAATTTGTCACCTGCAATAACAGGCTCATGGAATATTAGAACACACCAATATGAAATAGAAGGAGAGACACGATGAATGCCAAACTCATCATTTTCAAGTTGGAGATATGGTGTGGTTACATATTTAGAAGGAGAAACTATAGGGGCCTAATAAAAATATTTGTCCCCTTCATTATAGTGCATATAAGATCATCAAACAAGTTGGTGAAAATGCAATTGAACTCAACTTGCTGCCATTTCTAAGTATTCACCTAGTCTTCACTTTAGAAGTGTTGAGGCTTTATTTTCCTCCATTATTAGATGTTGTAGAATTTGTTGAGTACATTAATAAGACACACTTGAATCCATAAGTTATTGTAATGCTACAAAGTGATTAGGTCATGGAAGATACTATCAACAACTTGAAGAAATAAAACATTCATCTTTATTGAGCAGTTCAAGTTGGTCAATTTTCTCATCAGAGTAAATGGCTTACTTGAGAATAGATTCAATTTCATTTCCATCATCTATTGTAGAGTCTTGATGTAATGGGGCCCATCACCTCTCAAGGGGGGATGAATGGTCACAAAATGATCTAGGGAGCTCATATTGAGTTGGCATAGGTGATAATAGAAAATATAAAAATTTATTTATTTATTTTCTATGTTTTAGGAAATCACAATTTTAGAGGTCTTAAGAGCAAAATTTGGGTTTGAAACTTTCAAGACAATCCCTTAACTTTGTTGCTAAAGACATGGTGTTAAGGGACTAAAACTAGAGCTCTTAGGTATTTTGCCAACGGTGTAAGCGGTTTATGACCTCGAGCACTAAGTGAGAAGTAATGGTTCTTCAAACCAGACTAAAAATGTATATAATATTTTAATAATTTTTTATTTTTTAATGTAATAAGTACTATGCTAACTTTTCATTTTGAATTCCAAGGGGTTCCGGTGACCCTTGGGATCTCAAGAAAATTGCATAAACTAGTTTTCAAAATGAAACAAATGACTTTTTGGATTGCATACATCTCTTTCGAACTTGTTGTTCTTGAAATAGGTCCATAATACTGCACACTAACACTAAGTATTGTATTTTGAATCCATAATTTGAATCGCTGACTTCAACACACAAACCTTCACAAGTCTCTACAGAGACTTGAAGTACTCAGGAAAAGCCTTCATATTATCTATTGTGCCGAAAACTATCTAGCATCCAAACCAAAAGGGCTACATAAGATTTGTATTCATATCTCCCCCTCAGACCATACTTTCTATATAAATTGCAATTAAAGATAGTGTTAAGTTTAGGATTCAATTAGTATTAAGGTAAGGGTTAATATCATAGTTAGAGTTAATGTGTGTTATATTAGAACTAGAATTTAATTAAGGGTTTGCTTCTACTTACAATCCTAACTATGATCATAATCATGACCCTAATTTTGACTCTATTGTCAAATCTCTAACTTAATTCTAACCCTAAAATCTAATGATACCATTAATTCAATTTCTTAATAATAAAGCCCGAAACTTAATCCTAGCTAAATCCTAACTTCTAACTAATTACTCTAAGCTAATCTTATCTAAAAAATAATCCTATCAATGATGAAAGATTGAACCTATTTAGTGTAATTTATTAGTCCCGCCTATATATAGGCGGAGACTTATGTTTTCAGTAGAATTAGAGCTATTAATTTGTCTTGAAAACTATGCATTGCAAAAAAATTAAACATGATTTCTAATGTTTAGCAGTTGTTTAATTTTAATTTTAATTTTTTGAAGAATATTTCTTTTTTCTGATTGTTTGTTCAAATTTTTCCTGGGGATTTAATTATTTTCTTATTCACAAATTCAAAAAAATTGTCCAATCAACAGTACAAAGCAGCATAAGAAAATATTTTTTTGGGGTTTCTAATGTTTTTTTTGGCTTCTTCTGGAAGCATCCGTGAGGAGATTTTTGGAGATTTTAAAGGCTTCTTCTTGAAGCATTTGTGAGGAAATTAGCATAAATCAACACTCGACCCTGCTCTGACGCAACTTCTTCTCAGTAGCGGATTGTCTAATGAGACGAGATCTAATGGTGGCAGAATGCCTAGCATCAGACCATCTGGATGCTTCAACCCAAAACAAATTGTGGATTATTTCCCTCAGGAGGAAAGCACGAGAAGAAACATCAACAATAGGTCATCGTCCTAAAATTTTCTAAAGCGGCTAGATTGTTGTAGTATATAGCCTTACACTGACCTTGGTCATGCTTGCTGGCATCTGTAAGCACCTTAGACCTGTGACAACAAGCCAAAGGTGCATCAGGTCATGGTCTCATTCTTCGGCCCTTTGTCCCTTTGTTTTGCTTTATTTTTGAAACTCATAAAAAATTAGAGATTTTTTCCTTTTCCCATGAATTTGTTGATTTGTCCCTTTGTTTTGCTTTATTTCTGAAATTCATCAAAAATTAGATATTTTTTCCTTTTCCCCTGAATTTCAAAATTTTTTAAGGTTTTCAACTAAAATTAGGGTTTGTTTATGAATTACGCAGCTCATCAATGTAGTCATTAACAACTTTTCTACCACAAATGCTTCAAATCTTTAGCATCAAGAAACCCCAAATTTCACCAATTTACTGATTTTCTTCATATTTTATGTCCAAATTAGTACATCCAGGAAGAACAAAGCAACGCCTATTGGCATTGAGATGAGGTGCTCCAGTGGTGATTTGACTTCCTTGGGATGCCAATCCATAGAAACCTAAGGCAGAGCTTGAGAATGAGGTTCTCGCTGTTACGATTCTGAAGCTATCTTCTTCGTATGAATTTAGGGTTGTAGAGATTCAGGAGTGAAGGTTATGTCTTGAAATTCCTGGGGTTTATATAAACTTGTACATGTATATGTAGTATGGCTCAGTCATGGCCGAGATTCAACCATTTCTTCCTTTGATTTTTATCTTTTAACAACGGATTGCTTCCAAATTTGCCCATTTCAGGTTAATGGGGCATTTGGACCTGGATTATACCTTTACACATTTTTATTGCAACAAAATGTCTTTTCCCATTGTGTTTTTCTTTCTTTCAATTAGTCATAAAATTGGTCTTGTTTACATTTGATGAACCTCTGATTTATGAGTTTTCAACTGACCAAATCAGTCTTCATCAATCCATTTTTCATGTTTTTCCCATCTCTCATGTCACATAATTGCATTGTCTTAAACTATGTAGTCAAATTTTAGTAAATCATCACACTGTTTGATACACTGCAAAAACAACACTTTTATGAAAATGTAGTTTGCTTTGAAGGGATAGTAGTATAATCCTCAACATGGAAAGTTCTTGATTTTGTCTGCTCAAATGCCATTACTGATATCTTGCTTTGTATACTCGACACAGTCACTAATTTTCTACCTGAATTTACTCACCAATTAAGACAAAATGAAAATTCATTAGATACAAAATGTTCTAGAAAAAAATGTTTTATTTTTTAACTTCCTATCAAAATTTAGCTTCAAAACCATGGACACATAATTGTATTCATCTGTACCCAAGTTAGAAAGATTAAAATCTAACTCGATTATGTTGTAAGCACTCTCTTACATCTCAAAGTCATTTACAAGTTTGCGAATATTACTAAAAATCTGATTTTATTGCCCCAACCCAATTATCTATTCATACATGTCCAACTTTTCACTGCTGATCTCTGAATTTATTGAGATGGAATGATCTTTTCATAAATATTGGTCAATGCTTGTTCAAGACAAATGGACAACAAAATAATTCATTCAGAGTTACTGATTATAAAACATAGATGTTATGGTGAAAATATATACAGTGCAAGACTAATATTCTAAATTGTTTAGTGCACTAAAACAAGAATTTTAGTTCACACATATATGAAATCAATCAGCACAAATCAGATGCTGCAATCATGGCATACAAATGTCAGATCTTCTATATTGGGTTTCAGAATCAAGCAATGTGTTGAAATATAAAATGATTCAAGCGATCATGCCTATGTTCAAACTAGACTTTCTCAGCCAAGACATGATGTTGTCCAGCTTTTCACAGTTGATCTCTGAATTTATTGAGATGGAATGATATTTTCATAAATATTAGTCAATGCTTGTTCAAGACAAATGGATAGCAAGTTATTCAGAATTATTGACTACAAAACATATATGTTATGGTGGAAATATATGCAGTACAAGATCAATATTCTAAATCTTTTAGTGCACTAAAACAAGAATTTTAAATAGATGCTACAAAAGTAAAATTCCTTGATATAAAAGTTCATAGTTAAGTGAGATTTCTAGGTAGGATGCATACACCGATTCTGATCAGAGCTCTGACATTTGAATTTTTTTCAGCATGATGTGTTCCTCTGTGTGCCCGGACACACTATAGTAAATCCATTATCTTCTCAATTTAGGACATTATTGAGAAATTTTCAAATTTACTGTTGGCGAGGTGCTGTTATTTTTTGCAGGCATGGCAGTTTGAAAGTTTCACCAATGTTTGATTCATCCATTGGCAAAATGAGGCAGCATGCAAGAATTTGGTACTGCTGATGGTAACAAAGAAACAAGAAACAAAATCCAGCATTGTAATTGTAAATCAAAATAAGGGAATAGCTGGCTCTATGTAAATCAAAACAAGGGAACAACTGCCTCTATGTGACAACACATACTCTATTTTTCCTCAACATTCACCACGTCTAAAGAGTATGCAAAATGTTGAAGCATAGAAAAGGCATGTGGGATATGGATTAATGTACCCCAAGAAAATGAAATAACAATTAAATTATAAAATAATACATTATGCTTTTTTGGTCAAAAGTTAATCTGACTTTTCAGAACAAAACTTTAATCTCCCTCAAACCAACGAGTATTGCATGTTTATAAGATTTTTTCTCAAATCCATCCTTTAGAAGAAATGCAGAAAAGTGGTTATAAAACTACCATGTGGGATTGATTCTCTGTTGGACAAGGCAAGTTAAACATTTATTCTTCTCAGGGAATCGCTTGTTGGAAGTGTCATCAAACAACTATTAAAGAAGGGAAAAGCCATTCTAAATTTTCACAAGAAGAAACTAAAATGGATTGTTCAGATGAGTCACTGGCAACCACTGCTCCAAATGCACCTGTCACTGCTCTCCGCAGATTGAACCCAAATTTAGATGATCATATGCCAAAACCATGTATTCTTTAATGGCGGAACCAGTTCTTATGTTTAAAGATTTCATTTTTATTACATTTCTGGTACTCGTAACTATACTCTTTAATGGCAGAATCAGTTCTTGCATTTACAGATGTGATCTTTATTGCATTTGTGGTACTCAAAGCTTTATTCTTTAATGGTAGAATCAGTTCTCGCGTTTAAAGATTTGATTTTTATTGCATTTGTAGTACTCATAGTTGTATTCTTTAATGGAAGAATCAGTTCTTGTGTTTAAAGATTTCATTTTTATTACATTTTTGGTGCACCCGTAGCAGTATTTGATGTGATCAATGCAAATTTGTGTTAATGTAGATCTGGCAAGTCTTATTAACTGTAGAACAAACAAACAAAAATTTGACAAGTTTTATTGCAAACAACCACCAAGAAAAATAAAACTATTGTCCATACAAATAGGAATGTAGTGAGTATGGTTTCCCTTACTTAATTGTTGATTGGTTATAATGAGTATGGTTTCCCTTCCATTTACAACATGTTTGTGAAATTAAGGGTGAAAATTGTAAAACTTAATTTTTGAGCTTATTTTGATTCAATTAGTATTTATGAAAAAACTACCATACATGTGGCATCTTGTAGCATGGAAATTGACAACTAATTTGATTTATATATGATTTTTTGGGCTTTCATAAATAAGAATTGGTTCTAGTCTTCAATATATTCATAATAACACAATTAAATTAACTAATTTAATTTTATAAGTGTCGAAATGATACTGCAATTTTCAAAATTCAAATTTATATTTGGGTCCTCTCCAACTTCCTCCAACTAGTCATTCTAAGTCAATTGTTAACTTATGTGTTTGGATGTTGTATATAAGAATGAGACCCAATTCACTTTTAGATCATTAATAAATTGTCTAAGATTCTAATAACATTATCATTTGAATATTACCATAAAATTATTTCCTTTTATCATCATCTAAACATATTACATAACTACCTACTATCTTAGACTTAAGTTTTGTGTTGCTGACTTAATAATAAAATTTTGACCAAGGAAGAACCCTCCACCTAAAAAGCTCTTTCAGTGGTGTCTATATAAACCAACTTTTTTGCAAAAATAGGTGCGAGCACCAAAACAAATAGATCTAAATGCCTTCAAATAAATGTGCACAAGTTGTACATAAAGGATTAGATTTGTACTTGCAAATATTAGTTTTAGGGTTGTAATTGTATAGATCTAAAGGAAATCACTTGACATCACATAAGGTACTAACAAATGGAAAATCAATTGATGATATCTATGGTAATATATATCTTCAATAAGATTTTAATTGAATACTATCATGTTCTTATTTTATATTTATTCATTTTATTTAATAGTAATTTGTCTAGTTCATATATCTTAAGGGTATATTACTTATTCTTGCACTAAATTTTCTTTACCATAAATTATTTAAAAATATTTTATCGCTCTACATTTTTTGTGAAACTAACTTATCTCCCATGGTTTCATCCTTAGAGTATGTTCTTTCTATATTAGGTTTGCAAATCTAATATGTAATGTCTAGAGCACAAGTAGACACTTCCATACTAGCCTTCCTCTCTCTAACCTGCACATCACTCAAAACTCCACCCCATATAGAGCCTTATCTCACATTTGAGAAAGTCTTCCCTCCATTTACGACACCTTGACTCTCATAGAGAAAATGCACATATGACTCTCCTTACTCTCACCCATACAAATTTGATAGACATCATACCAAAAAGACACTTTAAAAAAAAAATGAAGTGTACTAAGTAGTGCCTCCATAGCCACTGCCTACGAATTCTATACTTCACACTTGTACATCATCTATGCTACCTCACCCATACAAAGCAATACACATACCAATCTTGTCCTCATTCACAATTTGTCAAACATATGAGAATTATGCAAACTAGCTATTGATGATATGTCATTGTGGCTCCGTGGAAGTAGTGATTTGGCAAGCTCCCGATTAGGATCAAGACGACATAGACATAGAAGCTTTCATAGTGTCAAATTTGAACAAGATCTCCACTAATATGCCAATCCTTAGAGACACGATGAAGGCTTACTCTAATGTTGTTCCCTCTATTTGATCTCCAAAAGCTTGCAATATTACATATATTTTATACCACTGCTGATGAAGTGTATATGTCTTGCATGTATTTATGGCTTCCCGTCTTGATGATTCAGAACTAATGTTGGGATCACACACAAAATCCTAGTGTCATCGGATGGAATGCACTACATGCAATTTTATTAGATATTAAATATGTTTTTTTTTGGGGTCAATTATCACTAATAAAGGAAATAGCACAGATCATACACCAATAATAGACAAATCATTAACAACTATTTATAAAATATTTTTTATTATTACAAATTTGTCTTCAAGTGAATACTTCACAAATTTGGATAGACGGATAGGTTAGGGTGAGAGATGACTCCTAACAAAACAACAATCACCAAACTAGGGAGGGTCTTGCATCTCTGAAACGACACACTAGAAAAGTCAATTCCAACTGAAATTGCAAATACACAAGAAATATAAAACTCCATAATATTTTCCAATGATGACAACCACCTCCTTAATAAAGGGCTCTAAGAAGTATCTAGAAGGTCATATTAGGTCACCATAATTTATTATTTAATATTTTATTACTTTTATTTTATAATTAAATTAATTAATTAAAGTAGTCCTTATGATATTATTTAAATTTGGGACCACTTAATCAATTAATCTAATTAAATCATTTAAATATTTTAGGGATATTACAGTCCTCACAACCCAACAATTGCATGTCCTCAAGCAATAGTTAACTCAGATGTTTTAATATTTGTTCCCTCTCCCATGTGGCATCCTCAATATGCAAATCCTTCTAACAAAATAGGTACTCCCGAATGGTAAATGAACCTTAGCTTCCTCTCCTTGCCATCAAGGATCTCTATGACCTCCAATGCAGTCTAACCTCTTTGTTAATAGGTGGAAGCTCCTCGAAAAGTGTGACACATTGCCCAACTGCCTTCTTGAGGCATAAAACATGAAACACATTGTGAATATAACTCCCTTATGGAAGCTCAAACTCGTAGGAAACTTCTCTTACTCTTTGTACGACCTTGTGTAGTCCATAGAAACAAGGCTTGAGCTTCTCAACACCACTCCCCTTTAAGGAAGATTGTTTGTATGGTTGTAATCAAAGGTAGACTATATCTCCCACCTCAAAACTCTACTCAATCTTGTGTTTATTGGCATATGTCTTATGTTGATTGTACTCCTATTGTAGGTTATCCTTGACAAACATAATGGTATCCAAACTCTCATGTAACCACTCCTTAGCCCTTGATTTAAACTTTTCCAATCCATCCTTTTATGAAGTGCTTAAACTTTTGAATATTTTATTGGAGAAAACATGCAGCCAATTTTGTGGTTGGTGGTGTTTCTAAGATTTCTACTTTTGGAAAGGAAAGCATACACAGACAATGAAAGTTATCTGTGATTTTTTTCTCTCACATTTTCATGAAGAGGTGGTGGAAAAGATTTCTAGAGGCTTTTCCCTTTGTTCTATGATAGAGTAAAGCTATTAGCAGGTAGGTGAAAGAAATTTGAGACTAATTAATGTACAAAATAGTCAATAAATATTTTTTGACAAAACAGTTCATAACTTACCAAATCCTTCAGAACATACAACTTATATTTCACTACAGAAGCACCAACTTGGAAAGTCTTGACACTAAGTAAAACAAACACATTTGTTTACAAGGTATAGCCCAGAAAGCCGTAACACAATCACTACTACTTAGCCATAGCTTAATTTTTATCTTTTATATGTAACTGTAATTACACCTCCTGAAAGTAAAATGGGAAACTTGCTAGTTGTTGCTTGTTTTTCTATGCTCATACTATATATGAAAATAATCAAGTCTTCATTCTTTATATAGTTCTTATTTCATTATATGGGTAAAGGTCGACATAAATGCTTCATACTATTTATCAATGTCCTCTCTTCTAATTGGCTAAACTATTTTATTACTCATGCAAAGACCTATATACACCAGACATTTTTTCAAAGCCACCAAAGCTATTTTCCTTTTAATTTTAGTTCTTTTTTACATTAGGCGGGACTCTAGCTGTAGCACAGCTCTTGTTTCATATATACATCGAGCTCACAAAAGCATAAGGAGCACAGGTTGCTTCAGAGACAATGCTAATGGCTGCTTCAGTGCCTCGTGTCTGCCCGATATTGTTTTCTCTGGTTCTGCTATGCACTGCAGCTTACACAACCCATACTACTTTTTCACAGGCAAGTTCTCCAAAAGAGTCACTATGTGAATCGAATTCTCAAACTTCCTGTGGGAATAAGTATCTGCTATTACTGACTTGGTAGATTATTCTATTTATTTGATTCTTTGAATTAGCTGAGATGGATTTTCATTTCTTCGACGGTTGCGTGAAAAATTGGCAGGTTGAGAGCAATTATCCTATTGTGGTTAGCACATGGCCCTTCAAGGAAGCAGTTAGGGCAGCCTGGAATGCAGTGCAGAATGGGCTATCTTCTGTAGATGCAGTTGTAGAAGGCTGTTCAGCTTGTGAAGATCTTGGTTGCGATGGCACCGGTAACCTTCAATTCTGAAACTCTACACTGTAATTTTTTTAATTGCAATTGCAATTGTCATGGGCAAGTTTTTTTGAAGTTGCATAGGCTGATTGCGAGAGTTAGGAGCTGTTGTAGTTTGCACTGGAGCTCTTTACACGCCTTAAGTGGCATTGTATTACTTGTGACTAAAATCAGAGGCGTGGGGAGTTTTACTCACTCTTCTTGGAGTACTATTCCCATTTTAGGGTTTCTCCAGCAAACTTGTTGTTTCAGTAATGTGATGCATCATTCTATCTCTGTTTTAGCTCTGTTATTGCCTTTCAATACACGCTTCTGACTAAATTAGAAACAGTGCTATGCTATCGATTGTTGGTGGAATAGTCCGTGTTTGAATTTTTTGCAGGTTCCTGCAAGAGGATCCGTTAATAGTGAACTCATGTGAGGATTCTGAGGAATATCCTCGTACTCCCAAGTTTACGGATCATGCAAATTGTTCCCATGGCTACACAAAGTGCCTGCCTATTGAATCGAAACCTTTGCTTATAGACTGAAACTTTTTGTTCCTCATCTTTTGCCTCAAACATGCTATCTATCATTCAAGGGAAATTGAATTTCTACAAGGAGTTCTTAAATGCTAGCGAGAGACATCAGTTTATCTTTACCAGGCCTTACACCAATTTAAACAGCTATTGGGTTGCCTATCTTACACACACTCTTGACCAAATCCAAGATAGATGTGTTTCCTTTTTGTTTAATAGGGTTTACTCAACACAGAGCATTTAGATTTGTTTCCTTTTTGTTTAACAGGGTTTACTTAACACAGAGCATATATGCATTATTACACACTTGTTGGGGTTCAGACTTGGCGATTGCAAGAGTAATGTAATGCCCCTTTCTTGGATTGTCTTATAATCTGCTGTAAATTCACAAAATCCAAATGAAACAAGGAACACAATATGGTTAGAGATATAACCCTAATCTAGGAATAAGATGAGATAAGCTTGTCTTGGAACCTACAACCAAATTAGATAATAATATAATCATAACACTACCCAAATTATAATCATAATATATATGTAATACATTCATTTATAAATTTTATAGGTTTAAGAGGGAAATACATTTATAGCACATAATTCTCATGGGCTTAAGAAAAATGAGGGCTGAGATAGGAAGGACAAGATGAGGTGGCCTAATTATCCCTAACCCTAGGCCTGTAATGATCCCTTTTTAGACCCTTACTTGATTTGTTCTAAAATCCCTTATTAGGGTTTGGTTTATGTTTAGGAATGACAAATCGTAATGTTTCATACTACGAGGATGCCAATTCCTAGTAATTATCATACATCATTATGCATATAAATTATATTATATTAAGAATAATCTCTAATTCACAATATATGCTTAAAATCTATTTCCTTACTTCACTTCTAACCACGGATCTTAAGAAAGATGGTAGACTTATTGTGCTAGGACGCATGCACAGTCTACAAGTGGATTCCCTCAAGGTTCTACCTATCTCGGGATCTTTCCATCATGTGACCGATTTACCCGCCTCTTCCTACACATACTCCCTATCCCCTTAATAGTGATTAGTGAGTTATTAAAGAATTGACCAAGTATATATTAATAATTTATATTACAAAAAGTATAAATAAATATATATAATACTACCCATATATAATTTCATTCTTATTAACATATATAAATTGTATATATAATTCTGATTATCAATAATAATATATATATAGAATTCCAATTATTAATAATTAAACATATTCAATATATATGTATATTGTTAATATTTTAGACTTTGAAAGGAAATAACAATCTATAGATGATCTTTTGGAACTAAGATTTAGGCTCTTTCAAAAATACAAATGAAAAGAAGATAGATAATACCCGGTTTAGATGCTTGAAATCTGCTTGAAAAATTGTAAGAAGAAGCCTTCAATCCAATGCTATTATTTTGCTCCAATCACCTCTTTAAGTCTGCCACAATTTGCTCTTTAAGGTCTGCTACAATATCTGAACTTAGGTTTGCTCCAAGTATGTATCTAGGTCTGCTACAGGTGTGAACTTAGGTCTACTATCCTTCTTCCTAAATTGCCAAGAAGCTGCTATGATAATTATGTATTAATGATCTGAATTATATATCTGCTGAAGGTGCGAATTTAGGCAGTCATGTTATGTTTTCTATGATGCCTAATTCGCACACTCCATTTCCCTATAAGTATGCTTCAAGATGGTGTAATTGCAATGCCATAAGGCAGCCGACTTGCATATGCAAGTCAACATTTAATAATTATTTCATTCAATCGCCTCAATTAATGCAGGTCGGCCCTCATAGCATATTCTATAATCCAATATGTGAGTCGTCCCTCTAAGCATACTTATAACATTTATTTAATCTTTGCCAAGACATAATATTAATAATTATCTGTAATGTTAATATCTTTGTCTCAAGGCCACAATATATTAACACTCCCTCTTGGACTTGAGGGAAAGATTAATAACATTGACCTCATAATGTAATCACTAGATCTTCTGACATATGAATTATAGTTCTCAATAGGTTTCAATCTAAGTGATTTTAATGGATCCATCAGAGAAAACATAATGCATTCATAATATATTCATACATGATGTAATCAATGTAATTAGTCATCCTCAGGATGTCCCAACCTTTGTAATATCATCTACTACAAGATGTAAGGTTATTCAAACATAACACTTAATGTAAACATCGTTCACATGTAAAGAGAGGTAAGAAGCATCATTGACATTGTCCTCATAATAATCACATATAGATCTCAGCATAAGAATAATAGATCTCAACTCTATGTAAGAGAAAATGTATCATCAATAAAATAATAGATCTCAAATCTATGTAATCAGAAAAAATCTCAAATCATAGAAATGTATCATTAATAGAACACAAGATAATAACAATATCAATCACATGTTAGTGGATTTTCTTCATGTGAGATTCCATCCACAAGATCTCTGAAAGATAGTCTTTATTGGTAATTCTATCCAAGAGCCTCAACACTCTAATATCCAAGAGCCTCAATGCTCAAATGTCAAGAGCTTCAACGCTCAAATATGCAAGAGCCTCAACGCTCAAAAGCCCGCAAATATGTTAGTATAAGAAAATACTCACATAATAATTTGATCATTACTTTAACATAACGAAGAATCATATTCTCAATGGAAAGTAATATTTGATTTATTTACAACAAGTGATGTTAAAATTTAACAAAGAATTAGAAAGAGTTTATAACATGACTTTTAAGTTCATGAAGACCCATATTTGAACTCCCTCTCAAGGTGAAGACTAAAGGACAAGACATTCAGATTCTGTTTCTTTTACTTCTGCAATAGAGACTTGATGATTGTTTCGTTCAGGATAATTTGCTGCCTTGGGAGCAAATTTGTCACAGTTATAGCATTGTATCTTACAGAGATCTCTCTTTTGAAATTTGTTGTTTTGACAGTCTCTCCCTCTCTATCCATTATTGTGAGAGTTCCCTTCTTGCTTGATTTGATAATCTCTTTTTCTTTTGTTCCTAAAGTTTCTTTCTCCTTTGTCTTGAGATTTTTTTTTGAAATTGTCTTTCTTTTTTGATTGGGAGTATAAAATTTGAAGGTCTTCTTTAAAATTTGATCCTCTAGATATTAGTCTCGATTCTTTTTGAAGATAAACCATCTTTAATTAATCAAATTTAGGCATTTTAAGACGTACACTGATTCCTTGAGTAAAGGAGTCCCACGAAAGATGTAATCCATTAAGTGCTATCATGGATAGTTCCTTTTTATCGTAGGTGTGCCCAATAGTTGCTAATTGATTTCTTAACTCAGTAATTCTTATAAAGTATGATGTGATAGATTCTCCTTGATTCATCTTGATACGTGAAATTTCATTTTTAAGAGTCATAATTCTATTTGTATTATTAATTTCAAACATTCCTGATAATGTAGAGAACATTAGATAGGCTGACTCTAGATAGGAGATTGTGTGTATGATGTGGTCTTTTACACTATCAATTCGAATTCTCATTGTTTTGTTATTACCCTTTTTCCATTCACGTGTTTCATCTTCATTCATTTCAGTTTTAGGTGGATCTTCTATAATTGAATCTAGTTCTAATTCTCTGAAGGCAAGTAGTATTCTAATTTTTCAAGATAAGAAGTTTGTGGCTCCTTCGAGTCTATTTTCTGGTTTAACTCCACTTGTCATATTGAATTTCTTAGTTTTAAAAGTGTTAGATTGATTTCCTTAATTTGAAAGTAGATCTTTTACTCACCAAGACTTTGATAAACAATCTATAGATGATCTTTTAGAACTAAGATTTAGGCCCTTTCGAAAATACAGATGAAAAGAAGATAGATAATACCCTATTTAGATGCTTGAAATCTGCTTGAAAAATTGTAAGAAGAAGCCTTCTATCCAATGCTATTATTCTGCTCCAATTATTCTGCTCCAATCACCTCTTTAAGTCTGCCACAATTTTCTCTTTAAGGTCTGCTACAATATCTGAACTTAGGTCTGCTCCAAGTATGTATTTAGGTCTGCTACAAGTGTGAACTTAGGTCTGCTCTAAGGTCTGCTATCCTTCTTCCTAAATTGCCAAGAAGCTGTTATGATAATTATGTAATAATGATCTGAATTATATATCTGCTGAAGGTGCGAATTTAGGCAGTCATGTTATGTTTTCTATGATGCCTAATTCGCACATTCCATTCCCCTATAAGTATGCTTCAAGATGGTGTAATTGCAATGCCATAAGGCAGCCGACTTGCATATGCAAGTCGGCATTTAATAATTATTTCATTCAGCCACCTCAATTAATGCAGGTCGGCCCTCATAGCATATTCTATAATCCAATATGCAAGTCGTCCCTCTAAGCACACTTATAACATTTATTTAATCTTTGCCAAGACATAATATTAATAATTATTTGTAATGTTAATATCTTTGTCTCAAGGCCACAATATATTAACATATATAATACTTTACTTTAAATATATTTGTTATACAACATATATAATTGTATTATTTTAATATCTATGCATATAAATCTATGTCCTCCATATCATTTCATCACTATTCGAAGTATATAAGATTCTCTGGTTCATTTCTTATATATAGTATTCCCTCCTTGATATAATATATATTTCTTAGTCTTTTGAAGATATTCATTCTATATTATAATTTTATTTTTTCTTTCATTCCATGACTATTCATCTTTTCTGATTGGTATATATATATATTTATTTTCTTCCCTTGAGTTCCTCCTACATTTCCTCCTTAATTTTCTCCTATCTTTTCTCCTATATTATTTTCTCCCAAGTTTTCCATATTATTTCTCAATGTTTCTTCCTTTTCCCCCGTGATATAATGTCTTTGCCCACTCAATATATATATATAAACGTGACTAGTCATGTCGTTCATGGGTGATATTTGTAAATTATAACTTTCTCCTTATTTACAATGTAGGAGACTTTAATATTAATTATTTATTAATCAGGAAACTATTTCAATTATTAATATAGGGAATTTAATCATTTATTAATATACTTAATATTAATAGGAGACACATTTAATTATTAATTTAATATTAAATAATTATCATTATTTTAATAGATGTAGATTATTGATCAATTTATTTAATTAGTCTAATAATACATTATATCATTATTTGAATTTCTAACAATTATATTAATTGTATATGGATTAATATATATGGCACCTATTTAAGACAACATTTGCATCAATTATACATACACATTAGAAAATAATATATTTTTACATACATTGATTATGGCTCATGACAAGGCCGAAGAGCGGAAACTCTGTTCCCCTTGGCCTCGTGTGGTCTTAACCATGCTCATGAGGTGGCATGCCTAGGGGAACCTGTACACTGTTCCCCTTCATCACGCTATCCTTTTCTCTTCTTATGATTGAGGGTTCCTTTCTTAATTACCTCAATAACTAACCCATATAGGCTTGGAGGGAAGATTGCAATAGGGTGCTTTTAACTCGACCCTAGGCCCAAGAGCATAATCTCTGCCCCCCTTGGCCTCATCTGGTCCTTAATCGGTCTCATGAGGTGGTGTGCCTAGTGAGGCCTCACTGTTCCCCCTCCTTGCACTTCCTTTCCTTTCCTAATATAGTCGATTATTGTAGGTGTATGATATTGCCAATTGTATGGATATAAATATACATTTACATTGCATACGTCTATTATAAGCATATAGATATATTAGAGATGAAGTCTGCAAAATATATAGACATTCACATCTATTCAAGTATGCACAAGTACAATTATTCCTTCATACCACGATGACTGAAGGTATTATTATTACAACTTGATCTGCTGCTGTTCGATGATTATCTCTGTTTTTTATTTTCTGTATCTCTGCTGCTGCTTCTGCTGTATGTGTTTTTCTTCTGCTACTGATCGATCTGCTCTTATAGGTGTTGCTGAGATCGATCTCTTCTTATTTATATCTGCTTAATTTCTTTTCCATGTATCTGCTGCCCAATCCCAGGGGGATGTAGACAAATCAGATTCTTAATTATCCGTGCCATTGAATTCTGTTCCTAGCCTCTCAGTTTAGCCTCTATTTATGCCCTTCACATCCCTTAACCAAAAGAGGCAACTCTCCAAGAAGGGTCGCCCACCATTAAATTATTATTTAATCCTCTCATGAGAGGTGCTGCTCAAGGTAGGGTTGGTCTGCAATCCATTCAAATTAATTATCTCACAGTCTCTTCTAATTATAATTGCTACCTCCTATATATTAATTGCTGTCTTGTAATAACCAGGAGTCTACCATCTTTATTAAACATATTGTAATTTGTATTTCGTGTTATATGTTTTCTACATTATAAAGAGGGGCTCCAAAATAAGGAAGGTTGGCATCATATTCATGTTCTTCATAAAACAAGGTGCTGCCATAGTTTAGATAAAGCCTTGGATCTTAGTCAGCCCTTAATTTAATTGTTATCCTTCTATCTTCGGTTGGCCCTAGCGTAATTTCTATAATTGCTACGATCTAAGTTTTCAAAGACTGCAATTTTAAACTTACAAAGGCTGGGATCTCATATGTTGGCAGGGGATATGACAAGTAAGTGCTCTAACTTAGCACTAGATTGCAGCTGAACACAAACCAAATTTGGGATAGTTCTGTAAGAAGGTACACCTTAATTAATTATTTGATCATTGTCATTGAACTCACCTGATGGATGGTATAATCACTGCACCTATCCAACCTGCCGTTTCCTGTGATTCCTGATTGTTGTTAGCAACTTTGAATTTGAATTTTTAGTTATATCTTTTTTTGTTTTTGATGTACATATGTTTCAAGATATGCATAAGGCCAAATTATCATTTTTGGGATCCTTGCTCCATAGTTCTCTGATTCTACATGTGAGGTTTTCACACCATTGCCCCATTGCAAATGGGGATCCCCTCTTTTTGCTTTGGCTGTGAGTAGTCTTAGTGATAGTATGGCAGCATTTCAAGGTCATAGAGGCATGCCAAGGTCTTGTAGTGGACAGGGAGTTGTTAGGTACAAGTTTCTCTCCATACTTAGGTGAGGCTGGATTTCAAATTGTAGATTAAGCTTGGGCAAACTTTTAATTGGGTTAAGTGTTTTTGGAAACTAAAGAAAGTGAAGGTTGGATTATGATCTAGCATGTTGATATTCCAGTACTTAGGTAAAATCTGATCAATGAAAGGGAATTTAGATGTGAATGATTGGGGGCAATCCAAGTGAACAAGTAATGAATCTCAATCTGAGTGCTGATAAAACTAAAGGCAAGCCTAAGGACAAGATCCCATCTGAATTGCACAAGCTAAAATTCTGATAGTTACAAGTTGCATTCTCAACACTTTGTGAAATTTTGAGCCCAATTCCTAAGCATTCTCCACCCAAGGGTTGTGGTGCAGGAGCACCTAGGGTGAAAAGCCGTTCTTTGTTTTGTTTGTGTTCTCTCCTAGTTGCTTGGCTAGATTAGGAAGGATTAGGAAGGTTTTAAAGTGGTTAGGGTTTGTTAAGTTAGGATTTGGAAGCTTTTGTTCATCCACTCCTTTGTAATGTCCTAGAGGACAATATGAGTCAAAATGTGGAATGAACCCTCTAGATGTTTAGGAGGTCATTTTGGAAGTGTTTTGAGTCCTAGAAAGTGATTTTAGGTTTTAGATGGCAAAACCATGGTGGCCTAAACAAGAAAAATCAAAGTGGCCAAGAGATCTAAAAAGTTGCTCGAAGCAACAATTACAACTTTGCAACTTTTGAAAAGTTGCTCGACAACTTTGTCAAAAAGTTGGTTTTTGTCCAAGGGGATGAAATAGGCCAGTTGGAGCGGTTGATTTGAGAAAGGAAAGACTATTTAAGGACTTCCATGGTGACAATTCAAGGTTAGATGCCATTTTGTTTAAAAGTTCACTCATTCTAAGGTTGCAGAGATAGATTGTGATTGTAAACAGAGCATTTTGAATTGCTTAGACAAGTAGATGAGTTAGAAATCTTTCTTTCCTTGTTAATTAGTTTCTTAGAAGTGTTTATTAATTCTGTATGGTGTGAGGTTAAGAGATAAACTTCATTCTGCATTGTAAATTTAATTTCCTTTTCACTGGTCCAGTTCTGGACTGTACATAGCAAATGGCTCCTCGAGATTCTTAGATCCATGGAAAACAAAATGGGTTTGGATAGAACGTTAGAGGGGTCATTGTACATATGTTTCCTTTTTGTTTTAGGAGTAGAAGTGTTAGGGTTGAATTTTGAGCTCTTGCCCTAGGCGAGCTTGGCCATGGCCCGACTAGGGAAATAGAGTAACAAAGAGCAAGATAATGCATGGTTGGATTGGCAGAAGCAATCCAAAGGTTGGAGATTGTTGAACAAGAGGTAACATGACCCTCCAAGCAGTGGTGGCACTTGGTGATTGGATTTCATTAGTTAATGAAAGACAAAATCAGAGAAAGGAGCAATTAGCCCTATTTTTAAGGACTGAATCCCTAATAGTGGAAAAGTGTTGTACGGATGCCTTGGAGTCTCCTCACCCCGAAAATCTTTAATGTTTTTGAAAAGGGTATCTAGATCCTAGATTAGATTTGGGGGTCCTTAACCAAATTTGTGAGATAATCCAGTTTTTATGTCTGGATAGGGCTACAAGGGGCAACTAGGCCTAATTCCAAAATTTTAGGAACTCGATGAGAAGATGATTGAAGGATGGTTCCAAACCTTCAAGATAGTTGGTATTTGACCTAAAATGGTTGAAATTCAAGCCTGCAACTCTTTGTGAGCATGTTGGCTTAGGTTGGTAGAAAACACCTTGTGGAATTCAGTGAGCATTGAAGAGTCTTATTGATAGGGTGGATCTTGGTTAGAGGGGTAAAGATCTTAGTGACTTGCCCTTAGGATTAGGGTTGAAGAAATCCCGAAATAGGTCCATTAAAGAGGCCTTAAGTGAGAGTCAAGCTGACTCCAAGTGAGAACCACCACTCCTATTAGATTGGTATCAGAGCTAAAAGATCGGGCTTGTGAAGTTTGGATGTTGTATTCACCAGAATTAGTGAATTCAAGCAAGATGGTGACTAATGCTGACTTAGCCAAAGATGTGGAAGAACGGAGAGAGGAGAATAGACTCCTAGAGGAACAGTTGGTAGAGATGGCAACTAAGTTAGAAGAAGTGCAACTCCGGACAACTGCAGTAAGTGAGTTGGTAAGAGAGAATGAAGAGAAAGGAAAGTTAGTGGTAGAAGAAGATGTAGTGCCAGAGCTTGACCCTGTACTCCAAGAAGAACCATTTCTCAAGGCTTTAAAAGCTATGAGTGGTAAGACATTGGAAGGTGTGCCTCTATTTAGTGGCAAGATGGAACCAGAAGTGGTCTTGGAATGGATAGGACTTGAAAATCACTTTGAGTGTGATAGTGTAACAAAAGCTCAAAAGGTAAGGGTAGCCAAGACAAGGTTGAGAGGGACAACCCTCACTTGGCAGAAATTTGTCCAAGATGAAAGAATTAAAGAATGGAAGAATCCCATAACTAGTTGGAAAGGTATGGTGGCCAAGATAAGGGAGACTTATCTACCAGATGACTATGAGGTGCAGTTGCACAAGAAGTGGCAAAACTTAAGACAAAAAGACCTTGAGGTAAGTGCCTACACGAAAGAGTTTCACAAACTATGTTTAAGGTCGCATGTAATGGTAATGGAAGAGGAAAGTTTGAAAGTGGCTAGATACCTGAATGGGTTGGGATGGAATATACAAGAGGAAATCAGTCTCCTAAGTCCTAAGATTGTACACCAATGCTATCAGTTAGCCGTAAAGGTGGAGGATAAACTTAAGAAGAAGCATGACTCAAGTAGTAGGGGCAGAGGTAGAGGGAGAGATGACAGAAGTCAGAGAGGAGGCTTTGGAAGAAGGAACTTGGAAGCAAGAAACCAAGGTGAGTCCTAGCTCACTGAGAACTAAGGAGAATCAAGCAACAGTACAGGAGGCTACAACAGAGGAAGAGGCCCTAATAACAATTCAAGGGGAAGATCCAATAGCTAGGGAAGAGGATCTTATTTCTCTTCTATGAAATGCTATAATTGTCACCAATATGGACACCCTTCGTATAAGTGTCCGGAAAAGAGCTCATCATCCCAAGGAGGAGAGAAAAGAGTAAACTATGCGCAAGAAGAGTCTTCTAGCAGAAAAACAGTAGAGGTGGCATTGGATTCAGAGATAGGGGAGAATTTGATGATTAGAAGAACACTCATCAAAGGGCCCATTAAAGAGGAACCAAGTTAGAGAAGATCCTTGTTCAGAGTCAAATGCAGGATTCTAGGTAAAGTTTGCAAAGTTATCATAGATTCTAGCTCTACTGATAACATTATCTCCATGGAAGCAATAGAAAAGCTTAAATTGCAAAGAATCCGTCATACTAACCCTTACAGAGTTACGTGGTTGAATAAAGATTCTTCATGTGTTAGTTAATGAGCAGGCTTGGGTAGAGTTCTCTATAGGGAGATACAAGGACAAGGTGTTATGTGATGTCTTGACCATGGATGCTTGCCATCTTTTGTTGGGAAGACCTTGGCAGTTTGATAGAGTTGCCATGCATGATGGAGCCAAGAACTCTTATACCTTTAAGAAGGATGGGGTGACATTCAAGATTCGGTCAAATCTTGGAAGGAGAGGTGAAGAAAGGAGGTCCTAATATACTGTGAGAGAAAAGGAGTTTGTTAAGACATTAGAAGAAGCAGAAGGAGTGGGCTTTGCCTTAGTATTGAAGCCTAAGGATGAAAGGGTAGACAAAAAAGAACTACCTTTAGAGGTACAAGAACTGCTACACAAGTATAAAGATATTGTTAGTGATGGTCAACCAGCTACCCTACCCCCTGAGAGAGCTATTAATCATCAAATTGACTTTATTCCAGGAGCCTCACTCCCTAATAAAGCAGCCTATAAGATGACCACACAACAGAATGGTGAAATTGCTAAACTATTGGCATCAAGAGATGGTAACCGGTAAGCTTGCTACCGGTACATGGCAATTAAGTATTGTCATTGATTGGCAAAAGAGAAAAGAGAAAAGAGATGTTTTGTCATCTCAATCTAAGGTCCAAAGATCTAAGGAGATCTGTATGAAAAGAGGCTGGTTTGGCAACCAGTGACACTATGCAAGGAAGAAAAGACTATATCTGCTCATCAAGAGCAACCGGTCACTAAGCAAAGTGCATCTACAACTGAGTAAAGGATACATCTAAGGATAGGGATACAACTGGTGTCAACAACACAACCGAGGAAAAAGTGCAACCGGTAAGTAAAGGAAGGAAAAGTGACAGGTCAAGGTTCTTACCTGTTCACTACATGAGGATCTCAACTAATCAAGTGAAGACTTCGGTATGATACGAAGAACCGGGGAAGTCATAGTCAACTATCTGTTTAAACCAGCTCTTTGATCGGGATTTATTGCAACCGGGATTTACTGCACAAAATTCGAAAGACTTTGAGTTAACATGGTGATCGGTTTGAGGCACGTTTAAAGGTTTTAAAGCCGAAGTCTGTGGCTTTAAAACAATGATTTATCTCATGTGAAGGAAAGATGCTTGACATGCATCTATTGTTTTCTTCATAAAACAGATAAAGCAAGAGCATGCATTAGATGTTTCCTCAGTGAACTAATACTCCACCGAGTGATGTATCCGAAAGGGATTTGAAATTAGGTCATGCATGAGAGGTGCAATTAGGGCAAAAACTCTATATTCTTCTGCCTGTTGAGAATAGAGTTTGTCTTCATTTTGCTGAAGAAAAGAGTGAACCTGTACGCTTAAGAAGCTAGGGTGAATAGAAAAGAAAAGAAGAGAGAGAAGAGAGTGCAGAGAAGAACAACAGTAAAGGAGAACACACCTGCGACGCTTCAAAAGAGTGAAGAATTTGTGAGATTTCCTCACACTGTGGTTTTCACCCAAATTGGGTTTCCACGTGATAAATCTGGTGTCACTGTGCGATTGATTGCTTGATGTTATTTTATGCTTGAATCTGTTTAGCTTACAGTTATAAGTATACTTCATCAGATTTATTAAAAGAAGTTTTATAGGTGTTGATTCACCCCTCCCCTCTCAGCACCGGTTGGGACTGTCAATTGGTATCAAAACCTGGTTTATTTTCTTTACCACTTAACCGCATAAAGAAAAAGTCAAGATGATGAGAAAGGAAGGACCAAAGTTTTCAAAGGAAAGCTTTACTTTGTGGTGTAGCAGAATGAAGTTGTATATGAAGACCACCGAAGATCAATACTGGACCCATGTTACCACTGATTATAGTGAACCCGCTGGCACCCTGACACCTGATGAATTGAAGATCAAAACTGAGCACACGACTGTTATGGATATGATAGCCAACACATTACCTGATCATGTCTATGTTGAGATTGAACATCTAGATTCCGCTCACAAGATATGGGCGTAAGCTGCAACTGGTTTATAGAGGGGACCCAAATGTTCAAAGAGCCAAGGTTGAAAGCCTCGGAGAAAAGTACGATGACATGAGGATGAATGAGGGAGAAGACATTGAACAATACAACAACCAGATCAAAGAAGTGATCAACTCCATCAAAAGCGCTGGAGGAAAGCTTAGTGAAGAGGTGGTTAGCAAAATACTGAGAACGCTCAGACCTTAGTACGCCATCAAGATCTCTGCCATTCAAGAGCTCAGATCGGTCACCAAAGATCAAGTCCGGTCACCAAAGATCAAGTCACCCTAGACTCCCTAATCGGTAAGTTGACTGCATTTGAATTGAGTAATTTCGATAATAGCTTACCCATTCAAGAAGCAGCTTTTAAGTCTTCTGTCAACATCTCTTCCACCAAAAGGGGAAGAGAAACCGGTAACTGCTCTACCGGTAAGATTGGTAATCTTGTTGAGAATCTGCTCTCAGAAGAGATGGAGCAAGATGAGTTTGAAGCACTCATCGCTAGGAGATTCTCCAGAGTGAAAGGGAAGTACAAAGGAAAGCTTCATCTGAAATGCTTCTCTTGCAATAAGATAGGACATATTGCTGCAAGATGTCCTGATAATGATAATAAAGATAAGAGAGACCGGTTCAAGAGTAAAGCAAAGGAGTGCTACCTTGCAGAAGGAGTCACAGACAATGAATCTGAAGACTTTGAGGATCCATAAATTGCATTTGTTGCAATAAAAGAGGAGAGCCTAGTGGTAAGTGAAATGACACTTATCTCAAGATCTCATCAACATGATGATTGGATCATTGACAGCGGATGCACTCACCATATGACCGGTGATAAGAACAAGTTTATCTGCTTGAAGCTCAATGACAGCGGATCAGTAACCTTTGGAAATAATGCTCCCTGTGCCATTAAAGGGAAAGGTTCTATTACACTCGGCAATGATGCTGTCTGTGAAGATGTGTACTGGGTTGAAAGATTCAAGTACAATTTAATGAGTGTTGCACAACCGAACAACAAAGGATTCCTGTTGGAATTCGGGCAAGGTTCCTGTGTAGTCAAGAACCAATCCGGAGCTCATGTTGCAACCGGTAGACAGAGCAAAGGGAATCTGTTCTACCTAGACCCAATGGAAGGAGCTTGTCTCATAGCTTCAGTCAAAGGAGAATCAAGCAAAATTTGTCTTATATCTAAAGAAGACAATAGCTAGTTGTGGCACAAGAGGCTCTGCCACATAAACTTTGATAGTATTGTCAAAGTGAGCAAAAAGAAATCAGTTAGAGGACTCCCTGAGATTACAAAACCCAATAGAGGTGTTTGTAAAGATTGTCAGTTAGGAAAACTGACAGGAACAAGTTTCAACAGTAAATCTTTCTCTGCTGAAAATGTTCTAGATCTTGTGCACATAGATTTGTGTGGACCGATGAGGACAAAGAGCTACTACGGAGACCAATACTTCATGCTCTTTGTAGATGACTTCTCTAGAATGATGTGGACACTCTTTCTCGGAGAGAAGTCAAAGACATTTCACATGTTTAAAATCTACAAGGCTAGAGTGGAGAAGGAGACCGGTAAAAGCTTGAAGTGTCTGAGATCAGACAGAGGAGGTGAATACACTTCTCAAGAGTTCACTCACTGTTGTGAGGAACATGGCATAAAGAGGCAGCTATCTGCACCAAGGACTCCTCAGCAAAATGTAGTAGAAAGAAGAAACAGGACGTTGATTGACTGTGCAAGAACCTTGTTGATTCAGAAGGATCTTCCACATCACTTTTGGAGAGAAGCTATCAGCACTGCTGTCTACACATTGAACTGAGTTCAAGTCAAGAAAGGAACCAGTAAGACCCCCTATGAACTATGGTTCAATCATACTCCTAGTGTAGGATACTTCAGAATCTTTGGTAGTAAATGTTACATCAAAAGAGATATGTACTCTGGGAAGTTTGATCCCAAGAGTGATGAAGGAACATTTTTGGGTTACTCTACCAAAAGCAAATCCTACCGGTGTCTGAACAAGAGAACGGGAAAAATAATTGAAAGCATCAATGTAAAAGTTGATGAATATTTAGAACCGATTAAGAAGACCGGTCATAATGAATATGACAGTCTGGAAGGTCAAAATGAAGGGAATCTTTTTTGAGTTCAATGAAGTAACAACCGAAGATGAAAGAGAAGAACATATGAACAGACATCTAGAGCGAGAGACTGTGCCTGAAGCTGACAGGCCAACACAAGATGGTGATCAAGCTGTTCATGACCATGATGAAGAAATTGCTCAATCGGAAGAACTTGACTGGGAACAAAGACCAGTTCTCTCAAGGTATGTCACATATCACTCCATTGATAATATAATTGGTGACAAACATGCAAATGTCTAGACCAGGAAAAAGGCTTGAGAGAATATCTGTTTGTTCTCCTGTATAGAGCCCAACACCACCAAGGAAGCTCTAGAAGATGAGAAGTGGGTCAAGGCCATGGAGGAAGAAATTGAGCAAATAGAAAAGAATGATACATGGGTGCTTGTGCCTAGACCACAGGACAAGAATGTCATTGGGACAAAGTGGGTCTACAGGAACAAGCTGAATGAAGAAGGGAAAGTCATAAGAAATAAAGCAAGAGTGGTCTGCAAAGGGTATGCTCAGGAAGCTAGACTGGACTATGGAGAAACCTTTGCACGTGTGACCAGATTGGAAGGAGTAAGAATTCTTCTTGCCTATGCTGCTCACAAGAAATTCAAAGTATACTAGATGGATGTCAAGTCTGCATTTCTAAATGGAATACTGGAGGAGGAAGTTTACGTTGAACAACTGGAGGGCTTCACCTCTACACAAAAAGGTGGTATGGTCTGTAAACTGAAAAAGGCTCTCTATGGGCTAAAGCAAGCTCCAAGAGCTTTGTTTACCCGCTGGGGTAGACTAGTTTAATCATGCATAGACATTATACAGGAAATGTAAATAACAAGATATATCAGAGAACACCAAAGCTTTCATTAATCATTCAGATCTTAGTACATACACAATAGCCACAATGATCATCATCCTTCGAAGAGAAAATACAATGTTTATATACAATCCGAAGAGGTGTAACCAAATGTCGTCACACCCGTTCCCAACCGTCGGCAATATAACTAACCTCCGTCGGCAACATCAACTTTATGGCTAACATCATCCCCCCCTAAAGAAAAGTCGTCTCCGAACGACAACAAAATGTCCGGGACAGAACAACAAAATAGGAATGATGAACTACTAAAAACTAGGATTGAGAAGTAGAGTGGGGCAACTCCAAAAATAGGAATGATGAGCTACCATCTACAACTCCAAAAGTTCCTTCTCCTTGGCCTCATTCTTTGCCTGTGCTGTTGCCAACGGTTGCTCCCAAGCCACTTTCTCCCTAGCCAGTCTCTCTTCTAGAGCCACCCGTGTTGCCTGTTCAGCCACCGACTCCTGGGTACGTTGGAGTAAGTCTCTCTCCACTGCCTCTTAACTTGGTGCCTAGCTCCTCCCGAGCTCTCTGTGTCATCACCAATGCAATCTCATGATTCGACGAGACATACTTAGATCGCCTCAACGCATAGTACCCATCCCAAAATGTCTGCTCCAGCTTTCAAACAAGAGATGCTACTGTACTCTCAATGACTAGCGTAGGAACAACCCAAGCAACCAACATCTCTGCAATCTCTCCATCAGACCATAACCCCTGCTCAAAACACTCGGCAAATGCTGCACCACAGCTTACTTGAGCAAAGGCTAGGAGACGCCTCAAATCCTGAACCATTGTCGCCACAGCCCAGGACTCTCCTACAACCACCAATCGACGTCCTCGAGTGACCATGTCACTACGGCACGACATCCGATCCTACCACCTCCATCCAAACCTGACCCTTGCCAATATCCTTGGTGCCTCCGAGTACTTCCTTCGCCGCCTCTCCTACTGCTACCTCCATCGGAGGTTCAGGATCCCCCTCAGCTGGAATGTCCGTGACTTCTTCCTTAGGTTTCCGTATTGATTTCCCTCCCTCTGTGCGGCTGTGTATCCCTTGTTTGCCGGACGACTGTTTCTTCCTTGCATGGGATCTTTTGCTTTTTATTTGTTGTGCGAATCTGCCCGCGCCTTGCCTATGTATTTGCCTCCGACTGCTTCCTCCCGTTTTCCCTTGCGTGTGGTCTGCTTTGCGCCCGATGATCTATTCTGCTTCTCTCTCGTGTTTCTCCCTCGTGCGGTAGTCTTCTTCTCCGCATTGTGTTCTCTTTTATGAAGGCGGCGGTGGAGTTCCACCGTCGGATGGGGTTCCCACCGTCGGGTGTTCCACCCTCGGGTGGTCCACCGTCGGATTTTTTATTTATTTATTTATTTATTTTTCCCCTTTCCACCGTAGGTCATGCATAGCCATATGGGTATTTTTCCAATTTACTGTTCGGATGCTTCTCTGGTCGCCTGTATGGACAGCTCTCGGGTCACCTGCTTGACCTCTCGAGTCCCTTTCCATCCTCTCCGGGTAAGGTTTCAATTTGGACCCGTTGATAGCCTCGTGTATCTCGAGTCCGTCGAGAGTCCACAGGGTGTGCAGCTATTCTCTCAAGTTTTCCCTCTCGCCGAGTCTATTTCCAATCGCGATCCAAAGGCTTGGAATCATAAATTCTACAGGGACCATGGTCTCCTTCCCGTACATAAGAAGGAGAATAAAGATTTTGAAAGCTGCAGTCGTCCACCCAGGATTCCAATCGTCGCGGGCACGAATGATCTTAGGTTCCTCTTCCTTGTATTCACCGTACTCGGGGGGAAATGTTTCTGGCTCTTCCTCAATTCTTAGTATATTGCATGCTGGTCGGAAGAGATCGTAATCCTCTATTTGCCAGTGGAAGAGACTGTTCAATGAATCTGCATCATCCTCTGCATATTCTCCCAATCTTAGCACACCTTCACTATTCGGTTCCATTTCGTCCCTTCCTTCATCCCTTCAATCGTTTTCTCCTTCGGAGTCAGATTCGGAGGAAACTATCTCCTCACTCACCAACTGGGTACGGAGATCAATTGTGAACTTTTTCCCTCCATTCTCCATCGAAAGGGTATTCCTTTTCCAATTATGGTTCACTTTGGCTGTGACTAGCCATCCTCTACCCAGTATGGCGTCATAGCCTTTCTACTTCAGTGGAATGACGACAAAGTCGAGTACAAACGGTTGTGTACCGACCGTGACTGGTTGTGTCATCAGCATCCCGAGTGGTTTGATACCTTGCTGATTTGCACCCAATAAGTTGAAGGTTGGTAGCCACAAGGTGGGCTTTCCTAGTTTTTTCCATGTTGCCTCCGGAAGGACGTTCACTCCTGACCCTCCGTCCACTATAGTGTCTATTAGGATGGTGCCAAGGATGGCCATCTCGATGATTGTCGGGTACTTTCCGTTGTTTACAGCACGTATCATCGGGTTCGTTGCAGACCCTCCGGGGATGTCTGTACGTGGTATTCGGTTGCGTGGCCAAGTTCCCCAACAGTGTCGTTCCCAAGTGCGACATGGTGTGAAGGAGGTCCTGGAGTTTCACCGGTACCTCTACTTGTAACATTTGTCTCAGAATGTTTCGTTCTGCCTCCCTCCGGCCCGAGGTGGTAGCCATGTCCCATCTTTCTTTTGGTGCCTTCATCGCCTTCTCTATTTCTTCCTTACCCTCCTGAGCCCCTTGTTTTGCTTGTGATCGGGTGATGGCTAGTACCCCCTCGTCACTTCTCGTTCCCTCGATATTGAGCAAGTTGACCCCGGATTTTGGGCAGTTGGCATCCTCGTGGTTGCCAGGACCACACCAGCGGCAGAGCTTCTGAGGGGTGTCGCCCTTGTCACAGTCCCTTGCAAAGTGGCCCCACTGATTGCAAGCTCGACACTGGATCATCGGCCAACCCTTGGAGTCATATTGTATTCGACTCGTGTTGGTGTTGTTATTGCCCCTTCCGCCACTGCGTCGGTTGCCTCCGTACCCGCCGAAGGATGCGTTATTTTTAGTCTCTGCCCCCGATGTATATGGTTGCTCTTGGGTATATAGCACTTGTTGATTCCTCACCTTCATGTTGTATGGGCATTCCTTGGTGGAATGGCCCATGATGTGACAAATGTCACAAAATGCCATTTTGGGACACGACCCCTTTGTATGGCCGCTTGCCTTGCAGTCCGTACACCAAATGTCAACTTCCCCCTTGTTGGTACCCCCTTTCATGGTCTTGAATTCCTTCATCATTCTCTCCATGTCCTTTTGGAGTGCCCTGACTTTTCCCTTTGACTCGCCATCACTGCCACTATCATCGTTCGAAGTGTCATCTTCGTTGAAAGAGGACTTGCTTCTTTTCTTCTTGGAGGTCTTCTGTTCGCTCTCCAAGTCCATTGCCCAGTTATAGGCGTTTACGTATGAAGTGGGGGGCACTATCTTCATTTTCCTCCATAGGTTAGATTTCAGGCCCTCCACGAACCATCTTTTCTTCAGGCCATCCGATGGCTGGCTATCTATTTTTCCGACTAACTCCTTCAGTCGGCGACTGTAAGCCTGCACAGTCTCTTTCTTACTTTGTTTGGTACTGTATATCTCGGAAACAATTTCATTGTCATCCCTCAGGAGCTGAAACTCCTTCTGGAATTCTGTCTTGAGTTCATCCCAAGTGGTCACCTTTGTTTTGTCCACATTGGAGTACCAGTCGATGGCTACCCCTCTCAGTGTGGCCGGAAACTGTTTTACCCATTTTGCGTGGTTGGTAACTCCATTCGCCGACCAGATTGTCTCACACATACGACAATGCCGTAGTGGATCTTCCTTCCCATCGCCATGGAATTTTGGTAGCTTTTCTTTGTTAGTCGCCATGTTTACTTTTCTAGGTGCCGACTGTGTTTGCAGCACCGGTTGTGTTATAGGCTGGTATGGTACTGCCGGCGTCGGTCCTCCGGAATTGTTCAGTACCGTACCACTTGTTGTCCCCGAACTACTGGAACTGTCCAAGCCTGGTGGGCTACTGTGATCCCCATGCTCCTCTGTCCCTTAAACACTCTCGGTGGTGGCGGTATCCTGAGCCTCCCTCCATGCGGCTTCCTCTTCTTCCTTCCTCCGGGCTTCTCTTGCTTCCGTCCGCGGGGTTAAGGTTAAGGACCCAAACAAGCTCCTTGTTTCCTTTAGGCGGTCCTCGTCACTTCTTCTAGCCTTCCGGTTAGATTCCTCCAGACCCTCGCCTTCACTCACTCCCTTCGGTAGTCCTTTGACACGTCTTCGGAATCTCTCCCTTCGCTCGGCTTGTTGCTGTGTGAGTATGACAATTCTAGCGGCTTGTTCTTCTTCAAGTTCCTTCTTTAAATTTCTATTTTTATTCAATTGATTAGGCATAAATTCTATTCAATGATTCCGTCCTCATTCGCCTCACATTGATATTCTCCTCCAATGGTATTCCCATCTGTCCACTCATTCCGTCACTTGCCATATTCGTTTGGCAATGATGCTAGATGTTTACCCGCTGGGGTAGACTAGTTTAATCATGCATAGACATTATATAGGAAATGTAAATAACAAGATATATCAGAGAACACCAAAGCTTTCATTAATCATTCAGATCTTAGTACATACACAATAGCCACAATGATCATCATCTTTCGAAGAGCAAATACAATGTTTATATACAATCCGAAGAGGTGTAACCAAACGTCATCACACTCGTTCCCAACCATCGGCAATATAACTAACCTCCGTTGGCAATATAACTAACCTCTGTCGGCAACTAACATTCGACGTCGGCAATATAACTAACCTCCGTCGGCAACATCAACTTTACGGCTAACAAGCTTCGTATGAGAGGTTGCATTCATACCTCATGAGCATAGGATTCACAAGAACCGGGGACAACAACATGTATCTCAAGACCAAAAGAGATGGGAACCTGATTGCTGAAATCTTTGTGGATGACATCATCTTTGGAGGAGATGACAGGATGAGCAAAGCCTTTGCTGAAGAATTGAAGAAAGAATTTAAGATGTCTATGATAGGAGCCATAAAATTCTTCATTGGACTACAGGTCCATCAGCTAAAAGAAGGTATTTTTATCTCTCAGTCCAAATGTATAAAATAAATTCTTTAGACTTTTGGACTTGAAGAATCCAAACCGGTTGGTACACCGATGATAACTAACCTCAAGTTATCAAAGGAAGATGATGCAAAAGAAGTGAATGAAACACTGTATCGGTCCATGATAGGGAAATTACAGTATGCAGTATACAGTAGACCGGACATTGCACATGCGGTTGGCATAGTTGCAAGATTCTCTGCAAACCCCAAAGAGACACATCTAATAGCAGTAAAAAGAATTTTCAGATACCTAAAGGGTACTGAGGATTATGGCTTGTGGTTTCCTCACAAGGGAGGCTTCCAAGTGAAGGTTTACACTGATGCAGACTGGGTTGACAACATTGATGACAGAAAGAGCACAAGTGGTGGTGCATTCTTTCTTGGTGGGAGGATTGTATCTTGGACAAATAAGAAACATAACTGCATTTCACAATCTACTATAAAAGCTGAATATGTTGCTGCTGCAATCAATTGCACACAAGTGATTTGGATCAAACAACTATTGGAAGGAATCCAAGAACAGATACCTGAACCCATTGCAATCTACTGTGATAGCACCAGTGCAATAAACATATCTAAAAACCCTGTCATGCACTCCAAGACAAAGCACATTGCCATCATGTATCATTACTTGAGAGAGCTTGTACAAGACAAAAAGGTAAGATTGGAGTATGTTCCCACAAAAGAACATATTGCAAATATCTTCACAAAGCCACTACCAAAGAGTACTTTTGAGTATCTCAGAGGTAAACTAGGGGTGATACCCCTTCCCGATCATCAGTAAACTAGCAAAGGTGATCATTAGTTCATTATGCTTCAATAGAGGGTTTCACCTCATCTTTTATGGATTGATGAAAAGGCCTGCTGCTCGAAAGGGGAGCATATTTCATTAAGGTAGTCTTTCTGACTAGCCTTTGGCATTATTGTCAAAAGGGGGAGAGTTTGGCAATAGCAATAAACCGGTAGATGACCGGCAGTGGCAGTAGCAGTAGTAGTGATATAGAGGTACAATCACATAGGATAGGTGACATGATTGCCCATTAAGGTTTTTCCATCAATGCCAAAGGGGGAGATTGTTGGCATCAAGAGATGGTAACCGGTAAGCCTGCTACCGGTACATGGCAATTAAGTATTGTCATTGATTGGCAAAAGAGAAAAGAGAAAATAGATGTTTTTTCATCTCAATCTATGGTCCACAGATCTAAGGAGATCTATATGAAAAGAGGCTGGTTTGGCAACCGGTGACACTATGCAAGGAAGAAAAGACTATATCTGCTCATCAAGAGCAACCGGTCACTAAGTAAAGTGCATCTGCAACCAAGTAAAGGATACAACCAAGGACAGGGATACAACAGGTGTCATAAAGGATACAGTCAAGGATAGGGATACAACCAGTGTCAACAACACAACCAAGGAAAAGGTGCAAGTGGTAAGTAAAGGAAGGAAAAGTGACATGTCAAAATTCTTACCTGTTCACTACATGAGGATCTCAACTGATCAAGTGAAGACTTCAGTATGATACGAAGAACCGGGGAAGTCATAGTCAACTATCTGTTTAAACCAACTCTTTGTGCGGGATTTACCGCACAAAATTCAGAAGACTTTGAGTTAACATGGTGATCGGTTTGAGGTGCGTTTAAAGGTTTTAAAGCCGAAGTCTGTGGCTTTAAAATAATGAGTTATCTCATGTGAAAGAAAGATGCTTGACACGCATCTATTGTTTTCTTCATAAAATAGATAAAGCAAGAGCATGCATCGAATGTTTCTTCAGTGAACTAATACTCCACCGAGTGATGTATCCGAAAGGGATCTGAAATTAGGTCATGCATGAGAAGCGCAATTAGGGCAAAAACTCTATATATTCTTCTGCCTATTAAGAATAGAGTTTGCCTTCATTTTGCCGAAGAAAAGAGTGAACCTCTACGCTTAAGAAGCTAGGGTGAATAGAAAAGAAAAGAAGAGAGAGAAGAGAGTGCAGAGAAGCACAACAGCAAAGGAGAACACACTTGCGACTACCAGTGATGCTTCTCAGCTAAGCATAACAAAGATCTTATCAGGCTATGCAAAGCCATTTGTAAAAGGTCAATCTTTCTATTGTTTTCTAACAATTACAATAGTTAAATCCCAGTATTTGGGTGGACTCTAATAGGTCCCTTGTATCAAATCCCTTAACCGGGTGACATCTTGTAAGGTGTTCTAAGTCCTCTATCCAGGTAGGCACTAACCGACCTTATTGTAACAAATCCCTTAACCGGGTCGCATCTAATAGTGCGTTGTAATTCTTTAACAAGGAAGGCTCCTAACAGGGCGCACTTTAGAAGAGTGCATAATTTGTGAGGTCTCCTCACACTGTGGTTTTCACCCAAATTGGGTTTCCACGTGATAAATCTGGTGTCACTGTGTGATTGATTGCTTGATGTTATTTTATGCTTGAATCTGTTTAGCTTACAATTATAAGTATACTTCATCAGATTTATTAAAAGAAGTTTTATAGGTGCTGATTCACCCCTCCCCTTTCAGCACTGGTTGGGACTGTCATAAACAAATCCAAGAGTTGTTTGACCAAAGCTTGATTAGAAAGAGCATAAGCCCATGTGTTGTTCCCATTGTCCTAGCCCCAAAGAAAGGTGGTACTTGGAGACTATGTACAGACTCTAGGGCCATAAATAGGATTACTATAAGGTATAGGTTTCCTATCCCTAGAATTGAAGACTTAATGGATTGCTTAGGAGGGGCAAAGTATTTTTCAAAGATAGACCTTAAAAGTGGATACCACCAAATAAGGATCAAGAAGGGAGATGAGTGGAAGACAACTTTTAAGACCACTGAAGGACTCTATGAGTGGCTTGTTATGCCATTTGGGTTGTCTAATGCTCCAAGCACCTTTATGAGACTAATGAATGAAGTATTGAAAGACTTCATAGGGAAATGGGTTGTTGTGTACCTAGATGACATCTTGGTGTTCAGTAAAACAAAGGAGGATCATCTCAAGCATCTGCAGATGGTAATGCAAAGATTACATGAAGAGAAGTTGACAATCAACTTAGAAAAGAGTGAGTTCTTAAAGCAAGAGTTAGTGTACCTAGGCTTTGTTATCTCCTCTGAAGGGAATTTGAAGATGGACACAAGCAAGGTGGAGAATTTTGAAATGGCTTACACCTAAGTCTGCTACAAAGGTTAGAAGTTTTCATGGCCTAGCACAATTTTATAGAAAGTTTACTAGACAATTCAGTGAAATATGTGCACCTATTTTGGATACCATCAATGGAGGTATGAAGACCAAATTCCAATGGAGTGAACAAGCTGACAAAGGGTTTGAGACCTTGAAGAAGAGGATAGCTAACCAACCTATATTGGTACTTCCTAGTTTTGATAAAGTATTCACTGTTGAATGTGATGCCAGTCACACTGCCATTGGAGCAGTCCTAAGTTAGGAAGGAAGACCAGTGGCCTTTCATAGTGAAAAGCTTAGTGATGCAAAGAGAAGGTACTCTTCCTATGATTTGGAGTTATATGAACTGGTGCAAGCATTAAGAAGATGGAGGTTTTACCTCCTCCCTGAGGAATTTGTGGTCTACACTGACAATCAAGCTTTGAGCTTCCTTAACTCACAGGATAAACTAAGTCATAAGCATATGAAGTGGGTGGAGTATATCCAAGCCTACACCTTTACCATCAAACATAAGAAAGGACTCCAAAACAAGGTGGCAGATGCATTGAGCAGAAGATTGCTCATGGTCCAAGAAATCCAGTTAAGGAGCATTGGCATAGAGAGTTTCGGAGAATTGTATCCAGAAGATGAGGACTTTTTAGCAGCTTACAAGGTGTGCAAGGACTTCCAAAATCATTTCCATGGTGAGTACTTTGACTATACTATTCAAGAAGGTCTTTTGTTTAGGGGAGGACTACTCTGTGTACCTAGAGGTTCAATGAGAGAGAACCTAGTGCAAGAGAAACACAATGGTGCACTAAGTGGACATTTTGGCGTTCACAAGACCTTAGAATTGGTTAAAAGGTATTACTATTGGCCAAAGATGAATAGGGATATCCAAAGGTATGTAGAGACTCGCGAAGTCTGTCAAAAGGCTAAGGGGACTTCATCTAATGTAGAGTTGTACCAACCCCTTCCAATTCCAAATAGGCCTTGGGAGTGTCTCAGTATGGATTTTATAGTTGGACTTCCTAAGTCCAAGCAAGGATTGGATAGTATCTTTGTGATAGCGGACAGGTTCAGTAAGATGGCTCACTTTGTGCCATGTAAGACAACTCATGATGCATGCTACATAGCAAATATTTTCTTTAGAGAAGTAGTGAGAATACATGGTCTACCTATAAGCATTGTATCAGACAAAGACTCTAAGTTTGAGTCATTTTTGGAAGACCCTATGGCAAAAGCTTGGTACAAATCTTTCCTTTAGCTCTGCATATCATCCACAAACGGATGGACAGACTGAGGTAGTTAACAAGAGCTTAGGGAACCTCTTAAGGTGTCTCACCAAAGAGTATGGACAAACATGGGATCAATTACCTGCTCAAGCAGAGTTTGCTTACAATGACACCATCAATAGATCAATAGGTAAGAGCCCCTTTGAAGTGGTCTATGGGATTCATCCCAGGGGTATATGTGAACTCAGAGACCTTGGAAGTAATGCAGAGAAGAGTGGTTATGCTGAAGATTTTGCCCATTCTATGAAAGAGGTCCATGATACAGTGAAGACGGCACTGATAGAGAGTGCTACTCATACTAAACAAAAGGTGTATGAAAGCAAAAGAGATGTTCAATTCCAGGTAGGAGATCTGGTTATGGTGCACCTAAACAAAGCAAGGTTACAAAAGGGTGTCCCCAACAAACTTCAAATGAGGAGAATAGGTCCTTGTGCCATTCTAGCCAAGTATGGACCTAATGCTTATAAAGTTGAGCTACCTGTAGACATAGGACTTTCACCAGTCTTCAATGTTGCAGATTTGGTGCTCTATAAAGGGCTAGATCCAAAAGGAGATCAACACCAAACTGAGAGTGCAGAGTAGATAAAAGCAATGAAGCTACCAGTCACACCAAAGCCCCAAGCAGAGAAGATTTTGAGCTCAAGGGTTGCCAAGAAGACAAGGAGCAAGGTATACATGGAGCACCTGATAAAATGGCATGGTAAGGAGGATTCAAAGGCAACATGGGTGTTGGATATAGAGTTTGAGAAGTTAGGGGTAGATCCTAACTTGATTCCAACAAATGGAGAATAACTTCTTTTTGTTAGGGGAGAATGGTGCAGGAGCACCTAGGGTGAAAAGCCTTTCTTTTTCTTGTTTGTATTCTCCCCTAGTTGCTTAGGTAGATTAGGAAGGATTAGGAAGGTTTTGAAGTGGTTAGGGTTTGTTAAGTTAGGATTTGGAAGCTTTTGTTAAGGTATACATGGAGCACCTGATAAAATGGCATGGTAAGGAGGATTCAAAGGTAACATGGGTGTTGGATATAGAGTTTGAGAAGTTAGGGAAAGATCGTAACTTGATTCCAACAAATGGAGAATAACTTCTTTTTGTTAGGGGAGAATGGTGCAGGAGCACCTAGCGTGAAAAGCCTTTCTTTGTTTTGTTTGTGTTCTCTCCTAGTTGCTTGATAGATTAGGAAGGATTAGGAAGGTTTTGAAGTGGTTAGGGTTTGTTAAGTTAGGATTTGGAAGCTTTTGTTCATCCACTCCTTTGTAATATCCTAGAGGACAATATGAGTCAAAATGTGGAATGAACCCTCTAGATGTTTAGGAGGTCATTTTGGAAGTGTTTTGAGTCCTAGAAAGTAATTTTAGGTTTTAGATGGCAAAACCACGGTGCCCTAAACAAGAAAAATCAAAGTGGCCAAGAGATCTAAAATGTTGCTCAAAGCAACAATTACAACTTTTGAAAAGTTGCTCGACAACTTTGTCAAAAAGTTGGTTTTTGTCCAAGGGGATGAAATAGGTCAGTTGGAGTGGTTGATTTGAGAAGGGGAAGACTATTTAAGGACTTCCATGGTGATGTTTCAAGGTTAGATGCCATTTTGTTTAAAAGTTCACTCATTCTAAGGTTGCAGAGATAGAGTGTGACTGTAAATAGAGCATTTTGAATTGCTTAGACAAGTAGACGAGTTAGAATTCTTTCTTTCCTTGTTACTTAGTTTCTTAGAAGTGCTTATTAATTCTGTATGGTGTGAGGTTAATAGATAAACTTCATTCTACATTGTAAATTTAATTTTCTTTGAAGCTAGGGTTCACTGGTCCAGTTCTGGACTGTACATAGAAAATGGCTCCTCGAGATTCTTAGATCCATGGCAAACAAAATGGGCTTGGATGGAATGTTAGAGGGGTCATTGTACATATGTTTCCTTTTTGTTTTAGGAGTAGAAGTGTTAGGGTTGAATTTTGAGCTCTTGCCCTAGGCGAGCTTGGCCATAGCCCGACTAGGGAAATAGAGTAACAGAGAGCAAGATAATGCAGGGTTGGATTGGCAGAAGCAATCCAAAGGTTGGAGATTGTTGAACAAGAGGTGACATGACCCTCCAAGTAGTGGTGGCACCTGGTGATTAGATTTCATCAATTAATGAAGACAAAATCAGAGAAAGGAGCAATTGGCCCTATTTTTAAGGACTAAATCCGTAATAGTGGAAAAGTGTTGTATGGATGACTTGGAGTCTCCTCATCCTGAAAATCTTTAATGTTTTTGAAAAGGGTATTTGGATCCTAGATTAGATTTGGGGGTCCTTAACCAAATTTGTGAGATAATCTTGTTTTTGTGTTTGGATAGGGCTACAAGGGGCAACTAGGCGTAATTCCAAAATTTTAGGAACTCGATGAGAAGATGTTTGAAGGATGGTTCCAAACCTTCAAGATAGTTGGTAGATGACCTAAAATGGTTGAAATTCAACCCTGCAACTCTTTGTGAGCATGTTGGCTTAGGTTGGTAGAAAACACCTTGTGGAAATCAATGAGCATTGAAGAGTCTTATTGATAGGGTGGTCTTGGCTAGAGGGGAAAATATCTTAGTGACTTGCCTTTAGGATTGGGGTTGGAGAAATCTCTAAATAGGTCCATTAAAGAGGCCTTAAGTGAGAGTCAAGCTGACTCCAAGTGAGAACCACCACTCCTATCAAGTTGATAGGAGCCCCACGACTAAGCAATTTGCACTCAAGTCATGATGATTTGAGCCCAAAGATCATGCAAATTCCGCCTTGGTGTTTTGAGAGCGCCCAACATAGACATTTTCTTCCCAGCACATACATGGAGCCCAACAACTATGCAAATTCCGATTTGTATCTTGAAGTGTTTGAGCCCCACAAGAGGAGAAATTCCGAAAATCCTATGAGCCTAAAGACTGGGCAAAATCTGAAATTGTTTGAGCCCAAGACATGCAATTTCCAAGAATCTTAAGAGCCCAACAAGTGAACAAATCCCGAATTTCATGTTGCCTAACTAGATGACTATTTCCGAAAAACATGATTTCCAATGGAAATTCAATGAAAGAGGGGCCTGATCAAGTCGGCTATGGAGTCAGGGGTAAGTTGAAATTCGATAAATCAAGATATGGTCGACTTTATAATAGCTTAACAAATTGCAATTAAAATGTAATCTTAAATTAGGCCGGCCTCCCTAATGGGACATGTCTTTTGGCTCCAAGCACTTATATAGGGGAGATCAAGAAGTTCATTTCAACCACAAAAACAATCTGATCAAACAAACATAAGTAGAGTGGGTTGAGGATATAAGCCAGCGAATTTCACATTAGTAGTTAATTTTGGAGAAGACATCAATAATCGTTGAAGCTTGACTTGGAGAAACATCAAGATCATGCAGATTTAAAGTGTTAAGCTCAGAATTTATCAAGGAAAATCAGATCTAGAGAGTGCGAAATTGCAGATCTGATGGAAAATTAGAAATGTCTAAAGTGTTTTGATTTTGGTTTACATTTGTTGTCATGAATTTAATTCAAGTCTCTTCTTGTTTTTCTAGGTGAAATGGAGGATGAGAATGCTCAAGGATGGGATGGAAACATCAAAGGAAGGATCAAGCGAAAGGGGGTTTTCATTTCAAGATTTCAAACAAGGCAAGGACAAAGAAGAGCAGCAATGTCAAGGACAATGTGGAAACTTCAAGGCTCAATAAGTTGCAGGTGGTTCCTCAAGAGGACAAAGATAATGGTGTTTGAGATTGAAGGCCAAAATGAAGATGTAAATCCAAGTTCAAATTCAAGTTATCAAGGTGGAGTTCAAAGAACCGGCTGTACAATGAGAATGAACAAGTTAACAAGTGAAGAAAAGTCGTCACAAACTTGAATCTCCTTTGGGAATCCAAGTTCAACTAGAATGATCAAACCATCACTTCTAAAGATCAAGGTTAAGACATCAAGATTTCAACTCCAAGCAATTTCAAAAATCATGTCAATGGGAAGATTCATGAAGATGAAGCAATTTGAAATATGAGCCACCACAATCAATCGAAGACAAAAAAAATTTGAGTATCAAGAGATATTGCTAGAGATGTAGAAACTTCTTTATGCTGACGGATAAGGCATTGATGAAGCATAGAAGATAAGCATGTTGAGGTGGCTCCCATTCATCTTTGACCAATCAGAAGGCTCCAACTTCATGTGTCCAAGTTCATTCAATTAAATCATTCCAAGTGTACATGTGGAGTCCACTTACTATTTCTACCTAACCAATTTTCTTATTAGTCTATAAAGGCAATGTAATTTTCTCATTAGCCCATAAATTGGTGCCTAATTGTAACTGGATGACATTTAACGCTTGTAGCTAGTAGTTTGAATTAGGGCTATGTTGTAAGAATCTTGGTCATTGATCTCAAGTTAATCTTGGCTATTCATTGTACTTGAGGCAACTTTAAAAGGCAAAGCCTTCTCATTTGTAACTCGTTAGATTGGAACTAGATTAGCTAGAGTAGAGTAGAGAGACTTGGAGAGATTGTTGCTATATTACTACTAAAATTATTCCTAATTCATTGTTGTTATCATGGTGAATACTTGTGAATTTTTTGAGTATTGCATGGTTTCTACATTTCCTCACTTAGAGTAGGATTTGATTTATGTTGAGTAGATAAATGAAAGATATAGTTGTTGGTGAATTATGGTGAAACTTATGTTCATACCTTTCTTGTTGATTGCAAGTAACTGTGTAAGGTTGGTTTGAACTAATTGCAAGCACTTAACTTCAATTGGAAATGTTCATTTGGATTGTTGTGCCATCATTGGATATTTGAATGAGTATTGACAATATGAAAATCATCCACACATCCTTAGAAGATTGCACCCTACTTTGTGTAGTTGATTTGGCGAAGCAAGGACTGGTTTAGTTTCATCTCACCATCAATGGTTTCTTGCACTGTTATAGTTAGATTGGATTTCCTAAACCCTTTGTCTTGTGCAATTTGTTTTTATTGGTAGTTGAAGAGCCATCAATGCCAAATCTGTCATCATTTGAAGAAGTTGATAGATTGTCCATTGAATGAATAGCATAAGTCCCCACGAGGTTACCAACAAACCACATCATAAAATTGAGTTGTGTGCAACAAGAATATGAACCTTGGAGTCACCTCTATGATCTTTTTTGCAATCTTTAGCATATGTGGTGTCTTTGTTCAAGAGAGAATTAGATATTTGGTGTTTCATCTTATAATACTGAGTGTTTCATCCTGCATGTTGTAGTGGTCACAAAACTCACATCAACACTGCCCTTATTCTCTAGGGCAACTAGAGTTTCCTAAGTGTGAAAAAAGAGCTGACTTGATATTTCCTTAAGACCAAGCCCAATTTTTGAGGTTGTACAAAGCTTTTGTTCTGCTATGTATGCTGAAGCCTATACAAGGTCAATGGAGGAAAAAAGCTCTTAGTTTTTGAATCACAGAACTAAAGCTTAAGACTTTATCACATTTTCTTGGAGCAAGCAGTTTTGCTGGATAAGGGCCACTACGATCCCTCCATACTCTGTTTTTTATGAAATAACTTCCAAGTACAGCATTGTTTCTGTAATAGTTCTATTTCTTTCATTCTATCAGTAGTAGTAAGCAGTTTTAAAATGTTTTTTCTGAGGAATTTTCACTATCCATCGTCAGTATCAAGCTTTGGAATGAGTTTTTTTAATTAGCAATATGGAATTTTTTAGTTTAGCCTAGGCGAGGCCACAAATGGGGGACCTCATCTGTGGCATTGACACACTGTATTAACATGAGCAGTCCAAACTCACGACCTCAGTAGCCTAACAGGGGCACAAAGTCCGTGAGCACACTATCCTAGTGAGGGTTTGGAGTATGAAGTCACTAGCATGAATGCCAATAGCTTCAACACGAAGGTTCAAACCTGCGAGCACAATGGATCAATGAGGGTACAATGCTTTTCAATCACAATAGCCCAGAGGGGGTTTTAACCTTGGTGGCTACAAAAGAGTGCCATGATTTAATCATTGCACTATGCCATGAACGGCTGAAATGGAAATCTTCTTATGGAACAACAATAAACATTTTTTGGTTGTGAAACCTCAAATAGTAATGCATTTTATCTCTAACGCTTGTGTTTGTCTTTGTCTTTAGATTTTGCATTTATATACTAAAATAAATGTATTTGAAAAGCATGTGTACTGCTGCATCCTTGGCTCCTTTGCATTACCTTCAGCTGCATCTGCTTCTAACTTTACCTCTAATTTTTAAATTATATTTCACATATTATCTAAACATGGATTTTTGAAAATATTTGAACTGTCTATCTCTTAATCCTAATTTTGAGATCCTTTCTGTATCTGTGCATTGTGAACTTAGTGTCAGATAGAATATGTAATGGCAATAGTGAACTTACTAGTAAAATTTTTTGATTGAAGAGCAGTATTTTCAAATCACTGCCTTGAAGTACTCCTTTCTCAGAGGTCACAGTGGCATAATTGAATGTTTATGGTGCAGGGCACCCTCCATTTGTAGGGATTTGTGTTTTTGTTAAATTGATGTAATAAATAGGATGAATCCATCCTAATTTTGTTTGGAATCCTGATGTGTGATCAAGGGTCTGTTGGCAAATTATAAGCTTAAGATACCTTAGGTCATGGGATTCATCTAGGAAGAAATAGTTGCTAGGATAGACCTGTAAGGTCTTAAGAGATTGTTTTTAGAGCATTTTTACTTCAAAAGGTCATGTTAATAAGTTTTGGTCTCATAAAGAAATCATAAACTTTACCGATTTCTTGAATAAGCATATTTTGAAAAAATTGCAAAATGCAATAAAAGTTGCTGTTGCAACTTTCTAAATTCTGCTCAAAGGTTTGAATTTAGAAACTCAAGAGTCTAGGAAGGTTTCAAAACGTCATACCTTCATTTTGAAGGATATATATACATATCACTTCGAGCCAAAAAGGTAAGAAGGTGATTTTTGTAATAACTGTTGCTGTTATTGAAGAATCTGAACCGTTTTTGAGCCAATTTTCAGTCTTGTACGGCGTGTACGGCCTCACAGAGCCAGGATCTGCATGTAAAATTTATGTGTGGTATATCAGTAAGCATTAGTGTTGGTTTGAAGGAATTTCAAGGTCTGTGATTAAAGTTATTTCAAATTTTCTTATAACAGTTCAGGAAACAGGGGTTTCCAAGAGCCCTGAACACAAATGAGGACCTAGCTTGCAATGTATCCGTGGGTTTAACACAGGAATTTGGGAGATGCAAGTTAGGTCCATGTATAAATGGATTACAAAAGATTTTATGGTGGCTCGAAGGGCAAGGCCTTCATGCAACAGGCCCTAGTCTGAATTTGTGAAGGGATTCAGTCTAGAAATATAGAAATAAGTGTAGACAGTCATATAAGGATGAATAAAAGCTCGAGGTAAAGGTGTTTTTGAAGCATTTGGGATAGAAGAAGACCCTTTGAGGTCCTGCACCAGTTCCAAGTACCCTACATCTTGCACCTCCTTTGGAAACCAAGCCTAATTAGGCCAATTAGGTCTGTGTGCCAGGTGGTAGCTGGGTGATGCCGGATTGGAGTTGGGAAGTAAGACTTTGAGATCTTAATGAAGGCCCAAATGGGTGTCTAAAAATGTCCTTTTCTCAGTCACAAGCTCAATTGATCGAGAGTTAGAGTAAGAAGTCTCTTGTGGAAGGGCTACAAGGAAAAAGTACAGCAGGTCTAGTTCCCTATGGTACGGACTTGAGGGGATCAAACCAACTGTTGTTTCAGTGTATTTAGTCCATATTAGGACCATCCCCATCATTAGATTGGACTGATTAGTCCACTGGTGAAGAGTTTTGGTAAAGGGCTAGGATTAGGCCTAGTGTCCCTAAAGCCAAATTAGCACCAAACTTTGATTGGATACCCACCTTGGTAAAAGGAGTTTGTTGGAACATTATCTCAGTTAATTGGTTATATTACACCATCTTAAGAGATTGGTAACACTTTTGAGCTTTTGGATTAAGTTTGAGAGTTGTGGAAGATAATAGAAGGTCATTACGCTAACTTGCTGTTGGCTCTGCATTAGTTTAGGTGGAAAATGGTGGTAGAGACCATCTTCCATGTATTATCAGATCTATTTTCTCTCAGAATTAGCCTTGTTACAATTTTATTATTTATGCATATTTAATAATTTACCACTTGTGCATGTCATGCTTATTTTCTTTTTCCTTTATCCTTTTGTTAGCAAATAATTTGTATCCAAATTTCCTCTGCTGACTTGTATGCAACACAGTGTCACTTTTAGAATGTTTACTTTGTTGAAAGTTGGTTTTCTTGTTTGTTATGGCTACAGTTGGTGCCGGCGGGAGCCCAGATGAAAATGGAGAAACTACTCTTGATGCCATGGTCATGAATGGGGTAAAACTTCTGGTCAAATTCCTGTTGGTTTTTAAAATTGATTTTATGAAAAATTAGCATTTTCTTTTTGACAAGAATTACTGAAATTGGAGTTTATCATTCCAAGGGTTGTGTCAGGTGACAATGGAGGTTGGGGCTGTAGCTAGCATGCAGTTTGTCAAAGGGGCAATTAGGGCAGCAAAACTAGTTAGTGAACACACCCAGCATACTCTGCTTGTTGGCAATTGAGCTTCCACTTTTGCTCTCTCCATGGGGCTTCCAGGACCAACAAATTTGAGCTCCTCAGAATCATTAGAAAAGTGGACAAAGTGGAAGCAAAATAACTGTGAACCAAATTTCCGGAAGAATGTAATTCCTATCAATGGATGTGGACCTTACCGTCCTGTAATAGGAGCTTGCGATTTGCAGAAAAATAATTATGCTTGCGATAACAAAAACACCATTGATAGAGACAGCATCTTGGCCAATGTCAAAACAGGCTCAGAGCACATTAGCCGTCATAACCACGATACTATTTCCATGGCAGTAATTGATAAAGTGAGCAACCCTTAACAACCTCTGCTACATTTTATTAGCTGTCAGTACATATTGTGTGAATAATTGAAGCAAGAAATTCTGAATTGCTTGTCATTTATATAGTTGGGCCACGTTGCTGTTGGAACTTCTACAAACGGGGCCACTTTCAAGATCCCTGGAAGGTAACATATACTTTCTTTTCCATCACTAGTATTTTGATTCAATCAATTCAAATTATGAAAGGGAATGTGAAGAATATTTGTTAGAGATATATTGCAAAAGTGAAGCTATTCAAATCTATGTACCGCATCTGGAACACGTACAATAAATGAACAAAATCCAGCTTAAATCTGAACAAGAAAGTCCTTTAAAACTGAAATCTGAAATGTTTTAATGAATATATTTGGAATAATAAGAATGGCACTGGACATTTTCAAAATAGCTAGTAGAAAGCCTTTAAAAGCAAACTTTACTATGGTTGACATAGTTTTTGTCCATACACTAGACAAAGAAATAAATGTTTGCTGAGGAGGTTTGGGTGCCAACTCAGGCCTTATTGACCCAATGAGTATGAATGCTGCACTTGGTCTGATATGGTCTTCACCAAGGTTGAAAAACTCGGACTTGCCAATAACTCGGCCGACCCAAAAAATTTGAAAATCTCAGAATCGCCAAAAACTCGGCATTTTTATCGAACATTTGAAAATATATAGTTTCTTAGAATTATCTTAAAAACACACACATATACACCAAATTTGTAGAACATATACTGATTTGAGATATCCACCATATATGAATCAAAGTTTTGAGTTAAATACATAGTAATTAGAACTTAGCAGATTAACATAGAATCATATACCAAAAAACAAGTATGGCATCGAAATAAAAATAAGTTCAATACATATCAAAGACAAACTCCATGAAACTATAACTTCTGAATTCATATTAAGTTCAAGTTTTCATTATCAATGAAAACTAGAAGTAGAAATCATAAATTGCATCTACGACTAAAGCAGTGCCTTGCATGTATGCTCTAAAAAACACTCCAGTTTCGCTCACAACCAGAAGCACTACAGGGCTGCAATAATATTCAGATGGCAAGCTTTTGAAGATTAGGTGTTGTTGCACCATAATCTTCCCACCACAGATCCGCAAGGATAAAAAAAAACATTTATCATGTGGTGAAGATTTCAATAAACTTAATGAGCGAAATAAATAGTATAATAAAACTAAACACATGTTCTTGTTTACTTGGTTGAAGAGTGTATCTCCTACGTTTGCAATCAGGTGAAGAAAACAATAGCCCATCTTCCCTCTTGTAGCTTTGTAACTCATCAAGTACGGGGTCTCGAAGGTCCAAATCAGCAACCAATCTCCAAATACATGTGTCTATGCCAACTTGAACCTTTGCATCTGCTCTGAAAGTGTTGGAGAAATAAAACTTGGGGTTCAAGTAGTAGGCAGCGGCATGAATATGTTGGTGGAGTTTTCGGTTCCACCTACGATCGATTATGTTCCATATGGGTCTATATTTGGTCTCATTTGACCTATACAAGTGTTGAATGACCTCTTTGGCCCTATCCATGGACTCATATAGATACCACATGAGGATTTTATCCCCATCCACTATTCGTAGAACCCTCATCAACGGTTCTGACACTTGGACATAAAAAAATTAACCAAAATCAGCGAATTGCATTATCTGAAAATTAAATAATAAATCATCAATCAAGGTTCGAAAACTTACATTGATGATCTCCTCCATTAGCTTTCCAAATCTAACATCAAACACAACCTTCACAACCTTCTCTACTTCAAGCTTCTTGGCGTAAGTACTCTCCAACCATTTCTCACTCACAAACATCCGCCTTAGGTTGGGCAGTGTGGCTAATATGCTTTGTAAGTTGAGAAAATTAGTAGCAAAGCGTGTGACCCCTGATTGCACAAGATCCTTACCATCAGTGTGCTCTCTCATAAGACTCAGGATCCATGTGTGATTGTAGATATACTTTGTGATATTTCTTCCATCTTCAACCACCTTCTCCACCCAACTCAGTTTCCCTAGGTGCTCAAGGAGCAAGTCAAGACAATGGGCAGCACAAGGGCTCCAAAATAATGTTGGATGCCTATCCATCAGAAGTCTACCGGATTCCACATATGCAGCTGCATTATTAGTCACAATTTGGATGACATTACTCACTCCCACTTCCACCACCACCTCATCCAACATGTTGGACAAAGTGTCTGCATTTTTCACTTAATCAGAGGCATCAACTGATTTTAGAAATACTAACTGCTCTCCTGAAGCAACAAGAAAGTTGATGAGCGTCTTGTTCCTACCATCTTTCCACCCATAAGATATAATAGTGCAGCTTCTTTGTTCCCAAATTTTTTTTTGCTCTCCCACAAGTTGATGAATGCTTTGGACCTCATCCTATAACAACGGTCCACTCACCTCATAACGAGTTGGGGGCTTGAACCCTTTACCAGACAAGGAGATCACAGCGACCACTTGATCCTAATATGGACTACATAAAGCATTGAAGGGAAGATCGTTGTAATACCAAAATCTTGCAACTGCCACCTTTGTCTTCACATGCATTTCTTTGTTTCATGCAGTGCCTTGCAATTCGGGTTGAGCACCAGGAGTGTTACGTGGAACCCAAAAGTCTGATATAAATCCGCCCACATTTCCTGATCCTCGTACTTGTGGCCCAATGGAAGAAGCCTCTGCAACTGTTTGAGACCCTGTAGAACTAAAACTCCCCATTGGGGCTGCCATGGCCTCTGATGTCCTCTTTTTTGTTGCCTTATTTTGTGCACACACTTCTAGGCTTGCCAAAGCCTCCCTCGTAACCTCTTGGAGACAGCCATCACACAATGTAATATCATTTCAAGAAATCTTTGCAAGGTGATATTTTAGTTGGCTTATGCCCCCACTCATCTCCTTAGGGCAATGGTTACATTTGACATCTCCTCGATTTGGACCTGGTGTCCCATGTTTCCATAAAGGGTCCCTCTTTCTGCCACTAGCCATTTTCTATAGTTGCTGGCACTGTAAGTTTTCAAGTACAAGGATAAAGAATCAGATATTAGATAAAAATGAACTATAAAGTAACTGAGATCAAAATGTAGGAGGCGATTAGAGAGGGCAATCACCAAATAATTGTCTAAGTTTGAGATCAAATATTAGTTAAGGCAGTGAAGTAATTGAAATCAAATTAATCAGACTTTTAAAGAGGGCAGTTACTAAATAGTTGCCTAAGTCTGAGATCAAACAGTAGTTAAGTGACAAGTCTATTAAGTAACAAAAATCAAAATTTATGCAATCACCTAAGAGTTGAAGTTTGAACTGTTGAAGTTTGTGGGAAAAGCAAGGGGAAGAGGCTTTTTGCTGTTTTGTGGATTTTAAGAAGGCTTTTGACATTGTTCCTAGGGATAAACTATGGCACATAATGGAAGAATTGGAGGTCCCAGAAGAGTACAGGGCTGTTGTTCCTAAATTGTACGAACGGGTTCAAGCAAAAATCAGAACTAAAGAGGGCATGTCAGAATGTTTTGGGAGTGACATTGGGGTCAAACAGGGGTGCCCTTTGTCGCCTACTCTCTTTGGCCTATACATCGATAAATTGGAAGAGTGGCGAAACAAAGCCAATGGGGGAGGTTTGCAATTGTCATGTTATGTGATAAAGTTACTCCTCTATGCTGATGACCTTATACTAATTGCAAAGAGTGCGCAAGATTTGAGAGAGCATTGGAAAAATCTTGAATCCTTTTGTTCAGAGGTTGGGATGGAAGTCAATATTGCTAAAACTAAAGTCATGATCTTCTCCTTGAAAAAGAAAAAACAGCAACACACTTTCATATTCAAAGGCAGCCCGTTAGCAATGGTGAAGGAATACAAATATCTTGGAATTGACTTCCATTCTAGACTAAGTTGGGAGACATGCAGGTCAAAACGAATCCAGGGGGATGTAAGGCCTCCTACCTTCTTCAAAATAGATGCAGGAAAGCGGAACTTTGGGACTGGAAAACTAGGAAGACCCTCTTTGGTCTTTTAGTGGTCCCGGTTATTCTTTACGGATGCTGAGTTTTCGAACCAGAATAGCATAAATAAATAATAGATTAAGCAAGAAACACAATGACACCAGAGATACCCTGGGAAACCCTCCTACTCGAGGGAAAAACCCAACCACACCCAAAAGCATATCCTTTATTGTATTCTCAAAGCAAATACAATCTTCTCAAGCTTATAACTGTTAACACTCAACAGTTAAAAGAAACGTATTCACAAATACTTCTCACTATGAGAATCCCTTACAAACATAAGTTGATCATACAGTGATCAAACACAATGATTATCCATCATGTATGTAATCCTTATAACAGAAGATTTTTATTTATCCTGCAAACTGTACACACAGAGGTTGCATCAATTTTGAGAGATTGAATCAACTCACTACTGACTGTTGTAGACTTTACAAACTGAAGACAAAAAGAACTTGAGCATGCACACAAGCAGCTCCTGATAAACCTAACAGTCATACAGGCAGCTCCCGATAACGATCAACCAATCAGACAGACAGCTCTCTATCACAATGATGTTAAACTTTCATTCCTCAAAATAATCACTGCACACAATAATCTCACGCAATACATAACACAACCCAACTTATACTAAAATGGCTGGTGGCCCACAAATCATCGCATCCAACAGTTATGAGACTGATGTTGTCCATATCTACATCCACGCGGCTCTTGCCTTTTATTATACCTTCAATGCTCCAAGAAGGGTCGACGGCATGTATCCTTCATGCATCCACTATGAAACCGACACCTCTTTGAAACGGTGGAGATAATAAATATTAGTTGAAACATCTTCTCACTGATCATTTGATCAGCATAAAAGGGTCGACACATATACAGAGCTTATATAATCATACACCGAATCGTCCCTTTTTCAATACTCCGCACGGCAACAAAAGAACACTACACCATGCAATTGAAAAGGTATTTCCAATACCATTTAAGAGTCGATAGTAGTTACAAAACAATGAAGAGAAGGAACCTCCAACGATGCCACATAACATAGTCATAGAACAACAGCCGTTACTAAGCAAGGAACCGACATTGATAGGATGCCAGATGTACACGACACTTTCACGCTGGCAAAGAACCGACGATGCCAAGATAAACACACACGGTGCCATGACACGATAGAACATCTTCGATAGCAAACATAAGCTGTTCTGCTTCATAAGGAATGAAAGATATCTCACGCAACTACCAAAAACATTAACAGTTCAGAGGTTGGGATGGGAGTCAATATTACTGAAACTAAAGTCATGATCTTCTCCTTGAAAAAGAAAAAACAGCAACAAACTTTCATATTCAAGGGCAGCCCGTTAGCAATGGTGGAGGAGTACAAATATCTCGGAATTGACTTCCATTCTAGACTAAGTTGGGAGACATGCAAGTCAAAACGAATCTAGGGGGATGTAAGGCCTCCTACCTTCTTCAAAATAGATGCAGGAAAGCGGAACTTTGGGACTGGAAAACTAGGAAGACCCTCTTTGGTCTTTTAGTGGTCCCGGTTATTCTTTACGGATGCGAGGTTTGGGGGAGCAGCGTATCAAATCATAAATGGAGACAAATAGAAAGAATCCAGAAGCATCTCATTATTATTAACCTCAAGGTCAAGGCAATGGTCCCTTACGAGATCCTTTTAGCGGAGGCGGGTATGTTCCCAATCGAGGCCTCAGTAATCATCCAACTGTTAGGTTATTTGAAAAAAGTGGGAAGTATTGATAAGCATCGCTGGCCTAAATTGGTGGTTGAAGAGGAGTTAGCACGTAGGAAAAGAACGTGGAAGAAACAAAACAACAAATGGTTGAGCAAATGGAACATTACCCTCCAGGAGTGCCCAAACACCAATCTGGAAATAAAGAAATGGGTGTTAGAAAAATTTAGAACTGCCATGTGGACGAATTTGATAGGAAGAAAAAAGGCCTACTATGTTAAGGAATTTAATCACACATGGGATCATGAGAATAAAACATATTTAGGGTCCACAATTAAAGGAAAGGCCAAGATTCTAATTGCTCATTTAAGGAATAGCTCCCACCATTTATGATGTGAAACTGGTAGATGGATGGTCCCTAAAGAGAGGTGGGAAGAGAGAATTTGTGCTTTCTGCAGCAAGAGAGTGGTGGAAACAAAATGACATTTTATTAAGGAATGTGGGGCATATGAGGATATTCGCAGCGAGTACAGGGAGTGCCTGCAGGTGAGCAACATGAAGGAACTTTTCGAAGAGGCAAGACTACACAAGACAACAAGCTTCCTAATCCAGATCCACAACAAAAGGAACAACTTGGAGAAATCACAGCAGGATGCCTAACTTGCTTTTTGGTCCCTTAGACCGGTGGTCTTGTGGACAAAAAGGCCAAAATCTAACATCAAACACAACCTAACATGAGCAAACATGTTCAAGAAGGCCAAAATCCCTGAGCAAACTACAAGCACAAAATAAAAATAACATTAACTACACAACTTTGTTTAAAAAAAATTACATTCAACAAAAATAAGTAAATTGTAAAACCGTAAAAGTGAACTAACCTCCCACTCAAGTCTGCAGGAGTAAGTGCCTTGTAGCCCTTTCTTGCTACAGTGATTCCTGTCACAAAATTCAGCCAATAGGGACTTGCTGCAACATTGAAGGGGATATTGTTAAAATACTAAAAATCAGCACATTGAATGTCAACTTGCTGATGCACATCGCTGTTCCACCCACTACCCTCTAGTGATGGTTGTGCTCTAGGTGTGTTTCTGTGCACAAAAAAATTATCTATAGAAGATGTGCATGGTGGTGGTCTACTAGAACTAGTGGAAGTGGAAGGCGAGGAGATGGTAGATTTGCGGATCTGTGGGCCATGATGAGAGCTCACTATGCCCTCAAGTGCTGCTTCATCTTCTTCAAGGGTGGATGGGATACCTGGTCACAAATCACAACCCACATTATTTCATTACAATCATTGTTATAAACTTATAGGCTTTAGCCAAAATCTAAACTGTTGAGGTGATTATAAAATAATAAATGATTCTTAAAAAGAAGACAGTGTGAGATACGTTGCGATTCAAAAATGGCTGCCCTCATGGCCAATTTTGCCCTTTCTCTTTGCAACTTTTTTTCTTCTCCAGCAGCGAGCAAGGCGCTCATCTCTCTCATTATTTTTGGGGTGGTGTTGTCACAAACCCTTGTGTCACGCTTTGTGATCTCTCCAAGGTGGTATTTCAAACGAGATATGCCTCCACTAAATAGTTTTTCACATTTTATGCATATCACAGTATTATATTCGGGTCCTTCAAAAGCATATGCCCATGCCTTGTCTCTAGCCCGTTTAGGGCACGTTCCTACATATCCCAATGGACATGCGCCTACTGGGGCACTGACAGACCTTGTATCTGACCCAGTTGTAGAGGTATCACCATTTTGATGAACAATCAAACTGCACGTCACATACAAAATGAGTGCACAAATTTAGAAATTTAATAAAGAAATTTAGAAATGAACTAAGTTAGTTTAAAACTTTAAATAAGTTTAAACATAGCTGAAACTTGAAGGAAAAAAACAAAAAAATTGTAAGGTTATGAAATTTTTGAGAAAACTATGAAAAATTGCAAAAATTGCTAAAAAATGGTGTTAGATCTTATTCATTATGTTCTAAAACAAGCTAGAGTAGATTGGAAATGATATTATATAGTTTGTATAAACTTGAATGCAACTGATACAAGACAAAATGATTTTATTACAAAAGGGAAATAATTTTGAAAACCTACTTGTGAATCTGAATTTGCTTGAAAAATCCCTTTGTATCCACTTCGAATCGATCTAAAATGCCTCAAATGTCGACCTTTCTACTCCAAAACCTTTCTAAGTTTCTAACCTCTCCAAAAAAATAATCGACATGCATAAAAAACCAAACTGGCCCTTTGTTGGGCCATCACTGTTTTAATTGTGCATGCGGGTGAGATAAGTATTCAACTCATCGTCGATAAGTGCCGATGTATCGGCAATAAGTTGGGACTTATTGACGATAAGTTTCAAAATATAGGCGGCGATATCTTTACGTAGTTTATCGCCGGCTGAAACTTATCGCAATAAGTCAGCTTATCGCTGATATATCGGCGATATTTTGATCTATGGTTGAAAATGTCTTCAAGCTGCTGAGAAAACACTCAAAACTCTAACTAGGTGACAGAAAAAGACAACAGTTATTATGTTTTATGTTTTAAGGTCCGTAGGGCGTCTTAGTCCCCTTGTAAAACTCTCTCTCTCTCTCTCTCTCCGTATATATATAGTTATTAAATGCCAATATTAAAAAAAAGTAAAAACAGAAGATTTGCCCCCTTGTCCCTCCCCTCCTATCCAGGATGCTTGGATGTCCTTGAGTGCTCAAGGGACATCTTAGGAATGACCAACCATCTTTTGCTGTTTTCTATGATGTCCTGATTCCCAAGGACATTCTAGGGTTTTGGGAAAATAGGGGATGGCTAGGAGACATTCTCAAACATCCTGTTGTCTTGTACATGCCATTGAGGACCAGAGATGTGTCTGTGAGTAATGTAAGTTGTGAATAATTATAATGTTTTGTTATGTGGAGGTTACCAGCTGGGCAAGGAGGTGGCTACAAAAAAGGATAATTTTAGATCTATCATCTTCCTGAAGTGCATTGTGCTAAAAGAATGCATAATTTTTTGTTGTCCTTATATTTTCTTCAGTAATCATTTCATTGCATTTTCTTGTCTTTCTAAAAATGGAAGATAACGAACTAAAATAACAGTGAAAGCAACCAAAATTACATGAAATTTCTGTAAAGTCTATATGAGATGTTTAGAAGTTCTCTGTTTTTCTTTTGAGTCCAAAAGCATGATTAGAAACAAAAATAAGTGGAGTTGAGTCCAGGACCGAATTTGACATGACAGGTTGCAATTAGTACTCTCTTCATTCTTGAATCTTTACAATATGAAAGCTGCCTCGAGAACATTTCTGTTAGAATTTATGGCAGGCTTTTTCCTAAAGCTTTTGGGAATTTGTCTCAATTTATGGATATCTCTCAGTTGTTTCTGTACAACATGTGGATGTCTGGTCTTTCTCAGTGGACCTGTTATGGGGACCACCTTGTTTTGGGGTTTGTTTGGTATGAGAACAGATCCCTGACAAATAGTGTGTCAAATTTATTGGCAACATGCCTTCAGCCTTGTCTTTTGAAATGTCACAACTTAGGTCAAGGTCAACAGGACAGGCATTATTCTGAGCTGTGTAAAACTGGTAGCTAGTTTGCCAGAAACTTGACCTATTTGTTTGCTACCTGCTTAATTTGGGAATTTCGAGATATCCCAAATAACTGCTTTGTGCAAGCTGGGTTTGAATAATTTTTAAGTGGAGAGAGGAGAGGTTTATAACTCTACTACCTAATTTGTGCAACCTGTGTTTGAATAGTTTTTGAAACAAGAGGGGAAAGGTTTTGAGCATCTGATATAATCTGCTCTGTTTTTCAGTAGTTTTGGCAATTCTTGTGTGGTAATTATCTAATTCAGGTGATTTGGCAAAGCGTCACGATTCTTTGATGTTCATCACGGGAGCTACACTGGTTATTAACTTGTTTGGAAGCTCTTGGAGTTTGATTTCAATTTTTATCTCTATCTATGCTCAAATTCTCTAACATCCTTTCATTGCTGTAGGGGATTTCTTTGTGTGGATGTCTCTTTATAATCCAGTCATGGTGGTTGATTATTTATTATACATCATAGTTTCTATACAGATTCAGAATTAGTATAATTACTTAATATTTCTGTCTGCAACTGTTACTTTGCACACAAATGTATATATATATTATGTAGAATTCTCACATAATTTAGTTTGACATTGTTAAAGCAATGCCATCGTCTGTTAAGATCTTGATTGGAGTTCTCTTTTAGGGTTGGTGATGGCCCAATTGCAGGGTCATCTGCATATGCTGACCAGGAAGCAGGTGCTTGTGGTGCAACGGGTGATGGTGATGTGATGATGCGGTTTCTACCATGGTAAATTGTATAGCTAAGTAAGCAGAGAGATTTTTAAATAATTAATTAAATAGAGGTCATTAGTTTGTAAATCTAGTGCCTCAGTATTTTCAATATTTCATTTGGGCATGGTTTCTCAACAATTATGGTTTTTGGTTTATAGCTATCAAGTTGTGGAGAGCATGAGGCAAGGCATGACACCAAAGGATGCTGCAGTTGATGCCATTTCACGAATCAAAAGGAAATATCCTGATTTTGTTGGAGCAGTGTTCGCTTTGAATGTTCAAGGGGTTCATGCTGGAGCTTGTCATGGGTGGATTTTCCAGTATTCTGTCAGAAGCGAAGGCATGGAAGATGTTGAAGTTTATACCATTCACCCCGAGGATAACAAATATTGAAGTGGAAATTCTGAGGTTCCATTTACATGCAAACAAGAATAAATGGTTTGCAAGTCATATGTAACTATAGACTTATTCTACTGCTTGCTCAAAAAATTTCTTCTACCAGGTTAAGAGGAGCTAATATCAAATGATGTGAAATAACAAATTGGACCTAGCAGCCAGATATGTAAACGTCTTTCAGCAATTTCCCTCATGAAGTTTAAGACTACAATGGCAATTATCTCGTTTCTATAGTGGTGTTGATAATTCATTAGGACTGAATAAATGGGTACGTGCTTACCAAAGATGTGTTCTTCTTCGTTTGGGAATTTTGTTATAGGAGTACTGGGGATTTTGAAACAGCACCCTATTTATTAATTTAACCATTTTCTTTGTGTGAATATGGTAGCCCGGATTGTGGACAAAATGTGCTACAGTTATTAAACCAGGTCTGGCTTGAATTTTTAGCTATTTATTGTGTTCATATTAACTTAGTTTTGGGAGTACTTTTTTTGGGGTCTGCAGTGGACTTTAGAAGGAGAAATTTAAAAAACACAGGAAATTTAAATTATTCATGTAGTAAGGCATTTGTATTTATTATAGAACTATGTTTCATTAAATGAGAATTGAATTGAGAACTCATATGAGAGTCGACACAAATCAACAAAAGTTCATTGCTTCATAGTAAATGTGCATATATAACAACTATAACAAAAGGTTTAAAAGCTACAAGTACCAAAATGACAAAAATTTAGAAATACAATATAGCAACTAGATCTACTGATGCACTTGATCTTCATTGAGAAATTATTTATCAGTTAGAGCTCGAGTCTAAGTTGCTCTTGATATGAGCGATTGGCTCATCCAATGGTACGATGACCAATCCCTCCTACGACTCCCCATCAATCTATGTGACATCTTAGGGATCAACATCCCAACGCATGGCTAGAGTCCGCCGATGTCGATTCTGCAGTTGCTAGACATTATGCCCGGACAAGAATATTGCAGGTTTTTATATGAGTTTACATGTGGAACGTCCATTCTGTAAGCACAATTGTACAGAGTTGAAAATATTTTATATTTAGAAGGAAATATTTAGGCTCCCCTACCACTTCTATTTTCAATATGGGTTTGATATTAGCAAGTTGGTTATATCAAACTTAACAAGGTCAGGTTCTGGAATTGTATTTAAAAAAATCAAAATGCATCGAATACAAGAGGTATTGCTAATATATCCTTACCGAAATGTTGTGAAATTGAATACAGTAGATTGGTTTGACAAGTTCATAAATGTGATACTATATGTTAGCTCTCCCCTGTCTCTTCATTAGTGTCTTTGTTAAAGTTTCACATCATTTTCTTTCTTACCCCTTCTAAATATTGTAGAAGTAATGATTGGGGCTTGTAATTCCCTAAGGTTGTATCCCACTTTTGGGCTAAAAGAGGGATAGAAATTTATTCAATCACAGAGATACAAAGAAATGAGGGCAGGCTGTCCAACAGAGAAAGAGCAGTACAAAACTCTGTAATTTACAGGAAATCTGATGTAATAAATGTTAATAAACACCTCTTATAATTTTGAATAATCTTATTAAATATTTCTTCAGCAACTTACTAAAATTATATATATATATATTCTTTATGATTTAATTATCAATTCACCAAATAATTGCAATGACCGATATGCTTATTTCGTGAATAATCTTTTTGATTTGTATGCAAGGATCCAAGCAGCTCACATGCCAATTGATTCTCTTTAAAGAATTCAATCTAGCTTGCTGATTTGGTGATTTCTCTGTCATCATTCCTTCAAGGATTGATGAGTAGATGCTTAAATGATACTTAGATGAATTGATGCTTGAATAATTGATATTTGAATGATTTGATGATGAAATGGCTGATGCTTGAATAGTTTATGTTTGGATTGATGTAATACTTGGTTGTTGGTTGGTTTCCTTGATTCTGTAGTTCCCAATTGATGATTGATGGATGAATAAGTGATTTTTTTTTATTTGATGATTTAATAAACTGGTGAATGATGATTGAATGAAAAATTGATTTCATGGAATGATGAGTGACAATTGATTGAGTGCTGATTTGATGCATTGGTGAGTGATGATTGACAAGTGATCCTTGAATGCTTGGAATGATTTTTCCTTTATGCATTATTGGTGAAAGAGTTACCACATTTCACAAGAACTGAGTCACCACCTTCTATTAGCCTTTTGAGAATAATAAATTATTTTACAAATGGATCTCCTTCCAATGCCCTCCTCTAATGAAACCTTCTCCCCTTTATATCTTCCAATATGAGGGGACCTTACATCTTCCCATCATGTCCAGCCTTCATAAGAGTTACAACCTTTCACAATTACCACCTTTTGGAAGAGTACCACCTTTCATAATTTCTGCCCTTTGAAAGAGTCACAACCTTATTTTCTTCCCATTCTTTTCTTCTATTAATTAGATTCACATGTTCTATTCTTTCTTCCTTCTTCCATATCCCTTTTCAAATGAGCTCCTCTCCTTTTTATATCTCATATTTGGAGGAGTCACAATTCTACATTTCATATTTTTTGATCATCCATTGAATTAAATTAAATTTTAGTTTTAACTAAATTTTAATATTTATAATTTTAATATTTAATTTTTTTATTATTATAAAATGTAAGAACTCTTCAAGGCTCTAACTGCTGAATTGACTATGCTTATTTTTGGGTTTTATTGTTTTCTAATTTTTTGTGTTTTTGAGATGGTTTGACATAAAAAGAAATACATATGTTGAAATAAAACTTCTAAAATTTGTAAACTAAGTATTAAGGAACGAAACATAAGATTTCAATTATTCTTCTTCATTATTTCATAGAGGAAAAACTTGTTACAATCAAATGGCATACCCAGATAGTAGAAGAAGCCCTTTTATTAATTGTTGGCCGAAAAAGCAACTCAAGAATATAAAACCTTTCACCAATCCACAACAAAACTTCAAGAGATGATGTCAAACCCTGTTGTAGCCTTAGACATTTCTTCTTATAATTTGTGGTGCCTCTTTCAACAAAATTGAATTCTATATGGAAGAGTAGGTAGGGCACATAAAGAACCAACAAAAATCAATGGTTTCAAACCACTATAAACAACCAATAGCTTCTCAATCTGATGCCCTCAATCTACCATAAAATATGTCATCAATCTATCAATAAATTTTGAAATTTATTTCTCCAATCAGTACAACATTGACCTCTGTATGAAGCCAACCCAATAAGCAATATCAGGTGAATATTTCACACCTTCTGATTGCTGCTACAAAGAAGCAACGCTCTCTAATGTCGATAAGCTCAAAACTCTGCTGAAACCCTTGGTTTCTCGCAAACTCCAATGCTCCAGAGAAAGGATATCAAATCAAGCAATCAACATAATATCTCTCAAGAATGAGCTCTTAAGTCCCCTTTATTCTTTTCTTGTAGAGCTCAAACACTTTCCTCGCCAATGTGGGATAAAAGATATATTTTCACTTATAATTTTTTCACTTAAAACTCCATAGTTGGTGCACAAATAATTCTTTTTAAAATTAATTATTCATATGGCCCCATTTATGATAACTTGACCCTTCACTTAAGTGATTTAAGTTATAATATAAAATTATATTATAACTTAATAATATAAATAAAAAATTATTAATATTTATTTTAGCCAAATAAATATTAATATCTCCATTATTACTCATTATCTCTGCATGCCATTTGAACTGGGAGCTAACATGATCAAGTCGCATATGACCATACCCCATTTCTAAAAATAGCAGGGGTCCCTCTCTGAGCTTCTCAAAACTTACTATAGATAGAAAGATGTGCTATAAATAGAAACTACTCTATATGGAGTCCTAAAGACCTTGAACAAAAGCCAAATCTACAAAATTCTTATCACTAAAGAAGCCACATCCCTCAAAGGGCCCTCTAACCAACCTCATTAGCCTATGAGGGTCAATTAATAAGCTAATCCCTCGAACTCTGATGCTCACGAAAATGGGGATATTATAGTCTGCCCTCCCTTAAATTGCTTGTCCTCAAGCAATCTCTATTGCAAAGTAACTCCACCCCACCAGAGGTCCAAAAGATGAACTGTGTCATGTCCCACACATCTCGAACCAACTCATGTAGCACCAACATAAACACAACTGCGCAAGGACAAACATCATGCCAACTATCCAACCCCTGCGCACAAGAATAGAGTATCAAAATCAAAACATGTTCAAGAAGGCCAAAGATGAACCAGTATACTCTCCACACACTGAACATGCTGCAATGCTCAACTGTAAACCCTATTTGAAATCCATATCCATCCAAAGAATCCCAAACTCTACACTCAATGCTCAATTGAATGTCAGGGTCCCAATTCACTCTGTAGAGTACTCCATACAAACCATGTGGCATCAACATAATACCATTGTATGTTGCAACCAAGTCAACCCCAACCGAAGGAAGAAGCAATCCACTAGCTGGAGCAATCCTTGGATCCCATAGCCAATATGGAAGTCTTCCAATATGAACTTACTTAGACTTATGCTGCTCAATTCTAATCCCAACCTCAACATACCAGAAGTGGTGAAGCCAACCAATAGGACCCACCTAAAGTGCAGTGCCAGCCTTGTCGCCACCTGGGTCCCAATGCAACTGAGACTCACATCCATCCGTACTGTGGAGATAAGAACTCTTGAAAGTATTTGTATCACAACCACTATCACCATCCTCTGCTAATGTGTCATGGATATGATGACTTTGCACCCCACCAACTTTTAGCTACTGATTCCATCTACTAAAGATGGTGAATACACATCCACAAAGTATGGTATAATCTTGGAGCCAATCCACATCGACATATAACCAAATCCTCTACATGTGGATCAAAAGAAAAATGATGAGCACTCCTCACTATATAGTTTCGGTAAAATGCTTCTAACCCCGAACGACTGATTGGACAGGGTCACTTGTAACTCTCTCTACAAACCCAACCACAAAATCTCTGTGAGGAAGCATTGCAGTGAAACTATCTGCAATTGCTCCCACCAATTGCTGAATCTCGTGAGAACCTTGTATGAGAGTAACCTCAGTGACTCCAAATGATCCCTCTTGCAAGTTTGGACTCTCAAGCAAGTATTCAATAAACGTATCTGTGCAATAGAAATGATATGATGCAAAATCAATCCTATCCTCTGAAACCTGCAACTGATCACTTAGACCCTGTGATACAAAAAGTTGTCTATCACCATCAACTGCAAGAGATGAGGTAACTGACTTGCTTCTGGGAGAGGGAAAGAAATCAACATGAGAGCCACACTCCCAACCAAAAGACATTGTACCAACCCCCTGTGCAGATGATGGAGTGCCCTATGCTAGCACACAACTCTCTGATAAATCCACCACTGCCACACAAGAGCTATCAATAATCTGCCACACATCATCTGCCAATGTACTGACCGTTGGAGAACCTGATACAATAAGAGGCTCTCTACAACTCTCAACCAAACTACTCATCCCAACTATGTCTATTGCACCCAAATCTATGATGTAACGCCCCGCCAGGCAACCCAAGAGGACAAGACATAAAACCTCTATAAAATGCAAGTAGTGAATTTTTATTTTATTTTATTTATTTATTTTAACTAGAATAATATTCATCATTACACTTCATATTTCTAAAAGAAGAAATAATTTTCTACTACTTGAATGTAAGATTTATACAACTTAAGTCCTTCCGGGTTCCCTAACGTCACTACTAAAGCAACATCATATAAACCATTTACATGCATAAGATATTCACGGAATCATGAGCTTAAAAGATCTACATTCATTTTAATGCACCAAGTTAAATGTCCCTAACTTATTTCTTTTATTAAACATAGGTTAATCATCCAACATCATTATTCCTTTTATCAACTCATTCCATAAATTCATATTGATTTCATCTACATCTACTATCCTTTATATCACTTTTCTCTAATAATTTAGGTAAGAGATTAATATTCATTAAGGTAGGCATCATCCTAGGTACTTCATTAATATGAACCAAGTATTAACATTAAAATCAAATTACTATTCTATTGCATTGTTTCATAACCATTCATTGTTAATAATTCCAATCACTAATCTATCATTTCTCAATAATCTCTTTGAATTCTTTCATCAAGAGAGAATACATTATTGTTGTGATACATCATTATATATAATTATATTTAAGATTATTTCCTTTACACATGGACAACATAAGAGGATAGGATAAATAACATAAACACTTTCTTTTAATGCTAGTAACATGTCCAATATTCCACATTCTTTCCCCTTTCTTTTACCTAGAACTACCCATTCCCTTATGCATTGCTTTGAATTGAGATTGCATCAATACTACAAGACTCCTTTTAGGAGATTAAAAATTACATGAATACAAATACATAGGTACATCTCAACATATTAAAATATTCAATAAGAAATCTTCAACTGCAAATCTGGAAAGGAATATGTGCTAGGATCATCCAAAGAATCACGATCAATACCTCGATATAAATATTAACCACCCAACCACGTGGAACCAATAGGCCCACTCCCCCGAGCTAGGAGATAGAACCAAAAGCCCATACAAGAGGTAACAACTAGGAAATTCCTAAGGTGGTGATAAAATTTCCCCAAAGTCACAACACAAAAGAAAAGACAAGAAGACCACAAGGACTACCAGAGGCATGATCAAATTTGGTAGAGACTCTAAGCTACAAGCTAGGTGAGTGTCATCGCATAGCCCTCACCCCTTGGGTTGTCCTGGTACTAGCCACTCTTGGCCCCGGCCCCCAAGTAGGCACATGCGGAACCGAATGCCTCTCGTACAGACAAGGTCATCCAGTCGTACCTACGCATAGGTACCTTCTCCCACTCCCATCCTTAGTCTTTACTAGCACTAAAAGCATGGGCGAGGCACAATTAATCTTGATTAGTGTGTAACTTCCTATTCCAATAATCTCCCATTCCCAATTCATTTATTTAGGTTATCACTTGATTAAATAACTCATAGTAGGTTATCCTGGTACTAGCCACTTAGGGCCCCGGCCCCTCACTATGAGCCACTCACCTAGTGTACTTAGGTTCCCTAACATACATATAAAATCATAAGAACATAATAGATTCATCACCAAGAATTCATATCAATTTCATAACAACATTTGATTGAGTTTAGGAAAACATATGTTGTCCCTAGTCCACTTGACAACCCTAAACCCAATATGGCATACAGAATGTTCCAAACATATAAGAAGACATCCAAGTGATATTATAAACATATTCAGAGTATACATAGATCCAATTAACCAAAAAAACATTCTAATAGCCTCTGGTGACCATACGAAACCTTAAAACTTAATGATATTCTTAAACTGAATTATTTCAAGCAAGGATTAAATGTAAAGAATAGTCATCATAGAACAGTCATCCATATCTTCCACAAAACAAATAATAAAGGCAATCACTTCGGTGGAGATTTAGATAACATAATTATGGACTCTCAATTTTATTTTTAGGAAGATCCAATGGGGGGAAAGAAAGTTATGACTTCTGGTTTAAAACAGAAAATTTTGGTTAGGGTTCAGACCTGCCTTCACTAAAACGGTTGTAATTTTCACAAAACATAATAAAAATTCTCCAAACCAATTGGAAATGAAAGATAAGACTTATGAGAATATTTTATATCAAATTTAGACTTTTATATAATCATATCAGCTTGTAGCATACGAATACATTTGACAGAAAATTCAGAATCGAGAATGGACAGGCATAGTCTGCCAAAATATAAAAAATAAGGTATTAATTTGACCTTAAAAATAAAATCAGAGAGATACCCATTTGAGATCTGTGAATTTTACTTCTAGAAAATCAATTTAGTAAAACCTTAGATGCAATTTAAATTATTATAATAATAGATCTCCAAAAATGGGTTGCTAAAAACTCTAGGAAAACACATGCCAATTCTTACAAACAAAAAATCAAAACTTTAAAATAACCATAGAAATGAAAAGTACAGATATAATAAATAATGATAATATGTAAATAGATCCATAATCTATCAGAGACATAAAGTAACTAAAATATTCAATCCATACCTCATGTCCTACGAAGGTTGAATCGAAGAAGGAAGGAAACAAAAGAGAAGACAAATCCAAACTTGAGATGCATCCTTCAAACCCTATCCACTTTTAGAAATCTCCATGAAAGAAAGAAATAATTCCACAGCAAAGAATCCCTCTCTCAACTACTGAAATTCTCACACAAATGTCTCTCTCTCAAAAGCTAAGATAACCAAAAATTCTTAAAGACATATGCTTACAAACTCTCCCTCACATCTCCAAGTTTTCTCTCCAAAATCTCCATGAAAAGTAAGGCCATCCTCTCCTCAATGCTTCAGCCCCAAAATCTCCTCTCTTCAAATGAGAAAGTAGTGCATATAAATAGATTTCCAAAGGTTGAGAGGAAAAGTAACCAACTCCCAACTAACTCTTAACTAAAGGGTATTATAAAATAACTTAATATCATACAACTATATTACTCAAATATACAATAAAAGATTATTTGTATTCATTCATACACACATGTAATATTATCCTAACATATATGCATATGCCATCATTAATTACATCAATATCTATATATATAACCTATCCTCATTATTAATAATTAACAATTGAGAATAATATACCTCGCATTATTTAATATTTAATTATTAATAATATTATACTTTACATTAATCCCAAAATATACACCATCAACAATATCTACAATAATTAACATATAATCACATATAAATTATATATATATATATATATATATATATATATATATATATATATATATATATATATATATATATATATATATATATATACATATATGTGTGCACCCATATATATATTTCCATATATATATATATATATATTTATATTTATATAGATACATGCCAAATACCAAACACTATAATCTATAAGATTATGAAGTAATAGATCACAATATTATTACCTATTTATAATTGCTATAGGATATAACACTGAGGTAGAATAAAATCATATGCCTCAAAATAAATCTAATCATCCAAAGAGGCCATACAAATCATCTATGAAACATATCGAGAAAACCATAAGATCAAACAAGGTCAACCAAAGTCAACAAGGAAAGTCAAGCCAAACTCCTGAAACACAACATAGAAAGATTAACTAAGAATCATACCAAGAAGGAGAAATAAATAAAATGAGTAAACAAATCATACAACCAAATGAATTCAAGTGGTCACAAGGCACTAACTACAACCATGCCCAACCGGGTGCATTGGATCTGAGTTTTTGACCCAAAGGTTGACTGACAAAGAAGGAACCCTAATATTCCCAAATTGGAATAATGACAAAGGAAGACTCATGTAGGGGCCTTAGTACTATCTCCATAACAACAACCATCGAGGATTTGAGGGCATGCTCAGACCTGTGAAGCCAGGTGAAGTCGATGCCCGGTACCTGCAAGCCTGCATCACAAAGAAGAAATACATATGCACGGATATACATATAAAAGAAAACATTGCAGACAGATGACCAGGATCGATACATCGTGTGGACCTCAGCTATGTGAGTAACTACGACTTCGTCCTGAATCATGAAAACACATCATGTATATATATACACTCAAAGCATGTAGCATCATCATAATGAAGGTTAGAATCTCAAGCATTGTGTTAGTCTCTTATCAATACTAATAATAAATTAACATAATCAAATCATCAAGTGAGATACAAGATTCATCCAAGGTAACCTTAATAGAAGAAAATATAAATAACCACTTATATATATATATCAAGTACATATCATATAACATCCTAACTATGTTCATAAAGGTCTTGTAGGTACTCAATACATAAATGGAGATAAATACATATAAGAATGATACCTTTAGATAGTATGTCTGATATTAGAATCATTGAGTACTAGCTTATGAAATTATTATAAACAACTATAGAAATAGATCAAACAAGTATCATGTACAACTTAAGCTGTAAGAAAACATCGAAGGATCTTAATTCTTTCAAAAACACAAAACTTATATTAGGGTTAGAGGGGTATTACATGGATGTAGCTACATCCTCACTACAACTCATGAATATCAACTCATCACCAATAACCACTGTAGGAAGCTGAACTGAATCTATAATTGGTGAAGGTTGTACTCGAATAAACTCCATTGTAACTTGATCTAACTATAACTGCGACTCCTGAAGAGCCAACTGAGTGCTCTCAAATATCTCAATAGTCGCCTCAAGCTCATGAGTGAGCTCAACTACCTCTTCTTCCTTTCCCATCAATGCATCATAACAAGTGCAACTGCACTCAAGAAGGTATTCCCTATTAGCTAATAACTACAAGTAATTATATTTCATTATCTTGACAACTTTTTCTAGGGAATGGATCTCTACAAGGGAAATGCCAATATCACCGTGCTCATCCAACATAGGAGTACCCCAACCAGATATGCCTAACATCTGATGGGAAACATCACAGTTCTCAATGGTTGTAGCAATCTGACTATCACTCACCTTCAATTTCCTGATCAAATGATGTTTCTGAACTCCCTGACTCCCATGTAAGCTCTTTGACCCATAATCCACATTGTGATAGGAAGCTGTATTAGTGTCACTCACCTCATGATCAATATCACCATGTGTGCTAACAAAATCGCACATATCAACAATCAAGGTACTATTGCTAGGTACCTCTACAAATAACTCATCTGAAGGAGTGGAAGCCGCTGCTATATCAATCTCCTCACATACCTTTGCTTCCCCCTCAACTATGAGTCCCTTAAACCACGATCCTGTGACCTATCATCAACCAATGAGTCCTCTAAACCATTTTCTAAAGTCTGATATGACAAATTAGACTCACTACAACATGAGTTGTCCTCATAGATAACATCAATAATGCATATATCATCAATGCCAATATCATCCCCCTGCAAAATTTCTGGTGTTTCATGCTACTGCAAACATGACTCAACGCTTTCATGAAAATTAGAATCATTATGACATGAATCTACATCATATAACTCATTTCTAACACCTGAATCATGTGTGTCAACACTGGGAAACTCCATGCAACCATTTCCCACACATGGAAAGGCTATTATCTCCTGCATAGGCTCACCATTATGACTGCTGTCATAAAAATCAGAGATATTAGAGCTCATATTTTCCGTGCAATCCTCAAAAGCAACACTCTCATCAAGTGAGTGAAGACTCATAGTGGCATCAACAACCCCTTCTACACTGACCCTATCAACAACACCGTCAATAGGCTTAGATAAGGGATTGCTGTCATAAAAATCAAAACTTGTATGACTAACATTTTCATTATTACCAACTGATGTAAGGTTTCCACCAATGGTGGCTGTCATGTCATCAACATTTTCTTAGTCACTAGCTCTTGTCTCATGTAAATGTTGGGACTCGATGCAATTGTCCTCAAGCAAGTCTGTCATAACCACATACTCCTGAGAAGAGCCTCCAACATCACATGTATAAGGACTAGTAGCTGCCCCATTGAGCAAAGGCTCCACTACCTAATGGTTGTTGGTTGCTAAAGCTACACATGTACAATCTTCCTGATTCTCTTCTTGTTTTCTCTGTGAGGAAGGCTTTTTAAAAATGGAAACCATATATCTTGCCGCATTTTCTATGGTTGACTGATTTAAAAACAAAGCATTCATCTTTTCCTAACTTTGTCTAAGCTTTTCCATTATTTCCATCATGACATTTGTTTGTTTCTTGAGATTAATTGTGCTATTCAACTGGTTTCCCGATTTACTAATTTTTTTGTATTTCTCCATAACTGAAATAAAGCTAGAGTGTTGATCACTCATAAATCAAATGTGGGAACTCAAGATTTCCAACCCCGTAGGATTGCAGGAAACCGCTTTGATACCACTATAAGAACCCTTCAAGGCTCTAACTGCTGAACTGACTATGCTTGTTTTGGGGTTTTATCATTTTCTATTTTTTTGTGTTTTTGAGATGGTTTGACATAAAAAGAAATACATATGCTGAAATAAAACTTCTAAAATTTGTAAACTATAAGTACTAAGGAACGAAACAAAAGATTTCAATTATTCTTCTTCATTATTCATAGAGGAAAAACTTGTTACAATCAAATAGCATACCCAAATAGTAGAAGAAGCCCTTTTGTTAATTGCTAGCCGAAAAAGAAAGTCAAGAATATAAAACTTTTCACCAATCCGCAACAAAACTTCAAGAGATGGTGTCAAACCCTACTGTAGCCCTAGGCATTCCTTCTTATAATTTTTGGTGCCTCTTTCAACAAAACTGAACTGTATATGGAAGAGTAGGTAGGGAACATGAAGAACCAACAAAAAACAATGATTTCAAATCACTATAAACCACCAATAGCTTCTCAATCTGATGCCCTCAATCTGCCATAAAATATGTCTTTAATCTACCAATATATTCTGAAATTGATTTCTCCAATTAGTACAATGCTGACCTCTATATGAAGCCAACCCAATAAGCAATATCAGATGTATATTTTACTCTCTGATTGTTGCTACAAATAAGAAGCAACTCTCCAATGCCGATAAGCTTAGAACTCTACTGAAACCATTGGTTTCTCGCAAAATCCAATGCTCCAGAGAAAAGATATCAAATCAAGAAATCAACATAATATATCTCTCAAGAATGAGCTCTTAAGTCACTTTTATGCTTTTCTTGTAGAGCTCAAACACTTTCCTGGCCAATGTGGGATAAAAGATATATTCTCACTTTTATTTTTTTCACTTAAAACTCCATAGTTGGTGCACAAATAATTCTTTTAAAATTAATTATTCACTTGACCCTATTTATGATAACGTGACCCTTCACTTAAGTGACTTAAGTTATAATATAAAATTATATTATAACTTAATAATATAAGCCGAAAATTATTAATATTTATTTTAGCCAAATAAATATTAATATCTCCATTATTACTCATCATCCCTACATGTCGTCTGAACTAGGAGCTAACATGATCAAACCACATACGACCATGCCCCATTTTTAAAAATAGAAGGGGTCCCTCTCTGAGCCTCTCAAAACTTACTATAAATAGAAAGATATGCTATAAATAACAACTACTGCATATGGAGTCTTAGAGACGTCGAACGAAAGCCAAATCTGCAAAATTCTTATCAGTGAAGAAGCTGCATCCCTCAAAGGGTCCTCTAACCAACCTCATTAGCCTACGAGGGTCAATTAATAAGCTAATCCCTCAAACTCTGATGCTCACGAAAATGAGGACATTACATAAAAGAAGACATTACGCTCTTTTATCTTGTGCTTAAGGATTTCCAAAGATTACATAACATGTCGATTTTCTTGTTTGGGGTTTATCCTTGTCTTGCCACAACAAGTAGATATTTTCTTTTCACTAAAACAAAACTTGTAAATAGTAATATAAGACTATTGATAAAATAAGCTAAAATATGATATTTTGTTCAATTTTGACATATTTAGTTGATAGAATTTTCTCTTTGGACCCAAAAATGCTGGGAAAATGGACTCATACCAGCTAAGTAACCTTGAAATATATTCTTTTAACTTTCTCTTGTATAATAATACTTCTTATAATACCTCATATTTGTATTTTGGTTGGATTTGCTTCATATGAACTTAAAAACAGTATTTTCATTGGATTTCATGACTTTGTGGATCATTTTTTGAGATTGGTTTTAATATCTTATTAGAGTTTCTCTTGTAAACTTTTATAATTTTTTTGTTAAGAATAATTTTATAATCAATAGATTGTGATTGAATTTTTCGGCATCTTGATTTCTTTTTACTCCTTGCATACAAGTTAACTTGTTTGCCTTTGGAATATACTCCAATGTCATTGTTTCATGCTAGTCTTATTGAAGTGGGTGTTTCTTGCCCTATGGCTCTGCTTTTAATCATGGATTTATGCTTGAACCATGGACCAAATTTTTTTAGGGCTTAAAGCACATTTTCTTGATTTTAAATCCTTTCTCCAATTTGAGTAAGGATACTAAATCTCATGTCTTCCATTACGAATTCTTTCCATTCCATATGTGATAGATGGTGGGTCATTTTACCTTAGCTAGAATTCTTGTTGGCTTTGATTTGTCCAAAAAGTACCCAAGTGAAATTTGTTTAAAAGTGATCGATTGGATGTAACAACTTGATTACAAAGGGATTGCCATTAAAAATAGAAATTGTTATGACGCTAATCATTTGGCTACAAAATGTTTGAAGTGTTCTAACAAGGCTCAACATTTTGCCTCGTCAAGACTAATTCCTTGGAAGAAATGGGTTTAACAGTGGCTATGATGATTATTTTTGACTGAAGAGGATCCAGTCTCTATGGATGGTAAATCTTTAGCTTCTTCGTTTGTTTGTTGGACTCCTCACAAGGCTTTAATTCCCTCTTCTCTGCAAGAAAAAAATGGTATTTTTGCAGTCTGAGGGCGCTCTTATGCATTTCTATCTCATTCTTTTGCTTTTCCCTAGGAACAATTTGTTATACGTTTTTAATACAAAACTGAGAAGAGAGTATCATAGTAAATATTAAGCAACAACATTATGATTCATAACATTACCCCTACAAGTAGTGATTGAAACATGCAAGCAATAACACTATTGTAGCTACAATTTGTAATAGAAATTGCTGGTATACAGTCATATTTAGGGTTACAAAGCAGTGCAACAAAAAATTCCTTCACTTGCCATATAATTGTTGACTTGTAATGTCCCCTTTTCTGAGATAGAGTTAATAATGATAAAATAAATAAATAAATATGACATTGGAATAATAATTAAATAATAAGTAAACAAATAACAAAAGTAATATAATATATTAATGTTAATATATAGAATATTATCATAACGTAAATTTGAAATATATATTATATCATTCCTAATGTTGCCATTATTAAATTAAATAATATTATCACTTAATCATTAAAAATAATCATTTAATAATAATATATATTAGTTTAGATAAATCAAACATTAATATTATAATAATATATATATACACTATGGATCACAGCCATAGGTTGCGACCTTTCGCACCCCCTAAGGGGTGTCGACCAGTGTTGGGGGGATGTGATTACCTTTTAAAACCTTTATTAAACTTTGCATTTTGTTTTATCTTCTTTTCCAGCTATCTGTCCCGTTTTATTTCTTTTCTTTCTTTTGTTTTCTTTTCTCCCTCTTTTTCTTATTTTCCCCCGTGACCCTTTTATCCGCTCACAAGCACCCATTAAGTATGGTGTGGGAGGGGGAGTCACATCCCCCCAACACTGGTCGACACCCCTTAGGGGGTGCGAAAGGTCGCAACTTGTGGCTGTGATCCATAGTGTATATATATATATATATATATGTGTGTGTGTGTGTGTATATATATATATATATATATATATATATATATATGTGTATATATATATATATGTGTATATATATATATATATATATATATATATATATATATATATATATATATATATATATATATATATATATATATATATATATATATATATATACACATATATATATATATATATACACATATATATATATATATATATATATATATACACACACACACACACACACACACATATATATATATATATATATATATATTTCTGATTTATATAAAAATTGTTCTACATATTAATTGTATGTTCATATTTTATATATTCAAGGATTTCTTATTTCTTTTACATATAAAGATGTCTATAAATGTATTGACATGTATTAAATATATATTTATACATGTGCAATTAAGGCTTATGAAAATATGTTATAAGCATTTTGTGTTGTTGGATTTCTTTTATAAATCTAAATATATGATCATGTAAATTATATTAATCTTTGGTACATTTATATATTGATGATATGAGACCATAGAGAGAATGAACATTATGTTCATTAAGAGATGGATCCCATATCTGGAGGGGACTAGAAGAAATTATTATAATTTTCTAGTCTTGAGATTGTTATCTCACCCAAATGATGATATGGATGGATCCCCGTATCTAAAGGAGAGTAGAGGAAATTGTTGTAATTTTTCTAGTCTCAAGATTATTATCTCACGTAGGTAGTATATATATTGATTGCCAGTCATATGCATATGTGTAGGCTTGGAATGCATTAGCGCTTCCAAGAGATTCTTATGGGAAGTGCTCTATGGGATGACGTGTCGATAGCCCAGTTGCTTAGAGCGTATCTTATATCCCTCAAGCTGAGAATCAAGAATTTTGTGAAGCTCGATCTAGAGGCAACCTTAAGAATCAAATCCCCTCCTTACTAACGTAGAGTAGAGTATGAGTCATATAAATGTTACATATTATTTTGTACTAATGCTGGTTTTGTAGGAAACCAGATAAAGGATAATAAGAAGGGAAATTACATAACCAATATTCTTGGTTGTTTAATATCATATAAAATATCTAAGATAAATAATAATCAAAATGTAATATATCATTAAATAATAATTTGTCTTATAAATTAAATATGATATATCAAAGATATAAATTAACAAGAAGATTAATTATAAATAAACAAATCTATTATGGATGAAATATAAGTATTTCACCTATGATTAAGCAAAGAGATACATAAAATTAGTTCGCAAAAGCTTAAATGAGAAAATTACGTAAGGTCCCGACAAGGGACATTACATGACCAACCTAGGTTTTTGTAGATTTCAACCACCCTTGGAAAAAATATCATATATCACTTACAAATTTTAGGCATCTACATTGCATCTTGACGAGCTTCCCTTAATATCCTAGTATTTTGCTATGGCAACTTGAGTATTCGTTGCTCTGTAATTATTGATGTGGCTATTTGAATAAGGTCTATGCCTTGTAAACAATTGTATAATGTGGCGATCTAAGTATTAGTCTTGTAAGGTGATGATGCTTTAGGTGATTTGATTAGATTTCTCCTCTGAAAGTAGGTTAATGAGCGTGATTTGCAATTGGTGATAACTGCACTAGAAATTAATTAATTTGGGTGGTATAATTACATATTAAATTTCAAAAAATATCTATTAATATAAATTATATCTTAAATGATATGAATTTCAAACATATATAAGAGTTTAAGTCTATTATAAAGATCACATTATTTGTTATTAATTGAGCCTGATCTAATAGTTGTTATAGTATATGTTAATATTATAAGAATAGTAATTGTGACTTTAAAGTTGTTAGTCTAAGTTACCAATACTAATAATTGAGTGAAATGTATTCCTTAGATTTAAATAGCTACAAATCATGTGATGTTATATCTGCACACTACTAAGATATGACTTAGTGTAAACTATTAGGACAAGACCCCATGCAACTCCTTAGCTTATTTTGGCTACAAGTCATTGCTTAGATTTTTCAAGAATAATTTGCGCAACTGCGAAAAAAAATAGTAACAAAGAAAAGAGGGAAAGAAATTTGTAGAATCTTTAAATAGCAGCATGGGAACATGAGGTTAGTCCAAATTTTTTTTGAGATTATTTTAATACCTCAACAAAAACCATGGCACCATATTTGAGGGCATGGACTTTAAATCTTAGCCTTAGATAGTGGACTTACTAAGTAAGCTACTCTAAAAGATAAAAATGATTTAAAATTTACTACATAAGATTTAGAAAGCACAAAATTAGAATACTCAATTATTAAACCTTCTCTCTTATCTATTGTTTGTATAGATAGTTCATTTAAAACAAGTGCCACGCAATAGTTAAATACTTGCCTTTAATTTTATAAATAATTATAATCTTAATCTTAAATATAAATGTAATTTTAATTTTAATAAATTTATTATAATTATTATATTTTAATTAATTATAAAATTATATATGTATATTTTTTATATAATTGTAATTGCAGTAATAAGCAATTTTTTAATTATAATTATTTAAACAATTATTGATTGTAAATTATAATTAGTTGAAATCTTAATCTCAATTTTATTTGTAATTATTTTGTAAAATATAAGAATAATATGAATTTTAAATTTGTTCACTATAATTATGTTGTTAAAGTTTTTAATTCCAAAAATCTGTGTATACGACTCAAATCAATTCAACCAATGATATATTGAAAACACATTTTTGTAATTTATAAACTTAAAAATATTGCATATTTACTATAGAAAATATGAAATTTATAAAAAAAATTAAAAATATGTTAATAATTTAATAAATCATTGTAAAATTATTATGTTATTCAATATTTTGTGGAATATCTTTCATTTTGGTTATGAAAATCTGTTATAAAATTACAAATATTATTAACATCTAAGTAACAATAGGCTAAATTTTGCCTTGAATTATTTCCACAAACAAAGACAACTTGTTTAGATGTGCATTTTATGTAGGGCTTTGAAGTCTAATCAATAAAAACAATAGTAAATTAATTTTATACAATGTTTGAAAAACTTATTGCTTTAAATTACACTTTTCTTTTTGCAAGAAATCTATATTGATGAAATCAAATTGTATTTTAGAGTTACTTTAAAATTATGTAATTAGTCAATAAGCTATATTTGACCAAAACCAAAATTCAAGTTTTTAATCAAATCTAAAATCAAAACTTAAATAAATATGCAATTATATACATTCACTTTGTCAATTTATATTATTATGTAAACTTAGACTCAAATTTAGTCTTGGAAGAAACTCCATAGTTAAGCCCGCTTGAGTTGAAGCAATATTCAACCACTACTTATGAAACATAAATCAACAAATTTAACTTGAAAACTACGATAACAAAATCAAAACCTAAATTTAAATTTAACCAAATTCTTTTCCATTGAAATGTTCTTTGAATTTCCTGATCAACTTAGTCAATACTCCTGAACATAAAAAGTACTAATCTCAAACTTGAACTACACCATTGACTAAAAGAACAAACTAATTTTTTTAATTTTATTTTTGTCTTCGTACATTCCCTGTGAAGCACCTCTTATCTTCCTACATGGTTCATCCTCCCTCGACGCGTAAGATCTAAAACTGCTTATTCATAAAATTATTTTAAGCCCTTAAGAATAAATTTCCTCTCTTTGACTTTTCCCGAAACTCAGAATTAAAAATCAACAATAATGTCAACAAAATATCCAATCCCACCCCTAATATCTACGAATGTTCGACACTTTAACGTGACTGTCACGCTTATTTAAAAAAATCTATCACCAATTAACCATGGAAATTTCAGTTCATTTGAAAAACATTCGTTGAACGCCGCCAATGACTTTCCAAGAATGACGCCAGCAATGACGTTATGGAGTGCCCAAAAAACAATATAAATATACAGCTTAAGCATTCTTTCATTACACAGCTTAAGCATGGATAGCTTGAAAGAAGAAAGAGAAGATGTTAAGCTTCTAACAGCTTGGTTCAGTCCCCCTGGCCTGCGAGTTTTGATTGGGCTTGAAGAAAAGGGCATCAGTTATGAGTATGTTGAGCAAGACATGAGCCCAGGTAACAAGAGTTCGTTGTTGTTGCAGATGAATCCCATACACAAGAAGGTCCCCGTTCTCATCCATAATGGCAGCCCTCTTTCTGAATCTCTCATCATTCTCCAATACATTGACCATGTTTGGAATTCTGATCCTCACACTGCCTTTCTTCCCTCTGATCCATATGACCGAGCTATTGCACTCTTCTGGACAGATTTTGTAGACAAAAAGGTGAGTTAAATAGGCACTCTACTAGCCTGATTTAGTTTTCAAGATTGCTTTCCATCATATTGGTTTCTTTCCAGGTTTTATGATGAATTCTCCCAATCCTTGTTCAATTTTAATTTAAGGTTGTAGGTGGTGTTCGTTTGTTTTTTGGAGGATTGGGCATTATTCAAGTATTGGGTATTATGTATTGTATCAAAATTGTTTAGGGTTCGATTGTTTCATTTCTTTTTATCATAATCTTAGAGGTTTGAATCTTGATGGATCGTGTAATCAAGTAACAAACTAATACCCTCATCAATTTTTCTCAAGGTTGTAGGTGTTCATTTATTTTTAGTGTAAGATTTTTTATGATTTATATATGGAAGCATGAATCTATATTGATGTTTCTTTGGCTGAGAGTCAAGGATTGGACATTATTCATTCAGCCAAAATAGTGTAGGGCACGATTGCCACATCCTTCATATCATGCCTCTAGGGGTTTGAATCTTGTTGGATTATCTAATCAAGGAACAAACCAATATCCTCATCAATCTTGCTCAACCAATTGAACTACAATCCTTTAGTGGGGGTTTTTATTTAAATTAATATCATTGAAAAACTCATAATTTCTAAGATTATTTTTCTAGTTATATTGAATATGTTTTTGATTAACTAAGTAGGAAACAAAGGTGCTGACCATTTACAACAAGCAGCCCCAAAGACAAAGAAACACAAGCCTAAAATATGCCGCTCACAACATTCCAAAGGTCATTAACATACCCTCGTACAACAAGTTCCAGGCCATGAACAAACCTCTTACAAAAAACAAACAACCCACATCAAGAGTGGGTGGGACTTTTGCCCACAACTGGAGGAAGAGTTTGTGAAGAGGAAATAGATCTTTCCCATGTCTAAACAATTCAATTTAGTGACCTTTACCCTAAAATGTACATATTTTTATCATTAAACACTTAAAAACTCACATTTGATTATTGAATTATCTTCAATTTTGTTTCCCCATATTTAACCAATACTACATGTACATAATCAAATATTAAGACAACAGTAGCTCAAGTTTAATGTATGAGATAAATATATTATGTTCATGCTCATGCCATTGTTGTCGTGATATGTATGAAAACAACTTTATTATGTATTATACTCATGCTTATGCTAATGTTGTAATAATGACTTTATTTTAGGTTTGTACCATTGGAGACCGAGTAGTGAAAACGAAAGGAGAAGTACAAGAAGCAGCCAAATGTGAATTCATACAGAATTTAGCAATATTAGAAGAAGAGTTGAAAGGAAAAAAATACTTTGGTGGAGATAGATTTGGATTGGTTGATATAGCATTTGTTCCTTATACGCTATGGTTTGATGTAGCCGAGAGTTTAGGAAGGTTTAAGATTGATTTGGAGGAGAAATTCCCAAATATTTGGGCATGGAAGAAGAGATGTTTGGAAAGGGAGAGTGTGAAGAAGAAACTTCCTTCCCCTGAAAAATTATTTTCTTTTGCAATTGAACTTAGAAAACTTGTATTAGGTGAGATTTAGAAGTTCAAATTAAGATGTAATAATGATAAAAATAAATGATTTCATATTTTTTTATTCATATTTGTACAAGTTCTTTCAATACGATCACAATGAATTTAGAGATCACAATCATATATATTTATCAAGTATTCTATTTTCATAAAATTAATATCATGTCCTATCATTGCATTGCAAGATAATGTTTAAAAAAGTTTCAAGTAATTAATATCATGTTTTATCTTTATAGATATATATTTTTTGATAAATAATAGGCCGGAGCCTTTTTTTTATTAATTTTTATAATAATATTTTACACCTCCGTTCAATGTGGGCATTGAAGGAAAAGAACAGAGGAAAGAAAAACCTCCGGTGTTGCTCGGGACTTGGAATTCCTACTTATAATATTTACATATCTCGCTTATATTTGCAGGTTAAATTTTGATGAGGGACAAGACACTTCATTTACATGTACATGCATATAACATGTGTTTTACATTACATTACATTTCCACCTTCACCATTTAGAGGCTTATGGAATTTCAACTAATCTCATATATTACATGAATATTTAATCATAGAAGCCTCCTTTTGCATTTCTGATAATGGATCCGCTCAAATTGTATTCTTTATTGGGACCATCCCGAATATATGCTCATTTTGATATTAACAACCCCGCCACCATCATTGAGGATCCTTCAACTATCGGCATACATAAACTCCTACCATTCTAGACATAATAATTAACTTACCATTCATGGCAACTTGAGTATTTGCTGCTCTGTAATGATTGATGTGGCTATATGAATAAGGTCTATGCCTTGTAAAAATTTTTATAATGTGGTGATCTAAGTATTAGTCTTGTAAGGTGATGATGCTTTTGGTGATGACTGCACTAGAAATTAATTAATTTGGGTGGTATAATTACATCACTAGTAAATTTTACCCTATTTTTTGACAAGAATTAGTCAAATTTTCTACACCAACTGGTCGAACAGATGACTAAAACTGTGGTCGATATTTTTTTGTTGATTATTCTATAGGGAAAATCATCATCAAAATTTTGACCCTACAAGTGGTCAAATTATCGACTGAATCAATCCCTTGGAACTAGAAGAATAAGACAAACTTTGGTCGGCATGGTCATTGAAATTGAGACCAACGTTCCACCAAACTTCGTCAAAATTGACATTGAATGCATAGCATTCTCGTCAATTCTACTGGTGTAAAGGTCGAAATTGAAACCATTGGTTAGTTGAAATATCCACCAAAGTTCGTTGAAGGGGCCGTCGAATGCATAGCATTCTCGTCGAACATAGTAATGTGTAAAGGTCAAAAAAGTGACCAATACTAACTTTTGGTTAAAAAAAAATGTGACCAGAAATGTGACATTTAGAAGATGGCATTGCTGACAATTTGAATTGGCAGGTTTGGGAGAAAGGCCTTGAAGACTAGGAATCTTGGGCACATGATGGGGAGCTTGACTTAGATGCATTTGCTCAAAAGAAGGGTCCCATGGAAGAGCAAGAACCACCTCTTGAGATGTCGATGCCATTATTACCTTTCCAAAAGGAGTGGCTAGCTTGGAGTCTAAAGTAAGAATAATATGAATTTAAAGGTGGCATGCTTGCAGATGAAATGGGAATGCGAAAAATAATTCAGGCAATATCCCTTTTTCTATGTAATCGTGACCTGTGACTGAAGGCACCTCTTACTGTGAACTCATCTAAGGTGTCAAACATTGAAGTGGGGTCCAGTAGCAAATCTAAGGTTCTACCTCAGATTAAAACCACACTTGTTGTTTCTCCAATGGTAGCAGTTATCCAATGGAGAAATGAGATTGCAAGGTTCACAAGTGAAGGAAGCACTAAAGTTTTGGTTTATCACGGTGCTAATAGATGTAAAGATATTACAGAATTTTCTGATTATGATATTGTTTTGACAACATATAACATTATTGAGTCAAAGCATAGAAAAAAAATGATGCCTGGAAAGGAGAGGTGTCAATGGTGTTGTAGATTGTTTTATCCAGAATGATTGGGCATACATGAGTGTTACTTTTGTGTGCCTTTTGCTATGAAATCTTAAAAGTAATCCAAAAAAGTTGGAATGCAATTAAGAAATATGCACCCAAATAAATGTACCTGAAAGAGGACATTACTAGGTTCCACTCCTTAAAAATGGATGCACATCGAAAATCAAAGAGAGTCTAATAGGGACAAATGAACCTCCAAAACCTGTGAAATGAACTAGGCAGTAAGAATTTTGTTGCTTCGCTTCCAATTTCAACAAATATGGAACATATTTTTATCCCTCGCCACTTAAGTATATAAAAATGATCTTATTTTCATCAATATTCATTGCAATAGCAGGCATATATTTTATACCTGATTTGCTAAACCATGGAGAGGCCTCGCTAAGCCATTCATACCAGTTGCAAATGCAAGATATGGATCTACCAGTGGACTCCCAACCTAGAAACCAATTCAGCAAGAAGAATGTAAATAAAAAATAGATACAAATAAGACATAAACATTAATCAATAATGCACAAATAATGTTTGAAGGAATATCACTTCACTATCACCAACACACTACATATGAAATGATATCCCCTTATTTTTGCAAGGAACCTGCTTTCACAAATTGTACCTTCTTATCTTGGTGCATTGTTCTTACTATAAAATAAGTTGCCAAATCAACTATTACAGACCTACAAGTTATGACCTTGATCCTTGAAACTTACCCATTAGTCAACATTCCAGCTTGAGTGCTAGGAGATCACATTGGACTCAATTATTCTTATACTTGTTTTGAAACTTTATTTGGCTTACCTATTAGTCAACATCCAAGTGTAATGAGCTCTAATTCTTGGGGAAATCCTCACCTTGATCATTAGACTTACCTCTATGTTACAAAACTACCCTCAATTGCAATATTGCAGGCCCTTTCCAGATCACTCTTGTAGTTGAAGTTGTTGAAAGTATGTGAATTGGAGACTATTGACCACATTTTCACTCTTAGTGCTATCATTGAAAGGGCTAATTATTGGTCTTCTAAAGTCTTTTGTTATCATTGACCCCATCCTACAACAGCTATTGCTCCATGAATATATTGGAGCATTGGTATTTTTGACACTCTGATTATGGCCATTATTAGACTCCATGAGACAGTTGTTGGACAATTCAGGAGTCATAATGGCCTCTCAGACATTTCCCAAAGAACTATTGAACTTAAGCAAGGCTGATTACATGCAAAATGAAAAAGACTAAGATCAAAAAGTTCAAGTAAGGGCTAAAAGAGGTGAAAATACACAATGTAAACATGACAAATCCTACTCACTAAATATTCCTATAGAGGAGAGAAAAAAGAGAAATGAAGCATTAAGGCTTCACAAGACTATAAGCATAATAAGGGCTACAAAAGAATGTAACCATGTCAAGTGCGAAGGTACCTCATAAGAGACATTTCTCTAAAGAAATTTAGCATTATCAAAGGAAAATCCTAAAGGAAATTATAGCAGAGAAAACTCTCATAAAAAATTATACTCTGCTGGAAATAGCCTCCAAATTGGGGGGAAACAACATTCACGTTTCCACCAAGGTCCTGCGAGTGGATGTTAGAATTGTGGGAAAGATCATTATGCTAGAAATTGCCCTGAGCCAAAAAACATCAATCTCCTCAAAAAGTTCTATGCTGTTAAAGATAACCAATGTTCTGATATACAAACATCGTTGTTTGATATTCAAGGTAAGTTCAATGGAAAAAATTGTTTCTTTTTTAGTTCATTTGGGAGGAATCCGATGTTATTAATTTTTTAACAGAATACCACAAGGTATTCAACCATCTGAACAACTGAGCTATTGACCATGTCTAGATCATTGAAGGCTAATAAAAAAGCATAAAAAATGTTTTATTACTTCCATGAGCTCTCCTTGCTCAATGACCCTCAATACAAAACAATTTAAGTCCCTTATTTAGTGGCACTTGTTGTCCAAATGATAACAAACACTAGAAGATGGCGATAACATATCAGCCTTTGAAAATCTACCTTGGAAACAAGAAAGAGCAATTCATGGTTTATGACTGCTACTCTCAAATGCACCTCCAAAACAATGGGGACTTCAGAATTGATAATGATGTATTTGCCATGTGCAATGTAAGGCTATTGCAAGGGAATCCACTAAGAGGGTTGTGAAAAGAAGTAGAGGATCTAGTGAAGAAGCATGGTTCATGGTATCTAAGGGCTTTAATATTTATATGGTTAGGGGTTTAGTGTATAGGCTTTTGGGTCTAAGGTTAATGGATAGATTTAATATTTATCATATAGGGTTTAAGGTTGACTATACAAGTAACAAGATTGAAGGTTTATCCTATATGATTTAGGGGATAAGGTTGAGGGATAGGGTAAGGGTTTAGATTTACAAGTTGATTCAAACATCATAGGGACATTTAAAACATCAAAATATGATTCACTGAAGGTCAAATCAAAAGACTCAAAATTGGCATTGGGGGTCATACATAGATACAAGACAACTTGGGAAGGTTTAAATATGGAGATAGGTAAAAATCATAAATGTAGGAAAACTTACCTCCAAGTCTTTGGTTCATGAACTGATGGTAGTGGATTAACTTTTTATCCTATTTACAAGGATACTTTTGTCATCCTTAGTGTATTTATGATGATTATAAGGGAGGTCAAGAAGAGCTTTTACAACATATTTTGTAAGATATGAATCATATTTGAAACTTAGAGCTTGTTGTAGTCTTTTGGCTTCAAGACATCATAATTTTTTCTTCATTGTGTGAATTCTGTCTTAACTTCATGTTTTTCCTATGGTCTGTCAACTCTTGTTTCGTTTATGTAATTATTGATTTACAATATTGATATTGATTTTGTAATAATTTCATTATTAATTGTTGATCTATTCTATTAAAAATCTAAAATCTAATTGCATCACTCTAAAAAATTTTAATCATTGCCAAAAACCTGCCTTTATTTTTCATTTAAAATCTAACTCATTTTAAATTTTAATATTACAAAATTAAAACCTTCCAACTTATCAATATAAGAATTTTTTTTTATAATAACTATAAATAAAACACAAATATACTATTGAATAAACTTCATGTAATGTAAAAAAATCATCATATACAAATAATTCATAATAGAATTGAAAAACTAGATCCACTAACCTATGAATCTTCATGAAAATCTCATGAATGCTTACAAAAATAGATCCTCCTTTGCCCTCATATGAGTAGGGAAACAATTGAAATGACTCTACTTGTTCTCCAAATGAAACTACAAACCTTCCTAAAACTATGTTTGAATCTACACCATTAATAGAATTAAAACCTGAAAAAAAGCAAGAGCCTCCACATGAATACATTTCAGACAAAGCACATCAATTCATGTGTTTTTTGTACGTCATTGGAACATGATGATGCATCTGTTACCTTAGTATTAGGACAAATCCTCTGGAGACCATATACTAACTCTCTCTTTGGCTTGAGCAGCCTGTAATTAGTACAGAACAACAATACATTATAAATGTATTTAACACTTCAAAAACATTCACTGCCACTTAGACAATTATATGTTTTATAGACAAAGAAGTGCAATGAAATTTAGTACTTACTGTTCGGTCCTAGTCACATCGATACACAATAATAGCCAGAACAATTGTCTGGACTGTTGTCCCACATATCATTCCAATCCATATCCCCTGTCATACAAAATATGGGATATCATGCTTTTAAATTTGAGAAAGCAAGGTTGAGAAATACAATCAAGAACAAGGAGATGATCAATTAATAAAATCTTTGTTTCTAGTTCTTATTCCCAGCTCTAAACAACCTTCCATTCTTTTGTTGAGTTTGTTCACAGGGTCTACTTGGAAGCAGAGTTATTCAGGGATGCGTAGTCAGGATTCAGGTCCATTTGACCCATCTTCGAAATGAGGATGTTCTAGGGATGTGATCACATTTTTCTGAATATTTCATAGTATTAATGTTTCAGTTTTGATAATTTATTTGACTTAAATTCTCATTTGAACTTCAAGATTCTATAATGTATATATACATGCTTTACTTATATTTTCATATGAATATTCCCTATATACATTAATCCCTTTCATGCTAGCCAATTCTGATAGAACTCAAACTCACCGAAACGCCCTGTTTAAACATCCAACCAAGCATCATTCCAAAGGGTACACCAATGACATAGTAACACCCAATATTGATGTAAGCAACGTAATATTGCCACCCTGATCCCACCACTACCCTTGAAACACAATAAGGAAGAAGAATGCCCAGTCAATATCATAAATGATCAAAAATTAAATGTGATTTGTTCAGTGCTGATAACTCTTATTATAATTACAGTTTTTTTATTCCTTTTGAAATACCTTATTTCTAGCATTGTCAGAAACATGTTTGACTTGAATAAGTTGGAGGAGCAAATACAGGGGTGCTTTACTTGAAAGTACTGGCTGAACATTGTTGAGGAGCACATAAAAGACCAGCAAAATTGATAGTTTAGAAAACGCTTCTATAACTATGGTACTAGTTGTGAAGACCAGAGTAAATTCCCGGAGAAGCAGAATAATGAGCAAACAAAAAACAAGGCCGATCATGGATGAAGTAATTGCAGAAACAATAATTGCAAATTTGGCTCCTTTGCCATTTCCTGCACCCAACTCATTGGCCACCCTCACACTACATTCACAATCAAACATATTAATTAACAATAAATACAAGGTAGATTTGAAGACATACAAGTTATTTGACAACATGATTTTATGTCAATCAGAGCATAATTTGATATTACTCAACATCAAAATTTTATTGTACATAAGGAAAACCTAATGGTTACATTCTGATTCAATGGGTCAATGAAATGGAAAGGTTCTATTTTGAACTCCATCCTAGTTATGACTAGAAGTCACCCATTGAAAAGTGGGTTATGCTAGAATTCAAGTATAGAAAGAAAAGATAAAGTTTATTTATAAGTCAAAAGCTTGAGATGTAGCTATCTAGATCATTGGTTCAGTTAGTCATTGTATTTAGTTTCCCTTTGTGGAACAAGGCCTTACAAAGAAAAACCCTAAACTACTTGAAATTGTACACAAATTTATTATAAAAATTGGACGTAAATGATAAACATTGCCATAAGAAAGATGAAAATAAGTAGACTAAGATAAGCATTTCATGCTTGGAACTTCTGCAAAAGAGTGACACAAATAGAGGCTGTAGTAGATTTTTAAAAAAAGTATTTGAGTTTGATTTGTAAATTACATATGAAAAATGAATCAATGAGTTTGAATCATAAATTATATAGTTGAATCGTAATAGAAATATTAAAAATTGAATTTTTATGAAAATTATTTCTTACATGTCAATTAATAAGCTAAAGGGGCTCTATAATAAATCGTTCATAAGACACAAAACTAACTGAAAGTTTTACAAATGGGATAGCAAGTTAAGTGGGCTTAATCTTAGGGAAACTCCATGGTTAAGCACTCTTGTTTTGGAGCAGTAGTAGGATGGGTAACCTCCTAGGAAAGCCCAATGTTTCACCTCTAAGAGTATCACCTAGATGCAATGAGTGTTAAGTGTACCAATCATTCCAATGAAAAAGATAGGTTCTTGTGAACTACTACTCATGAAATATGAGTGAATGAATTTAATTAAAAAATTACATAATTGATTTCTGATAGTATATCATAAATAACTATGTTCAAACATTAAGAATACAAAATTAATTATCATGTTAGCATTATGCATTTCATTATCATTTCAACATTATGCATTTCATTATCTTTTCAGCATTATGCATTTCATATGTCGAGAACATTTATAAATTTTGCATTTCATTTCAATACAGGGAATATTTAATACATAAAATATTCAGTACATACCCAGTAGCAATTAAAAAACCAAGTGGTATCATCAGCTCCCACCCATTGATGCTCATGCTGCAAAACACATATCAATGTTTTAAAAACATATTGTTTGCACCATTATATGAACTCTTGCCATTAATGAACATTAGAGAAATAGTTCTTTTTATGCATTTTTACTAGATAGAAAGAGAATCAATGGCAACAACCGAATCCGACAAATATCCTGTCAAGAGGACCAGTATTTTGTAATACCAATTCTCTAAACTATCCACAAGATGAAAGTATGTTAGCACCATCTAAACATTTTATAAATTCAGGACTCAAGATACCTACATACATTTATATCTTCCATAAAAGAACTAGCAGCTAACCATATCATGACACCGGATGCAACAAAGAGCTTGAAAAAAGGCCACAAGTCTGAGAAGCCATCTCTGGAGAGACCTGTCCATGTCAGCGGACAACCCCCACATGTGGCATACAAAATAGGCCAATTGTGGGCATCCACCATGCTAAATTAAATATAATTGCCACACAAATTAACCCCATCTCAAATTTACTAACAAATAACCAGCTCAGAAAAATGTGGAGCACCAAAGAGGCTGCAAAAGTCCACCCAATCACTATGTTTTTCAATTGGGTCTGCAAAAGTATCTGAACGGGAAAGAGGAAAACAAATGAGAAATGTTGGGGAATGAACTAGATTGAAAGTGTTCCTGTTAATTCAACAATGTCATCTGGCTGCACAAGAATCTTTAGGATAGGGGTTGCAAATATATACATTGGTAAGAGAAGAATTGCAACTCCAAAGATTACAATCCATGCTCATTGTAGATACAATCCTAACATATGATATTGCCGAGCGCCAAAAGCTTGGCCCCAAAACCAAGGCACCTACATGAAATAGTCATATATCAAGTGCAATAACATGATCAAGAGATGATTTAATCATTAAGAGTCACAACTACCAAGAAATAGAGCATCATGATTACATATGGAAAAAAGAGGTGTTACAGGTTTGCATCACACATGCTTAAGGCAAAAGTTTCTAAGACAACTGAAGAGAGCTGTAATTAATATGGAAAATTAATCAAATGTAAGCAACACATGGCATTAATTTTGATAGTTTGATCAAAGGCCACTTTTGCAGGCACCACCCACCAATCCTAGAAAGGAAATAGAGCATGTATAACCATATTTGTTTGTCATACCCTTTTTGCAAGGAACTCAAAAATTATTCAAATTAAACAAGTATGAACTATAAGAGACTAAGAAAGAAGGCAAAGGTGTTACCTCACTAGGATGATAGTAATAATGAGACAAAGAACCATGAAGACTAAATCCAAGGAGACCAGATCTGAACATCCGGGTTCGATCAAATTCAAAAATTAGTTTGCCTTCATAGCACTATCAAGTCAACAACATGAGCATTATTTTGTGTCTAGAGTGTCATCAATGTTTTTAAATGTAGAATGAAATGGTTGTAAGTATGCATTTTTACCACATGCAAATGATTTGAGATACAGACCTGTGCAATCCAATCTCCCAAGGAATAGACAACACCACTTATCACCATCTTTTCCAAAATAGGATTTGTCATAAAGCAATGTTAGAATAGTTACTAAAATGGTCATAAATTATGTTCTTATAGTAAAGGAATACTTTGATATAAGAAAAAAACTACACAATATTAAAACATGACATTATGCTTTAAAAACTAAAAAGGTACCTGTAACGAAGAACTTCATTTCGACTTGCTAATTGGTTGTCACTATTAACTCTAAGCTTATCTTTAAAGTTTGAGCTTCACTTGGTTTCGAGAATAATTTAATATTCTCTACTAAACAAGGCCAACCACATGAAGGTGGAAGCTCATTTGGCCTCTCTCCCCTCTAACATCACTCTAAATTCCCCATTAACATTTAATAACATTCATTCATTCATCTATTTTTGAAATATAACATTCAATCATTATAATCACATGATAACATTCATTAACACATAAAATTCATTAACACAACATTCATGAATAATTCATTAACACAAAATTCATTAACACACAACATCATGAATAATTCATTAACACATAAAATTCATTAACACACAACATTCATGAAGAATTCATTAACACATCATTCATCAACATTACTAGTACAAAATTACATCCATTAAGACAATGTTCTTTCATTAGCAAAAAATGTTAATTACAATCATTTCTTTTTGGGTTTTTTGCGATTTTTTTTAATCATGTAATTTATAAGAGGAAGATCAATGTCCTCATCATTCCCCTCCTCTACTGATTCTAATTCCAACGTATGTCTCCTCCTCATCTATTCAGGAACACGAGGCCGTTGCGCCAAAGGGGGGTCCGCTGCAATAACTACTTCATGAGTTAAATTCACACCATTTTATATTAGTGAATTACAAGTATTTATTTAAGTAAAAGAACTATAAATCAAAAAATTAATTTTAAAAAATAAAACATAGATTTTATTTACCTGAATGTGCCACATGATCTACATGGTGATCAGTCTGAACATCCTCTGACACTTGTTTAGCATGACATGATTCTGTATCCTCTAAAATATACACAAAAAGGTTACACCAAGTTCAATTTAAGATGTTAAATTGTATTAATAATTACATAATTAGTTTTAAATAGAAAATGAGCACCTCCATCGACAATACGATGCACATCAGGGGCTTCATCATGCGACGTATGATCTGTGTCACGATTAAGAGGCTGCATTGCAATGTCATGCACATTATTATCAAATATATTGTTGCTCAAGTATTCAATTTCTAATATATTTTTTAGCATATTTACCTGTGCACATGATGAAGGAGACTCTTCGGTTGGGCCAGTGGAAGCTTGCCGTAGGCGTTCAACCATGGCTTGATAGCCTTCCTTGAAGGCAATTTTTTTGTGTTCTGTCGTGGCCTCTAAATTAAATTCAGAGCCCTGCATTTTTTGATTAAACAAAATTATTTACATTTTATAAATAATTTTTCTTTGCAATTCATTTACTGCTACTTACAATTCGTGCTTTAATTTTGGAATATCCACAAGAGCCAAGTCTGTGCTGCCCAATCTTTTGCAGCCTGGCCTTTGTTGCCTTTGATTTGTCCTACAACCTATGAAAAGTTTGAAATATGTTAGATGATATAGATATAAAGATCACTAATTAGTACATTATTACATTGTACTAGTAGTTAATACTATTGCATACATTCTTCTCTCATTTGCTGGTGTAATTCCTCTTTGAGCATCCTCTTTCTCCTTTGCATCCAAAATGAACTCATTCCAATCCCTCACTGGAATAAAGGGAGGACGCTTATACTTTGGGTTTTGGACGAGACTCTTTCTATATGAGTCCCTCACAGTCTTAAGATGTTTGCAAGCTCTTTCTAAAATTTTCTTCTTGTCAAAAATATTATTACCAAACTCATGCTCTAAATCTTTAATGAGCTGATCTTTTAATTTTTTGTCTTGCAAGTTCCACCTTTTAAGAAAAAACACAAAATTGTTAGATATAGTAAAAGAAAAGACCCGAATGAAAGGAAAAATAATGTACCAATTAATGATATGAAAAAAAAAAAGTGGAATAAAGTTAGTTCACTTATGATGTTCCACCTTGTACATATGGTGGGTCTGAATATATGCAGTGCAAGGTCATAAAGCGTCCTATAAAATGAATCGTTTCCTGCAAAAACTGTCATGAGATAATCAATCCAAAACTTGTTATGAATAGGTAAATGCATATTACAATATAAAAAATAATTATTTAAAGTACTTGGAAGCTTAGGACATTTTAAAGGCATCGATTCATTATTGTCAATCAACAATAACATCTACATAACTCTCGTGCTAGAAACATGGGTAGATCCAGAAAATGATGGTAAATTATCACCAATACATGTACTCTGATCTATATCTGGCATACCAGATGATGCCGCCGGTGTATCTCCTACTCCAAAAAAATAATCCACTATGTGATGCACCCAAGATTAAAGTACAAATTATCAAATCATAATTAACACAACCAAATATAGCAAAACAAGGATTTACTAGCTGGCATAGACCGTGAAGGCGTCAATGTTTGCATGCCCCTTGTTGCCGACATTGCACTCGGCAATCTCGGATGGACGTCTGTCGACCTCCTAGGAGGAGTCTCCTGCACTTGATGACCTGAAAAATACATTGTTAGCAAAGACATTCTGAAATAATAAAAGTACGAGTTAACTTAAGAAGTTTTTGAATGTTCCAAAGGAAAAATTCCTTGTAACTTGTCAACTAAAGGATTATTTTACCTGAGGCGGCCGGACCTCTGCTAGTACCGACCTCACTGCGTTGTCCTTGACTAGGTTCTAGATCAATTGCCAAAAATTCCTATAACAAGAATACATTACATTATTTTACTTTACAACATAAAAGAGTATAAAATATAAACCTTTATTAAACTTTTGTTATAACTAAAGATTCATTACTGCTTACTTCATAATGACATGCTTGCGCTTTCAATTCAGATAGCCTCTTCAACATCTCCTCGGTTGGAATATTTGCTTCATCCAAAATTCTCATTATTTCTAAATTGATTTTTTTAAATTTTTTCCTCAACATAATTGTTACATTAGGCATTCCTGCGATATCATCATCAGAAGGGGTAGCTATTTCCTCTGTACTTACTGCAGGTTCTTTTCCCCTATCTTGAACATCAAATTATGATAGGAATATCAGTAAAACTACCATAAAAACTCCAAAACCATAAATAAAATAACGTAATAATATAACATTTTTCAACTATCTAATTTGTACAATTTCAATAAGGTTTACCCTTGCTGAAGAATGGGTGGGAGGAGCATCCTCATGGCCTCTATCATGTGTGGGATCCATATCATCCTGTGACAAAGATTAAATATAAAAACTTTAGCGAGCTGAAAGCAATAGACTTAGCAAAAAAAAACTTATTAATAAAATGATATATAGTACTTATCACCCTCATGATAGTAACTTTGTTTGTATCTATGCGATTTAAATGGTAATCTATTAGCACTTCTTCCCCTGCACTTATTTATTTTATCACACATACAAAAACTTGATTCCCCTCACGCGCCTCAAATATGCAATTGGGTTGCTTATTAGTTGAGGAAGGTCGCATACTATTTATAAAACCTGCAATATTACCTGTTGCTTTTGGTCTCCCATCAATGTACATTACAAATATTTTATTTTGATCATTTTCTTTCCATTGTATATAATTAGCTGATAGTGCATATCTACGCATACTTTTTTTATATTGAACAATCCGTATCCAATCGTTGTAATTGTAACATGGACCGACATACTTGAACAATTCAACAACTTTGTTGTAACATACTTTTATCCCATCCATGGAAAATTGGCCCAAACCATGTAATGAGGATGGAGCAATGCAATATATCCTCTCATTAACACAAAAATCAGTGTTAATTGGAGGTAGCTCATTGGGTACCCATTCTTTCTCAATGTGTGTGTACTGAAAGGGTACCTTGATGTCACCTTTGGTCTCATCATCATAAGAACATGACCCCCCATTAGCAAGGAAAAATTGCATGCATTTATCAATTTTTTCTAATCTTTTGACCTTTAGTTGATCTCCCTATTTTAGCTGTACTACATGTAGAACTTTCATCTAGCATTCCCTCATTTCCCTCATTCGATGTAGATAGATCTGACAAGTACCTATTTGGTGGGTCCTGCAATCCATCAAATGAGATATTGTCACTTCCCCGCTTCAAATAGAATTTTGATAATATTTAAATAATATATATAGAATATTCAAGTCATGACCCATACGTACGGTTCTTCTTTATCTATACGTGGGAGATATAAAATGTACTAAGTTGAAAGTGATTATATAATTATATTTATATACGGTTCTTCTTTGTCTATATATACATTATATGATTATATAATATGTCTATTTATAACATATGTGCTCAGTGATAAACAAGAAGAATATAAGAAAATTATGTCTATTTATTGACTTATACTTGCTGATCCATGTCACTGTGCATGATCCACGCCAAAGGGGTTAAATTTTCTGCATATGTTAATCATTTATCTTAAGTTAGCTAAAAATTACATGATACATATGCTGCAAATAACTTAGAAGACAACATGAACAATATGCAACATCGTAAACATGAACAAATTTACCTTATATATGGAATGCAAGATCATCAACAGAAGGAGTGACGATGTCTGTAGTCAATTGCTTGTTTGCAAAAAGGGTGATAATCAAACACAATATATACATGTATCAGCAACAATTAATTGAGCATCGTAAGCAAAACATTGGTAATTATAAATCACATATGTTGTACTAATCATTAGAATTGAACACAATAAATATGTAATCATTACAATTGAAATCAATAAATCATGTCAATCATTTCATTGATCATTTCAATCATGTCATTGATCATCATCATCATCATCATCATCATCATCATCATTATCATCATCATCATCATCATCATCATCATCATCATCATCATCATCATCACCACTATCATCATCGCCATCATCACCATCATCATCGCCATCATCATTGCCATCATCATCATCATCATCATCATCATCATCATCATCATCATCATCATCATCATCATTATCACCACCATCATCTTGATCTTCATCATTTTCTTCTTCATCATCTTCAATATCTTCTTCTTCCATAACATTATACTTTATCGACCTTCTTCTTGGATCATGTCTAACAATAAATGACCAACCCTGTTTATGTGGAACCTCTGAGTAAAACACTTGCTCACATTAGCTTGGAAGAACATAGGGCTCATCTCCAACTGGCTCAAATGACCTTGTATTAATCATTGTAAATCTATTATCATGTTGAATAATAGTTCTATCTGGATCATTTTGATTCAGTCGTAGTGTGCATCATTTGATGATGAATATAACTACTTTGAAGGAGTTAAAGTCGCACTCAATTATATCATCCAAGATGCCATAGTATAGATTTTGAGATTGTTGAGGATGTATGTCGTTTCTAGATGATATATTGGTGACCTCAAAAACTACAGTTATCCCATAATCATAAGTTTTCTTTGTGTCATCCAACTTTTTTATGTGAAATTTGTGGCCATGATAGTACATAGCTTTGTGGTGCTTGACCTACAATTTTTCAAGCGTGTGTAAATTATTTGCATCGTGAGTTGATACCAAACATATGAGTCATGATCATTAATAAATTTGTACGTACCTCTCTACCACTTAAACCATATGCTAGATCAATTACCATTGGCGTAACATTGGAATCTCCATTACAATGAGCTTCTCTAACCAATGAAGCAACACCTTCCCATGTTAATGAGAAACCATTTTGTTGACATCATTTAATCCATACCGTCATCCAATCAAGATTGTTCACAATATACAAATATATTGCATCCCACTCTCGACCAACTGTATAAAAAAAAATACACCAATTATAAATAACTTATATTGAAGATTTATAAGAATTAATTAACTACAATAACATCTTAGATTTACCTCTCACTTTCCTCAATATACCTTTTCCCATCAAGTACTCCCCTTCAAATTTGTTAATGGAGTTGGGATCCCAGATATGATCTACATGGATCTTTGCTACAAACTTAGGAAGATATTCACTAATGTACAACATGATCTGGTATACCATATATCCCTCTACCATAGAACCCTCAGGATGTGCTCTCTGTCGAACAAAGCCTTTCAAAAATTTTAAGTGCCTCTCAACCATCCACATTGACCTAGTTGGTACAGGTCCACACAATTCAATCTCCTCAACTTGATGTATGAGGTAGTGTTCTTGTGCATTGAAAAAAGTTGAAGGTAGACACTTTTGCATTTCACACATAAGAAGATGAATTTTTCTCTTCCAATATTTTATATCTTCTTTATTGATTTCTTTAGATGACAACCACCTCATGTATTTTCCAAGATCATATATAACTTGTTTGACACTGTTGGTGAAGTGGTGTGGGAGAGATAGAGGTAGAACGTACTGCAATATTTGTAAAATGATCTTGTCAATATTTTATAAAAGAATACAATGAAAACTACATGCAGTATACAAATATATAGTGAATAAAAAATAACATGAATTACCTTAATAAATGTATGCCAATCATGTGTTTTCATCCTTAGCCCAAATTCACTTTTCTTTGATATGAGATTGTTTATGTTCGCAGCAAATCCTGTGGGAAATTGTATTTTTTTTATGACTTCTTTTATAACATTGCTCTGCTGCTCCGAAAATAACCAACTAAGGGCACTTGTATCAATCTAGTCTCCATTTTTATTTGATCGAATGACATTTTTCATTGCATGGTTGGATTCTTCAATGTCACTACAAATTTTGACAATTTTTTCTGTCACGCCTTCCATCCAAGATTTTCCATAATGTCTCTGTTACATTCTTTCCAATATGCATATGATCAAACAAATGCACGATTGGGAGTTTCTCATAGTATGACAACCTACTAAATTACCTAGGATAAATTTTTAGTCCTTTTGGAAGTTGGTCATTGATGCCTTGACAACCTTCACAAGCATTAATTACATCATCATTAAACAAAACACAATATCAAAATATAAATTTGAAACAAAAACCATCAGATGGAATGACATTACCTCGACGATTTATTTTATTGTATGTTGACTTCCATAGGCGAGGTGTTATTCTCTGTGGATTTGATGTAGTCTCTTCTTTCCCATTAAAAAGATATTTTTCAGTAATTCGGTACTTATGATTTCTGTGGAGAAAGTGTCTATTCTCATCAAACACCTGCTTTCTTAAACTTTTTGAATGATGAGATTTCATCTTTGGACCACAAACTGGACATGCAAATTTTCCCTTTGTCTGAAGACCTACAAGATCGTGTATAATTGGATTAAATGTGTTAACTTTGTGTTAGCACTATAACATACCAAAAAAGAGGTGTTAAGAAGAGAACATACCACAAAAATGTGTTAGCCCAGGGGCATCATGTATTGTCCATACAAGCATTGCATGGAATTGAAATTGTCTTTGTCCTATTAGTCTAGAAATATCATACATAGTGATCCCATTCCATAACACCATCAACTCGTCGATAAGGGGCTCAATATATACATTCATATCTTTAACTTGGTACTTACCTAGTTGAATGAACAAAAATATTACATAATTATTATGACCATTTTGATGGATTATTTATAATAAATTAATTTAGATGACTATTAAATTAAAAAATACCAGGAACAATCAATGCCAACATTATGTGCTCCCTCTTTATGGACAACCGAGGAGGAATGTTATTGTTGATAACAAAAGCAAGCCAGACTGAGTAAGTAGATCTCATCTCTCCAAACGGATCGACACCATCCGTTGCCAATGAAAGCTTGAGATTACGAGGTTCTTCTTTAAAGTGTGGCCATTTTTCCTCTATTTCCTTAAATGCTGAACCATCAGCAGGTATTCGCATAATGTCATCTTGACTTCTATTGCGTGCATGGTAATCCATAAATTGTGCCAAACTATTGCACCTGAATAATTGTTGCAGACGTGAAATAATGGGAATAAACCGAAGAACCTTGCGAGACACCTTTTTTGTTATTCGATCTGATTGATATCTACTAATATGAAAAATAGGGCATTCTGTTGCAAATTCATGCTGTTTATGATATATAATATGGTCGTTCGGACATGCATGTATTGTTTGATACTCCATTCCAATATCTTTCATAATGGAAAATAATTCTTGGTATGAGCGAGGTAGAATGTTTGATGGTGGTAACAAACACTCACCTATCAACCTACGACCAAAAATATAATTTGTTAATTTAAAGAATATTAATTGCTACATGATTCACCCAATGTTAATTGTAAGGGAATTACGACTAAAATAATGAAAAAAGATGACATACCTTAATAGACATGTTATTGCTACGTTGGATAAACCTTTCATAACCTTCAAGTTTACGAACAAAAATACAATGACAAGAAGAGTTGTTTGGGAGCCCTCATATAGGGGCTCGTGTGCCTTCTCAAGTATAGGTACATCAAGGTTTGCGTCAACATCATCATCATCATCATCATCTTGATCATCGTGATCTTCTTCATCATCGTGGTCTTCTTCCATGGGATCATTACCTTCTACTTCTATATTCACACCTCCATGTTCCCTCATTTGGTAATCCACATTCTCCGGATTGTCATGGTCCATAACATGAAACCTAGGGAGGTTGACCTATATGAAAATGATGAACTTATATTAACCATGACCATGATGTCATTATAAAATCATGTCTTATGTATTTTATAAATTATTAAAATACATACCAATGGACAAAATTTGTTTCCCCCTTCAATGTGACCATGTTGCCTACAATTTTCTTTAGATGTTTTGATTAGATATCTTTGAGTCTTTAAGCCCTTACAAATTTTGCAAGGACAATAACCTTTTCTTTTTAAGTTAGACCACAGTCTAGCAATTGTCTCCCTATTTTTTTGTGCGTTGATATCATCAGACATGGTCTTTCTTGAATGAAATGACTCATTGGTGGAAGAAGGATGATTTGTTTGCAACCTGCAGATACAAATCATTACTGAACAACCATTTTCTCAACTATAATTTTCTCAATGCAAAGGGACATTTATCATACCAAATCAAAGTTTAGAAATGGATGGTTTTGATGCTTTGCCATTACAATAATTGAGCATTCATCATTTGGTATTGTATATTCCATTTAAGTATGTCAACAATGTTCAAAATGCTATCACCAAGTACAGACATAGGAAATAAAAAAGGGACAAAAGACAAGAAATAAGAAAAATCATTACGACTATAGAAAATTTGCATGTTCACAATACTACATGTGCATATAAGAGTCGATCAAAGAAGGTATATGCATAGGTGAAAAAAATGTAGATTTATCAACCAAGCATTATTGGGAGCTCGACCCTGCAACAAATGCACTTGTGATGATATTTCACAATAGTACATGTGTTGCAGGGTAAGCTCCCAGTAGTGCTTATACAAATATGCATGTTCATTACCTGTGCATGTTCATTACACTGAAAAGAAACTCCACGGGATATAGTAAGAAAAGAATGGAGAGGGTAGACCAGTTTCTATCGATAGTGATGTAAAAGACAAGACACAAAATGCAATATATATTTTTATCTGGTGTGTGCCGAAGCCTTGAAACTCTTGTCAATAATTGATGTATATATTCAAGATATACAAATGAATATTTATAATTATATATAGAAACATTATACACATGATACAATAACAAGTAAAATAATTATGAAATGAGTGAGAAACAGTAATAAAATATACAAGTTACTCTTCATAAGGAAGAGATAAGAAAATTTATAAATCAATTGCAATGCTGGTAAGCATTGCGTGACAACAAACAATACTGTAACACATCTATGAGTCTATGAGGTAATAATAATTTATAGAAGGAGTCTATGAGTTAATACTGATTTATAAATCAATTGCAATGCTGGTAACACATCTATGAGTCTATGAGTTAATAGTGATTTATAAATCAATTGCAATGTTGGTAAGCATTTATGTGACAACAAATAATACTATAACACATCTAGTTAGCACTCTACCCTTTCCTTGCTATACGACCTACAAATTAGATTTGTACGGTTGGAAAACAAACTTAGAAATCAATCACAAAACCCTCAAAACTATAATCAAAAGGGATGGCCTCGTACTGGTAAAATGTATGGCCAACATGAGCATTTCCAATGTCATCTAAAACAACATCATCAAAATCTTTAAGTAAAATCTTAGACTCTAATATGAAGCACAACTATGGATTCTAAATTTGTATGTTTACCTTCCAAATTTGTATGTTTTCTAGTAAATGGAAATAAGACTGAAATTCATGACACACCTAAAATTTGTATATATAATTTCCAAAAGGTTAACACCTACATAAATCTTGATATCATCACAATATAACATTATGTCCAACATAATTTCTAATATAACAAGAGTTGAAAACCAAACAGGCCTTACAAGATAGGTTTTTCCTTGCCGTAGCCACAATTCGTACACAACATACAATCATCCAACCCTACCATGGTACCCCTTCTTTCTTCTCATATTATTTTCTTAACAAGTTTATGGTACTCAAGAGGTCAATAAATATCATGAAACCATAATATAAAAATGGTGCAAAAATAAAACTTGGGTCTCAATATGGAAACTAGTTGGGTTCCACTTCAATATGGTTCAATAATATTGTGTATCCCCACTCTTATATAACTTAGTCACGGTCTTAATTATATAAGGATATATACTTACTCTTTTATGACTTACCAAACCCTTAAGTGCACTTAGAGACTTGTCTCACCAAACTTATTCCAAGACTCCTAAGTGGTGTTTTTTATCTAATAGGCTTTTATTAACTTAGATTCAAAGGTTTTTAAGATTCTTAGTCAAACCCATGTTCCCAATATTCCAAATCTTCTTAATCAGTCCCATAGACCTAATTGCAATTCTAGTAGCCCTGCAATAGGATACAAACCCAAATAACTTCACCTTTTCCCAAAGCACTTGACAAAGAAAAAGAATTTATGAATACCCTTTTCCAAGTACTAAAATATATCAGAAACTTACTATGGGCTTCTTTGGACCAAGTTTGACTGTTCCCACATAGTGACCCTTAAATAACATGAAAAACTACCAATTTACAAAGCATCGTCACTCTCCCTTTATCCTTATCACTCCAAACTCTCAACAGTGTTATATAATGGTTAAAAATGAACAAATTTTGAAGGGATAAGACTCAGTCCACTGGGAACCCCCAAAACCCCAATTTGGTACTTCTAAACCCTCAATGCAAGGGTTTCTCAAATCTCCTATCTCCAATTCGTTCTAGGTTCAACAAGTGATTTTTTTACCATGAAATGACCATTATATGATGATCCAAATCATAATATATTCTCCTCCTTCGGATCAATTTGCTACTGTTGCACTGTACCTACAAACTTCATCAAAGAAACCCTCACTATTTCATTACAGTCAATGGTGATTAGCACTGTTCCTGCATAAAAGATGTTAGAATATCATAATACATGTTAGATGAATGCTTCCCATGAAATCTAGGCCCTTGGAATTCATGGGAAGACCATATCTTGGTGAGAACCTAGACTGTTGCAAAAGAAACTCAAAACTTATAGCCTGTCAAGTAACCCCGGGTGTCTAAACAGTTAACACGACATATACAAAATATATCTAGGCCAATAATTGATGACAGTGAACTTATAATTCATCACAATGAATGGAAATAGGCTTCTAGTATATCTCTACACTTCCCACAATGAAAACTTGTTCAAATTTGCAGAGAATCAAAACATTTTATGTTATATTGTGAATGAAAACTTGTTCAAATTTGCAGAGAATCAAAATATGTTATATTGTGATGATAGCAAGATTTATGTAGGTGTTGTCTTATTTCCATATTATATGACCTCAAAATCCATCAATCAATGTTTACAAACTTGTATTAATCACAATGAATATTTGAGCCTTGCAATCTTAGGATAATTCTCAAAGATATGCTCATTATTTTATAATATCCCAATCCCCTCATATTTCTATTTTAAAATAATCTATTTTTAATTCAAGTTTATACTACAATTAAGTATATATCCTTATATAATTAAGACCATGAATAAGTAAAGTTACATAGCATATCCCCACTCTTATATAAACACTTAGCATATATAGAGACAATGAAATATAAGCATACATATTGCACCTATAGCAGCACTTGCAAAGGAAAAATATTGTGAATGGGAGCATAATTTTGGGAAAGGTCTGGGATGGAAAGTAGTTGAATTGATAGGTGAGACTACAACTGATTTGAAGCTATTTGAGAAAGGTCGGATTGTTATAAGTACACCTGAGAAATGGGATGCTTTGTCCCGCAGATGGAAACAACGTAAGCATGTGCAGCAAGTCAGCTTATTTATTGTGGATGAACTTCATTTAATTGGTGGAGAGGGTGGTCCCATCTTGGAAGTAATTGTTTCTAGAATGAGGTATATTTCAAATCAAATTGAAATTGTATTCGAATTTTTGCTCTTTCTACTTCACTTGCAAATGCTAAGGATCTTGGTGAGTGGATTGGAGCTACTACACATGGGCTTTTTAATTTCCCCCTGGTGTCCGTCATGTACCATTAGAGATTCATATTCAGGGTGTTGATATAGCCAAATTTGAAGCTTGAATGCAGGCAATGACCAAGCCAACTAATACATCAATAATTCAACATGTGAAAGGAGGCAAACCAGCTCTAGTGTTTGTGACAACAAGAAAACACGCACGGCTTACTGCCCTTGATTTATTAACTTATTCAAATGTAGATGGTGGGGAAAGATCCCAGTTTCTTCAATTTACTAAAGAAGATTTGAAACCTTTCATTGCCAAAGTGAAAGAACCTACTTTGAGCCATGCATTGTCTAATGGAATTGGGTATTTACATGAAGGTCTAACTTTGGTAGAACGGGAACTTGTAGCTCAGTTGTTCAGTGTAGGGGTGATTTAGGTGTGTGTTGCAAGCAGTTTGATGAGTTGGGGGTTGTCTTTGTCAGCACACTTGGTGGTTGTCATGGGTACACAATATTATAATGGACAGGAAAATGCTCACACAGACTATCCTATTACTGATCTTCTCCAAATGATGGGGCGTGCCAGTAGACCTCTGCTTGATAATGCTGGAAAATGTGTAATTTTATGCCATGCACCTCGTAAAGAATATTATAAAAAATTATTATATGAGCCATTTCCTATTGAGATTCATCTTGATCACTTTCTCCATGATCATATCAATGTTGAAGTTGTCGTGGGCACTATTGAAAGTAAGCAGGGTGCTGTAGACTATCTTACTTGGACATTCTTCTACCAAAGACTCACACAGAATCTAAATTACTATAATCTTCAGGGTTTCAGCCATAGGCATTTGTTGGATCACCTTTCTAAGCTTATAGAGAGCACATTGAGTGATTTGGAATCAAGCAAATGTGTTGCCATATAAGATGATATACAATATCTCCTTTGAACTTAGGGATGATAGCATCTTATTACTACATTAGCTACACCACCATTGAACTCTTTAGCTCATCCTTGACTGCAAAGACAAAGCTAAAAGGGCTTCTTGACATTCTTGCTTTTTCTTTAGAGTATTCATAGCTTCCCATATGGCCAGGTGAAGAAGAAACTATAAGAAAATTGATAAATCATCAAAATTTTGCTATCGACAAACCAAAATATATTGATCCACATGTAAAGGAAAATGCATTGTTGCAAACTCACTTCTCAAGGCATGTTAAAGCTAGCAACCTAGCACTAGATCAACGAGAAGTGCTTCTTTCTGCTAACCGGCTTCTTCAGGCTATGGTGGATGTTATTTCCAGTAATGGCTAGTTGAATCTAGCTCTTGCAGCAATGGAATTGAGCCAAATGGTTACACAAGGTCTCTGGGACCGTGATTCTATCCTGTTACAACTTCCACATTTCACCAAGGAACTTGCTAAGAAGTGCCATGAAAATCTAGGGAAAAGCATTGAAACTATTTTTTATTTAGTTGAGATGGAGGATGATGAAAGGCATGAATTGTTACAGATGATAGATTCACAACTGTTAGACATTAATCATTTTTGTAATTGCTTCCCAAACATTGATCTAGCATATGATATAGTTGAGAGTGATGATGTGAGGGCTAGAGAAAATGTAACAATGCAGGTCACTCTAGAAAGAGATCTTGAAGGTAGACAGGAGTTAGGTTTAGTTGATGCACCGAGGTATCCCAAAGCAAAGGAAGAAGGTTGGTGGCTAGTAATTGGGGATTTAAAGAGAAATCAGTTGCTAGCCATCAAGAGGGTATCACTAATTAAGCACCAAGCAAGTGTTAATGCCCTTGCATGGGCTCCTCATAGCTCTACTCATATTTGTACTGTAGGAGATGACTCGCAAGCTTTAATATGGGACTTATCTTCCATAAAGTAGCCTGTCAAAGGAGGTCTTTATCCAATATTGGCCTACACCGCAACTGCAAAAATCAATCAATTATAGTGGTCTTCCACACAATCAGATTGGGTTGCAATTGCATTTGCAAACAAACTTCAGATATTAAGAGTTTGAAAATGTTTTAGATGCCTTTTGTATTAAAATTGCCCATTGATAGACTTATGGGTTTTCTATTTAAATATTGTATTATCTCATTCTAGAGTCTCAAGGCCTTTATTGGTTTGGATTTCCCATATTATAAAGCAATCTGATCAATCCTATGGTTGTAACATTTGGGACATTTTTCTGCCAAAAGTTTTCTTACCTCATCCTCATGTAGAACATATTTCAAAATCTATTTCGAATTCCTTTTGTTTTCGGTGTCATGCATAAGTGAGATGAGCGACAAGTACTTGTTTATGTTGCATCCTGTGTTTTACTGATTTCACACTTGCCAACCAATTTACAATTTTTCTACTAATAATATTTGGAGAATAAAATAAAAATATGCATTCATGACATTACTGTCAAAGAGAGTTTAGCAGACTTTCAACTGTGTTTTGATTCTTCTGATGGTATTTCGTACAGCCGTGGGCACAAGTGCTTCAACCATGAAATATGAGCCTAAGACATGGCTTGAATAAGGTTGGCGTTCTAGGCAGCTACTTAGGATTTATTTTTATAGGAAGAGGTTATGGATAAAAATAAAAGTGTTATAGGATTAATTGAAATCTTTTTCTGAAAAATAGCAGTACCAATTTTTGAGGATGTCAAATTTGGACAGTAAAAAAGGTAGGCACTAGAAATTAGTAAATTACCCCACCCAACTCTAACCCAACTCCAACCCAACCCAACTGTAGACTTTTTTCCTCACCACTTAACTGCATAATCTTAAGTATTATAGCAACTGGAGGAACTGGTCTGCCCCAAAGATTGTAATGATGAATTACATAATGGTTAAATTGAGTTCCTGCAAACTCTGTAAGATTTTTGAAACTCATCAATAATGAGAAGCTCTAAGCTATGAGACTTATGTAGCCAACAACAAAACTCTGCAATTAGTTATGATCACCTTTTCATGTAAAGATGGAAGAAGCACATGAAAAGGATGAATAGAGTAAGATAATAAAATGAATGTCTAATATTTACAATAGTTAAATGTGTATTTGACTCATTATTGTACAAAATCTCTCTATGTTTTTGTTTTCTTTGTGATTATTTATTGTATTGGTGATTTGGATCGCTGTTAACAGAGATATGATCCTCTGAAACAACGTTATGAAGCATGCCTGTTCTTTTTCATAAGATGCAGAGATCTGAAGGAAAAGAAGTTGAAACTAATTTCCTAAGTTAACTAGTCCATTTGCATTTTTTCTGCAAGATAGCACAAGGGGCTTTTAATGTAGTTTGCAGATCACCATTAATGACAGCTCATAAATATTAAAACTATAATATTATTGAAGTACATATTACAAATATCAACTGGGAAAAGTGAAATAGAATAGAGTAGGCAGTATAATCTCCATTTTTCATCATATTTTACTCTCCGAGTTCTGACCCTACAATATTATTTTCACCATTGATGACCTTAAGTTTATGTTGAGAGCCATTTTATGTTTGGTTGTAATTGTTTTGCTGCGCACAATTCATTTGCTGTGGAAATTGAGGAAGGGAGTGACATGGTTTACAACAATACATATTACCCCTCCCAAGTAGATCCAATAAGATAAAAAATCAAAGCAACTAACACACTGAAGAACAAATTATATTTTTTGTGTGGATTTACTTTTGAAAGTAAATAATTCAAAATACAATATATTGGGATGGAAATTAGCTTAGATTTCTTATAGGAAAAAATGCGGCCTCTAAAACATAGAGGAAGACTAAAGTCAAGCTTGAGTTTATTGCACCTTCAGAGCTTATAGAGAAGACATATACACTATATTTCATGTGTGATTCATATCTTGGGTGTGATCAAGAGTATAATTTTACAATCAATGTGAATGAAGCAGAAGATGAAGAAAATGAAAAGGAATGAATGCTAACTTCACTTCCTAACCTCAAGTGCTGGATATGTTGCTAGCGTAGGGTTTTTGCGTGCTGCAACCAACTCTTCATGATCTTCCGTTCCAGCTCCATTCCAAATATGCTACTAGCGTAGGGTTTTCGTGCGCTGTAACCATCCATATAATTTGCCTGTAAAAATGAAATGAGAATTGAAATGTTTTTTTAAAAGTTATATGCCTGTGTTTGTCGATATTTTGACCAACATGGTATTGGTCAAAATTTTGAACAACACGGGCATGGATTTAAAAAAAAACAACAAAATTTTCCTTCTATAATGCGACCAACTTAAACCTTTTTAATTAATGGTCGATAATTTTCATAGAAAAATGAGGTAAAATGTACTAGTACATATTAAATTTTAATTTTTTTAATTAATATAAATTATATCTTAAATGATATGAATTTCAAACATATATAGGGGTTTAAGTCTGTTATAAAGATGACATTATTTGTTATTAATTCAGCGTGGACTAATAGTTGTTATAGTATAGGTTAATATTATAAGAATAGTAATTGTGAGTTTAAAGCTGTTAGTCTGGGTCACCAATACTAATAATTGAGTGAAATGTATTCCTTAGATTTAAATAGTAGTATTTGTGAAATGTATTCCTTAGATTTAAATAGCTACAAATCATGTGATGTTATATCTGCACACTACTAAAATATGACTTAGTGTAAACTATTAGGATAACACCCCATGCAACTGCTTAGCTTATTTTGGCTACAAGTCATTGCTTAGATTTTTCAAGAATAATTTGTGCAGCTGCTAAAAAAAGAAAAAAATTAGTAACAAATAAAAGAAGGAAATAAATTTGTATAATTTTTTTTTTTTTTTCACAATACTACGTTTCCATGGGAACACTATAACTACTTAAATCTAAGCAAAAAATATATTTAAGTAGCAACATGGGAACATGAGGTTAGTCTAATTTTTTTTGGGATTATTTTAACACCTCAACAAAAACCATGGCACCATATTTGAGGGCATGGACTTTAAATCTTAGCCATAGATAGTGGACTTACTAAGTAAAGTGTTGTAAAAGATAAAAATGATTTAAAATTTACTACATTAGATTTAAAAAGCACAAAATTAGAATACTCAATTATTAAACCTTCTCTTATCTATTGTTTATATACATATTTTATTTAAAAAAACATGCCTCTACCTTATTCAATACATCTCTTTCACTTACAAATTGCTAACTTTATCCTTGTTCCACATGACATGAGTTTCAATCTTAACATATAACACATTGCTTTAAAAAAAATATTTCAATTAATAATGGAAGTCAACCATTTATGACTGATATGGCACAATTAATTTATTTTTTTTTAATTTGCCTTTTGAATTTTTGGACTTGATCTTATTTGTGAAGGGAAATAATATTTAAATTTTATGTAGAAATATTTTTTCTTAAAAGATGATAGATGGATGGTGAAATAATATTTAAAATTCTATGAGAAAATCTATTTTTTTTTTAAGAAAGATGATAAATAAATCTATATGACTTTTTAATATATATTAATACAAACTGTGATCAGATATGGTCTATGAAGGATTATAATTTTTGTTAAATAAATAAAATTCTACTTTAAAGAAGTGCAGTGAAAATATTCTTTGTTCATTCATGGTTGAGTTTATTTTATTTATATTCTATTAATTATAAGATATATCTTGTAAAGTTTACATTTAAAAAAGAGAGTGTATCTTAATTTTAAAGGAAAATAGATATATAATTCTATAATTTAGCTTAGGTTACATGATTTTATGTTTGGGCTCATTTTGACATAATTTTTTAATAAAAAAGAAGTTTGGTGTAATATTAGATAAAAGCTATATGTTATATAATGTAAATATATTAAAAAGGTAAGTTAAATATAATTTTTATATATAATTTTATATGAATTTATATTTAAAACAAAATCAAAAAATAAGTTTAAAGGATGATACATCTCTGATTTTTAAGGCTCATTTCAAATGTAATTTTTTATGAGCTTGTAAACATATTTGTAATTTAATTTATTTTAAGATAATATATTTATATCTAGATGATTTTTTAATAAAATATTATATACAATTAATATACATCATTTTATATCTTCAAAAATGGCTCTGCTCGTGAATAAGGAAATTCATCCCGAGAAGAAGGAAGCTCAGCCCGTGATTAAACAGGGACACTTGCGAAGTTTCACTGACAACAACAAGAATTTTTTCTGCAGCATAGAATCATTGGAAAAGCAAATAGATTTCTTCCGGCAAACAAAATATGCAACATTTTATCATTTTGGCAGTAGAGATAAATTTAGAATTCAATGGAACCCTAGTTCTCTTTCAAAAGGCAAAAAGAATTTTCAAATTTCTCCATCTTCAGAGGATTGGAAACCTGCATTTCTTCAAAACTCCAGAAGAGCAAGAAGAAAGAAGAACCAATTCTTTTTTCCCTCCAACATTGACCACACATTCCAGATCCCTCTTAGAAATCAGTTCAATCACCTACAAAACAATAACCTAGACCAGAGAGTCCATCACCAGAACAAGCCCTTCTATTCTCCACCACATCGGCGCCCAAATCTAGGGCATAAAAATGAGTATAGGGAGAAAACTAATCCCATTCATATCGTTCAGCCTTATACTCCACCTTACAAGAGGAATCAAAATGAAATCAACAAAATCTGCAACCCATTACGCTCAATGGTTTCATCTGATAAATACACACCTCCCCATCAAAGACCTAGTCCGCATAATAGGGAAGGAGCAAAAACCATTAAAGGGCTTCGAATTTTTACGGAAGGGCTATGGAATCAATGCAATACTTTTGGGCTTTTTGGGAAATGGTTCGGCACTAGGAAGGCTTTCACGGGTATTAAGGATTGGCTTCAATCGGCCTGCAAGTCACAAGTAAGTATAACTTTTCTCTTGAATTATTGTTTCTATCTTGAATGTGAGGATTTATCCATTAGACATAAACTTTTAAATGAAGTATAAATTTTCTATCTAAGGCATACAATCAAATTTATAAAATGGATACCCAATTTTACAGAGAATATCTTTAACAACACTGTAACTCTGAAATGGATCAAAATTCCTAATATGCCAGTAGAATTATTACATAGTAGAATCATTTATCAAATTGGGGAAATCTTTGGAGAAGTTATGGGTCTCGAAGAGAATTATATGGACTCCTCAGAGGTGAAAATTTTGATTAAATCCTCTAACTTATCTCTTAAACCAAATGCTATTAACTTCATAAGCAACAAATCCTCTTATCATCTGCTGGTGGAACATTTTAGAGAAGACATTACATAAAACATTCTCTTCTTCTCATAGACAGAATTAGATAGAAAGAAAGTCTTAAATACATCAAATCTTAAAGAAATTCTAGAAAAGGAACCAACAAAATCTCACAAACTGAAGAAAGGTGTGAAATTAAATATAGAAGAAGAAAAGAGCTACCCTAGGTTCCTAGTATCTATAACAGAGCTGCCCAAAATTATGTTCAACAAGGTCTTAGGAGGTTTCTGCTTTATAGACCCCATCAGCAAACAGGCTAAGGAACTTCAAAATAAGAAATGTCCCCCTGTAAAAACAAATGGCAAAGATAGAACAGGAAAAAACAAAGGATGATGAGCTGATATTGGGAGGAAGTGTTTCTTTTGAAGAATTTCAAATTAAAGGAAAGGGATCCGAAATCAACAAAAGCTCAAAAGAAAAATCTCCAGGGGGATCATTAGAAGTTAATAAGTTCTCAGCAACAGACAACGTAAGGAAAAACATGGATTTGGTCCAAGAAAGCATTGATTTCTCACTCTCATCAGATGACGAATCTAGTGACCCTGAACAAAACAATAGAAGAAAAGGCATACTTATTGAAGCATTAATGAAAGAATATACATCCTTATCATTCCATGACATCTTAGAAATGACAACAATACCCCTAGAAAGAGGATATGATAATGTCACAGAATATGAAAACTTAGATGAGGCAGGACTCAAAAAGAACCAAGTCCTGATTTATAATTCGACTCCTTTAAATATCAGAAAACCAGACTTTGAAGAAAACAAGAACCAGGATAAAGTAAGCATCAGTTATGAGGAGGAAAATGAAATCAAGGATTTTTTGGGTTTTAACATAGGAAGTTCAGAGAGGCAGGAGGAAACCAAAGATATAAATCCTGAGTGTATTCCTCAAACCAATGTCATAGTAGCTAAGGAGATGGATGAAACCCCCACAAATAGCCCCTCCATGAGCAAGTTGGTGGTCAACAAATGCTTAGCTCCAAACACCAGGGTAACCCACAATGAGGATCAGTCAGGAAATTCAAAAAACTCAAAATCTGAAAAAGAAAAAATTGAAGAAGAAGTTAATATAATAACAAATTACATAAAGGAAAAATTATCAGAAGAATTGATGGAAGAACTGATGGATGAGATTTGGGACACAGAAGACATTGAGCATCAAGAGAAACTCCTTGAGGAGATCATTAATTTGAACAGTGTTAACTCAGAAATTCCTATAGAAGAATTATTAATTAATTTGGAAAAAAAAGAGATGAAAGAATAGGTTCCCCTAGGCATAGCGCATACTATTGAGAGAAAGACTTCCCCAGATTATGCAAAAAAACCAAAGAGAAGAGGAAGAAGACCCAATGTTGAATTAAGAGGCTTGGCAGGGGAAGTTGTAGGACATGTGAAGATAATGTCTATTCTGAATGCTGGGAAGGGGAAGAGCCTTCCCACAACATCATGAATGTCCTTTCCTAGAATGTTAAGGGTATGAACGCCCCTAACAAGAAACGTTTAATTAAAGGTTGCATCAAAATTCACAACCCAAAAATTTTGTTAATTCAAGAAACTAAGTTGGATAATTTGGAAATAAACAATTTTAAGAAGAAATTAGGATTAAGGGAAATTGAAACCTCGGTGGCTAAAGGAGCATCAAGAGGCCTAGCAATTTTTTGGGATCCTAGAAACATTTCAATAAACATTTTAGAAAGAAGACAATATTGGATGAGTGGAATGATCATAAACTTTAGACTTAATCTAACTTTTAATTTAATAAATGTGTATGGGCCTATTCAAAACAAAGATAAACTTAGGGTTTGGAATGAGATTGGTTCATACCTGGATCAAACAAAGGACACACTTTGCTTTCTAGGAGGGGACTTTAATGTAATAACTAAGATTTATGAGAAAAAAGGTCGAGTAAGTTCCCTTCCAATAGCAGCTAGAGACTTTATACAATGGAGAGACAACAACTCCCTCCTTGAAATTCCAACAGAAGATAAATCCTTCACATGGAATAATAGAAGGCTAGGCTTTTGCAACATTGTAGAGAAATTAGATAGATTCTTCTTTAAAGGGAGCTTATCCAACTATGATATTTCACTTACGGCTAACATCATTCCTTTATCTGGATCATACCATTACCCAATTACTCTCAATATCCTAACACAAACTAGATCGAGAAAAAGTGCCTTTAAATTTGAACAAATATGGCTAAGGGATCCAGAACTCCTAAAACTAATAGAAACCTGGTGGTCAGAACCCCAGATTGAGGGTTCTAAGATATATAGATTAGTAAACAAACTCAAATGGATTAAAAAAAAATTACTGGAATGGAATTCATCTAAGTTTGGCAACATCTTTGAGAAGAAATTAGACCTTGAATCAGAACTAGGTATAATCAACTCCCAGGTTATTAAATATGGGATGAATGATGACCTTTATCATAATGAGAAGGGTTTACTAAAAGATTATGAAGAAATCCTAGCTAGAGAAGAAATCTTTTGGAAACAAAAATCAAGAGAAACTTGGCTAGAAGCAGGGGATAAAAATACTAAATTTTTCCACAATAGCACCAAACAGAGAAGAATTGCTAACAGGATCTCTTGCATCAAGAACAAGGAAGGTGAAATTATTGAAGATCCCAAAGACATAGCAAATGAAGCAGTAAACTACTTTGATAACATTTTAAATAATAGGGAGGCATCAAATCTAGGAAGTCAAAGAGAACTTCTTAGGAATATTCCTAAAGTCATTACTAAACAACACAACCAAATGCTTACTGGCAAATTTATAATGAATGAAATTCATTCAGCTTTAATGCAAATGAATCCAAATAAATCTCGAGGACCGGATGGATTCTCAGCTATTTTCTTTCAGAAATGTTGGCACTTCATAGGTGAAGAAGTCATGGGAGCATTAGAGGGGGTTATAAATTTAGGAAGAATTCTTAAAGAAGTGAACAATACGTTTATCGCTCTTATACCTAAAAAAGAGAAACCTTCGAGTCTTGATGATTTTAGACCTATAGCCTTATGTAACACCTTATATAAACTATTTAATAAAACCAGGGCCCTGAGACTTCAAAAACTTCTCCCCTTGATTATTAGTGAAGAACAGACAGGGTTTGTTCCGGGAAGATCCATCTTTGATGGGATAATCATAGCACAGGAGGCCATTCACTCAATCCTTAAAAATAAAGACCCCAGTATGGTAATCAAATTGGATATTAAGAAAGCATATGATAAGGTAGATTGGAGATTTCTATGTAAATGTATGGAAGCCTTTGGCTTTTCCAAAATCTAGATTAACTTGATTTTCGAATGTATATCTACTCCTAAGATTTCGGTCTTAGTAAATGGAACCCCAGAAGGTTTCTTTGGCATCTCTAGAGGACTTAGACAAGGAGATCCTATCTCCCCTTTCCTCTTTATAATCATGGCCGAAGCTTTAGGTAGGACAGTGTTGGAGGAAAGGAAAAAAAAAAGACAATAGAGGGAATCTCCATCACCAGTGACTTGGAGCCTACTACTCATCAACATTTTGTCGATGACACTCTTTTATACGAAGCAAGCAAAAGAAGGGAGGCCAGATCTTTTAAAAGGATTTTAGAAACTTACTCAATAGCCTCTGGACAACAAATAAACCTAGATAAATCAGAATTATTCTTTTTTCATACTGATACATGAACTAAAAATGACATATGTAGAATCCTCAACTTCAAGGAAGGTAGGCTCCCTTGTAAATAGTTAGGTCTCCCCCTAGTTAAGGATAATAGGGCAACAAATGTATGGGACCCCATTATAGACAAGATTAAAAACAAAATGAGCTCATGGAAAGGAATATGGTTGTCCTCAATTGGCAAAACTACCATGGTAAGATCAGTATTGGTTGCAATACCAATTTATCATTTATTATGTATGCACTTACCTTCAAATAAAAAATCTGAAATCACAAAGCATTTAAGGACATTTTTTTGGCAAGGAAGCAATGAAAATAAGAAAATTCCACTCATATCCTGGGAAAATATTTGTAAGCCTAAAGAGGAGGGAGGAGTGGGCATTAAAAACTTAGGGGATCAAGGGAAGGCCCTAGGGGCCAAATTACTATGGAGGCTCTTTAGAAACCCTGAGGCAAAATGGGCGAAAATACTTATTCACAAATACTTGAAAGATGGCTCACCCATAAATATCTTTAGAGAAATCCATCCCCTAAAAGGATCAAGGATATGAAATTTTATGATGGAATGTAGAATCATTATTTTGGAAAAATTAACTTGGTGCCCGGGTCCGGGGGAGGAGGTACTGTTCTGGGATGACTCATGGGGGGGCTATGAAGTAATATCTAGGAAATTAAATAACCCAACCCTCATAAATTCATTAAAGGAGAAGATTGGTCTCAATCTCAAAGACTACCTCACCCTTAAGGATGGGAATTGGAATTGGAAATCCTTGGAAGAATATGGCATCTCGGCTTCAGATGAATCAACAATCAAGGATATTCTTAAAAATAGGAAAATATCATTAAACAACTCAAAAGATAAATTAGTGTGGGATGGATAAAAAATAGGGGAATACAACACAAAAGATGGATACAGGATCATCTCCCAAAGTTACAATAGACCAAAAACCTCCCTACCAATCCACTTGTGTTGGGGTAAGGAATGCTCCCCAAAAGCAGGCTTTTGCATGTGGTTAGCGATGAATTATAGACTTTTAATAGTTGATCATTTTAAGAAATTAGACTTTTTAGGTCCTAGCAGATGCCCACTATGTGAAGAAGATGAAGAGGATGGTGACCACTTATTTTTGAACTGCCCATTCACAAATCAATGTTGGAATTGGTTGCAAGGGAACTTAGGATGGTCCTCAGCCTTTCCCCAATCTCTTAAAGCCATACTGCAACCATGGCCAATCATCAAACAAAAGAGCATTTTTGCTAACCTATGGTCTCTTTCCCCATCCATATTAATATGGGAAGTTTGGAAAGAACGTAATAGAAGAATCTTTAGAGGAGAAAAAATGGAATGGGAACAACTATGTAATAAAATTGAAGTAGCAATCATAGAAAAGATGAATAGAAATACACTCAAAATCCTGAAAATAGATCTAAGGATGAGTCAGTGGGATGGGAGAATGAGGGGAAAATGGGAAGGTTTAGTCTTACCACCTTTTATAGGGGCTAATCCTCAGATTTCATTGTCAAAAAGGAAGGAATGCATGTGGTAACCTCCAAAGAATGATTGGTACAAACTTAATTTTGATGGAGCTTCCAGAGGAAATTCGGGAATTGCAGTCATCGGATGTAGCATACACAACCATGAAGGCAAGGAAATTGCAGCACTTGCAGCTCCTATAGGAGAAGAAACAAATAATTGGGCAGAACTTTTTTCTTTAATAAAGGGTCTTAAAAAATGTGCTTCCTTGGGATTAAAGCACTTATAAATTGAAGGTGATTCTGCGATAATTATAAATGCACTAAGGAAAAAGGTAACTCCAAATTGGAGATTAAACTCCCTCCTCTCCCAGGCTTTGACACTTTGTGATTCCTTTCTAGAAATATCAATTAATCACATTCATAGAGAAGGTAACAAGAGAGCTGATGAATTAGCTAACTTAGGAGCGAATGGGATCTCTTTGACTTAACTGGAAAATGCAGATATATAAGTTAAATAAGTTACAACCCTAGATGTTTAAAAATCTAGAGTCCTATTTACTAACAAAGTTTGAATCTTAACCAAAAATGGTATTCTCTCAACCTCTTTAAATAGAAAAGTGAAATATTAAGTTTGATCTCTTTTAGTCGGGATTAAGGAAAGCACCTGGCATCCACCTAAGGGTAGTAGGTTTAAAACTAATACAGTAATCTTACTTCCTAAAGCAATCTGAGAATAGTTACTGGGAAAGAATTAGAAATGTAGCCTCTATTGGAATGAATACTGAGAAATTGGGCAGGGATGTATACCTTAATCAAAGGCTCTAAAAAATGATGCTTTCCTAGGATTAGAGAAATTAGAAATAGAAATAGATTTGGAAATCTTTAACTATAATCAAGCACCATTGGTAATAAAACTACCTATTTCAAGCAGTAGATCTAAAGTTCCTTTTCAGAAAGGCCGATCAATCATAATCATTAGGAAGAAGAGAATGAAAGTTAAAGCTAAATTAGTAGGAGAAGGGATTATTATATCATAATTCAAACTTTTATCCTCAGACTAGCATCCACACCATACCTAGTATTCATAGCTATAAAATGTTAACAATATTTATCGATTAGAGTTCAAACCTTTTAAAGATTTCTTAAACATTTAAAATATAATATATTCTAATTAAAACAGACAATCTCCCCTCTTATACTTTGTTCTCAGGGAGAAAAATTAAAATAATATATTTAATTTATTCCCGCATAAAGAAAGCATTCTACTACAGGAATAGGTACTCCACCTCAAGGCCGTCATCTAAGGTAGGAACCTCATTGGATCAACTATTAATGAGAGGCTATCATTACCTGTCGTAGCTTGCAAAACCAAGCAATTTCACCTTAATGCGATTTAGTTGAGATACAACTATCTCCACGAGATGATGTACATATTAATTATGAAACTTCATGGATCATATTTTCACAAGCCTCCAGACTTCACATCAAAATTAAGTTGAATTCAGAGTATTTCTCAGCTTTATTTAGCTTTAAGTGAGGAATTGAAGTTATACCCCCATAAAAAACTTGCCGAAAAATAGAAGGCTCTGCTTAGAATTTCTGCACAAATATGGAATCCTGGATTATCACTTTTCACATCAAGGAAAATAGGCAAATGGCTTTCCGAGGAGCGGTGAAGCCAGAGAGGCTGAATATAATCTTGAAACCTCTTTCAGACATAGTTCGAAGGGCACTGATCAAAGGGCTAGGAGAGGAACACTTTGACTATGATTTTATCATTCGAGTTAATGGGTAGGTTATTGGTCTATTCATATCCTTGGCAATTTTTAATGGTACTGGTAAGGAAAAAGTTATCAAGGAAACAAGAGAAATCTTTGAGGAAGAACTCCTACTTGGTTTGGAGAAGGTGCTACATGGAATAGACAAAAATCTAACCATTCCTTTCCCGGAGCTGTAGATGAAGGAGTTGGAGGCCCTCCCTGCCATACCTAGCTTCCAAAGGCTCCCAATTCTCTTTTTCAAAGATGAAAATAAGTTTGATGAAGTTTGGCCTTCTATGAGGAAGAATCTAGACTTCCTCATAGCCACGGTGCTCAAGGAGGAGGTAGACCTCGATGAAGTTCTCGACAACTGGCGAGTGGAAGGATTCGAGGTTCCATTGGAAATGGACATGGCATCACCAAGTGATATTAGGGTCATATCACCACCAGTCAAAAGATCTTCAAGAGAATACAAAGTAAAGAAGGAATAAATTATCATCGCACACAAGAAGGATGCGGATTGGGACTGCAAAATCATCCGAAAAGACTAGCGGGACATGTTAAAAATTCAGCTTTGACTGTTTCTTTTTTATCTTACGAATGATGTCCATTTAAAACATTTTAGTATGGTTCTCAGAAATTATAATGGTTTAAAATAGAAAGACAATAGCAGGTATGGATTAGTCATGTTATTTTACAGACCTTTAATATATACATAACATAATTATTATATAATTTTATAGTTTGTCCCCTAAGACTTAATTTTCCAAGAATTTAGTCTTTATTTTCCTCTGTATTTATCCGTGTGGGCCCTAGATTTATCAGAATGTTTCTTCATGGCATATATCTTTCATAAATTATGATTTTCATTACTTAATAATACTTCAATTTTACAATTTTTTGTTTCGAAGGCTGGATTAAAATCATCTTATTCCTCTTCCCGTTTTCCACAAGATAGTTTGTTTTCCAAATTTCTTAAGCCCTTTGTTTCCTTCTTATATAGTGTTTATTTTTACTTTATTATTCTTTAATTTTTTCTCTAGGTTTAGCAGTTGGTAAAAATGGTATTTTTTAGTTCTTACTTTAGGCTACAACCGAATCTTCTGATAATAGTCACCTTTAGTCTCATTCTACCTCCCCTTTTCCTTTTTTATGAAGTTTCTTTTGTCCTATAGAGGGCATAGGCTTTTAGGGTAAAGAGAATTTTGTCCTTTAGGTAGGTTAGAAATTTTTCAGACTTTTCATCTCCCTTAAGAATATTAATCGCTTGAGATTCTCAATCCTTCTTCTTAAGGAGCAGACTCTTTAAAAGAGAGCGAGGACAACACAGTTATCATCTTGCAGTCTCTAGTTAGCTAAGTAAGATGTCTTCCCCCATTAAGTTGAGGAGCTTTCATAAACAAATTGCCTTCGATGAGGCTATTTCCTCAAGCAGGATCAGAAAGATATTAATGATTAAGTTGTAGTATTGTTGTCAGAGCAGTTTCTATGATTTTGGGTAGTGAATTTAAGGATAATTCAAATAAATACAGAGTAAATATGGATATCCCAGCAATGTTCCTAGCCTCGGCCCTCCAAGTAGATCCTGATATTGAGACTATTGGAAACCTCTGCAGAAGAATCTTCAAGAGAAGATATCTAAGGGATCTGGATAAAGTCTTAAAAAGCATCATGACAGATTTAACTATTCCAAAACCTAATAGATACGAATGGAGTGTAGTGCCCACTTATCCCATTCTTGAAGTAGAGGATTGGGAAAGATACATTGAAGAAACTCCTTCCATAAGAAGGAATCTGGACTTTTTGTTTTTCTTTACTCATCTTCGTCCTCCCCCGGAAGAAAATTGGATGAATGGTTTTATCGTGGAGGATGGTATAGGGCTCAAACTGGTAAGACAAGATAAACACTCATCAACATCTTCTTGCTTATCTAGCTAGGACAAGAAAAATAATGCTACAGGGACAAGGAAGTCACAATGAAAATTTTCTCATATAAGGAATTAGCCCTATTTTTCTTCAAATGATCAATTAAGAAATGAAGTATTAGCCAAGTCTGTTGATCAAACAAGGAATAAGGTATAAGGAATAAAATTTTCAGTCATCTAGGGCTTTTTTTGAATCTGTTAAATCACTATATACGGCTTATACTCTTACACTAGGAAATAATGTTTATACGATGCTTTAACTTCATGTTCAGCTGGTGAAGTACTTTAAGATGTGAAAAACATGGATATAATAGGAGAATGGTTTTCTTTTAGTCAAATTTTAAATTTTATCTCTCCCTTAAAGTATTTTAGTCTTAATAGTACTGGTGTTATAGGACTGGTAAGCTCAGCCATGACAAGCTTATTTTAACATGGCTTTATCTTTTTCTGTTATGTTATATATATACATCTGCACGGTTATCATCATATATATTCGTATGAATACTCTTTCATATATATATATATATATATATATATATATATATATATATATATATGTTCTTATATTTATTCATTTCCAATTCATCAAATATCTTAGGAATAGGTTCTTTTTAGACCTCCCTGACAAAGCTTTCATGATGACAAATGGGCATCTTTTTGGGTTATTTTCTGACATTTTGCAACAACTCTGTTACAATTTTCACAATTTTAATAGTATCTAGCAAGTTTCTCTTGTAACAATTTTCAGATAAGAGTTTTCTGACAAGAGTTTTTCTGACAGTTAGCAACTACTCTGTAATTCACAGGTTTAGTAGTATCTAGCAGGTTTCTATTATAAGATAACTATGATTCTTTTAAGTACTCTATTACCACTGCTCTACTTTGGATTCAATAAAGGTATGACAGTTCATTTGAGCTTAAATGACTTTCTTATTGTCCCTTTATTAGTTTTAGACTAGAATTACTTGGTAATCATGGTTTCCTTCCTAGCTAAAGTATGAATCCTTAAATGGGCTTGCTTGGTGATCCTTAAGGTTTGATTGAAGGATACAATATTGGGTTTTCACTATTATGTTTGTACACTATTACTAATAGGCATTTGCAGGGAATCGGTGTTACCAAAAGAGAATACAAGGTGTCATTTTGGAACACCAATCTTTAAGATAAAGAACTATGGTCCTCTATTTTTATCCTTTTATCTTTACAAACTCAATAGCTAGTAAAGGCATTTTTTTCTATCATAGGTGGTTTTTGCATATTTCCCAACATACTTACTGCGGAGTTATTTTATACAAGATCCTCCTCTGTGCTTTATGTGTCGACAGTTAGAAATGGAGCAAATATGGACATGTTTACCTGGATAGTCATTAATCTTGAAGTCAGTATATAGGGGTCATATACTGACTTCAGATTAAGGATTATCTGGGTAATTTGATGTTTGAAGATAGCAAGAAGGTTCTGCTCTGGAGAAGACTTTCAGATATCTTTTTCCTCTTTCATATTTGGTGCTAATAGGGGATCTTGATTTCTTTAGGATATTTCATTGTTAAGCCATTACTAATCTGCATTCATTTTTAAGGAGTAAAGTTATGTCATTTCCATATTTTTTATAAAGTTATGTCATTTCTATTCTAAAGCCATAATGCGAACAAGGATTTTGGTGTTTTTTTGACTACTAAATCAAGGTCGAGATAGAATGAATATTGATAGGAATAGGTTACTATAAGCGGTAGGTTTATTATATAGTCTTCTGATCAGACATATTTTGCTATGCTAAAGTAGCTTTTTCCTTTCCACATGCACAACTTCTTTTTCATTTGAGTAGTTTTTGGGGTATCTATTAGTCTAGAAAGAATATAATGTTGTTCTGAGGTATCTATTTCTCTATTTTTATCAAAATAAATCATCAATGGCATAAAGATTAGCAGAGATGAATTTTATTTATGGAAGGGATGTGTCTATATCTTTCCTTTCCTCCCCAATTTTTTTCTTAACAAAATTCTCAAGGTGCTATAATGCAATTCTTGATATACTAACTAGGATTGTAGGCATAGTCAACCTGTATCTAGTATGACAACACTTGCAGAGAATCTAATCTAAGCATGAATCAAATCAAGGCATGACACTAGGAGGGAAGGATATCCAATTCAGTAGACTGGACGGGACACGTCAAAGATTGTAACTCAATATCAGCATAGCGGATTATGTAAATTGTAATATCTTTTTGGATATGTTATGTAAAGGAAGGGGATGCCCTCCTATAAATGATATGTATAAAAACCAGACTATGGTCCCACGCAAGGCTGGAGGGTTTCTCAACCCCGCTCTTCCCTACCAGCGCCTGCACTAAGTGGGGTCTATGTATATGTTTAAATGATTAATAAAATCTTGGCCTCAGCCTTTTACCAAAAATAAAATAAAAATATATACATCATTTTATGATTTAACTTTTATCATGGTAAATTTTAAGAAATGAACAAATTAAAAAAAGTTAATAAATTATTATGTTATCAATACTCTGTGAAATATCTTTCATTTTGGTTATGAAAATCTCTTATCAAATTACGAATATTATTCTATATTCAAAATTTTCCTTGAATTGTTTCCAAGACAACTTGCTTGAATGTATATTTTATGTAGGGCTTTGAAGTCCAATTAATAAAAGCAATAGTAAATTAATTTTCTGCAATGTTTGAAAAAATGATTGCTTTAAATTACACTATTTTTTGTTGTTGCTAGAAATCAATGTTGATGAAATATTATAGAAGTAGAGATCTTTACATCAAATTGTATTTTAGATCTACTTAAAAATTATGTAATTAGTCAATAGACTATATTAGGCGAGCTTTTCCCTTAAACCTATGCCAAGAAATTAAATTTGACCAAAACCAAAATTCAAGTTTTTAATCAAACCTAAAATCAAAACTTAAATAAATATGCAATTATATACATTCACTTTGTCAAACTATATCATTATGTAAACCTAAATTCAAATTTAACCTTGGAGGAAACTCCATGGTTAAGCACGCTTGACTTGGAGCAATACTGGGATGGGTGACCTCTCCAAAAAGTTTAATATCACCAGAAATGGATTCTTGTCAACTACTACTCATGAAACATAAATCAACAAATTTGACTCGAAAATGACATAATTATGATAACAATATCAAAAACTAAATTCCAATTAAAAATTAAAAATCAACAATAATGTCAACAAAATATCCCATCCCTAATATGAACGAATGTTCGACAGTTTAACGTGACTGACACTATTATTTGAAAAAATCTATCACCAATTAACCATGGAAATCTCAGTTCATTTGAAAAACATTCGTTGAACGCCGCCAATGACTTTCCAAGAATGACGCCAGCAATGACATTATGGAGTGCCCAAAAAATAATATAAATATACAGTTTAAGCATTCTTTTCATTAATAGCTTAAGCATGGATAGCTTGAAAGAAGAAAGAGAAGATGTTAAGCTTCTAACAGCTTGGTTCAACCCATATGGCGTGCGAGCTGTGATTGGGCTTGAAGAGAAGGGCATCAATTATGAGTACGTTGAACAAAACATGAGCCCAGGGAACAAGAGTTCCTTCTTGTTGCAGATGAATCCCATACACAAGAAGGTCCCTGTTCTCATCCATAATGGCAGCCCTCTTTCTGAATCTCTCATCATTCTCCAATACATTGACCACGTTTGGAATTCTGATCCTCACACTGCCTTTCTTCCATCTGATCCATATGACCGAGCTATTGCACTCTTCTGGACAAATTTTATAGACAAAAAGGTGAGTTAAATAGGCACTTTAATAGTCTAATTTAGTTTTCAAGATTGCTTTCCATCATATTGGTTTCTTTGAAGGTTTTATGATGAATTCTCCCAATCCTTGTTCAATTTTAATTTAAGGTTGTGGGTGTTCATATTGGTTTCTTTAAAGGTTTTATGATGCATTCTCCCAATCCTTGTTCAATTTTAATTTAAGGTTGTAGGTGATCTATTGTTTTTAAGTGGAGGATTGAGTATTATTCAAGCATTGGGTATTATGTGTTCTATCAAAATTGTTTTTAGGGTACGATTGTTTCATTCTTTTTTTATCATAATCTTAGAGGTTTGAATCTTGATGGATTGTGTAATTAAGTAACAAACTAATATCCTCATCAATTTTGCTCAAGGTTGTAGTTGTTCATTTATTTTTAGTGGAGGATTTTATATGATTTATATACATAAGCGTGAATCTATATTGATGTTTCTTTGGCCGAGAGTCAAGGATTAGACATTATTCACTCTGCCAAAATCGCCTAGGGCACGATTGCCACATCCTTCATATCATGCCTCTAGGGGTTTGAATCTTGTTGGATTATGTAATCAAGGAAAAAACCAATAGCCTCATCAATCTTGCTCAACCAATTGAACTACAATCCTTTAGTGGGGGTTTTTATTTAAATATAATATCATTGAAAAAATCATAATTTGTAAGATTATTTTTCTAGTTATATTGAATATGTTTTTGATTAACTAAGTAGCAAACAAAGGTGGCGACCATTTACAACAAGCAGCCCCAAAGACAAAGAAACACAAGCCAAAAATATGCTACTCGCAACATTCCAAAGGTCATTGACATACCCTTGTACAACAAGTCCCAGGCCATGAACAAACCTCTTACAAAAAACAAACAACCCACATCAAGAGTGGGTGGCACTTTTGCCCACAACTCGAGGAAGAGTTCGTGAAGAGGAAATAGATCTTTCCCATGTGTAAACAATTCAATCAAGTGACCTTTACCATAAAATGTACATATTTTTACCATTAAACACTTAAAAAATCACATTTGATTATTGAATTATCTTCAATTTTGTTTCCCCGTATTTAACCAATACTACATGTATATAATCAAATATTAAGACAACATTAGCTCAAGTTTAATGTATGTGATAAATATATTATATTCATGCTCATGCCAATGTTGTCATGATATGTATGGAAATAACTTTATTATGTATTATACTCATGCTTATGCTAATGTTTTCATAATGACTTTATTTTAGGTTTGCGCCCTTGGAGAACGAGTAGTGAAAACGAAAGGAGAAGTCCAAGAAGTAGCCAAATGTGAATTCATACAAAATTTAGCAATATTAGAAGAAGAGTTGAAAGGAAAAAAATACTTTGGTGGAGATAGGTTTGGATTGGTGGATATAGCGTTTGTTCCTTTTACACTATGGTTCAATGCAATCGAGAGTTTAGGAAGGTTTAAGATTGATTTGGAGGAGAAATTCCCAAATATTTGGGTATGGAAGAAGAGATGTTTGGAAAGAGAGAGTGTGAAGAAGAAACTTCCTTCCCCTGAAAAATTGTTTGCTTTTGTAATTGAACTTAGAAAACTTATATTAGGCGAGATTTAGAAGTTCAAATTAAGATGTAATAATGATAAAGATAAATCATTTCATCTTTTTATATTCATATCTGTACAAGTTCTTTCAATACGACCACAATGAATTTAGAGATCACAATCATATATATTTATCAACCATTCTATTTTCATAAAATTAATATCATGTCCTATCATTGCATTGCAAGTTAATGTTTAAAAAAGTTTCAAGTAATTAATATCATGTTTTATCTTTATAGAGATTTTTATATAAAGAAGCTAAAATGTAATTTTATTTTAAATAAATTTGTGCACGAATGTAAGGTAATTATACGATTTAATAAAAATGTTAGAACAACTTATTCCTTGAGATTCGTTTATTAAGATTATTTTAATTAATCATCAAATTTTAATTAATATCTTTAATTTATTTGTATTTATATAATTTTTTATTCCTACTATGTAATTTCTATTAATTTTATTATATTATAAAATTTTTTTTGTTAAATCTTCAATGGTGAATGCCATTAAAAAACTTTATGAATAATTTCAAATGTCTTGATACTTGTCAATCTTGAGCTTCTTTTAGATGTTTAATGGTTAAAACAAATTAATACTTATTTATAAGGTAAACACCAACAAATATAATTTGTTCACTCATCTCATATCTACTCATCAAACTAAAACTATATAGAGATTTTTTTTAATCAATCAATCAAGAAATTTTATTAGGTTCCCTTCTCTCAGATATGAAACAGTTGAATAGTTTAGTAAAATTTTGCGTCCTTAATTTATAAGGATGAAGCCTCTATGTCTTAATTTCCATTGATTTGAATTAAATTGTCTCCTAAGAAATAGTTAAAACACTTAACCACATTATCATTTATGTCTCTGCAAGTCTTCACTCGATTGTTATCAAAATTTGAAAGACCAAAATTTGAAAGATCCTAGGCCATCTGTTTCAGAGAGGAGAAAGTAAATAGTCTATCAACTATTTTAAAAGTTCCACATTAAAGGTTTGCCCCAATTTTAGTTGTCATATTTAATGATATTTGATATTTTTTCGCTGGACCCGCGTAAAAAGTTTGCGAGCACAGTTTGGCATAATAAAATGAAACATTCTATAGCAAGCTTCATTTATCATATTTAGTAACACTTTTTTTTGTCATATTTAATAATACATTTTTTTTGGGATGTTCATATGAGCTTTGGTTAAAAATTTTGAGGTTCATTTTGGTGAAAATCTTACTTTATCTAATATTTAGTTGATAGGCTTGTTTTTTAAGTTTTCTTGCAACTGGAATTTGATTTGAAAATATAATTTAGATCTGAAAATTTGTTTCGGTTATGCCATGCAATAAAAATATCTAAACTAGCTAGTAGCAAAATAGATAGCCATTAAGTGAACTTTCCATAACCATTATTGCAGTAATTTTTTGACATAGAACAACATATGACAGGTCTGTAAATCATATTCATAACAACAAACTTGACTACAGTCTCACACATCAAACTTCAATACCCAAATCACCAAAAACTATGCCAAAACAATGCTACCTGATATTCTCCAAACTTCTCCAATTGAAATAGTTTGTTCATTAAATGAAAATAATGATACACATGACTGATTACAGACTCAGTAACAACAACATACTGCTGTAGAATGTTCATAAGCCTCGTACAGTAGAAAAATGATAAAACTATGCTTAAAATGCACTCCGAACAATACCCAAAGTAAAAACTTGGAAAATGGATAGAATCAAACAATAATCCACCAAATTTTCTTCAGTCTGAATGCAATCTCTGAGAGAGAATGCCCTCTATGAACAAGGATTTCTGTCCTTTTCTCATACAATGCTCATGGGTTATCTTCCACTGTTCCACAAGCTTTCTCCTTCAATGAGGCTTTGTCCATTGAAGAAGCTTTTTTCAAATTCGCAAATGTAGAGAAGAAACTGATAAACAACCTCTCAAAATTACCAAAATCCTAATATTTGTATCCATCATGCATGTATATCTTATTTGTAAATCTTGTTAATTTAATAATGAAAGTTGCCAAAACTAATCATTGAGTGGAAACTTTTTAAAATTTATTTTGTAGGTACTTTACCTGTTTGGGTTCTAAGGTCTTCTTTTCTATGTCTTTCGATTCTTTCTCTAGCTTAACCTCATCTTTTCTGACATTTATGACTTGTATCTAAAGGCTCTTTCCAAGAAAAACATTGTCTTCTAAGATTATTTTTGCTTGCCATAGGATGTCTCCTTTCTTTTGTATATTTTTTTTTGCTACCCCCTTAGCAACTTCTAATTTTTCTTTCTTTTTACACTATTAATGGTGTGCTGATACTTCCCCTTAAATTTATTCTTCATCTCTTCATAGCCTTTATTCTTGTAATTTCCTTGAACTCTTTTCTGAGGTTCACACTTCCTTGCATGTTCTATATATTTTCTACAAGACATTTCAAATTTGATTTCTTCAAGAAGGGAGTTGCAACTATGAAAAATCTTCTAAACCTAACACTTACTACAGTGAAACACAAAGGCCACTAAGTTAATTAAAGTTTATTCTAATTGAGACAAGATAAAAATTAGTCTAGGTGACATTAGGAGTTAGCTGATTGGGTTTGACCAATATGGGTTAGAAAATCCTAATGTCAACTATGTTGTTTAACTAGAGTGAAATTAAGTGGCTATCTAGGGTTAGCGAGGTTATAAGATGATATCATAGTTAAACTGAACAAAGTTTGATCACTAACAAAGGTCCTATCATTCTAACGACATTTGAATAGTTGACCATCAAAATTAGATTTATTTTAAACCTATTCTACTCAAACATATCAAATTATACAATCATACAATTTTAACTAACTCAATTTATACAATTTATAATATATCAAATACAGATAAATCTAAAAATTCATAGTTACTATCAACTATAAAGGAGTTAAATAAATTAAGCAAATTTAATAATTAAAGGTTATTAAAACCTCAACAACTCTATTTATGTAATTAATTATTTAATTAATCATATCTAACAACTAATCAGTAATAATTAACTAGTTGAAATAATTAATCCTCTAGGGCTTCTAACCTTGAGGCTTATACTAGGTCTTAACTTAAATTTAATTAATACTTAATTTATCTTATCAATCTCAAATAATTAAAATTAATAACAAGCTACTATAATCTTCTAATCAAAAGGGTTCTTAACTACATTTAAATTATAAACCATAAAAATAAAATACTAAATCAAATTTAAGTTAATTTGATGAAATTAAATCTAATTAATAACAATTACATCAAATTCTTAATCCTTATCTACTATGACATCCCCTAATACTTAGTCAACAAAAGTGACTATGAGGAGTTGAAGAAATAACTATTTTTTTTTTCATTCAAATCTAATTTTGCAACATGTTCTAAATAGTTCTAGTTAATTCCAATATCTCGCCAACAAAAACCCACTATATGTTAAAATTTATTTAATGTGAAATCCATCCATTAATTTGAATCTTTTGATTCAACCATGAATTCTATAAGTAGGAGTAAGTTTTTTTTTTTTACAAGAGAAATAACATAGGATTAATCCTTATGTTATTTTATCCTCCTTTTTTTTCATGCTATAGAATATTTTTAACTCTGATTTATTTTATTTATTAAATAAATCTCTGTGTTTTAATGTTAATATTATATTTTTTTGAAACCCTATGCAAGGCGACATGTGAGGAGGGGGCCGACGACACTCTCTTGACACCACCGCGAGTGGTGGTAGCCAACACAATGACGCCACAAGTGCGATGGGCAACATTGTTGCAGACCCACCGAGTGGCTCCCGACGGCTCCTCCACTGTGGGTACCACAATGGTGGTCGGGATGGCCATGGCTGAGCCCGCCACCCACTGTGGTTACCACAGTGGTGGCTCCGTAGCCATTGTGGTGAACTGGTCGGGTAGGGTTTTAACCCTCTCGTCGCTTGAGCCCTTCTACGGGTTTTTCTTAAAAAAATCAACTATGTTTATATTATATTTTGAATTTTGTTTATAACAAAATGCTTTTGGATGAGGATTATAATTATTTTCTTTTTTTATAAAATGGGGTTTTGTTATAATAAAGAATGGTATATTTAAGCATCACTTTTTGAGAGACAAGGTAGCAGAGAAAGAAATAAGGTTGGAATACATTAGCACAAAGGAATAGATAGCAAACATCTTTACAAAATTGTTGCCAAAAGATTCCTTTGAGTATCTTAGAGGTATGCTTGGGGTGCAAACCCCCCTTAGTGAGAATTAAATGATGAAGGGATGCATCGGTCCAGAGGTTTTCAGAGCTCTGATACCAATTGCTAGGAATAGCAGTCTACCAATACAACTAAAAGGGGGGTGAATCAGTTGTATGAGAGATTGTTAAACTTTAAATAGCAGCTACACCAAATCAAATGATATTGTTCACATTATATATATGTCAAGGGAATTGATCGACGAAAAATGTATTTATATTTTTATATTTATATTCTAATATATAAATATATTTATATAATTTAATACTAAGGTGTTTTAACACTATTATGCCAAAATATTTATGATTAAATTATTCTAGTGTAAATTCTGCATTTTTACAATGAAATTTTTTCCATAAATGAATATGTATATATATATATATATATATATATATATATATATATATATATATTCCATTTAATCTAATCAAAAGCAATGAATTTACTAGGGTAAATTGATACAAGAATTCTTTTAAGTTATGCATTTAAGACTTTTTAATTGATAACCATTTTAACAACATATTTTACTCATTTAAAAAAAAAAATTCTAGTTTATTCAAACTCATTCTTAGATGCTTAAATGATATAAAAACTTTACTTTTTATAAATGGTATTAAATTAATCACCTTAAATGGTCATTAGATGCATAAATTTAACAAGGTATGTTATAACTAAAAAGAAATAATTTGCACAAAGGAAAAGATCATAATATTTAATCAACAAAAGATATATTAACTTGCCTTCCATAATTTTATTCAACAATAGAGTAATCAACTTTACAACTTAATACTTTACAAATTACAAAATTTCTTTAATCCTTAAAAGAGCTTTTTATAAGAGAACTATAATAAGAAATAATCTGGAAACAAGTCCTTTAAAGCATGTAAGACCACCATGAGCTCCACCCGAATCCTACAATGAAATCCCATAGGTTAACCATGGAGGCTTACCTTCCAACTTAGGCCTTTTCAAGGCCACCCCTGAGCTAGGGGTTTCAAAAACCAACATGTGACAAGAAGTTCCAAATACATCAACACATCAGACATAAACATTAAGAATTCCCACCCAAGGTTTTACTAGGCCACTAAAAAGGACCTGATACTAGGGGTGCAGAGGGCTCATCACATGTGGAGATAGACAATCCTAAAACAAATGCAATACTTGGAATAGGCCACACATGGGCACTCATTCCATAATTTTGAAACTTCCACAAAAACATTCATGGCTACAAGCCATCAAAACTTTTCCTTATTACCCCAAATGCCCTTGGTATGATTGACATCATGGGGACTTTCCCACCCATGTACATCCATCCACACATGAGAGAATCTACACATCATAGGAAACCACTAATCCTTCACCCCATCAAGGCTACTCTTCCCTCCCAAGGGTGAGTGTACCTTGAAGAAACCCACAAAAATATACAACATAAAAATAACATTTAACTCACATACCTCCATGGAAACCTATAGAGTTTGAACAAACTAACATGGAAACTCCATTAAAGCATCCTAAAGCTTTTACATGCATAAAAATATCTACACTACCTTATGCTAAATAATTCCAACATTAAGTCCAAGCTTAAGGTGAAAATGAAGAATTGAAAGAAACTTTCTCCATTTATGTCTTTCTCCTTCTCCTAATTCTCCTTCCAAATCTAGGTGTCTCTAAGAGTAGAGCGTGGGTGAACAACCTTAACTTTCCTCCCAAATCCTCCTAAAAAGGCTCTAGCCTAAGAATATTTGATTCTAACATTAATGAGGAAGCCTCTAGGGTCTTCCTTTCTCCTTTCAAGTCAAGACCCTCATAAATAGAGTTTATGACTCACATGGGAATGATAAGATACTTTCCCCAAATTCATCGAACTCTCCAATTTTCGCCACTTTGAAGAGATGATATTTTAGGGGTGTCATAAATGAGTTCAAGGGATCTTAATGGGTTAAAAATGACCCCTAACCCCTAAGGTACCAAGTAGGGTGGTCAAAACTAACCTTAACTACCTTTTGGAAGCCTATTTGGTCCTCCTAAACTCCACTTGAAGTTAACCTACGAAATTCAACTCCCTTGACCCAATCTAATCTTCCTTAATCTTAGAGTATGCATGGGTACTATACTAGGTAACCCCTGGGTCATGACTAGGTCTACCCTAGTTACATTTACTAGCCATGTCAACTCACAAGGACATATGTGTCAAGTGACACCACATAATTACATTAGGCATGACCCATTTAACATTTACAAAACTAATTTAAATACAACTATGCAATATACTTTCATGAATAAAATACATTATAATGAGGTCCATGTCTCTTCACATGCACGACCTTAGCATCATGGTGAATACACATAGGTTCATTTCTAAAACCCCATTTTAGTACCATGGTCAACTTCCTGCACACTCATTGCACACATCAATAGGTCCAATAAATCCACATGTAACATAATAAAATACATAATATAACACACACACCACTTATATTTGCATTTAATGACTCAAAGGTAAATTAAACAATATTTGCATCTAGTTCATACACATAAACTTAATTCTTAATTATTCTACATTCTGATATATCCTAACATGTATATCCATCACAATGTATCATTAAACTTAACCATATAGATAAACTGCATAGCTAATCATAGGGTATCACCTGAATAGGTTCATATCAAATCTGTAAGATTTGATGAAAAACAAATCTATTAAGCCCAAGAAACCTGCATGCAAAAATCTGTCACAAGGAAGAAATCCGTAGGAAACAAACAAGGGTTTTGCTCTGACAATATGAAAGTTATTATTATCAGCCAAAAGAATGATACAAATATACAATAGATCAATCCTTATAGAAGGAGATCGAAAAACCTAATGGGAAACCGTAAAAGGTAAATAGGCATTTAATAATTAGATTTAATTATTAAATGACTAATGCAAGTGCATAAAAGGAAATCTTAAGAGGTAGTAAAGTTAATTTAATCAATGTAATTAAATTAATGCTTTACTCTAACACCCCCCTTAAGATGAGCAACAATGCAGCTACAAACAATGCAAGAAAGAAGCAAAGGAACTACAATGCTGAATGCAAATTTGGGTCCTGGCATTGTATACACCTAAAAATGGTCACCTAGACTATTAGCCCCCATTTGATCAAATCCTAGTTCTATCATTTATTTGATTATTTTCTATGGGCTAACCATTTTATCTTGAGTCTTTATTTGATTAAAAGGAATATTCCCTCCCCTTTTAATAAATAAAAAGCCCCCACTTTTCCTCTTATCCTAAGTTGCACAAATAAAGCATTATTCTTATTTTATAAAAAAGGGAAAAGCACTTTTTGTCTCATATGGACACAAAAGTCAACTCCTATTTTCTCATTGGAGGATATTTGTGCACATGGATTGCTCCTCTTTGATGCTCCACCGTTGATTAAATCTTTTGCCTCTTAATCTCCATGGTCCATTCCTTCTCATTTCCTATAAAAGAAGAGCTCTCTTCTTCATTCTAGATCCCCAACTTTTTATGCTAATATTATGCTACAGGTTTTCTAGGTACACTTTGGAGTTTTTGAAGATTTGGAGCATTCTTAGCATCTACATCTCATTCTTGCATTCTACATCTCATTCTTGCATTCTTAGCTTAGCTTCATATTTATGTTTTCTTCGATTAGCTTCATTTCTATGCTCTAGATTAGCTCACATAGATTAATTAGCTTGGGTTGTAACACTTGCATATTTCCTTTCATAGCTTAGCTTGCATTTCCATTTCTAGCATAGCATTGCATTGCATTTTCATTCTTGATTCTTGAGGATATTGGCATTCTTGCCCTTGTCTTCATTGAATCTCCCATTGCATGGTTTACTAGCAAGGTTATAGGCTAAATAGCTCTAGCTGAGAGCATTCTTAAAAGCCCTTGCACTCCATGCCTAGGGAGCAATGGATCGGTTTGTGAGGGCTCATTCTTGAGTTTCCTTGCATGTAATGATCCATAGAAGTGTGACACATTTGTAGCACACATTTTTGGCGCCCACCGTGGGGCAGAGTAGATAGACTTTGTCCTTTAAATTTTGCATTTTCGTCTATTTTCGTCAATTTTTTGGCAAGTTTTTAGCTTAATTTTTAGTCTCTATTTTTTGTCTCAGACTGTCGCGTGATACTTTCTAGAAGTATCGCGTGATATACCTCTGTATGTGCGTGCGATACTTCACCTGTCAGAAGTATCGCCTGGCTATAGTAGAGTATATCGCCTGGTCTCGGGTGAAGTATCGCCTGGTGTCGGGCAAAATATCACGCGGACTGATAAGTATCGCCTGGTGTCGGGTGAAGTATCCCGCGATACTGTGTCTGTACCTGGCAGTGACCTATTTTTGGGCTATTTTATCTATCTTGCAAGTTTCAAGTTCTCTGCTATCTTTTTAACACCTCAACAAAAACCATGGCACCATATTTGAGGGCATGGACTTTAAATCTTAGCCATAGATAGTGGACTTACTAAGTAAAGTGTTGTAAAAGATAAAAATGATTTAAAATTTACTACATTAGATTTAAAAAGCACAAAATTAGAATACTCAATTATTAAACCTTCTCTTATCTATTGTTTACATACATATTTTATTTAAAAAAACATGCCTCTACCTTATTCAATACATCTCTTTCACTTACAAATTGCTAACTTTATCCTTGTTCCACATGACATGAGTTTCAATCTTAACATATAACACATTGCTTTAAAAATAATATTTCAATTAATAACGGAAGTCAACCATTTATGACTGATGTGGCACAATTAATTAATTTTTTTTTTCATTTACCTTTTGAATTTTTGGACTTGATCTTATTTGTGAAGGGAAATAATATTTAATTTTTTTTCTTAAAAGATGATAGATGGATGGTAAAACAATATTTAAAACTCTATGAGAAAATCTTTTTTTTTTAGAAAGATGATAAATAGATCTATATGACTTTTTAATATATACTAACAATCGCACCTTGGTGTGCAATAGGTACGCCGAAGAGATTTTTAAGGTTAAGGGGGAAATTTTTTCTCTTTTTTTTATATACATTTGTGTAGTATGGTGAATTCGTAAACATTTAGAAAATGTTATTATTGATGCAATAATGGTCCCAATAGAGAAGTGTTATCTTTAAATCAACTATCCATGTCTATTTACATGGATACAAACATGAGTGAAACATGACCTATGAATGAAGGATATAACCATGTACCATTATCAATAGATTAATGTTGTATTTGCAATAGCGATAGAGTGAGAAAGGGGAGATGGGGAGATGTAGGAAAGAAAGAGGAAGAGATAGAGGGAGGACTGAGAGAGAGGGGTAAGGATATGGTGGTAGAGATAGAGAAGGAAAAGTATAGGGATATTTATTTATCTTCTGTTTGTTTAGTGGTCACTAGGAATAAGTAATTTGAACATAATAATTTCTTTAGTTATAATTCCTTTTTTTGGTAGATGTCCATATCACATTCCAAGGCGGGAACACGTCTACCAACATATTTACAACAATAATGATGGACATCCATACCCTATTCTAAAGCTCCTATTTTGACAGAGGCCTAGAGAATGCCTGGAAAATATTAGCGTTGAAACTTGTTTGATGCATATGGATTTAATAAAGGTATAGGCGGGAGAAAATAGTTCAAAAATATTTAAAATTTAAGTGGGATTAATAGCTGATGAGAATTGTGAGTGGAAATGGTGAATGAGATGGGCTAAAGGGGCCCACACCAGCCACCGAAGTAGTCAACATTTTGAGTGGGTTTGTAAATCCCAAGCCCTCTTTGTTGCTTTTCCTTTATTCCACTTTTCATAATGCGCAAGACAACGTTTGATGATAAATTTGACAAAATGATGACATTTTTGAAAGAAGGGAGATTTTTACAGAGATGCAACCGATTTGGAACATGTCATCTTTCCATATTTAGAAAAATCACATACATGAGTATGAGGCGATTTGTATGTAGTTGTTCATACTTGGGATTATACGTTTCTCTATTTGAAAGTGTTTGTAGGCAAGCTTCATTGCAAAACCCACAATAAAAAGAAAATTTGTTCAGTGGAGTGTACTGATTCCTTCAAGATCGGTTTGTTCAAGTGTGTGTGTGTGTGTGTGTGTGTGTCTATATATATATATATATATTTGTAGATGCTTATATGTGTGATGATGGTAATTGATTATTAATTGTAGTGTGTGGCTTCTTCACAACAATGGAGGTCTATAAAAAAAGTTCATATTTGTGCACTATTGATCTCCACTTTTAGTTGTCTATGCTTCCACAATTTAGATTATTATCTACCACAACAATCAATTGCAACATCTAATAGTATTCCTCTATCATTTATGCTTTGATGGTTATCTATACCCTGCTCCAGAATTCCCATCTTGGCACAACTGGGGATGATGCTAACAAAGGTTGTGGAATTTGGATTTAGGTGGAATTAAAGTTGATATTAAATGGAATTAATCTCTTATCATTTAACTAATTCATGAGAATCAAATGTTATAGAATGATTAAAGATCGAAGGACAACAATATATCAAGACATTAATTCACTTATGAATCAAACGATCAAAGTAGTGTCTAGCTTAAGACTTGGTTGAAATTTTTTGAAGCCTTTAAACCTATTAGATTTCCACAATCCATACAAATTCTATATATCAATTTCAGGATTCGATTGTGTAGATTTTTTTTTTCATCAACATTGTAGATCATATACTAAGTGATCACTTAGTGTGATTTGAAATGTTGATGACAAAAAATTCTACACAATCGAATCCAGAAACTAATATATAGCTTCTAAAGCCTTTTCAACAAACCCCTTTTGCATATATCTAGTAATCATGGATCATAGGATTCCATGAGACTACATTTATTTGGGGTATCCTGTCACATGGTTCAGGTGCATTGTTTATGCTTCCACATTTTAGATATGTCTACTAAGGTAGATGCAACTACAATATTTGCCAAAATTCCTTCCTTATTTGTCGTGTTCGAGTCCATATTCCATTCCAAAGCTCCTATTTTGGCATAGGCAAGAAGGATGCTAGAAAATATTGTAGATTCACCAATGGACTACACTTGATTGAACATTTCTAAATCCTTTGCAAAAGATGCATTTTGTGCATTTCTTGTAAATCGAGACCACATTTCTCTTACACATCTTGTCAAATAGTTCAGGTGCGTTGTGAATGCAGACAAATTTTGCATACATGTTTGCTAGAGCATTTTATGAGGGATGCCCACACTCTATTCCAAAGCTCCCATGTAGAAGTAAATATGTTTGTGTTTGAAACCTGGATGCTTGGGTAGATATTACAGGTCGGAGAAAAGGGTTTAAAATTTTCTAAATTTGCACGAGCTTCACTTTTCTATATAAATTATAATAAAATAGCTTTTCTAACATAGGAACGAGTTATTCATGAAAATTAAATGTATTTAAATTAAGTAAAAAATCATTTCAAGAGAGACATGTAGATGAAAAATGATTTTAAAATATTAATTTTATATCTTTTCAATATCAAATTGTTTCAATATCCATTAAAACCCCTCCATTCCCAAGAGAAATGTCACATAAGAAACAAAACAAAATAAATGCATATTCACTAGATTAAAGAAGTAATTTCTATAATAGTAAAATTGATAAAAAAATAAAATTGGATGACCGTTTTAAATGTATATATATAAGATAACGTTTATATGTTTCAAAGAAAAATAACTAAAAATTAGTAGAAGTAATAAATAACAATTAAATAAAATAATAAATTTGTATAAATTAATGTTGAAATAAATGAATATTATTTTTTAAATAATATTATATCAAGTAACATATCACAATACTAATATTAATTCAAAATTCATTCAACAATAAAATAAATTAAAATTGTAATATTATATATATAAATCAAACACAAGTAATATATATTATAAATTATTTTTTCTTATTGATATTATAAAAATAAATACCATATAGAAAATAATATTTACTAATCTAAATCATTTTAATTATAATATTTTAAATTTTTTTCATAATTTATAATCTATCTTTTCATTATACATATATTATAGCACAAACTAAAATATTTCATTATGAATATATTCAATTGTAATTAAAAATTAATTTAATTTGAAATCAATCTTTAAAATAAAATTTCTCATAAAACATAATTTTTAAAGTTTGAACTTATAATTTATTTTTTAAAACAAAAATGCAGTCAAAAGTGGGGGATTCCAACTCCGACCAAGCTATGACAATGTATTCATTGTAATGGAGAAATGCACAGTGTTTAAAATAAACTCTGAAAAGTGCAAAACGCAAAGCGGTAAAAAATGCTACTAAGAGAAATGATGGACGGTTCTATACATTGCCGTTTACATTTAAAAAAGCTATAATTATAAGATATATCTTGTAAAGTTTACATTTAAAAAAGAGAATGTATCTTAATTTTAAAGGAAAATAGATATATAATTCTATAATTTAGCTTAGGTTACAAAGTATATACATGATTTTATGTTTCGGTTCATTTTGACATAATTTGACATAATTTTTTAATGAAAAGGAAGTTTGGTGTAATATTAGATAAAAGCTATATGTTATATAATGTAAATATATTAAAAAGGTAAGTTAAATATAATTTTATATATAATTCTATATAAATTTATATTTAAAACAAAATTAAAAAATAAGTCTTAAGGATGATACATCTCTGATTTTTAAGGCTCATTTCAAATGTAATTTTTTATGAGCTTGCAAACATATTTGTAATTTAATTTATTTTAAGATAATATATTTATATCTAGATGATTTTTTAATAAAATATTATATACAATTAATATACATCATTTTATGATTTAACTTTTATCATGGTAAATTTTAAGAAATGGACAAATTAAAAAAAGTTAATAAATCATTATAAAATTATTATGTTATTCAATACTTTGTGAAATATCTTTCATTTTGGTTATGAAAATCTCTTATCAAATTACAAATATTATTCTATATTCAAAATTTTGTCTTGAATTATTTCCAAGACAACTTGCTTGTATGTACATTTTATGTAGGGCTTTGAAGTCCAATTAATAAAAGCAATAGTAAATTAATTTTCTGCAATGTTTGAAAAAATGATTGCTTTAAATTACATTTTTTTTTGCTAGAAATCTATGTTGATGAATTACTATAGAAGTAGAGATCTTTACATCAAATTGTATTTTAGAGCTACTTAAAAATTATGTAATTAGTCAACAGACTATATTAGGTGAGCTTTTCACTTAAACTTGTGCCAAAAAATTAAATTTGACCAAAACCAAAATTCAAGTTTTTAATCAAACCTAAAATCAAAACTTAAATAAATATGCAATTATATACATTCACTTTGTCAAACTATATCATTATGTAAACCTAAATTCAAATTTAACCTTGGAGGAAACTCCATGGTTAAGCACGCTTGACTTGGAGCAATACTGGGATGGGTGACCTCTCCAAAAAGTTCAATATCACCAGAAATGGATTCTTGTCAACCACTACTCGTGAAACATAAATCAACAAATTTGACTCCAAAACGACATAACTATAATAATAATATCAAAAACTAAATTCCAATTTAAAATTAAAAATCAACAATAATGTCAACAAATATCCCATCCCTAATATCAACGAATGTTCGACAGTTTAACGTGACTGACACGATTATTTGAAAAAATCTATCACCAATTAACCATGGAAATCTCACTTCATTTGAAAAACATTCGTTGAACGCCGCCAATGACTTTCCAAGAATGACGCCAGCAATGACGTTATGGAGTGCCCAAAAAACAATATAAATATACAGTTTAAGCATTCTTTTCATTACACAGCTTACGCATGGATAACTTGAAAGAAGATAGAGAAGATGTTAAGCTTCTAACAGCTTGGTTCAGCCCATATGGCCTGCGAGCTGTGATTGGGCTTGAAGAGAAGGGCATCAATTATGATTATGTTGAACAAGACATGAGCCCAGGGAACAAGAGTTCCTTGTTGTTGCAGATGAATCCCATACACAAGAAGGTGCCTGTTCTCATCCATAATGGCAGCCCTCTTTCTGAATCTCTCATCATTCTCCAATACATTGACAATGTTTGGAATTCTCCTCACACTGCATTTCTTCCATCTGATCCATATGACCGAGCTATTGCACTCTTCTGGACAGATTTTGTAGACAAAAAGGTGAGTTAAATAGGCACTTTAATAGTCTGATATAGTTTTCAAGATTGCTTTCCATCATATTGGTTTCTTTGAAGGTTTTATGATGAATTTTTCCAATCCTTGTTCAATTCTAATTTAAGGTTGTGGGTGTTCATATTGGTTTCTTTAAGGGTCTGTTTGGGTGCTGGAATTAGACTGGATATTTCGGAATTAGATTTCCGGATAATGTCAATTTCATGTTTGTGTCCATTCCAAAAATTGGAATTGGAAATTTGAAATTCCAATTTTGCCCCCAAAATGGACATTTCATCTACCACTCAAATAGATGGAATTAGAATTTCGAATTTCAATTCCAATTTTTATAAAACCAAATTTAATATTTCTTGGGATCCGTGACTATAAGGATGTATATTATATTGCTATAAGGATGTATATATATACATGTGTGTATATACATACATGTATGTATATACACACGTGTATATACACACACGTGTGTATATATACATAAATGTGCACGTATATACACACACATGTGTGTATTTATATATATATATACACATGTGTGTATGTGTATACATGTGTGTATACACACACATGTATGTGTATATATATATGTGTGTGTGTGTATGTGTGTATATATACATACATGTATGTGTATATGTGTGTATGTGTGTATACACACACATGTGTGTATGTGTATACATGTGTGTATATACACACATGTATACATATATACACACACATGTGTGTATGTGTATATATACACATGTGTGCATGTGTATATATACAGACATATACACACTATATTTAAAGAAATTAAAATAAAGAATTAAAATTCCTTATGCATCTTCTTAGTCATCTTCCGAGTGAACCAAACGGGTCAGCCCATATTCCGGAAATCATTTTTAGGATTTGTATCTTCCAGAATTGACTAGAATTGGCATTTGGTATTCCAACACCCAAACAGGCCCTAAAGGTTTTATGATGCATTCTCCCAATCCTTGTTCAATTTTAATTTAAGGTTGTAGGTGATCCATTGTTTTTAAGTGGAGGATTGGGCATTATTCAAGTATTGGGTATTATGTATTCTATCAAAATTGTTTAGGGTACTATTGTTTCATTCATTTTTATCATAATTTTAGAGGTTTGAATCTTGATGGATCATGTAATCACGTAACAAACTAATACCCTCATCAATTTTGCTCAAGGTTGTAGGTGTTCATTTATTTTTAGTAGAGGATTTTATATGATTTATATACGGAAACATGAATCTATATTGATGTTTCTTTGGCCGAGAGTCAAGGATTGGACATTATTCATTCTGTCAAAATTGCCTAGGGCACGATTGCCACATCCTTCATATCATGCCTGTAGGGGTTTGAATCTTGTTGGATTATGTAATCAAGGAACAAACCAATATCCTCATCAATCTTGCTCAACCAATTAAACTACAATCCTTTAGTGGGAGTTTTTATTTAAATATAATATCATTGAAAAACTCATAATTTGTAAGATTATTTTTCTCGTTATATTGAATATGTTTTTGATTAACTAAGTAGCAAACAAAGGTGCTGACCATTTACAACAAGCAGCCCCAAAGACAAAGAAACACAAGCCAAAAATATGCCACTCACAACATTCCAAAGGTCATTAACATACCCTTGTACAACAAGTCCCAGGCCATGAACAAACCTCTTACAAAAAACAAACAACCGACATCAAGAGTGGGTGGGACTTTTGCCCACAACTCGAGGAAGAGTTCGTGAAGAGGAAATAGATCTTTCCCATGTGTAAACAATTCAATCAAGTGACCTTTACCATAAAATGCACATATTTTTACCATTAAACACTTAAAAACACACATTTGATTATTGAATTATCTTCAATTTTGTTTCCTCATATTTAACCAATACTACATGTATATAATCAAATATTAAGACAACATTAGCTCAAGTTTAATGTATTTGATAAATATATTATATTCATGCTCATGCCAATGTTGTCATGATATGTATGAAAATGACCTTATTATGTATTATACTCATGCTTATGCTAATGTTGTCATAATGACTTTATTTTAGGTTTGTGCCCTTGGAGAACGAGTAGTGAAAACAAAAGGAGAAGTACAAGAAGCAGCCAAATGTGAATTCATACAAAATTTAGCAATATTAGAAGAAGAGTTGAAAGGAAAAAAATACTTTGGTGGAGATAGGTTTGGATTGGTGGATATAGCATTTGTTCCTTTTACGCTATGGTTCAATGCAGTCGAGAGCTTAGGAAGGTTTATGATTGATTTGGAGGAGAAATTCCCAAATATTTGGGTATGGAAGAAGAGATGTTTGGAAAGAGAGAGTGTGAAGAAGAAACTTCCTTCCCCTGAAAAATTGTTTGCTTTTGCAATTGAACTTAGAAAACTTATATTAGGCGAGATTTAGAAGTTCAAATTAAGATGTAATAATGATAAAAATAAATCATTTCATCTTTTTATATTCATATTTGTACAAGTTCTTTCAATACGACCACAATGAATTTAGAGATCACAATCATATATATTTATCAACCGTTCTATTTTCATAAAAAATAATATCATGTCCTATCATTGCATTGCAAGTTAATGTTTAAAAAAGTTTCAAGTAATTAATATCACGGTTTATCTTTTTAGAGATTTTTATATAAAGAAGTTAAAATGTAATTTTATTTTAAGTAAATTTGTGTGAATATAAGGTAATTATATGATTTAATGAAAATGTTAGAACAACTTATTCCTTGAGATTCACTTATTAAGATTATTTTAATTAATCATCAAATTTTAATTAATATCTTTAATTTATTTGTATTTATATAATTTTTTATTCTTACTATGTAATTTCTATTAATTTTATTATATTATAACATTTTTTTTTGGTTAAATCTTCAATGGTGAATGCCATTGAAAAACTTTATGAGTAATTTCAAATGTCTTGATACTTGTCAATCTTGAGCTTCTTTTATATGTTTAATGGTTAAAACAAATTAATACTTATTTATAAGGTAAACACCAACAAATATAATTTGTTCACTCATCTCATATCTACTCATCAAACTAAAACTATATAGAGATTTTTTTTAATCAATCAATCGAGGAATTTTATTAGGTTCCCTTCTCTCAAATATGATACAATTGAATAGTTTAGTAAAATTTTGCATCCTTAATTTATAAGGATGAAGCCTCTATGTCTTAATTTCCATTGATTTGAATTAAATTGTCTCCTAAGAAATAGTTAAAACACTTAACCACATTATCATTTATGTCTCTACAAGTCTTCACTCGATTGTTACCAAAATTTGAAAGACCAAAATTAGAAAGATCCTAGGCCATTTGTTTCAGAGAGGAGAAAGTAAATAGTCTATCAGCTATTTTAAAAGTGCCACATTAAAGGTTTGCCCCAATTTTAGTTGTCATATTTAATGATATTTGATGTTTTTTTGCTGGACCTGGGTAAAAAGTTTGTGAGCACAATTTGGCATAATAAAATCAAACATTCTATAGCAAGCTTCATTCATCATAATTAGTAACACTTTTTTTGTCATACTTAATAATACATTTTTTTTGGGATGTTCATATGAGTTTTGGTTAAAAATTTTGAGGTTCATTTTGGTGAAAATCTTACTTTATCTAATATTTAGCTGATAGGCTTGTTTTTTGAGTTTGCTTGCAACTGGAATTTGATTTGAAAATATAATTTAGATCTGAAAATTTGTTTCGGTTATGCCATGCAATGAAAACATCTAAACTAGCTAGTAGCAAATAGACAGCCATTAAGTAAACTTTCCATAAACATTATTGCAGTAATTTTCTAACATAGAACAACATATGACAGGTTTGTAAATCATATTCATAACAGCAAACTTGACTACAGTCTCAAACATCAAACTTCAATACCCAAATCACCAAAAACTATACCAAAACAATGCTACCTGATATTGTCCAAGCTTCTCCAATTGAAATAGTTCATTAAATGAAAATAATGATACACATGACTGATTGCAGACTCAGTAACAACAACATACTGCTATAGAATGTTCATAAGCCTCACACAATAGAAAAATCATAAAACTATGCTTAAAATGCACTCTAAACAATACCCAAAGTAAAAACTTGGAAAATGGATAGAATCAAACAACAATCCACCAAATTTTCTTCAGTCTAAATGCAATCTCTGAGTGAGAATGCCCTCTATGAACAAGGATTTCTGTCCTTTGCTCATACAATGCTCATGGCTTATCTTCCACTGTTCCAAAAGCTTTCTCCTTCAATGAGGCTTTGTCCATTGAAGAAGCTTTTTGCAAATCTGCAAATGTAGAGAAGAAACTGATAAACAACCTCTCAAAATTACCAAAATCCTAATATTTGTATCCATCATGCATGTAAAGGTTTTGTTGCCATAATTCAAACTATATCTTGTTTGTAAATCTTGGTAATTTAATAATGAAAGTTGCCAAAACTAATCATTGAGTGGAAACTTTTTAAAATTTATTGTGTAGCTACTTTACCTTTTTGGGTTCTAAGGTCTTCTTTTCTAAGTCTTCTATTCTTTCTCTAGCTTAACCTCATATTTTTTGACATTTATGACTTGTATCTAAAGGCTCTTTGAAAAGAAAAACATTGTCTTCTAAGATTATTTTTGTTGCCTCCTTTTTCACTTGCCATAGGATGTCTCCTTTCTTTTGTATATTTTTCTTTTCTACCCCCTTAGCAACCGCTAATTTTTCTTTCTTTTTACACTATTAATCGTGTGCTGATACTTTCCCTTAAATTTATTCTTTATCTCTTCATTGCCTTTATTCTTGTAATTTCCTTGAACTCTAATCTGAGGTTCACCCTCCCTTGCATGTTCTACATATTCTCTACAAGACATTTCAAATTTGATTTCTTCAAGAAGGGAGTTGCAACTATGAAAAATCTTCTAAACCTAACGCTTACTACAGTGAAACACAAAGGCCACTAAGTTAATTAAAGTTTATTCTAATTGAGACAAGATAAAAATTAGTCTAGGTGACATTAGGAGTTAGTTGATTGGGTTTGACCAATATGGGTTATAAAATCCTAATGTCAACTATGTTGTTTAACTAGAGTGAAACTAAGTGGCTATCTAGGGTTAGTGAGGTTATAAGATGCTATCGTAGTTAAATTGAATGAAGTTTGATCGCTAAAAAGGGTCCTATCATTCTAACGATATTTGAATAGTTGACCATTGAAATTAGATTTATTTTAAACCTATTCTACTCAAACATATCAAACTATACAATCATACAATTTTAACTAACTCATTTTATACAATTTATAATATATCAAATACAAATAAAACTACAAATTCATAGTTACTATCAACTATAAAGGAGTTAAATAAATTAAAGAAAATTTAATAATTAAAGGTTATTAAAACCTCAACAACTCTATTTATGTAATTAATTATTTAATTAATCATATCTAACAACTAATTAGTAATAATTAACTAATTGAAATGATTAATCCTCTAGGGCTTCTAACCTTGAGGCTTATACTAGGTCTTAACTTAAATTTAATTTATACTTAATTTATCTTATCAATCTCAAATAATTAAAATGAAAAACAAGCTACTATAATCTTCTAGCCAAAAGGAATCTTAACTACATTTAAATTATAAACCATAAAAATAAAATACCAAATCAAATTTAAGTTAATTTGATGAAATTATCTAATTAATAACAATTACATCAAATTCCTAATCCTTATCTACTACGACATCCCCTAATACTTAGTCAACAAAAGTGACAATGAGGAGTTGAAGAAATAACTATTTTTTAATTTATTTTTCATTCAAATCTAATTTTGCAACATGTTCTAAATAGTTCTAGTTAATTCCAATTTCTCGTCAACAAAACCCACTATATGTTAAAATTTATTTAATTTGAAATCCATCCATTAATTTGAATCTTTTGATTCAACCATGAATTCTATAAGTAGGAGTAAGTTTTTTTTTACAAGAGAAATAACATAGGATTAACCCTTATGTTTTTTTTAAGCAAAAGTGGACTAAGCACCGTATATATATTTATTTAATAAAAATTGATTCAAAGACTCATCTGGGAAAGAATCATGAAGAAAACTCAGAATCTTCGTCATATACAATCGAAAATTGAGTAATTACATAAGATATACATGAGCTTTACATCAATCTCCATGTAGAGAAACTATCAAAGATTCAAGCATAGTCTACAAAATTATCTCCAAAAATACCAACATCATGTCATCAAGCGCGAAAGATGAAGTCTAGACCAAACTTCCAAAACAAAAGGAGCGGAGGTGTCACGAAGAACCATCACAAAAAATGAACCTGATAGACAAGTTTTCATTCCTCCATGGCTACAAACTCAAAATTGCCATGAACTATGCCAAAACAATGCTACCTAATATTCTCCAAACTTCTCCAACTGAAATAGTTTGTTCATAAAATGAAAATAATGATACACAAGACTGGTTACAGACTCCGTAACAACAACATACTACTGTAGAATGTTCATAAGCCTCTCACATTAGAAAAATCATAAAACTATGCTTAAAATGCACTCCAAACAATACCCAAAGTAAAAACTTGGAAAATTGATAGAATCAAACAACAATCCACCAAATTTTCTTAAGTCTGAATGCAATCTCTGAGTGAGAATGCCCTCAATGAACAAGGATTTATGTCCTTTGCTCAGACAATGCTCATGGGTTATCTCCCACTGTTCCAAAAGCTTTCTCCTTCAATGAGGCTTTGTCCATTGAATAATTTTTTTGCAAATATACAAATGTAGAGAAGAAACTGGTAAACAACCTCTCAAAATTACCAAAATCCTAATATTTGTATCCATCATGCATGTAAAGGTTTTGTTGCCAGAATTCAAACTATATCTTATTTGTAAATCTTGGTAATTTAATAATGAAAGTTGCCAAAACTAATCATTGAGTGGAAACTGTTTAAAATTTATTATGTAGCTACTTTACCTCTTTTTGTTCTAAGGTCTTCTTTTCTATGTCTTCCGATTCTTTCTCTAGCTTAACCTCATATTTTCTGACATTTATGACTTGTATCTAAAGGCTCATTGCAAGAAAAACATTGTCTTCTAAGATTATTTTTGCTGCCTCCTTTTTCACTTGCCATAGGATGTCTCCTTTCTTTTGTATATTTTTCTTTGCTACCCCCCTTAGCAACCACTAATTTTTCTTTCTTTTTACACTATTAATGGTGTGTTGATACTTTCCATTAAATTTATTCTTCATCTCTTCATTGCCTTTATTCTTGTAATTTCCTTGAACTCTTTTCCGAGGTTCACCCTTCCTTGCATGTTCTACATATTCTCTACAAGACATTTCAAATTTGATTTCTTCAAGAAGGGAGTTGCAACTATGAAAAATCTTCTAAACCTAACACTTACTACAGTGAAACACAAAGGCCACTAAGTTAATTAAAGTTTATTCTAATTGAGACAAGATAAAGATTAGTCTAGGTGACATTAGGAGTTAGTTGATTGGGTTTGACCAATATGGGTTAGAAAATCCTAATGTCAACTATGTTGTTTAACTAGAGTGAAACTAAGTGGCTATCTAGGGTTAGCGAGGTTATAAGATGTTATCATAGTTAAATTGAACGAAGTTTGATCGCTAACAAGGGTCCTATCATTCTAATGATATTTGAATAGTTGACCATCAAAATTAGATTTATTTTAAACCTATTCTACTCAAACATATCAAACTATACAATCATACAATTTTAACTAACTCAATTTATACAATTTATAATATATCAAATACAGATAAATCTACAAATTCATAGTTACTATCAACTATAAAGGAGTTAAATAAATTAAAGAAAATTTAATAATTAAAGGTTATTATAACCTCAACAACTCTATTTATGTAATTAATTATTTAATTAATCATATCTAACAACTAATTAGTAATAATTAACTAATTGAAATAATTAATCCTCGAGGACTTCTAACCTAGAGGCTTATACTAGGTCTTAACTTAAATTAAATTTATAATTAATCTATCTTATCAATCTCAAATAATTAAAATTAATAACAAGCTACTATAATCTTCTAGCCAAAAGGAATCTTAACTACATTTAAATTATAAACCATAAAAATAAAATACCAAATCAAATTTAAGTTAATTTGATGAAATTAAATCTAATTAATAACAATTACATCAAATTCTTAATCCTTATCTACTATGACATCCCCTAATACTTAGTCAACAAAAGTGACAATGAGGAGTTGAAGAAATAACTATTTTTTAATTTATTTTTCATTCAAATCTAATTTTGCAACATGTTCTAAATAGTTCTAGTTAATTCCAATTTCTCGTCAACAAAACCCACTATATGTCAAAATTTATTTAATTTGAAATCCATCCATTAATTTGAATCTTTTGATTCAACCATGAATTCTATAAGTAGGAGTAAGTTTTTTTTTACAAGAGAAATAACATAGGATTAACCCTTATGTTTTTTTTAAGCAAAAGTGGACTAAGCACCGTATATATATTTATTTAATAAAAACTGATTCAAAGACTCATTTGGGAAAGAATCATGAAGAAAACCCAGAATCTTTGTCATATATAATCAGAGATTGAGTAATTACATAAGATATACATGAGCTTTACATCAATCTCCATGTAGAGAAACTATCAAAGACTGAAGCATAGAGTCTACAAAATTATCTCCAAAAATACCAACATCATGTCATCAAGCACAAAAGATGAAGTCTAGACCAAACTTCCAAAACAAAAGGAGCGGAGGTGTCACAAAGAACCATCAGAAAATGAACCTGATAGACACATTTTCATTCCTCCATGGCTTGAAGGCGGTAGAGGTGGGAGAAGTGAACGCAGGGAGGAATTGGGGGTACCCAGAAGATCGAACATGGCATTGACATTGCGCCTGATGTTAGCTTCAAGCTCCTTGCCCAAAGTCGAAGCCACAACTTGCAGATTAGCCTTGATAATTCTAAAGTTGTGCCACTCCAGAGCCCGTTTAATGCTGTCGAAGGCCATCATGTGTTCATGTTTAGTCAGCAACAAGTGACGAGAGAACAAGCCACCCACAAGAGCACACCACGACCATAGATCATATTTGTGGAGAGCCAACATGAGCCTGTTATCCGTGATGAATTGTGGGCGTGCCACTTTGTTATTTTATCCTCTCTTTTTTTTTCATGCTATAGAATATTTCAAACTTTGATTTATTATATTTATTAAATAAATCTCTATATTTTAATGTTAATATTATATATTTTTTGAAACCTTATGTAGGTCAACACATGAGGAGGGGGCCGACGACACTCTCCTGACACCACTGTGAGTGGTGGTGGCCAACATAGCGGTGCCACCACTGCGATGGGCAACACCACTGCAGACCCACTGAGTGGCTCCCGACGGCTCCTCCATTGTGGGTACCACAGTGGTGGTCGAGACGGCCATGGCCGAGCCCACCACCCAGTGTGGTTACCACAGTGGTGGCTCCGTAGCCACTATGGTGAATCGATCGGTAGGGTTTTAACCCTCCCATTGCTTGAGCCCTTTTACGGGTTTTTCTTAAAAATAATCAACTATGTTTATATTATATTTTAAATTTCATTTATAACGAAATGCTTTTGGATGAGGATTATAATTATTTTATTTTTTAATAAAACGGGGTTTCGTCATAATAAAGAATGGTATATTTAAGTATCAATTTTTGAGAGACAAGGTAGCAGAGAAAGAAATAAGGTTGGAATACATTAGCACAAAGGAACAAATAGCAGACATCTTTACCAAACCATTGCCAAAAGATACCTTTGAGTATCTTAGAGGTATGCTTGGGGTGCAAGCCCCTCCTAGTGAGAATTAAATGATGAAGGGATGCATCAGTCCAGAGGGTTTTAGAGCTCTGATACCAATTGTTAGGAATAACAGTCTACCAATACAATTGAGAGGGGGGTGAATCAATTGTATGAGAGATTATTAAACTTTAAATAGCAACTACACCAAATCAAATGATAACATAGTATAAGATATAAAAGAAAATACAGAGATAAGATATATATATTTCAAAAAAGAATTAAACCACTAAATGATAATATGATATATATATTTAAAAATAGAAATAAGATGGAATATATATATATAATTAATCACATTAAATGGTCGTTAGATGCATAAATTTAACAAGGTATGTTATAACTAAAAATAAATAATTTACACAAAGGAAAATATCATAATATTTAATCAACAAAAGATATATTTACTTTCCTTCCATGACTTTATTCAACAATAGAGTAATCAACTTTACAACTTAATACTTTACAAATTCCAAACTTTCTTCAATCCTTAAAAGAGCTTTTTACAAGAGAACTATAATAAGAAATAATTTGGAAACAAGTCCTTTAAAGCATGTAAGACCACCATGAGCTCCACCCAAATCCCGCAATGAAATCCCATAGGTTAACCATGGAGGCTCACCTCCCAACTTAGTCCTTTTGAAGGCCACCCTCGAGCTAGGGGTTTCAGAAACCAACATGTGACAAGAAGTTCCAAATACATCAACACAAATAGACATAAACACTAAGAATTCACACCCAAGGTTTTACTAGGCCACTAAAAAGGACCTGATACTAGGGGTGAAGAGGGCTCATTACATGTGGAGATAGACAATCCTAAAAAAAATGCAATACTTGGAATAGGCCACACATGGGCACTCATTCCATAATTTTGAAACATCCACAAAAACATTCATGTCTACAAGCCATCAAAACTTCTCCTTATTACCCCAAATGCCCTTGGTATGATTGACATCCCTCCACACATGAGAGACTCTACACATCATAGGCAGCCACTAATCCTTCGCCCCATCAAGACTACTCTTCCCTCCCAAGGGTGAGTGTACCTTGAATAAACCCACAAAAATATACAACATAAAAATAACATATAACTCACATACCTCCATGGAAACCCATGGAGTTTGAACAAACTAACATGGAAACTCCACTAAAGCTTTTACATGCATAAAAATGTAAACACTACCTTATGCTAAAGAATTCCAACATTAAGTCGAAGCTCAAGGTGAAAAATGAAGAATTGAAAGAAACTTTCTGCATTTATGTCTTTCTCCTTCTCCCAATTCTCCTTCCAAATCTAGGTGTCTCTAAGAGTAGAGAGTGGGTGAACAACCTTAACTTTCCTCCCAAATCCCCTTAAAAAGGCTCTAGCCTAAGAATATCTGATTCTAACATTAATGAGGAAGTCTCTAGGGTCTTCCCTTCTCCTTTCAAGTCAAGACCCTCATAAATAGAGTTTATGACTCACATGTGAAGGATAATATACTTTGCCCAAATTCATTGAACTCTCCAATTTTCGCCACTTTGAAGAGAGGATATTTTAGGGGTGTCATAAATGAGTTCAAGGGATCTTAATGGGTTGAAAATGACCCCTAAACCCTAAGGTACCAAGTAGGGTGGTCAAAACTAACCTTAACTACCTTTTGGAAGCCTATTTGGTCCTCCTAAACTCCATTTGAAGTTAACCTACAAAATTCAACTCCCTTGACCCAATCTAATATTCCTTAACCTTAGGGTATGCATGGGTACTATACTAGGTAACCCCTGGGTCATGACTAGGTCTACCCTAGTTACATTTACTAGTCATGTCAACTCACAAGGACATATGTGTCAAGTGATACCACATAATTACATTAGGCACGACCCATTTAACATTTACAAAACTAATTTAAATACAACTATGCAATATACGTTCACTAATAAAATACATTACAATGAGGTCCATGTCTCTTCACATATAAGACCTTAGCATCATGGTGAATACACATAGGTTCATTTCTGAAACCCCATTTTAGTACCATGGTCAACTTCCTACAAACTCATTGCACACATTATTAGGTCCAATAAATCCACATGTAACATAATAAAATACATAATATAATACACACACCACTTATATCTGCATTTAATGACTCAAAGGTAAATTAAACAATATATGCATCTAGTTCATACACATAAACTTAATTCTTAATTATTTTTCATTTTGATATATCCTAACATGTATATCCATCACAATGTATCATTAAACTTAACCATATAGATAAACTGCATAAATAATCATAGTGTATCACCTGAATAGGTTCACATCAAATCACAATGTACGATAACATGGTACGGGATCTTACAAATCCTAAAAAATAACAAGTGTTTCAAAGAGTCCAAGAGTCTCAATAGTATCAACTAAAAACATAACATGGAAATAAAATGCTAAGCTATGACCGGTTGGGGTAGGCCTCACACATAGCATGTCATGTTGCATTTGTTTAAATGACTTAGCTCTCCCAATTGCTCTAGAATTTTCATACCATTTTACAACTTTTGAAGTTTATAGACTCCAAGTCAATTAAACATTAAAAAATTTCTCCCATAATTCAAATAATCACATGCTAGAAAGATCATGTTATGATACCACTGTAATGTCTTTATCTGAGAAAAAAATAAGAGATATAATTCAGACCTGAAAATTTGATTTCAAAATAGTTATGCCATGCAATGAAAACATCCAAACTAGCTAATTAGTCTTGCAACAAAATAGACAACCATTGAGTGAACTCTCCATGAACATTATTGCATTAATTTTCTGACATGGAACAATATATAATAGGTCTAAAAATTATATTCATAATGGAAAACCTGACTATGGCTTCACACATCAAAACTTCTATACCCAAATCGCCAAACTATGCCAAAACAATGCTACTTGATCTACTCCAAACTTCTCCAATTGAAATAGTTTGTTCATAAAATGAAAATAATGATACACATGATTGATTACAGGCTCAATAAAAATAAAATGTTTTTGTATCATGTTCATAAGCCTCACATAATAGAAAAATCACAAAACCATGCTTAAAATGCACTACAAACAACACCCAAAGTAAACTAGGAAATTGGATAGAAGCAACCAACAGTCCACCAACTATCCTTTAGCCTGAGTGAGAATTCCCTCTATGAACAAGGGTTTATGTCCTCTTCTCATACAATGCTCATGGGTTTATGTCCTTCCATAACTTTATTCAACAATACAGTAATCAACTTTACAACTTAATACTTTACAAATTCCAAACTTTCTTTAATCCTTAAAAGAGATTTTTACAAGAGAACTATAATAAGAAATAATCTGGAAATGAGTCCTTTAAAGCATGTAAGACCACCATAAGCTCCACCTGAATCCTACAATGAAATCCCATAGGTTGACCATGGAGGCTCACCTCCCAACCTAGGCCTTTTCAAGGCCACCCCCGAGCTAGGGGTTTCAAAAACCAACAGATGACAAGGAGTTCCAAATACATCAACACAAATAGACATAAACATTAATAATTCCCACACAAGGTTTTACTAGGCCACTAAAAAGGGCTTGATACTAGGGGTGAAGAGGGCTCATTTCATGTGGAGATAGCCAATCCTAAAACAAATGCAATACTTGGAATAGACCACACATGGGGAACTCATTCCATAATTTCAAAACTTCCACAAAAACATTCATGGCTACAAGCCATCAAAACTCATCCTTATTACCCCAAATTCCCTTATCATGATTGGCATCATGTGGACTTGCCCACCCATGTACATCCCTCCACACATGAGAAACTCTGCACATTATAGGCAACCACTAATCCTTCACCCCATCAAGGCTACTCTTCCCTCCAAAGGGTGAGTGTACCTTGAAGAAACCCACAAAAATATACAACACACAAATAAAACATAACTCACATACCTCCATGGAAACCCATGGAGTTTGAACAAAATAACATGGAAACTCCATTAAAGAATCCTAAATCTTTTACATGCATAAAAATATCTACACTACCTTATGTTAAAGAATTCCAACCTTAAGTCTAAGCTCAAGGTGAAAAATGAAGAATTGAAAGAAGCTTTCTCCCTTTACTCATTTCTCCTTCTCCTAATTCTCCTTCCAAATCTAGGTGTCTCTAAGAGTAGAGAGTGGGTGAACAACCTTCACTTTCCTCCCAAATCCCCCTAAAAAGGCTCTAGTCTAAGAATATCTGATTCTAACATTAATTAGAAAGCCTCTAGGGTCTTCTCTTCTCCTTCCAAGTCAAGACCCTCATAAATGGAGTTTATGACGCATATGGGAAGGATAAGATACTTTGCCCAAATTCATCAAACTCTCCAATTTTCGCCACTTTGAAGAGAGGATATTTTAGGGGTGTCATAAATGAGTTCAAGGGCTCTTAATGGATTGAAAATGATAGCTAATCCCTAAGGTACCAAGTAGGGTGGTCAAAACTAACCTTAACTACTTTCTGGAAGCCTATTTGGTCCTTCTAAACTCCACTTGAAGTTAACCTATGAAATTCAACTCCCTTGACCCAATCTAATCTTCCTTAACCTTAGGGTATGCATGGGTACCATACTAGGTAACCCCTGGGTCATGACTAGGTCTACCCTAGTTACATTTACTAGCCATGCCAACTCACAAGGACATGTGTAAAGTGACACCAAATAATTACATTAGGCATGACGTATTTAACATTTACAAAACTAATTTAAATACAACTATGCAATATACTTTCATGAATAAAATACATTACAATGAGGTCCATGTCTCTTCACATACAGGACCTTAACATCATGGTGAATATGCATAGGTTCATTTTTGAAGCCCCATTTTAGTACCATGGTCAACTTCTTGCACACTCATTGCACACATTAGTAGCTCCAATAAATCTACATGTAACATAATAAAACATGTAATGTAACACACACACCACTTACATTTGCATTTAGTGTCTCAAAGGTAAATTAAACAATATTTGCATCTAGTTCATACACATAAACTTAATTTTTAATTATTCTGCTTCCTGATATATCCTAACATATATATCCATCACAATGCATCATTAAACTTAACCATATAGATAAACTGCATAAATAATCATAGGGTATCAGCTGAATAGGTTCACATCAAATCACAATGTACGATAACATGGTACAAGATCTTGCAAATCCTCAAAAATAACAAGTGTTTCAAAGAGTCCAAGAGTACGTCTCAATAGTATCAACCGAAAACATAATAGGGAAATAAAGTGCTAAGCTATGACAAGCTGGGGTAGGCCTCACACATAGCATGCCATGTTGCATTTTTTTAAATGACTTAGCTCTCCCAATTGCTCTAGAATTTTCATGCCATTTTACAACTTTTGAAGTTTATTCTCCAAGTCAATTAAACATTAAAAAATTTCTCCCATAATTCAAATAATCACATGCTAGAAAGATCATGTTTTGATATCACTGTAATGTCTTTATCCTAAAAAAAATAAGAAATATAATTCAGACTTGAAAATTTGATTTGAAAATAGTTATGCCATGCAATGAAAACATCCAAACTAGCTAACTAGTTTTGTAGGAAAATAGACAACCATTGAGTGAACTCTCCATGAACATTATTGCATTAATTTTCTGACATGGAACAATATATAATAGGTTCATAAGCCTCACATGTTTGTGTATCATGTTCATAAGCCTCACATGTTTATGTATCATGTTCATACCCCTTGATGTAATTACCCCAAGTAAAGATTAAAGGGGAGTGTTAGAATTTAATCTTTCCTTGGTAAATATGTAAGGATAAACCAAGGTATCCTATTGTATTCGTCCTCTAGTCCAAGTGGGAGGACATGTCATATTTGTAATTTCCTTTATTAAGGAAAATAGATATTCCTCCTTATGAGCATGTGCTATTTTTTGCTTAGCTTTCTTTGCTTGTTCTTAAGTCGGCTGATGCTTTGTATTGACATGGCCCCTGTTATTGCCTATGAAGATCCCTGATTTTGCCTGTGGTGGTGCCTTGGCTTCTCCTCTTCTCAAAGGGTTTTTTAAATTGCATGTGTAATCTCCCTTTTTGGTTAAGAACAAAGGTTAGCAGTTTGGTTTTTTTTTTGTCATAAATTTTCTTGCATGCAGATTAGCATGAGTACTATGTTGCTCTACTAGGTTTGTATAGAAAGGAGTGGCATCAACTTTCTCTTTCGCAGAGTTGACATTTTTAGTTTATAGTTTTTTTTAGTTAATAGTTTATTCATAGTATAGTTTTTGGTTAACGTTTAAAAGTTAATAGTTTATAGTTACTTAAAGCGTTTCAGATTTTCTAATCCATGCAAATAACTTATTAAATCGCTTCTTCCATATAGTAACAACATTGTCTTCTCATGCTAGTGAATAGAGATAACTAATTTATAATAAAAAATTGTTCTAATTGGAGGCCTTTCTAATAGCATTTTTTTTAATAAATCTGGTTGTGGTTCATAGTTTTCTCTTTCTTAAGTGCTAAGGGTTTTAGTTAGATTCAAACCTTTGTTATTCCTGATTACTAATCTAAGCATTTTATTTATCCCATTAATATATATTTTTTTGCTAACGTTTTCTTGCAGGTCTGAATATTTTTTATTAACTCTTTTAGTATATCAGTTTCCTAACGTTCTTTGTAGGTTCAAAAATTATGTGTTCTTATGTTTTTTTCTTATTGAATGCAATAAATTTCATTTTCTTTCTCTTTGCATGCAAAAGATCCTTGTGTTATCTATTAATCAATAACAGCTTAACCAAGATTTGTTATCTCCTTTGTGTTCTTTTTTTTCCTCTGGTTTTTGTTTTCTCCTTGCATGTCTCCTTGGCAAAAGCTTTTATAGCTTTCTACTATTGCATGCAAGTATATATATAGTTTCCTTTGCTTGCGTTTGATCTAAGTTTCTTTTCTGAGTTCTGTTAACAGTTCTCATTTATTTATTCAAGTTTAGGTGTTCTTTTCTTTAAATCTTCATAGTTTAACCATGACCACCCTAATGCCAGATATAAAGTTAACTAGTACAAATTATCATGCATGGAAAACGCACATGACCTTCATATTTAGATTTAGACATATTTTAGATATTGCAACTGATGCCAGTTCAAAACCTGCAACCTCTGCTCCTCAAGCTGACCAAACTGCTTGGCAGACTAAAAATGAGGAAGCACTTGGTTTAATATGAATCTCTTTAAGTCCCGAATTGTATGTCTTAATTTTTTATTTGTATAGAAGCCCATCAGGCTTGGGACATCTTGAAAAATACCTATGACAGTGCAGATGAGACTCGAAAAATCCAGCTTTAAGACCAACTTGAAGACCTCAAGTATACCGATTTCAACTCTGTTGATTATTTCTTGCTCAAGTTTGATTCAATTAAAGTTTTACTAACTGGTTTACAAGTTCCTCTTTCTGATTTAAGGATAATCCACATAATTATTCGTAAATGTTTTCCTAGACAGTTCCAACAGTTTATTACTAATATTTATTCTCAGTTAGCTATTCCTTCTTTAGAATCTCAACTAACTTATTTTATTTTTCAAAATATGTTGCGTCAAGAGGAAGCAAAATTAATTCAATTTGGCATACTTAAAACTCACGAACATGCATATGTCTTTCAAAGTCACAATAACAATAGATCTTCTAACACTAATCAAAATAACCAAAACTATCAAAGATCTAACAATACTAATAATTCAAATAATAACTTAGGCCAACAATTTAATGATCATTACAATTCTAGGCCCTCAAATAACTATCATAATAATAAACAGTCAAATAGGCCACATTTCACCTATTGCGGTAAAAATGGTCACTTAATACATAACTCTTTTAAGAAACAAAAGGATGATGAACATAATTCTCAAAACTACTCAAATGAAAAACCTAATGGAAATCAATCTCGTTCTGCTTTTACTATCTATTTTAATGCTTCTAAACCACTTGAATGGATTATTGATAGTGGTGCATCTCAACATGTTACATCTCATAAGGAAGTCTTTGATTCTTTGCGACCTGATTCTATGAATATTCCTATTTCTTTAGCTGATAATCATTGTTGTCAAGTTGAAGGAATTGGTAATGTTTCTGTTCCAAATGGTAAATTACATGATGTGCTTTATGTTCCTGATTTGAAAGATAACCTTATTTCTATTCCTCAATTATGTCAAGATTATAAGGTTGAGTTTCATAAAAATAATTGTCATATCATTGATCCCAATACTGATCAGATAGTTGCTGATGCTAAATTGGATGATGATAATCTCTTTAAATTTTATCAATTTGTCTCTCCTAGATATTCATTACTCACTACTATTGATTTTCACATTTGGTATGAAAGACTAGGACATTTAAATTCTGATTATATCTCTTTAATGCAAAAAGAAAATATGGTAGATGGGCTACCTAAGTTTACTCCTTCTAAGTTTGATTGCAATGGATGTATGAGTGGTAAAATGCATAAAGAATCTTTTCCCCATAAATCATCTTGGAGAGCTAATAATAAGTTAGTACTCATTCATAGTGATCTTTTAGGACCTATGGAAAATACTTCTATTTCAGGCTCTAAATATGCTTTAACCTTTGTTGATGATTATTCTTGTAGAACTTGGATTTATTTCTTACATAGTAAAGATCAAGTCCTTGATATTTTTGCTGAATTTCATGTTTTTGTAGAAAGACAAAGTGGTTGTAAAATCCATATTCTTAAGACTGATAATGGTACTGAATATGTTAATCATGCTTTCCATTCTTATTTAAGATCTTTTGGTATCAAACAATGAGCTTACCATTCCTTATACACCAGAACAAAATGGTGTGGCAGAACGGAAGCATAGAACAATAGTAGAAATGGCTAGTTGTTTTTTACATGCTAGAAATATAGATTATAAATTTTGGGCTGAAGCTATGGCATGTGCCACCTATATTCTTAATAGAACTCCTATTAAGGCCCTACCAAATAAAACTCCTGAAGAAGTTTGGTCAGGAAGGAAACCCAATTTGTCTCATTTACAAATTTTTGGCTCCACTGCTTATGTTCACACACCTAAACAGAAAAGGAAAAAGTTAGATCCTAAATCCTCACCTCACATATTTGTTGTCTATTCTGAGAACACTAAAGGTTATAGAGTTTATGATCCTCTTACTAATAAAGGCCACATAGCTAGAGATGTTTGCATTGCTGAAAATGGTGTCCATGACTGTTCTCAGATTTTAGATTCTAATTTTAGTCACATCAACATAGTTCTTGTGGAGGACCAACCTCCGTCTCTCAACCCTACTCCTAAAATTTCTGCTCCTAATATTTCTGTTCCTTCTGTTTCTGCTCCTAACACTAAGGATAATACTAAGGATAATGATGAACATAAAGATAGTAATGATACTCCTTATAATGATTTTGTTCCTTCTAATAGTAGCAGTGATGATGATGATGATGGTAATAATTTGTTTACTCCTCCTAGTAATATTTCTGTTAATTCTAGGAGAAATCCTAAATGGTTTAAAGATTTACTTAATGAAGGTGATGATTACATTGCTAGAATGGGTGGACTTAAACCTAGAAGGATAAACTACTGTAATTATGCTCTAATGACTTCTCTCTCTAATTCTAATGATCCTAAAATCTTTGCTCAAGCTAAAAATCAACCTCATTGGAAAACTGCTATGCAAGAAGAATATGACTCTTTAATTTCTAATAATACTTGGGATTTAGTTACTTTACCTCATGGTAAAAATTTGGTTTCCTGTAAATGGTTATATAAAACTAAGTTAAATTCCAAAAATGAAATTAGTAAATTTAAGGCTAGATTAGTTGCACGTGGTTTTTCTCAAATTGAAGGAATAGACTATAATGAAACCGTTGCTCCTATTACTAAAATGCCTACCATTAAAGTTTTTCTTGCTTTAGCTGCTAAAATAAATTGGCCTATTCACCAAATGGATGTTAAAAGTGCCTTCTTAAATGGTGATTTGCATGAAGAAATCTATATGTCTCAACCTCCTGGTTTTATTCAACAAGGTAATGAACATTTAGTCTGCAAACTAAAGAAGTCTATTTATGGTTTAAAACAATCTCCTAGAGAGTGGTATTCCAAAATTAATGCTTTCTTTATTTCTCAAGGTTTTGAAAGAAGTCAAAATGATCCTAACTTGTATATCAAGCATATTGAAGATGACATTATTATTATCATTCTGTATGTTGATGATTTGATTCTTACCTCTAGTTCTAACCAGTTAATTTCTGATATTAAGTTCCAACTCAACCAAAAATTTCAAATGACAGATTTAGGTTTTTTACATTATTTCTTAGGAATGCAAATTTGGCAAACCCCTAAGGGTATTTTTATCTCTCAAAGTAAATATGCTAAAGATCTCCTAGATAGATTTCATATGAATGATGCTAATCTTGTTTCAATTCCATGTGATTTAGGAACTAAGTTAATGATAGATATGGAATCTCCTTTCATAGATGCTACTCCTTATAGAGAACTTGTAGTTTAATTTATCTAACCCTCACTAGACCTGATTTATCTTTTATTATTGGTTTAGTTTCAAGATTCATGTCCAAACCTCAACAAACTCACTTCAAAATTGCTAAAAGAATATTACGTTACATTAAAGGTACTATTAACTTAGGATTATTTTATGATGCAAATTTTGATTTTTCTTTAAAAGGCTTTACTGATTCAGATCTAGGTGGAGACCCCAATGATGGGAAATCTACTTTTGGGTATTGTTTTTTTCTTGGTTCAGGTTCTATATCTTGGAAAAGTAAAAAAGAACAATTTGTGTCTCTATGTTCTAATGAAGCTGAATATAAAAGTTGTACTCATGCCTCTAAAGAAGCTCTACGGCTTAGAAGAATACTTGAAGATTTGGGTCTACCTCAACAAGAACCTACACCATTGTATTGTGACAATCAAAGTGCAATAGCCTTGGCAAAGAATCCAGTTTACCATGCAAAGTCAAATCACATTTCTCTCCACCACCACTTCATTAGAGAGCACATTGCAGAAAAGAAAGTTTCCCTCTTCCATTGCAAAGGTGAAGATCAAGTTGCAGATATTTTGACAAAACGTCTTTCTAGAGAGAAATTTGAATTTCATTTTAACAATTTGGGTTTGATACCCCTTGATGTAATTACCCCAAGTAAAGATTAAAGGGGGGTGTTAGAATTTAATCTTTCCTTGGTAAATATGTAAGGATAAACCAAGGTATCCTATTGTATTCGTCCTCTAGTCCAAGTGGGAGGACATGTCATATTTGTAATTTCCTTTATTAAGGAAAATAGATATTCCTCCTTATGAGGAATCCTACACTTGTCTCACACACTAGTGAAATGTGGCATACACAGAAATGGGAGTTACAATGTAACTCCCTTCTCACATCTCTATTAAGAGATGGCTCTCCTTCTCTCATCTCATGAGATTCTTCTTCTTCTTGAACATTGTATGAGCTAAGCTCTCACTCTATCTCTATCTCTCTCTCTCAGTCTTAGGCATTTTTTTCCATTTTCATTATATCATGGGGGTTTTTTTATGCTTTTCCCCCTTCAAAATATTGTATCCTTGTTTCCTTGTGCTTTGGTGAATGCTCCTAGTTTTGCAATTATTCATGGTAAATCTTCTTTTCGTTGCTCATTGATTAAACAATTTCCTAACTCTATATTTTTTTAATATTATTTTAACACTAACTATGGCTTCACACATTAAAACTTATATACCCAAATAGCCAAACTATGCCAAAACAATGCTACTTGATCTACTCCACACTTCTCCAACTGAAATAGTTTGTTCATAAAATGAAAATAATGATACACATGATTGATTACATGATCAATAACAACAACATGTTGTTGTATCATGTTCATAAGATTCACATAATAGAAAAATCACAAAACCATGCTTAAAATGCACTACAAACAACACCCAAAGTAAACTAGGAAATTGGATAGAAGCAACCAACAGTCCACCAAATATCCTTTAGCCTGAATGTAATCTCTAAGTGAGAATTCCCTCTATGAACATGGGTTTATGTCCTTTTCTCATACAATGATCATGGGTTTGTTGATATTATGATAGAAACAATTAAGAGGGGGGTTGAATTAATTGTTACCAATAACTTAAATTTTCAACCCTTAAACCCCAAAACACTTAACTTTGTGTACCCTTAAATCTAATATGAATAAAAAGAATGTAAAATATGGATGCATAAACAAATCAGAAACACATCCACACAAGTTGACACAAGATTTTTATCATCAAAAACTCTGTCAAGGGAAAAAACCATGATGGGGATGGTTACCCACAATAAGTAAATACCTTGTTAGAAGTATAAACTTATTACAATATATGAGAAATGCACCTGCATTCAGACTCATTTCCTAGAGCTCACTACTCAAACAAAAACCCTTAGGCTCCAACCTTGAGGAAGACTCATTGTCTTACAATCTGATCACTAGTATGATCTCAACATTTTGTGAGCTGTGTAAATGACGTCTATCTCATGTTTGATACAACTCCAATATAGCACAATGCATATCATTGTTCAACCTCTTGCTAAACTTGTTATCATCTCCCAATCTATCTCTTCCTCTACTAGCACCCTCTAGCATTCACATCCAAGATTTGTAATTGGATTTTCCCTAATTCATCATGTTTAATCAAGAATTATGTTTACAAACCCTAATCCATCTTCCTTTCTAATCACCACACCAAATCTCTTGATCAAACTCATCTCTAACTGTCAAATCCAAATAATAACACTTATCAATCACCTAGAGATCATAAATCTCTTAGATTTCATGGCTTACCACTTGTGCAACATGATTTACCAACCTAGTCAGCTAAGAGAAAAGATAATAATAAAAATATTCTTATTGACCAAAAATTTGAGTAATTAGATCCTTCTGATCCATGAGTATCACCAAATCATCAAGCACATACTTCAAGAACATTATTAAAAAAACTCATCTATAAAAATCCACCACAACCATTGTATTTGCCAACCCTTTTTCACTTGCTCCTCATGAACACTAACTCTGACCTCTTAGACAATAGAATTATGCCATATGGACCCCTAAAGTATCAACCCTTTAAGTTGAAGAGACTTGAGTAAGTCCCAAATGTACTCCTAAGTGAGGTCTTATATATTCAATGTTGATTTAGCACACCAGACTCTTTTATGCCTTCCTATTGACACTGTCGTTCACTTTGTTTGCCACTCACCAATCCTGACCTTGAATCATATTCAAATATTCATATCTACCTCTGAAACTTGAAGTGAACAAATTATTGACCTTCATCAACTATCTCCCACGTGCGTGACTTCATATCTTCAATATTCAAACCTCTTAACAACCTTTTCGTGTGGCTATCCTACAACAATTTAGTTAATTTTCAACAAATAGATCTTTTAATCTATTCTTCTAAACTTATTTTCCATGTTGACATCCTTCTGATGTGTTGACATCAATGACAACACATCCAACATGCCAATTTCCAATAGGGTTTTCATCCACAAGCTTTCTCCCCTTAACTGGGTTTCGTCTAGTGAAGAAGCTTCCTACAAATCTGTAAATGTAGAGAAGAAAATGATATTCAACCTCTCCCAAAATAACCAAAATCTAAATATTTGTATCTATCACACATGCAAGGATTTGGCGCCTGAATTTGAATCTCCTTTGGAATTCTTGCTAATTTATTAATGAAAGTTGCCAAAATTTATTGTTGAGTAATCAAAGATTCTCCTCCACTTGTAACATGAAAACTTTCTAAAATTTATTATGTAGCAACTTCCCCAAAATGACACAAATATAAATTCAAACTCTCTCCTTTGGAATTCCTTCTAATTTAATTATGACCATTGTAAAAAATTGTCATTGAGTTATCAAAGCTTCTCCTCCACTTATAATGACGAAAACTCTCTAAAATTCATCTTGCAACAACTTCCCCAAAATGACACAAATTCCAACACCCCACTAAGTGATTCTAAAAATTTAACTTAATATTTGAATGTCCTTTTGGTATACAAAATATTTAGAAATTTGTAAATATTAAATTAACTATTTTCCTTAAGCTTGTTCAATTAACCCATGAGAGGATAAATGGATTAATGTTTGTCAAAATCCAATTTTAATAAAAAAGGGACATGACAAACTACTCGCATAGATGTGTGATGGAGTGAGATCAAATCCTAGTAGTTTGTCCATAGAATTATTATGGTAATGGTGAATTATATTTCATGAAAACAAAATCAATTACTACTGAGTCGACTCTCCTATACCACTTTCATGCTCTAGCTGCATGCAAACAAACCAAACATGCATTGGCTAACTAGTGTAGTAGAAACTTCAATCTAAAGAGTATAAAATCAATATATGAATTTTCAAGTGGGCACCCTTTAGGGTGTTGGAATGGAGAGATGAGGTACTGAGAGGGGAGGGGTGAATCAGTGCCCTCTAAAACTTTTAACTTCAAACTTAATCAGCAAACAGTAGTAAGCTAGTCTATCCAACTGAATCCATTGTATGCATCATGCATTCAATTAACTTGTAAATGTAAATTGCATGAAAATAAACAAAAATTCAATCACATAACACAAGTATTTTGGTTACGCAGAAACCCTTGTGAGAAGGTAAAAACTATGGTGGGGATGACACCCACAAATTCTTCACTACTGCAGATAATAAAGTATGCCAGTTAAGGCTACAAGTTGTGATCACTTCTGATGATCTTACTCTGTTAGGAGTAACAATAAGATCGACTAGATCTACCTGGTTAAAGGATTTCAACAACACTACTTGAGTGTGTACTTGGTTAAGAGATTTACAAAAAGACTGTTAGGTCTACTCTGTTAAGAGATTTTGCCAACTCTATTTTTTATAAAGGTAAAAAAAGGTTTTTGAATGGAACCTGAAACCATTTACAATCAAGATCTTAAAATATTCAAATCAGCCCTTACATAAAGCAAACACCTGCTTTACAACTGATAGCAGGACCCTAGGCCACCCAAAAAGAATAGGAAAAAGAAACGACAAACAACTTGCAAAAAAGACAAAAATTGGCACATACACCAGCGACCACCCAACAACCAACCAAAAAGACCTCCTTTATCTTTTTCATAGCCTTCTCCGCCTATTTCTGTAGATCCTCCATCTTCTGAATGGAGTCTTTAAGATCTTTTAGCTCCTTGGGGGTATCAGACAATTTCCTTTTGATGCCACTTTTGGTTCTAGACCCCGGCCCAAATCTCCCAGCATCATCTTCCAGCATTATAGTAGTGTTCTCCATCATATTATTCTCTAGATAGTTATGCAGGGCCTTAAGGTTCATCACAAAGGCCTTAAGGCCCTCATTGTTGTGCTTAAGAACGTCATTAATAATATGCTCATTTTGGTTGGCTTTCTCTGTTAGGTCCTTCAGCTTTTCTTCCACCATAGCTTTGATTTTTTCTATCTTTTCCTCTTTCTCTTTGTTATTTTTTTACCTTCATCAAAAAATCCATCTCCAGCTTTTCCAGCTTTGCAATTAGGGGTTCCATAGTATTCTCCATAGCCTTTAAGTTGCTTTTCATTTCTTGCAGCTCTTGGTTAATGCCATGATCATCCTTTCTTTTTACCTCCTCCAGAGCTCTGTCATCCGAGTCAACACCAGAAGTTGCCTCATTATGACTTTCCCCACCCCCATGGCTATCCTGACCCTTCGGTTCCTCCTTATTACTAGCTTCCCCTTTGCTATCCTCTTGTTTTTCCTCTTCCATTTTCTCTTCCTCCTCTTCCCTCTTTTCATCTTCTTCTTCATTGTCCTTATCTTCCTCTTCTTCTTCCCCTCCAACATTCTCAATCTCATTTTCTTCTTCACCTCCAACAATCTCAGCCTCCTCACTTTCATCATCCTTCTCACTTTCCTCAAAAGTGATGCCCTTGGACTCCATGGCTCCCTCCTCATTCTCAAGCTCCTCCTCAGTATCATCATCCAGAATATTAATCTCCTCTCTTTCCTGAGATAAAGGGTGAGAATCTTCAGGTTTGTCTGCGCTTGCATGGGGCCTCTTATTTTTCTTCCTGCCCTTCTTCTGGGTTTTCTTCTTAATCTCTTCTTCTCCATCAATTTTTCTCTTTCCTGTGACCCTTTTGGGAATGGGTTCTAGAATCATGTCCCTAGCATAGTTTGCAATCAGCAAGATTAAACCCTCATGAAGCATAGGGTTGCTTCCTTTCTTCATGTTCTCAGTAATGTTGTTATTTAGAGAGCTTAAAAGGAAGTAAGGGAAGGAGACCTTCTTACTGTGCCTAAAATGATTAACCAAAACAAAATGTAGATTATAAATATTAGAATAGCGGCCATCTAGAGTGAAATACTCTATCATCACCCTAAGGACTTTCACCCAAATTTTCTTAACCTTCACAATTTCTACATTTTCCCCTGACCCTTTGGTCAGCAAGGCTTCTTCATCAGCAGTTTTAGGAAAAAGTTTGAAAGCTTCAGTCCCTATACGTTTATTATCCCTATAGAAATTCATTCCTTCCAGGGACAAACCAGTAATCTCAGAGTGAGTGAAAAGGATTTTCCCCACAAATTAACTTTACCATTACCCCATCCCTCAGCAAATTTTTTGGTTAGCTTTTTGTCAAAACCGTGAAGCTTCTCCATGTATGGGGTAACACCACCTCTTTTTAGTTTCTTCCAAAAAAATTTCTCCTACCTCCATTTCTCACAGTCCAGGGGTTCCTCCCTTCTCAGGCCACCTCCCATTTTCTTTGTGATGTGATGACATTGGTTTTTCAAAGCTTCAAGGAAAAATAAAATAGTGTTCTTCTAGCTATCGTAAATAGCTTTGTTTAACTTCGCCCACAATCCTTGTGTCATTAACTTTGCAATAATTTTCTCACACCTTACCTGGAAATAATTTGATTTTTCCAACTTTGTTATAATGATTAGAGAATAACAAAAAGTATCTGTAATTGACAACTTATGCTTGTCTGAAATAGATCTATGAAATATCAATATATATCACCTTAATGTGTAGATATTGTTCCTTTGTACTACTCGGTAGCCTTGACTGAATATCTCTGAATATTGCTCAACCTTGTCTGATAACTAATGTCTTGAAGATGACTACTTGCTTCAAGATCTCCTTCTTGTCCTTCATATTCTTATGTCAAAAAATTTTCAAGACTATATGCCAAAATGTCATGAAATACAAATATATAGCATATTGCTATGATTTCCATCACTGCTTAACCTTCATGACCTAATTAGGTTTACATCATTTTAGGAAAATAACCTAAGATCTACGGTATACAAAAATAACCTAGATCTAACAATTACATAAATATCATCATCAAATTTAATGATTACATCTACAATAAATGATCCTCGATCTTGGTAAAACATTTTATGATTCTGTTGTAACCATTTGCATAGATAAATGTGCCAAAACTGATTACAATGTTGTTTCCTGGATTACTTGGTAAACATTATCAATACTATTTGATATCTAGTCTCCTCGGTGTTTACTGATGCTCGGTAAAATTGCTCTGGTGCTTGGTTGAAACTGTTTCCTTTTAGTTCTCGATATTGCCTTGTGACTACTCGGTATGAAGGCTTATATAGTTAACCGACTAGCATATGTAGCTTTTAGTTCTTCCATTTATTGATTGAATAGCATAGGTAACCGACTAATCTTCTTTGATATTGATGACAATACTTAATGCTCAAATAGAGATAACATAGGGGTTTTCCACTTGTCTCTTATTGGATTCCATCTTTGATTTCAAATTGTGGCAATAATGGCTATGCTATAGAGGTGAAGGGTGTTGAGACCAATGGTGTTGCCGCATTGATCCAATGATTTAAGATTGAGTGGTGGGGATGTGGTTATCATTATCTAGAGAGAAGCTAGTCTTGGCTTTGGAGCCATGGAGGGTTCTAGCAGTTGAATCGTAATCATTGGACTCCTTGATGAACTCAAAAGTGTTGAGCCATACTTTTCTTTTCTTCCATGGATATCTAATTTTTGTAAATCTTCCCCATGGTCACTTCCCCATGCCACTAAAATAAGCTTCCTTCATAACCTTGCCCCTTGCTAAAGCCGTGGTTTCTACAAACATTCCCACTACTAGAAAATATCCTCTCCTTTTATTCTTTGAAGACTTCCTCTTCCTTTTTTTTCCTTGGTTTGAGTTTTGTGTCTTCTTTTTAACACCACCAAACGAAGACAACGAATTATTGTTGTCTTATCTTCACAATTGGCCTATAATTCAAGATAGCAATGTAACAACCTTATGTGGTTATTATCCTTGACTTATCTTCAAAATTTCTATGTAATTTTGTAATCTAAATTTTAATGACAAAGCATTCTGTAACTTGGCCTTCTCTTGTCGAAAATCCTTTTTCTACTATGGTTGTTAGAAAATAGAGGGATCTACTCAACAAGAACCAATCCAATGCCTATATTTCTCTCAGAGGATTCAAATTTATGAATAAGATGAGCAATTTTCTCTGGAACTGTGTGGAAGCTTATTTTTCTCACTTTGACTTCTCCCATTGCATCAGTAAGTTTTCTTTCCTCACAAATTTTTATTCCTCTTGGTAGAAACATATTTCTTTCTATTATGTGATCCTTAATATGATGTAATATTAATATGTAGTGAAACATTGGGACATTTCTTGACCCTTGGACCCCTGCATTTTTGGGATGAGGACGTCTCTAGATAGGGGGACAAGGATGAAATATTCTCCTACCACTACCCAAGTGCCATGATTTCACCACCAAGATGTTGAGATGACACAATATCCTTGGAATAGACGTAGGAACACCTAAATGTCCCTTGACTATCTCAGGGATGTCTACCTATCCCTTAGATAATGTCTTTGGATTTACACACAAAAACATTTAAAATGTTACATTTTCAAGGGGATTCAAATGCGTCAATTTTGGAAAATTGGGAAATTGTTTTGATTTTCTATTAGTTGGGTAATATAATTGGTGCTTTGGTGTTCTTAGCATGGATAATGCCAAGTTCTAATCACCTTGCAGTGCTACTTCAGCTACTATACATGTTGTGCTTGTATAATTCAAGACCTGTGTGATTCTTCTTAGAGGCTTTTTTCTCTTTCATAATAATCTTGGATTGTCAAGTATTTGTGGTATAACAATGGCTCTTGGAGAAATGACTATTTATACATACCTTAATCTGCATGAAATCTACAACACACAAATCTATAGGAAATAAAATTCCTCTCAAGCAAAACTCTTTTTCTTCTTTGAAACCCAAAATCAACAAATTTAATATGGATGGCCCCAATGAGAATGGGGGTACAAAATCTGTTTGAAGGAAACTACACTGAAGACATAATTTATAAAAAGATGACAGTGCTTTGGATTACATTCAGAGAATCCCATACCATTTGAGGTGTTAAAAAAAAAACTCTTTCATTGATTTTTCAAAGCTAACATCTGTTACACAAGCTCTATATAGAGTTCAAAAAGTCTTTCCTTTTTAAAATGTATAATTTGGTTCTTTTTTTCCTATCTAACAAAATTCCATCTCCATTTGCAAATAAATTCATTCACAAAAAGGAATTAATTCCATCTTCTGCTAGCCTAACTTTTACAATTGAGAGCCCATTCTACCACAATTATTTTATAGGCTTGGATTGTGCCTCATGAAAGGAACAAAATTGTGAACTATTTTGTAGTGGGAAGAGCTCAAAATTGCTTATTGAAGTAAATTTTAAATTAGTATTCTTTAGTTAATAAGATGGAAAAGAAAAATGTATTCTTCTTATAGACCTCAGTGGAGCTATAAGGAATCCTCATTCAATTATGGTACACAAGAAATGGTTGATGAACTAATTAGACATTATTGTACTTTTGCTACCGAGGTGCAAGGATAAAATTTGTATATTTTTGTCTCAATAGTAAAACATGTATGAATGGCTTAAAAATTGAGAGAAAAAGTCTGGTCTTGAACACAAACTTTTTGAGAGCAATTCAATCAAACATAAAATAATAAAGTTGCAACAGATTGTGAAATCTTTTCATTTTTTATATATGCACTGGGTAAAATAGTAACTAGAGATTATAGGACATTATGAAGAAAAATTATTATATTCTTCCCAATAGAGTTATCATTTTATTGATTCCTCCAGCTAATGTTTGAGATCGCCTAAGGATTTGCCTTCTTGTATAAACATATATCTTGGGCCAGTGGCCAATTGCTCAAGAATTCCTTAGAAATGTGGAATATCTCATTCACTGTGGGCTCTACAAAATCTAGGTGGGTATCCATTTGATGGAATATTGACTAAGATGTCAAATGGTGCTCAATATTGCATATTCTTGTAGATTACTTCCAAGCCTAAGGAAACAAAGTATAAATTGGTCCCTTACAGAGTCAACTCAACTCTGTCATATCTTGCAATTTATAACAATCTAAAAGTCAAGATTTAACTACACATAACCATGTTACAAATAGTCCCAAGAGATAACTGAGAGGGGGGGGGGGGGGGGGGGTGAATCAGTTATCTATAAGTTTCAATTCTTTATCCAATTAAGTATACTTAAACATAAATCATAAACACCATGAAAGAACACTTGAACATAACACAATATTTTGGTTACGGGGAAACCCAAATAGGTAAAACCCTAGTGGGAATTAACACCCACTAATATTATGCACTAGTGTATTGTGATCCTTGTTAGAAGATCCTTAACCCTGTTAGGAGTTGCTTTAAAATATATTTAGTATAGTAGACCTGGTCAAGGGTCAGACCCTGTTAGGAGTCTTTTACAATAGTCCATGTTAGGGGAGAGGACTCACTGTCTGAGAGCACACTGTTCAAAGGGGCAAAGGCTACAACCTTCTGAATAACAGATACACACTATATATGGATCTTGGTGAACTGCGCTTAGACTTGATGTTTGGATCAGTTCCAATGTATAGCACAAACACTTTACTTGGTCACATAGACCTTCTTCTGATGGCTCAAAAATTTGCACACTCTGCTCTGCTCTTTTTAATCAACTATGAACCACACTCAAGCAATCACAAATGACTGCCTACAAATATCTTTCCTCTAAATGATATAATCAAGTCAGCCTATTAGAACCACCTTGAAATCATATTAGAGAATCCATAACAAACTTCAATAATAAATTAGTCATCTCTACTAAGCACGCAACACATTCTGGGACCTGTCTAATAAGATAATTGAGGATGCACACTACACATTGTCGGCTTTACCAAAACAACTAGATCTTTATCCTCAAGCTAAATTACTTCATGTGATCTTAATTGAATATCACTAACTCTTCTTTAAGATTAAATCCAAGGGTGCATACCAAAATGATAGGCGCAACTCCAGAACCAATATAATCTCTGTCAGCTCTTCTGAATAAACACAAGAAACTGTTACTGGTGAATAGTGACTGCATAACTTTACTTCTACTGATCATCAGACTCTACATCCATGAATGTAACATTAATAATATGTCTTCAACATATATCTAAGCGCACAAGGCTCCATGATAACTATACGAACAACCATACATAGAACACTACCTGTTACTCTGTCAGGAACACTGCTGACACAAGTTGCTATATAACTGTTTGTACTAACAGTTAACCTCTACGCCCATGATATCATGCTGATATCATGTCCATGCTACATATACTGAAAGCTTACTGCATAAGTCTTCCATGCATGCTACTTTCTATATGTTGTCATAAATGACAAACATACAGTCAGTACTGGCCTGCTGGCAAATCTCCAACAATCTCCCCCTTTGGCATTGATGACAACATGTGGAATGAAAAACTCCATCAATCCAAATGAATAATTCTTTTATAACATTCTCCATTTCCTCAACTGAACTGTTTTCATAACTGAATACTACTCCCCCTTAGTATATTACTCCTCTTTTTACTTATGTTTTTCATGACTATATATCACTCCCCCTTTGACATCAATGGCAAAGGGCGCCAAATAGTTTAAGCACTAGTACTACTCCAGAAGTAGAGTAGTCAACCATCCATCAGTCCCTTATACCATGCTCTTGGGGCTTGCTTAAGTCCATAGAGGGCCTTCTTCAATCTGCATATCATATCAGGTCTGTCTGATAAGGTGAATCCTTTTGGCTGCTCAATGTATACTTCTTCTTTCAAATCTCCATTTAGGAATGCTGACTTGACATCCATTTGATAAAATTTGAAGTTTTTGACTGTAGCATAAGCTAGAAACAACTTAATAGCTTCTAATATGCTCACAGGTGCAAATGTGTCTGAATAATCAATGCCTTCTCTTTGCGCATATCCCTTACATACTAACCTTTCTTTATTTCTTACTACTGTACCATCTTCATTCATCTTGTTTTTGAATATCCACTTTGTTCCAATCACATTCTTATCACTAGGTCTTGGGACCAGTTCCCAAGTGTCATTCTTAATAATCTGATCAAGTTCTTCTTTCATAGCATCATGCCAATCTGAATCATTACATGCATCTTCAACACTTAAAAGTTCAATTTGAGATAGTAAACATACCACTTCACTGCTAGCTGAGTTCTTTGCTTGTGATCTTGTTAAGACTTTGCCACTTTGATCTCCAATGATGTCTTTCTTGGAATGGTTTCTAGATGTAAACTTTGGAACTTTAGGTGATGCTGACTCATCAGCCTTAGGAGTGTCTTCTTCACTTGTCTCAGGGTCATTGAATAACACATCAATACTATCAAACATTTCTTCAATAACTGTCTCACTAGTGGAGGGTCTAGGTTCTTCTTCAATCATGGGTGAGTAATCATGATATTTTTCTTGAACCATAAACTTTTCATCAATCTTAACATGAGCACTTTCAATGATATTTTTCAATCTTAAATTGAAACATCTATAAGCTTTACTTTTAGTAGAGTAACCAAGGAAAATACTTTCATCAATTCTTGCATCAAACTTTCCTACTGCTTCATCCCTCTTGATGTAGCACTTGCTTCCAAAGATTCTGAAGTATTTTACTATGGGAACATTACCAAACCATAGCTCATATGGTGTTTTGTCAGTGCTAGACCTCAATTGAATTCTATTGATGGTGTAGACTACTGTATTGACCGCATCTCTCCAATAGGTGTGTGCAACTTTTCCTTCAATCATGATGGTGCACTCTATATCAAGGACGATCCCATTCCTTCTCTCTGCAATTCCATTCTACTGAGGGGTTCTAGGTGCACTCAACTGTCTCTTTATGCCATGTTCTTCACAGTACTCATAGAATCTGTCAAAGGTGAATTCTCCTCCTCTATTCGATCTCAAACATTTTATCTTTAGTCCATATTCATTCTCAACCTTAGCTTTGAATATTTTGAATTTCTCAAATGCTTTTGACTTATCTTTCAAGAATTCAACTCACATCATCCTAGTATAATCATCAAAAAACAAAACAAAATACCTTTCACCATAGTGTGATCTTGTTTGAGTTAGACCACATAGGTCTGTATGAATCAAATCCAACTTGTTCTCTGGGTATGTGCAGGATCATGGTATGCCAAACTACGCCCTTAAGTGGCAATGAAAATTCAGAAAATTAGTTTTAGGCAAGTTGACATAAAAAATTGAACAAGCTATAAATATTATATCAAAAATATGTAAGAAGAGAATCTGTAGAAAATTGAATATAGTTTCTAAGATACTAGGCCTTTTTTGAAAAACAATTATTCTATATGTTGAAATTTTCAAATTTCAATGTGGTAGTACAAAAATTTTAGGAAAAAATAAGAAGTAGGTGTATGTCTGACCACCTTAAACACAATCAAATGATAATATTTTTTTACAAGATTCTAGATATAAGTAGAAGACTCATGTCTAGATGTGACACATTTTTTTGTAATTTATTTCCAAGTAAATAATTAATTATGATTTTTCTTCTACAACTTTTCCAGAATACAAAAACTCTCGTGTCTGACCACGTTAACTTAGTCTAAACTTTATCAAATTGAAAAAATTTTAAATTTTTCTTGTAGTAGGAAGTTCATAGAATGTGACACATATTTTGGATTTTAAAAATTTTATACAATTTGAAATTTATAGCTATTTTTCAATAAGTCTATCAATCAGGACTAGAAATATAAAAAGTAGGTGTATGTTTGACCACATTAAACAAAATCAAATGATAATTTTTTTTTATAAGATTATAGATAAAATTATTAGACTCATGTCTAGATGTGATGCATAATTTTTTTCCAAGTAAATAATTAATTATGATTTTTCTGCTACAAATTTTCCTGAATATAAAAACTCTCATATTTGACCACCTTAACTTATTCTAAACTTCATCAAATTGAATTAATTGTTTATTATTATTGTATTAGGTGAAGCATAGAATGTGATGTATATTTCAGATTTAAAAAATGTTATATTGTTTGAAAGTTATAGTTGTTTTTCTAAGAGTCTATCAATCAGGACTTCTTTTTCACATCACCACTTTTTGGCATACCGTGATCCTGCACATACCCCTCTGCTGAATTGTGCTTGCTCCTGAATGAGTTTCTCACATGCTTTCCCATCACACATTCCCTGCATATAGTATCAACTGACTTTGCTATGCTAGGTAGATCTCTTACCGCGTTTACATTGCTTATCTTTACTATGTTATCAAAATTGATATGACATAGTCTTTTATGCCACAACCAACTGTCATCAACTTTAGCAACAAAATAACTTGCTTCTGAATTGAGTTGGAAAACATTACCTCTAGTCTTTGAGCCTGTTGCAATCATAACACCATCCTTGTTGTTAATGATGCATTTGTCATCTTTGAACTCCAGCTGATAACCTTTTCCAAGTAACTGTCTAACACTAAGAAGGTTATGTTTCAAACCATCTACATAGAGAACATCATCAGTACTATTCTTTCCATCCAAAGTTATGGCTCCTCTACCAACTATGGGTTTAGGAGTGTTATCTCCAAATCTAACCATGCCACCATTGTATTGGTCCAGATGAACAAATTTGTTTTTATCACCTGTCATGTGATGTGAACAACCACTATCTATAATCTAGTCTGTCCTTATATCAGGTTGGGAAATCAATGCTAGCTCTTGTCTCTCTTTCTCATCTTCATGATCTGTCTCATTGTTCATTTTCTCTATGATAGCAATAAATCCAATTTCTTCTTCAGCTGAATCATCATCTGAAACTCCATCTCCAACATAGTAACATTCCTTAGAGAATTTAGGTTTGTAGTCATTTTTTAACTTTCTAGCTCTTAAGGGACATTTAGATGCAAAGTGACCAATCTTATTACATGAAAAGCATTTAAATGGCAATTGACCTTCATATTTTCCTTTTCCTTTTTTTTCTCTTTTGGCAATCATAGAAATGAAATCATCTAGTGTTTTCTCTTCATCATTATCATCAAAATTACCATAAGTGTTTGCGGATTTCTTACCATGAACTGTTGCTTTGAAGGCTGTCTCACTTTTAGGTTCTGTCTTCAATCGTGAAATCTCAAAAGCTGAGATTTTGCTGATTAAGGTCTCTCTCTTGAAATTTGATGTAAGCTGCATGGTCTCATCAAGTATGTTGATCTTGTTTTGATATTTTGGAGTGAGAGTAGTTATCAATTTGTCCATAATGTCTTCCTCTGAGATCTCTCCACCATTGTTCCTAATCCCAGCAACCACTTCATTGATCCTTTGATTGTAAGCTCTGATGTTTTCTTCAGGCAACATCTCTAATTCATTGTATCTTTTCTTCCATGTCTTTCTGTGCGCATCCTTTTCTTGTTTGTCTCCTTCAAATATGTCTTCTAGGTACTTCCATATTTTGTGGGCTATATCTACCTTCTTTATTTTTGAAAACTCACTATCAGATAGGGTGCTGATAAGGGATTATTTGGATATTGCATTCTAATGAAATAATTCCTTTTTCTTATCAGTAGCATCATCCTTTGCAAGGTCTTCTAAATTAGGGATCTTGACTACTTTGATAGTTACATCAAAAACTTCAAAAGCAATGCACTGCAAGTGAGTCACCATCTTGTTCTTCAGATCAAGATAATTCTCTCCATCAAACTTCGGACTTTCTTTTCTAAAGAATGCCATCTGATCAACCTCAAGCTATTAAAATTTCTCCCCGAGGCACTTGGCTCTGATACCAATTGTTAGGAATAGTCCCAAGAGATAACTGAGAGGGGGGGGGGGGTGAATCAGTTATCTACAAGTTTCAATTCATTATCCAATTAAGTATACTTAAACATAAAGCATAAACACCATGAAAGAACACTTGAACACACCACAATATTTTGGTTACGGGGAAACCCAAATAGGTAAAAACCCCAGTGGGAATTGACACCCACTAATATTCTACACTAGTGTATTATGATCCTTGTTAGAAGATCCTTAACCCTGTTAGGAGTTTCTTTACAATATATTTAGTATAGTAGACCTGGTCAAGGGTTGGACCCTATTAGGAGTCTTTTACAATAGTCCCTATTAGGGGAGAGGATGCACTGTCCAAGAGCACATTGCTCAAAGGGGTGAAGGCTACAACCTTCTGAATAACCGATACACACCATATCTAGATCTTGGTGAACTGTGCTTAGACCTGCTATTTGGATCAATTCCAATGTATAGCACAAACACTTTACTTGGTCACATAGATCTTCTTCTGATGGCTCAACACTTCATACACTCTACTATGCTCTTCTTAATCAACTATGAACCACACTCAAGCAATCACAAATGACTGCCTATAAATATCTTTCCTCTAAATGATATAATTAAGTCATCCTGTTAGAACCACCTTGAAATCATATTAGAGAAGCCATAAAAAACTTCAATAATAAATCAGTCGGCTCTACTAAGCATGCAACATATTCTGGGACCTGTCTAATAAGATAATTGAGGATGCATGCTACACACTATTGGCTTTGCCAAAACAACTGGATATTTCTCCTCAAGTTGAATTACTTCATGCTCTCTTAACCAAATATCACTAACTCTTCTCTAAGATTAAATCCAAGGGAACATACCAAAATGATAGGTGCAACTCTAGAACCAATATAATCTATGTCGGATCTTTTGAATAAACACAGGAAACTGCTACTGGTGAATAGTGACTGCATAACTTTACTTCTACTGATCATCAGACTTTGCATCCATGAATATAACATTACTAACATGTCTTCAACATATATCCAAGTGCGCAAGGCTCCATGATAATTGTACGGACAACCATACACAGAACACTGCCTGTTACTCTGTTAGGAACACTGCTGACATAAGCTGCTATATAACTATTTGTACTAACAGTTAACCTCTGTGCCCATGATATCATGCTGATATTATGTCCATGCTACATATATTGAAAGCTTACTGCATAAGTCTTCCATGCATGCTACTTTCCATATGTTGTCATAAATGACAAACATACAGTCAGTACTAGCCTATTGGCAAATCTCTAACAAACCATACAACACAAAATAAAATATCTGGGCTGATTTGTTTGTTACTGATAATATAGGTGGCCACACACAAACCAATGCCTAATCCCTTGGGCTATAGAGTCAAATACTAGGTTGTAAAGAATCCTCATAACATTTAAGATAAGAATCATTAGGATTTCATTAAGTTGCAACCTGGAATTAACATATCCTTCTTATGTCGACATGAAACTCTAATTAGATATTTGTGTCATATATTCCAACCACTATTGTTTTCACAAAGCATTTGAATCCATCCTTGACATAGGGCCATTGAATAAATAATACACATTGCAATTAGAATTTGCAAAAAATGAATTCAAAACCCTGAGTTTATTAAATTCATATGGTTCAAAATACATTCAACAAAGGCAACTCCATGGATGAATACCAAATCACAACACAAGAAAAAACATCTATATTCATGAAAGCAATACAACTATGTATTTGATTCTCATACCCTAGAATTTAGTACTTTCTATGTACATGCCATTTTCTGCCCAACTTTTAAGCCCCATTCTCACTAACCTTGGAATCCCTTTTATAAAACAAGGGATGAAAATGCTTTAGGTCAATTATAGATACATAACCTGTTGAACTATTGCCAACCGGTCAGACCAAATTATTCACCTCCTAGAATGATCATCTTTGGGTTTTGTCTTCTAGTGCAGTTATTGGATTGGCTTGATGATGGCCCCAAGGTTAGAGTCCTCCAAAAAGCCTACAAAAATTGTGAGCCTTGCCACCATCACACTTGGACATTCAATATTATAGAGGTGGCCCGATGTGGCATTCTCATCTTTTTCCTTCACAAGGAGAAGGCTCAAATTTTCTTTTCAAGGGGTGCAGAATGACTCCAACACCCCCAACTTCTACTCTCACACCCTAACCTTCTGGAGTAATATTCCCTTGAAGGACAAATTAAGGGGAAACAACAAAGATTATAATGATTTTCAAGCTATGGGAATGACCTTCTCTTTCACTTGATGATTTTAATATCTTTGTGTCTACAAAGAGACATTTTGATACCTTTGTGGCTGCAAGATAATTTGTCCTTCTATTTGTGGCTTTGGTCTTTGTAGACATCCTGCAACATGAACCTACACAATTGCATTCCTCTTCATTTATAACTCCTCATACTACTGGCTTAATCAAATTAATTTTTAAAACTTAAGGAAGACTTTATGAATGCAAGAGTACATCTACAAGGAGGTATTTATCTTTTCTTTCTTAGGGACTAGCTGTTGATTTCAAGCTACCTGAACGATGGTGGCAAAAGGTCTGCAACTCCTGGTAACTCTACACTGAACATACCCTACAAAAGCCTTACAACTAGTTGAGTCTTGGTCGAATCACAATCAAACAGATACTCAAATATATGGAAAATTGGATTAATGACTGTATTGTTGTGACTGATTAGAAAACACCTACAAATGCAACCTCAAGTGTCATCTCTTCTTGGGAATTAGCAAGCTTCAGTTCTACATTCAAATGCTCAGTCAAACTACCTTGACCATGACCCCTTGACAATTCTTTTCTTACATGGTACCACATGTCATCACAAGATTGGTTTAATTGAGGATGAACTGTAATTGAAGTTCATAACTAGACACCCCATTGGTCCGTAAACAATCTTGACATTTTGGGTAAATACTCATAGGAACCTGAGATATGCTTAATACTAGGATATGGACACCCCACACTCCTACTATGCAAATGCCCAAAGCGTGGTACACACAACAAGAAAATGGGGGTGACAGTCTCATTATACTTTCTTTTCATCCAACACTTTCATGCCTCCAAATCTTGAAAACAATTTTATCAAGAGGGAACACAAGGAAGAGAGAGGTTAATGAATTGCCTTTAGTTTTTGAAACCCATCTATATTACAGCCTGCTTCTCCATGCCATTTTGACTCACCTTGATTTGGGTGCCGCGAAGACTTGGTGTGTGTTTCACTTTTTTTTGGAGCAACATGTCTTTTTGGTTACCCTGAGGTTCTATGTGTTACTTAGCCTTCATTGTACAACTATATAAGAATTTCAAGGCCACCTTTCTTTCTTTACCCGACCCATTTCACCACACCTCATTCTTCCACCACTTGATCTCAGCATTCAAGCATATCTTCGTAGGAACCCAGGGAAGAAACAAATTACAGTAGGGGTGTAACCCTATGTATCTGCAACCCTCTTTATATTATTTATTAGGATCTTGTAGGAACACAAGGTATACCTAATAATCAAGGAAAAAACAAAATATTTGTAGACATGGAAGAATTATAAAAAAACTAAGGAAATTGCTAGTGATAAGGACCCAAAATGCAAACTCTCTAGCTCTCATATTTGGCTTAAGAAAGATAATGTCTACCTTTGACACACCCTTGCTCTTGGTACATTTTTCATTTTCTCATTAGGCATGGCCTAAAAATATCGGTCCTAACATAGGGTAGGAGCTATATCGATATTGACTTATCAATGCAGGTAGTGGTATCGATAAGATCCTTTATAGATTACATAGACTACTCAGCTATGCCAATAACCGCTCATCGATAAAATCAGAGGAATGGTATGTGAATGAACTATGTCGATGAAAGTGGTCATATTCATAAGACCTTGGGACACTTCACTGACTACCCAACTCTCACTGAAACTTTCTCATTGGTAAAACAAAAGGAATGTTACATTGACATTATCTTTATCGATGAAGGTCTATATTTTGATAAAGCACTTGAACACTTCATAAACCATTGTATCTACTCTAATAAGTGTCCATCAGAAAAATGGAAACCCATCTCATCGAAACCCATTGTTGCTTCTTTCTTTTTTATATATATTTGAAGCTCCCTCTTTCCCGTCGGGCTCCGACGAGAGTTCTCAAACTTCCAATGAGGCTCTCCTCTATATCCAAAACCATAGAGAATTTTTCACAGTTCTAAATTTTACCCACTTTGCATGACTGACTCCCCTTAAGATGTCAATGCCTTTGGTTCTAATTAAGATGTTAGGTTCTGACACCTATCTTGGAACTAGAAAATTATGCCACTTCCTTTTTCAAACTTACACTTATTTTCTTTCCTCCCTTTCCATGATTCCAAGTGGTGTATCGAGAGTATAGTGGGGTTCTAAAACTCACTTTGGGCTTTGATGCTTGCTTAGGAACCTGAACAAAATTTTGATAAAACATGACCTTTGAAGATGCTACTAAATTTATTCTTCCTCCAACACATATGCTTGTTAATTTTTTGAAAATTTTTCATCTCTATTACGAACTGCATGTTGGGCATGAAGAAAAAAGTTTTAAAAAATTTCAAGGGTTAAAATTATAGGCAACAAAAGTGTCACCAACATATGATTCTTAATTGTTCTGACTAGTCTAAGGATTCAATCCTGTAAATGCAAACATGGTGAACCAAGGAGAGAAGAACAAACAAAAATTTAGCCCATGAAAGGTCTCTCAGATTGGATATCTTTGATGGGCTAACAATGGCAAAAATAGCCAACAACTCCCTTTGCTCTTACAAGGTGTACAACAAGTGGAGATTGTTAGGAAAATGTGTCTTAACCTTGTATTTACATACACTTACTATTTATAATCATTTTTCATTTGAGCATGGATTTTTCCTAACTTCCTTGAAAGCTTCAGATGGGCTGGATAAGCATACCAATAAATTTTTGCTGCAAGATCATGTCTAGTTTTGAAGATGTTAAAGTTTCCATTTTTTAAGTTCCTAAGAAATCTTATGAATTCAATTTTAACCCAGAGTGAGTCCTACACCTATGGTGAAGGCTAAACCTATTCTTATACCCACAATAGATCCTAACACTATACATGTGCCCATTTCTGTGTCACTCCCTTGCATCCCCTCAATGACATCAGTGGAAATACCACATGCTAAACCAAAATTTGTTTAAGCCCATCTCCACCTCCATCTCATCCATCATTTCCACCCCATCCATCTCTCCTAATCTCCTCCTCCTACCTAATCTTGCCTCCTTTTATACCTCCTCCTAGGTGGAGCTAGCATGTCATCCTTCTCATCCTCTAATTAAGGATATAACTCCCCTAACCTTGTCAGACTAGGAAATGGATGGGCTAAAAACTAAGGTGCCATCATAGCATCTACAATGTCTCTCATCAAATCCCATACAATGTATTGAAGTTTATATTGCTACCTCATATGAAGGTTGGCCCACACCATTATCTCTCTTGCATAGTCTGTGTAAAATTTCATGATCCTTAAGGCTCCATTTGTACCTGACCAAACTGTCTAAGTACCATTTTTGACAAGTGTCTCTCAATGACATATGAGATCCTCTTGATCAAACAATGAGTCTTAAAGTAATACAACCCCATGTCATCATTCTCCTAATCATCATAGTCTAGGCACAATCTCCATTTGAGTGTTTCGATCTCATCTATCACATTTTTCTAGTACTCTATCTTTCCCATCTTGGGCATAGATGTGATAGATATATAAATATGTACATAAGGTTGTCCTTCCACCCTAAATCTCATGCAAATTGGCCTGACGATTGCAATGTGCTCCCATGTCCAAGCATGAAGAAGTGTGACCCCTACTAAAAGACTTACCCCATTGAAGTAAACCACATGATGCATATATGATAGAGGTGGGGCAATATGCATGGATCCCATGCAAACTGGGTTTTATCCATAACAATCCTCTCCATAGTCCATTCTAATCTTGTCGATATGCCATGCAACCTTTTTTTCGGATAAATGAACCCTCTGAAATGAACAATGCTCACTATGCCATAACAAAGTTGAAGAAAAAAAAATCCCTAGGTTAGCCTTGATCTTAGGCATAAAGGTGACATACAAAAATCTTGTGGCACCAAGAACTCCAAGCTCCACGTCTGATAGATTTTCCCACCTACGCTATATGGGAGGATATTACACCCTAAACATCAAAATTGGTGTATCTACCTATAATAAACCAAACAATGTCAACATATCATGCACTCAAATTAATCCTAATCAACTACTCAATCTTGCTACAGTTACCAATTAGATCAATTGTATAGTTAAGATTACCAGTTGTGCATTTTTTTTTTATCAAATGTACAACTTCTTATTAGAAGTGCAACATCCCTAATCATTTGTGTAACTTCATCAATTGTACAACATTAGCTATCATTTGTGTAGGTTCTTATCAAATGTGGAATCTTATCAAAAGTGCCAAAATGATTTGCATAGGTGACACCGTGTACACATGCTCAACAATACCTTGTAAATGTGAGTTGTACATCATTTGCATAGATTCTAGTGCCATTTGCACATGAACTACCTTCCTGCGCATATGACTAAATTACTTTCCTACCCTATTAATGACACCATAAATGCTATTTAGGGGCCAAAGTACTAGCTACATATTGGGTCTCCATACTCCTCTGGCTGATTGAATTGTTAGATGTGAGCTCAAACCTATGTGTCTCCAATGTGATCCCCTCACCTTCACACTCACAATGTTCTACTCTACTTTGGACTCTTCTCTTAGAAATGAAGGATGCAAATGAGGATAAATGAACCTGAAACTCCTAGTTATAGGTGTTGTAACCTGAATTGGCCTCAATAAACCATTGTAGACCTTTGTGACCCTAATGGCCTAATTTTAGCCTTATTTTCTCCTAACCAACCCTGATTTTTTGCCCAAACTCAAGGTAACCTTTCCTATCAACCTATTAAGAGATCACCCACATTTAATTTTTTTTTTACCAATCTCTCGAGGGGGCATATCACCTTCTCTATTGGGGCATGTATCAATTAAAATTTTTAATCTTTAAAATAGTGTGATAAAGTGCATTGCCTCAAAGAGGGGCAAAATATAAACACCTAAAAATTTCATCACTTAAATAAATAAATAAATTTATTTAATTATTTTACCATAATTCATTTATTAATTGAAACCTCTTCCTCTCTTATATAAGTAAATAATTGTATTTATTTATTTAATTATCTAATTTCCACTCCTTGTTCTACTATTAATTAAATGAATACTTTTATTTTTTTAAATTAATTTTATTATCTTTTTCTTTCTAATTTTATGCCTCTAACTTGTTCACATGGATCATAATCTTTCATAGGCAAGTGACAAACATCACCCGTCTCTTAATTTATCTTTTCCTTCTCTTTTCCCAACATGTCTAGGTTCATTGTATTCAAAGATGTGTTGTACCAAAAGTCAACATCTCTACCTAACTCTCACTTACCACTCAATCTCATCCCTTAATTCAAAATCAAACTCTTAATCTTATTCACTCACACCTACCATCTTATCTTGCCCATTCATCTTTTAACCTCTTAATCTCCATCCTTGATTCTCTTCAGGACTTATATAAAAGATAATTTTTCCTCATTTTGGCTAATCATGATATTAATCACAACCTAATGCAAACGAATGCGGGTTTTGAGAACAATTGCAATATTTCTACCTACTTGTTATCATCTTACATCATAGCTTCATCAACATTAATCAACCACACTGCAATCCTTTTATGTCATCTTGTGCACATGCTACATAGATGAAGGAAATCACCAATTCTACAAGATCTTAAAGGAGGAGAACAATGGAGTCAAGAAAATCATGAATTTGATGGTATTGCTTTGTTTATTATGTTTTGCATTTCATGCTTTAGAATTCTATTAATTTTTTATTGAATTAGTTTGTAGATCTTAGGCTTGTGGTTGGAATATTTAGGGTTTATAATAGGTTTCAAATTTAGCATACATGGTAACCATTCTTTTACATTATTGATCTTGATAACATCGTTTTATACTTGACATCCACATGTCCTTCATGGGCATTGCTAGAGGCAAATATCACCCATTTTGATACTATTGTGTTTTGTGTTTATTTACGACCAACAATCACTATTGCCTACATCAATCCAAAGTCACATAAGCTCAATTTTAAAGGCATAATTTTAAGCTCGAAAAGATATTTAATTAGATATTCAATATAATGTCTCAACCTTCAAAAAGGTAGTTTTTGTTTTGCCTCATTTTATAAAATAAATTTCAAGCATAGAAGCGTTGCTTGCCTAATCCCTAAAAAAACTTTAACCAACAACCAATACTTACGTTTGTTGCTAATAGATAGAAGCAATAACCATAGGGAAATTGGTTTTGATTTGTGTAGAATCTTGAGGAAATCACTTGCAATGGTTACAAATAATTTTTTTAAAAAAACTTGTCTTCACTAGAATTGATAACTCATTCGATTTGAAGAAACTTATGAATACATAAAATATATGAGCAACCTTCGAATATTTTGTGAATCCAACTAAAATGATCAATATACCAAAGTGTCAAAGCTTAAGTGTTTGTCCTTGGTAGAACTTGGTTTTGGGTTCTACCTTTTGGGTATTATATCCTTGTTAATGAATGCATGAAACAAGGATGAAATAGGTTATATTAATCAAGGATTTCGAAAGAAGCAATGCCCTTTTGAGTCTATAATAGTCATTTAAAACTATTTAAACATAGTAACCTGGGGATGCATCCCACCCAAAAAAAAATCCCTAGCGTTCTCAGATCTGGGACGCGTTGGGTGTGGGGGACATCGTTCCAGCATCCCCGTAGGTGCCACCATCATTCCACCATTCCCGAGGAGATGCGAGGACATCCTGGCATCACCGATGGGGACAGGGGGATGCCCATGTGTCCCTCGACCCCTGAGGGGACGCCCAAACGTCCCCCATCATGACAAGCCAAAAAAAAGTTGTAAGTTTTTAATTTTTTTTTATTGGTATTTAGATTTTTTAATACTCACACATTTGATATCATAATTTAGTAGTTTGCTTTTTTATTATTATTTATATAATAGAACTCTTCCATGTGCTGATTGGAGTATTTAAAATTTAAAATTTATTGTTTAATGTTCAATGTTCAATTATCAATCACAATACAATGTTCAAGGTTCAATGATTTTACATCTTAATGTCTTATATATTGTTATACATCTTTTCATAACTAGCATTTTAAGTACCACATGTATAGTATATACACCCCCGTCCCCAAATTGTGGCCCCTCTATCTCTTTGTCCTAAAAAACTTGTCTCCTCGTTCCCTCATCCCCCCATCCCCGAAGACGGTGCAACTATGATTTAAAATTAAAATTTGTATGTCTATTTTGTTGCCTAACTTTTGGGTTGCATGGACTAGATTCTCTTAATTCTTCTAGCAAGCTTGGCAACCCAAGTTTTCTAACTCTTCTAATATACTTTCACACCTTAGTTTTCTTTTTCTTCTAATAGTTTAGAGGATTTTCTCTTGTGTTTTCTTGTTCTTGTATTTTTCTTTTTTCATCATTTTATTATAAATTGATATTATTATTGTCTAATCTACTCTATTACATCAATCTATGTAGTGATACTCTGTTGTTTGACTTTCGGTCACCCATTTTTTTGGCATTATTGGAGTCATATGGTCATGTCAAGTCAGTCTGGTCATGTAATGTCTAGGTCTAGATTTCCTCTAGGATAGGAAGTCTTTGCCGGGTTCCCCTGCCATTGCCTTCTTGTTTAAGCCGGCTGGTTTGTTATTAAAATCTCATTATTTGGCTAGGTTGTAGATCCTAACCCGGCAGAGACTCATGCTCGTGTTGATGTTCTTTCTAAGATGAAATGATGATTCTGGATCATGATCTCCAGGCACTTGCAAAGCATCGGAAGAAAGTTTTCATGTGACTGATATTATAACAGAATTGGCATTGAAAGATTCAGATTTTATTCTATGTGATAGTGTGTGCATTTAGTTGTTGAGGCTTCTCTTATTCTAAATGAATACATTGATAATAGAGAAGTAGAGATTACAGTGAAGAATTTGATTTATATTAAAAATCTGTAGGTTGAGAGGACCTTAAGACAGTGTCCTAAAAGATTGAAGAATGAGAAATTAAAATTATGGATGTCATCACAGTTGCATCTCACATGATGGTGCTATCCACAGGCTCAAGATATGAAAGGGTGATTCCTTGGGAAGAACACATTGTTGATCCTAATATCAAACATGTGTCAACATGATATCTATTGGTTTGATTCAACTTTAAAGTAGCAGAATTTGGGACATTTCAAAATTGAATTGTGTTTAATCTTGAAGATAAAATCAAATGAAATCATGTAGGCCTCGGTCCCATAACTGTGCCAACATTTATGTTGGGTCTCATCGATCCACAAGAGTTAACTATGATTGTGATGAAGCCGCATCATCTCAAGATATACAATGGTTTTATTTCATAACCAGTGATCATTTAAAGGTGAAATGGTCATCATCTGATTGTATGAATAGTCTTTATGATGTTATGGAGCTCGGTCATAGCATTATAATGCATATTATACAACGTGTTATATACATATGCTGCACTTTTCTACTCTCGAGCCTAATGCAAAAAAATGGCAGAGGCCGCACTTCATCAAAGCACATCCGACGGTCCTCGCAAAATTGTGACCCCTGCCAAATGCTTTTGCAAATTTGTGAGATGCGTACGCGTGGTGGTGGGACCTGAGTCAATGGACTTACCTATGGTGGAACAAAGAAAAGGATCCAACGGCCTTCGCATAATCGCGATCCCTGTCAAATGCTTTTGCGAACTTGTGAGATCTTTCCACGTGTCAGGTGGGGCCAAGAAAAGTTTGTTCGTGGTTATAAGATGCTTAATCGACAGTCATCACTTTCTCGGGATGGTGCCAGATTACCTTTGCGGTTTAGCGAAACACTGCCACGTGGAAAGAGTGGTTGCATGATCGCATAAAGTTAAAAAATGTCTTGCGATCATGCGACAATGTAAGTTGCCAAGTGAAGGTTAAATAAAATATGCTCCACTGGACCCCCATGCACTAATGAGAGAGCGGTCGCATGATCGCATGGAATAAAATAATGCTATGTGATCATGCGACAATGGAGTTTGGGAAAGCCAATGCGCTCTACTGGGACCCACGTATGCCAACAGTGCAAGTGCGACGATGAGATGGTGACGAGTGTGACTGGTCAAATAATTGATGTGGCAACTCCTGATTCATTGTAGTATTTCATGCAGTAAGGTGGGGTCAGATTTTTATGACATCGGCTAAGATTCCAAATCAACGGATGGCGCATGATCTCATAGAATCTTGTGAGCCCATCAGATCACACGCCATCCGTCTGATTCTCCAGATGTAAAGTTAGTAAAAGCAGTGCGTCTGAAATGCTTCACGAGCATATATGGTAGTTTGTGATTGGTCCACGAAGTACTGAGTTGGCGGTTGTTAGCGGGATCTATTTTGCGGGTTGTCAGAAGGGTCCTAACATCTGTAGAGAATCGACGGTGAGTGTGATTTCACATAGGATATGTCAGACGTATAAGCTCTTAAGGTAACAGTTTATTTTACCTTTTCAGAAGCGACAAAGTGTAGGGGGTCCACTGCAGGAGATCTATGGCTGGCGCATGATCGCGAAGAATTTTCTTTCCTCTCACGATCATGTGACCACCGTTCGATGAGAAATTGTCAGGTGGGGCCGATGTTTAAGGAAAATAAAGGGATTAAAAGATGATGTAATCCAATAGAGTTTGTATTCTCGCTTGAGAAGATGATCGGAGATAGGAATTTCAATTGTCACAGTAAGCCATTGCCGTAAAGTGGTATAAGAGTTTTAGTACATCTTAATATCAGACAGAGTCCTATTTCAGTGGTCCAGTAAACTTGGCATTCGTGGATGAAGATAATGTTGTTCGAAGGGTGATTATTGGCGGCCTTTCATTTTATGTTCTAGTTTGAATCTAAAGTAATGAGCAGAGATAATTATGTGACTCCGAAAGCCCAATGGACTCAGCCTGACAGATTTTGATCATGGAGAAGATGAAAGCTTTGAAATGAAGTGTCAACAGTTCTGATATCTTTTCTTATTTTTACATTGGCGATTGGCTTTTCAAATTCTGTCATCGAAGATATTCTTTCTTTGTATTTTGTCTTTTTGTATTTTGGAAGTTAAAACATTCCAGCGGCTGTGAGCTTGTAAATTCTATAAATACTGTCAAACAACTCAGTGAAGGGGTCGGCAAAATTTTATTGGAGCAGAGTAATTCTATTTGCTAAGCTTTATTTCATGTTTGTTGTGCCAGTAGTTGTTCATTTGCATTTGAATAGAAAGAACAGTTATATATGAAGTTGCAATTCCTTATTGGATTCCATTTCATGTAGTGATTGCAGTATAAGTGATTCTATTTACTTTTCATGTATGATTCTTCTCCTATTCATTCAGTAGTTTAGATGCATGCACCTGAATAGAAAGTACAATTGTATATGGAACTGTGATTCTTGCTTGGATTCCATTTCATATTAGTAATTGCAGCATAAGTAATTCCATTTACTGTCCATGTATAATTCTGCTTCTATTCTCCTCAATAGATTATGCATTCTTAGAATAGATAGGTTTAGTTAGAAGATAGTCTTTATGATAATCTGTGATCAACATTCCATTGGGGATTATAGGTTATCCACTTTATCCTTGCCTGAATTGTTTGTGCCTACAAACAATTTGGTTAAAACTCATAGGAGATAATCTGATGATCATTAAGAAACAAATACATTGAAGATTAAACATAATTAGGGAGCTGTACCTGTCAATTCAGAGGGCAGTGATAGATGACTTACACTGACCCATTTGTTGGTGAAAATCCTTTTGTTCTCTCACCTTGGGTGTTAAGAAGAGTCAAAGATTATAAATCTAAAGGGAGGACAAACTGTTAACCAACAATTTTTGGCGACTTTGCTGGGGAAAAGTTTAGGGAAAAGAAGAAAATATTGAAGTTTTTCTCAGAATTTAGTTCATTTCCCCTCTTAGCTTTAATTCAGTCATAGAATACATGATTAGCAATTATGGCCATTCCTTGGGGAAATGCTATTGGACCTTTGAATCTTGCAGCAAGTCATGATTTACCAAAAGGTTTCAGAAAAAACTTTCCAAGATTCAATGGTGATGGCTCAATATCTACAAAACAACATCTGAATGCTTTCCATAAGGCATGTAGTGTGGTAGATTCTCAACATGAAGATGTTGCTATCAGATTGTTTGTAGATAGCCTTATCGGTGATGCTGCAAAATGGTTTCAAGATTTACCTATGGGATGCATTACCGGATGGAATGACATGAAACAAAAGTTTGAAGAAAGGTATAAGACCGTTGAAGATGCTCAATTCTTACTGTTACAACTGGCTCAAATGAAGAAGGAACCATCTACCTCCATGAGAGATTTCAATGCCAGATTTAATAAACTTATTAGAAGAATACCTACTACCAGTGCACCCACTGGAAATAATCTCAAGACATTTTACATTAGTTCTATGCCTCCAGAACTTGCTTATCAATTAAGAAGAACTAATGTAATGGATTTGCAAGCTGCTCAAACACTGGCTAAAGAAATGGAAGATGATATGCTAGCCTCCGGGAGATGGAAGAAGGGATTTCATGATGGATTCACAAGTAGTGTAGTTAGTACTTCAATCAGTACAGAAGATATGTTGCTGAGATTATCTAATGAAATTAATGCATCAAAAAGACAAATTACTGCTTCAGCTCATTCATCTTATCAGCCTTACCAAGAAGGATTAAAACACCAAGGTAGAAATGAGAATTCACAGAGATTGGCTATTGAATCTCCTTCTAAAAAATATAATTCTCATGCCTTTCATCTCAGGCAAGAAGAAAAAGAACAAAACTTTGAATATCCAGGAGATAAAGACTGTCATACTCCTCATGGCCACTCTGTAAACTTTTATTGTGAGTATGAGATAGATTTGGAAGATGGATACAATTGTTTTGTTTTGGAGGAATCTCAGCCAACTATTGAAGATCAAGTCTCTAATGATCAAGATGATGGATTACCTTGGATGAGTCATCAGCATAAAGAAAATGACCAGCAAGGAGAACATTCTCAGCCTAAGAAGATTCTTGAAGATCAAAAAGAAAAGGTAAACAAACTTAAAAAAGAAGATTTATCTATGTTTTCCTTTTCTTGTATTACTGAAAGTTGTAGATTGAATGAGAAGAATGAAGATAAAGTTTCAAATTATTTCTCTTCTGAAGATCATCCTAAGGCTGATGAATTATTAAAAGATGAAACTCCTGAGGTTATTGAAGGATGTAATAAGGTTGATCCTTCGTTCATTATGGTTAATAAAAATTAGATATCAGAAACATTTTGTTTCGAAGATAATATAATGTTAAATGTTCCTGATCAAATATGTATAGATGAAGAGGCTGAAATATGTTCTGACAATTTTCTTGTTGATGAGGAAATTGATGCAACAATAGATTTTGAAGAAGAATTTTTAGTGGCTAATGAAGTACTGCAGCATTATGTAGAAGACAAAGAATTAGATGAAGATCTTCCTAGTCTTAAAAAGGAAATTGATCAAGCCACATGTGAATCTCCTTCCATGGTTAGTCCAAATATTGAAGTTTTGAATTCAGAGGAACATTTTTCAGTTTTGATAAATGCTAGAGATGAAGAAGGTGCTTCAATCTGGATTAACCCCATATGTAATGAAGAATCATCTATTTTCAGTCCTAGTTTGAAATTTGAGATTTCTAAGGACAGTGCTTGCAATCATTTAGATGCTGGTATTTTTGATAAAGGTGATCTTGTTGGTAATGGAATAAATAGATGCAAGTATGTTTCAATATTTTTAGAATCTGGTGAATATCCTCTTCCATCATAGAAAGTTGAATATGCAAGAAAGGATGTATATGGAAGCATAGATGAATCAGAGATCTATAATGAGGCATGGTTGTTTGGAAAGGCCCTATGGATCATCATGTTGCAGTTAACTTTGGGGCTTATTTTCAACAATGAAGGAGTAGCCAGAGGTTACCAATGCTATTTCAAACTGGTGGAACATCTTCCTCTATTCAGGAAAGGTTCATACTTCTCTCTTCCTATAAATGGCCACATATGAATCTTTCTTGGTTTTTGGTCCAGCTGGTGAGGTCTCCTCACCTTTTGTAAATAAGTTTTCTTTCCAATTTTGGTGTGTTTAGTGTAGCCTTTCCTTGCTTAGTTAGTTGTTGTTTTCTCCTGCTTTGTGTCAGTCTGCCCTGCTCCCCTCCACCCTCCCTGTATGCAGCTTCTCATTGTTCTCTTTGGTCTAGACTCCGCAACCCAATGGATAAGGCACTTATCTCACCAGAGAAGCTGAATTCTTCATGCACCTTGCAGTACATGATCCCCCAGTCGGAGCCAGCTATTGTCTGACTTTCGGTCACCCATTTTTTTGGCAATATTGGAGTCATATGGTCATGTCAAGTCAGTCTGGTCATGTAATGTCTAGGTCTAGATTTCCCCTAGGATAGGAAGTCTTTGCCGGGTTCCCCTGCCATTGCCTTCTTGTTTAAGCCGGGAGGTTTGTTATTAAAGTCTCATTATTTGGGTAGGTTGTAGATCCTAACCCGACAGAGACTCATGCTTGTGTTGATGTTCTTTCTAAGATGAAATGATGATTCTGGATCATGATCTCCAGGCACTTGCAAAGCATCGGAAGAAAGTTTTCATGTGACTGATATTATAACAGAATTGGCATTGAAAGATTCAGATTTTATTCTATGTGATAGTGTGTGCATTCAGTTATTGAGGCTTCTCTTATTCTAAATGAATACATTGATAATAGAGAAGTAGAGATTACAATGAAGACTTTGATTTATATTAAAAATCTACAGGTTGAGAGGACCTTAAGACAGTGTCCTAAAAGATTGAAGAATGAGAAATTGAAAGTATGGATGTCATCACAGTTGCATCTCACATGATGGTGCTATCCACAGGCTCAAGATATGAAAGGGTGTTTCCTTGGGAAGAACACATTGTTGATCCTAATATCAAACATGTGTCAACATGATATCTATTGGTTTGATTCAACTTTAAAGTAGCAGAATTTGGGACAGTTCAAAATTGAATTGAGTTTAATCTTGAAGATAAAAGCAAATGAAATCATGTAGGCCTCGGTCCCATAATTGTGCCAACATTTATGTTGGGTCTCATCGATCCACAAGAGTTAACTATGATTGTGATGAAGCCGCAACATCTCAAGATATACAGTGGTTTTATTTCATAACCAGTGATCATTTAAAGGTGAAATGGTTATCATCTGATTGTATGAATAGTCTTTATGATGTTATGGAGCTCGGTCATCGCATTATAATGCATATTATACAATGTGTTATATACATATGCTGCACTTTTCTACTCTCGAGCCTAATACGAAAAAATGGTAGAGGCCGCACTTCATCAAAGTGCATCCGAAGGTCCTCACAAAATCGTGACCCCTGCCAAATGCTTTTGCAAATTTGCGAGATGCGTACATGTGGCGGTGGGACCCAAGTCAATGGACTTACCTATGGTGGAACAAAAAAAAGGATCCAACAGCCCTCGCATAATTGTGATCCCTGTCAAATGCTTTTGCAAACTTGTGAGATCTTTCCACGTGTCAGGTGGGGCCAAGAAAAGTTTGTCCGCGGTTATAAGATGCTTAATCGATGGTCGTCACTTTCCCGGGATGGTGCCAAATTACCTTTGCGGTTTAGCGAAACACTGCCACGTGGAAAGAGTGGTCGCATGATCGCATAAAGTTAAAAAATGTCTTGCGATCATGTGACAATGTAAGTTGCCAAGTGAAGGTTAAATAAAATATGCTCCGCTGGACCCCCGTGCACTAATGAGAGAGCGGTCGCATGATCGCATGGAATAAAATAATGCTATGTGATCATGCGACAATGGAGTTCGGGAAAGCCAATGCGCTCTACTGGGACCCACGTATGCCAACAGTGCAAGTGCGATGATGAGATGGTGACGAGTGTGACTGGTCAAATAATTGATGTGGCAGCGCCTGATTCGTTGTAGTATTTCATGCAGTAAGGTGGGGTCAGATTTTTATGACATCGGCTAAGATTCTAAATCAACGGATGGCGCATGATCTCGTAGAATCTTGTGAGCCCATCAGATCACACACCATTCGTCTGATTCTCCAGATGTAAAGTTAGTAAAAGCGGTGGGTCTGAAATGCTTCACGAGCATATATGGTAGTTTGTGATTGGTCCACGAAGTACTGAGTTGGCGGTTGTTAGCGGGATCTATTTTGCAGGTTGTCAAAAGGGTCCTAACATCCGTAGAGAATCGACGGTGAGCGTGATTTCGCATAGGATATGTCAGACGTATAAGATCTTAAGGTAATCGTTGATTTTACCTTTTCAGAAGTGACAAAGCGTAGGGGGTCCACTGCAGGAGATCTACGACTGGCGCATGATCGTGCGGAATTTTCTTTCCTCTCACGATCATGCGACCACCGTCTGATGAGAAATTTTTAGGTGGGGCCGATGTTTAAGGAAAATAAAGGGATTAAAAGATGATGTAATCCAGTAGAGTTTGTATTCTCGCTTGAGAAGATGATCGGAGATAGGAATTTCAATTGTCATAGTAAGCCATTGCCGTAAAGTGGTATAAGATTTTCAGTACATCTTAATATCAGACAGAGTCCTATTTCAATGGTCTAGTAAACTTGGCATTCGAGGATGAAGACAATGTTGTTCGAAGGGTGATTATTGGTGGCCTTTCATTTTATGTTCTAGTTTGAATCTAAAGTAATGAGTAGAGATAATTATGTGACTCCGAAAGCCCAATGGACTCAGCCTGATAGATGTTGATCATGGAGAAGATGAAAGTTTTGAAATGAAGTGTCAATAGTTCTGATATCTTTTCTTATTTTTACATTAGCGATTGGCTTTTCAAATTCTATCATCGAAGATATTCTTTCTTTGTATTTTGTCTTTTTGTATTTTGGAAGTTAAAACATTCCAGCAGCTGTGAGCTTGTAAATTCTATAAATACTATCAAACAACTCAGTGAAGGGGTCGGTAAACTTGTATTGGAGCAGAGTAATTCTATTTGCTAAGCTTTATTTCATGTTTGTTGTGCCAGTAGTTGTTCATTTGCATTTGAATAGAAAGAACAGTTATATATGAAGCTGCAGTTCCTTATTGGATTCCATTTCATGTAGTGATTGCAGTATAAGTGATTCTATTTACTTTTCATGTATGATTCTTCTCCTATTCATTCAGTAGTTTAGACGCATGCACTTGAATAGAAAGTACAATTGTATATGGAACTGTGATTCCTGCTTGGATTCCATTTCATGTTAGTAATTGCAACATAAGTAATTCCATTTACTGTCCATGTATAATTCTGCTTCTATTCTCCTCAATAGATTATGCATTCTTAGAATAGATAGGTTTAGTTAGAAGATAGTCTTTATGATAATCTGTGATCAACATTCCATTGGGGATTATAGGTTATCCACTTTATCCTTGCCTGAATTGTTTGTGCCTACAAACAATTTGGTTAAAACTCATAGGAGATAATCTGATGATCATTAAGAAACAAATACATTGAAGATTAAACACAATCAGGTAGCTGTACCAATCAATTCAGAGGGCAGTGATAGATGACTTACACTGACCCATTTGTTGGTGAACATCCTTTTGTTCTCTCACCTTGGGTGTTAAGAAGAGTCAAAGATTATAAATCTAAAGGGAAGAAAACTGTTAACCAACATACTCACAAGATTGTTAGTGCTTGTATTGATGGAGAGCTTGTAAATCTTATAATAGTGGTGAGAGAGGGGATTGTTGTTGGCTTTGCTAGACTGTTTGGATACAAAAAGAATGCAGATGGATCCAAATATTTGTGAGTTTTTATTTGTCATGATTCTAGAATATTAGGTGCACCTTGGTGAACAATATTTCTTAACAATATATCATTGCCTTTTGTACATTAAGGACTCATAATAAGAAGTCAAGGCATCAGAGTGTGGGAGCTTGGAATGAACATGAGAGGGCCTTGAGTTCAATGACACATAGGGTTCTAATTGAGAGTTGTTAAGAGTAGAGAATGTAACCCATGAAGGAGGCCTTTTGGGGCTTGACTTGTTGGCCTTAATTTAAGTAAGGGCTACCTCTAGTACCAAAGAAAAACTATTATCTATCACTATCTTCATCTTTTTCACAGTTTGTGTAGTCTAATTTGTCAAAAAAATGGAGAAGCACAATTTCTTGAGTAGGTCATCTCAATCTTCATGGGTGGTAGTGATGGGATGTTTGTCTCCTTGAGTGTGCCATCTCTGTAACAACAAAAAAACCCATAAGAAACACATGAAATAAAAAAATGAAACACAATGACTGTCTCTATCACCAATGAAATAAAACACATGAACACAAGAATTTATAGAAATTGAGATATATATTTTAAAATAAAATTAGATCAAAGGTGCCATAACTTTCACATTGATTGCTATATATATATTTAGAATAAAAATAGATCAAAGATGCCGCTTTCACATTGATGAGCAAATTCCATACGATTTAAAGCTTCAAGATGTATTATGAGAATTTAAGATGAATAGAAAAAAAATTGACAAATGAGAACAACAAAATATTTTACAATTTGAGAGCAACCTAATAGTTATTTCTAAATGCGAGACTTGTTTTCAATTGAAAGCTTACACTGTTGAAAGCTTACAGAGTATATAGCCTAACAACTAATAAGTATAATTTTCATGAATCTCATTAAGTGGTAATTCAACGCATCAAAATAAAAGAAAAAATAATGACAAAAATTCATGAAAGATAATAAATTAAATACATAACCATATAATGCGTATATGACAATGACAAAAATTCATGAAGGATACTAAATTAAGTTCATAATCATATAATGCATATATGACTATGAACTTATAATGAAAGGATACATGATATAAATGATTTTTTTTAATTAGAAAAACATGTGGAAATATATAAACATGATTGATAGTCAATTTAAAAAAACAAGAAGTTATGAATACAAAAATATAATAAAATAAAAGTTTAAATAATATTAAATCTTATAAATTTATCATACTTTAGATTAAAAAACCTTATATTTTCCTCGATCTAATTACAAAGCAACAAATATGATTACAAAATAAAAATAAAATAATTTTACACAAAATAAAATAATTTCAATATTAAAATACATTTGGTTGTATTTATTATTTGATAAAAAATAAAAATACAATACATTTTACATTTTCAATTAGTTAATAAATACACCAGATGTGCATAGTCAATATGGAGAAAAAGTAGACACTAATAACAAAGATAGGGTTCTTTGGAGCAATAATGACACTACATAGGTGAAACAATTTAGTGCCTAAGCAAAGTCCAAATTTCCAATGATTGTGAGAGGAGGTGTTGATTTAATACCTACACTTGTTGATTTAATGTCCAATATTTTTAACAACATTCCACCAATAGTTGTGACTTTAAAGTTGTTATTGTTCATGATGACTACCCATAATTGAATGGAATGTATCCTTAGTTCTAAAAAGTGACCAATCATGATGCTGCCTTGAATCCTTAGTGATAAGTAGGAACTCCTAAGCAAAAAGTTGTTGTGAAGTTAAGATGCTCAACTAGGGGAGAGGACCCAGTAGTTGAGCACCCTAACTTCGGGGTTATCAAAATCCTATGTGGAAATTTCAAATCACTCCCATTTTTTACAGTAGCTTACTTGGTGAGTCCTCTGCTTATAACTAAGGTTTCAGAGCCACATCATCAAATATGATGCCACTTCAGCATGCTTTTTGCCAAGGTGTCCAAAACAGCCCCCCAAAAAGTGAGACCAATCATAGTGAAATAGGGACCCCAATACTTGTGTAGCTGATGTGGCATCACACTATTGGCTACTTTTTAGAACAAAGGGCACATTTCATGCAATTATGGGTAGTCATCATTAACAAAAACAACTTTAAAGTCACAACTATTGGCACAATATTGTCAAAAATATTAGATATTAAATCAACCACTGTAAGTATTAAATTAAGAACTGCTATCACAACCATTTGAACGTGTTCAAGTATAGGTCCTCTCCCTAGTAGATCTTCTAGATGTTGCACATTCAGAAGGACCAAAGTCATAAAAGAAAGATAAAGAAGATGCCTCCCTACTTCTTTGTCACATATTTCCCCCGGCAAATGGTATCCACCCATTCTCTCCTCATTTTTCTTTTTACTTTCCTCTTTGTTTTCATACCTATAGCGACGCCTTACTCCCCTGCTTTCCTGCCCTTTTCCCCAACAAATGTTATCCACTCATTCTCTGCTACGCCTTTTCTCGCTATTTTCCTCTTTGTTTTTATATAACTCTGTCTGGGCTGTGTCATTACCACTACCATTCCATTAGATTTGCCTTTGGTTTTTCAACCATTCTGCATCAACCCAGACATATCTATTCTCCTGGTTTTTATTCGCCTCAATTTATATAGAAAACCCTCAGCCCTAGACTGTCAAGCATTTCAAATAGATAGCCGCTTTTACCGGCATTTTTCTTTGTTTCAATTTTGATCTAATCATCATAATGGCAGCCCCTTTTGATGGTCTAATAATCGCCAATGCTCCTGCTGAATCCTCCTCACAACTGCCCTATGATGTCTTTATAAATCATCATGGAGGTGATGTGAAACACGGTCTGGTCACCACTATCTACCATAAGTTAGATGCCATTGGACTCAGAGTCTTTTTGGACAAATTTGAACTGCAGTTTGGGGATTTCTTCCCTGGAACCCTGAAAGAAGCAATGTGTAGTTCTTCGCTTCACATAGCTATTTTCTCTAAGAATTATGCACAATCTCCATGGTGTTTGGCTGAGCTAGAATTTATACTGCAATTACCCCACATCAAATTTATCCACATTTTCTACCATGTTGAGCCCTCTGTTCTAAGATGGGCGATTGAAGGAAAAGAAATTTATGCAGATGCCTTCGACAAATATGAAATGAAGGGTAGGTAAACGTCAAATACTGTTCCTCTGTATTGTCTGCCGGATTCTCGTTTGACCCTAAATCTTAATTAATTAATATCAGAATTATATTATTACCCTATGTCCTCAATTATTATTATTTTCTTCTTTTTATTTGTCATATATAAGAGTTTATTTAAGATTGTCCCACTGTGCTTGTATGCTGTTCCACCTGTGCAGATACAGCTCAGAAATGCTTCAAAGATGGAAGTTGGCACTCCATAAAGCTTCCTTCTACACCAGCGAGATAATTAATTATCAAAGGTTAGTACAAAATAACCTTTCTCCTTCATTTAGCTTATCAAATCTTCCTTGCTGCTTTTATTTATGTGGGGTGTTCTTTTTTGGTTGGTCTATTATTTGTGTCAGCGTTTAGTTTGTAGTTGTGGCCACATAAACATGATACCCTAACCCTAATGCACTAGAAAGTCAACATAGTTATCTAGGTAGCTTGTCATGCTGAGCCAATTATACTATGCATTCCACACAAATTGTATATAAGTTTGTGTATAGATAACCAACATAAATGTTAAATAAATCTAACTTTTCACATTGATTTTATTTTAGAATTAATATAAATTATATTTTATATATAGTAGATTATAACTTTCTGTAATAAGTCTAATGTGTGCGCTCTAAAACACAAACTAGTTTTTAGAGATCTTTATACAATATCTAAATCATCAATACATATTATTGTGAATTTAGTTTGAATTCCAACAATGATTTTTTTATTTTGATTTAAAAAATAAATTAATTGAAAGTGTTTTTTTTTATATTAACTATAAGGGGGTCACAAAAAAAAGAACCAATTCAATTGCAGCGGAATGTACAGAAAAGAGGCCCGACCTCACAAAAAGAGATTACATCGGAATGTACATGTTATAAAGTCCTAAACAAAAGTAAAGTAAGTAGAACAAAGAACTAATGTAAGATATCTTCATGGGTGTCAACCCAGGCAGTCCACCCCATAAAACCCTCCATCCACACAATACTTTTCCTTTCTTGGATTTACGACAGCATGAGGGTCTGGTCCTTTTTGGACTTAATGTTCTTTTTAAGCTCCTGGTTAAGCTTCTTGCAAGTCCTCTCAAACATCTGCAGGTCATCCATATTTCTTCTCCATTCATAGCCATGCTTCAACTCATAGACGAAGAAGGTGCCATAACCAGTCTTTAGGAACCCTTTAAGCTTGTCCTTGTCAATCATCATAATAGTGTGAACTTGCATGAAAATTTTAAAATAAGTGAGTTTTCGAAAGGACTCAGTAAGAACTCTGGGGTTGTTTTGATACCTTTCCTCGTTCTTACATTTCCAAATCTGCCAAAGAACATTAGAAGAGAGAATGTTCCAAAATAGATTAGTATCTTTTTTAAGACCATTAATGTACCCAGTGATAATTTCAAGGATATTCACATTCATTGGATAAGTGATACCAAACATATTCCAAATTTCCTTAGCAAAAATGCAATAAAAAAGAATGTGCCTACTAGACTTAGGAAGTCTGCACAAGCTGCAATGGTCAGTCATGGAATTATCTTTTCTAATCGGGAGTCTGTCAAGAATAACCAACCATTTAAAACATTTTATTTTAGGTTCAATAGTTCCTTTCCATAAAGTATCAAAATACTTCTTCCAAGAGCAGATGTCAAGGGTGGAGTACCAAACAGAGTTCACATGGTCAATGATGGCCTCATTATATCCAATAACATTGTAAATATTTTTAGCTTTGATTTTGGATATAATGATCCCATTCGGCCATTTACATTTTAAGCATCTATGAGAATCCACATGACAAGCAGTAGGCAAGTCCTTTGAAGCTTTAAGAATCATATCATAGGTCTTCTTCTGGGAGGCCGGGATATCAAATTTGTTCCTAAGATCATCCCAGCTGATAATCTTGTCATGCTCAAAGAGGTCAGCCAATTGAGAGATGCCCATATTAGACCAGTGCCTAGCAGAGCATCCTTTGGAGAGGGCAAGGGGTTTGCCAGATAAGTGTAAGTTCCACCAAATGGATCTTTCACCATAAAGATGATTACCATCATGGAAGGCCTTGTTGGTAATATGCTTTCTGACATGGTCCCAGGCTTTCCATATGGATCTAAAAACAACAGAACCTTGAACAATAATAGGAAAGTTGCCAATAATCAGATCATTAAAAGGAAGATTTTTTCAAGTTTTAGCATTTTTAGGGAATCCCCTTTCTATATTATGCCTAACAAGGATCTTCCATGGATCGTTACCATCCATAGAGTGAAAAATCCATTTGGCGGCAAGGGCAGTCCCTTGGAGTTTAAGATCCTTCAAACCCAATCCCCCAAGGAGTTTATCAGTATGACACCAATCCCATTTAACACCATGCATCTTTTTATTACCTTTACCATCAGACCAAAGAAAATTCCTGACAACTTTTTGAATTTCCAAGATTTGGTAGTTACTGAACATCCAGGCAGAGGAATAGTGTATATTATAGGAAGAAAGAATTTTTTGGCAGACTTGAATCCTGCCAGCTAAAGATAAGGATCTATTGTGCCACTTATCTAGCTTCTTGGTAATTTTATCTTTAACCCAAGACCACATATCCTTGAGGGAGGGCTCAATAGAGAAAGGTATGCCCAGATATCTTACAATTTTATGAGATCCTCCCCATTGAAAGTCATATTTCTTGAACCACTTAGGGGGCTAATCCTCCCTTCCAAGACATATTGATATAGATTGAGATAAATGAGCACCAGAAATAGTGCAAAAAAGATTGAGTTTGATTTGTAAAACTTCAAAGTTGTCAGCATTGGCTTCAAAGAAAATGGTAGTATCATCAGCAAATTGGCAGTTGATAAGCTCTTCATTATTAGGGAGAGATATACCTTTAACAGTAGGAGACATATAATTATCTCTAAGAATGTAGTACAAGGCTTCTGAGGCAATAACAAAAAGGGCAGGGGCCAAAGGGCAGCCTTGCTTGATGGATCTACCAAGGGGGAAGGAATCAGAAAGGGAGCCATTAACATCCACCTGTGCAAAAGTGTCATTAAGCAACATATTAACCGAATTGCAGAAAGTACTAGGAAACCAAAAGCCTCAAGCATCATGGAGATAAAGCTCCATTCCACTTTGTCATAAGCTTTTTCAAAATTCAGGAGAAACATGGCAGAATTTTGTTAAGAGTAATTAGCCCAATTCATGACTTCCCAACTGGTGATCAGATTCTCAAGAATATATCTACCTTTAATGAAGCCAGACTGGGTAGAGCAAACAAATTTGGGCAGGATATTCTCATGTCTCAGAGCCAGGATCTTGGCAAAATTTTTATAAAAAACATTGAGGAGAGTGATAGGTCTCCAGTTCATGATGAGAGCTTTATCCCCATCTTTGGGAATCAGCTTAATGATACCTCTATTGAGAGTAGTCCCAAGGGAGCCACTGGCAAGGGCTTCCACATAGATATCTTGAAGATCTTTGCATATCCAACTAATGTAAGCTTTGTAGAATTTCATAGGGAGGCCATTCGGCCTAGGGGCCTTGTCATTATTAAGAGAGTTAATAGTTTTTTCAACTTCTTCCAAAGAGATATCCTTAGACAACAGGTCAGCATCAGCAATGGATTTTTTTTTGGGTTAAGAGGTTCACACCAGTTTCTAAGGGCAGTGGCCTCCTTTGAATCCTTAGAGGTGAAGAGGTTTTTGTAGTAGTCAGCAAAAGCTTCTTTGATGTTATCAGGATCAGTAATGTCTTGATTATTCACTAAAATCTTTTCTATAGTTTCATTGGACTGTTTATGCTTGATGAGGTTAAAGAAAAATTTAGAGCCGTGATCACCAAATTGAAGCCAATGAGCACGGGATCTAATTTTGGTGCCTCTAATCTTAATTTGCTGGTGCTTTCTGAGGGCTTCTTTAGCAAAGATCACATGAGAGATGAGATCACCGTCGGAGGGATTAACTTGGATGTTAGCTTCAACTCTCTAGAGGTCAGAGGAGAGATGTTTTTCGGTGAACCTATAGTCTTTGGCCCTTTTTTGGCCAATGGTTTTTAACAGGTTTTGCCAGGCTAGAAGGTTCACATTCCATCTATCCGTGTGGGAGCAGGTGGGAGAGTAGTTCTTGTTGATATGATGAATGATGTGGATGGCAGCTAGGATGTCCTCATCTTTGAGAAGACTAGTGTTCAGGATAAACTTAGGATTGGAGCCTCTACTGTGCATGGGAGAATTGCTAATACTAATGCAGGTGGATATAGGATGGTGATCGGATAGGGCAGTGGAGGTGACAAGGACAAAGTTGCCCTGGTTATCGGGTAAGAAAGAAAAGAAATTTTTATTCGCATAAAAATGGTAAAGTCTAGAGTAAATTCTAGAGGGACCTTGCTGAAAATTACACCAAGTATGCCATAAGCCAGGAATAGTGTCTTTATTACCAGCTAAAGGGTCAAAAAGATGTTTATAATTTTTCATCTTATTCCAATGGATTTTTTCCTGATCTTTCCAAGCAAACGGGAGGCCCCCAACTTTGTCTTCTTGAGTTTCAACCATATTGAAATCCCCTCCCACAAGCCACAGGATATTGGGGAGAGCCGCCAGCCAATCCCATAGGCTCGCTCTCTCCCTAGAGTCATTCGGGGCATAGATAGAGCATATGCCAAAGACATTATTGTTGTAATTAATAGTAATCCAAATTGCTCTGTTGCAAGGGGAGAGGCCATTGCCAGTGATATAATTCCCCCATTTGGAGTTAACAAGTAACACAACACCACCCCTGCCTCTGGGGTGAATGGTATAGTACTTGAGCGCAACCTTTTAGAGTAAGTTAAGGTTGGACTCAAGGACAAAACCGACAGCTTTAATTTCTTGTAACATCAGAAAATCCATGGACTTACAAGTATTAAGGAACCGCTTAATAACAAACTTCTTGTCAGGGGATTCAAGACCCCTTACATTCCAAGAGATGCAATTCATGAGGAAACATGTGGAAGGGTAGAGCACTGGTCTGTAGCCCCCTCAATGGGTGTCATAGCAACAAGAGAGATATCCCCATTCTTTTTACCAGAGGAGTTCTTGTTTTTGGAGCCCAAAGGCATCCCTCGCCGTTTAGATGTAGGGAGGTCACCTTTGAATTCATCATCATTGTTTGAGACAATAGGGGACTGGGTATCCACATCCATGGAGTGTTTTGGAGGGATGGGCACGGAATCAGAGGGGGACTTATAGATAGGGATAACCTCAAGCAAACAGTCGTCACTAAGCTCTCTAAAAACCTTGTGAGGGAATTTCCAAGAAGGGCCAGAGCCGATGCAATTGTCAGAAGGGTCAATGCTGATCACTTCCAAGAGGAGGGAATTAACTTGGGTTCCCTGCGAGATAGGATTACTCAAGTTGGAGGGTAGCAGAGGTTTAACGGGCTGGGGATCAACCACAGATGTGTTCTCAAGTTTATTGGCCCTTCTTTTACGTTTTTTGGTCACGGTTTGGAAACCGTCATTTTGGGTCACATTTTCAACAGAAACTGAGACGACCGAGAAAGAAATAGGGGATAGGATGGTAGGGAAGGATGGTGAGTTGGAGGTCAAATCGGGGAAAGGATTAGAGGGCACCTCAACCTGAGGGGCTTTGCTAACTGAGGATTCCAAAGTAGGGTTAGCAGAATTAGTGGGGTTTTGGGGAGGCGAGGTTTTAGCAGGAACCAATTTTTTTTTAAGGATGGGGCAATCTTTCCTTAGATTCCCTTCTTTTCTACACAAGAAACATGTGTTCAAACCCCCAAGGATTTCAATGGGACAGGAGTAAATGTCCTCAGAAATATTAATGCACATATTAGGCAAAATTTCTTTACCGGGAGTCAACGAAATAAGAACCTTTGCATCCATATGAGGGCCCAATCTAACCGTGTCATCCATACGAATGACTTTACCCAGCGGTTCGAGCAATTGAGGGAGAAATCGCCACAAGAAAGAAGGGATTTGTTTAACCAAGATCCACCGAGGGGATGAGAGGGCAAGAACTTCCTCATGAACGGCCTCAGGAGACCAAGCTAGGGCACGAAAAGAGGTAGAACCCACGGACCAGTATTGTTTTTTAAGAACTTCGGCCTGGGATTCATTGTTAGCAAAGAAGATCACATATAAACCTTTCTGTATTTGCCTACAAAACAAAATATGAAAACCAAGCTTCAAGTTCCAAAAATTATGAAACCAATCATCTAAAAATTTCCTGGGAGGGCATTTATCATCTTCAACAACAGAGAAAAAAATAGCAATATTCCTTAATCTATTCTTTTACTTCACAATTTTAACAAGCATTTTTGGATTTGGAGCAACGGAGAAAGGTATAGGAACAACCTCAGGGTTCTTATTGGGATTGGAGGCGCCATGAGTATTAGCCAAACTAAACCTTGTGCTTGCATCAATGGCAATGCCAGAGTTAGCAACCGCCTCGGAAAAGGATTTGGGTCTTGCAGGAGGCATAGGGTTGGTTTTAGAGGGAGTAATATTGCTAGGCATGTTAGTTTCCATTGAAACCCTAGGCGTAAATGCATGGGAGATGGGGGGTACGACCTTTGCTGAACGACAGAGGGAGGATGGAGAGAAACCACTCATTTTAGAAGCATTAAAAGAAGAGTATGGAGTGACCACACTTGTCACATTGCCGTCGCCGGGAAAACTCAGCTGTTGCTCGCCGCCTCGGAGATCTCTACCATTTTTCACCACCTCTGCCAATTTTCGCTACCTTCTTCTCCTCAAATGTGGGATATCAAATTGATCCTGTTCCAATTGAAAGTGTTTTTAAATTATATTATGTAATAATATTTAAATATTTATATTTTAGATCATACTTCATAATTTCTTATAATATACTTATCTTTGAATTTTCTATGTAAAAGATATCAACAAATGTCTTTATCAAGAGGTCTTTTCTGTCTATAAATGACATTTTTGTTGAAAAATAGATATAATAGAATAGGTAAATGAGGCACATTAATAACTCTAGCCTTGTTTGCTTCCCCTGCCTTCGTTGTACCTTCCTCAAACCACTCTAGTGTCCCTATTAATGTACATGTAGTCCCAACATTTTGACATGAATTTGTACTTTATGTTCATTATATTTTTAAAAATAAAATAAAAAAGAATTATTGAAATTAAAATTATTCTTTTCTTAAAAAGTAATTTTGAAATTTATATGAAAATTAAATTAATTCTTCAAATAAAATTAAAATAAATGATATAATATAATAAATTAAAAAATAAATTAAATTTAATATATCATATAATATAAACATAATCTTAAAATAAATAAATAAGTAAAAAAAGAAGATGTATTTCATACAGTATATATTGAATTTTAAGTTTTACTGCTTATGTTTGTAGGAGCACATTCCAAACCATTCAGTTCTATGAAGGGCAACAGTCTTTTTAAATTTACTTCAAAATCTCAATAAAATAATTGCTTGACAAGGACTGGTTGCGCTTATATAAGAAGTTCAGCTCACAATCTTTTATAGTTTTTAAATCTTCATTTTGTTCCAAATGTTGATTGTTCAGTGACGAGGAGAAGGAAGTGATGAATGTGGTGAATCGTGTATTGAAAGAACTGAAGAAGGTGAGCTTAGATGTTGCCAAGAATGCCGTGGGTTTGGATGAAGTTCAACAAGACTTTCATAATAAAATTGCACTTCAACCTGCTGCTGGACCAACACAAATTGTGGGCATCTGGGGAATGGGTGGTGTGGGAAAAACCACCCTTGCAAAACAACTCTATAACACGAAATGCTCCACTATGAAGAGGTCAAGTTTCCTTTTCGATGTTTGGGAAGCTGCAAGGAAAGAACGATTGCATAAGAAACAAAAAGAGCTTCTGAAGGACCTTGACCTTGAAAGGAAAGATATTAAAAATGTAGACCAAGGCAAAGAGATTCTAAGAAGCCGTTTGAGATCTGTTTCTGTGCTTATCGTTTTAGATGACGTGGATCACACAAACCAACTGGATGCTCTGCTGCCAGCAAGAGACAGTCTTGGCCAGGGAAGTCTGATTATTGTTACCACACGTGACTGGCGTGTTCTTAAAGCGCGGGGCATCTCAGCTATATATAAAATCACAACACTCAATCCCGCCCATGCCCACCAGCTTTTTTGTTGGCATGCGTTTGGGCAACCCTCTCCATTGTTGGGATTCGAGGAACTTGCTCAAAAGTTTGTAGACACTTGCCGTGGTCTGCCTTTGTCCCTTGTGGTCTTAGGGAGTCTGCTCTATGGGGAGTCTAGCGAGGCTTATTGGCAGTCTCAGTTAGACAAATTGTCCAGAATAATGCCAGATGACATCAAATTGAGTCTCAAAATAAGCTACGATGCTCTAGATAAAGAAGAGAATGAGATGTTTTTGGATATAGCATGTTTCTTCTTTGAATGCTCAAGTAGTACGGCCATTGCAGTATGGGACGGATCAGGGTGGAATGGTCTGCACGGTTTGCAAAGGCTTGTGAATAAATGTCTTGTTGAATTAGACGAGGTGAATTATATCAGAATGCATGATAATTTGAAAGATTTAGGAAGGGAGATTGCAAATCAACGCTCCCCCTATTGTCTTTGGTCTGGAGAGCAGATTATCGAGATTAAGCCTCGACAGGTGAACTCGGTGTTTTCTTTCACGGCATTCTTAATCATGTGCTTTCTTTCATTGCTTTATTAATCCTGGCATGTGAACCGGCTCCTCCACGACCCTGCCCTCTAATCAATTCTTTTGCTTTAAAATATTTCTTATTTTTAATTTTGACTTGCAGAAAGCAATACGAATCCGAGGAATGGCAGATGCATTTGGTGACAATTGTTACCTGCTGGAAGGAAAGATCATATTAAACACAAGCCAAGGAGCGCATATCCTCGAACCCGGCTCGCTTGGACTGAAGATTTTTTCTGGCAATGGAGATTTTATTAATGAGGAACGTAGCAAATTATCAACAGAACTGCTCTTCCTTCAATGTGATAGATTTGAGCACAAAAGATTTCCATCGTGGCATTCATTGAAAAAATTAAGAGTTTTAGATCTTAATGAATCTCAAAGATTAGAAGATTTGTGGGAACCTGATGTGGATGTAAGTATCTTGCATTGCAAACTGAAATATTTTTTAATTTATGTTAAGTATGTTAATTTGTATCGAAAATTGGTTGCAGGTTCCTTTGTAGTTAAAAGAGTTTTACATTAGTAAAGTGTATAAATTGGAGAAGATAGAAAGTTTAGAAAGCCTGAGGTCATTGGAGACACTCATAATAGAAGACTGTACAGAATTGAACACCCTTCCAAGTCTTGCAGAGGCAACTTCTCTAAAGTTGTTTGAATTGATAGGCTGCAACAAATTGGAGAAGATAGAAAGTCTAGGAAATTTGAGGTTATTGGAGACACTCAGAATATATGACTGTACAGAATTGAACACCCTGCCAAGTCTTGCAGAGGCAACTTGTCTAAAGATGTTTGATTTGAGACGCTGCAACAAATTGGAGAAGATGGAAAGTTTAGAAAACCTGAGGTCATTGGAGACACTCTTAATAGAAGACTGTACAGAATTGAACACCCTTCCAAGTCTTGCAGAGGCAACTTCTCTAAAGTTGTTTGAATTGACAGGCTGCAACAAATTGGAGAAGATAGAAAGTCTAGGAAGTTTGAGGTTATTGGAGACACTCATAATATATGACTGTACAGAATTGAACACCCTTCCAAGTCTTGCAGAGACAACTTCTCTAAAGAAGTTTGATTTGAGATGCCGCAACAAATTGGAGAAGATAGAAAGTCTAGGAAGTTTGAGGTCATTGGAGACACTCATAATAGAAGACTGTACAAAATTGAACACCCTGCCAAGTCTTGCAGAGGCAACTTGTCTAAAGATGTTTGATTTGAGATGCTGCAACAAATTGGAGAAGATAGACAGTCTAGGAAGTTTGAGGTTATTGGAGACACTCATAATATATGACTGTACAGAATTGAACACCCTTCGAAGTCTTGCAGAGGCAACTTCTCTAAAGTTGTTTGAATTGACAAGCTGCAACAAATTGGAGAAGATAGAAAGTCTAGGAAGTTTGAGGTTATTGGAAACACTCATAATATATGACTGTACAGAATTGAACACCCTTCCAAGTCTTGCAGAGACAACTTCTCTAAAGAAGTTTGCTTTGAGACGCTGCAACAAATTGGAGAAGATAGAAAGTCTAGGAAGTTTGAGGTCACTGGAGATACTCATAATAGAAGACTGTACAGAATTGAACACCCTGCCAAGTCTTGCAGAGGGAAGTGATAATATGCACAAGGGTAGTGATTGATGTGGAATCGCTGAAAAACTTTTTTACGCCTTTCCCTCTGGAAAACATAGTCGAATATGGGTCATCTGGAATCGTAGCATTGAGTATGCCGGAGATTGCCGCCAATGCCATTCTGATATGCTTTGTTATAGATTATGTTCATCCCGACTTAGTCTTCCATATATCTACGGACAGGGACAATCATTTTTACACCGTAATGAGTAATGGAAAATGGCTATGGATGGGCATTTTCCCGCAAGGTTCAAATTGGCTTCACTCTAAACGATACCAGATTCAGGCATTCTGCTCGGACGCAGAAGTAGAAGTGAAAGATGCATGGTTATTGACGGGCAATGAGCAGAGCATACTAGAGTCTTTCCATCAGCTTTCCCAAAGGTAACGTGTGCGCAACTAACTTTATATAAAATATTAAAAAGCAATTGTAAATAGGTGCCTTTTGTTTTTGAGATTGTAGTATTTTTCTCAGCTTTCCCAAAGGTAAATCTTTTTCGCAAAAATAATATTTTTTAATCATCTTTGGCCGTAAAAGGAAGAATTCTAGTTTAAGAGGGATAGATGCAATGGGAACACAACGTAATTTAGCCGTTTCTGAATCAGTTAGAGATGGATAAATCAAGGAAGTGAACAATAGAAATCATGATTAAATTATAAATAGTAACAAATGTATGATAGATCATTTTATTTAATAATAAATAATGATTCTCTTTAGATAATAATGAATATATTGTATATTTTGAAGTTTGAATTTGTATTAGATTTCTTTTTATAATTTTGGTTTTCAAAACAGTTATCTACAATGTTAAACATCACATTTAAAATCATAGATGTGGATGAATATCAATATAAGGTGATGAGAGGAAGGCATGATTAGACCATTAAATTTCTCCTCAAATTGATAGTTATGGAAGATTTTAAAGTTTTCGTTGTAACAAATTCTTGGCTAGTTTGAAAGAGAAGGCATTGCCATTGGAAAGCTGTTACTGTCTGCAAGCTCCAAGGATCTCATTTACTAAGCTGTGAACTTTTTTCCTCAGATTATTTTGTAATGGATACATCTGATCTTGTTTGCTTCTTCTACAGGAAGCATGAAGTAGATGCTTATGAAAAAACATCCGAAGATCAGTTCATGGCTGTGCAAAATAATGCAGCAGCAGATTTTAAAAGGAACCGTTGTGCAATCTTTTGAATCCAGAAATAAAAGAAAGCTTGAAGACGATTTGGAAGTTAGCAGGCGTCAGAACCTTTTGCCTGCGTCAGATCCTAACAAAAGAAGAAAACTGATCAAAGTTCTTGGGGAAGATGGACTGGAGCAGGGAGGAATTGTTGCTGACCACAAGGCCGATATTGGTAAATATGTATGTATAGAAGATGAGACCTAAACTGCTTATCACAGCGTTTCACTGTTTTTAAACTCCCTTTGAAGACTGCTATTTGATTTTCCAGTTTCTGGTCAAGTTTTATCCATAAATTTTTATGTAGATCAGTTAGGAGTTGAATTTGGAACTCAATTTATTTGTTGGATATTCTACTACTGACTATCAACCTTCTTTTCTTAATAAAAGGGTTTATTTTCCAACATCAGAATTACTTGAATGTCTGAACAAGAGTTATTTATTCCACTTATATATGCTAATCCCTTACTAGATTCATCAAATAAAATTCCGTTTATTTAGGCCTTTGACAATATTCCTATGGGCATTTACAACTATTGCCTATGATTGCAGGGCCCCAAAATATTGATCAGCAAAAAGATTTCGACTAAGGATTTCATCCCAATTTCTGGTCGCAGTGTTTCTGGGTAGTTGCTCAGCACCGACGGATATTTGATCTCTCATCTGAATAATATCAGGGGAGCTAATGGGTAAGCAATTACATTGTAAGAAGTTTTTTCTTTTCAGACTACAAATTGCATTTACTTGCACTCTACCTATAACATCTGCTCTCCCAATAATGAGAAAGATTTTTAACTTCTTCTGTCCAATTTAGGCGAGTTCAATTGGAAGGCAAACAGGGGAGCTTGGTCAACTAAGGATCCCCTATTCAAGCAAAGGGATCTGCTTGAATGTTAGATGATTTTAAGCGCCAGAATCTATCTTTGCAAATGGGGACATGGAGAAATCAGTCTGGGAATCCTTGCCCTATCTAGAAATTAATAGAAAGGAAATGGTTATGGCAAATTCTATATTTATGGCTTGAGGAATTGGAATTGGTGTCATGAAGCCTTCAATGGATATGGGAAGAGGAGGCGGACATTGAAAATTCTACTCCAGAATGGGATTTCTATTGGCAGCAGTGGAAGAGATGGATATGTTGCTATATTTTTTATGATATTGAGGACTACCATCAGAAAAGGCTTGTGGAATACCTCTTCAATTATCTCTTTATGCTCAGTTTCTGTATAAGGTTAATGAAAAGTTACTGTCAGAGATTGTGAGTTTTTCATGTGCATGTACATGAAGTGTTAGGATTGGAGTTGTATGATTATTTACAGATACTGTTATCTTATCAGATTTATTCTGAAAATCACTATTTGTGTATTCTTGGAAGAAACTTGCTCTGCAATATTTACTATAATATATTGAAAAGACTTTTGTAGTGGGGTTTTTTTTCGAAAGAGTTTTCCCTACATACATCTTTGTGTTGTGAGCATTTATCTGTGCGATATTTTTGTATTTTTTGTATTGTACAATTTCTTCAAAGTAATTGTTAAAAGATTTAAAAAAATTGCACAATCTTTTCTCAGTACATTGGTGTAGGAAGCATTTCTACACACTTGACTTCTGCTCAAATTTGAAAATGTGAATTCAAAGACTTCACTTCAATAATTCTCTACTCTTTTATGAGTTAATCTCTAAAATTAACTGTTTTACTCTTTGATATTGATTCCATTCTAATTGCAACTAAGTGCAAGAGAAACAACACCAACTCTAGCAATGGTGAAAGTCTTGTATTGTAACCTTTTTGTCCAGCGCAAGATTTGTATGCCTTGCCCAATTGGACCAAATGCCTACAAGTAATGGGAAAACATGTGTTTTTTCCATCATAATCTAGGGGAAAGTACCTATTAGTTGAGAGCATTATAATAATTGTTATAACACTTGTGGGTCTAATTTTCAATATTTTTTATAACATTGTACCAATAGTTGTGACTTTAAAGTTGATAGTGTTGGTGATAACCACACATGACCAAATGAAATGTATTTCTTAGATCTAAAATGTAGCCAATCATGTGATGCCACATCAGTGCACCAATAAAACATGACTTATTGCACAAGAATGGGTCTCACTCTTTTTGGGGGCCTTTTTTGACACCTTGGTAAAAACCATGTTGATGTGGCACCATATTTGATGATGTGCCCCTAAAATCTTAGTTATAAGTAAGGTAGTTGCCAAGTATGCTTTTGTAAAAAGTTGTGAGTGATTTGAAATTCCCACAAAGGATTTAGTGAAGCACAAAATTAGGGTGCTCAACCGCTGGATCCTCTCCCCTAAATGTAGATGGTGTGTCTAGTTTAACAATTAATATCCATTCACATGTAAATAGATTGTGCCAGATTTTATTAGATACAAGTACACTACTATATGGAATTTTTAAGGAGCATCAAATGATAGGCTTGCAAATATGTTTTTAGTATTTGATAAATTTGCCCATTTAGTTTGGACTGTATTATTTTTTTGTATTCAATTTTAAGGGTTCAAAATTTTCTACAATACAATTTTGTACTTATTTTTTAAAAGAAAAAAATCATGGCAAACAATTGTCTTGCATAGTTATCATTACATTTTGTTTGACAAAACTTGGGTCCCCTCTTTTCTGTTTCCTTTTCCATATTTTTTTCTTTGTTTTCTTTCGCTTGATTTTCCATTTGAGATCCCAGACTTGAGAGTATCCAAGGGTTTCCCTAGGTTCCTTCAGAATCTTGGGCCTTGGAATTTCCCTTCATTCCCTTTGGGATTTCAGACTTTGGGATCCTAGGAGATCCAAGCATGTTCAGTTCCTACATTTCTCGCAACCCTTAAACCCCAAAATTTCAATTTCCTGTGTATGTCAGAGTTCCAAACCCCATGACCATCCAAGGTGCATTTATTGCACCCAAAAATGTGGCTTACAAAAAGCCCAATAGGGCTCATTTTACACCCACCTTGCATTCAAAGAGCTTTTTTGTGAACCCTTGCAACTGAGCTTCCTTGCAACCATTTGTGCGATCGTATTGTGCAATTGAAGCTTTTTCGTTCATGGATTCAGTGCCTGTGTGCTTTTCCCTCATGTTTGCAAATTTGGAGTGAGGTCCTTGCCTTCTTTCATGTATTTTTGTTGGTTTTTACGTTGAACGTTCTTGCTTTTGTATGTAGGCTTTCTCACTTTCATAGAGTAGGAATAAGTTGATCTCCCTACAAGATTCAACATTTGTTTGACCTCAAAACCAATTTGTGCCCTAGGTTTGCAAGTTGTGCAACCTTAGAAACACATTGTATCTTCAAATCATAAAATCTAGCCTCATTTTAGGGATTGTCTTGTACCTCGGCTACATGCTCTAAGTCCGTACAAACAATAGGGTTCATTCTTAAAATCTCATTAGTCTGAGATTGTGGACTTAGTAAACCTTGAAAACCCCAGGTTAAACCCTACCAATGCTAAAATTTACTAAGTCATATCTTAGATCGGAGTATTGGACTTTGGGGTTCAGTGCCACTAAAGAATGCAAACAAACCTACGAAATCCCAAATTCTTAGGATCTCATTTGACAAGTCTCCAAAATTCAACCTCTTTGAAATTCCAAACTTCGTGGTTCTAGTCGAACCTTTACCAATTAGAAAAGAGCAAATCCTACCCCTGAACCCAAAAATCCAAATTTAATTAAGGAAAAACCCTTCGGAAGTTTGGACTTTGGGGTTCCCTTTCAACCCTTGTCCAAAACAAACATCATCAAACAATCATACATGACCCCAAAACTCAAGATCTGAAATTACAATGCAAAAGACACTTTTGGGATTTTGAACTTCAAGGTTCGTGTGTAACCTCTATCAAAATGGTCCTTGTTTTCCCATACCCCTAAACCTGAAGTCCAAAGCAATATTATGAAGAAAGCTTATTGCTGGATCTCAAAATCTCAGAGAACAAAGACAACACCCAAACTTCCAAGACTCATAACTTGAGCATATGAACTTTTTAGATCTCCAAACTTTACCAATAGACTTATCAATGCAATTTCTTGGAACACAAAGCTTCCCAACCTTATTTGTGTAAACAAAGGGTTCCCTGGAACCCCAAACCTTGAAGTTCTTGAAACCCAAAAACTCTGTAGTAAGCTAAAAAATTTGTTCGTGATTTTTATAAAGTGGTTTGAAAATTTGGAGATACATCTTTAGCCTAGGCCAATTTAAATGATTTCTTACAAAGGGGCAAAAATCCCACAGATTCCTCCATGATGCAAAAGATTGTAGACAGTGGTCTCAAAGAAGCCAATGCTTTTCCAATAGTTGTGACATGTCCAGAACTGGTTTGGGAATGTATGGATTGATATGATGCATAAAATAGGTGTATCCGGTCTTCAGATGGTAGAGTATTGTTGAGCATCAATAGAAAAACCATTATGGTTGTGATGAAAATTCCACACAAGGAACTCTATGTCAACTGACCATAGAAACATCATATTATGCCTTTTCTAAAAAGAAGACAAAATATAGATGTGTAATCACATGAAATTGGCTTTGGAAGCTACAAAAAGGTGGTTCAAGGCTGCCAAGGCCACTAACTAGGGAACACTTTATTACAAAAATTAGGGATATCGTGATTTTGCTGAGTAGGCTTAAGGAGAACCAACATTCATTTTATTGGGAAGACTGTACATACTTTTTCATACAATTTTTTCTTGGAGGACAACAACATTTGGATTGGGCCAAGATTATTGTTGAAAGATTGCATGAAGGTCTGCGTAATTTCATTGGAAATAAAAATTTATATATGTCCTCCTACCTTTTCAATTTCTTAGCATGTACGAGACAATGGAAGGGTCTGTATCATGAACCATTGGTGGATGGAATGAACATTTATGAATGTTACCCCTATTTACAATCTCAAAGATGTGAAAATTTTAGAAGCGTGAATGATGTGTTTACTGGTAGATTGATCTATGAATAGTAGGGAAATGTTAACAGAAGGATGTCAGATGAATCTATGCAGTTGGTAACCACACATGACAGCTACTTCACCCACTTTCCTAGGTTCACATATATTAGAATCGACTATTTAGAAGGTGATCCATTCATATTACCAAGGTATGCCCTTGATCGATATGTACTGATTGAAGTCTATATATAACTAGCACATATTGATAAGAAATTAGGAGAAAAGAAAAGTTCTAGAGTATCATTCCCTATTGAGTTTCGGGCTATCTTATTTGTAAAGTTGTCTCAGATGCCTTGAACCTAGAAATAGAATTGAAAAAGTTGAACTTGCAGCATTGTACAACTAGGATAGAAGTATGGTAGTAGAGGTTATGCACAAGCTCACTTGAATATAAGCGCATAATTATCCCATGTCCCTCAATTAGAAGATTATTGGGAAAATTGTTGTAATGAATTTGAGGTGAGAAAGAGGATGTGGTCATGATTCAATTTGAACCAAATAATTACTCTCAATTTGGAAATGAATGTTATCGGAGTAAGCGATGATGAAGAAAATGTCTGACTCACAATATTATGAAAAATTACAGGGGTAACCCATCCTAAAAATTGACAAGAATAAATACGAAGAAGATCACATTCAGGCCATAACCTTCGCTATGATCAGAAGAAATGCAAAATGGTTGAGGAATGAGAGATTTGGGAAATTTGTGATCCGTGACATAGAAACCCTTGTGAGTATAGATGTTACTACTTCCTCACAGGCCCATGTTATTTTTTCTAATAAGTTTGCTACTACTTGTGTTGCAAGTACTCTTAAGATTAAACCTAAAGATTCTAGTTTTAAAAAGTCAAATAAATATTCTTTGAACCATTCCCCTAATCACACTACAAAATCTAAAAGTACGAGCAAGAATAAGAAAAGTCTAGACAGATTTGTGTTTGTGGATCTAGATCCTATTCAAGAAACTACTGATACAATGCCCGATCAAGATTCTAGGATTCCCATGATAGAAGAGGGTGACACTAAGAAGAAGCCATTAGAGGACACCTTTGATCCTTTAAGCACCATAGTTGTATTGAATGCGACACCAACCCATCCTCCTCTATAAAAGAATGATTCAATTAGCACACTATAGTGGTTGGAGACTTCCATTAGTAAAAAGAGGAATGTAGTTCTAATGTCTGTTCTTGTTGAACATATGGTAATCACATGTTTAGGAAAAACACCCCAAATACAAAAGGATGAAGACTACTTCAAGGATAAATTATGATCCAGATACTCATAATTGGGTTGTGGAGGTAGCACATCCACTAGTACATAAAGTGGTGGATAATTCTATAGCCAACTAACTTTCAACAGAAAAGGTTGATCTTGGATTTTCTGCAAGAGCCGCAGATGCACATCTCTTACAAGCCTCAACCAAGAAGATGGCTGATAGGTCACATAAAGATGAAAAAGAGAGTTTGTGGATGATGGATGAATACATTGAAGCCATTCACAATCCCAGTCCACAACTATTATCACAATTGCCTTTGTCATTCGACCCAAAATACCTATTAATAAAAAATTACTAGATCAAATTCAAAGAAGCAAGATCATAGACAAAGTCTTTTACGATTGGCTAGAAGGGGTAATCAAAGGAGGCTCTAGATATATTACTAACTTGAGAAAAGTATATGAGGATGATGTGACTATTATCAAAGTACTGGAGTTAGAAGTTTCTATATTGCATAAAAATGACATAAAAGAAATAAACTTAAATAAACTAAGCTTATCTTAACATGTCCTATGCATACCTCAAAATATTGAAGTAAACATGCATATATGAAGAAATGAAGTAAGAAATAAGATTAAACTATTTAAACATAATAACACATGCAAACCTCCCAAGATGAAGAAGTGTTGATTTGTTGAAGATGGGTGGAATGTAGTTGCTCACAAATCCTGCACCATGACAATGTGTAAAAATGGCTTATTGAATGAGGAAAATTACTCTCAATTAATAGGAATTTGATGGAAATGGACAGTTGAGATTGAAAGTTGGATGAAGGGTCAAGATTGCACATGATTGATGAGGTGGCCATGAGGTGGAGGCCAAATAGATTCCATGTAGATGGCATGTGGATTAGGGTTTAACCATTCAAAGGGGGAAATATTCTCACACGTGTGAGAAACCTTTGAAAGTGACATGTCCATGACAATGTGTAAGAGGGTGTACGGAGGTGTAAGAGGGCCAAACTTTCTCACACATGTGTGATCAACTTGAGAAAGTGATGGCTCAATGAAAAAGGTCAAGATATGTAAGAGGATGGGAGAACCAAGGTTGCTCACATGTGTGAGCAAATTTGGAAAATGACATGTCAATGACATGAGTTAAAAGGTGGAAGGGAAAGAGAGAACCAAGGTTTGGAAAGTGACATGTCAATGACATGTGGGAGACAAGTGTAAAAGGGTGTGTAAGAGGGCCAAAATTTCTCACACATGTGTGAGAAACTTGAAAAAGCGATGGCTCAATGACAAAGGTCAAGATATGTAAGAGGATGGGAGAACCAAGGTTGCTCACACATGTGTGAGAAACTTTAGAAAATGACATGTCAATGACATGGGTTAAAAGGTGGAAGAGAAAGAGAGAACCAAAGTTTGGAAAGTGACATATCAATGACATGTGGGAGACAAGTGTGTAAGGGTGTGTAAGAGTCACATGTGACTTGGGTTTGGGTTTGGGTTAGGATTTCTTAATCCTTAGATTAAGGTTGTGCAAATGATTAGGATGAGATTAGGTGGGAGATTAAGATTAATTAGTGGCAAAGTGGGTTGACTTGGGTTAGAAGGATGAGTTAGGTTAGGGAAGTGAGACTAGGTGAGGGTTAAAGTTAGGAACCATGTGCTCAAATAGAATTAAGTATAATATTTAATTCTAGGTGGGTTAAAAAGGGATTAATTAAATAAACTAGGTCATTTAATTAAATGGAGGATTATGATGAGAGAAAATGAGATAAGATAAAATTAAATAAATATAAATTTATTTAATCAAGGATATGATAAAAAGCTAAAATTAAATAAATTTAAATTTATTTAATTAGGGATAGGGGGTAAAGAGGATTGTAATTAAATAAATATGAATTTATTTAATTAAAGGTAGGATAATGCTAATTATTAAATAAATAATTAATATCTATTTAATTAGGTGGGATAAGGGTAATTGTTAGGACAAGTTTTGGTGTCTACACTTTGCCCCTCTTTGATGTAGCATCATAAAGTGACGTTAGATCAAGAAAGATTAAAATATAGTGGATAAAAGGGATGAGACTAGTAGCATGATGCCCCAGTCATGAAAGGATGAGGAAGGATGATGAGGAGGGATTGCTATGCCCCCTCGAGAGGACATGCGGGTTGGGAGAACACGGGTGTGCTCTCAAAATGGATAGGGGTATGGAAGGAAAGGAAAAAGTGATGGATGATGAATGAAGAATAGATAAAGCTATGCTGTAATGGTGTGAGCAACCTAAGTTTGATATTGTATTTGATACTACACACCAAGGTATGAGGAACCAAGATGACAATGTGTCAAGTACGTGATAAATTAGGGGTTCAAATGCAACCATATGCCTATGACACCATGATATGGAAGGTCGTGATGCCACTATGACAATAGGATGCAAAGACCAGGATAAATGAAAAAAATAATAATATAGACAAGACATAAGTAAGCATGCACAACAAACCAAAATTTTGCCCCTAGTCAAGTTGAAGACCAATTGATGGATTGATTGATGATGATTAATTGAGGATGACAACGTTAACGATAAGAACAATGCATATCCAAAGGATTGGGAAGGAGACATCCCATGATGATGATTTGATTAAAATTGGGATCAATGGATTATCAACTGAGCTGGGTCAAGATGATGGGTTGATTAAGGATCGATGTAAAAGATTACAAGATTGTATTGATTGGATTAGTATTGATTGCACTAGATTGGACTAATTTGGGATATATATATTTTTCTTTGTTTTTGATTTTATGGATTTTTTTGATTAATTTGTGAGTGGATTGAATAGAATGGAAGTGAAGGGAAAGATGATTTGGATTGGAGTGAGAGACTTGGATAAGATAATAGAAGTAGAAAGGATTTGGATTGAAGAGGATAGGAAGAAGGAAAGTTAATTGGATTAGAAGATAAATGAAGTTGATATGAAAGAAGTAGAAGAAGGGAAATTGATTAGATTACAAGATAGATGAATTTGATTTAGTGGAATTGGAAGATAAAATAATTTGATTGAAGAATATAGGAAGAAGGGAAATTGATTATAGTGGAAGGGAAATGGATTGGATATGAAAGGAGTGGATTAAGGGATTGAATTGAAAGATAGATAAGGAATAGAAGGGGAATAAATGGATTGGATTAATAGATAAATAAATTTGATAGAATAAGATTAGAAAACAAGGTGGATTGAATAGGATATAAGAAAGAGAAATGGATTAGATATGAGGGGGAAAGGACAAATGGATGTTATGGGGTGAAGTTGGAAGATGGATAAGAGGAGTGAAGGGATCAGGACCAATGACAAGGGAGGACCAAGGAAGGATAGAGGAAAGGGGGATGGGGATATTTTATGGATGGAGGATAGAGGGATGGGATGAATGAATGGATGATAGGATATGGGGGATTAAAAAGTGGGGAAAAAGGGGATGCGGATCCAAGGATCGTATTGCAAAGGAGTCAAATGCCCCATGCTAGAGGTAGGGGAATGAATGAAAAGATGACAGCGAAAGGATGTATGAAATGGATGGAATGATATGAATAGGCATGGAGGGAATGAAGGAATGTATGATCCAAAGCATGCATGGATAGTATTATTTTTTTGTTGTTTTAGTGCTGCTAGGTTTATGAAGGGAAAGAGATGAAAGTGCGAGGTGGATGGATAGGATGAGGGGTATGAATAAGATAGAGGATAATGATAAGGAGGATATTGATGGAAAATGATAATGTATAATGTAGGGAGGATATGGATAGAAGCATACAATGGAATTGAGGGAATGCATGGGATAATCAAGATCAAAGGCATGAAAAGGAGGATGGAGCTTTATAGGATTATGGATGAAAGATGGAGGATGTGAATATGAAAAGGAATAGGGGATGTAGGATATGGATAGGATGTCAAGATCAAATACACACAAGTGGATGGATGTATGTAGGATAACAATGAGTAAGGAACATGGATGGTGCATGTGGATGGATGAAATGAATAGGATAGTCAAGATCAAAGATAGGAAAGGATGAGGATGGACTTAGATAGGATGATGGATGGTGGATAGGGAATGTGGAAGGTATGTATAGGATCATAGGATGGATGGAGTTAGCCACCAAGTGTAGAGTACAAGGGGGTGAGGATAAGTGAATGGATGGAAGATGTGAATTTTAGAAGTTAATGAATATGTGGTAGGAAAATGGAGGGAATGACTCAAGCATCTAGACTTTCATGATATGTCTTTATTTATTTTGTATCAAGGAATTTTGGATATGTGCTCATTGATGTTGGTAGGATGATTAGATGGTAGAGAAAACGGACTGGGGGAAGGAGAATGAGGATGTATGCAAAAGATGGGATTAAAGGGGGTGGATGAGTATGGAAGGATATGGGGATAATGGATGGGAGGGTGGAAGACTTTTGAATAAATGGATGATGGAGGTGGAAAGATCATCATTGGCACACATCTTGAGAGGTGGTGGAGTAGTGGAGGAGGAGATTTTGAAGGCGATAGAGGAAAAAATGTGGATTTTGGGATATACGTACCCAAAATAGATGAAGGAGGTAATGGAGTTGGAAAGTAGAGGAGTTTTGGAGGGAGGATTAGAGGACTTATGAGTGGAGGAAGCTTTTGGATTAGCAAGGTTAGATGTCAATTTGGATTTTTATTTGAGATGCATTTTGTCATTGAGTAGCTTTGGAATCCACATGATTTTTTCATTTTTCATTTTGAGGCCTTTGTGGCGTTTTGAACTTTGTGTCCTTTTGGATCATATTTTACTTTTCTTGAACATGTCTTTTATATGGGACATGTTGATCCTTCTATTTTTGTGTGGAGTTTTGGCTTGATGCATCTTTTTTTTTTGTTTGGAATCCAAATTGATTCCATTAGCCATGGTAGGGGTGCATAAGGATAAATGGTTTAAAGGTTTTATGGATGGAATTACAGAGGATGAACGTGGGAAAGAATTCAAGTATGTGTGCATTTGTGGATCTTTCTTAGGGAGGTGAGGTGAACTTGGATATGACGAATGGATGTATGTAAGGACCTAAAATGGAGGGAAGGGATGAAGGACTAGGTTTTGGAACATAAGGACCCAAAATGGATGTGTTTGAGGAAGGGAGGGAGTTTTGGACATAGGGGCTCAAAATGGATTTGGAGGGTGGGGGGATGGAAGTTTGGACATAAGGGCCCAAAAGGGATTTGGAATACGAGTGAGAGGAATATTTAAGCTTATATTTGGATGGAGGAATTTGGGATTTGGAAGGACTGGAAGGTCTACCAACATCTTGAGACATTCTTTCTTCAATGAGATACTTAGTAGTTGCAAGACAAGATGTGAGTCCAGGTGTATGGGGTTCATGGATGGATTGGATAGGTGTGATGAGATTTTGTGGAAGATTAGGATCATGAGGGGGATTAGGGGGAGGATAGGATATTGAGATGGATTATGAGGGATAATAAGAGCTTGAGATGGATTAGGATCATGACATGGAGATGACAAGGTACTTTGATCTTGACTTTGGAGAGGATTAGGTGGTGGAGTAAAAGGGATAATGGGATCTTGAGATGGAAGAAGATCATGCAATGGAATGGAGAGGAAGGAATCATGAGATGGAGTGATTTGATCTTGAAATGGATGGTAATTAGTGGATTGGAGAGAAGGAATATCTTAATGAAGTGGAGGGTAAGTGGATGTTAAGGCTTGAGATGGAAGGGGATCATTGGGTGGGGTAGAGGGGATGGGTTCATGAGATAGAGTAGAGTCATTAATGGATGGGATAATAGGGATGTATTGATCTTGATTAGGAATTGGATCATGAAGTGGATTAAGAGGGATAAATGGATCTTGAGATGGATTGGAAGCATGGATTTTGAGATCTAGAGGAGGAGAAGAATCCATAGTAGCATGCTTTGGAACAGGGTCTTGACATGGTTGGACTTGGGAGGGTGATGGGATGGAGGGAGTGGAAGCTTCAACTTGAGTGGATGGAGGGATGAAAGACTCATGAGACTTAGAGGATTTAGGTGTGTCTTGACTTGGAGGGAATGATGGTGAGTGCATGACTTGTGGAGATTGGGTAGCTTGATTTAGAGGTGGGGATCTATACTTCTCTGTTATCTTGTCGAGCCATGCAAGGAAAAACATGGTTTTGGATGAGGGATGAGGATTATGGATTTGGGTAAATGTGGGAGGATGAGATTGATTTCCCTTGTCAAAGGTAGAGGAAGGATAAGAAATGTGGGATGGATTGGGGTTGGATATGGAATGTTGAGGTGGAATAGGTGGGGATATGAGATTGTCTTGGTAAATGGGAGTTGGATTTTTTTGGTGAATGTATGAGTTGGATGAATATGAGATTGGATTTGTGCGAATCCAATCTTTATCCATGATGTTTGAATGCAGGTTTGGATTTGGATTAGAAGAAGATGTGGATGAAGATTGGAATTAAGAATGGATGAACTGAAAGATTTGAGAATGGATGAAATATGAACTTAGGACTAGGAGCATGTTTGGACTTATTCTTGATTTAAGAGGGAAGGGACTCAAGGATTTTGATTTGATTTGATTAAGAGGGCAAGGCCTCAAGGATTAGATTAGATTTTATTTGTTTGTGATTTGGATTGATTAAGAGGGAAGTGACTTAAGGATTTGATTTATTTGATTTGGATTTGAAGGTTTGAGACAAACCTAGGTGGAACAAGACCCGATGATGGTGCAAACAAATGATTGATTTGGATGATGATCTTCTTCTACTTGGAGATGGACTTGTGATCCCAAGAAAATTAGGATAGGATTAATGGAATTAATTACTTGAGACACACTAATGTTCTCAAAGCAAAAACTCGATTAGATGTGTTTTCTAATGATGAGGGTCTATGTAACACTTTTGATTAAAATCTTTCAACCTAAGATTGATTAAGGAATGAAAGATGAGATTTGGTTTGATTAATCTTGATTATGCTTGGATATGGGTCAATCAAGACAAGATTTGATTAAAGTCCAAATAATGATTTTTCTCCTAAGTTCAAAGTAGAAGATTTGATGAAAATTTGGATTAGAAGGTGATGTGGATATAGATTGAAATTTAGAATGAAAGGAATTTAGAAGATAAATGAGGGATATTGGAAGACAATTGAATGGATAAATGGGTGATTGATTTAGATGAAGAGGATAAATAGATTGAATTAGGATTTGATTGGAATGAATTTGACAAGGGGATTATATTAGAAAGGTAATGATGTGATTAGATTAGAAGGAAAATGAATGATTAAATTGGATTAAGAAAGTAAATGTGATTTATGAAGGATTACCAAGATGAAGATTATGACCTTGATGGAATGATTGATAAAAGGATAAAGATGACTTAGAAGAATGATTAGATTAGAAGAATGATAAAGTTGACTTAGAAGAAGTGATTAGGAGGATTAGAAGAAGTGATTAGGATGATAATAATAGAATAGGAATGACTTGGAAGAATTGATTAGGGTTCTTAAGATGATTAAGAGATGAAGAAGAAGGATGAGTAGGATATGGAGGAATGTTTAAGGATTTAGAGGAATGATTTGGCTGATTGAATTGGAATAGGAATATGACTAAGGTTGTTATGGATGATTAGGAGGTGATGAATAGGATGATTAGAATAGAGTAATGAATAGGATGATTAAGAGAGATTACGATTGGAGGAATGAGTTGGAGTGATTAAGAAGTTGATTAGGATAAGAAGTATGAATAAGGTGATGGAGTTGATAGATGGAAAATGTGATGTGGAGATGATGTGGAAAGCTTGACTAAGTGGACTTAAAACAAGACTTGTTTTTTTTTGTTTTGAAATATTTTGATTTTTTTGAGTTTTTTGAGTTTTAAATCTTTATATAGTTTTTTGGATTTTGAAGTTTTTGAATTTCAAAAGTTTATGATTTTTCTTGATTTTTGAAATTTTATGATTTTTTTGAATTTTTGATTTTAAAATGTAAAGAAAACAAATGAAATTATATACAAACATAATTTCTAAGGCTTAATTTGGATGGCGTGTCCCCTTTTGGCTGCAAATGGGGAGGGTTTTAAACATTCAAGAACATCAAACACACCAAAAATCCTATTGAGGCTTCAACTAGGATATACAAGCTCAACTAGGGGAATGTCCTTGATATACACAAGGTACACGAGGCCCAAATCCATAGATGAAAGAGAATAATGCTACACAACCGGGAGGACATGGTAACCCAAATCTCCACCTTCACTTCCCAAATGTGTAAATTTATTTGGGGCTTAGCCAAGAGTGACAAGATTCTACTTTCAAGAGAGGTGTCTTTGGATTCACCTTCCACTATTTATACTCCGCTGGAACACACGAGTTGAGGTCGTTCCTTAAGGTGATCAAATCTCCAAGAAGGCCTCCTAGAAAAAAACAAGACCACATATTTATTGTGCACTCAAGATCACCCAAAGGTGCGAGAGGAGAGAATACATACATGGCCTTGAGGTTTAAAAGACACTTGTTCTTTTTAATTCCAAACCCAAATGTGAAAGGTTTATTTTAAGCCCAATTTTCAAATGTGTGGAAAGCACTTCAAATAGATTGTATAAGGCTAAAAATTATTGCGAAATCAGATTTCTTACATTTTTCTAATAATTTTTTTATAAAAATCATTGAAAAATGTTTCATATGCAAGAGTTATGATCATTTTAAGATTACAAAGCATGGCTGACTTTGAACGCATTCACCTGATTTTCAGAGTGGAATATTATAAATTTATTTGTAGATATGGATAGATCTTTGAACTAGCTTTTTGGCGCTTCTTGAATCGTCAAAATTCGAGTTGATTTGCAAAAGTTATATCCATTTTAGTGAAGGTGTCTCTTTATGGGTTGCAAGGATGAAAGAGGCTTAAATTCAGCCCCTGGCGGCCAGTGCCCGGGTCCCACATGACCACAAGCTACAAAAAGGGGGCTGGAAGTTTAGCAGATCCCCTCGTCACCCATATGACCAGGGGCTAAACCCTTGCAAAATAAAATAATAAATAAAAATTAAAATCAAAACTATAATAAACTAGCAAATTTCAAATCTCATTAAAACAACCAAAATAAGTAAATTTAATATTATGAGAAGGCGCAATTTTTTTGTGTTTTTTTTTAATTTTGTTTTTATTGTTTTGATTTTTTTTTCGTTATATTTTGGAGGTCATGGAAAACATAGTCCTTTGTGGACTGTGTAACCACAACCTGCAATGGACTGTGGTTACACAACCTCAAGGGCTGTGAGTCCCATGTGGACTATGCAACATAGTCTGCGGGCTATGAGACACAATCTGCTCGGGACTCGTTTTCTACTTTTTTTTTAGTTTTAGTTTTTTTATATTATTTTTTAATTTTGATTTTTATTTATTTTCTATTTTTACTATTTATTTTTTATTTTTTTTAATACAAATATGTATATTTGTATAGATACACACACACACACACACACACACACATCTCAATTTTTTTAAAATTTTTGAAATATATATTTATGTATATTGAATATATATAAAATGTACATATATTTAATATATATATATATATTTTTCTAATAACAATAAAATGAAAGACTAGTATAAACAAGAAATATTTTTAGTTTCTATTTTTACTTTTATTTACTAATGTAGATATACAAATAAAGATAAATACATATACAATGTAAATATTTGCTACAAGTTAGAAATAGCAAAAAAAGAGGAAAGTAAAGAGAGTGATATGTCAAAATTTCTCTCTCGATTTCCCCAAGCACAATAGTGGAGCCATTTTCATGATTTGAGGCTCCTTATGAAACTTGATCTTGAAATGCTCCTTTAACCTACAAGCTCCAAAAACTCAAGAAACACTCAAAAACACATTAGATAATTAGTATAGAACCCGTGAAGTGGCTCCCTCCCACCGAGCGTGCCAAAATGTATTGCATAAAAATGACATAAAATAAATAAACTTAAATAAACTAAGCTTATCCTAACATGTCCTATGCATACCTCAAAATATTGAAATAAACATGCATATATGAATAAATGAAGTAATAAATAAGATTAAGCTATTTCAACATAATAACACATGCAAACCTCCCAAGATGAAGAAGTGTTGATTTGTTGAAGATGGGTGGTGTGTAGTGTTAGAATAACTAAGAGGGGGGTGAATCAGTTATCAAGTGTCCCAATTCAATATGTATAATCCAAAACAATTCTACTGCTTCTGCTAGTTGGTAAACATAAAATACTTTCACTGTCTGTGTATTTACCGATTGTCAATCTAAACTTTGTAATAATTACCGATTAAATCTAACATGTAATATGCAAAGTATGATAACAAATAAATATCACAATCAACACATAACACAAGAGATTTAATGTGGAAACCCTATGAAGGGAAAAACCACCTGGGACCGGCAACCCAAAATTGTTCACTCTTTTGAAGTGAGGTCAGTGAAGACCCAACCCTATTAAAGGTTACAAACACACTGTTAGGTGTGACATTGTTAGAGGATTTTAGACTAGAAGTTATTGTCCAACCAACAGTCACTCTGGGGTGGACAAGATAACAATGTTCACTCTATGAATGAAACATCAAAAGACTTTCATAGTCCACTTGGTTAAGAGATTTGATTGTGTAAAATGGTTAAATATGTAACAATAGATGATCTGCCTAAATACAACTTCAGTTTGCAGTTTACAGATCGATGTTCAGCTCATTCAAATATTTCTGATCAATATAACACTTCAGATTCAATACTATATCAACTTACTATCCATCGGTAATAACTCTTTGTAGCTCGGTAACTGTTCTGCAGCTCAGTTCTTATTAACCAGTATGATCAGAATGCATGAAAACTTCTCCATGTGATAATTCTGCAGTATCTTCTTCTTCCAGCATGTTTCATAATGAAACCAATGTCTCTTATATAGATGAGTAAATCGATTTCTTTTCCTCCATCAGATTTTGCTACTTTAAGCTCCCTCGGCTGATGTGTCAGTAACATGTTTCAATTTGCTCCATTAGATCCCTTTTGATTTATGTTAGCCGTCAATCTTCATAACAAACATTATCTGTTACCTCGATTTCATACACTTTACAACTCATCACTTTAACGACTAAACTGATCATTTAATTCCTTTCTATTTTGCTTGGTTAACAAAGAAATGCGTCGGTGAACATAGGCTCGATTAATACTGCGCTCGGTATACACTACACTTCATCGGTGTATACTGAAATGCTTTATTTATCGACAACACTACTTTGTGTCTTTCGGCTCTATTCTTCATCATAGATGAATGCAACATAATAAAGTCAATTTTATCAAGTCATAGACTCATCAACAAGTTACTCAGTGTATTCCTTATCGTCATCTATCATATACATCTTCCTCATGTAGATATTTCTGTTCTTCATCTCTTTCATCTTCCTTCAGATGTGTCGGTATAGGAACTTACAAGATAAGTATTGTCAAGCTAGTTGACATCAATGACAACATAATACTGATTTAATCATCTTGCATATCTAATCATCAAATCCTCAGTAATCTCAAATTCTGGTTCTAAATCAGTTGTAGTTCATCAATCTCTCCCTTTGGCATTGATGGCAACTCAATTAATATGAAATGTACCATACACATACCAAACATGTATTCTACAACTCTGTGATCAAATGCTGTGTAGTGTAAGCTCTCCCTAGCTTAATATGTTTAATCACTACATTACTAAAACAACATTATAAAATATAGCTTTGTCATTCTGTAGATATAACCTTTTCAGTTCTCAATTTCCTTTCAGATTATCTCTCCCTTAGATAGTTCTCATCGGTGTATATCTCCTTTTCTTTTCATATTATTTATCTCTCCCTTTGACAACAATGCCAAAGAAACAAATAAATAATCAGCTTTGTAGTAGCTAAGTAACTCTTTGTTGTCCATTACTTCCTCTGTATCTTAGTATACTAATATCCCAATATGTTTTAGTTCTTCAAACTTAATCACAACCTTGAACAAAATCCAAAGTGTGAACTATTCTGCATCAACATGAATGATCTTCTGATAAGATTAGACTGATGCAACATCCAGATCACATTAGTGACCGATAGATAGGGGACGAACCCCAAGTCTAGTCCTCAAATATTCAAAAGTGTCCTTCGATAGAGGCTTTGTAAAAATTTCTGCAAGTTGTTCTTTAGATGTAACAAATTCTAACTTTACTTGCTTCTCTTGCACTTGTTCTCTTAAGTAGTGATACTTAATTGATATATGCTTTGTCTTTGAGTGCATCACAAGATTCTTTGAAATATTAATAGCACTTGTGTTGTCACAGTATATGATCACCGGGTCAGTGATTACCTCATTCATTCCTTCCAACACTTGCTTGATATATGCAATGTTTGAGCAATTAGTAGCAACAACAACATACTCTGCTTCAGCTGTAGACTGATAAATACAAGCCTACTTTTTACTTGTCCAGGTTACAAGTCTTTCACCAAAGAAAAATGCTCCTCCGGTGGTACTTTTTCTGTCATCCACATTTCCAGCCCAATCAGCATTAGTATAAACCTTCAACTCAAACTTACCTTCCTTAGGATACCATAATCCATAATCCTCTATCTTTTTCAGATATCTTAAGATTATTTTAGTAGTAATCATGTGTGATTCTCTAGGATTAGCAGAATATCTAGTAACAATTCCCACAACATGTGTTATATCTGGTCTACTGTGAACTACATACATGAGCTTATGAATCATGGATCGGTAAAGTGTCTAGTTTACCTCTGTAGTTTCATCTTCCTTTGTCAATTTACTTCCAGTAGCCATCAGTGTTCCCATAGGTTTAGCATCTTCCATGCCAAATGTCTTCAAGACTTCCTTTATGTACTTGGACTGTGTGATGAATATCCCATCACTCTGTTGTATCACTTGTAATCCGAGAAAGAATTTAATCTCTCCGAACATAGACATTTCAAACTCATTCCTCATGTCATCATCAAAAGATTTACATACATGATCTTGACCTCCAAAAATAATATCATCAACAAAAATTTCAGCAATAATAATAGTGTCATCAGTATCACCTTTCATGTACAAATTTTTGTTCTCACTAGTTCTTACAAATCCAATGCTTAACAAGTAAGTATGTAGTCTTTCATACCATGCTCTCGGTGCTTGCTTCAAACCATATAAAGATTTGTGTAATCTACATACCATGTTTCTATTGTCTAGATCAATGAATCCTTCAAGTTATTCTATGTAGACCTCTTCTTCAAGTATACCATTCAGAAATGCTGATTTCACATCCATTTGATAAACCTTAAATTTTTTGTGTGAAGCATATGCAAGTAACATTCTAACTCCTTCCAATCTAGCAACAGGTGCAAATGTTTCACCATAATCAATGCCTTCTTCCTATGCATATCCCTTGCATACCAATCTCGCTTTATTTCTTGTCACTTCACCATTTTCATTCATTTTGTTTCTGAATATCCATTTAGTACCGATAACATTCTTATCTTTAGGTTGGGGTGCTAAGGACCAAGTTTTGTTTTTCTCTATTTGTTCTATTTCCTCTTTCATTGCATTAACCCATTCTTCATTTTCTAATGCAACTTTCACATTTTTTGGTTCAAATTCACAAACTAGATATGTACGTTGTCTTGTTTTGCTTCTTGTCTGCATTCCAGCTCGTCTGTTTCTAATAATTTGTGTCTCAGGATGATGTCTTCTCACAAAACTAGCCAGTATTCAATTTCTTCTTTCTTGTTCATCGTGTTCAGGTTTATTTGCTTGCTCGGTAGCACCATCTTATTCGTCGGTTTCCCTTTCCCGTTCCTCGGGGTTATTTTCCTGCTGACTGGTTATCACAAGTTGTGACTTCGGTAGATAGTTAGGAAGTTCAATGTAAGTGAATCTACCATAGTCTTCCAGTTCCTTTCTTTCTTTTGTGTTTATGTCATCATACTCATCAACACGAACATTAGTACTTTCAATCATCTTATTTGTAACCTTATTCAGACATTTGTATGCTTTACTCTTGGTAGAATATCCTATGAATATTCCTTCATCACCTTTAGAATCAAATTTCCCATTTCTCTCATCTTTCAAAATAAAACATTTACTTCCAAAATTTTTGAAATAACTTATAGTAGGTTTGTGTCCAAACCATAGCTCATAAGGTGTCCGGTTGGTGTCCTTCTTCAGTTGTACTTGGTTAAGCACATATACACCTGTGCTGACAGCTTCCCTCCAATATGTCTGAGAAACATTCTTTTGTAGCATTAGTGTTCTAGCACAATCAATGATTGACCTATTCCTTCTTTCAGCAATTGCAGTTTGCTGAGGTGTTCTCGGTGCAGAGACCTGTCTCTTAATACCATTCTCATTACAGAAATTAGTAAATTCATCAGAGATAAATTCACCTCCTTTATCAGATCTTAAGAATTTAATTTATTTTCTAGTCTCTTTTTCTACCTTAGCCTTATACCATTTAAACAACTTAAAAGCTTCAGATTTATCTTTCAGGAACATAACAGTCATCAGTCTAGTATAGTCATCAACAAAAAGAATAAAGTATCTATCACCATAATAGCTCTGAGTATAGGACCACATAGGTCGGTATGAACTAATTCAAGTATCTTCTTTGTTGAGTAGTCTTTTCTTTTAAAACTGGACTTAGTCATCTTACCTTTCTAACATTCATGACACATAGCATGATCCGGTTTTGACAAGTTAGGCAATACTCTGACTCTTTTCTTCTTACTAATCTTGACCATGTTATCAAAATTTACATGACATAACCTCTTATGCCATAACCATGCATCTTCATCTTTCATTAATAAACAAGAAGATTGATCAATATCAAGATAAAATAGATTGTGTACTGGTTCCAACAAGTCTTCCTCCATCATCACAGATTCTTACCTTTCTGCTCTCAAAAGCAAGTCGGTGACCTAAGTTGTTCAGCTGTGCCACACTTATCAAATTATAGTTCAGTCCATCTACCCAGTATGCATTCTCACATTTTATTCTGTCATTAATCATCAGTGAACCTTTACCTCTCACCATACAAGGTGCATCATTTCCCATTCTAATAGATCCACCATCGTATTCATCGATTAGATCAAATTTCTCTATATCACCAGTCATATGATGTGTGCAACCACTATCTATGATCCATGTATCATTTTTTCTTACTTTAGAGATCAGTGCTATCTCTTCATCTTTCTCTTCTTCTTCTGAATCATCCTTCATAGCAACAAATACTACTTCTACATCATCATTAGTGTCAGATTCAGATTCAAATTCTTTAGCTATGTAACATACCTTTTTCCCTTTGTCATAGCTATCTCGGTTGTCTCTGTTGTTGTGTTGATAGCCTCTATTGGCTCTTCTCCCATAGCTTCCTTCGAATCAGTCTTTGGATCTATCATCATCTTTCTTATTCGAACATCTAGCAGCGATGTGGCCAACTTCTTTACAATTAAAACATGCTAGAGGTAACTTGCCTCTATATCTTCCCTTACCTTTGGGCAATCTTCTGGCCATAAGAGCTTCAAGCTCATCAAGTTCATCATCGGTATTACTGTCACTGTCATTATTCTTATCATTCTTGCTACTAGACTTACCAATCTTCAAAGAGGACATGAAAGTAGATTCAACAAAAGGTACAACACTGTTGTCAAAGTTATTCAATTCAAAGGTTGTAAGCTTACCGTTCAGAGTGTCAAGGGTGAGGTTGGATGTAGCCCTTGTTTCATGAATTGTAGAGATCCTAATCGCATAAACTGGCAGCAAAGTTCTAAGAATCTTGCTTATCACTGTTTCATCATCAATAAATCTGCCATATGCTCTAATAGCATGTACTACCTCTTTTAGTCTGTTTGTGTATTGCACAATGTTCTCACCTTCTTTCATCTTCATATCATCAAATCGACCTCTTAGGCTTTCTACTCTGGCTCTCTTGACATTTGCATCTCCACTGTATATTAGAGTTAGCTTGTTCCACATCTTCTTAGCAGTATCACATTCTTTGATGTCATTAAATTCGACATCGATACAGGCAGCAACAAGTTCCATCATAGTAATATTGTGTTCATGCCTATCCTTCAGTTGATCAAGAGTTAGGGGACCTAGTGTCAGTTCAATGTAGCCATTCTCCATCAATTCTAGTGCAGAATTCCCAATTCCAGATATGTGCAACTTCATCCGGCTTTGCCATACTATGAAGTTATCTTTGTTCAGCTTTGGCACTTCCCTCTTATACATCTTGAGACCTTTGTGCTGAAGTCCTTAAAACTATGTTCTAAGCAACCACAACTCTGATACCAATTGTTATAATAATTGAGAGGGGGGTGAATCAGTTATCCAGTGTCCCAATTCAATATGTATAATCCAAAACAAATCTACTGCTTCTGCTAGTTGGTAAACATAAAATACTTTCACTGTCTGTGTATTTACCGATTGTCAGTCTAAACTTTGTAATAATTACCAATTAAATCTAACATGTAATATGCAAAGTATGATAACAAATAAATATCACAATCAACACATAACACAAGAGATTTAATATGGAAACACTGTAAAGGGAAAAACCACCTGGGACCGACAACCCAAAATTGTTCACTCTTCTGAAGTGAGGTCGGTGAAGACCCAACCCTGTTAAAGGTTACAAACACACTGTTATGTGTGACCTTGTTAGAGGATTTTAGACCAGAGGTTATCGTCCAACCAGTAGTCACTCTGGGGTTGACAGGATAACAATGTTCACTCTATGAATGAAACATCAAAAGACTTTCATAGTCCACTCGGTTAAGAGATTTGACTGTGTACAATGGTTAAATATGTAACATTAGATGATATGCCTAAATACAACTTCAGTTTGTAGTTTACATATCAATGTTCAGCTCATTCAAATATTTCTGATCAATATAACACTTTAGCTTCAATAATATATCAACTTACTATCCGTCGGTAATAACTCTTTGTAGCTCGGTAATTGTTCTATAGCTCAGTTCTTATTAACTAGTATGATCAGAATGCATGAAAACTTCTCCATGCGATAATTCTGTAGTATCTTCTTCTTCCAATATGTTTCATAATGAAACCAATGTCTCTTATATATACGAGTAAATCATTTTCTTTTCCTCCATCAGATTTTGCCGCTTAATCATATTCATAGATTTTTCCGCTTTAAGCTCCCTCAGTTGATGTGTCAGTACCACATTTCAATTTGCTCCATTAGATCCCTTTTGATTTATGTTAGTCGTCGATCTTCATAACAAACATTATTTGTTACCTCAATTTCATACACTTTACAACTCATCACTTTAACGACTAAACAGATCATTTAATTCATTTTTGTTTTTCTTGGTTAACAAAGAAATACGTCGGTGAACACAGGCTCGGTTAATACTGTGCTTGATATACACTACACTTTGTCGGTGTATACTGAAATGCTTTATTTACCGACAACACTGCTTTGTGTCTTTCAGCTCTATTCTTCATCATAGATGAATGCAACATAATAAAGTCAATTTCATCAAGTCATAGACTCATCAACAAGTTACTCAGTATATTCCTTATCCTCATCTGTCATATACATCTTCCTCATGTAGGTATTTCTATTCTTCATCTCTTTCACCTTCCTTTAGATGTGTCGGTATAGTAACTTACAAGATAAGTATTGTCAAGCTAGTTGACATCAATGACAACATAATATTGATTTAATCATCTTGCATATCTGATGAAGGGTGCTCCCCTTAATACCACAAACACATAATAGAAATAGAGAAACAAAAACAATATGCAAGAACAAAAAATTGGCTTCTTATTATCTCCACAAATGTGGAATTACAAACTTTCAAAATTACAATATGAAAAGCCACATGGGCATTCCCTTACAATATTCTATAGGACAAAGCCTCGAATCAATACCCAGATCTACTATCCAAAACTGCCCTAGACAACACTACGGGCCTTCTTTATAGAGGCATTTTCCACCGCCCGAGAAGGTTCTAGAAATTTAGCCCTTAGGGCCGACCAAACTTAGAATTATTTTATTGTTCAATTTATTACATCAAAAGTCAGCTCAAAATAACTTTTGAAACCCGAACAAAAATTTTGAAGGAAAATTATTTTCTGCCATTTCAGGTGGCCCGACTTCCAAAGACCATAAGTCATCACTAGTTGACCCGATTGACTATTATAACCCCATTTCAGAAAGGCCACAAAGTGATCTACAGGCTTGACTTGTGCAAGAGCTTGTCACCCAAATTTTCAACCTCATTCGAGGCCTCTAAAGCCTTCACAATTGAGTTCAAAGTTTCTGTACCCTGTTGCCAATACTGAAAATCTTCAACATCTTCAAAACTAGACTTGATCTAGCCATGAAACTTTACTGGCAGGCTGATATGACTGAGATGAACCTCCACATGTAAAATTAGAACATTCTGAGATCATATGACCAACTTACTAAAAATAGCAATTTCCCATAAATAGCAGCTCTGCACAAGATAGCCCTTATTGAATACAAAAATAGAAATATTTTTGGGTGATGCAAGATTTCTCTTACACCTAGGATGCTCTTGCATCAATATCTAATAATCAACTCTTCAGTAATCTCAAATTATAGATTCTTCATTCTGGTTCTAAATCAGTTGTAGTTCATCATGTAGTTGCTCACAAATCCTGCAACATGACAATGTGTGAAAAAGGCTTATTGAATGAGGAAGATGACTCTCAATTTATATGAATTTGAAGGAAATGGACGGTTGAGATTGAAAGTTGGATGAAGGGTCAAGATTGCACATGATTGATGAGGTGGCCATGAGGTGGAGGCCAAGTAGATGCCATGTAGATGACATGTGGATTAGGGTTTGACCATTCAAAAGGAGAAAGATTCTCACACGTGTGTGAAACCTTTGAAAGTGACATGTCCATGACAATATTTTAGAGGGTGTAAGAAGGTGTAAGAGGGCCAAACTTGCTTACACATGTGTCAGAAACTTGAGAAAGTGATGGCTCAATGACAAAGGCCAAGATATGTAAGAGGATGAAAGAACCAAGGTTGCTCACACATGTGTGAGCAAATTTGGAAAATGACATGGGTCAAAAAGTGGAACAGAAAGAGAGGACCAAGGTTTGGAAAGTGACATGTCAATGACATGTGGGAGACAAGTGTGTAAGGGTGTGTAAGAGGGCCAAACTTGCTCACACATGTGTGAGAAACTTTGGAAAATGACATGTCAATGACATGGGTCAAAATGTGGAAGAGAAAGAGAGAACCAAGGTTTGGAAAGTGACATGTCAATGACATGTGGGAGACAAGTGTGTAAGGGTGTGTAAGAGTCACATGTGACTAAAGTCACATGCGACTTGAGTTTGAGTTAGGACTTCTTAATTCTTATATTAAGGTTGTGCAAATGATTAGGATGGGATTAGGTGGGAGATTAAGATTAATTAGTGGAAAAGTGGGTTGACTTGGGTTAGAAGGATGGGTTAGGTTAGGGAAGTGAGGTTAGGTGAGGGTTAAAGTTAGGAGCCATGTGTTCAAATAGAATTAAGTATAATATTTAATTCCAAGTGGGTTAAAAGGGGATTAATTAAATAAACTAGGTCATTTACTTAATTAAATGGAGGATTAGGATGAGGGAAAATGAGATACGATAAAATTAAATAAATGTAAATTTATTTAATCAAGGATAGGATAAAAGTCTAAAATTAAATAAATGTAAATTTATTGAATTAGGGATAGCGGTAAAGAGGATTATAATTAAATAAATGTGAATTTATTTAATTAAAAGTAGAATAAGGTTAACTATTAAATAAATAATTAATATCTATTTAATTAGGTAGGATAAGGGTAATTGTTCGGATAATTTTTGGTGTCTACAGTTTCCTCCTAGGAGAAAGAGGAAACCAAATGGATGACATTAATTGCACAAATGAATGATGTTGATAAGTATGGGGCAATTAAGTTCCTAGTTGAAAAGACCGTGGTAGGTCTTGATGACTACATCCTATATATTTGCAAGAAGAGTATCAAGTGGAGGAATTCAATTGTAAAAGAGGGCCATGAGGAATTTTGTAGGCTACTAAAGGAAATAATTGAGCTTACCCAATCAATGCAGAATGATCTTAAATTTATTGATGTGAAGTACTTAAGAGATGATGGTAAAACTATAGAGGCCATTGATGTTGTGATAAAACATTTCAAGGAGAAAATTGAATTTGTGAAAGAAACCAAATCTTTAACGACTGAATATTTCACTATAGAGGTCAAGATCGAGTCCCTACTATTTCTCTGCAATGATCAATTGGACACTCATGCAAAAAATATTGCACAAGTCAGGATGGATACAAAAGTGTGAAACAACAGATTGCTCACATTGGACTCCCCAACTTCTAGATTAATCATAATTTTTCTTTGTCTCACCTAGAGTGGAAGAAACAACATGTCACTATTGTATGGAAAAGCCAACCATCTAGCTCCATGATGCCACCTCATCCTTGATCATATTACTAGACTCCAATTTTTATTTTAATCTCTTTAAATGTGGTTTAGTTTGGCAAGTTTAATATGTGTGGATTTATTCTTCAGTGTGATAGTTATATGATTCTTTTGAAATTCATCATGTCTTGAAATGGATTTAGTTGGTTTATAACTTCATGTTAATTAATTTTGTCAGAAGTTAAGTAGAGTCTGTGTCCTCTTTTCATTAAGATTGATTATATTAAAATCCACATTCATAACATGTTCATGTATGAATGATAGTCTAACTTTGATACTTTCTAGTTAAAAGTACGATCTTGATTTTATTTTCAGAATAATTATTCATTGAATATCATTGAAAGGGAGTGATACCTCAATTTAGAGGGCTAATAATCTTTATTTTCCCAACTGTTGGTTACAAATTTTATTCTTAAAAAGGGCATAGAGTTAGATATATGTCTATAATATTGTAAGGACAAATCTGTTAACCAATATATTTTTGGCAACTTTGCTGGGGAGAACCAAATAAATTTATTAAGATTGGTCACCTATAGACGGGGGAGAATGGTACTACCCCATGAGAATATCTTCCCTATTTTACAACCTAATTTGGGATTTTAAGATGAATAGGAAGATATAATCAGTCAATTGAACACTTTAGCTTAGCGTACATGAAGAATCCCTAAAGACTATATTATGGAAAACCAAGTGTTATAAAGGGAAGAATATTTAGCTGCCAAATTGAGATTTTTATTTTTAAGGCAAATAAGAAGACAATAACTAAACACAATCAGGAATCAAATAGAAAATCAAGTCCCTGAAGTTCCAAGAAATGAAGGACAACCCAGGGACCTATAGATAATTGAATCTTTATAAGTTTAGCACATTGGAGTCTATAAGGTTCAAAAGATCCCAAAGGAGAGAAGAAGTGATTGATTCCATTTTTGAAGCATTAAAAAATTTAAGCTTTTCACCTAATCTTTCTCATACTAGGTGATCAAGAAGTAGACCCCTTCCCCTCCAAAAACCTCTACATCACCCATCTACCAAGCCTTAACTTTTCAAGGTAGCATCTTTCATATTACCATAAATCTCGTGCACCTTTGATTACTCCAATGGATGAACCTTGGGGATAAAATATAAGACCTTTGAACTTGGGAGCCAATATGAATTCTTTACCTAAAGGAGCAAGGGAAAACTTACCAAAGTTAAATGAAGATGGAAACAAAATTGATAGATGAGTAGTAAATGATTTAATGTAGCATGTGTTGTACTTGGTGTTCAAAACCAATATGTATCTATAAGACTCTTTGAACAAACTCTGACTAACGTTGTCGTGGAATGGTTTTATCTTCTGCATAATACTTCAATTTTAGATTGGAATGATATGAGAAATACATTTGAGAATAGGTTCAAAAGTGTTGAGGATGAACATTCTCTCTTGGCCCAATTGACTCAACTAAAAAAAGAAATACGTGAACCTATGAGAGATTTTGTAGCAAAATACAAGAAGACTGTTAACAAGATCCTAGCCACTAAAAGATCTAATGATGAAAAATAAAAAATGTTTCTTTCTCAATTCCATGTCACCTGATATTAGTTTTCATCTTAGAAGGAACATGGTGGTATATTTAGTGACAACACAAACACAAGCAGTTAAACTAGAAGATGACCTCATCATGGCTGGGAAGTGGAAGAAAGAAGTTTAAACACCCCATGTACAAACTTTATCTTCTTCTGATCTTGTTCTTCAAAGGTTGGAAAATGAAATCATTTCTATCAAAAGACAACTACTTAAAACCAACACATCTTACCCAAATACATATCAATACATGTCTAGGAGAAAATGTTGGTAATAAAACATTACAACATCCTCGTACACAACAAAGGTTGGCTATTGAACCTCCTGGGGGAAAAGGAAATATGTGTATATTTCATTTGATAGATGATCATGATGGACTATCCTACCCAAAGATGGTGCATTATGTACAGACGAATAGCTCAAAAGAAATAGAGGAAGAGATTTTAGAAGATAAGGAGATTCCCAAGTAGCTTGGTGACTCTATAATCCACTTCCTAGAGTATGAATCAAAATCAGAAAGAGGAGGTGATATTTTGGTCACTTTGGAAGATCCCTTGTGTATAGTTCTAACTAGAAATCAACGCAATCTCAAAATATTTGGTTATGCAACTTCTCCAAAAAAGTCGACCAAAGGTAAGGAACTTTTAACTCGAACCCCTGTCAATGGTTCAAAATATCTTGAAGTTAAATTATTAAAGAGTTTTGACCTTGAAACCTCATTTGATATTGTTAAATTTTACAAATCCTCTAGAATTCAAATATCTCTTGCTAAATATCTAAAATTGAATCTGAACAAGTTAGATAAGGTAGTAAAGTATGTTAAGGGTGATAGTCCTCAAGTCGGGTCTAGCAGTAAGTAATTTATTAAAACTCAATCTTCCAATGTTGTACCTTCTACTTCATTACTTGAACCAATAGTGTGTGAACCCGAATTAACTGCCAGTACATATATTGACCCCACCTAAATCTTGATTTAAAACTTGATTCATTCTATGTATCTTTGTTTATATATGGTCATAAGCTTAATAATTGCATCATATATTCAGGTGCATCTGATCACATCATGATTTATTCTATTGATAAAGCTTTAGGTATATCCCTTACAAAGACATTTAGAAGATGTTACTCTATGGAATCCAAATAAGTCCCTCTGCTAGGTCAAGTCAAAGATGCACATGTTTTTCTAGCAGCCCATCCTAGTAAAAGATTGAAATTAACCATTCCAATGGTTGATATTCCTGCCAGTTATGACATGCTATTGAGAAGAAAATATTGTAAGGATCTAGGCAGAGAGATCAAAATGGATTGTTCATAACCAACTATTCCAGTATGGAAACAAAAGGTGATGAACTACAACTGATTGAGAACCTGATTGAAGAACTTCAAGTGATTAGAGATCACCAAACATTGAACTATTATGTAAGATAATTGAATCAATTTTATGTTGTCATTGATGTCAACTAGCTTTGACAATACTTATCATGGAGTTGCAAACATCTAACACATCTGTTGAAGAGAATAGAAAGATGAAGAATCGATATATCTACATTGAGAAAGATAGATATGACAGATGGGGATAAGGATTACTCTTGGTAACTTATTGATGAGTCTATGACTTCATATTGTTGACTTGATTATGTTACATTAATATTTTATGAAGTTGGGAGCAAAATGTTACAAAGCAGTGTTGTGAGTTAATGAAGCATTCCAATATATAGTAAGCAATGTAGTGTATACCGAGCATAGTATAAACCAAGCTTGTGTTCACCAACACATTTCTTTGTTAACCGAGAATGAACAAAAGAACAAAATGATTTGTTTAGCCGACAAAAGTTGATGAGCTGTAAAGTGTATGATCATGGAGTAAAAGATAAAGTTTGTTACGAGATCAACAGATACCTAAATTCAAGGAAGATCTAAATGATAGATTTGAAACGTGTTACTAAAACATCAACTGAGGAAGGTTTAAGCGGCAAAACCAATGAAGGAGATTAAGCAGAAAAATCTGATGGACGAAAAGAAAATGGTTTACTTGTCTATTTAAGAGACTAGGGTTTCACTATGAAACTTATGTCAGAGGAAAGGATACTGTAGAGATATCACATGAACAAGCTTCATGCATGCCTGATCAAACTGGTTAAGGAGAACCGAACTGCAGAGATTACTGAGTGTCAGAAAGCTATAATCGAGAGACAGTAAGTTACTAAATATTGTTGAACAGAATTGATATATTGATTAGAGGATTTGAATGAGCATAATATATATTTGTACATCTGCAAATCAAGTTATATTGTAATCAGATCAACTGTTGTTACAGTTTAACCATTGTAATCAGATAAATCTCTTAACTGAGTAGACTTGAAAGTCTTGTAATGTCATTCATAGAATGCACATTTGTTATCCTGTCAAACCCATAGTGAATGTTGGTTGGACAATAACAGTTAGTGTTAAATCCTCTAACAAGATCACACCTTACAATGTGTTTTGTAACCTTTAATAGGGTTGGGTCTTCACCGACCTCACTTCAGAAGAGTGAACAATTTTTGGGTTGCCGGTCCCAGGTGGTTTTTCCCTTTACAGGGTTTCCATGTTAAATCTCTTGTGTTATGTGTTGATTGTGGTGATTATCTGTTATCATACTTTACATGTTGCATATTAGATTTGATTGGTAGTTACTATTTGTTATTGACTGGTAATCGGTAAAAGCATAGACAGTTTAGTATTATATGTTACTGAGCTGCATAAATTTGTCTAAATTGTTTTTGGATATACATTTTATATTTAGGATAGTGGATAACTGATTCACCACCCTCTCAGTTATTCTAACAATTGGTATCAGAGCGTATTGGTTTCTTGGAACAAAGTTTTGAGGACTTCAGCATAAAGATCACAAAATGTATAAGAGGGATGTGCCAAAGCTGAACAAGGACAACTTTACAATATGGCAAAGCTGAATGAAACTACATATATCTCGAATTGAGAATTCTGCCTTCACACTATTAGAGAATGGCTACATTGCACTGCCCACTGGACCTTTGACTCTAGATCAACTAAGAGATAGAATGAGCATAACATTACTATGATGGAGATTGTTGCTGCTCTGACAGATGCCGAGTTTGAAGATATTAAAGATTGCACTACTACTAAAGAGATGTGGGATAAACTTGCTCAAGTTTATAGTGGTGATACAAATGCCAAGAGAGCCAGAGCCGAAAGCTTAAGAGGAAGATTCAATGATATGAAGATGAAAGAAGGAGAAAACATTGTGCAAGGCACAAACAAAATAAAAGAGGTAGTTCATGCTATTAGAGCATCTGATGGAGTTATTAATGAAGACACTATGGTAAGAAAAATTCTAAGAACTTTATTGCTTATTTATGCCATCAGAATATCTACAATTCATGAAAATAGGTCAGCACCTAACAGTACTCTCACTCTTGATAATCTGATTGGAAAGCTAACAACATTTGAACTAAACTACTATGATAATAGTGTTGTACCAACTATTGAATCTACTTTTATGACTTCTTTGAAGATTGGTAAGTCTAGAAGTAGAAATAATAAGAATGATAGTGATAGCAATACTGATGATGAACTTGATGAGCTTGAAGCTCTTATGGCCAGGAGATTACCTAAAGGAAAACATAGATATAAAGGCAAATTACCTTTAGCATGTTTTAACTACAAAGAAGTTGGTCATATTGCTTCTAGATGTCCAAACAGGAAGGAAGATGACAGAAACAAGGACCGATCTGGTGAAGGAAGCTATGGGAGAAGAGGAAACAGAAGTTACCGACACTACAATAGAGACAACCAAGACAACAGTGATAAAGACAAAAATGTATGTTACTTTGTAGAAGAAAATGAATCTGAATCTGATTTAGATGATGATGTAGAGGTAGTATTTGTTGCTATGAAGGATGATTCTGAGGAAGAAGAAAAGTATGTAGAAACAACACTGATTTCTAAGGTTAATAAAAATGATACATGGATTATAGATAGTGGCTGTACACATCACATGACTGGTGATGAAGAAAAAATTAACTATCTTGAGCAATATAATGGTGGATCTATAAAAATGGGTAATGATACACCTTGCATGGTTAGAGGAAAGGGATCCTTTCTGATAAATGATAGAATCCAATGTGATAATGCTTATTGGGTAGAAGGACTAAACTATAATTTGCTAAGTGTGGCACAACTGAACAATTCAGGTCACCGGGTTGCTTTTGAGAGAAAGAAACTAAAAATATTTGATGATGGAGGAAGACATGTTGGAATAGGAGCACAATCGAAAGGTAACTTGTTTTATCTTAAAAATGATGAGTCTTCTTGCTTAATGATGAAAAATGAAGATGCTTGGTTATGGCATAAAAGGTTATGCCATGTAAACTTTGATAACATGATTAAGATTAGTAAAATGAAAAAGGTTAGAGGTCTGCCTAACTTATCTAAGCCTAATCATGTTATGTGTCATGAGTGTCAGAAAGGTAAAATGAAAAAATCTAGTTTCAAAAGAAAAGATTATTCAACAAAGAAAATACTTGAGTTATTTCACACTGACCTGTGTGGTCCCATGAGAACTCAGATTTATTATGGTGATAGATATTTCATTCTTTTTTTTGATGACTATATTAGATTGATGACTGTCATGTTCTTGAAAGAAAAATCAGAGGCATTTAAGATGTTCAAGTGGTATAAAGCAAAAGTAGAGAAAGAGACTAGTAAAGAATTGAAATGCTTAAGATCTGACAGAGGAGGTGAATTTATTTCTGATGAATTTACTAATTTTTGTAATGAGCATGGTATTAAAAGATAGGTCTTTTCACCGAGGACACCTTAGTAGAATGGAATTTCTAAAAGGAGGAATAGGTCAATAGTTGACTATGCAAGAACACTAATGATAGAGAAAAATGTTGCACAGACATACTAGAGAGAGGCAGTTAGCACAATTGTTTATGTTTTGAACCGAGTATAGTTGAAGGACACTAACAGAACACCCTTTGAGTTATGGTTTGGACACAAACATACTGTAAGTTATTTTAGAAATTTTGGAACTAAATGCTTTATTCTGAAAGATGAAAGAAATGGAAAGTTTGACTCAAAAGGTGATGAAGGGATATTTCTTGGATATTCCACTAAAAGCAAAGCATATAAGTGTCTAAATAAAGTTACTAATAAAATGATAGAAAGTGCTAATGTCAGGGTTGATGAGTTTGATGACAAGAATGCAGAAGAAAGCATAAAGGAACCTGAAGACTACGGTAGATTCACATACATCAAACATCTAGAATATCTACCGATGCCGTAGATAGTGACAACCGGTCAGGAGGAAAACAACACCAAGGAACATGAAAGAGAAACCGACGAGCAGGAAGGACCTACCGAGAAAGAAAATGAACTTGAACAGGATGAACAAGAAAGAAGAGATTAGATACTGGAAAGATTTATCAAAAGAAACCATCCTGAGAACCAAATTATTGGTGACAAGCAAGCTGGCCTACAAACCAGAAGTAAGTCAAGATAAGGTACATGCTTAGTTTGTGAATATGAACCGAAGAATGTTAAAGTTGCATTAGAGAATGAAGAATGGGTTAATGCAACGAATGAAGAGATTGAACAGATAGAGAAAAAAAAACATGGACCTTAGTACCTAGACCTAAGGATAAGAATGTTATCGGTACTAAGTGGATCTTCAGAAACAAGCTAAATGAAAATGGAGAGGTTACAAGGAATAAAGACAGACTAGTTTGCAAGGGGTATGCACAGGAGGAAGGAATTGACTATGGTGAGACCTTTGCACCTGTTGCTAGACTAGAAGGAGTCAAAATGTTACTGGCTTATGCAACACATAATAAATTTAAAGTTTATCAAATGGACGTTAAGTCTGCATTTCTGAATGGGATACTTGAAGAAGAAGTCTATATAGAACAACTAGAAGGGTTCATTGATCCAGACAAGAAAGACATGGTATGTAGATTACATAAAGCTTTGTATGGTTTGAAGCAAGCATCGAGAGCCTGGTATGAAAGGCTGCATACTTATTTGTTAAGTATTGGATTTGTTAGAACTAGTGAGAACAATAATTTGTACATGAAAGGAGATAGTGATGATACTATTCTAATTGCTGAAATATTTGTGGATGATATTATCTTTGGAGGTCAAGATTGCATATGTAAATCCTTTGCTGATGAGATGAGAAAAGAGTTCAAAATATCTATGTTTGGAGAGATTAAGTTCTTTCTAGGACTATAGGTTATTCAGTAGAGTGATGGGATATTCATCACACAATCCAAGTATGTAAAGGAAGTACTGAAAACATTTGGCATGGAAGATGATAAACCAGTTGGAACACCAATGGTCACAAGCTGCAAATTAACTAAAGAGGATGAAACTACAGAGGTGAACCAGACACTGTAATGATCAATGATTGATAAGTTAATGTATGTAGTACATAGTAGATCAGATATAGCACATGCTGTGGGGATTGTTGCAAGATTTTTTGCAAATCCTAAGGAGTCACACATGATTTCTACAAATAGAATCTTAAGATACCTAAAGAAAATAGAGGACTATGGGTTATGGTATCCTAAGGAAGGCAAGTTTGAACTTAAAGTATACACCGACGCTGATTGGGCTGGAAATGTGGATGACAGAAAAAGCACAACCAAAGGAGCATTTTTCTTCGATGAAAGACTTGTTACCTAGACAAGTAAGAAGTAGTCTTGTATTTCCTAGTCTACAGCTGAAGTAGAGTATGTTGCTGCTGCTACAAACTATTCAAATATTGCATATATCAAGCAAGTGTTAGAAGGAATGAATGAGATAATCACTGAGCTAGTGATTATATACTGTGATAACACTAGTGCTATAAACATTTCAAAAAATCTAGTGACGCACTCTAAAACAAAGCACATATCTATCAAGTATCACTACTTAAGAGAACAAGTGCAAGAGAAGCAAGTGAAGCTAGAATTTGTTACATCTAAAGAGAAACTTGCATACATATTTACAAAGCCTCTACCGAAAGATACATTTGAATACTTGAGGACTAGACTTGGGGTCCATCCCCTGTCTACCGGTCACTAATGTGATCTAGAGGTTGCATTAGCCTAATCTTATCAGAAGATCATTCTTGTTGATGCAGCATAGTTCACACTTTGGATTTCTATCTAAAGTTGTGATAATTGTGAAGAACTGGACTAGATTTGCATAATCAGTATACATAGATACAATGAATGCACCAGACAATAGAGAGTTACATGGATACTATAGAGCTATATGGTTTATTTGTTTCTTTGGCATTGTTGTCAAAGGGAGTGATAAACAATATGATAACCGAGGAGAATACAAGAAAATCTATCTAAGGGAGAGACAATCTGAAAAGATACAGGGAGAGATAAATAGAAGGAACCTGAGAGCTACTATAGATCATATCTGTAGAAGACAGTTTGCACATTGCAATGCTGTTATGTAATGTAGTGATTAAACATATTAAGCTAAGGGAGAGCTTACCGAGCTACAACATTTGTTTACAGAGTTGTAGAATACATGTTTGGTATGTGTATGGTATACTTCATATTGCTTGAGTTGCCATCAATGCCAAAGGGAGAGATTGATGAACTACAACTGATTGAGAACCTGATTAAAGAACTTCAAGTGATTAGAGATCACCGAACACTGAACTATTATGTAAGATAATTGAATCAATTTTATGTTGTCATTGATGTCAACTAGCTTTGACAGTACTTATCATGGAGTTGCAAACATCTAACACATCTGTAGAAGAGAAGAGAAAGATGAAGAACCGAGATATCTACATTGAGAAAGATGGATATGACAAATGAGAATAAGGATTACTCTTGGTAACTTATTGATGAGTCTATGACTTCATATTGTTGACTTGATTATGTTACATTAATCTTTTATGAAGTTGGGAGAAAAATTTTACAAAGCAGTGTTTTCGGTTAATGAAGAATTCCAATATACACCGAGCAGTGTAGTGTATACTGAGCACAGTATAAACTGAGCATGTGTTCACTGACACATTTCTTTGTTAATCGAGAATGAACAAAAGAACAAAATGATTTGTTTAGCTGACAGAAGTTGATGAGTTGTAAAGTGTATGATCACGGAGTAAAAGATAAAGTTTGTTACGAGATCAACGACTAGAAAAATTCAAGGAAGATCTAAATGACAGATTTGAAATGTGTTACTGACACATCAGCTGAGGAAGGTTTAAGTGACAAAACCAACGAAGGAGATTAAGCGGCAAAATCTGATGGACAAAAAGAAAATAGTTTACTTGTCTATTTAAGAGACTAGGGTTTCACTGTGATACTTATGCCGAAGGAAAGGATACTACAGAGATATCACATGAACAAGCTTCATGCATGCCTGATCAAACTAGTTAAGGAGAACTGAACTGCAGAGATTACCGAGCATTAGAAAGCTATAACTGAGAGACAATAAGTTACTGAATATTGTTGAACATAATTGATATATTGATAAAAGGATTTGAATGAGCATAATATAGATCTAGACATCTTCAAATCAAGTTGTATTGTAATGAGATCAACTGCTGTTACAGTTTAACCATTGTAATCAGATAAATCTCTTAACCGAGTAGACTTGAAAGTCTTGTAATGTCATTCATAGAATGCACATTTTTATCCTGTCAACCCCATAGTGAATGTTGGTTGGATGATAATGGTTAGTGTTAAATCCTCTAACAAGGTCACACCTTACAGTGTGTTTTGTAACCTTTAACAAGGTTGGGTCTTCACCGACCTCACTTCAGAAGAGTGAACAATTTTTGGGTTGTCGGTCCCAGGTGGTTTTTCCCTTTACAGGGTTTCCACGTTAAATCTCTTGTGTTATGTGTTGATTGTGGTGATTGTCTATTATCATACGTTACATATTGCATATTAGATTTTATCAGTAGTTACTATTTTTTATTGACTGGTAATTGGTAAAAGCACAAATAGTTTAGTATTATATGTTACCGAGCTGCAAAAATTTATCTAAATTATTTTTGGATGTACATTTTGTATTTGGGACTATGGATAACTGATTCACCCCCCTCTCAGTTATTATAACAAAAGGTAGTGATAGAATCTGAAGAAAAATCTAAATTCACAACGTTCCCTTTGGATGATCCTAAAGCACAAATACTGTATCAAGCATGTAAATTTGGGAATTATATGATCTTTTCTGGAGATGAAGAGGAAAGACTAGTACATGAACCTAATTTCTTTGAAGATCTTTGGACCATGGAGTTTGATGGGGAGATTTTCATCAACTGGTTCTAGAGAAGGAGTGGTTCTAATATATCCTAGTGGTGACAAGATTCCTTTTTCTTTCAAGTTGGAGTTCAAAAATACTAATAATATGGTGAAGTATGAAGCCCTTATATTGTGATTAGAGGAGGCTAAGAGAAAGGGAATAAAAATGTTGAAGGTGAAGGGTGATGTAGAACTAATTGTTAAGCATGTAAGAAATATCTTTACTATAAAGAATGCAAGACTAAAACATTATAGGAAGATAGTCTGGGACAAGATTGAAGGTTTTGATGCATTACCAATTGAGGCCATTCCTAGAGATTTGAATACCAGTGTAGATTCATTAGCTGTGCCAGCTTCTCTTTTGTTTCCTCACCATGATTTTAAAGAAGAAACATATAGGGTAGAGGTAATGTTGTAGACAATTCCAAGTTTTGGCAAGTCTTTGAAAGTGACAAACAAATTAAGAAATTTTTAGAGAATGTAGAAATGCTCATGAAAACCTTTTTTGAAGGTTCTGAAGCCAACTGTAATGAATTTTGACCTGATCCAGGGGATGATCTAGGCAAAAATGTAATTCAATTGAAGGGGAACAAAATTTTGAAAGGATTGGTGTCCCTTGAACATTTGTTTGATAGACATGACATGTACATGTTAAAGATAAAAATACTCCAATCGCTAGTAATCCAAGGGATTATGAGAAAGTTAATATTGGGGATGAAGTCGACCCAAAGTTCATTAACTTGGGTAAATGTTGTACACCTGAATAAAAACTTAGGTTTGTTTATCTTTTGAGGAACTATAAAGATATTTTTTATTGGTGCTATGATGCTTAGAATTTTTTAAGAGAAGGATAGTTCCAACATCATATTCCTTTAAAGCCAAGGGAAACTCCTTTTAGGTAGGACTTAGAAATTATAATCCTAAACTAGCAGATGCTATCTTTAAATAAGTACATAAGATTCTAAAAGCCATGATTATATATCCAATTCACCATTCAACCTGGGTGGCTAACATTGTTCCTATGTGTAAGAAGAATGGGGAAATATGAATCTGTGTTAACTTTAGGAACCTAAACCAAGAAAGTTTGAAGGACAATTATCCCCTACCTGTCATGGATCATATCCTACAAATAGTATTTGAATCCAAAATGATATTTATGTTGGATGGATTTTGAAGTTACAGTTAGATAAGTGTAGATGAAAAAGACCAGCATAAAACTACCTTTATCACTCAGTAGGGTACCTTTGCATATAATTAATGTTGGTGAAAAATTTTAGAGAGTGATGAACATGTCTTTTAGTCTTGAAGGATAAGATAATCATCATATATCTGGATGAATTAACGATCTTCTCTAAAAGAAGGAAAAATCATTTGAAGGATTTAAAAAAAGTATTATAGAGATTTAGAGACCATGGAAATTCTCTAAAGTTGAAAACACATTTCTTCTTTGTCATTGAGGGTAAGTTGTTGGGGCATTTAGTTTCAAAGGATGGAATAAAAATCAACCTAGACAGAGTGAGGTCTATTAAAAAATTAAGCTTACCATCTAATAGGAGTGGAGTCAAATCCTTCTTTGGTTAGGTGAACTTCCTTAGAAGGTTCACGCCAAATTTTCTGAGACTACACAACATATTATTGGATAGATGAGTGAGAAAAAAAGTGTTTAAATGGAGTGAAGAGGCAAAGAAATCCTTTGAGGCTATCAATGAAGAAATAACACATGCACCCACCTTAGTAAATCAAGAGTTCCATAATAATTTATCATTTATTGCTATATTTCAGAGCATACCATGTCTAGTATCTTACTACAAAAGAATGATCAAGATGTAGAAGGTCCTATAGCTTTTATGAGAGTTCTACTGAATTAGAAGCATGAACTTAAATATTCATTGATAGAAAAACAAGTATTTTCCATGGTTAAGGTTGCTAAAGAGTTTAAGTACTATATCCTGTATTCCCACTCTATTGTTTTTGTACCTAACCCATCCTTGAAAAGTATCTTGATGCAACAAGATATTAGATTGAATAATCATGCTAATTAGGTATCTAAAATTAAAGAATTTGATTTAGACATTAAGACAACCAAATTAGTCCAGGACCAAGGCTTATGTCGACTTGTAGCAGAGAATAAAGATGATGGAAATGAAAAAATTTCAATTTCTTTATTGGTAAATCTATAGGATCCGTGGTTCATGAATGTAGCCTATTACTTGACATACGAGAAGTGCCTTGATCATTTGTCTCTAAGGGAGAAAATGAACCTAATCTTAAAGGAAATGAAGTATGTAATTTTTGATGATGTAAATTATATAAGAAAGGTTTGGATGGAACTTTCCTGAGGTGTGTGGATAAAGAGTAGCAGGAGAAACTTTGGAGAGCATTCCATAACAAGGCTTGTGGTGGTCATTTTTATTCTACAGTCACAACCTTTAAGATCCCTAGAAATTTTTATTACTGTCCAAACATGTTCAAGGATGCATAAAAATGGGTATTGTGAGAAATGTAAATTGTTCTCTGGAAAACCAAAAATTGTCAGCATTACCACTATGACAAGGTGTTATAGAGGAGCCATTTAAACATCGGGGCATAGATTTTATTGGACTACTCTCACCCCCTTCAAGTGATGGAAACAACCATATTTTGACATCCATAGACTATTTTACAAAATGGGTAGAAGCCATCCTAGTAAAGAAGACAACATTTGAAGTTGTGTGCAATTTCCTTAAGGAACACATTTTGGTGCACTTTGGAGTTCCCCAAAAGATAGTTGCAAACAATGCCACAAATTTATCTTCATTTGAGCTAGCCATATTTTGTTATGATCATGGAATCTCACTATCCCACTCATCATCCTATTATCCCTAGGGGAATGGACAAGATGAGTCCAGTAATAATAATTTAATATCTATAACGAGGAAACTAGTACATGACAATTCAAAATATTGGCACAAGAAAGTTGATGAGATACTTTGGACTGATAGGAATCACCTAAGAGAGCAATAGGTATGGTGCCTTTTAAAATTGTGTATGGGATCGAAGCTTGGTTATTGCTTCCTCTAGAGTTGTCCAAAAAAAACTTGCAAAAGGTAATTACGAATCAATACTTCTAAGATTCTTTGGAGAAATGAGTGATGTATTTAACAAAAATAGAAGAAAGGAATGAACTAGTAGAACATATCACAACCCATCAGGCTCATGTAAAAAAAAATCATTGATCAAAAGACCAGACTAAGGAAGTTCATGCAAGGAGAACAAGTGTTACTATGGGATAGGAGAAGAGAACCAAAAGGAGCCCATGGTAAATTTGACTCTCTTTGGAAGGGAACATTCAATATTCACCAGGTATTAGGCCCTAACTCATTTAAACTTGAATATCTGGATGGTACAATTCTTCCCTTGTCATATAATGGGAAGGATCTTAGGTTTATCAATTGTAAAATATGAGTCCCTTGTTCATGTGCATAGTAGTTTGATAGGTTTAGCGTAGTTATCAATTTTTTGTGTGACCAAAATCAAATGCACGAGTTGACCTCCAAAATAAACCACTCGATGAGAAAGATTATCGAGAAACAAAAAAACCAACTTGGTGAAAAATCAAGCCAACTCGGTGAAAGAAGGAACAAAGCAGCAACTGAGCCCCGTCAGTGGAAACAAGAATACATCATCGAGAGCCCAAAAGTAGCTACCAAGCACAACTAACAACTCTAAATTGTTTTTGGTGATACAAGATTTCCAAGAACTAGAGATGCTCCTACATCAGACACCTGGGGTTATTTTGAGATGATTCTATGAATCATGCAACATGTACAACCCGAGCTGAATCCAACTCATATTGTGTAATCCATGAACTATCTTCAACTACTATGTTCTTCCACTTTACCAAATATTTGGTGTACTCTTTTCCTCTTGTGCTTCTGCCAACTCTTTTTTCTAAAATATTCTCAACTTCTTCTGTCTTCTTCTTAGGATAATCTTTCGGTACTGTCATTTCTTCATCAAATTCATGATACTCATACAAGTATGCAATGTTGAATATAGGTGATATATCCATGTCATCAGGTAACTCAATCTCATAAGAATTTCCACTGTTAAACTTCCTCAATATCTTATAGGGACCAAATTTCTTCATCTTCAACTTTCCATAGGTTCCAACAGGAAATATGTCTTTCTTTAAATGAACCATTACCTCATCCCCAACTACAAAAGTCTTATGTCTTCTTGATCTATCTTCTCTGTTCTTGTATTTATGATTACTATGTTCCAACTTATGCTTCACTTCCTCATGCAATGTCTTCATGAATTCAAAAAATTCTTCTCCTTCAACACTTCTCTTTTCTTCACCAGCAACGTTCTTCAAATCTGATATACCTCTCGATTGTGTGCCATTAACAATCTCAAAAGGTGTCTTTCTAGTACTCCTATTCATTGAATTATTGTATGCAAACTTTGCTTGTGCCAACATAGAATCCCAATTACTCAGTTTATCTCCAACTAAGCATCTCAAAAGATTACCCAAACTTCTATTTACAACCTATGTCTGTCCATTAGTCTCTGGGTGAAATGTAGAACTATACCTCAACTTGGTACCCAAATTTTTCCATAGTCTTCCAAAAGTAACCAACAAACTTATTATCTTGGTTAGAGATGATACTCCTTGGTAATCCATGAAATCTGATAGTTTCGTTAAAAAAAGATTTGCTATATGCACTACATTTGATATTTTTCTACAAGGTATGAAATGTGTCATCTTAGAAAATCTATCCATAAAAACAAATATAGAATCATTACCTCTTACTGTCCTCGGTAATCCAAGAAAAAAATCCATGCTGATATCAATCCAAGGTTTCTCAGGAATAGAAATTGGTGTATACAATCTAGTATTCCGACTTAATCCCTTTGCAACTTGACAAACTCCACAACTTTTCACAAATTTCTGAACATCCTTATACAACTGTGGCCAAAAGTATCTCTCCTTAAGAAAATTCAATGTTTTATCAATGCCAAAATATCCAGCCAAACCACTACTATGTTTCTCTTTTATCAAATTAGTTCTCATTGATCCTCTTGGTATACACAACTGAATACCTTTAAACAACATATCTTCTTGAATGAAATAGTCTTCCCATTTAGTACTCGATTGATCTTGAAGAGGTGCTCTGCACTTTCTCCATGACTTAGAAAAATCAAGGTCAGTTTCATACAAATATTTCATGTCATCAAAATCAAGAACTTCAATTCTCATTTCAGTCATCAAAGATCTTCTTCTAGTCAATGCATCAACAACTCGGTTAGTGACTCTACTCTTATGTTTTATCACAAATATATAACTCTTTAAATACTCAACCCATTTCATATGTCTCTGACTCAACTTATTATGACTACCCAAATATTGTAAATCCTTACGATCAATATGCAACACAAATTCATTCGGTATCAAATAATATTTCCATTTCTTTAGGGCTTGAAAAATAGCATAGAACTCTTGATTGTACACAAAATATTTCCTTTTTGCATCATTTAATTTCTCACTAAATAAAGCAACATGTTTACCTTCTTGACTCAAAAAATCTCCTATTGCGCTATCACTTGCATCACAGTCAACTTGGAATACCTTATTGAAAGTAGGTAAAGCTAACACAGACAATTTGACAACTTTCTGCTTCAAGGTCTCAAAACTTTATTAGCTCCATGTGTCCACTTGAATTCTCTTTTATCTCCTCTCATAGTCTCAGTCATAGCATTACAAATTGAACTGAAATTTCTCATGATAGAATTTTGGTAAAAAATTGCAAAACCATGAAATGATCTTTACCTCAGTAGCATTTTTAGGTGTAGGCCAATTCAAAATAGCTTCAACCTTCTCAGGATCCATTTTCAAACCATCAGCTAAAATCACAAATCCCAAGTATACAATCTCTTCTTTTATGAAAGAACACTTTTTCAAATTAATCAACAACTTTTCTTCTTTCAATTTCTGCAATACCTATTTAATGTGCAAAAAATGTTCTTCTCTGGTCTTACTGAATATCGGAATGTCATCTAGGTATACAATCATAAATTTACTCAAGAATTTCTTCAAAACCTCTTTCATTAATCTCATAAAAGAACTTGGTGCATTAGTTAAACCAAAAGGCATAACCAATCACTCATACAAATATTCTCTTGTCTTGAAAGCAATCTTCCATTCATCACCTTCTCTGATTTTGATATGATGATATCCACTCTTCAAATCAATTTTGGTGAAGTATTTTTCCCCACTCAAGCTATCCATTATGTCATCCATTCTTTGTATAGGAAACTGATATTTCACTTTTATCTTGTTGATTGCTCTAGAATTAGTACACATTCATCACTCTCCATTCTTCTTAGGTTCCAATACACTGGGTACAACACATGGACTCAAACTTTCTCAGATCAAAATTTTTTGCAACAATTCTTGGATTTGTTGGTTAAGGTCCTCATTCTCGGTAGGTGTCAACCGATGTGGTGCTTTATTTGGTAAACTAGCTCCAGGAATAAGATCCATACAATGGTCAATGCTCCTTTTTGGTGGTAAACCATTAGGTACATTATAAAAAATGATCTCCTTATACTCGGTGAGTACCTTATCAACCTGTTCAGGGAAACTACCCACTATTTTCTCACTTGGTTTGTTAGGAATCACATCAAAACATACATCATTATTCTTCAAATCCTTAACAAACTTTCTTCCTTCCATCAAACAAACTTTCACAAATGTGCAAACATTACCAACAGATTCTTTAATCAAAGGTAACAAGATTTTCCTTCTCCCATCAGCCCAAATAGTATATTTATGCAATCTTCCATCATATATAGCATGTCTATCATATTGCCAAGGTCTACCCAACAAAATATGACAATAGTCCATAGGCCTGATATCACATAACACCTTATCATAGTACTTGCCAATTTTCAAATTCACATAACATTGTTCACTTACCAACAATGTGTGTTCATCCTTGATCCATGAAAGTTGATAAGGCTTCGTGTGTTTCAACCTTTCAAACTGAAAATTTGCAACTATTTCCTTAGATGCCAGATTCTCTAAGCTTCCACTGTCAATGATTACCTTCCACACTTTATCAGAAACTCTACATCTAGTCTTGAACAAACCTTTCCTTACCCGATCTTCCTTATTACTTTCACTCCATAGTGCTCTTCTGACCATCAAGTTACTTTCCTTCTCTGGTTCATTCGGTGAGTCTTCTTGTCCAAAATCATTTCTGCTGCTACCAACCTTCTTGCTTGCATGTGTACACTCAAATGAACTATGTCCTTCTCTGCCACAATTGTAACAAGTTCCTTGGAATCCACCTCTGCTGTAGCCACCTCATTAGTTACTTCTTTTTCCTCTAGAAGAACTTTCACCTTTCCACTTGGTCTTGCCTTTATCCTGATTTGTTTTGTATTGATTAGATCTAATGTTTTCACCATAAGATCTACCTCTTCCTCTAGAGAATCTACCACCTCTTCCTCTTTGTCTTTGCTCAAGTCTCTTGTTCAATTTCTCCTTAGCTTTTAGGGAAAACTGATAAGCTTCTTCAATACTTTCCAACTTGACCAAACTGATTTCCTCTTGAAACTCTTAACCCATTCAGGTATCTAGCAATTATTTATACCTCGTCCTCAATATATCTAGATCTAATGTCTAATCTATATAATTCCTCAGTATAATCTTTTATCAAGCTATCTTTTTGTTAGAGTATTATTTCCTTTTACTCTAGTTGCTTAAGCGTCTCTTAGGTGCATTATTAATTAATTCTTAATTAATAATGTGCAACCTAGTATTTCCCTTTTAGGGTTTCATTCACCTTTTTAAGGTTGAACTTTGTAATTGTTGGGTGGCAATTCAGTTGATAATTTTGCTCTCACATTTTGAGTAAACATTTGAGTTTTCCTTTTTTGTCTTTGTGCTTCTACTTTGTATCAGGTTCTTGCATGCAGGTGTATTCCGGGTCTGTGGATTTGCATGTTTGTCAAATCCTACATGGTATCAGAGCCGCCCTGTTGCTGCCTGATCAAAGTTTTTTGAAGCCACGATTCGAAGGCGTCATCTGCAGCTTCTCTGGGGTTTTCTGTCACTTTGAAGGAGGCACGAGCTTCTGGAGTAGATTGAGCAGAAACGGACTCCGCCATTGCGTCCAGAAGGCCCGGGAGAGTCGAAATCACATAAAACTCGACCTCTTTTGGCCTCCGTGACCATAGGGAAAAAATTTTTGCCCTACCAGGGCCGTACGGCTCAAAAACCGAGGCAAAAGCTCGAAAAAAAACAAAAAAAATTGCATTTTCTTTAAAAAAATGGCAGGCCGCCACCGCGCCGCCCGCGCTTAGCTAGCTCGCCGCCAGCAGCGGCTGCAGGGTAGCGCGCCACCAGCGCGTCCCCGCCGCACCGCCGCGGCCAGCCGCCGCCCGGCCACCGCCCAGCCGCCACCCGCGCCCGGCCCAGGCCCCGCCCCCGCTCCGCCAGGGAGCCACCATAGCCGGTGGAGCCGCTACCCGGCCACCGGCCCGCCGCCGCCAGCTCTGCCGCGTGCACAGTGCTGACGTCATCCTGACGTCAGCGGCCGGCAAAATTTTCCGGCAGTGTTTTTCAATTTTTCGGCAGCTTCCAAATTTTTTGGGATGACGTCATGCTGATGTCAGCGACAGGCCCGTGACGGTCATACGGCCATCAACTTTTTTGCCGTCACTGGTTTTTTCCAGAGAGCTTGCATTTTGGGGGTACTTGGGCATTTTTGCTCCTACAGGGCTCATACGGAAGCAAAAATCAACATATGATATATCGCCGGAAAGCTCTTTCTGAGACGGACGCAATGGTGCTGGTTTTTTTGTTGATTCCACCATTTGAGCACCTGTTTTCAGTGTTGAAGTAGAGGCTTCATTTTCCCTCCTACTCTGCATCCGGCATTCCAGGTTTTTCTCTAGTTTTTTTGTCGTTTCAGTGGTTGATTACTTGCTGTACGGGGGTTAGAATCCTACTTTGTGGGGGGGTGCATTTCCTTTCTGTCATTTACTTCAGAACAGACCCTTCTACTTCTATCTTCTTCTTCTCTCAATGTCGGATCCCTCTGTGGCCCGGCTAACACCGCATAATTACCACACATGGAAAGCACACATGACCAGGCTGCTCATGTCACGTGGCTTATGGTCATGTCTGGATGAACACCAACCTGTCCTGCAATGTCCCTTTGAGGTTCTTCAGCACAGGAACAAAATGGATGAAGCCATGGGTTTGATTGCACTGAACATCTCTGACAGTCTCTTATTTCACCTGGAAGGTTTGACCACTCCTAGGGCTATTTGGAGCAAGTTTTCAACCTTGTTTGGTACAGTCAACAAATTCCGGTAGCTTCAGATTGATGCAGAGTTGACCTCTTTGACTCCTAATTTTTCCACTATAGAGGACTTCTTGATGAAGTTCAAGTCTTTGCGTACAGTTTTGCAGGGATGTGGAAAAATCAAGACAGATGATGAGTGTATCTATTTGATACTCTCAAAGTTGCGAGGACAGTACCAGATCTTTTCTTCCACTTTCTACTCCACCATGGATGCTTTGGGTACCAGACATGTTATGCCCTCTTTTGAGAATTTCTGTGACAGGTTGACTCATGAGCAGTCCAAGATCACTCAGATGGATTCACTTGCAGGTTCACAGTCACAGGCATTGCTTGCCAAGTCATCTCAGGACACACAGAAGCCGAAGCCGAAGCAGATATCTGACTCCTCCTCTCAGCACTCTACTGACACACCATCTTCTTCTAAGAAGGAGAATCAGAAGACTCAGATCCCCACATGTTCCTATTGTCAGAAGAGAAACCATGATGAGTCACAGTGTTTTCAGAAGAGATGTGATGGTTATGAGAAACAGATTGTAGATTTGCAAGCTCTCCTTCAGAAGTGCACTATTTCCTCTCCATCCTCTTCCACCTCACAGGGGTCTACTTTTCATTCTTCTGCATCTTCTTCGACATCTGGATAGGATTTTGGACAGGGTCATGCATTACGGGCATCTGTTGCATCCCCTTTACAGGTCCCTTGGATACTGGATTCCGGTGCTTCTCACCATATGGCATCTTCTCAGGAGTTGTTTTCTTCTTTTGAGACTTCTCCTATTCCTCATATTTTCATGGGGAATAACACTGTACAGACAGTCTGTGGGACAGGTTCAGTCAGCATTCAGGATGGCACATTCAATGATGTATTGTATGTTCCATCTCTCTCTGCAAACCTTCTCTCCATTTATCAGATTACTCGCAGTGGGTCAGGGAAGACAGTTGAGTTCACGGCCGATTCAGCCTTCATCAGGGATAGTGTGACAGGAGGCATTATTGCTACAGGGACAGTTGATCATTCCTCCCGTCTCTACATCTTTTCTCATTTTGGTCCACCATCTCCATTGTCGGAGCTCAGCTCTCCTCTTTCACAAGAGCATCATGTGGTGCAGTCAGGTAGCTTGAACCTCTGTGTTGTTCCTGAGACCCGTGTTGTGACTGCTACACCACATCCTGAGGAGTACCTTTCTCTTCAGCCGGATTCTTCTTCAGCACTGCTTGATCCTCCAGCTCCATTCATCGAGCCATCAGGTGCAGTTGTTGAGGATTCTTCAGAGGACACTCATCTCCTCTCTCATGACAGTGTCAGCACACCTGTCATACCACTTGCATTGGGGATTCCCTTTCAGGATCCTCGTGTCTTCTCATTTGAGCATCAGCTCGGCCTTCCATGACACCTCATCCTTCGAGGTCTCCTCTTCAGCACCCACTGACCTTCACTCCTCTGCATTGGAGTCACAGTGGTTTGCTCATTGCTCCAGGGGTTCTTTCATTCTGGGGGGCTTTGGAGCATCGACCCTCTCTCTCGGGGGGGGGGGGTTAGCAGCACGCATTGTACTACTGGCTTTGAGAGAGTCTCTTGAAGTCATGCCTTTTGTCTTTGCTTGCTTTTATATCTCTTTTTGGAGAGGGGTTTTTCCCACTGGGTTTTCTCCTTTGTCTCCGGTTTACAGAGATTTCCTTGTACTGGGTACCTAATCAGGCCTTGTTGCCGGGACCCATTTTCTACTTTCTTAGTCTTGCTAGGTCTGCTTTCTCCCTGCGTTCAGCTTAAGGGGGGGTGTTAGAGTATTATTTCCTTTTACTCTAGTTGCTTAAGCGTCTCTTAGGTGCATTATTAATTAATTCTTAATTAATAATGTGCAACCTAGTATTTCCCTTTTAGGGTTTCATTCACCTTTTTAAGGTTGAACTTTGTAATTGTTGGGTGGCAATTCAGTTGATAATTTTGCTCTCACATTTTGAGTAAACATCTGAGTTCTCCTTTTTTGTCTTTGTGCTTCTACTTTGTATCAGGTTCTTGCATGTAGGTGTATTCGGGGTCTGTGGATTTGCATGTTTGTCAAATCCTACACTTTTTGCCTCAAACTTTGCATTCTCTTAACTAGGTTAATCTGATAATCACAGGGTAAAAACTTGCGTTTCAACTTATTCACCATCTTGTTCCATACCTTGATTTTGTCTTTGCCTTTCCTTTTTCTAACCAATTACAGATGCTCCCACCATAAGGATGCATGACTTTTCAATTTTGTACTTGCAATTTTCACCTTCTTTTCCTTAGGGACATTTTCATATTCAAAATACTTTTCCATCTTAGTTATCCAATCCATCAAGTCATCTGGATCCATCCTTCCACTATATTCGGGAGGATTGAAGTACGGTGTAGACTTCAAATTTGTTAATGCCTTCAAAATCATTTCTTCACCTTGATCCATCACAGGTGTGGGTTCTTCTTCGCCTTGTTCATCTTTGACTTATTCATCACTAACATCCACAAGATGTCTTCCTTGACGCTGGGCTATCTCAACAAATTTTAACCTAGCAAAAATTTGTTGTAGTATATCAGCTAAGCCTGGATTTGCATCTTGCCTCCCACAAACCATCTTGAAAACCTCTTCAATTGCAATTCAGATCACAATCTACCACCCCACAACAAATACCAACTAGGAATTACAAAAGGAACCCTCAACCAAAGACCTAGATTCACAAATCTAGATCAAGATCTAACCTCGCTCTGATACCACCTGATGTAAGGAGGGTAGGAAGATGGGGCCAAAGGCACACCCAACTACCAACCTCCTATGAAATCAACATGCGAAAGCAACACCACAATAATAGGGAGAGAGAGAATGCAAAGATCTCAAATATTAATCACCATAGAAAGATTCAAACATGTCGGGCTATAAGGCCTTCCTGGTTACAACCATATACAATAAAAAGTCGATTAAAACCAGTCCTCATACATCAAGGATTCAACATCTAGATTCTATCTTCTATTCCAAAACTAACTAACTCTGTCTCCCCTAAGAACTACAACATATTACTTTATTTATACAAGAGGCTACCGAAACAAGTCATCCTTCATATCCAACATTGGAGAAGGGAACAAACAGATTTAGATCCACATGCTTCCCAATGATTGATGCCAACATTAACTCCTTAACCAAAATCAAATGCATGAGTTGACCTCCAAAATAAACCACTCGGTGGGAAAGATTATCGAGAAACATAAAAACAAACTCGGTGAACAATCGAGCCAACTCAGTGAAAGAAGGAGCCGATCAACAACCGAGCCCCATCGGTAGAAACAAGAATACATCATCGAGAGCCCAAAAGTAGCTACTGAGCATAACTAAAAAATCTAACTTGTTTTTGGTGATATAGGATTGCCAAGAACCTGAGATGCTCCTACATCAATAAAGTTTAACAGTTTTCAGATCAAAGTTCATCCTTTGTATGTGTGTGTTTCTAGATTTTGTTAGAATAATTAGATTTGTGTAAAAGGGAATCCTGTAGGTGAAAAAACTTGAACCTTTGAACCTTTCCATCTTGGTTCAAAAGTTCAAAGTTAAAAGTGTTGGTGTAATTAAGTATTTACTAATTACACTTTACTTAAGTTTACTTAGGATAATGCATTTGCATAATTAGTTGTCTTTGAGACACCTAAGAGTTTGCATTTCTTTTTAGCACATGGTTAGGAGGATGTCCACTTTAGGTGGTCATAGTTGTCTTCTCATACCTCTTTGTGTGTGAGATCCACCTTTAGTGATCTTATCACATTATCATCCTCTCATTGTTGCACATGTTGCACATGCTTTGATGAACAATGGAGGATGATCCACCTTTGGTGGACATGTGATTCCACCATGTCTAGTTGTGATCTTATCACTTACATATCTTCTAGATATTATGCATTGCCTATATATTGAGGCATCTACATTGTGTGTAATCAATCAATTATCCATCATTTGATCAGTTGATCATATCATATTTTGTCTCTCTTGTGCTATCTCTTGAGCTTCTAGATCTTGGTTTCTATTATTTGCCTTAGAAAAATTCTTACATGGTATCAGAGTGATATCAAAATTCTTACATGGTATCAGAGCCAAAGGAGTCTTCATTGCATAGCCATTGGAGAGCGTTTGATTGCTTCAACTTTTGGACGGCCACGAACCAAATTTGGGATCAGCATTTTGTGGGAGCATTTTGAGCAAGATCGGACCTCACCATTGCATTTGGGTGGCTGTTTCCATAAATTTTGACTATAAATTTGCCTATATTGGGCAAAAGTCAAATTTGAGGCAATTTTTTTTTGCAAATCGGACCCCTAAGGCCGATCTGCAAAAATTGGAGCATTTTGGGCTAGATCTGACAGTTCCATTCCGATCAGAATGGCCAAAAACCTTAAGATCGACTGTTCATTCGCCCAGATCGGACACCATTGGTCTCAGAAAAATATTTTCCCTCTCTGCTTATCATACGGATTTCCACAGTGCGCATGTACGAATTTATTTTTTTAATATTTTCATTTTTTTATTATCATTTCATTTTATTAAAAAAATCAAAATATTAAAATTATTTTCGTGAAGGGGTCTGGATTTTCATTTTGAAAAGTTTTGAAAAAAATAAAAATAAAAAAATATAAATTTGTTTTAAAGCCCACAGGCTGTGTGTTGACCGCACCACAGCGAGGTACTGCACTACAGTGCGGTACGCACTGATAGTGCAGTTGCACTGCAGTGCGTACCCGCACTGCAGCACGGGCCCCCGTAAGGGGTATTTTATTTTGTTTAAATTTTTTTTTTAAAGTTTTTAATAAAAGTTTATTAATATGTTTTTTTTTAATAAATAAAAAAACTTTCATAAAGTTTTTTTAATATGTTTTTTTAAATTAGTTTTTTTTAATAAGTTTTTTTAAATAAAAACTTTGTGTTTAATAAAATAATGTATGTTTTTCTTTATTAATTTTTATTTAATAAAGTTTTTTTAAAACCAAAAAAATCTAAAAAAAATGTGTGTTTTTTATTTATTTTTAATAAAGTTTTTTTGGCTTTTTAATAAATATTTTTCTTAAACTCATTGGGTTTTTGAAAAATAAAATATTAATAAATAAGCAAAATTGGGAACACTATTTTTTTCTTTGCCACTTGTATACTTGTTTTGCAGCGTCATCCAACCGGCAGTAGGGGGGGAGGCCAATATTGTCCCAAAGACTTCCTAGCACAAGGCCAACAGGAGGACATTCTTTCTGCAGCATTTGATAGGGTATCATTGGTGGCTTCATGTTCTACATGTTTCCAACTTTGCATTGTATTTGATGTTGTATGCTCTTGCATGAGCAATGTTGTACACGCACTATCATAAAGTGCCACATTTTTTTGGTATCTTGTCATTGATGACACATTTGATGTAATCCCTATGTTAGTAGATTAGGATTATCATGGGACTTGGTTCTTGAAAGTTATGCTCCAACTTATCAATGGATGCACGACACAAGTTCAAGTATACCAACTTGTCAGTTGAGTAACCAGTTGGTGCTTGCAGGTGTCTCCATGCCTATCTCTATCATATCTTAATGGGCATTCCGTCGGTCATTCTACATCGACATTGGTACCTGATTTTGTCACACTTTGACATTCTTGGTGCAGCATTGACTCTATTTTCTTCCTATGGAGGAGTATTGGTCAACATCTTGGACCATCTTTGTAGGAGATTCAACATTGAGGGGGGGCTACTTTGTCTCTCTTCCACTACTTCTATCTTATGGGGGGGATATTTTCCTCACATGAGGTCTTCTCTCTCATATTCTATTATTGTATTCATCTCTCTTTTTGGGGGAGTGTTTTTCCCATGAGGTTTTCCCTCTTTCTCCACTTTATGAGAGATTGCATTATCTATTGCTCTTGCATATTGTACATGGGTACCTAACATGGCCTAGTAGCTAGGACCCATCTTGCATTGTGAGCTTAAGTGCATTCCCCTAAAGTTTCAGTTAAGGGGGGGTGTTGGTGTAATTAAGTATTTACTAATTACACTTTACTTAAGTTTACTTAGGATAATGCATTTGCATAATTAGTTGTCTTTGAGACACCTAGGAGTTTGCATTTCTTTTTAGCACATGGTTAGGAGAATCTCCACTTTAGGTGGTCATAGTTGTCTTCTCATACCTCTTTGTGTGTGAGATCCACCTTTAGTGATCTTATCACATTATCATCCTTTCATTGTTGCACATGTTGCACATACTTTGATGAACAATGGAGGATGATCCACCTTTGGTGGACATGCGATTCCACCATGTCTAGTTGTGATCTTATCACTTACATATCTTCTAGATATTATGCATTGCCTATATATTGAGGCATCTGCATTGTATGTAATCAATCATTCAATCAATCAATTATCCATCATTTGATCATTATTGAATTCTTCATTTGATCATATTGTCTTGTCTCTCTTGTTTGTGCTATCTCTTGAGCTTCTAGATCTTGGCTTGTATTCTTTGCCTTAAGCAAATTCTTACAAAAAGGTATATCGGTCTAAGTTTATCTCATATCTATATGTTGTCATCCTCATGTCCTATTTGAAAGTGAATGTGAAAAGTGTTAAGCGACATCGGTATTATGTTGAACTTGAACTTTTGAAACTTGTTCTTTTGGTTCAAGGTTCAAGGTTCCTTGTACATTGAAAAAGAATTGCGAGAAAGTGGTAAAGGGAAGTGATAAAATGAGTGTAGGAAAGGAAAATTTTGAGCATCTCCAAAGTTTCAAGTTTTAAAAAGGAGCTCTCATGGGTGGTAGATAATTATTATTTGATAAGGCCTTGTGTGGAAATGACTTATAATTAATGTGGGTTTTAGATTTACGTCTCTCCAAGGTTAACTCCACATGCAAAAATTAGTGGTTCACAACATGGGAATCTATCACCAGAATTTTGTGCTCTTAAATATACACAAGGTGAGCTATTTATTTATTAAGAAGATAAAATTACTAAGTGAAGAAAATGACGCTAGAGGTAAATGAACTCTCTTGTTTTGAGCTAGCAAGAAATCTAGTGTCCATGACAGGTGAGTTTTGAAACTTCTTAATATCATCATTGTTTCTTTTTTGTGGAAGAAAAGTGTTAGAATTTTTTGCATTTCCTATCTTAGTACACTACTTTGTTTAGATAAATATGTTTGAAGTTGTTGCCATGAGGCCAATCTGTCCAAAATCAGGGTCAAATTATGGTCTTGTTAGTTCCCTACTCAAATTTGGAGATATATCTTTAGCCCATACCAATTTAAATGATTTCTTAGAAAGGGCCAAAAATCTCATAGATTCCTCTATGATGCAAAAAATTATAGACAATAGTCTAATAGAAGTCGTTGCTTCTCCAATAGCCGTGCCATGTCCATAATTGGTTTGGGAATGTATGAATTGACATGATGCAAACAATAGGTGTATCCGGTCTTCAAATGGCAGTGTATTGTTGAGCAGCAATAGGGAAATAATTATGGTTGTGATGAAAATTCCACACAAGGAAATCTATGTCGACTAGACCATAGCCACATCATATTGCATCTTTTCTGAAAAGAATACTGAATATAGGAGTATAATTTCTAAAAATGGCTTTTGAAGCTGCAAAAGGGTCATTCAAGGTTTCCAAGGCCACTAACCAGGGAACATCATATTACAAAAACTAGCCCGATATTGTGATTTTGTAAAATAGACTTAAGGGGAACCAACATTCATTTTATTGGGAAGATTGGATGCGCTTTTTCATACAAATTTTTCTTGGAGGAAAACAATATTTGGATTGGGCCAATATTATTGGTGTAAGGTTGCACAAAGGTCTAATTAATTTTGAATTGGAAATAATTTTTTTTATGTCATCCTATCTTTTCTATTATTTAGCATGTATGAGACAATAGCAGGGTCAGTGCCATGAACCATGGGTGGAAGGAATGATGATTTATGAATATTACTCCCATTTGCAGTCACAAAGATGTGAAAATTTTCTAAGGGTGAATGATGTGTTTACTGACAGATTGGTCTATGAATTGGAGGGAATTGTTAACAAAAGGATGTCTGATGAAGCTATGGAGTTGGTAAGCACATATGACAGCTACTTCATCCAGTTTCCTAGGTTCACATTTATTAGAATTGGTGTTTTTTAAGGTGAGTCATTTAGATTACCGATGTATGACCTTGATTGCTATATAATGATTGAAGTCTGTAGACAACTAGCACATATTGATAAGAAATTAGGAGCAAATAAAAGTTTTGGAGTATCATTCTGTATTGAATTGGGCTAATCTTATTTGTAAAACTATCTAAAACACCTTGAGCCTAGAAACAAAATTGAAAAAGTTAAACTTGCATTATTATACATCCAGGCCTAAGTTTGATGATAGAGGTTACACACAAGCTCACTTGAATATAAGTGCAAAATTCTCCCATGTCCCTTAATTATAAGATTATTGGGAAAAATTATTGTGGTGAATTTTAGGTGAGAAAGAGGATATGGTCAAGATTAACATTGAACCAAATAATTACTCTCAATTTGGAAATGAATGTTACCGGAGTAAGCGACGATGAAGAAAATGTCTTAGACTAACAAAATGATGAAAAAGTACATGGGTGACCCATCTCATAAATTGACTAGAATAAAGATGAAGAATATCAAATTTAGGCTAGAACCTTCCCTGTGATTAGAAGAATTGAGAAATGGTTGAGGAATTAGAGATTTGGGAAATTTATGATCCGTGACATAGAAACCCTTGTGAGTATAGATGCTACTACTTCCTCCTAGGCCCATGCTATTTCTGCTAATATGTCTGATGCTACTTGTGTTGGAGGTACTCTTAAGGTTTAAATTGAAGGTTCTAGCATTAAAAAGTGAAAGAAATATTCTTTGAACCATTCCCTTACTTGCACTACTAGATCTAAAAGTAGGAGCAATAATAAGAATAGTCCAGACATAAAAGTGTTTGTGGATTTGGACCATATTAAAGAAGCTACTGATACAATGGCTGATCAAGATTTTGGGATTCCCATGATAGAAGAGGGTGATACTGAGAAGAAACCACAAGACACATTTGATCCTTTAAGCACCATGGTTGTATTGAATGCAATATCTGTTAACCTACAACTGATTGAATATCTTGATGAAGATTTAGGAGGTTACCGAGCTGTTAAAGTGATATGTAAGATGATTAAATCAGTCAATATGTTGTCATTGATGTCAACTAGTTTTGACTATAATTATCATGATAGTTACAAACATTTGAACATCTGTAGAAGGAAGAAATGGTGAAGAAATGAGATATCTACATAAGGACAAGATGGATATGACAAATATGGATATGGTATACATTAGGTAACTTATTGATGAGTTTATGGATTTATATTGTTGACTTGAGCATGTCACAATATTCTATTATGAAGAAGAGATTAGAATTGAACAAGTTAATGTGGTCGGTAATTGAAGATTTTTGTATACACCGAGTCAATCTTGTGTATACCAAGTGATAGTATTAACCAAGTTAGTATTCATTGACGCATTTTGTATTGACCGAGTAAAGGAGAAACAAAGGATTATAACAATCGACTGAAATTGATGAGCTGACAGATGCTTATGATTTTGAGGTAAGAGATAGAGTTTTTATGAAGATCAAACGATTGACAAAGTTTAGAGATGATCAAAGGGATGAGACTGAAACATGTTATTGATATAATTGCCAAGGAAGCTTGAAGCGGCAAAACGGATGATGGAGATAAAGATGCAAAATCTAATGGCTGAGCTGAAAATGGCTTACACGTCTATTTAAGAGACATGAGATTCATTGTTGAATATGCCAGATGAATAGAGACTGCAGGAGAATTCATGTGAAGACAATTTTCATGCACTACTAATCAAACAGGTTACATACATAACTGAGTTGAACTGCAGGCATAATCGAGCATCAGAGATATATACACCGAGTGAAGTAAGTTGGAGGATATGATGGAGTGAAATTGATTATTGATCAGAAGAGTTTTATTGAGCTTAGCATAAATCTAAATACTTGCAAATTGAGTTGTATTTGAATCAGATCACTACTGTATCAGTTTAACCATTGATACAACTAAATCTCTTAACCGAGTGGACGTAACAGTATTTTATATTTCAATATGATATTCAAGGAATGTTAATTGTTTTCTTGTTGACCCCATAGTGAATGCTAGTAGAAGGAGAATTGTTAGTGATAAATCCTCTAACAAGGTCACACCTTACAGTGTGTTTTGTAACCTTTAATAGGGTTGGCTCCTAACTGAACTCACTTCAGAAGAGTGAAATATTTTGGGTTACCAGTCCTGGGTGGTTTTTCCCTTAGCGGGGTTTCCACGTTAAATCTTTGTGTTATGTGTTATTTGTTATGATTATTTTGCTATCATACTTTACATATTTCATATTTGATTAATTGGTAAACACAATTTTGGTAATTATTGGCAATCGATAATTATTGGTAGTTGGTAAATGAACATAAAGTTATTGATTAACATCTTACCGAGTTGATTGTTTTTTTGAAAAAGTTTGAAAAAGTACATCTGAGATTTTGGGACTATAGGATAACTGATTTAACTGACTCACGCCCCTCTAAGTTATCTAACAATACCAGCCCATCCTCTTCTAGAAAAGAATGATTCAATTAGCACACCATAGTGGATGGAGACTTCCATCAGTAAAAAGAGGAATGTAGTTCCAATCTTCGTGCCCGTCGAAGATATGGTAAGAAAGTGTTTAGGAAAAATGTCAAAATCCAAATGGCTGAAGACTACTTGAAGGATAAATTATGATCCAGTTATAGATAATTGGGTTGCAGAGGTAGCGCGTCCTCTGGTAGATAAAGAGGTGGAGAATTATACAACCAAAGTATTTTTAGTAGAAAAGGTCGATCTTGGATTTGCCACAAGAGCTGTAGATGTGCATCTCTTACAAGCCTCAACCAAGAAGATGGTTGATAGGCCAGGGAAAGATGAGAAAGACAAGAAGAAGTTAAAGAAAATTGTACAGATGATAGCTGAATACATTGAATCCATTTGCAATCCCAGTCCATAGCCATTATCACAAATGCCCCTATCATTTGACCCAAAATCCTCTGTTGATGAAAAACTACAAGATCAAATTCAAAAAAGCTATCTCATAGCCAAATTTTTTTATTATTGGCTAGAAGGGGTAATGCAAGGAGGCTCTAGATATATTACCAACTTGAGTAAAGTATATGAGCATGTCACGACTGTAATCAAAGAACTAGAGTTAGAATTCACCTCCTGGAAGAAAGAGGAAACCAAATGGATGACAATGATTGTATAGATGAACGAGGTTCAAAAGTATGGGGTAAATTAAGTTCCTAGATAAAAATATTGTGGAAGGTCTTGATGACAACGTCCTATATGTTTGCAAGAAGAGTATCAAGTGAAGGAATTCAATTGTAAAAGAGAGCCATGAGGAATTTTCTAAGCTACTTAAGGAATTAACATAGCTTACCCTATCAATGAAAAATGATCTTAAATGTATTGATGTCAAGTACTTAAAAGATGATGGTAAAATGGTAGAGGCCACTAATGTTGTGATTAAATCTTTCAAGGAGAACATTGAATTTGTGAAAGAAACCAAATCCTTAATGACCAAAGATTTCACTAAAGTGGCCAAGATCGAGTACCTACTATTTCTCTACATTGATCAATTGGAAACTCATGTGAACAAGGTGACACAAGTCAGGAGGGATAAAGAAGTGTGGAAACAACAAATTGCTCACATTAGACTCCCCAACTTCTAGATTATTCACAATATCTCTGTGGCTCACCTGGAGTGGAAGAAAAAATGTATCACTCTTGTAAGGAAAAACCAACCATCAAGCTCCAAGGTGCCACCTCAACCTTGATCCCGTTCCTGGATTCTAATTTTTCATATTTTACAGGGTGTTTTGAAAAGACTTTTTAATCTATGAATGAAATGAATAGATGAATATTATCAATTCAAATCTGTGTGTTTGAATTGATGAAAATAAGTCTTTGTGTGGATTTATTCTTTAGTGTGATAATTATTTGATTCTTTGTAAATTCATCATGTATTGAAATGGATTTAGTTGGTTTATGAGTTCATAGTAATTAATTTTATTGGAAGTTAAGAAGAGTTTGTGTGCTTTGTTCATTAAGATTGATTATATTAAAATCCACATTCATAACAATTTTATGTATGAATGATAGTCTGCCTTGTATACTTTCTAGTATGCAATCTACACATCAAATGAACCCAAATTGCCCTTCGATAAGAACAGTGCCAGAGACTAGGTTTTCATTGCATTGAGGAAATTGCTCGAGGTGTTCAAATATGAGAGCCAAGACACCAATATTTTAATACTTTCCTATTTTCAATCTCCAAGTTCTTCCTGACAAGAAGAAGAATATAGAGCATACTAAACATATTATTGTAGCAACACATTGCCACCACTTGACATCGTCTGAGTAAGAGGAGAAAATCGTCAGATCCATTGCCATCAAATATTTTGCAAACAAATCACTTGTAGGAAATGGTCTTGTTGAAAACAAATCAAATTAATTTGGGAATAGAGAGAAGAAAATGCAATAATTTCATTTAAAGAGAGCTATGGTAAAGACGAAACATATGCTGTAGTTACAAAACTGTTGGCCCTCCGCCACATGAGATGGTAGGACTTTTTGAATTCTATACATTTTGAATTTATTATGCTATAGTAATTGATTGACTCTTTGAATTTTATATATTATAAATGACTGTAATTGTCATTTCCTTTTTAAGAAAGTAAAATGAACATTAATTTTTTTAAAAAATTAAATGCTTACAATCAAATTTTCTCCCATTGTAGGAAGCTATCTTAACAAGAGTATTTTTTAAATGAGTAAAATGAATATTAATTTTTAAAAAAAATTAAATGTTTACAATCAAATTTTCTCCCATTGTAGGAAGCTATCTTTGTTGTCTATTTTTAATGATTTCAAATAAATTAATGAGTTATTTTTAAAAAAATTCTTTCAACGATTTTTTTTTTCAAATTTGTTGCCACCTTTCTTCTTCAACTTACCATTAAACTGAGCGCTTTTCTATTTAAACTCTCCAAAAACCCAAATTGGGGTGCATGTGGGATAAACCCACATGCACACCCTCTCACATTTTCTTTCCTTCTCATGGCTGCCTGTAGCACGCACCAGATCTCTTCTAAAATTTTGTGTTTCCTTCTTACCTTGCACGTTCAAATGCTCGTAAACTGGTGCTGTCACACAACCCTTCATTATTTATCTAGCACATTCCTTACTTTACATGCACACATACTGGTCTGGCATGCACTAGAACTTAAATTCATGCACCATGATAGCAAACTTAGTGCATTCCTTTAAATTGTATGTTGCATTGTATTTTGGTGTGTTGCATTCTTTAGCACATGCACCTCCATTTTGGCTCCCTCTTCTAACTGATTTCTCCCTCCAACGCTGGTGTGGTGTGCATAGCAACATATGTGCTTCCTTTGCATTACATACAACCCCTTCATGTTTACATATCATCAAATCTTTGTAGCCTTTGTTTACGTTGCCTTCCTCAAACATTTCAGGCAACTTCATAGTGGTGCGTTCTAGTTTGGAGGCTCACGCACCATTAGCTTGATACACTCCTACGCACTAGTCTTGTTTAAGAACTCACACACCATTTAAAATGACTGGCAGCCTTGTGTTACACACCCTCTGTCTTGGCATGTACAAGTGCTGCAAGGAAAAGCCTTGGATGCCACTTCCCAACCAAGTGCATGCCCAACAAATGACATGCACATCCTTTGCTTTGGTGCGCATCCTACAACCAACAACTTGGTTTGACTGGCACACACCCCTTGCTGCCATTATTTGGTGCTCTCCATGCATTACCATCCATTTTGTTTAGTTTATTTGCTGAGTAAGTGCTGGCACATGTGGCTAGCATCCTCACCATTCCAAACATCACACATCACACAACCCTTTGGTTTTTCTTGCATGTGCACCAGTCTCTTCAAACTCTTATGCACTTCCCTTTTCAAAAGCTAGCCACCACTTCCAATTTGTGAGTTTCCTTTTGTTCATGTGCGTAAACACCAACCCCTTTGCATTGCAAAACATACCTCCATTTTCCTTGCCTTGTACTAGCACACACACAACATTCATACAACTCATCAACACAAAACAAGTGTGCAACCTTTGCAAACTAGGTAGGCACATCCCCAAAGTGCTTTCACAATGCAACTTAAAAGAATGTACAACCCCCTTCAAGCGTGCATACTAAAAGTCATGCCAACAATTAGATGATATGTCAATATCAAAGAAGAAATGCGCAATTTTTTACATGGCATGTCTTACATTGACAAACAAAGCATGCCTAGAACGAAAGTCATGGAAACACTAATGAGGATTGAAACCCTTTTAAAACTCCACATGACCCTCCTCATACCAAGATGGAGATGCTTGGTGAATGCAAACCATGGTGCATCAGATATTTTAATCTCATCATTCAGTTCACTACATTTCTGCAAAACTATCCACCAACACCAACTAGCCTTTGGAAGTGGTTTCAAAAACTGACCCGAAGACCTCACATAAACACACCAACTGGAACTTAAGATCACTTCCAACATATGAGTATACATGCCAGAGAAATTTGCATGAGAATATTTGAGCCAAAAGATATTAATGACCAAATAGGGCCCTTCACAACACTGACTCTGTCCGTATTGCCAAATCTATACAAGTCACCTTCAGAACTAGCTTTGAAAACTCACCAGCTGAGACCTTCAAGATTTGAAATCTTGGATAATAATTCACTCCCATTCAAGGAAAATGAATCCAAAAAAAGATCCCTCAGAAGATCAAAAGGCGAAATACCATTGAACACAAAATTTAGCTTGTTAGAAATATTCTGGATTAAAATAGTGAAATGTGCAGAAACTGAGTTTGGAATTGGCTTAGGAAAGTGACTAGACAGATTGGTAGAGATCCAAAAATCTTCGGGGTAAGTAACTCCTAGGTATACAATATAGAAAAATTTTCAATTATACTTGACCTTGAACCGGGTGCAAACTACAACACCCCAAAGCATGCCATTTAGAAATCTGGACTATGCACATTTAGAGATATTTAGCAAATTGCAAATGGAATGACACTGGCAAAGAGGTCAAACAAGCTCACGAGGAGCTAAAAATAGACATGGAGACTCAATCCCATGCCTAAAACATGATGCAACAACCCTCATGCTAATACCATTCAATGGTCATAAGATACAATCCTCTAAAAAGGGCAACTTTGTAAAATTTTGGACAAACACAAAATGCTGATTTTTGGAAACACTCCTAAAAGGCCACTTTCGAAACATGCCAAAACTAAAATATGAAACCTCAAACCCATTACATATGTCAAACGATAGGTGATGAACACCCTATCCAAGTGATTCCTGATAAAAATCAACAGGCCCCTATCACCTATGCACTCAAACAAGACTTCTCACAATGATTTTCAAAGGCACAGATTCACACTTAAAGAAAATTTTAGAAAATGGACTCAAAATCACACTCTGAATATTTGAGCTCCAACAGGGGCCCTCCCACTTGATCCACATACACAAGGGCGCCAAAGTCACCAAAGAAAGCCCACTAAAGCCAAGCATGAAATCAAGCAGATAGGACTGTTAACATTTGTCTCCCATGGAAATATAGATAGTCAAGAGATGGACCTTGACATCAACTGATGGTTGTACAGAGATCCATCACCACCTGGCACTCAACTCCTCAGCTACTTCAAAGAGAAATATCCAGCATCACACAAATATGCCACTGAACAATAGAAATATCAAGGCGGTGGCTTAGGACCACAAGAAGGTGGAAGCAAAGACCCAATCAAAGCATCAAAGAATCAAAAGCATCAAGGTCTTGGCTTTAATACCCCTCACCTGCGTATATAAGAGCCCAATACTGCAACTAGGGGCACCAACACGACCAACTTTCCCTTCTTGAATAAATAGGATGACCTCGTAGAATCGAAGACATCTCTGATGAGGAAGAAAAGAAATCTTATGATGACATCTTTGACGATGATACCCTCATGCGCACTTATGTCCTCCATCAACTCACCATTAATGTCATAGAACTCACCCTCCTCCACCCCGAACTCATACACTATGACCAACCAAGCGTCACACATATGGATGAGTTCCAAAGCACATAAGTGCTCCTAAGGTTCATGGGAGCATTAGGCCAACAAACATATCAAGAATGAGGATCAGCTCACGTCTGCAAGCTTGACCCTAAAGGATATTTTGGGGAAGAGGCAAGCTTTAGTTGCAAAATTGAAAAAGAAAAATAAAAGAATGAGTCCTTATGTGAAAACCCCTCTGGGGCACATTCCAATTCTAAAAAAGAGAAAATAATGGGCGTATCTTCTAGTGAAAACCTTTTTGAGGTGCTAGAAGATGAACACTTTCCTCTTCCTCCCATCCAGGATTACAAACTAGAAACCAAGCCAATCAACTTGGCCACAGAAGAATATCTAAGAATCACCTACATTGCAACATCTTTAACATAGGGTGAAGAAATGGCTTTCACTACACTTCTCCAAGAAGCCACTACCAACTTTGCATGGGCATACACACACATGCCCAGGCTTGATCCAGATCTTACTGTACACAATCTTGCAGTGGACCCTAATGCCAAGATAATAAAGTAGAAGCTATGTAAGATGCACCCTAAGGTAGCCCTATTGGTAAAAATAGAGTTGGAGAAGCTCCTCCAAAAAGATCATCAGAGCCATTGATTATTCAGAGTGGATCTCCAACATGGTTCCTGTCACCAAAATTTTGGGTGAAATAAGAATCTGCACAAACTTCAGGGACTTAAACAAAGCATGTCCCAAGGATGACTTCCCACTACCTAACATCGACATGATCGTAGATCTCACAACGGGCCATGAGATGTTGTCACTCATGGATGGCTTCTCAGGATACAATCAGATCCACATAGCAGAAGAAGATCAACACAAAACAACATTCACCATGCCATGGGGAACCTTCTGCTACAACATGATGCCATTCAGGCTAAAGAATGCAAGAGGCACATATCAGCGAGCAATGACATCCATCTTCCATGATATGATCCACAGAACCCTCGAAGACTATGTGGACAATATACTTGCAAAATCTAAGACACGATGTGAACACCTAGACATTCTTGAGAGTGTGTTTGATCATTTGCATCATTATGGCTTGAAGCTCAATCCAAAGAAATGTGTCTTTGGTGTAACATTTGGAAAGCTTCTAGGATTCATCATATCACGATGCGACATAGAGATTGATCCCAAAAAGGTCAAGGCCATTACGGAAATGCCTCCTCCTAGAACACTCAAATAGCTTAGGAGCCTACAAGGAAAGCTCCAATCAGTGTGTTGATTCATCTCACAGTTGGAAGACAAGTGCCAACCCTTCACGCATCTGCTCTGCAAGGACACAAGCTTCAAATAGGATCCTATCTGTCAGAGAAGATTTGAGAAGCTAAAGGAATATCTAGCTAACTCTCCCATCCTTGTACTGCCAGTTTCAAGATGCCCTCTTATACTCTACATCTCGACAACCACTACAACATTGGGGGCACTCTTATCTCAGCATGACGACAATAACACAAAGAGAGATATTTACTATATAAGTCAAACTCTTGTCAGCTATGAGCTCAATTACTCACCAATGGAGAAATCATACCTTGCAGTGGTCTTTGCAACTCAAAATCTCAAACATTACATGCTTAGCCGCAAAATAAAGCTCATATCAAAGGTGGACCCTCTCAAGTATCTATTATCAAGGACAACTCTCATAGGATGTATGTAAAAATGGGTCATGCTACTTAGCGAGTTTGACATCTAGTACATAGACCGTAAAACAATCAAAGGGAAAGTAATTACCAATCAGCTAGTAGAAGCACCTCTGGTGGATGCATATCCCCTAATCATGGAATTCCCTAATGAGCACCTATGTATGATCGAAGAACAACCCATGTGGAAGTTATACTTTGATGGCTCCTACACATTGCATGGATCAGGGGCAGGAATCCTATTCATGACACCTCAAGGTGACTATATTCTAAAATCATTCAAATTGGGATTCCCATGTACTAACAACATTTTAGAATATGAGGCCCTCATCTCCGGCCTCAAAACAACCATCCAGTGGAATATTATAGAACTGCAAGTGTTTGGAGATTTGCAACTGATTATCAAGTAAGTCCTGGATGAATTTAAAACAAAGGATGATAAGCTACTACCCTACAAGGAACTGGTGGATAGACTGAAAGAGCATTTCCTGAGCCTACATTTCACACAGATACCAAGGCTTCAGAACAAAGCATCTGACGCAATGGAAACCATTGGATCCTTATTGGAAATCCCTCGCGATTCATCGCAGTATGAATTCTTAGTCAAGTAGCTACACATGCCTGCTTATGAGAATGCTGATGCAAAAATGATGTGTGTCTTGGTTGGTCCTCAATCCCCATGGTACCATAAAATCCATGCATATCTAAAAAATGGTATCATATCTCCTCATCTCACCAACAACCAACGCCAAAACCTAATTCGCAGAGCTTCTCGCTACACTCTTGTAGCAAACACCCTTTATCGTCGAGGATATCATAACATCCTCTCTAGGTGTTTAGATTCAAACGAGACTATCCTAGCTTTACAAGAGGTCCACACTGAAATTTGTAGTGCCCACACTAGTGGCATGGTCCTAGCAAAGTAGTTGCTCCGATTAGGGTATTATTGGCCAGCCATGGAACATGATGCTTGTGAATTTGTCAGGAAATATCTACCATGTCAGCAACATGCAAATCTGATTCATGCTCCAACACAAGACTTGCAGCCCATTGCGCTAGCTTGGTCATTTTCATGTTGGGGCTTGGACCTCGTTGGGTTAATCACCCCCCTTTCCTCAGATGGACACAAATACATCATAACTGCCATAGAGTACTTCAAAAAATAGGTTGAAGAAATTCCACTCACCCTTACTACTGACATCCAAATATCCACGTTCATCTTGTACCACATCATTTGCCACTTTGACATACCATCTACCATATTCACAAATCACGACACACCTTTTGAAAACTAGCATGTGGATGATCTATGTGACAGGATCCACATCCACCACTATTTCTCTAGTCCATACTTCCCTCAAGGAAATGGCCAAGCTGAGGTAGCTAATAAAACCATCCTAAAAATCCTCAAGAAGGTTGTCAATGATTCTGGTCGTGAATGGAACCTCCAAATAAATCCCCCCCTCTGGGCCTATCGTACTTCTTATCACACTATCACAGGCACCACCCCATATTCCCTTGTATATGGTGCCAAAGCCATTCTACCCATCAAGGTTTAGCTCTCATCATTACATATCTCCATGAAGAAATACCACAGACAAAGACTATAGCGTGACATGCCTCACACAACTGGACCTATTAGATGAGAAGAGGAAACACACATATGATCACCTGGTTGCATACCATAATTGACACAAAAGGAGTTATAACAAGAAGGTCCATCCAAGACAATTCCAAGTGGGCAACATGGTCCTAAAGAAAAATTAGAAAGTGCAAGCACATCGAGAGAAAAAGGGCAAGTTTGAGCCTACTTGGTTGGGCCCCTTTGTTGTCACATCATGCTTTGGCTTCGGAGCCTATCAACTATCTACACCAGAAGGTGAGCCCATCAATGATCCAATCAACATCATACATCTGAAGAGGTTCTATGCTTGAACCAAATCCTACATATTCCATAAAATCCATAAAAATTAGAAAAAGCAGAAAAATACAAAAAAATAAAAAAAAGCAAAAAAGTAAAGAAAAATAAGCATCCAATGGTGAAAACTTGGCAATTCAAGCGCCTTGGTCAAGTATGTTGGTGAAAACCTAGAAATAGGCACCATACATAGTGGACTGAGTCATTATCTATCAAACTCCCATCCCCATCACCCACCCAAATCCCAGTCCTCTTTATCCACTCCCCATCCCCATCACTAGCCCATCCCTCTCAAGGTGTTCTATCCCCAAGCCTATCTAATGCCGCACTCTAGTCCTAATCTTGTACATATCCTGTATATATCTTGTAACATATCCTATATAGTGAGATCTTCCTGTCCCAAATCTTGAGCTTCTGTACATATCTGCTGTCAATATCTCCTCGTATGTTGTACATATCGTCGTGTTTTGTTGTACATATCCTCGTCAATCCTGCAACAATATTTGATCAGATAACTTGTCCCACCCACCCTTGTACTTTAGCAACATCTTTTGTCAATTATCCTTGATCATAGTGATTATCTTTGAACCTCATCATTTGCCAATCAAAAACACAACATTCTCTCATCAATCAGTGGGTCCTTAAGGATGTATCCTTCCTCACGTTCAGACCAATCTTCCCCCCATCAATCACATCAATCTCTCTCCTTGGAAAAGGATGTCTTTTGGAGTTATCATTTTGGTCTTGGATCTTGTTAATATTTTACGGCTTCTCGTTGTTCCTCTCCTCAAAGTCGCCATGATTCTTTATATCATGGTGCGTTGCGAATGAGGGCAATCTGGGGCAAGGTCTTTTGATCTTTTTCTTCTGCCTGTGAGTCAGTCAGACATGATCCTTGCACAGTTCACATGTGATCTTCTAGGTTACATGGTGCACTTGGGAAATTTCATTTGTTTGTGGTTTCTCTAGCCTCGTTTCTACCATGATTCCTCTTTGGTTCATGCGTGATGCTGGGGCAACCTTGCATGTCTTTTTCGCATCAGTCCTATGCAACGCTGGTGACAAGGCCTTGTGATCCCAGTATCCTTGTCAGGTCACTAGCATAGCTATATCAAACTAGGTTGTGCTCTCCACGTTTGCACTTGGCGCTCCCCAAATCGCCCTCATCCTGCATCATATAGATTAATCTTGCATCTTGCATCTTTGCATATAGCTTCATCCTGCATTCTGCATTCCACTTCATATTGCATTCCTCCATCTTTGCTCTTGGAAGCTTGGTTATTTATCCTCCCTTCTTCCTTCCTCCTTTCCTTCCCTTCTATGTTCTTTTCGAGAAAATTCCACAATGTTTACTCTTTGTGTTATTTTCTTGAGGGGGCACAACCCCTTATTCCTCTAAATTCTATCCTCGGGCATCTTATTTTCTTGTCTTTGATGCCGCACCACTTGCGGCATCACATCAAAGAGGGGAAAAATGTAGACACCTAAAAATCCATTGGTAAATGAAAATATTTTTTATTTTCCAAAAACCCCTGATGACATTATCATTTGTTAATTAATTAATTAATTTGTTTTTATGCTATTAATTCCTCCTATTTTAATTAAACACATTTAATTAAAGAATCTCTCCCCCAATCATTTAAATCAAATTTGAGTGATTTTCCCCCATTTGTTGAATCATTATTTGATAAATGATATCACATTCCCTAAATAAATGAAATATTTATTTAATCCCTCAAAACCCTAGAATCTTCTAGACTTTCCTAAACCCTTCCAATCTTTCCTAAACTTTCTAAACCTTTCCTAAACCTATTTAGGAGGTGTTTCCTACCTTTCTTAGCCTAATCTAATCTTCTTTGACTTTTGGTCAAACCCCTCCATTAATGAGCCTTACAGACTCATTAATAGACTCTTATATCATCTTTAAGTCTCTTACAAGCCTCATAATGAAGCCCATGTCTCCTCTTTCCTCTTGGTCCCCTAGGCACACTTCCCTAGTGTTGCTCACAGATGGGTGAGCAACCTTAACCCTTGTCCCTTTGACCATACCCCAAAATCAACCTCAGACTCTACCCCAAGTCCTGACTTTGACCCTAACTCCTCTTCCTAACCCAAGCCCTTCCTCAAATCCTATAAATACCCTCATTTCTTAGGGAAAAGGAGGCAATTCATCTTTCATTTCATAGTAGTGTTATAATGCTAGTTTAATTCTAAATCTTAGTCTTTTGATAATATTGTTAGTTTACTTCATTTTCACGCTTTCTAACTCACATTAGCATAGCATAATGGATTAGCCTAGCTTCTTTCATTGTATTTTCACATCATCTTCATCAATACCACACTTCATTTGGATTAAAATCAATCTTAGATTAATCATTTGTAGCTAAGTTTTCATTTCATCCTCATTAGGATCCTTAAGGCCTTAGGGGCAAATCAGGTGAACTATACTTGATTTTGTGCCACTATGGGGTTCTTATGGTCCCTAATCATCCCTATTCTTTCCTAATATGCATTAGGGAATTTCTCCAAGTGTTTTGAGAGCACAACCACATCCCTAAATCAAGAGCAACTCAAACGGTGACAGGGTGCTCCTGTTTTAGCTCTATTTGAATGTCTTTGCGAATAGTTTTTTCTATATGTTTAGGAATATGCTGTTAAACTTTGATTAACTAATGTTTGAATGTTTGCACCTGTTCTGAACATGTTAGGTTCACTCTGCACACAAATATTACCAGAGTAAGAAATGATAAAGAAAGTGTCTTAGACTCACAATATTATGAAAAAGTACAGGGGTAACCCATCCTAGAAATTGATTGGAATAAAGACAAAAAAGATCAGATTCAGGCCAAAACCTTCCCTATGATCAGAAGAATTGAGAAATGGTTGAGGAATCGAAGATTTGAGAAATTTGTGATCTGTGACGTAGAAACCCTTGCGAGTATAGATGCTACTACTTGCTCATATGCCCATTTTATTTTGCTAATAAGTTTGTTGCTGCTTGTTTTGCAAGTACTCTTAAGCTTAAAATAGAAAGTTCCAGAGTTAAAAAGTCAAAGAAATCTTCTTTGAACCATTCACCTCCTTGCACTACTAGATCTAAAAGTAGGAGAAAGAATAAGAAAAGTCCGAACAAAAAAGTGTTTGTGGATCTAGATCATATTGAAGAAACTACTGATACAATAGATGATCAAGATTCTGGGATACCCATGATAGAAGTTGGTGACACTGAGAAGCAGTTAGAGGACACCTCTGATCCTTTAAGCACCATAGTTTTATTGAATGCAAAACCAACCCATCCTCCTCTAGAAAATAATGATTCAATTAGCACACCACAATGGATGGAGACTTTCATTTGTAAAAAGAGGAATGTAGTTCCAATCTCTGTGCCTGTCAAAGATATGGCAAGCAAGTGTTTAGGGAAAATGCCCAAATCCAAAGACTAAAGACTACTTGAAGGATAAATTATGATCCAAATACAAATAATTGGTTGCAGAGGTAGCATGTCCTCTGGCAGATAAAGAGGTGGAGAATTCTACAACCAAAGACTTTTCAGTAGAAAAGGTCAATCTTGGATTTGCCACAAGAGTAACAAATCTTACAAGGCTCAACCAAGAAGATGGTTGACAGGTCATGGAAAGATGAGAAATACAAGGAGTTAAAGAAAAATATGCAGATGATGGATGAATACATTGAAGCCATTCGCAATCCCAATCTGCATCCATTATCACAACTGCCTCTGTGATTTGACCCAAAATTCCCTGTTAATGAAAAATTACTAAATCAAATTCAAAGAAGCAAGCTCATAGCCAAAGTCTTTTACGATTGGATAGAAGGGGTAATGCAAGGAGGCTCTAGGTATATTACTAACTTGAGAAAAGTATATGAGGATGTCGTGACTGTAATCAAAGAACGTTAGAAGTTGCCTCCTAGAAGAAAGAGGAAACCAAATAATGGCAGTGATTGCATAGATGAATAAGGTTCATAAGTATGGGGTAATTAAGTTCCTAGTTGAAAAGATCGTGGAAGGTCTTGATGACAATGTCCTATATGTTTGCAAGAAGAGTATCAAGTGGAGGAATTCAATTGTAAAATAGGGCCACGAGGAATTCGGTAAGCTACTAAAGGAATTAATAGAGCTTACCCACTCAATGCAGAATGATGTTAAATGTATTGATGTCAAGTACTTAAAAGATGATGGTAAAACGGTAGAGACCACTAATATTGGGATAAAATATTTCAAGGAGAAAATTAAATTTATGAAAGAAACCAAATCCTTAACGACCAAAGATTTCACTAAAGTGGCGAAGATTGAGTCCCTACTATTTCTCTGCATTGATCAATTGGAAACTCATGTGAACAAGATGACATGAGTCAGGAGGGATAAAGAAGTGTGGAAACACCAGATTGCTCACATCGGACTCCCTAACTTCTAGATTAGTCACAATTTCTCTTTGGCTCACCTAGAGTGGAAGCAAAAATGTGTCACTGTTGTAGGGCAATGCCAACCATCGACCTCCACAACGCCACCTCAGCCTTGATCGTGTTACTGGATTTCAATTGTTATTTTAATCTCTTTAAACTTGGCTTAGTTTAGCTAGTTTTAGTTACATAAAAACTGAAAGACAATTGGCCCTATGTGGCTATATATGTTTTGAAAAGACTCTAAAAAGGTCCAAGAATTTTTGGTGTGTGGCTTATAGACTTAATTTAATATTTTACAAGGTGTTTTGAAAAAGACTTTTTATCTGTGAATGAAATGAATAGATGAATATTACTGGTTCAAATCTATGTGTTTGAATTGATGAAAATAAGTCTATGTGTGGATTTATTCTTCAATGTGATAATTATCCGATTATTTGGAAATTCATCCTCTATTGAAATGGATTTAGTTGGTTTATGAGTTCATAGTAAGTAATTTTATCAAAAGTTAAGCAGAGTTTGTGTGCTTTGTTCATTAAGATTGATTATATTAAAATCCACATTCATAACAATTTTACGTATGAATGATAGCCTTCCTTTGATACTTTCTGGTATGCAATCTACACATCAGATGATCCCAAATTGTTCTTCCTGGCAAGAAGAATACAGAGCATACTAAACATATTATTGTAGCAACACATTGCCACCACTTGACATCGTCTGAGTAAGAGGAGAAAATCATCAGATCCACTGCCATCAAATATTTTGCAAACAAATCACTTGCAGAACATGGTCTTGTTGCAAAACAAATCAAATTAATTTGGGAATAGAGAGAAACGAATGCAATAATTTCATTTAAAGAGAGCTATGGTAAAGATGAAACAGATGTTGCAGTTACAAAACTATTGGCCTTCCACCACATGAGATGGTAGGACTTTTTTAATTCCATACATTTCGAATTTAATATGCTATTGTAATTGATTGACTCTTTCAATTTTATATATTATAAATGATTGTAATTGTCATTTCTCTTTTAAGAAAGTAAAAATGAATGTTAATTTTTTTTAAAAAATAAATGTTTACCACCAAATTTTCTCCCATTGTAGGAACCTAGCGTAATAAGAATATTTTTTAAATGATTTCATTGTAGTCCATTTTTAATGATTTCAAATAAATTAATGAGTTATTTTTTTAATTCTTTCAACAATTTTTTCCAAATATGTTGCAACTTCTTGATCACAATCATATTCAAGTTAGATCTATGTTACCAAGTAAAAAAAAATGATCTTTTGAACCATGAGATATCACTCCAAATTTTGTATCCAACAAAATCACTCATTTTTTTTTTAAAACAAAGTTGTATGAAGTTATTCTTACAAATATTTTTTTTGGTAATTAATATGTTTATACTAGTGAAGAAATGTAAGTTTAATAAGCTATTAAAAAAAACTATAATAAACATATTAGTAATTTCAATTGCAATGATATGATATAATGTATGATGTCGATTAACATATGAGAGATGGGTTCTTTTGAACCACTACTTATGAAACATGAATCAATGAGTTTGACACAAAAACTAGAGAGTTGAATCCTAATAGTTCATAACACTTGCTAAAGGTTTTGTAAATGGGGTTGCAAGCAAAGTGGGCTTAACCATGAAAGAAACTTTGTAGTTAAGCATGTAAGTGCCCATGTTTCACCTGCAAAACTTTATTCTTAACAATGACATCATTGTAGAAAAGTTCTAATAGTAAAATATTAAGTTTGTCCAACATTTATGAATTTTTAAACTTATAAATATTATCTTTTATTAACTATTGTGATTACATTACATAATGTCCAATCTTATTAATAACATGTATTATTTAATAATTAAAAATAATTCTATTCTTAAATATATCTATAAAGAATCATTATTAAATAATTATAAAGCAACTCGCCATTAAAATAAAAATATGACACAGAAGTATCACTAAATTTTAATTTATATATATATATATATATATATATATATATATATATATATAATATTGTTTTACCAAAGTTGAGGCGTCAACAATGACTTCATAACACAAAATCCCAAGTTATGAACCAATTTGCAGGAATTGATTAGTAATAACTTTCTAACAATGAGGCCAGCAATGATGTTGCAGGAAATAGCACAAACACTTGAAAAGAAATATACTTATTAGTTCCTGCTCTGGCAGAGCTTAAAAAAATAGTATACTTATTAGTTCCTGCCCTGGCAGAGCCTTAAACAGTGTTTAAACTGAGCTTCAGCAGCCAATCACGATTCAGTTTCTTAAAAAAATGTTTTCTCCTTCAAAGTTGAGCTGGTTAAGTTGCTAAAAAGGAATCATAATATGGATGCAGTTTCACAAGAAGCTACAGGTGATGAAAGCCACAGCACAATCTCATGAGCATAAGTCCGTGCATCTAGATGTGATCCCGAATTCTCTTTTGGGGGAATTGGATTTCACAGATTTGAGAACTCTCCAGAGATTTCCTGAACGGCTTGATCATTCAATTGCCTTCAAGGTTTTGATATTAGATGAATGGGATACAATGCAAGAAGTTTTCTGAGCAGGTATGTGAGCTCTAATTCTTTGAGTATCTGTGGTGGCAAGTCTTTGAAGAATCTGCCAGAATCATTTGGCCAATTGGGTTGTTTAGAGTTATTGATCTTAACAAGTTGCAAGCAATTGAAAAAATTGCCCAAAAGTTTTGAACCAACACATGGGATTGAAGTGGTAGGGCAGAAATTCCACCTAAAATGTCTAGTATTTTAGGCAATGGCCCTGCAATCCTGTTGGATCCAAAAATGTTCCCTGTGTTGAATGGAAATTTTTTAATAGACTTTTCTTCTCCTAAAGAATATGTAAATGGTCGTTTTTTATGCATTCCATGCGATCAATAATTGTGGGTCAAATTCTTGAGGCTTGGATAGACGATTTCTCCAAGTTATTTGAATCTATTAATTAAGCCGGCTTATTAAAACTAAAATCAGTTGTATTATGATTTACTAGTACCTTCATGATTTTCTTGTTTGCAAAGTCTATCTTATTCAGTTATTCCCTTTTAAAGGTTGTGTTATTGACATCATGATTGTAAGTCTTAATTCCAATACTATGACTCTGCTAATAATTCCAATAATTCCTCTTCAACCACTTCAAATTCAACAGTTTCTATCTTCACACTCCCAAAAATGAGCGAGGCTTCTAAAATTTGGGCTCTATATTTTTATGTTTGGCAATATTTCAAGATTTTGTAATATTTTTGTTAGCAACATTTCAGAACATACTCTTATGATCTATTATTTTTTTTTATATTTCGTCCTGAATGATTCAGGATATTGATGATAAAAAATATTACATAGTCAAATCTAGAAGCAGTGTAAACTGATCTGTATTATGGGCTCGATATTTTTTATTTATTTTTCAATCTTCTAGCTTATGCATGAATGTTTCTTAAATGACCTCTGAATCTCTGTCCAGTCTCAATAAGGTACTCATTACCTCCTTATGTGATGATCCAGGCTTGTTGCAGCGAAATATATGATCTAGCGAAAAAATGATAATTCTTTAAGTACATCCTACACAATCTAATTCACCACTATCTCAATCTTTTAAAGCTTATCAGAGACCTTATGGAACTGGACTTTGAGCAGTTTCCCAAAATAATTGCCCAATTTTATAAAATGAGAGTGGCAAAACAGAATTCATGTATTACTCTGCTACCACTCCTTTATTTCTGCCAAAGTTCCAATGGCAGCTTTTTTGGCCTCCCACAATAGACTACACACATTTGAGCTTTACAGGTTTAAAGTAGGTGTCAGCTACAAACATTGCAGGCTGAAGTTCCAAGCAGAAATGATAGCTATTTTCTGATTTGAAACTTAGTATTTTATATCTGTTGATTTGTATTCCAAGTTGAATGATTAAGTTTGTGATGAACAAAAGCTTGTTTTGCTCCTCAGGTGGATGACTAAATTACTGGTAGCTTATGCATGAGAAATTTAAGGCCCAGTTGCAAAATAGGTGACGTGAATCATGTTTCTTGTATTTTGAACAATCTTCGACTCAGTAGCTTAAATTTAGTCTTCTGTCAATAATATTATCTGATTGTTGGTAATGCTTGTTCAACAACTATATCCCTTAAAGGATTCATAGGAGACATGGCAAAAGCATATGCAAGAGCAAGCATGGTAGCAGGGGAAGTAGTTAGCAATATACAAACTATAGCTGCCTTCAATGGTGAGAAAAAAATTCTCAATCTTTTTTGCAAGAAACTGAGATTACCTCAAAACCAAAATCTAAATCGGGGTCAGTTAGCCGACATCCTCTTTGGAATCTTACAACTCACATTATATGGATCATTCTTTTTGTTGCAGCGGAGAAGCATGAAATCTAGAAAGGCAATAATATTGCCAAATTGCAATTGAAACAGAGAACTTGATTGATATAGTAATGCTAAATATTTGTTATATTATAATGTATTTGATTCTTTTTGAGGCTTCTGACAGGAAGCCCAAAACAATGAAACACCAACTTGATTGCTAATCAATCAAAATATCTCTGGTATCCATGTTTTTCTTTGTTTTCTAATGGGTTTAAAAATTCAGTGTATAAAGCCTGTGATAGCCTAATATCTTTTCTTTTGATGCTTTCTTGTCTGAATCATTCGATAATTGAATATTATAATAGGCAATATACTTCTATGGCTATTCAAATGTAGAAGGTTAGGTTTCTGAAGTTATTCATTTTACAAAGAAATCAGTGCAATATCACTTTCTTTATGGTGCCAATATTCTGCAATATAGCATTCATTATTCTACTTACTATAGCTCACGTTTGATCGAATCTTTTATTCTAGATAAATCAAGTCTAAAAGCTAACATGTTTTAAGATTAAAAGTGGACTCAATTTTATGTGCGAGTGGAAGAAAAGAAGGGCATGATTTTAAATGTGTGCCTCTTGGGGCGGAAAGCTAGATTGTTCATGTTGTTTTTAAAAAAACTGAAGCAATGCCAAAGTAGCTGAATTGAAGCACTAACATGCTCTTCAAGGTGTTTACTGTATTCCATCCAATCATAGTAACATTAAATAGCTTATAAGCTCACAAAATTCAAAGCACGTATTGTAAATGTTTTAGTATTAGTGTAGCCAATACTGGTACATAGTGGAATTGTTTTTTAAATCTGTTTGTACTATTCCTTATAATGAGTTGGTATAACTTTTATGGTAATTCTTTAAGTTTTTTTTAATGTTATATTCACCTGTGTCAGACCAATTTGATAGTGAAAACAATTAAACTCATTTTATTTTTCTTTTGTTGATCAGGAAACAGAATTGCACCGCCCTGGCAACTTTTGGCAGGAACTAGGCTGCCCCTACAGCCCTTGTTATATAGACCTTAAGTACTCTTTTCAATAGATAGCTTAAGCATGGATAGATTGAAAGAAGATAGAGAAGATGTTAAGCTTCTGACAACTTGGTCAGCCCCTATGGCATTCGAGCTATGATTGGTCTTGAAGAGAAGGGCATCAATTATGGATATGTGGAAGAAAACCTACGGAAAAAGGGTCCCAGGTTGCTGCAAATGAATCCCTTACATAAGAAGATACCTATTCTCATCCATAATGGCAGCCCTCTTTCTGAATCTCTCATCATTCTCCAATACATTGACAATGTTTGGAATTCTCCTCACACTGCCTTTCTTCCCTCTAATCCATATGACCGAGCTATTGCACTCTTCTGGACAGATTTTGCAGACAAAAAGGTGAGTTAAATAGGAACTCTACTTATCTAATTTAGTTTGGAATTCTGATCCTCACACGTACTTATCTAAATAGGAACATTGACCATGTTTGGAATTCTGATCCTCACACTGCCTTTCTTCCCTCTGATCCATATGACCGAGCTATTGCACTCTTCTGGACAGATTTTGTAGGCAAAAAGGTGAGTCAAACATGCACTCTACTAGTCTGATTTGATTTTCAAGATTGTTTTGCATAAATAAACAGATAATAATCAATTCTTCAAGCAATTTTAGCACAAAATTGATGACATTATTGTTATGTTTCTGCTCATGCTCATGTTGTTCTCATTTGTATAGCAATGACTTTAATTAGGTTTGTTTTCCTGGAGCGGAGATAATTAGAATCAAAGGAGAAGCACAAGAAGCGGTTAAGTGTGAATTCTTGTCGAATTAGTATTATTAGAAGGAGAGTTGGAAGGAAAAAATAATTTTGGTAGAGATAAGTTTGTGATGTAGCACAACACATTCTGTTAATAATAAATTCGATCACAAGACAAATAACATAGATTTGAAACCTTCAATATTTCTCATTCATCACTGACTGCCTTTACAATTTGCTGCAAACTCTTAAGTAACCAAAAAATTAGAAAAAACAAGAAATCCAAAAATTACCTTTTTTGGCAATTTTTTTCCACAGGTGTTTTTTGCCATTTTTGGTAATTTTCGAAACAACACCTAAAAAATTGAGATTTTCCCTAAACATGCCCTCGACTAAATTAGAATGAATTGCCAACTAATATCCCAGATTTGATAACATAAACTCAAATTTATTACAAAATAAAACTTTTTAAAAACTAGAGAAAAAATACTAAAAATTGATTTCGGAGCCCGACATGAAACTTTTAGCTCCCGAAAATGTGCTAAAACAGACTCCAATCAATCTGAGATCCATTGACAAAATAAATGTCACCACCTGAAGCACGCACCCGAAAAATTTCAGCAAAAACCCAGACCTGAGTCAAAAGTTATGACCTTCGAAAGTTTCTGTATGAGATTATGACCTACGGAGGGCCCTGCATCATTCTCCCCTTCTTTAAAGGAACACAGCTCCTGCAAGTGGCTATCTATGAATTGCTGCAACTTTGTGGGGTCCAATTTCATCACTTCCCATTCTGAGATCCAGGTGCTATCTATTGCTGGTAATCCCTCCCACTGAATCAGGTACCTATTATAATGACCATTTCGGGTGACTGTAGACTACTTGTCCAGAATGTGGGCAATCTTTTCCTTCTTTTTGCTTGGAAGGTGGTGATGCCAATCCACCTCATCTGTACTGGCTGGCTCAGGTAGTTCTCCATGAAATGCATATAAATCAGAAACATTAAAGACAAGAGAAATATCCAGATCATCTGGTAGACAAACCTCATAAGCATTATCATTGATCTTCTTCAAAATTTGGCAAGGACCTATCTTTTTGTATTTCATCTTATGATATGTGCCAGTGGGAAATTGCTCACGCCTCAAGTACACCATCACCAAATCACCTGCATTAAATACCCATCTCCTTCTACTGGCATTTGCAGCAGCCTTATATCGCTCATTGCTATCTTGTAATTTACTCCTCACATCTTGTTGAAGTTGTTGAAGGTGTTCAGCAAATGCTTCCCCATCATCGCTAATTCTATCTTGCACAGGGAGTTGTACAAGGTCCAAAACACCCTGAGGATTCTTACCATATACGATTTGAAAAGGAGATTTTCTAGTTGATCTGTTAACAGAACTGTTGTAAGCAAACTTTGCTTGAGGCAATGCTAAGTCCCACTGCTTGGGCTTTTCACCAACAATACAGCGTAATAGATTTTCCAAACTTCGATTGACTACCTCAATTTGCCCATCAGTTTGGGGATGATAGGCACTGCTGAACTGCAACTGTGTTCCCATCTTCTTCCATAAGGTCCTCCAGAAATGACTCAAAAACTTGGTATCCTTGTCAGAAGTGATAGTCTTTGGAATGCCATGGAGTCTAACAACTTCTGAGAAAAATAAGTTGGCTATCCTTGTGGCATCATTAGTTTTTTTACAAGCAATAAAATGAGCCATCTTAGAGAATCTATCAACAACTACAAAGATAGAATCTGTACCTCGTTGGGTGTGGGGAAGCCCCAATACAAAATCCATACTCACATCTATCCATGGCTCGATGGGTACAGGTAGAGGTGTATACAATCCTGTGTTTTGGGAGTGACCCTTAGCCACTTGACAGATTCTGCACCTTGCCACGTACTTAGTAATGTCCCTTTTCAGTTTTGGCCAGTAGTACTTGTCTTCAACCAAGGCTATTGTCTTGTCCTTCCCAAAGTGACCAGCCAAACCACCACTATGAAATTCTCGAATAATATTTTCCCTCATGGAACTAGCTGGTATACAAAGTTGTTTCCCTTTAAAGAGGTAACCATCCTACATAAAGTATTCTCCTCTCATGCGATCCAAAGATTAGTTCCTGGTTCTTTAATCTTCTCTATAATTTTCCAAAAATCATCATCAGCCTCATACAAAACTTTAATAGCATCAAAACCAATGACCTCTGATTCCATTGTAGTTATGAGTGTAACACGTTGACTTAGGGCATCAACAACCTGATTCTGCTTTCTAGACTTATGCTTCAAAACAAAATTATACCCTTGCAAGAAAGACACCCATTTAGCATGCCTACTATTCAATTTCTTTTGTGTGTTCACATATTTCAGGGCCAAATGATCTGTAAACAGTACAAATTCTTGTGGGACTAGATAATGCTTCCAATGCCTTAAGGCTTGAACAATAGCATAAAATTCTAAATCATAGGTAGAATAGTTCTTCCTTGCATCATTTAACTTTTCACTAAAAAAGGCTATTGGTTTACCTGTCTGGCTAAGAACAACACCTATCCCAACATGGGAAGCATCACACTCTACTTCAAATACTTTATCAAAATTTGGAAGTGCCAATATAGGAGCTTCAGTTACCTTTTTCTTCAAGAATTGGAAACTCTGTTCAGCATCTGTTGTCCATGTGAATTCCCTTCCTTTTGTACAATCTGTGATGGGCACTACAATACTGCTAAAATTCTGAATGAACTTTCTATAGAAGGTTGCCAATTGTTGAAAACTCCTTACCCCTGTTATGCTGGATGGACTAGGCCATTCTAGTATTGCCTTGACCTTTTCTAGGTCCATCTAAACACCATCTTCACAAATGATGAAGCCCAGAAAAGTCAAACTGTTTTGCATGAATCTGTACTTCTTTAAATTTGCACAGAGCTTCTCTTTCCTCATTACACTCAGGATGATCCTCAAGTGTTGTAGGTGGTCTCCTTTGTTTTTGCTATAAATTAGGATATCATCAAAATAAACTACAACAAACTTACCAATGTAGGGTCATAAGATAGTATTCATCAATCTCATGAATGTACTTGGTGCATTAGAAAGCCCAAATGGCATAACCATCCATTCATACAAGCCATCCCTGGTCTTAAAAGTTGTCTTCCACTCATCTCCTTCACGAATTTGAATTTGGTGGTATCCACTTCGTAGATCAATCTTGCTGAAGTATTTGGCCCCTGCTAATTCATCCATCATATCCTCTATACGAGGAATAGGAAACCGATACTTGATAGTAATCTTATTAATTGCTCTACTGTCAGTACACATCCTCCATGTTCCATCCTTATTTGGGGTCAACAATGCCGGCACAACACATGGGCTCATGCTTTCTCTAACCAAGCCTTTCTCAACTAGTTCTATTACTTGTTTGTTGAGCTCTGCATGTTGTGTTGGGTTCAATCGATAAGCTGCTTGATTAGGAAGATTTGCTCTGGGAATCAGGTCAATGTGGTGTTGTATATCCCTTTTTGGTGGGAGACCGTCAGGTAGCTCATTTGGAATAACATCAACAAATTCTTCTAGTATCTTTACTGCATCATGTGGTATTATGCCTTCTAGTTCTTCTCCTCTTTTTACTACCAATGCATAGTAGCAACCTGTCACCTTCATCTCTTTGACAACATCCTTTGCAGACAACATGGTCTCATTCTTCCTTTCATGCTTGAGTGGTAAGAGAGTCACTTTAGAGCCATCCTTCCAGAAGGTATATGTATTTTTCTCTCCATTGTGCATGATCTTCCTATCATATTGCCATGGCATTCCCAACAAAATATGACAAGCATCCATAGGAATAACATCACACCATATCTCATCCTTATAGATTTTTCCTATAGTAAATAAACCTAACCAAATATCTTTTATCAATAGTAACCTCATTTCCTTTCTTAAACCATGCAATACGGTAAGGACGAGGATGTTTCTCACATTGCAGATTTAATTTCTCTACCATTTCCTTAGCTACCATATTTTCACAACTACCCCCATCAATAATAAATTGGCATACCTTTTTGCCTGAGGTGCATCTAGTTCTGAAGATGTTGGTTCAAAGCAACGATTCATCAGAGCTCTTTGCAGGGACTTCTTCCTTCTCTAGAATGATCATGGATCTCCTCATCATGAGAGTTTCTCCCATGTCTGGTAGGACTTCTTGCTCTGTTCCTGCTTCTATGAATTCTGGCTGAACTAGGTTCACTCTAGGTTGTCCTCCTTGATTTCTTTCTGGTGCATTATAATTTGAACATTCAAAGGCTTTGTGTCCTTCTTCTCCACATCTAAAACAAGTGAAAGGCCTTCTCTGATTTTCCCAGCCTCTTTCGCTTCTGTAGCCTCGTCCTCTTTGGAACCCCCTTCCTCTTTCTTGATTTGGAGGATCTTGCCTGGTGTCTATATTTTTTTTGAATCCTTGAAAGGAATCTCCCCGACCATTATTAGAACCTCCTCGAAATGGAGTTGAGGTACCCCTTCGACCACCTCTATTCCTCTAGATATATTGCCTATTCTACTTTTCTTCAGCCTTTAGGGCTAATTGGCAGGCTTCTTCCATACTGTTGACACGATGCATGCTCAACTCATCTTGGATGGAGAATTTTAGGTCATTCATATATCTAGCAGCCATCTACTCATTATTTTCTTGATGCTCTATGCGCATGGATAGCTTGTAGAATTCATTTGTATAGTCTTGCATTGAAGACAAGTTCTATTTCAAATTCTGGAACCTGCGAAAGAGGGTTTGTGAATAATCCATGGGTAAGAATTTTTTTTTCAGCTTTTTCTCCATCTTGCTCCATGTCTTAATCTTTTCTTTTCCTTTTCTAGTTCGTTCCTTTTGGAGATGATCCCACCATATCATTGCATGTCCTTTTAGTTTTGTGCATGCAAACTTCATCTTCTTTTCTTCTGTCATAGGCTTCCATTCAAAAAATTTTCCCATCTCGTTTAGCCAGTCTATTAATTCTTCTAGCTTAAGGCTACCAGCATAGTTTGAAACATCAATCTTGATTGATTCACTCCTTCCTTCCAAAGCCCTGAGAACTCTATCTTCATAGCTCAATTGTTCCAACCTCTCTCCTATATATTCTTCATTTTGGTCAGCACCTCTTTGGTTTCCCTCTTCATCAGATTCATTCCCTCCTTGTATCCCTTGATTATCCATTCGTTCACTGAGTCGTTCAATCTGTCTTTGCATATCCAACATCAATCTTTGCATCGATGTTACACCTCCTCTTCCTCTTCCTCTTCCTCTTCCTCTCCCAGCCATCTTCCTGCTCTGATACCAAATGATGTAGCACAACACACTCTGTTAACAATAAATTCAATCACAAGACAAATAACACAAATTTGAAACCTTCAATATTTCTCATTCATCACTGAATGCCTCTACAATTTTCTGCAAACTCTTAAGTAACCAAAAAATTAGAAAAAACAAGAAATCTAAAAATTACCCTTTTTGGTAGTTTTTTTCACAGGTGTTTTTTGTCATTTTTGGTAATTTTTGAAACAACACCTAAAAAGCTGAGATTTTCCCTAAACATGCCCTCGACTAAGTTAGAATGAATTGCCAACTAATATCTGAGATTTGATAACATAAACTCAAATTTATTACAAAATAGAACTTTCTAAAAACTAGAGAAAAAATACTAAAAGTTGATTTCAGAGCCCAAGATGAAACTTTCAGCTCCCGAAAATGTGCTAAAATGGACTCCAATCGATTTGAGATAATTGGCAAAATAAATGCCACCACTTGAGGCACGCATCCAAAAAATTTCAGCAAAAACCTAGACCTGAGTCAAAAGTTATGACCTCCGGAAGTTTCTGTATGAGATTATGACCTACGAAGGGCTCTGCATCAGTTTGGATTTGTAGATATAGCATTAGTTTCTTTTATTTCATGGTTTGATGCATTTGAGAGTTTGGGAAGGTTAAAGGTTCATTTGGAGGAGAAATTTCCAAAAATTTGGGAATGGAAAGAGAGATGTTTGGAAAGGTAGAGTGTGAAAAAGGCACTTCCTCTCTCTGGAAAAGTGGTGGTTTTTTCAATTGAACTTAGAAAAATTCTTTTAGGTAAGAATTAAAAGTTTTACTAAAGAAATTATAATAGTTTAAAGAATACATTTAGAAATTACGATTTCTTGTATTTATTAAGCAGTCCATTTCAAATGTTATAATTTGTTATATGTAATCAGATTAAAGACCCTTTCCTTGTGTATCTTAATAAACAAAACCTGAACCCAAGGAACAAGAGTCACATGTTGCAAATGAATCCCATACTCAAGAAGGAACTTGTTCTCATCCATGTAATGGAAACCCTCTTTCTAAATCTCTCATCATTCTCCAATACATTGACTACATTGGAAGTCCCCTCACACTGCCTGCCTTCCATCTCTTCCATATGACCGAGCTAATGCCCTCTTCTCGACAAATTTTTGTAGATAAAAGGGTAAGTGCATAGGCATTCTACTAATATGATCTAGTTTCAAGACTGTTTCCCACCATATTGGTTTCTTTCCAGGCTTTTATGATGAACTCTACCCATCTTTGTTGTTTTTAAGTTTGAGATTAATGGTTTTCATTCATTTTTAAGGGAGGATTTTATATTTTTCTTGAGTTTGTTTTGTTATTCATATAGAAGTATGAATCTATGTTGATATATTTTTGGCTGATGGTCTAAGATTAAGTATTATCTATTCCACTAAAATAATCTAAGACATGATCATTGCCTCATTCTTTATATCATATTCTAAAGAGCGTTTGAATCTAGATAGATAGTATCATCAAAGAACATACTGATATTCTCATCGACCATGCTCTACCATTTGAACTGCACTCCTTTAGTATAGATTTTTATTAAACAATAATACTGAGAAACCCATAATCTATAACATTGCATTTCTATTTATGTTATATATGCTATTTTTTATATCATACTCCTCAAACAATTCAGTCAAGTGATCTCTACTATAAAATATAGATATTTTTACCATCAACTACTTAAAAACTTACCCTTATTATTGGAGTATCCTCAACTTTGTTTCCCAATGATTTATTTTTATAAATAAATGAATAAAATGCATGTATGTAATCAGAACAAGAGACAACCTTAGTTCTAGATAAATATGTTATGCTCATGTTAGTATTGCCCTTATGTGTAGACTATGATTTTTTTATATATTATGTTCATGCTCATGTTAATGTTGTCCTTATATGTATGACAATGACTTTATTATATATTATGTTCATGTTCATGCTCATGCTAATAATGTTCTTATATGTATGACAATGACTTTATTTAGGTTTGTACTCTCCCAGGGCAAAAGTTTAGAACCAAGGGAGAAGTACAAGAAATAGCCAAATGTGAATTCCTACAAAACTTAGCAATATTAGAAGTGGACTTGAAAGGAAAAAATGTACTTCGATGGAGATAGGTTAGATTGATGGATATAACATTTGTTCCTTTTATTTCATGGTTTGATGCAATTGTGAACATAGGAAGGTTTAAGATTGATTTGAAGCAGATGTTTAGAAAGGGAGTGTGAAAAAGACACTTCCTCCACTTGAAAAAGTGTTGCTTGTTGGAATTGAACTTAGAAAAGCTATATTGGACAAGAATTTAAAAGTTTAATTCGAGATATTGCAATAATTAAAAAATGATTTGATCATTGTATATTCATATTTTTACAAGTGGCATTCTTCGAATATAATTACAATGAAATTATTAAGTATTCTATTTTTATAACATTAATAGTAAAAGTGTTATGCCATGTTGTATTGTAAGATAATATTTAAACAAATCTCAAGAAAATAATATTAATTTATATAATGAAAATTTAAAATTAATTTTATATTAAATAAATTGATGTGATTAAAATAATAATATGATTTCATTTAATAATTATAGTCTTACTTACATTATTCAAAAAATTGAAGGGTAATATTATTGAGAATATATGAATATTTTTTATTTCTTTTATATGCATGAGGAGGAAATAAATTAATACTTATGTATAAGGTAAACACCTAGAAATATAATTATTCATTTATTTCATAATGACTCGTCTAAATTAAAAAAAAATAGACATTTTCTTAATTAAATATTAATTGGGGATTTCTATTAGGTTCCTTGCCCTTTGATTTGATAAAATTGAATAGTTTTATAAACCTTAGTGTACAATAATGACAATAATCATCTCACAAGAGAGAACACCAAAATACCATGTCAATTATACAAAAGTTCTAACAACCAAAGAACTATCTAACTACATTGCTAAAACCTAATACCTTGAATATGAAGTTATATGACCATAATAAGATAAAATAAATTAACTATGAGCTCAAAAATAAACCCAATCATTCATCTTGAATTAACCTCAAATCAAATAATTTAATATGAAAGACACTTGCCTACTTTCCCACTTTCATGTAAGATACTTGTGACGACAATTCAAGAGAGAAAAAATATCACCATAGAAATTCTCTTGTATATGTTATACTCTATGAATGTGGTTTCTATAGTAAGAAAGTGTTGAACACAATCCAGTGTTGAGAGGGGGGTGAATCAATACAGTTTAAATTTTAACAATAAGATCCTAGATCTTAAATAACTTAATTAATGATCAGCATAAGATAGAGTAACAAAAACAATTAGGAACACTAGATTTATGTGGATCCAAGATAGGAAAAACCATGGTGAGAAATATAATCTCCATATGATTAAACTCTATTAAAAAATTTAGACCACGGTTTAAAGAGTAAACTATCATAGTACAAAATAAGGCCCACTACCTTTTATACACTCAACAATTTCTAGCAACTAAACAAAGTAGATTTGTTGCAATAGATGTCACAAAAGGATTAAAAAAAACTTGATTATAGTACATCTCTATAGAGAATCAATCATCACTTTAGCTTGTCTCTCAATTGTTGCTCTTTCTTTCCTTGAATTATCCTCCTATAATAATCCTTTTCTTCATATGTTAGCACAATATCATCGTCATTGTTGTCATGATCATGATCACTACTATATATCATCTTCTTTTTGGAGAGAACTCCAGTAATTATATCCATTTACAATACATTGTGTCAGTGATAGAAAAGTGGAATAGTCAAACCCCCCCCCCCAAAAAAAAAAACAAAAAAAAAAACTTAATTAAATAGAAAAGGGAAAGGATAATAAAAATCAATAAAATATATGTTGACACAAACTTCATGGAACCCATAGTTATCTCCAAAATCATTACATACTACTGACCTAGATCAGATTCAAATAGGTGACCCACCTAGATACTCAAACATGAAGAAGCTCTTCCTATATGTTGTAACTATTTAAAAACACCAAACTTGAGAGAATATGCCATGATAATTAGACCTTTACCTTCCAACATCATCCAAGTTCTAGACCACAATAGTAGATGTACCATTTCTAAAAAATGGGGAACAAAGAAATATCATTCAACAATCTCTAGACACAAGAAGTATATTATACATTTGCAAAACCTTCAAAGAAAACCAAAGACTTTAAGAAATGTGCCTTATTCAAACAAGTCCATCAATCTTCAAATCATTGTATAAGCTGATCCTATTTTCACTGCTATTTAACAAACATTGATCCATAAAGATCTATGACAATAGTGCCTAGAGTTCACTACTCAATAAGCCTTGGGCTACAACCCTAAGGAAGACTTTCACCTCACAAACGCAAATCAGACTACAATCTAGGAATTCATGAACTATATAATGTCTCCTAGTTATGCATTGGTCAGTTCCGTTTCAGTACAATCAGAACTCTTTTGCAATTCTCTCCAACTCCTTCAGATGAGAAATTCAACCTCAATAGATTTGTAAAAATGATTCATTAGAAATTCCTAGCATCCGATCAAACCTTCACATTCTTAACCACATCTGTACTTAGAATTTTTCCCTAAAATCTTAAATAGTTTATCAACCAAAGTCGACAAAACCTAACTTTCAAATTTCATCTGACAATGCCAAAATCAACGATCCTAATCCAAGTATTTTCCCCAAACATAACTTAGATCCATCATAATCACCTTGAGATTATAATCACCGCCATAAAACGTGTTACTGATTGCCCATACAATGTTTTACCAATTTTCTTGGCATATCGACCAACAACACGAAAACACCTCCTATAACTAGGAAAATCCTTCAAATCTCATCACCTCGATCAATGTGAACTACCAACTCAACATACACAATCTAACAACATCCTTAGACATCATGAAGAATCAAATAAACATATGACCCTTTGACATCATCAAATTCTATCAGCATTACTTTCCACCCATCAAGAACACTGACCTCTTCAACTGAAACACTTATAAATGCCTTGTGGACCTTCAGAATCACTTCCCCTTTGAACATAAGACACATCTCCATGTTCTTAACATAACCCAAACTACAAAATGAAAGATCTCATCTTGAGCACGTGCGCGAAATCAATCTCTACAACTTTGCTACATTGGCAGACAGTAAAGTAGCCAGTTACCATATGTGATCTCATAACTTACTCAGATCATCATATCAACACTTGTGCTTTGACATGGACCTACTAAACAACTTATACATCATTCTACGAGGTGTGCAAAACTTCATCTTTAGTATCCTTTCCTTTCCATACAACTGAACATACTGTTCTATAGCGAAATTGCATAACAAACATGTTGACAACAACACCAACACATCAAACTTCCCAATAGTTTGTAGGATGATATTGTTTTGGTAGATTTGGCTGAGGAGGTCTTGGAATATGGTAGAGGAAGAGGGTATTCTCAAACTTTGATTTTTCAACAAAGGCCCCTTAAGAGAGGTTCTTTTGATAATTCTTCGAAATGTGGTTGCAAAAAGGATCAGGAGAAGATTAAATTAGTTGGGGAACTATTGGTGAAATATGGGTCTGTTAAGCCCATCGAGGCTCATGCCTCCCAATCTCTTCAACAATTATTCTCTCTTGGAATGTTAGGGGGTTAAATAGAACCCCTTGACAAAAGGATATTCATGATTTGGTTGCGGTTCATTCTCTGAGCATCTTCTATATTCTTGAGAGACTAAGCTTTCTGCTGACTCCATGCTTCAATGTGCCTCTAGTATTTGGTGTTTTGGTTGGGATGTTAGTTCATTAGTTCTCTATTTTTTATGGAGTTCTGGATCTCTTTTAGAGCTCGAGAAAGATCAAGTTCTACTCTGGTGGATCTCTAGCCTCCCTTCTCTTTCAATGGTTGCCTCTAGGTTAGAATCTAGAGAAATTATTTTGGTTACTAATGTGTATGCCTTGATCAATTTTTTGGAAACTTTTTTATTTAGTCTCATATAAGGTATGTTGGATCATGCACTCCTTTTACTCCTTGGGTTGTAGTTGGCGATTTCAATTCAATGTTAAGTTTGGAGGAGAAAAGGACTGGGAAGGCTCAGTTGGGTCCTTCCTCAAATCTCTTTTGTGAGAATGTGGACCTCCTGAATTCAATTGATGTCAAACTGTCTAATGGGGTCTTTACTTGGAATAATAGAAGGTGTGGAGAAGATTCTATATTTGAATGTTTGGATAGGTTTCTTGCTTTCTATTTTTGGGTCAATGATAGCTTGAGTACCACTTCTAAAATTCTTGATTGGAGGGGTTTTGATCATTGGCTTATAAAATTTTGAGCTGCTTCTATTTGAATTATTAAAAATCATCATTTTAAGTTCTACCTTATGTGTCATCATGACTCTTCCATTCACGATTTAATGGATTAGTGGTGGAGAGATGATGGCCCCACTTATGATACTGCTATGTATTCCTTTGTTAATAAATTGTAGTTTTTCAAAATGTAGCTTAAAAAATGGAACATGTTATGCTTTGATAACCTTCATGCTATGAAGAAGAATGTTTAGAGACACCTTGATGTTATCACTCATCAAATTTGGGATCATGGTTTCTCAAAGGATTTGGGTAGAGTGGAGTCCTAGGTTGTGAGAGAATTGGAGGAGTGGTAACTTCGAGAGGAGATTTTTTGGAAGTAGTCTGTCCATATTGAATGGCTTCAAGAAGGTGACAAGAATACAATTTTTTTTCATAATTTGATGCAAGCTCACCATAATAGGAGTTATATATCCTCTTTAGTGAATTTAGAAGGAATTATGTTATCATCTCTACAAGATTTGTCTTATGAGGATACTCAATACTATTCTACTCTCTTTTTTGAAGACTCGCCTCCTACTAAAAATGAGGAGAATATGATATTTTATTTTATCCCCTCTCTAGTCAACAAAATGATGAATGATTTCCTCATGCGTATGATATCTCCGTCTAAATTAGAGAAGGTTGTTTTTGGGGTGCGTAAGGGTAAATCTCTAGGTCCAGATGGTTTTCTTGTAATTTTTTTTTAGGAATTCTGGGATACTATTAATTTGGATTTGATGGAGGTGGTCCAAGAATCTCATGGTAGAAAACAAATGCTTTGGGCCTTGAATTCTACTTTTCTTGTTCTTATTTCTAAAAAGGAAGGTGCCAATTGTCTGGATTTTTTAGGCCCATTTCTCTGTATAATGTGGTCTACAAAATTATTACTAAATTGATTGTAGAGAGGCTCAAAACCTAGCTCCCTACTTTGATCTCACATGACCAAGGGGGTTTTGTGGAAGGTAGATAAATTCTAGATGGGGTGGTATTTGATTCTAAAGCTATTCACTCTATGGTGGTGTCTAAGGAAAAACTTATGTTCATCAAGCACGATATGGCCAAAGCTTATGATAGAGCTAAGTGCCACTTTTTGCAACAAATTCTCATCACTTTTGGTTTTAGTCAGGAGTGAGTCTGCTGGATGATGAGCTATGTTACTTCTTCATCTTTTTATGTTATTATCAATGTTGACTCGTTTGAGTTATTTGGAGCTTTAAGGGGTCTTTTCCAAGTGGTTCCCCTTTCTCCCTATTTATTTATTCTTATGGCAGAGGGCTTGAGAAGATTTATTAAGTTTTGGGTTTCCCATGGCTTGAATTGCTACAAGTAGTAGTTATCGTTGCACCAAAAGATCGACCTATTAATGCCTGATACAACCACTAGACTTATAGAAGATACAGGAGGTGGTTAAGCCATGTCACAAATCCCGAGGGGAGCGTTGACCATTTTTCCAACAATCTCCCCCTCAGTGTTACCCAAGGAGATTCAAACCTGTGACCAAGCTCTGATACCACTTGTTAAAAGTAGTTGTTGCCGTTGCACCAAAAGACTGGCCTGTTAATGCCCGATACAACCACTAGACTTATAGAAGACACAGGAGGTGGTTAAGCCATGTCACAAATCCCGAGGAAAGTGCTGACCATTTTTCCAACATGAATTAGGGTTGGAGCTGGGGTAATGAGCTGCCTAAGTTTTCTCACCTTTAGTTTGTGGATGATACTACTCTTATGGGGGTTGGTTGTGTTCAAGAGGTTGAATCTTTCAAACAAACATTAGATCTTTATTTGGCTACTTCAAACAAAAAAGTCAATGAGCATAAATCTTCTATCTACTTCTTCAATACTCTTGAGGTTATTCAGATAATGATTGCCAATATTTTCAGGTTTCAAATTGGCCCTCTTCCCTTACTCTATTTGGGTATCCTTCCTTCTATTGGTAGGCTGTCTAGACCATGCTAGCAAGATTTTTTGGATAAGTTGTGTTAGAAGGTCAATCACTAGTCTCATCGATGGTTGTCTGCAACTGCTAGGGTGAGTTTTTTTCAGTATGTGATCCAAGCTCTCCCTATCTATAGGTGTTTTGTTTAGATGACCCCAATGTATTTTCTTAAGGAATTTGATGCTTTCTCTCACCGATTCCTTTGGATTGGTAATTTGCATACTCATAAATGGGGCTTAGTTAAGTGGGACTCTGTGTAAGGCAAAGGAGGGGGGTCTTGGTCTTTGTTATTCTCTCTTAAATTAGAAATCTCTTGGCGCTAAATTATATTGGTGTTGGTGTACCTGTCAAAATTAAGTTTCATCTCACATTCTCATGCATAAGTATCAAAAAAGAGTTAACTTTCTAGATGTTCCTCACTATCGTTTAGAAGGAAGGGGATCTCTGATTTGGTGCACTTTGAAAGTTGGGGATCAACTAGTTAAGAGTGGTCTCTTTTGGATATGTAATAAGGGCTCATAAGCTCTCTTTTGGTTGGATTCATGGGGTGGCAATCCTCCTATCCTCTCTATAATACTTTTATTGCAACAGTTGTGAAAATGTTTCACACTATAAGACTGCTAAGAATTTAGGGTTGGTTGATATTTATGGATGGAAGGTTGCTCATGAAAGTCTACCAGGTTGATCAAAGGAGGCTCATTAGGTGTTGGCTCAGATTCTTTCTTCTTGTGAGTGTAATTCACTCATGGGGCAGGATGCACTAGCCTGGGGCATATACTTTTTTTAAAGTATTATGTTGTTATTGGGTATTTGGAGCTTATTAGACAATTGTTTGGAGGTGTAGAAGTGCCTTGGTGGAAACATGTGTGGAGTAAATTTTCTTGGCCTAACCACAACTTTTTCATGTGGCTGGTGGTCCAAAATCAATGTCTTACTTGGGATGATTTCTATAAGTAGTTCTTCAGGGTCCCTCTATGTATGTTTCGTGTTGCAATATTGAGGAGTGTTTTTCTCACATATTCTTTCAATGCTCCTTCTGTAGGGAGATTTGACACTTTTGGTAGGGTATTTGGAATTAGGTTTGTTGAGATGTTTCCTCTTTGACTGGATTTTGAGCCCTCTTGGGTAATCCCCCTATTGAAACCTCTTTTCTCTAGGTTGCCTAGGATCTAGGACCCACTTTCATTATTTGTCATATTTGGTTTGAAAGAAATTTAGGATTTTTCTTGATGCTAAGATGGTTGTTCAACACTTGTGGTGAAAAATTGTCCATTCTCTTTGTGGTAGTGTCTTGGAAAAGTGTGACTTTGATGGAGGAGTGAATCATGGGGATGTTGATATTTGTAATCAATTCAGTTTTTCTCTTTAGGGAGGTGTTCTTTCTCTTGTGAGGAGGTGTTCTAGGTAGATCATGTGTAATAGATGCTGACATCCTTTGCAAAAGATAAATAGGGAGGGTCATTGGTCCCCTCCTCCTCAGGGAGTTTTGAAAATCAACACTGATGGTTCATCTCGAAGGAATCTTGATCATGCTGGTATTGGTGGAGTAGGTTGTGATAGCTCTAGAGATATTCAATTCATTTTCTCAATTTATAAGAGTCTTCTTACCAATAATTTAATGGATGGTCTTGCCATTTTGTATGTGGTGGAGCGTGGTTGTGTTCTTGGCTAGACAAGGATTATTTGTGACTCGGATTCTTAGGTGGTGGTGACTTTGTTGAACGTGCAGCGATTAGATGATATTAGGCAACACATATCTATGGTGATCAAATAGAGTCTTTGGTTGTGTGGCTCCTTGGAATCTATTACTTTTAGTGACATTCCTAGAGAGTTGAATGAAGTTGCAAATTTTTTGGCCAAATGAGCTTCTCACTATGTGTTGGATTGGAATATAGTGGATAGAGGGCAATTATCTCAGATATGTCCCATTTGTTGGAAAACTTAGTGGAAATTAATAGGATTGTGTAATGTTTGTTTTTTAGCATGTGACCCTTCTTGCTTTGTATCTCTTTCTCTGATTGAATAATTTTTTACCTCTCTTTAACTAAAAGTGTTTAATGATAAAAATATGCATATTTCACAATATAAACAAATTGATTGAGTTGTTTGAATAAGATTATGAAGAATAAAACATATAAAATAAATATAAAAAAAATCTTACAAATAACGAGTTTCTCAATGATATTTCATTTAAATAAAGACTTGCACTAAAAGATTGCAGTTCAATCGATGCATTATAAATTCATGGTTGACATCCAATTCTAAGTTTATTATTTCCTGCCTTATTAAACCAGTAAAAAAGAAGAAAGAACATGTTCTAATAGAATTTGTCAATTTGTTTAAAAAAAATAAATATCAAACAGGGATACAACGTATTAAACTGCACGATTATCTTCAGATATTTCCAGTATTATTATTTTTCCAGCTGCTGTGAATTTTTGATAGAAGACGAGATCGTCGGTGTGGTAATTCGTTTTATAAAAATTATAATTAAAATGGTTTTGAGAGGGCGGCTGCCGTCCAGAAAGAATCAGATTCGCAAGTCAATTTAACAATGACAACAGCCATGACGTTTCTTTCACTCATATTCTGACAAAAATTGTATGGTTAAAAGTGATGTTCATGGTTTAATATGATTATGTTGGATTCAATGTGTATGTTTTTTTAATTAATTGGGAATAGTTCTAATGTATTATAGTGTCAAATTATTAAAAAAAAATAAAAATTTGAAGATCAAGCTAATATAGCATCAGATATCGAAGTCTATGAACAGTATATGTAGAAAATATTTAACTTAAAAGTCCAGAGACAACAACTCAGAACAAGAAGAAAAAAACAAAAGAGTAGCACTAAAAGCAGGAGACACTAAGAAATGCAATCCCAGTCCTCTAGCATTTCTTTGGTTTGAATTATATATAAAATGTATATTGGCATTGGGTTTAAATTAAGGTCTAACTTTTCTTCCTGTCATGCATCTAAGGAGATTTATTGTAGCATTTGGAAAGACAAGAGTTAGGTAATTTATATTTCTTGCTTTATATTAAAGCTATGATTTCTTCAAAAGTATTTATATTGATTTATATTTTCTCATCTCTAAGTTCTTTTAGACTATTGGATTGATTATCTTTGTTTAGTTTTTACAGTGTCATTTCTTATTATCTCCCCACCAAGGGCACTAGACTCATAGCATAGATGTGGATGTAGTAAGTCCATCAAAAGAGATCATGGCTTCTAGTCATATGAATTTCAATTGCCTTTGAGGCAGCTCAAGAATCGTGTTGCTTATGTGTGGTCTCGACCTCCTTGCCTATTTTCATCCTCTTCACTTGAGCAAGGTGCATCTAAGCGGCTAGATTATGACAACTTTTCTCCATTACAATTGATAATTTCTCCTATTTGTTGCAACCAACTTGCAAATGAAGATCAAGAAGGGGAGGGTGCTCTTACTAGTTGGGAATTGATTCTTGATGGTTTTTTCATTGCTGATGTATGGAGAAATTAAACTAGATTATCATGATCCCTCCCTGATTGTATAGCTTTCATTGTATAGCAACTTTGTTGGTTCTTGCTGTTTGGACATACCCCATAAACTTTGTTTTGATTTTTTAAATATTGCTTAAACTTGACTTATAACCTTTTTTTTTTTAATAATATATTTTTCTCTTAAAATATGTAAAAACTATAATATCATTGTTCATTAAAAATGAAACATCAAATTGAATTAAAAAATAATATGAATATACAAGTTTTATCTTGACAGAATCTTTCTAAAACAATTTCGATAGGCTGAAACAGAAATATGATCAGTCCAATAGACAAAAATATGGTGGACAGAATCTATTGGACTGATGCTTAGTTGAAGACAATTTCGATAGGCTGAAACAGAAGCATGATACATTATAAAATGATGAAATTGTACATGGGAAACAACTGTAACAGAACACTTTCAATTCCATTGATATCTGGAGAGAAGAAAATAGTGTCATGGAGAATGTGGGTAGGAAAAAGTTGGGGAAGCAGGGACTTTGTGTGGCTGAACAGGGTTTGGGATGTATGGGTATGTCCTTTTTGTATGGCCCTCCCAAACCTGAACAAGAGATGATAGATCTCATTCACTATGCTGTGGCCAGAGGTGTCACTTTTCTTGATACTTCAGACTTTTATGGACCAGAAACCAATGAAATTCTTCTAGGAAAGGTCAGTTCTGTTACCAAATCAGACACCTCCATGGCTTTGAAAAACTACCTACAAGCTTTACAAATAGTTGATTTGGGACAAACTGTATAAACCAAAATCATTGATGAAAAAAATGTTGTCCATAGTCTCTTCCACAAGTATATCTTGTTCTCACTTCTTAAGCTATCTTTTTTGCAATACTTAATCTGTTACATGTATGAAGTTGAAGTATTTTCTTATTGTTCTAACTTCATGCATTATGCCTCTATTGTTCCTAAATAGGCTCTGAAAGGCATCAGAGAGAAGGTGCAGATTGCTTCTAAATTTGGATTGACTTGGGCCAATGGAGAATTCGGTGTGAAGGGAGATCCTGCATATGTCAGGGCTGCCTGTGAAGCAAGCCTCAAGAGGCTTGATATAGACTGCATTGATCTTTATTACCAGCACAGGGTGGATACTACTGTGCCCATAGAAGCTACTGTAAGTCTTCAGATTTCAAGCCCTGTAATTTTGTACCAAAACATTTTTTAGTCAAGCTTGTAAGTATTAAGATTTCAACCTTGGAATATTGTCACAAATTTGTTTTTTAAGCTAATATAATTTTCAGACTTGTTAAGAATGTGAAGATAAACTATCATCTGAAAATTTCTTTTAAGCTACTATATTTCTCAAGATTGTGAAGAATGTGAACTCCACCAATCATCTGACCATTCCTTTCATTTTCTTTGTTGTTTCTTCATATTTGAAAAGTCAAATATTTGTATAAAAAGGATGAGTGCATACATATGTATGGTGTGTGGAACATTGAAGACATTGTCCAACTTTCTGATGGATATAGTCTTTAATAGCGAACCACATAACTCACTGTGTTATGTGACTATTTCTAATTCTCTTTATCTACTTTTTTAAACTAAACGAAGATTTCAAAGCTAATCTGACTGCAAAATGTTCTCTTATAAAGCTATTATAATGTAAGAATCATCAAGGTTGTATGGCTTTGGACGACAATAATGTATGCCTTTGTATCTTTACTGAGGTCTAGCAAAACAAAAGAAGTCTGATAAGAAGCATTTGATTTCGCCTTTTATACAGATGGGTGAACTGAAGAAGCTGGTAGAAGAGGGAAAGATAAAATATGTGGGTCTGTCCGAAGCCTCTGCTTCAACAATCCGTAGAGCTCATGCAGTGCATCCAATCTCTGCTGTCCAGCTTGAATGGTCTCTTTGGACTAGGGATTCTGAGGCCCAAATTATTCCCACCTGCAGGTACATAGTGTGACAGTACAATATCAATGATTCCATTTTTACTTCATTTAGACAGAGAACTTGGAACAAACATGTGTAATTAGGGTTTATACCAAAAGTTAAATCGGAGATTCGGATAAGGAACTTTTGAGAATTCAAAGTATTAGTTTTCTATAATTTATAATGAATTATGCTGAATTCGATTGTATATTTTATTGCATCAATGTTTTGGATCACATTCTATAAATAATCATTTTTACAACTTAAGCTCTCTAATAAACACACAATTGATTTACAAACAACAAGAAGAAACTTTTAAAATTAAATCAGTTATGTGAGATGCTAATTAATTTAATTTTGTTTTCCCTTTTCTCAGGGAGTTGGGGATTGGGATTGTTGCATACAGCCCTTTAGGCAGGGGTTTCTTTGCCTCAGGAGCAAAACTTCTTGAAAGTGTGACTGATAATGACTTTCGTAAGGTGAAGAATATGATTTTTCTTTTTGGTATGTAGGATCAAGTTCAAACAATTAGATTGATAGACCTAAATTAAATCTGAACAAACATTATCAGTATTGGCGTATATTGATAGTTAAAGTTGAGATATTGTTGTTTTTGCAATTACAAGTCAAATCTTATAAGATGCTATTGGTGAATATTTAAGCGAAGATGAAGTTTCTTATTTGTAACTTTATTAATTCATAGTTCTAAATCAAAGGCATTTACCCCTCTTTAAAAAATATAAGTATCTGACCATAAATCTATAAAAGATGAAAAGAAAGAATCAAAGGTCACATTAACTTTCATTTGATTTTCTGGTTTTAGGATACCCCAGATCATATAATTGATTTTGTTAAACAGAGGAATCATGGAGAACTGAAGCTGACAAGTACTTTCAATTGATTTTATGAGTGTAGATTAACCCAGATCATACAACTGATTTGTTAAACAGGGGAGTCCGAGGCTTCAAAGTGAGAATCTTGAGCACAACCAAGCTCTATTCCAAAAGCTAAGTGAGATCAGTGTACGAAAAGGTTGCAGCCCAAGCCAGGTTGCTCTTGCATGGGTTCAGCACCAGGGGAATGATGTTGTGCCCATACCCGGAACCACCAAGATTAAGAACCTGGACAACAATATATTCTCCCTCTCTGTAAATCTGACTGCAGATGACATGAAGGAAATTGAGGCCATTTTTCCTGTAGATGCTGCAGCTGGAGCACGAAACAGGGCAGAGAATCTGAAATTGAGCGGGATGAATTCAGAAACACCGCCTTACAATACTCTCCATTGAATTAAAAGCACATAAGTTTTTGTATGGTATTGAGTTTGCACTGCAATACCTGCTTGAGATAAAGGCCTATGAAGAATTCGAAACATACAAAAATGTTCTATGTAAAAGGTTTTTAATATTCTTGTTCTATATCAGTGGACAGAGGTGTCACACATAAGCAAGAAATGATACACCTCATTCTATGTTGTGGACAAAGGTGTCACTTTTCTCAAAACTTCAGAAATCAATGAAATCCTTGGAGGAAAGTTCAGTTATGTTACTAAGTCTAATATGACAGCTCCATGATACTCGAAAACAAGATGACTTTCAAAAACTGCCTGCAAGCTTTACAAATAGTTGATTTGGGACAAAATGATGCAGAAGTAGGTCTGGTGGAAGGACTGAATGATGGATTTGAAGGATAAAATTTTGAGTGGATTAGGCACTAGCGAATAACCCCTAAGGCCTAAATGCACCAAGGTGAACCCAAATGAACACACCTTCACCAAATGCTAATATGGATGTAAATGACCTATATTAGTTGAATTTCACAAGATTTTACAGGTTATAAGGTTTATAAACAAACCCAACATCTCAAACACCGAAATAGACAAACAGGCCTAATAGCCCTTCCTTGTAGCCCTCCAGTTGTACAAAAAGGCAAATAACTCCAGATATTTCCAAGACACTAGGAAAAAACATTATCTTTTCAAATACCCTTTTGGATGAAAAAAAACATATCAAGAATTGGACAGATTCAACGGTCTTTAGAAAGCACCAAATAAGGTAATTTAACAAAGGAACTATAAGTTTTATACATTACTCGACTTCAAGACTTTCAGAAGTCTTTCCATATGTTCTCAAACCTCCAAATATGCAATCAATTTGGGCCTTGGATGCTTCAAGCGTTAAAGCCTCAAATTGCTCCCAAATAACCCTCTAAGCTAGGGCTCTTCAATAGAATGTCTTCCAATCACTTCTAGGACCAACCAAGGGTGAATCCACTATAAATAAGGTGTATCTAGACACCACAAGACATAAAAAGTATATCTCCTTCAGTCAGATCTCTCACTGCTGCTCCCAACACTAGTACATTTGACCTTATTTTTCGACCAAACAATTTGACCATCAAATAAAAAGGTTTAGGTTGGTCGGATTATAGAAGGAAATTTTTTTTTTTTTTAATACATGCCCGTGTTGGTCAAAAGTTAGATGAACATCGTGTTGGTCAAAATTTCGACCAACACGAGCATAACTTAAAGTAAAAAAAAGGGTTTCAAACCTCATTTCATTATTAGATAATTGCAGTGCGCGCGAAGGAGGAATAGCTAGAAGTTGGAACAGGTTTAAGACTTGAACAAGAGGTATGTCATGAATTACTCTCCATTAAAAGCTCTCATCGTTGGGTTTAGATGTAATTTTTGGCTCTAATCAATAAAATTGAAACCATTTCTTGCAACTTTTGAAGTAACAATGGATTGGCATGCATTGGTGCAAAGGTTTGGGATTGAGAAACCGATAGATTTAGGTAGTCTCAAGTCTTATTCCTTAGGCATGATACCGGGGTTATCTAAACTATTGAGCATAACCCGCACCTCCACCATGGGTATCTGCTAGCCACACGATGCTCTTTGTGATCATGCGGGTTTGGATCATCAAAAAGTTGGGAGATGGAAGCCGCGCGATGCCCTAGGAGGACTGGTTTAATAGACCAAGTGTCCACCCTTCACCTATGACCTTAGCCACTAAACCCTCACTCCTAGAGGCCCACTTCCTAGGGTCTGTTGAACCAGTCCTCTAAACTCATTCCCAAATTAAAACAACTGCATAAACACTTCATAAATGCTCCCCCCTTAAATACTTCATCACCAAAACTCTTCATCCTTAAAGCAAACCAGTTTCCATTTGACTGGTGTCAAACCGGGCATGTTCTCTGTCTAACTCATGGATTTTCTCTATTTCTCTTTTCTTGAAGATATCTTTATGTGGTTTGGAAGTTGTGCTCACATACCTTAGAAGATAATATATATCAAAAGTTTCATTTCATGATTTATTTTGTTGAAAAGTTAGAGATGATTGAGCACCAAACTAGGTTGTTGATAGTGTAATGGGTTTTAAGAAGAAACTAGAATGCTCTACATTTCTAAGAATTTTAGAATTTCCTCTTACAACTTGGGGAATATTCTCATATTTTCTACAAATTACTTCCCTTCAAGTTTTATATTCTCAACTTAACAACAACAACTATGACTCTAATTGATAGGCATCTCAAAGACTGGTTGATTAGTTGCATATGGTCATAGAATTCTTAGTTTCAATACGTTTGTACTAGCCTAATTAATGTGACACTGTGTTGATGGTGTTGAAGGAATGTTTAATATCATATGATATTCCTTTATGGTCAAGATGACATCTTTATTCCATTCTGGTACTATTTGATGATTGAACTAAATAATTAAGAGGATAAGAGGTTTGTTTGCATGAACTAAACTGATTGTAGATCTGTTTTGAAGTTTACAATAGCTTTGAGAAGTGTGTCAATATGTTTTGGGCTTCATTTATCTATAGGGTAGGTTATCTTTCACTTTCCCTTCATTGTATAAGTTTTTGGGGCCAACATATTTGGTCATCTTACATTTCATGTTCATACATTTTAATGTGGCTGACTTGGAAAAGTCTATTTGAGCATGCAAAGGACATAATGAAAGATCAAATCATTTAGAATGTGAGAAATTTTTGGAAGTGTGTTTGATTGTGAAGTGTGTGAGAAAAATGCCAAATGATTATTGGAAGAAATGAGCTAAAGGTATCTACATTCAAAAGTGTTTGAAGTTTCAAGTAGTGTGATAAAGGCTGCTAATGGTACACATTTGTTGTGGTGGATATTTTTTTTTGTTCTTCATGTAATATTTTAAGGTTGTAGCCTCGTCTAAATTTTATTATTAAAATTGAGTACTAAAATATCTTTGGTATAACCATAAAGCCATTATTTCAGGGAGTAGTTTCTTCCTTGTGTTTTAGATGTAAAATAATTTATGTAAATTATTCTATATTGTGGATTTTCTCACAGTGGTTCTTCCCTAGCTAGGTTTCCATATAAATCTAGTGTTCACTTGTGCAATTGTGTAGAATTCGTTATTCTTTCATTGTTACATTGTTGTTGATTCATGAAGTAAATATTTTGACATATGAAGTAGTAAAAAATTTAAGGTTTTATCATACAATTTATTCAACTCCCCCCACTTTGTTGTCTTGTGTGCTCAAAAATAAAGAAATACTACAAGAAGATCAAAAGAGAGCTTGACAAGTGTCCATATTATAATGAATGAGACAACACATGTTGAATAAAACTCAATCTAAATTGCACTCCTATGTTCAAAGAATAAATGAATAAAGAACCTTTATATAACTAATTAGATAATTTGTCCTAATTACCCCCAACATATTTTATTATTTTGGCTAGCCTCATACTTTACCTACATTATTTTATGATATGCTATGATATTCCATAAACTATTGATCATGCATTTACCATTATCTAGATACAAGGATGAATTAGGGAGTCTTTTGGGTTTCATTGCTCACAACAAAGTTATGTGGAATGATTATATGGATATTTTGACTAGAAAACATACATGAATATCAAAACTTAATATATTGGACTAATTTTTGTGGTAGTAGAGATTATTGATTGAAGTTTATTACGAAACTTGGTCAAGTAAATCTATATTATTTTTTATTCAATGGAAAGATATGTTGTGGTGGAAACAAATTTGGAAGGTTGACATTCCTTTTAAAATGACATTTTTTTGTGTCTCTCTCTTAATCGTAAAGTCTTAACTTTGGATTCACTTCAAAGAAGTGGATGGTAGAGCTCTCATAGGTATATTCTAGAATGTAGAGGTTATATAGAAACTATTGAACATCTACTTCAAGATTTCTCATGATAGTCAAATTTTGGAGTAAATTGATTTCAAAATTTACTAGTTGGAAGTATGGTGGTAAATGTGAAGTGATCCGGTTGAACCCCTATTCACTGAATTTGTTGAAAAAGTTTCAGTGCTTTTCGAGGATAACCATGTCTTTTGTAAGTTGCGATGATCAAATTCCATGAGAAGACATGTTGGGTCATGTGGATAACTATTGTAATTAGTTATATTAGATGATAATTAGGCCTTTATAGGGATTACACATCCATTATGTTTCTAGGAGAAGGATTATATAAAGGAGATGGCTAACATTGTAAGGCTAGCTATTTATTGTAATGTCATGATGTGGATTATTTGGAGATATAACATGGACCAAGATTGGATGTAGATCGTATTTGGGTTCCCACTTTAAGCTTCAACCCCCCATAAGATAGACTTGTCATCCTTCATTATTGGACCAAGATTGGTACCTATCCTAGTACGTCATTATGAGACAGTGCATCATCCATCCTAGAGTAATTGTTGAATCTTGTATTCAGGGTTGGGAATGGTAGTTAATATCCTAATTAAACATAAGAATCTACTTGTGAATAGGATACAAAAGAGAACCATTTAAGAAATAGTCATTTTCACACAAACAAAAGATATTAGTTGTTATGATCATGTGGTCTTTCCCATTCTAAGAATATATAATTTTTTTATTAGTATAGATATGATATTATATGTTCCTATAAACATCCACAATTTTAACAATATCATTGAACTTATGGAAGTTGCATCATTACCACTATTTTGTGAAACAATCTACAAATTTAAAGTTATATTTTAGTTAAATGTAAGTAATATTAAAATAACACTTCAAATATTTATCAATATCAAATAAGTATTCTCAGTTCACATCATGTGGCCAATTTGAAACAATTAAATACTTTTCAAACATAATATTGTTTGCATTTAATTTTTATTTTTATGATAATTTATTCATAGTTATTTATTTATCCTCAATCTTTATTTGAGAGGTCACAATACTTAGTCATTGTTTTGGCATCTTTTTAAATCATGAATTGTTACACTTATCGTCACCTCAGCAAGCCTATTTGACAGTCAACCTTGTCTATAACTAAGAACTCAAAAGTGTTGTTTGTCATTGGGACTAATCTTTGCTTACAAATTTGATCACCATTTATTGACATCCTTTTGATAGTCACCTCTCAAGACTCTTGGATGCATTTTTTTCTTTCGTTCTTACTATTCCTTCATAGGACTGATCATCTTTTGTGCTCACTATCATGAGGAACTCTATGACACTCTAAAAGTGCCATTCCAACTTCATCAACATTGTCTTTTCCATTTGCAGTGTATACCACTGCTTTTGATGCATGTTGAATGCCCTCCCATTTAGCTAGTGTCTCCTCTAATAGTCATCTTTGAATTTTGGCCTTTTCTCTCTACTTTTGTAGACAATGCCATTCTTTGCCTTATCATCTATGTCTACTCTTTGCTTTGAAATACATTCTTGGAAGTTACTTTGAATGTGGTGGATCATGTGTTCTACATAGTAGCATTGCCCGCTCTTCTCTTTTATAGTGACTGTCACTGTTCTTCACAAGAGTGCTTTTGTCACTTGCCATGACTGCCAGAGACCTAAGAATTCAAAACTCTTAGAAACCCTCCTCAAAATAGTAGAGATTTTATTTTCACAAAACAAAAGATGTATCTCCCTGTGAACATTTTAATGAAAACTACTTCTCTTTCTTTGACATCTGCCATTCCTTGTTACTTCCTTCAACAATTTACTCTTTTTCTATGTCTGAAACATGCATTTGAATGTCCAAAGAATGCTGCTATTCTTTACATGAAATCTACATGCATACTTCTCTCCACCAGTTATAGCCTAATCTGTCTGATGATTATAATAGTCGCCAACTTGTGAAAACAATATTGTGTCTCAACGTGTAATGTAGTCCTCTCCAACTCATGCTTGAGGAGCTTATATAATAATCAACTGATTAATGTTTTTGGTTTTGATGTAGTCCTCTCCAACTCATGCTTGAGGAGCTTATATAATAATCAACTGATTAATGTTTTTGGTTTTGATGTAGTCCTCTCCAACTCATGCTTGAGGAGCTTATATAATAATCAACTGATTAATGATTTGAGGGACGTTTTAATTGCCTATTCTAATCACTGATTTGAGGAACAATGACTGTGACTGTGAATGAAGACTGTATTCTTATTGTTTTGAAATTTTATGAGGGGTTTTATGTAATCTTAGGTTGGAATCAAATCCACACAACCAGGGTGTCTTGGTAGAGGAAAAAAATTACATCAGATGTTTTGAAAGACATTTATTATAGCTGTTCAATATCGGGTTCTAACAGTCCACTGTCCCTGTTATCCTTGTGACAATTTGAAGTTTCCTTTATAATCATAGATCATTCCATGGATTCAGAGGCCTAGACTCCATGGAATGCTTCTTCACTAACCTTATATTGTTTTCTATAACCATGCATTTGCAGAGATTTGTTTGAAGGTGGTTACCATAGTATACTTCCTTTGTTAAATTGGTCTTTCTTATACACTAAAACAAAGCATCAGTCATGAATAGGGATGTTGGTCCAAAATGACCATATGAAATATTTTGGTATGTTATAGTACTTGGAAAAGGGTATCAATAATTGTTTTCATCTTGTCAAGTGTTTTGGAAAAAAATCAACTTATTAGAGTTTAAAGTCTGTTGTAGGGCTACTAGATTGACAATTAGGTCTCTGGCAGATTAGTAGGATTTTGAAGAATGGGAAGATAGAATTTGGTCTAGAACCTTAAAAGTCCTTAAATCCAAGTTTGAGTAAAGCCTATAAAACCAACAACATCACTTAGGATTGCAAGCCAAACTTCATTCAATGGTACATTCAAACATGAAACAAACCATTCTTAAACTAGATTAAACTAGTAAACCAAAGGACATACTGATTATAAGTAAACTAGTAAACCAAAGGACATGCTTTTACTACTAAGTCTTTATTTGTTGGGCATACTGATTATAAGTACTTGGCAGGATGATTACGCCTATCCTGAAAAAAGACTGTCAAATCATTATGCTTTCGAATCAATTACCTATCGATGTATCCCTTGCGAGGTAGAGAAGCCAAACACATAAAGAACATGCACATAAACACGACAACTGAAAAACTTAAATGGAATACACCAAGAAGTACCAAATGATGAATGCTCAATTGTTGTAATGGCAAAGCAATATCAGAACCATCCATTTCTAGAACTTAATTTTTCTATAGTCCAAATGATTTTTCTTATTTCTTGTCTGTGCTTGGTGACAATTTTTTGAACATTGTTGACATACTTAAATGAAATACACAATAACAAATGATGAATGCTCAATTGTTGTAATGGCAAAGCATCAGAATTGTCCATTTCTAAAATTTGATTTTGTATAGTCTTAATTATTTTTCTATAGTCCTAATGATTTTGAAAATTGTTGACAAAGAGTGTTTCTTTTTTTTATTATAGTATAAATGATTTTTCTATAGTCGTAATGATTTTTCTTATTTCTTGTCTTTTGTCCCTTTTTTATTTCCTATGTCTGTGCTTCGTGACAGGACTTTGTCACCTTTTTTCGATGGTATATTTCATTCACTCTATGTGGAATACTATTTTGTTCACTATTTTATTTCAGCTTCATATTTCTTTCATTTTTCATATACACAGAGACTACACATGTTGATAAAAAAATGAGTTATTTGATTTAGGTTTACTTTTCATTATTGTAAATGGTTAATATTTCTGATGGTACTCCTTGGTGTATTTCATATAAAAATAATAAATGTAGTAACGATGGTGCGGTGCATTATTGATATAGGTTCGATGACTCTTGTCAATGTGCCAAACTGTCAATGTGATGGTGGGCAGTGTGTGTTGAAGACTTCACGGACACCGAACAACCCTGGACGACAATTTTGGTGCTGCCCAAATAGAAAAAAGGTTGCTAATGTGTATATATTTAAAGTTTCTAATGTAAATACTATTCATTATAATATAAGAACTAATGTAGACTGGGTATCACAGGGAAATAAGGGCTGTGGATACTTTAGTTGGGTCGATGACAACTCATCTGCATCTATCCATCCATCTCCACTTATCTGTGATGAAGGATTTGAGTGCAAAATGTGTCAGGCTAGGGCAAATTCTAAAATTATATTTTTATGATGCCTTCTTTGTATTGTAATCGCATATCTTTATTGCGACCACATGTAGAGATGAACTCAGGAATTAGTTAGTTTAGTATTTTCATATTGTAACTAATATTTTAATATTGATGTGACATAACTTCTCTTTGCCTCAAGTGTGCATATATATGGTTGACATCTTTTTTTAGAATAATTCTTCATGTTTATGGCTCAAGTGAGCCCCAATCTTCTATCAATCACATGATTTAACGTAGTGTTTTCTTGGTTATTCCATTTGTTCCTTGACCTTGATGATGGATTGAATATCATTTTCAAGCTTGAGCGAGGCTTCGTACCATGCAGCGTCCACAAATTTGTACGCAACACTAATTTATGTTGGAGGTAAACTGCATGTGTCATGTTAACAACATGGTTGAATGCAATCTCTTTTGCATGTTTTCAAGAGTTTTCCCACCAATACAAGCGTAAATAACGCATTGAACGTAATCTACAAATGTTGTGTGGTATGAAGTCTCGCTAAAGTCTGAGCGTAGCGTGGTATGAAGTCTCCCTTTATTCCAGTGAGGGATTGGAATGAGTTCATTTTGGATGCAAAGGAGAATGGGGATACTCAAAGAGGTATTACACCAGCAAATGAGAGAAGGTATAAACATGACAGTTGAGAAACATAAATGCATATTTCACAATAGCTGAGAAACATAATTGTAGGCATTACGGTCACAATTTTTTGGAGACAATGTAATTGAGTTGTATACCCAAGTGATGGAGTGCAACTTCTGCACCTCCAATTCCAAGTTGACACTACAGGATACAAAGACCATAGATAAGGAATAAATTTAGAGAGTAGAGGAGGTCCATAATGACCAAAATAATATAGGATGAGCCTCAAGTTAAATGAGGCAACTGCAAACATTTTAATAGATTTTTATTATTAAATAATGAAATTTACATATACTAGTGTTCTAAGCCCCCTCATTACATGATTTATTATTGTAAGCCCCCTCTAACTTACGCATCTAGAAAATGAAACTACAACCTATTGGGATTGAGACAAACCTTATAGAACAACAACAGCTAGGAATGATCGCTTTCCAACATCTGTTGAATACATCTTTTGAATACAACTATAGCTCATGAATTCAAGGTGTAGCTCATGAATACAAGGTCCTCCAATAGATGTATTCAACAGATGTTGGAAAGTGGTCCTTCCTAGCTGCTGTTGTTCTATAAGGTTTGTCTCAATCCCAATAGGTTGTAGTTTCATTTTCTAGATGCGTAAGTTAGAGGGGGCTTACAATAATAAATCATGTAATGAGGGGGCTTAGAACACTAGTATATGCAAATTTCATTATTTAATAATAAAAATCTATTAAAATGTTTGCAGTTGCCTCATTTAACTTGAGGTTTGTCCTATATTATTTTTGTCCTTATGGCCCTCCTCCGCTCTCTAAATTTATTCCTTATCTATGGTCATTGAATCCCGCAGTGTCAATTTGGAATCGAAGGTGCCGAAGTTGCACTCCATCACTTGGGTATACAACTCAATTACATTATCTCCAAAAAGATGTGACCATGATGCCTACAATTATGTTTCTCAGTTGTTGTGTCCCAAGACCCCTTATGACCCTTTACGACCATTTACAACCTCTAAGAATATATCTTAGAGGTCTTAAAATGTTGTAAAGGGTCATAAGAGGCTCCTAGGAGGGGCCATATGAGCTTCCACCTTCACGTGGTTGGCCTTGTTAAGTAGAGAATGTTAATTACACTATTCTCAAAACAAAGAGAAGCTCAATAATTTAAGGTCTCAGTCCACAGACAAATTAAATTAGACTTACTAAGCCTCTTATTGTAGTTTGTAATAAGATTGATTTGCAACCACTAGAGACTACTCTACAAGCTTGAAGAAGCAATATATTTTGGAAAACGAAGAGCGGAAAGAAGATGATATTCCTGAGATCATGGATGGACACAATGTTGTAGACTTTATTGATCCAGATATCTTGTAGAGGCTTGAAGAACTAGAGAGGGAAGAAGGGCTTAGGATGGCAGCTAAGGGTGATGAGGATTTCACAATAGTTGACAAACATAATTGTAGGCATCATGGGGTAAGTGCACAAAGATGGGGGACCAAAAAGGGGGTATAAGATGCCACTTTTTTCCTAAAATTAAAAAACTCCGAACTTCAACAAGAAATTGAAGATAGTTAGACTCAAAATTTTAAGATGCGACGAAAACAAGAGTTGTCATACTCTGAATCTAGTTCCTAAACTACTAACTTATTTTGAAAATGGTGTAGATTAAGGCCCTCAAAAAGGGGGAGCACAAAAAGTGGTCCTATTTTTTGTCCAAAAACATAACATAGCGTCTGGTGTGCTCCCCCTAAAATGTTAAAAAAAATTTTGAATTTTTTTAATCACTCTGGTGAGAAGTTAGCTAAAACCATGTAGTTTATCCCGGATGTTTTTGGTAATTTTTTTATGAACGTATATTTTTTGATGAATTTACAAAGTGCACACATCCTAAAAACATGAAATTTATGTGTGCTCCCCCTAGAAATCATTTAAAACTAATCAAAAATTAAATTTTCTTTTTAAAAAAAAAGTGTGGACAATGGAGCCTAGTTTCTAAAAATGTAACTTATTGCAAAATTCGATGAACGAGCCAAAATCTATGCCCAAAATACTACATGTTGGTTTTTTACAAAAAATGGACATACACACAAAATAAATTAGAGTTGAATAACTTAACATAATCAGAATTCAAAATAAATTATATGCTTAGATAGCTAACAGAGAGATCTGCAATATCACGTCATCTAATTTTTACGTTCTTAAGCCATGAGTAAACCTGACGAGGAGCACACAAAAAAAGATGTCATTTTTTTGTGTCTACTGGAAAACACGTCTCAGGCCTATTTCAGTCATCCAAGCCTTTGGGTTGGATCTCCAAGCCTTAGGATTGGTAAATTCAAATACTTTACAAAGTGGGCACGCCCTATAGGGCGTGCACACTATGTAAATTTATGATTTCCATAGCACACACGCCCTATGAAAATCATAAATTTACATAGGGCGTGTGCCCTATGTAAGATATAGATTCACATAGTGATGAGAAATATTCAAAGTGGGAGGAAGAGAGAGAGAGAGAGAGAGAGAGAGAGAGCTCTTTTTCTCTCTCCCTCTCTCCCCCATATCACTCTCCCTCTCTCTCCCTCTCTCCCCTTATCACGCTCTCTCTCACCTTCTCACTCTGACCTTCTGTATCTCTCTCTCTCTCTCTCTCCCCTTCTCTCTCTCTCTCTCTCCCCTTACCCTTCTCTCCTATCTCTATTCTCTCTCCCTCTCCCCTTATCTCTCTCCTTAACCTTCTCTCCTTACCCTTCTCCCTTTTTCTTGTTTTACATAGGGCGTATGCCCTATAGGGCACACGCCCTATTTAAGACTATGCATAACATATTTTTTGTTTTGTATAGGGCATACACCCTATAGCGCGCTCGCACTATGTAAAAATAGAAGAAACGACCTTATTTTCCAAGGATCTCATGAAAGAGGCCCACTTTTTCTTATGCTGTTTGAATTCTGCATTTTCTCCAACAAGTTTTTGCTTTTCATGGTGTTGATAGTGACAAATCAACATCATTTTGCACCATAGTGACAAGTTTTCTCTTTGCACCATCGTGAAAGTCAATTATTGGAATCAAAAAGACAAAAAGAGATTGAGGTAAGTTTTTTATTTTTTTACATGTCAAATGTGAATAAAGAGTGTTTTGGTTTATAATTGGTATGATATAGACTTGTTCAATACATAATTTGATATAAGTGTAATAAATTTATATTATAATTTGTCATATTGTAAGAGGTTTATATTATAATTTGACATATTGGTTTACAATTATATTATATTTTTAAAATTATAATCAATTGATATGTAGAAATCATCATCATGCCAAGAAAATGAGAAAAGAATTTAACACCAGAAGAGCATGAAAGAGACAAAGAGAAGAAAAGGGAAAGAATGAGACAACTTTGTGAACAAAAAAAATTAGATACCATAAAAGAAGATTTTTCTTTGGATGAGGAACATGAAACATCAATACAAAGTAAGAGAGAATTGGAATTGGGATAAAAAAGACAACGAATGAGAAACTTGCGTGCAACGAGACAATTGAATTATGAAGATGCGGGGACATCATCTATGAGTTCCCAAGTTCAAGAGACATCATCATCCAATGTTTGAGGCACACCAATGTATCATGTTGAAGGCACACCATTTTCTACTTTCAAAGGTGGAGGCACACCATTGTCTACTTTCGAAGGTGTGGGCACACTCTTCTATCATGTTGAAGGCACTCAAGATAGTATGCAATTCACACATAATGTTTTTAATGCTCCTAGAATTATTAAATATAGAAAACCAAAATATTTGATTGATATTGATACTAACATTTTGCAAGCAATGCCTGACAAGATTCCCAAGCGTACTTGTCAAAGAAATGTTAATCGTATTTGGAGATCTTTTTTTGAGAATTTAAACATGACAAGAAGATGTCAACTATTTGTTGAAATGATGAGAAATCTAAAATTTAGGCCCATCATGAAGATTGGGTAAGAATGATGGACGAGTCAAGTGAAAAATATATTGTAAAGAATCTAATGACTGCATATGAGAGTGTGGGTTCTACATCATGCATGAAAGATAGTAATGTCACATGATGTGTACTTAAATCAATGATAGTAATCACTCAAATGAAGAAATCTCGACTCATTAGAAAGACAAGAAAAACATTGAAAATAAGTAGAAAGTCTCTAATGAGAGCCCTGGGAAGGCGTCAAAGAGTGGAAGATCCAAATAGCAATGAGTTATGGGCATTTTCCAGTAGACTACCGTGAAAAGATAAAGCAATTGTTGAAGCTTTGAAATCCTTGATTGAAGAATTTTGGAAGAATAATACACAGGTATCTCCTAATCAAAGAGATGTTGTAAGAAGGAGGATTGGTAGTCGAATTCATGTTCCATATCCAAAACATTTTTTGGATTCAACTCAGACACA